>JAQPPZ010000541.1:22571673-23857509 GCA_028583015.1 Wollemia nobilis | reverse complement strand
CTCCATGGATCAATGCATGGTAGCCATGTCTCCTCCCAATACCTCCTATAGAGCATCGACTCATCCAAAATCCCTTGCTTCAAGCTGAACTGACGAAGTACCCAGAATAATAGAATATATTCAGCCTCACTTTGGTATCTCCCAACCACCCACCTAGCCTGTATGACCCATCACATATTCTTTCCATTGTACGTCAACCTAGTACCCCACCATGGCCTCCATATCACTTGGGTGGATGTCAATCCAGCCCATAAATTCTAGTACCATCAGCTCATCTGCATAGGCCGACTTAATTGTACCTCCTCCACCACCACCCATCTTCTAGCATAGGTATGCCCCCTACCTAGGCCTACAACTGGTAGACCCTCCAATCGAGCTACACTAAAGTGGTCCCATCCCTAGCACTGTAGTAGCAAGTTGTAACCCAATCCATTCCTCCTCCACCTCCTCACCTCATACAACTCCCAGTACACCTATGCTAATAATATGGGAGCCCAAGCATACACTTGTGAGGTATCCAGCATATCACTCACCATCCCTATTAGGTTCCAAGGGAACCTTCAACTCGTACTATTCAAAGCCATGATGTTGGCCAACACGAACATCACCAAATCTTGAAGGGCATCCAGTTCCTTGTCCACATACATGGACAAGTATAGAATACCCCCACACTCCACCTTCACACTCTGCCAGTTATCTCCAAACATCTTCTTCATCTTTAATCCCTGATCATGTCCAACCTTGACATGAATCCCCTCCACTGATAGCTTGAGAATGCGGTATACATCCTCAAGTGTAAGGGTCACCTCTCCAGTAGGAAGCTGGAAGGACCTCCTATCTGTATCCCATCTCTCTACCAAGCCAAAAAGGTACCCCTTGTCTACCCTCACCACATCAATTTGGGCTACCTCCTCTAGCCCCACAGCCTCCAGAAAACCCCACTCATCCTTCACTAATGCCTCCCTCATCCCTGAGATAAGAGGCAAGAACCGATGCTGAGCCTCCAAAATCCTAAGCTCTAGCACAACACAAAAATATTTTTTAATGCATGTTCAAAAAAAATTTAAATTTTTTTGCACAAAAATAAAGTGAACTTCAAATAAAGAACTTACCTCGACAAAACGCACTCCAACTCCAGCTCTAGTCCTCACATCCGCTCCCTTTGCCGCCATAGCTTCTCAAACTCACAAATGCACAAATGAGCTTCATTTCTTGTCTTATAAGCTATTTATATCTTCTTTAGGCACCTTGAAGTTCCCATGGGTATTTCCTAGTGTACTGAAGTGCATTGAGGCATTTGAAAAATTCCCAAACACCGGCATGTGTCTACGCATGCCGAAAGCGCCAACCGACATTTGGCATAAAAATTGATAAAAGGCCAAATCAATGCAAAATAGTGGCTTACCCCCACAAAATCACTCCATATTGCATCCATACATCATTTTCATCATCTTAACAGGTTTTGTGAATGTTACAATAGATTTGGATGCATAATTTTCATTTACGACAAAAAGTTACAAAATTGCATAAAATGTCCCCAAACATTCCAAAAACGGTCCAAATTTTCACAAAAAAACCATATTCATCATTCTCATCATCAATACTTCATTTCCACATCATTTTCACTCATCAATCATAACATTTGCATATTTACCAAGTTCAAACAAAAATTCAAGTGAACCTCATATCTAGTGGTTTATTCTATCTACTTGGTTATTGCAGTGATTTGCATCCATGCAATTCGGTAAGATGAATAAATCACAATATCTCCTTGTTAAAAATCACAATCACATTTGGTACTTTACATTTTTGCATGAGACCTTGCCAAGAAAAATTTACACAAAATTTGTCATTGGTGGCCTATTTCGTGGGGCTTAAAACATGTAAAAAATCACATATCATAATTTCATATATCCTTGATATTCATCATGGTGACTGGACTTAACTAGGATGATTGGTTTCAAATATAGGAATTATCTGACAGTCATTAGTTGACCCTCTAAAGTTGACTAATTTTATTTTTGCAATTTTCATCCTTGCATATCAATGATGCCCAAAGGCACATTCTTCAACAACATCAAATCACCCCAAATTTGGGGTAACCATATTTGGTTTTGACTTTCCCACAACGGGATACATCTTACATGATCATGGCATCTACACTTGGTAAAACTCCCTTCATCTATTGGGGCAAAAATAGACACATTTTCATCACATTTTCACAAAACCCTTCATCTGTTGGGGCAAAAATATACACAATAATTCCATATTTTCCACTAATCCCATCTCCCTATTAGGGTAAAAATAGTATCATATTTACATCATTCATATGATCCACAATCACATCATTCTTTTACACAACCAATTGTACTTATTTTTCAATTGGCTCATGAGATTCATTTGCAAACTCATTCACTAATTGAGGGGGTAAGCTATGCAAATCCAAATTATTTAATTATTTTTTCTTCAAGCTCATTTTTTCATCCTAAGAGAAAGTTGCTTCTGCACCTAGCCCAAGCAGGTATCTTGTATTTTTATACTGCATTGTGTTTCACGCAACATAGTACAAAAAGGGGCATCTATAGACACCAAAACCTAGCCACTTGTTGTCCATCTAGGTCTTCCCACCATTTTACCCATTTATTTATATATATTTAGGCATATTTGTTAAATATATATTTAATATTAATATTTTAATATTATATTTTATATATATTTAATAAATATAAATATTATATATGTAAATAAATTCCAACCATCTAATTTGACTTAATCCTAGCCATTCATCCGCCTTGATCCATGCCATACACCCAGAATTAATATCCACCCTGTGATATGTTTTAATCTTAGCCATACAATTTGTGTCACTTAAACCCTAACATACCCTAGTGTGGATTATTAATATGAGCCATTTTGATGGCTCAACCCCTAAGTCTTTTGGTCCTAAGAAGTATGAGCCTATCCAAGCACTCTTGCCATCTATCCTTGCTCGCACTAGCCTCTGCATCCATCGCCACCCATTTCGCTCAGTCGAATCTACTTCTGCAGATCTTCACCTTAGCTCTTGAATACCTTTAGGTACTTTCTGTCACCATCGAGCATCTTCGGGTGCTTCTTTCCATTACCAAGCATTGTTGAATGCTTTTTGCCATCCTCGAGCACCCACGAGAGTTTCCTACTACTATCGAGTGCTCGCGGACATCTCAAAA
The DNA here is from genome assembly GCA_028583015.1 of Wollemia nobilis. NCBI lineage: Eukaryota > Viridiplantae > Streptophyta > Pinopsida > Araucariales > Araucariaceae > Wollemia > Wollemia nobilis. The sequence goes on along the minus strand of JAQPPZ010000541.1, from coordinate 23,854,300 downwards.
CCTACTGCTAAAGACTAGCAAAGCCCTTGGGTGTCGCTAGGGCATCTACACACCATTTCTTTGCAACAACAATGACATATCAAAAAATGGTAAGTTCATAAGGTAAATCTATTGTTATTTTACTTTCATTATTTCCATATTTTTATGCGCATTTACTACTTGGCATTTAGGGTTTTTATTAATTTTTGAGGGTCTCACATAGTGGAGCCCTCATAGTTACTACTAATCCTATTTTTTCATTCTCTGTGTGCAGGTTTGGAGATACACAAACATTGAGCAACTATTTAAGCTGGAGTGGTCCATCCAAAGGATATCTAAAGCCCACTCACTTTTGTTGGGATCGATCGAGCATGAAGACACCACCTTGATTTGTTGGCTAGGGTTTCAGAGAACCCTAGCATGTTAAGATTATTGTATTGAGCAATAAAGCATTGTAAAAACCCTAATCTAGGGCATATTTGGTTGTAATATCAGGCATCCACACAAAAATATTAAAATCAAATTTATTTATGTGCACTCACGTGTTTATCTTGCTTTTATTGTTCATTTATTTAAGTTTAGTTATTTGGTGTTGTTCGATTTGCATCTACATGATGTATTATGTATGTTTGGTGATATGCATCATATTGAGCTCGTTTATCGTATTGATAGGGTTGGCCAGTAAGGATTCCAAAATAGTCCATTGGAGTCACATCACAAGTGAATCGATCCACAAAGTGAGAGACCAAAGTAAAGAACACAATACAACTTTCTATGATGTAGGAGGTAAAACCTATATCCTTCTATCCAAGTGAATATGGATGAGGATGAGATTCTACAGGTAAATTGAGCCTATCGACTATGGATTTGGTAAATAAATTAGTTTACAATCCATTATTAATAATACAATTCATAGAATAGTTGTGTGTGAGGTGGGCTTTCATGACAAACAAAATGTCATGGTCACCTTTGTGATGCATGAGGGTCACATTGTTCAATTGATCCTTTAATTATTCATATTCTTTATCTTCACCTACAACATCAAGGGGACCATTTCGTGGTGCCTCTTATTGAGGTTTTACAATGAGGTTCTTCTTCTTTCTGAAGAATTCAAATTCCCTATGTCCTTTTCTTTTACAATGATGACAAAAATTCTTACCATTATAAGAAGTAGAAGAAGGATAAGAAGAAGTAGAAGAAGGAGAAGAAGTAGAATAAGGAGAAGAAGTAGACATCTTTGCCTTAGCTAACTACTACTGTTGTGGAGGTCAAGAAGCTCCCTTGGACTGTACTGCAAGCTTCTCCTCTTCCAATTGTGCATGATTAAATGCTTCATCCAAGGTTTTTAAGGAAGTATATTTCAACTACTGATACAAAGGTTCAAGGATCCCACTCATGAATTTGATGATGAGGGCTTCTACTAGATCCTTTACTCAAAGTAATATTCTCAATCGATTGAATTGAAAGACATAATCCTGAACGAACATATTATAGGTTTGTCTCAACCTATACCATTTGACCATGAGGTCATGTTCATAATCCAAAGGATAAAATATATCCTTCAAGGCTTGAACCAAACCATCCCAAGAGGTGATGGGGTTTTGGCCCTCTTGTCTTTCCATTATGACAAGTTTTGCTAAACTTGTCAACTTAAGCTTCGTAAAGGGAATTTTTTCTTTGTTGTTGTAGATTAAAGATACAACGCCAAACAAAAATAAAGAAATCACAGTAAAAGAATGCAGAACATAGTTGTACAAAACAAACGATTTTTATTAATCAATGGAGTTTAGAAACTCCTTTTGAGTACAACAGGGCCTGTAACCCTTTCCGTGATACAAGATTACAATTTGTGCTAGGGTTCTCCGAAACCCTAGCTGGCACAATGTGGTGGCGTCTCCGAAGAATGTATCCTTAACCTCAACAGAATGAGTGGGCTTCGTTGTATCCTTTGGCTCGGACCACTCCAGCTTTAGCAACTGCTATCATCCAATCAAATCTGCCATTAAAATCCTGCACACATTAAAACTACAAAAAGGTTAGAAACTAGTAAGAGGGCTCCACTGTGTGAGCCCTCAGAAACAGATCTAAAACCCTAGAAATGAAATAAATAAAATGCAAAATCTAACGACGGATTAATACATAAAAAGATTACTTGCTTTAGAATCTATACCTCTTTTTCTGTTAACGCGGCGAGACCAGGCGGCACCTGGAAGTGATGTAACTGTCAAATCGACTGCGAAAGGTGCCCTGGTGCGATCGTTGAATGCCCGCGTGCTTCTGGATCGGGGTTGCAGACGCCGGTCTGCATCTGTGGCTATGGGTAAACGCCCGCGGGCACTTGCGACAAGAATGGGGGATTCTGCAGAATGCTGCAGAAGGGATGGCGACGAAGTTGGCGACGGATGCGACGATGGATGCGAAAAGGGACGGCGATGGATGGGTAGGTTTAGCTGAAGAAGAGATAGATAGCGATAGATAACAAAAGAGAGATAGTAAAAGAGATAGGAAAAGATAGGGTTTGAGCCATCAAGGTGACTCAATTTATAATCTACTCTTAGGGCACACTTTAGGGTTTTAATGACACTTTGAACGTGTGGCTAAGATTAAAGTGGATCCAAGGGTAGAGAATAAATCTAGGTTGTGAAACGGATTAAGATGGATGGACGGATGAGATTAAATGAAGGATGGACGGCTCAGATTAAATCACTTAAAGTATCTTAAATATATATTAAAATATATTAAAATATTAAAATATATATATAAATATTAATTTAAATAAATTTGGGAATGAAAAATGGCGAGAAAGGTGAAATTGGGCCAAATAATGGCGAGAAAAGGTGAAATTGGGCCAAATAATGGCGGGAAGGTGAAATTGGGCCAAATAATGGCGGGAAGGTGTGGATTTGGGCCAAATAATGGCGGGAAGGTGGATGACTGACACGTGGCTGACAGGAAGGTATAGATGACTTACAAGTGGTCGGATTTTGGTGTCTACAGATGCCCCTTTTGAGCCGCTTTGTGTGAAGACACAATGCAAGCACAAAAACTTAAGACACCCGAAAAGTCGGATTAGACGCAACTCTCTCTCAAGACTAAAGCACAACTTTGAAGACCAAAGAATAAAAGAATATTTAAAATTTTATCAACTTACCCCCTCAATTGGCGAGCGAGAATGGTTCTCACGAGCCAATTGGAAGAAATTCGGAAGAAAATGAACCGTTTTTGCCCCAACGGTGAAAAAAAAAAAGGGGTTGGTGTATGAACCATCTGTTTATGTCCCAACATAATAGGGGTTGGTGTACAAACCAAAAAAAGAATATGATTGAAGACGATATGAGTGATGTGAAAGATGGACCGTTTTCTGCCCCAACGGTTATAAAGGGATTTTTGCCAAAGTGTAAATTCCATGATCATGTAAGATGAATTCCACTATAGGAAAATTAGAAATTGATAACGGATGCCCCAACTCCTGTGTGTGCATCCATACTGTTGATGAAATTGCCTTGTTGGCGCCATTGATATGCAGAGATGAAAGATGCATGAAAGAGTCCGAACTCAGAGATGCTCCTAGTGACTGTATGGATAATTCCTCGGGTCGGAACCAATCAACCTAGGTAGCCTCGATCTCTAGCAAGACTTAAAATAATGATGATATGAAATATTGTCCATGTTTAAGGCCCCATGAACTAGGCCATCAATGACAACTGTTGAGAAAATTAATCTTGGTATGAGGTCACTTGAAAAGTAGAATACCCAAAATTGATTTCCAATTTTCAAACAGTGAAATAATTGATGATGATAAATGGTAAGTGTCCTTATGGTGGTTTAATCCTCTTACCGAATTACATGGATTCAAATCGCCGCAATCGCCAAGGTGATAGAATATACCACTAGATACGAGGTTTACTTTAATTTGATTTGGCAAAAATATGCATGATGAAAGAAGAATGAATAATTGACGATAGATCGGAAGAATTGATGAATGTGGTTAATTTTGTGAAGGTTTTGAATATTTTTAACCCAATTTGTAAAACAATGATGAATGATGCGCTTTTTGAGCGAAATGACAAAATTTGTGTCCAAAACTATTGTAACCTTCACAAAATGTTTTATTATGATAAGAAGAATGGATGAATGCAATTTGATGAAATTTGGAGGAGGTAAGCTTCAATTTTGCAAGTTTTGTTCCTTTATTCAATACTGACACCAAACGTCGGTCTGCATTTGTGGTTGGCAGAGACGCCCGCCGGTGTTTAGGCGCTTCTGCAGAAGCAAAGACTGCGTCTGAATGCGCCATGAAATGCCCCACTGCGTTTCAGGGCACCATAACCAGCTATTTAAACAATTTCAGCGAGAATTTTGCTCATTTGTGCGTTCGAGCTTGAGAGAAGTGCGTCTGAAGGAGTGGAGTGAAGTGAAGTGAAAGGTTGGTGTGGGAGATTGAAGCACGCGGAAGCTATGGCGGAGATGGGAGCGGACGCACCAGTGCAGCCAGCTGAGGTATTTGTTTATTTAAGCAAGTACTTATTATGTGTTTTTTTTTTTTTTTGGGAAAAAATTGTAACAAATTTTTGTTTTGTTGTTTTGCAACTTAGGGTGTTAGAGGCACGACACCGGTTCTCCCCTATCATTCCGGGGATGAGGAGGTCATTGTCCCAAGCAGACTGGGAGATATTGGAGGCAGTGGGGCTAGCGGAGGCAGCCCGGTTGGAGGTAGTTCGGGCGGATGAGGGGTACCTCTCGGCTTTGGCCGAGAGGTGGGATCCAGATCGGGGGACGTTCCAGCTCTCGACTGGAGAGATGAAGGTGATGCTTGAGGATGTATATCGCGTCCTCAAGGTGCCCGTGGAGGGGGCACGGGTGGAGGTTGGACGAGATAAGGCCACGGAGATGGCCAAGTTGTTTGGGGATGACTAGAGGGAGATCCGAATGGAGAGCGGGGGGATCCCATACTTGGCCATGTATACGGCCAAGGAGTTGGTAGCGGTGGAGGCTCTGATGATGTTCGTGTTGGTCAACATTGTGGCCCCGAACAACACCGGGTGCAGGTTCCCATGGAACCTGATGGGTGTAGTGAGCGAGATGCTCACTAATAGGGTAGTGTATGCCTGAGCGCCTGCTTTATTGGCAAAGGTGTATCGGGAGTTGTATGAGGTTCGGAGACGGGGCCGAAAGGGCCTGGGTTGCAGTGTGGTGCTCCAGTGCTGGGGCTGGGAGCACTTCAGAGTGGCTCGACCGAAGGGGTTGCCATGGGCTCACTGGAACTTGAGCCAGGCTTATGGTAGGAGATGGCCGATGGCGGAGGAGAGACAGCCGAGCCACCCTGTGAAATCTGGGCAATGGTATAGGAGACTATGGGCAGACTTGACAGATGCCCAAGTCATTTGGAGGCCCTGGTGGGAGGCGAGGTGGATCGAGGATGGAGAGCACCTGAGACGAGTGCGACAGGCCAGATGGGTAGTGGGGCGGAGCCACGGCGAGGCGGAGTACATACAGATGTCTCGAGTACTCCGCCAGGTCGGATTGAGGCAGGATGTCCCCGGTGAGCCAGTGCACTACCGAAGGCACAGATCAGAGGGGGATTTGTCGTGTGCCGAGTCGTGGAGGGAGGTGGCTGAGGACGATGAGGACATGGAGATCCCCGACGTGGACGACGTTAGGGTGACAGCTGAGTATGCAGCATGGATGGCCGTAGAGCCGAGGTGGGAGCCACCATTGGTGGCTGGTGGAGCAGGAGAGCCCGAGGCTGGGTTGGAGAGGGCGAGGGAACCGCGGAGGTTCCCAAGCACAGGGAGGGTCCCCGCCTTCGATCTGACAGTCGAAGGTGAAAGGGGAAGATGGTGCGGTAGGCTTCGGGGAGCGGAGATGACTGGGAGGATGGCAAAGAGGGCCTAGGAGAGGCCACAGGAGAGGCTAGAGAGGTACCCCCTAGCGGGCACGAGAATGAGCTGACACAGCAGAGATAGCAGAGCGCGATGCTATGTTAGCTACCCGGGATGAGAGGATAGCTCGACTGGAGCAGCAGGCGACGGAGCGGGATGCCCGGTTAGCTGCTCAGGAGGAGAGGATGGCCCAGCTATAGGCGGACTTGGATAGAGCGACCAGGGTGCCCCAGGATGATAGGGTGATGAGACTCCAGGCAGAGCTAGCGGAGCGGGAGCGACGACATGGGATAGACATAGCTAGGTTTAGGTCGAGGACTCATTACATTGAGGCTCTAGAGGACACATTGTTTAGGCATCACATTGTGTTGCCTGATCCTCCATCCTCTTCTGTCTCTAGGCGTAGTGAGTCTAGACACACCACTAGGTCTAGGGCTCCTACTAGGTCTCAAGGGTCCTCTTTTGATGGTTAGCTTAGTGCTTAGATGCACTCTTTATGAGCCTTGGTGCTCTATTGTATATTGTAGCCTTTTGGCATTCATTGTACAGTTTGACCTTTATACATATATATATAACATGGCTTTTATTTATTTGGTGTTTTACTCTCTTTTGTGTGAATGCCTATGTTTTTGTGATGCATGTTTTTATATGTTTTAATGTTTTTGATGCATATGTGATGGAATGGAATGCAAACTTATAGATGATTAATGCGAGACTAAGTATATAACATGCAAATCTATGGATGATTAATGCAAGACTAAGTAAATGATATGTATATATATTTCAGACTAAGTAAATGAAATATGCACTAAGAAGCATTCATACTTTTAGATAGTTAGATTTAGCCAACTGTTATCATAATTGTTTAATCAGGGGCACCGAACTTGGTGGCTTGTGAATGGATGACGTATGGAATGACATGAATATGGAAGAAGATATGGAGGGTGATATGGAAGAAGATATGGAGGAAGATATGGAGGTTGATATGGAAGACTGTTTTACAAAGACTCAAACATGCTAGTGGTATCAAACAAACTTACTAATACCGCCTAATTCAACTAGGACCAAATGTGTGTGCATGCGAGTTCATTAACCAAATCAGAAGCATGGTAGTGACTCTAGGCAATCAAAAACCCGTGTGTGTGCAAGTGTGTTCATTAACCTCATCTTGCATAAATTAGGTAACCCTGTTATGGAGAAGACCCCGAAGCTAGTTTGTCCGTATGAGCATTCAGAGGTCTCTTTTTGAGGAGAGACATGTCGCCACGCAATGAGTATACTCCACCGCCAGTCAAGCGTCTATAGCCCCGATGAAGGTTAACTCCATAGTCCATGTTGTTTTTGACCTTTGTAAGCCTTGGGGATGACTACCTATCCGTCCGATCGGACAAGTAGTATGATCCTTACAACTTATTTGGGATCGATGGTGTGTGAAAAATGTTCATTTCCTTAGAGCTTTGGGGAATCGGATTCTCAACCGAAGTATGATGAGAATTTTACCCTATCCTTACTACTCGTTTATATTTATATTTTGTGATTGCTTGTGATAGTGGTAAGAACCACTGCTTTATGGACTATGTTTGCATGATAGGACAAACGAGGATTACCCTTTTCACTTCAAGGCACAACCCAAGGATGGTGTTATCTCTCTTTGACACAAGATGTTTTTAAGATGTGAAAATGTGATAGGTTCAAGACCGCTTTTGAAATCATTTCCCAATACTCAAGATTTTATTTAGTGTAATTTGTGATATGGCCCTAGAGAACTTTGACATGCATTTCAAAGTTTGCTTAAAACACTAGGAATGGTCGAGTGACTCGAAAACATTTTGGCAATGTAAATATGTGCAAATGGAAAATGGGTGTACGAATGACAATTCGGTTTGATGGATTTTATGAAGGTGCCCCTGATTAAGGCAACATGACTTTTGCTTGACCAAATTTTATATCCAAAAGATAGAATGGTCTCTAACATGATATGCAACTATGGCTGAAAATGAAATGTTATGGTTTTCAATGAGATGTATGCACATGAAATGCAATGTTTTTGAATGAGATGTATGCAACTAACAATGAAATGCAAATTCTTTTTATTTTATTTGTTTTTTTTTTTTTGTTGTACAAGCCATGTATATATGTACATATAAAATTCAAACTATGCGTAGAATGCCCTCAAGTGTATAACATTAAGTGGTTCGGGTTCTTCCTCTCCCTCTAAACTGGCAAGTCTATAAGTTCCATTACCCACTCTTTCAGTGACCATATATGGACCTAACCAATTAGCCGCAAATTTATCTCGAAGATGCGGCAATGCATTGGTGTTTTGTTGATTCTCTTTAAGGACAAGATCCCCTACTTGAAATTCTCTTAGATGAACTTTGGCATTGTAAGCACGTTTCAATCGGTCTTGATAAACTCGCAAATGCTCTAAAGCATTGATTCGTTTTTCATCTATGAGTGTGAGTTGATCAAGACGTGCTTGTCTAGAAGTATCATCATCGATAAATTCCTGCAAAGAAATTTGCAAGGAAGGGATCTCGAGCTCAAGAGGCATGATTGCTTCAGCTCCATAGACCAAAGAAAATGGCGTTGCCCCAATGGGAGTTCTGATGCTTGTTCTGTAAGCCCATAATGCCAAGGGGATTTGTGTATGCCAATCTTTATGATTTTCTTTAACAAGTTTCTTAAGAATAGCAATTATGGTCTTATTGGAAGCTTCAGCTTGTCCATTGGCTTGTGGGTAGTAAGGAGTTGAGAAACTATGTTGGATATTATACTTTTTGCAAAGAGCTCGAACATCCTTATTCTTAAAAGACTTGCCGTTATCAGAAATGATTTTAAAGGGAATACCAAAACGACAAATGATATGGTGAAGTATAAACTCCACAATTCTAGGACCTGTCATATTGGTTAGAGGAATTGCTTCAACCCACTTTGTGAGGTATTCAGTGGCTGTACTGATGAAAGTATGCTGTCCCGAAGAGGCAGTGAAATCTTGCCAATTAAATCGAGACCCCATTGTGAGAAGGGCCAAAGGCTTTGGATGGGTCAGTAAAGCTTGTGATGGTATATGGGTTAAATTAGCGTGTTCTTGACACTTTTTACATTGTTTAACATATTTGCAACAATCTTGTTCCATAGTGGGCCAATAATACCCCATACGTAAAATACGCTTCGCAATGGCCATTCCACTAAAATGACCACCACAAGTACCATCATGGGCTTCAACAATAGCTCTATGTGTTTCACCTGCTTCTAGACAATGGAGGAGTACTCCATCATATCCACGTTTATACAACACATCCCCCAAAAGAACAAAACGAGCTACCTTTTGCTTAAAACAGCGACGGGCAATTCGAGACAAATCATATGGGAGTGTTCCAAACTTGAGGAAGGCTACTATCTCACTAGACCAAGGCTCATATGGATCCGAATGGATAAAGCAAACATCTTTTTCATCTTTAGACTCAGCACGGACAATTGCAGACTTAGAGATTGTGGAAATGATTAGGGGTTGTATGTCTCCAAGGGAGTCCTTTGGAATCAATGATCCAAGAGAGGCCATGGCATCCGCAAATCTATTAGTCGAACGAGGCAAACTAGTGATCTCATACCAATCAAACTTAGAGAGCAACTTCATTGCTACATCATGATAAAGCTTAATGGTAGGTTCTTTGGCTTGGTATTCTCCCGTAATTTGTTTAACCACGAGTTGAGAATCCCCAAATATTCGAATACGCTTAATACTCATAGCTATGGCTGATTGAAGACCTAAAATTAAGGCTTCATACTTTGTTGTATTATTGGTGCATTGGAAGTCTAGTTTGAATGATAAAGGGATGGGAATCCCTTGAGGTGTATGAAACACAACTCCAAAGACCTTGACCTTTCGCGCACTTAGAGCCATCAAAGAATAGCGTGATGTCAACATCTTCCTCCGAAATGATGTCCTCTTCTTGTTCAGTGATAGCAAATACCGAATCATCTGGGAGCTCAATAATCAAAGGATGATCACTAGGTAGTGGAGCTTACGCAAGTTGATCGGCTATAACTTGACCTTTAATAGATTTTTGGCTAATGAATTCAAGATCGAATTCGGTAAGCAACATTATCCATTTAGCGGTACGAGTGTTATTATAAGTGTGAGACATCATATAACGCAGAGGGTTTTCTCTAGCTATGACATATGTTGTATGGCTAAGCATATAATGATGAAGTTTCTTAGTGGCAAAAACCACTGCTAAGCACAACTTTTCCACATAAGCATATCGGGTTTCATAGCTTACCAATGTTCGACTAATATAATAGACAGCTTGGTCACGATTTTGTTCATTCTTTTGTGCAAGCATTGTCCCTAAGGCAAAGTCCGTTGCTGAGATATAAAGATTGAAAGGGACCCCTGGACGAGGCGGAGCTAAGACTGGCGGAGATGCTAAGTACTCGCTTGATGTCATCAAAGGCTTTCTGACACTCATTCGTCCATGAAAATTGTACCCCCTTTTGTAGTAGGTGGCAAAATGGCCTACATTTATCAAAAAGTTGTGCAATAAAGCGACAGATTGAATTAATATTTCCTTACAAACTACGCAACTCCTTCAAATTAGTTGGGGGACACATTTCCATAATGGCTTTGACCTTGTTTGGGTCCACCTCAATACCTCGTTTAGAGATAATAAAACCTAGGAGTTTGCCTGAGGTAACACCAAAGACACATTTCTTAGGGTTCAACCTTACTTTATGCTCTAGAAGTCTATCAAAAACTTTTTCCAATACATCAAAATGCTCTTGTCGAGTTTTAGATTTTGCCAATAAATCATCCACATAATCTTCGATAATCTTATGCATATAATCGTGGAAAATATAAGTCATGGCTCGTTGATAGGTTGCACCTACGTTCTTAAGGCCAAAGGGCATCACCCTGTAACAAAAATTTCCCCAAGGTGTGATAAATGATGTTTTGTGTTGATCTTCAGGGTTTATTTGAATCTGGTTGTATCCTGAAAATCCATCCATGAATGAAAGCATTTCATGACCAGTGCAGGTATCGACAAGAGTATCAATGTTTGGAAGAGGAAAGTCATCCTTAGGACACGCTTTATTTAGATCTCAAAAATTGATGCAAACACGTATTCCCCCGTTAGGCTTGCGAACGGGTACCATGTTAGAAAGCCACTCGAGATAATCAATCGGGACGACAAATTTAACATCCAGAAGTTTTTGAATCTCCGATTTAACTATGAGGGCCATGGTAGGATGCCTTTTCCTAAGTTTCTGTTTGACAGGTTTAGCATCTTTTTGTAAGGTGAGGTTATGGACAACCAAATTAGGGTCTAGGCCCGGCATGTCTTTGTAAGACCATGCAAATATCTCCTTCTTCCGCTTGAGTAGAGCAATCATTTGCTCTTGTTCCTCTGATGATAGACTTTTAGCCAGTTTCACAATTTGGGTGCCATATTGGTCTAGACTAAGGTCTACATCGATAGTTTCTTCTATAGACATGTGGGAACCTTCCTCAAGCTGATGGGGAGTAGGGATCAGATTTATGTCATCTAAAATGTCATCAGGCTCCTGTGCCTTGCTCTCGTCTATGTCTGCTTGGAAGACCTCTGGCTTAGAATATGAAGGTGAATGTGGAGGTGAAGGAGGAATGTAGTTGGCGGAAGCCCTTAACAATTCCTCGGAAAGGATGAACTCTGAAATAAATGGAGGAGATGAAATCCGATCCATGTCAATCAAGTTTGGGTTGATCGGGATTGGCTTATCCGGATCATATGGATTATGGAGCGGGGTGAATAAGTCTTCAAAATTCATTGTCGACTTATGAAAGAAAGGATGGGCGGAATGGAAGGGAATACCGGTGAAGACCTCGAAAGACCTGAAATGCAAAACAACATAGTTTTTCAGTTTTTTTTTTTTTTTTTTGTAGTTTGAGTTTTTTTTTTTTTTTTGTAGTGGTGAAAACCACTATTACACACATACATAAAGCAATAAAGTATTTTTATATATTTTGATATATATATATATATATATATATATATATATATATATATATATATTATTTTTTGGGAATTTTCTGATTTGATTTTTTTTTTTTTTTTTGGTAGTGGTGAAAACCACTATTTTAGTATATACATATAATACAGGTTTGGATTATGGCTTATGGATGTGGCGGAGGGGGTGGTTCACCTCGTTCTTGTGGAATAAGCAAGCGAAAGATGGCCTCTTGGAGAGGGAAAAATTGGAGATAAAACTCGTCTTGTTCAGTGAGGGGAACAATGGGCGCCGACTCTTCTTCAGATTCATCACCATTTGACATGACGTCAAATTCTTCATTGGTTTCATCTTCGGATCCGTCGGGGTGGAGGATTTCTTCTTCTGAATTAAGATTAATGCTTTGAAAAGCTCGTTCAAAAGAAGAAATGGATGGAAGTGGTTGGTAGCCCAGACCAAAATGCTTAGTGGGTCTCTGGTATGGCATATCGATGCGTTCAGTTACCCCTTGCTCATATCGACCTAGGCCAAATTGCTGCCAATTATGTCCGTGGAAATAGCGAGAGGGAAAACCCTCCATCCTTTCGATATTGGCAGGGACTGGATGCTTAGGTTCTAGTATGGTGGTAGGACTAGAAGATGACTCTATTCCCCCATATACAAAATTAATGGAATTTGGCATAGAACCCATGTTATAAACCGATCCAATTTAACTGTTTGCACATTGAACAGTGTGATGTGGACATCTTGGATGGCATACTCACCAATACCTGCATTAGTGAGATGGATCTTGACTTGGGAGGGATATGGACTAGATGATGGACTAGAAGAATGTGGGATAGAAGAATTGGAAGGATTTGGTTGGGTTGATGCTTCACTGACTTGTGAAACATCAGCTGGTGATGGTTGGGAAGATGGAGGAATAATAGGTGATGTTGAAGAAGGTGTAGAAGAAGGGGGTAATGACGTGGAAAGATATGATTGGTCATGGCCACATGTGCATGTGGTCACTGATGAAGAAGAAGGAAGATTAGGAGATGAAGAAAGTGGTGAATGAGATGGAATAGCGAAAGAGGAAGATGGTTACGATATGCTTATGTGGAAAAGTTGTGCTTTAGTCTTGAGAGAGAGTTGCGTCTGATCCAGCTTTTCAGGTGTCTTAAGTTTTTGTGCTACATTGTGTCTTCACACAAAGCAGCTCAAAAAGGGGCATCTGTAGACACCAAAATCTAGCCACTTGTAAGTCATCTATACCTTCCTACCAGCCATGTGTCAGTCATCCATCCTTCCCGCCATTATTTGGCCCAAATCCACACTTTCCCAAATTAAAGATACAACGCCAAACAGAAATAAAGAAATCACAATAATGGAATGCAGAACACAATTGTACAAAACAAACAATTTTTATTAATCAATGGAGTTTAGAAACTCCTTTTGAGTACAACAGGGCCTGTAACCCTTTCCGTGATACAAGATTACAATTTGTGCTAGGGTTCTCCGAAACCCTAGCTGGCACAATATGGTGGCGTCTCCGAAGAATGTATCCTTAACCTCAACAGAATGAGTGGGCTTCGTTGTATCCTTTGGCTCGGACCACTCCATCTTAAGCAGCTGCTATCATCCAATCAAATCTGCCATTAAAATCCTACACACATTAAAAGTACAAAAAAGGTTAGAAACTAGTAAGAGGGCTCCACTGTGTGAGCCCTCAAAAATAGTCTAAAACTCTAGAAATGAAATAAATAGAATGCAGAATCTAACGGCGGATTAATACATAAAAAGATTACTTGCTTTAGAATCTATACCTATTTTTTTGTTAACGCGGCGAGACCAGGCGGCACCTGGAAGTGATGTAACTGTCAAATAGGCTGCGAAAGGCGCCCTGGTGCGATCGCTGAACGCCCGTGTGCTTCTGGATCGGGGTTGCAGACGCCGGTCTACATCTGTGGCTGCGAGTAAACGCCCATGGGAACTTGCGACAAGAATGGGGGATTCTACAGAATGCTGCAGAAGGGATGGCGACGAAGTTGGCGACGGATGCGACGATGGATGCGACGAAAAGGGACGGCGATGGATGGGTAGGTTTAGCCGAAGAAGAGATAGATAGCGATAGATAACAAAAGAGAGATAGTAAAAGAGATAGGGTTTGAGCCATCAAGGTGACTCAATTTATAATCTACTCTTAGGGCACACTTTAGGGTTTTAACGACACTTTGAACGTGTGGCTAAGATTAAAGTGGATCCAAGGGTAGAGAATAAATCTAGGTTGTGAAACGGATTAAGATGGATGGACGGATGAGATTAAATGAAGGATGGACGGCTCGGATTAAATCACTTAAAGTATCTTTATATATATATATATATATATATATATATATATATATATATATATATATATTAAAATATATTAAAATATTAAAATATATATATAAATATTAATTTAAATAAATTTGGGAATGAAAAATGGCGGGAAAGGTGAAATTGGGCCAAATAATGGCGGGAAAAGGTGAAATTGGGCCAAATAATTGCGGGAAGGTGTGGATTATAAATTGAGTCACCTTGATGGCTCAAACCCTATCTCTTTTACTATATCTCTTTTGTTATCTATCGCTATCTATCTCTTCTTCAGCTAAACCTACCCATCCATCGCCGTCCCTTTTCGTCGCATCCATCGCCGCATCAGTCCCACCGTGATCGCCATTTGTAGATTAAAGATACAATGCCAAACAGAAATAAAATCACAGTAAAAGAATGCAGAACACAGTTGTACAAAACAAACGATTTTTATTAATCAATGGAGTTTAGAAACTCCTTTTGAGTACAACAGGGCCTGTAACCCTTTCCGTGATACAAGATTACAATTTGTGCTAGGGTTCTCCGAAACCCTAGCTGGCACAATGTGGTGGCGTCTCCAAAGAATGTATCCTTAACCTCAACAGAATGAGTGGGCTTCGTTGTATCCTTTGGCTCGGACCACTCCAGCTTAAGTAGCTGCTATCATCCAATCAAATTTGCCATTAAAATCCTGCACACATTAAAACTACAAAAAGGTTAGAAACTAGTAAGAGGGCTCCACTGTGTGAGCCCTCAGAAACAGTCTAAAACCCTAGAATTGAAATAAATAAAATGCAGAATCTAACGACAGATTAATACATAAAAATATTACTTGCTTTAGAATCTATACCTCTTTTTCTGTTAACGCGACGAGACCAGGCGGCACCTGGAAGTGATGTAACTGTCAAATCGGCTGCGAAAGGCACCCTGGTGCGATCGCTGAACGCCCACGTGCTTCTGGATCAGGGTTACAGATGTCGGTCTACGTTTGTGGCTGTAGGTAAATGCCCACGGGAACTCAGCGATCGCACCAGGGCACCTTTCGCAGCCGATTTGACAGTTACATCACTTCCAGGTGCCGCCTGGTCTCGTCGTGTTAACAGAAAAAGAGGTATAGATTCTAAAGCAAGTAATATTTTTATGTATTAATCTGCCGTTAGATTTTGCATTTTATTTATTTCATTTCTAGGGTTTTAGACTATTTCTGAGGGCTCACACAGTGGAGCCCTCTTACTAGTTCTAACATTTTTGTAGTTTTAATGTGTGCAGGATTTTAATGGCAGATTTGATTGGATGATAGCAGCTGCTTAAGCTGGAGTGGTCCGACCCAAAGGATACAACAAAGCCCACTCATTATGTTGAGGTTAAGGATACATTCTTCGGAGATGCCACCACATTGTACCAGCTAGGGTTTCAAAGAACCCTAGCACAAATTGTAATCTTGTATCACGAAAAGGGTTACAGGCCCTGTTGTACTCAAAAGGAGTTTCTAAACTCCATTGATTAATAAAAATCGTTTGTTTTGTACAACTGTGTTCTGCATTATTTTACTGTGATTTTATTTATGTTTGGCGTTGTATATTTAATCTACAAATGGCGATCACGGTGGGACGAATGCGGCGATGGATGCGACGAAAAGGGACGGCGATGGATGGGTAGGTTTAGCTGAAGAAGAGATAGATAGCGATAGATAACAAAAGAGAGATAGTAAAAGAGATAGGGTTTGAGCCATCAAGGTGACTCAATTTATAATCTACTCTTAGGGCACACTTTAGGGTTTTAACGACACTTTGAATGTGTGGCTAAGATTAAAGTGGATCCAAGGGTAGAGAATAAATCTAGGTTGTGAAACGGATTAAGATGGATGGACGGATGAGATTAAATGAAGGATGGACGGCTCAGATTAAATCACTTAAAGTATCTTTATATATATATTAAAATATATTAAAATATTAAAAAATATATATAAATATTAATTTAAATAAATTTGGGAATGAAAAATGGTGGGAAAGGTGAAATTGGGCCAAATAATGGTGGGAAAAGGTGAAATTGGGCCAAATAATGGCGGGAAGGTGTGGATTTGGGCCAAATAATGGTGGGAATGTGGATGAATGACACGTGGCTAACAGGAAGGTATAGATGACTTACAAGTGGCTGGATTTTGGTGTCTACAGATGCCCTTTTTGAGCTGCTTTGTGTGAAGACACAATGCAGCACAAACACTTAAGACACCCGAAAAGTCGGATCGGACGCAACTCTCTCTCAAGACTAAAGCACAACTTTGAAGACCAAAGAATAAAAGAATATTTAAAATTTTATCAACTTACCCCCTCAATTGGCGAGCGAGAATGGTTCTCACAAGCCAATTGGAAGAAATTTGGAAGAAAATGAACCGTTTTTGCCCCAACGGTGAAAAAAGGGGTTGGTGTATGAACCATCTGTTTATGTCCCAACAAGAAAGGGGTTGGTGTACAAACCAAAAAATAATATGATTGAAGATGATATGAGTGATGTGAAAGATGGACCGTTTTCTGCCCCAACGATTATAAAGGGATTTTTGCCAAATTGTAAGTTCCATGATCATGTAAGATGAATTCCACTATAGGAAAATTAGAAATTGATAACGGATGCCCCAAATCTTGTGTGTGAGTCCATACTGTTAATGAAATTGCCTTGTTGGCACCATTGATATGCAGAGATGAAATATGCATGAAAAGAGTCCAGAACTCAGAGATGCTCCTAGTGACTGTATGGATAATTCCTCGGGTCGGAACCAATCAACCTAGGTAGCCTCAATCTCTAGCAAGACTCAAAATAATGATGATATGAAATATTGTCCATGTTTAAGGCCCCATGAACTAGGCCATCAATGAAAACTATTGAGCAAATTAATCTTGGTATGAGGTCACTTGAAAAGTAGAATACCCAAAATTGATTTTCAATTTTCAAACAATGAAATAATTGATGATGATAAATGGTAAGTGTCCTTATGGTGGTTTAATCCTCTTATCGAATTACGTGGATTCAAATTGCTGCAATCGCCAAGGTGATAGAATATACCACTAGATACGAGGTTTACTTTAATTTGATTTGGCAAAAATATGCATGATGAAAGAAGAATGAATGAAATTGACAATAGATCAGAAGAATTGAAACAACGCCAAACAGAAATAAAGAAATCACAGTAAAAGAATGCAGAACACAGTTGTACAAAACAAACGATTTTTATTAATCAATGGAGTTTAGAAACTCCTTTTGAGTACAACAGGGCCTGTAACCCTTTTCGTGATACAAGATTACAATTTGTGCTAAGGTTCTCCGAAACCCTAGCTAGCACAATGTGGTGGCGTCTCCGAAGAATATATCCTTAACCTCAACATAATGAGTGGGCTTCGTTGTATCCTTTGGCTCGGACCACTCCAGCTTAAGCAGCTGCTATCATCCAATCAAATCTGCCATTAAAATCTTGCACACATTAAAACTACAAAAAGGTTAGAAACTAGTAAGAGGGCTCCACTGTGTGAGCCCTCAGAAACAGTCTAAAACCCTAGAAATGAAATAAATAAAATACAGAATCTAACGGTGGATTAATACATAAAAATATTACTTGCTTTAGAATCTATACCTCTTTTTTTGTTAACGCGGCGAGACCAGGTGGCACCTAGAAGTGATGTAACTGTCAAATCGGTTGTGGAAGGCGCCCTGGTGCAATCGCTGAATGCTCGCGTGCTTCTGGATCGGGGTTACAGACGTCGGTCTGCGTCTGTGGCTGCGAGTAAACGCCCGCGGGCACTTGCGACAAGAATGGGGGATTTTGCAGAATGCTGCAGAAGGGATGGCGGCGAAGTTGGCGACGGATGCGGCGATGGATGCGGTGAAAAGGGATGGCGATGGATGGGTAGGTTTAGCTGAAGAAGAGATAGATAGCCATAGATAATAAAAGAGAGATAGTAAAAGAGATAGGGTTTGAGCCATCAAGGTGACTCAATTTATAATCTACTCTTAGGGCACACTTTAGGGTTTTAACGACACTTTGAACGTGTGGCTAAGATTAAAGTGGATCCAAGGGTAGAGAATAAATCTAGGTTGTGAAACGGATTAAGATGGATGGACGGATGAGATTAAATGAAGGATGGACGGCTCAGATTAAATCACTTAAAGTATCTTTATATATATATTAAAATATTAAAAAATATAAGGAAAGAAACGGAGGGAAGAAAGTAGAGAGGGGAGGGCTCTCCCCTGCTCCCCCTCCCATGGCTCCTGGTTCCTGCCCAGTCCCTGGCTCAACCTAGGTCATCCCTCCTGGGGAGTGGTTGTTTGCAGATGATCTCCTAGGGGAGATCCTTCTCCACTATCTGCGCGGGTTTCCTTGGTTGTTTTTTCGGACTGGTGCTTCCCAGGGATCCCTGTTTGGTTGGGGATCCCTTCCCTTTTTCCCTCAGGCTTCCCCCTGGGGTTTTTTGCAGGTTTTTCGTGTGGATTTAGTCCCCTACGTTTCTCGATGCGATGGAGGTGACGGTTTAGGGTTTGGACAGCTTCCCCCTTTTTCTTGTGAATTCTCGGCAGACTCTGTGCTTGGACGGGATTCTTGGTCCCTGCTGCTGGGATCCTCTTCCCGTTTTCCCGGGGCGGGTTCCTTGTGGTGCAACTCTCTCGGTCACTTCTCGATGGGTCGGATCCTCTTTGTGCTAGCTGTCGGCTTCTCGCAGGATGGCTCTCGCCGAATCGAATGTTTTCCCGGTGGGCGGGATGGTTTCTCCAAAGGGCGGGATCAGCCAAATCGCGGCTTTCCGCGAGGCGGGATCCTTTCTTTCTCTACTGGTTTCCTGGATGGCGGGATTTCCCTGTTGCTTCCCGCTAGGCGGGACTGTTTATGGTGGTTTTGACTGCTTCCCGTGAGGCAGGATTTTATTGTAACGGTTTTTTTTTGCTTCCTACTGGGCGGGATCTTCTCAATGGTGGTTTTTGGCTACTCCCCGCTGGGCGGGATCTCCAAAACTACTTTCTTTCTTATTTGTTTGTTTCCCGCTAAGGGGGATTGTTTCATGCTTACTGTTACCGCTGGGCGGGATTTCTGTTTTGGTGTCCAGTTTCAAGGGATTGATGCCCTAGGTCCATTGCTTATGTAATCAGGTTTTGGGATCCTTGTTAAAACCCGTTATAAATACAAACACTTACCAAAAAAAAAAATATTAAAAAATATATATAAATATTAATTTAAATAAATTTGGGAATGAAAAATGGCGGGAAAGGTGAAATTGGGCCAAATAATGGCGGGAAAAGGTGAAATTGGGCCAAATAATGGCAAGAAGGTGAAATTGGGCCAAATAATGGTGGGAAGGTGTGGATTTGGGCCAAATAATGGCAGGAAGGTGGATGACTGACACGTGGCTGACAGGAAGGTATAGATGACTTACAAGTGGCTGGATTTTGGTGTCTATAGTTATCAACCTTTGTATTAGAGAACCACATCTCCATGTACATGATACAACTATTAAGGACATCTAGATCCCAAGATCCTTTAAATATTTTCACTTCACATTTGAATTTAGTCCTTAGATCATTATGGTAGATCTTGACATCAAGGAAACCTTAGACGGTTATGTCTTGGACTTTAGTGGCCAATTAGTCCACTATTTGGGTCAAAGTATCACTTGTTCGGTGAAATTAGATACAATTTGAGAACAAGTATAAGCCAAAAGTGGCTACCAAATCATCCCAAAAATTACAAAAGAATAGTGCTTTGCAAAGGGAACGTTTTCTTTGTTTTCAACCTTTGTATAAGAGAACCACATATCCATGTCCATGATCCAACTATTAAGGATATCCAGATCCCAAGATCCTTCAAATATTTTCACTTGACATTTGGGTTTAGTCCTTAAATCATTATGGTAGATCTTGACATTGAGAAAACCTTGTACGGTTATGTCTTGGACTTTAGTGGCCAATTAGTCCACTATTTTGGTCAAAGTTTCACTTGTTCAATGAAATAAGACACCATTTGGGAATGGCTACCAAATCATCCCAAAAATTACAAAATAATAGTGTCAATTTCAAGCATTTACAAAATAAGCCAAAAAGACTTCAGAAGTTTTTACTTTCTTAAGCAATTACATTGGTTTTTCCAAGCCAATGTAATTGCTTGGGTCAAAGTATCACTTGTTCGACGAAATTAGACACTATTTGGAAATAAGTATAAGCTAGAAGTGGCTACCAAATCATTCCAAAAATTATAAAATAATAGTGCCAATTTCAAGCATTTACAAAATAAGGAAAAAAAGGCATCAGAAGTTTTACCCTGAGTAAGCAATTACATTGGCTTTTAGACTTTTGTAAAAGAAATTACAAATGAAGTTTATTTTGCTATAATGGCGATGATAGAAAAACTACATAAAACCAATAAAAATGCTAAAAGGTATGTAAATTACTTTTGTAAATTACAAAAGGGATTCAATAATTAATTTAATTAACTATTTTTTAATAATTAATTAAATTAAATGAACCAAATTATACCTTTATTTCAAATAAAATATTTTATCCTAGGAAATAGGGTGCCCAGGCCTTGGTGATCAAGGTCTGTAACACCTACTATTTTCAACAAAGTGCCTAGGAATGCATAACTAGGTGCTCACCAAGCAATGAAACATTGCATATCCAACGAAAGTTGGCTAGTGACAAAGCCTTTGAAAGATAAATTTAACCCTTACAAGCCCTTTTCTCCCACATATGTGGGATTAAGGCCTTTGATTGCAGTGACGCCAATGTGTAGCTAATCCCTCACAAGTTTTAGCCTGATTTGTAGGTGATTAGAAAGTGACATAATAATGGCCAAAGTCTGGAACTATCCAAAAAAGTTTTTCTAAGCCATGCGTCACTTGGCAACTTCACCTTCCAAATCAGTTTGCATTGTCTATGTCCGATTGTGCACCTTTGGCTACAAGGAAACGACCCCACTCGTCAAAAATTGATTGCAACACATCAAAATTAGGTAAATTCGTTCGAAAAATCTTAGTTTTTTTTGAATAGGTGGAAATTGCTAGAAACTATTCACCAGACGAGCAACAACTTTCAGAATTGGTACTACAAATTAGCTCTTCATGAAGAGGCTCGATATCAAAAGCAAAAACCATGCAATTCACTCGAACGCGATGTCAATCTCATGGTAGATAACGATGGTCTTGTCGTTGCCTTCCCGTTAGTGTCACTCCCTCCATCATGGTAGATATGGAGTTGCTGGAAATGTGTGGTGGATCTCCACTATTGGCTGATGTAAGGAATTAGACAGATAGTTCGTAGGCCATCTGAAATGGACTAGGCAAACCATGTCTACAGAAAATCTTGCACTCAGGTTTCATCCCACAACACACACGAGTGGCATCGTAGGAAGTTTAACTAAAATTTCCTCATCAAGTTGGTCCTCGTCAAAACAAATACAACGTTTCATTAGAAACGTAGACTAGACTACGATGTATCTCATAGAGATCTATAAAAAAAATTGCTGACACACGATGGTCTACTCACCACGTGGTCAAGAAAGTTTTGTTTGTACATCTATTTGTTGGTGTCTATGACCGTCTACAACTGATGTTTGGTTGATGGCAGCAATGTCAATGATGACAACATAATGTTAGGGTATGCCTACTAACGCACGTCCAACTGAGCTGGCATCCTAGAACTTGGGCAGTGGGTACGTAACTCTGTTGAAGCACCACATTGGAAATAATGGGCCCAAATTCAATGGCTCAGTGGCAATATCATCTCAATTATTACCACAAGGATGAAGCTCTCCTTTACATACAATAAGCTGTCAAAGTGTGTCAACAAACCCAAACTAGCAGGTCCAATCATCAACAACATACAACCATGAGATCATTCCATGTCAAGCAGTAAATGTCCTCTAATAGACCATATATACCATGATTGGGTAGTTACTCAACTTACATAAGTGATAATTCTAGCAATATTATTGTTTTTGCTCTATGATCATTATGTTTATGACAAACCTATTGAGGTATCAAACTCAATCAATTTTTTTATTTAAATGTAGTAATATATACAAGTGGAATGGAACATGGCGTATATTAGCATAGCAAAAATAAGAAATATAGACTAGGTTAAACTAGGACTTAAGCTAACTTAAGCTAACAATAAATAAGATTAGTTAACTAACTTAAGCTAAGAACTAGGTATCTAGAAACTATCTACTAACTTAAGGTTTCTAGACTCCCACATGAGTATAGTGGCTCATGTGGTTATTAACATAGGAAAAGAAATATATTCCTAAGAAATAGAAATCTAGAACAAAGTGATGCCCTCATCAAACACCTTACATTATTACAAATATGAAAAAGGAAAGCCTCATCATGGTTATTTTGAAGCGACACAACTTCTTGATAAATATTAATTCAATAATAATCAATAAATCTGAGTATAATTCAATGTGCAATAGCCACTTAGAGAAGGTGAAGTCTCATAGCCACTTAGAGAGGGTGAAGTCTCCTACATAGATACACAAATGAATAAGAATACTTCGATGATGGTAAAACTAATAAAACCTATCTCCTATTTATAAATGAATTTGGTGAAAAATAAATAAGATTGGAAATATAGTCGACGCTATATTGGGATTGTAACATGGCTCCCCTCCTTAGAAAGCTTTGTCCTCAAAGCTAGAAAATATTGGAAAATACTCTCAAATTCCCATGTAGAATCTTATTTTGGAAGGTCCTACCACTTAATTAGGAATTCTTGAATTTGGCAAGATCGAAGGTAACGTACTCGAGATTGTAGTATTGCTTCTGGTTGAAGAGTTATCCAACCTTCTTCATCAAGTAATGGAAGATTTATCTGGCAATGAACCTTTTGGCCAATCACTTGTTTGAGGCAAGAGACATGAAACACTGGATGGATGCGAGAGGATGGTGGGAGCTCTAATTGATATGCTACTTCTCCAATGCGATGAACCACTTTGTAGGGACCATAAAATCGAGGAGCCAAATTTTGATTAGACTTGACCTTCAAGGACAACTTCTTATAAGGTTGTAAGCACAAAAAGATCATATCTCCAACTTTAAATTATCATTTTGAACGATGTAGGTCCTGTTGTTGCTTCATACAGTTTTGTGTCTGGATCAATTATCTTTAAGAAGTTAAAGCATCACCTAATGTTTTTGTAACTACTCATCTACCTAGGCTACCTTGGAAGTGTCAGGAACATATTCAATGATAGTTGGTGGCTTTTGACCATATAAGACTTCGAATGGAGATATCTTAAGGAAAAAATAGTAAGAAGTATTATACCACAATTCTGCTAAGAAAATCCATTGAATCCATTGATATTGCTTATCTTAAGCAAAACAATGGAGGTAAGTACCCACACATTTGTTAACTATCTTTGTTTGACCGTCTGACTAGGGGTGATATGCAGAAGACATACTCAACTTGGTACCACTAAGGCAAAACAGTTTCTTCCAAAAGTTACTAGTGAATATAGGATCACGATCACTCACAATGATTTTGGGCATACTGTGTAGTTTGAAAATGGAATCAAGGAATACTTTGGCCATCTTACTTGCAGAATAAGGATGTTGTAGGGTACAAAAGTGGACATATTAGGAAATACAATCCACTACCACCAAGAGCATTGTTTTACCTTCTGATTTGGGAAGCCCCTCAACGAAGTCCATGGAAATGTGCTCCCACTGGTGGTTAGGAATAGGTAAGGGTTGTAACAATCTAGGATATTTAACTGTTTCTCCTTTGTTACGTTAACATATGTTGTAATACTTTATTTTCATAAAAAAAATAATTCACTATATGCAGAAATATCAAATCATTCATCCACAATAATTATCCACAATAACAATCCATCAATGAGAGAGAGATAGATAATATCCTTAAGGTAGAGAAACACCAATAATACTCCTTAAGGAAGGAATCACTCCACAAGATCTCCAAGATGAGAGTGCCACTTAAGGAGGGCAAATTCCTATAAGCCACTTTGTGGGTAAAGACAATTACATAAGATTGATCTCCATGATGATTACAATGACAAATATCTCTTATTTATATATCCATCTTCTTATTCTACTTTGGAGAGCCTACTACTAATATAATATAATATTATAATACAATCAACCTTGGATTATGTGTGGCCCATGCCAACCCTTATACAATATAATAATATATCTCCAAATATCTATTCATAGGTACCCTAACATGCCACCCTTCTTACAAATGTTTCATCCTCGAAATATGTGAAGAAACAAGATAATATGATTTTCTAAGTAATGTTAGCAATTGGCACCAATATCGATCATCCATCCATCCAAGTGAAACACGTTGATGCCAGTATGCCATTTTGGTACTTGAGTATCAAAATTTGCTTCGTTGGATCCACGCTTCTGCTACTGTATTTTGATAACTTGAATGATGGTTCCACTTATTTCTTGATGTTGATGAACCGCTCTAAAAACCAGGATCACTATGCTTTCTCTGTCGACACTGCCATAGTTGGTGCCCTTATGATTCCATGTAGAACCATAATATTACTGCCCTAAACCATACCTCCAATATTATTGCCACTCGTGGTGGTGTGGATGGATATATGGTGCAACCTTAACTTGATGTTCTACCTTCTTTGACTTCTCAACATTTGGCTCCATTGTTTTAAATTCTTCTACACTGTTCTTTCATGTTCTCTTTGTTTGATGTGTCTTTATGCTTTTCTATCAAATATTCATTGGACTCTGTTACTGCTATTTCTATGGACTCAGTTGTTGTTACTTCTTCCATAGACTCTATTGTTGCTACTTCCTTCTTGGATTCTATTTTAGGTTCTATTTGTTCTTCAATTTGTTTCTCTGCAACCACTTCTTGTTTTTCCTTGGATTCTTGCTCCTTAAGCTAAGAAATATCCTGCAATGTTATCTTCTTTTTCCTATACCATAACCTCATAAACTTCTTTTGCACATTAATGTTAATAGTACCCAAATAATATAACCAAGGATAACCAAGAACAATATCCTCATCATCCATATGAATAGCATAAAATTTTGAATGTAAAACATATTTATCCATGGTGATCTTCAAATATTCAAAAATCTAAACATTCTTGCCCTCAATATGTGTGTCCTTAATTTTTGTTGCTTGAACTTGCAACCTCTTAGCCAAAGCAATATTAATAAAATTATATTTGCTACTAGGGTCAATGGAAATAATAACATGTTCCTTTTGAATACTTCTATGAACCTGCAAAATAGAACTTTTAGATAAATTTAAACCCTTTTGATCATTCGCTTGCTTTTGAAAATCCAAATATGTGGCTTCATTCTTCTCACTATCTTCCTTAACATTTTCCTCTTTCTCCTTCTTGAGTAATTTTATTTCTTTTTCATAGTCTTCATTTTGTTTCTTGAAAACTTCCCATTCACCTTTCTTTTCATTTCGCTCAATTTGAATTCCTTGTAGTTTCTTTTCAAGGTATTTGATGACATCCATCAAGCTATCTATCTTTTTATTCCTTCCCTCAATATATCTCTTACAAACATCTAAATTTCTTTGTAATTGAATAGGTTCCCATTTACTCAAGAATGCATGCTCCACTTCATCCCACGTGAAGTTATTTTTATGGGCACTATTAAAACTATACCACCGGGAGAGAGCTTCTCCTCCAAGATAGTGAGGAAGCATAATTTTCTAATAAGTTTGATACCATGTAAAAATTTTCCACCAATCCCTAACATCAATATCATCTTCTCCATTAAACTTTTGCAGTGTCATAGTTGATGCCCTAATGCAACTAGGGTTTTTTGACAATATATAGCATAACCTAATGCAAAATTGGATTTTATGAAAATAAACATCCTCCCACTGAGTTGAAGCTAAAATTACATAGAGACAATTAGATCTACAATTTTTCTTCTAAACAGAATAAATTGTAATTGATTTTCTTACCCGAACTAAACAAATTTCATCTTTCAAAAAAATTATGAATTGAAAATTCATCACTGCCCTTGTTCTATATGGCTGACTTTAGAAGGTTGTATATCCCTCAATACTACTCATATTCATTTATATGACCACTCATTTTAAAGCTCTTCAAATTCTGCACAAACTAATCCACAAATCATCTAAATCAGATAAACTTTCACAAAGATATGGCTCCTAAAAGATAAGATATTTTTCTAGAAAAGATCCACAAAATTCATCACTATCCTTGTTCTATATGATTGAATTCAAAAGGTTGTATCTCCCTCAATACTGCTCGGATTCCTTCATATGATTAGTCATTTTAAAGCTCTTCAAATTTTGCACAGACTGATCCAAGAATCAACTAAATCGAAAAACTTTTTGCAGAGATATGGCTCCTAAAATATGAGATGTTTTTCTAGAAAAAAAAATTACCCTAATTTTGCAATCCAAAAAAAACTTCCACTTTGCCAAAATCGTTGCTTTGATACCACTTTTTCCAATACTTTATTTTCATAATAGAAATCATTCACTATATGCAAAAATATCAAATCATTCATCCACAAAAATTATCCACAATAACAATCCACAAATGAGAGAGATATAGATAATACCCTTAAGGTAGGAAAACACCAATAATACTCCTTAATAAAGGAATCGCTCCACAAGATCTCCAAGATGAGAGTGCCACTTAAGGAGGGCAAAGTCCCATAAGCCACTTCATAGGCAAAGACAATTACATAAGATTGATATCCATGATTACAATGACAAATATCTCTTCTTTATATATTCATCTTCTTATTCTACTTTGGGGAGCCTACTACTAATATAATATTATATTATAATATAATATAATATTATATTATAATACAATCAACCTTGGGTTATGTGTGTCCCATGCCAACCCTTATACAATATAATAATATATCTCCAAATATCTATTCCTAGGTACCCTAACAACATAACTCACACTTAGCCACAAATATCAACATATGATTTTAAGCCTTTCCAAAAAAATGATTGCTTCACCCATTCGTATGTTTTCAAGAATCCAAAATGTCCTGCAATAGGATATGCATGCAGTTCTTGGAGAACCATTGATTTAATAGTGGAATATTGAGGAAGGTAAATATGATCTTTCTTGTGAAGTACTCCATCTAAATAAGAGAAGTAAGAATGCAGGGATGATCCTATTTTTATATCTTGAATGATTTGAGCAGTCTCTAAATCAACCATCCATTATTATTGAAGTTGGAAAATCCATTGGGGAGAAGGAGCCGAGATGGCATTTATGGTCACCTCATCTTCGTATTTGCGAGATAAAGCACCTACTACCACATTTTATTTACCTTTATTATACTCAATGAAAAATCATAACCCAAGAGTTTGGTCAGCCATTTATTTTGTTCAATATACAAAAGACATTGTTCTAAGAAATGCTTAAGGCTACTATGATCAGTTTTGATGATGAAAAGAATACTTTAATAAATATTGTTTCCATTTCTCTACAACATGTAAAATAGCTAGCATTTTCTTTTCATAAGCGGATCATCCCAAATTCCTCTAAAATTTGCTTACTTTCAAAAGCCAAAGAATATCCTTCTTGCATTAAAACAACTCCAATACCTATGCCAGAAGTATCACACTCAATGACAAAGGGCTTGCTAAAATCAGAAGTGGTCAAAACGGGAGTGGAACACATAGCCTCTTTGAGGGCTTGAAAGGCCTGATAAGTTCTATTCCAAATAAAAGCATATTTTTTTGTGAGGGCAGTGATAGGTGTTGTAATCTTACAATAGTTGCAGACAAAATTTCTATAATAGCCTGTGAATCCTAAAAAACTATGAAGTTTTTTTAGCAATTTTGGTAGAGGTCAATCTTGAATAGCTTTGATCTTATGAGGATCTACTTTGACTCCATGAGATACTATATGTCCCAGATATTCCACCTCTTGGACTCCAAATGCACATTTGGATCTTTTAACGAAGAGTTTTTCCTTTTACAATAGATAAAGAACTTTATCAACATGAGCTAGGTGATCCTTCCAATATTTGTTGTATAGTAAAATATCATCAAAGAGAACTAAGATAAACTTACAAAGATAGGGCCTAAATACATGGTTCATGAGGCTTTGAAAAGTCGATGAAGCATTAGTGAGACTGAAGGACATGACTAGGAACTCATAATGACCCTCATGAGTATGAAAAGTAATTTTAGGGTTATCCTCTTATCTAATTCTAATTTGATTAAAGCCCGAGCGTAGGTCTAGTTTGATGAAATAACTAGCACCATGTAATTCATCCAACAAGTCATTAGTGACTGGGATAGGAAACTTATCTTTGATGGTAATCTTATTAAGAGGATGAAAATCAAGACACATGCATCATGAGTTATCCTTACAATGTACCATCACCACGAGGGATGAATAAGGATTGATGCTTGGATGAATGATCCCATGCTCTAACATTTCTTGGACTAGTTTCTCAATTTCTAACTTTTGGAGTTGTGGATAACGATAAGGATGCATATTAGGAGGTAGACTACTAGGAATTAGATGAATGGTATCATCATGTGATCGCTTAGGAGGTAGACCCCTTGGTTTACTACATACTTTTTCATAATTATCCACAATATCTTGAATATCCCTTGGAATAATTGTAGGAGAAAAGTCCAAGGATTGAGCCTCAATGGAATTTATTTGGGTAAGAAAACCATAGCCACTTTTCTTCAATATCTTCTCCATGCTATGTGAACTCACTACCCTGGAAGGATGAGGTTGAATCCCTTGAAGACAAATGACCCTTTCATTCTTTTTCCACTTGATGTATAATTTTTGGAGATTAATAGTAACATCGTCGAGCTAAGATAATGATTGTGCTCCCAAAATGACATTTGAGCTCCCTAGGTTCATAACAAAAAGAGTTCATGTTCATGTCTAATTTTTTATTTGGATTGTAATTTTAGATGTTCGATCCACGCATTGAGCATTACCTCCATTTGAAATAAGGACTTGAAATTTATCTTGATTAGAAAAATGGATATACAAGTTCAAGAATTTAGTTATTTTATAATCTATGAAGTTATGTGTACTTATTGAATCAATCAACACATTAACACACTGGTGTTTAATGAATCCTTGTACCTTGAAAGTATGATGAGCTTGGATACCCATAAATGCATGTATAGAAAGAGCCATTGTATCATATTCTAGTGTTTCGTTATTTGTTGGTTCTATAGCTGGCTCAAGTTGAGAAAAATATTCTTCCTCAACAACTAATGCATTGTCATATTCTAAGTGAAAGTATTGATGTTGCACACAAGCTTGATATCTTGGATGATGTGAACTACATTTAGAGAAAAATAATCATATGGAACACTCAAAATTACGGTAAGGATGATGAGAATTGAAATCTCGACGATATGGAGGACCAAAATCTTAGAGTTTTTGTTCCTGCTACTTGAGATATACATTGTGCATCATCTAGGATATATGGATTATGCATGTCAATTTATTGTTGAATTGTATCCTTAAGACCATAGCGAAAAGTAGAAACCACCACTATTGGACTTAATTCATATGTATAGTGAGTAGACTAGTAAATTTAGAGATATATTTATCTACTGATCATATTTGCTTAGTTTACATAAGATAGACCATGTATGATGTGGAAGATCCCTTATCCTATCTTCTAAAAACATTTTCTTAAATTGAGGCCATAAAATAGGGTATTGATTTTCGTAAAGTTGCCATAACAACCATTGATATGCCTGTGTACCTAGTTTAGAAGCTACAAAAGCAACATGACCTATTTTTTGAGATATAGTGCAATCGAATAAGGCCTTCCATTTTTTCCAACCATCCACAAGGGTTAACCCCTTCAAATGTGGGCATGTCAAATTGAGGAACTTGAACATCATGAGGCAATTCCAAATAATTGGAAGCACCACCTACTTTTGGGTCAAAACCATTGGCAAAGCCTTGGTTAGAAGCAACTTGCCTTTGACGAATATTTAAAGGTTTGGGATTGAGAGCATTTTGTGACCTGGAGGTATGAGGAGGTGTTGTAGTAGTTAGATGGGCTTCAATGGCTCTTAACGTAGTACAAATTTCATTAAACATTTTTCTTGTTGAGTAAGATATTGATGTAAGGGGGGATCCACACTATTAGAAATTGGGATATATGGGTTAGGAGGAGGATTATTGAGAGAAGGATCAACATTGTTCAAAGAAGGTGAAGCCATGGAATTTAGTGAAGAATAACAACGTTGGTCAAAACTAGTAATGTTGTTATGAGTATTATGATGCATACCTTGATTTCTAGGTTGGCATTTTCTAGTAATTTACATATTTGTTGGTCATTCAGTACGTTGTAATATTTCATCCGCTCCTCGAGTCCAATCAACACTTGTAACAGGGTGGGATTTAATGGCTCTTAGCATAGTATGAATGTCATTCAACATTTTTTATTTTTGAGTAAGATATTGACGTAAGGGGGATCCACACTATTAGGAATTAGGATATATGGATTAGGAGGAGGATTATTGAGAGAAGGATCAACATTGTTTGAAGAAGGTGAAGCCATGGAATTTAGTGAAGAATAACAATGTTGGTCAAAACTAGTAATGTTGTTAGGAGTATTATGATGCATACCTTGATTTCTAGGTTGGCGTTTTCTAGTCATTTACATATTTTTTGGTCATTCAGTACGTTGTAATATTTCGTCCACTCTTCGAGTCCAATAAACACTTGTAACAGGATCACTCATGCATTGGTTGGCACCCAAAATTCAATTTGAATTTTGAAAAATATGGTGGAAAAAATTATTTGTTGTAGTAAAAATTTGGTTTTCAATGGTTAGGTTTATGGTTTTACAATGGTCACAACCCAATAGTAACTTTTCCAACGATCAAGCACAAGAGAATAAATTGTCAAGTGTCGGTGGGATGACAATTTGTCAGGCAGTCAAAGTGCACACTAACCTACACGAGCACGAGTCTAAGGTGAACAACTCATCACCAAGGACTTGGTACGTTATAGCCTTTAAATCATACGATGACCTCCCATAGGTCAAATGTGGGACAAAAACCCCGACATAAAACATGAATCCCTATGGGCCAAAAAAAATTGTTCAACCTCATGGAGTCTGCCAAGTAGCACTCTTTAATTGGACATTGTGTTAGGGTTTTTATGTGATTGGTTCGCTTTTAAAACTTTAGGGAAATGTAAAAATTTCTTTATTGATTGCTGCCTCCCATAAATTTTTTAATCCTCTGCAATCGATAATCCCTTTTTTAGCGAGTGCATTGCAATGGAAATCTTACGATCTATGAACAAATTTGTGATTTCTCTATTTAATTTCCACTTATGTGGTGCATTTGATTAATTATATTGCGATAATCTTGGGTTCCTGGGATATACACTGGAGATTAAAATATCTTGTACTCCCTATTATGGTGTCTCCAAAAAACTTCCAAAATATGATGTAACCAAGTTATTCACGAGTAAATCCAAACATGACTTTGATAGTCTTATAATAGTGAATTGTTTCGATATGAATAATAGTCTTATCATGATATGATGATGCTTGATTAATCAATTTTGGACTTAAGTTTTGAAATTGGTGTCATAAAAGTGATTTAAAAGCTAACAATCAGTATGCAAGAATTTCTTCATTGTTAATTTCGTGAAATCATCAATAATTCATACACGATGTGCACCATGTGAATAGCTCTAGTCGTTGAACCTTCTCTAATGCCATGTGTCCAGTTCGAAAGACTTTAGGGTTATTTTTGATTGGGAAAAATTTAGGGTTGTAAGTCACCTAGATTAAGCGAGTTCAACAACGTCCCTATAATATTCTTCATCCTGTAAAATTTATGAGGCTGTAAAATTGTCAATTAACCTATCGAAAAATCTAATTGCATCGCTAAAATTTAACGGATAATGTAAGACGTTCACCCTGCTAGAAATTCATCACTAGATCGTGCACCAAAAACTACCAGGGACCAAATATCGTCACCAAAAAATGCAAGTATTAGGTGTTACGAAGGGAAAATTACCTTAGGAAGGCTTAAGTATAGCTTTATCAATAATTTTTTATCGTCTCTGCGTCCTAATTTTTTCGAGCCTACATATTTGGTGAAATGGCTATAATGATGGAAATATAATTAATGTTACTATAGAGCTAGGATCTGCCAATAGAGACTTGATTTGTACAAAAAAAAATTGGTAAATTTCTCAACCGCGAGATTTCCATGGATCTGATTGTTGCTGATGTTGGGAATGATTGTGAGTCTCTCTGCCTTATTTTTAAATATTATGGATAGAATAAAATTTATGATTGGGTGTGTTCAAAAGTATCCCTAGCCTTTCTTTGCATTGTGCTTCCTTGTTATGTGTCATTCCAGAATTGTTAGCTCTGATACCACTTGAAGCGATGCAGCTTATTGAAAAATATTAATTCAAAAATAATCAATAAATCCAAGTATAATTCAATGTGCAGTAGCCACTTAGAGAGGGTGAACTCTCGTATCCACTTAGAGAGGGTGAAATCTCCTACGTAGATATGCAAATGAATAAGAATAATTCGATGGTAAAACTAATAAAACTTATATCCTATTTATAAATGAATTTGATGAAAAATAAATAAGAGTGGAATTATAGCCGACGTTATATTGGGATCGTAACAAATTTTCTATCCAATCATAGAATTCCATAGAATAATTGACTCTTCTATGAGAAAAGCACATACAAGACACCAACACAACAAAAGAGAAAATCATAGAAGTGCTTCTAACATACATGAAATCATCATTAAATCATACAATAATCACAATAAGGGAATTATTCCATCTTTATGAAGTAAAATTAATGCATGCAATCAATAAATACAATGATTTCTTTAACCATAGATTTTCTAAGTATTTAGTTGGACAGTTTACCCAATCCATGCAATAGGGCATAATTTATTTTAAATTACACATATCAATGCTACTGACTCATATCATGCCTCCCTTATGTTCATCCACTTATGGAGTCCAATGTAAATCTCGTTTATATTCCATCCATGCCAACTCTTATGTTTGACTCAACCTCATTCATCTCATAGTCTCTAAGTTTTTATTTTCATGTTGGGACAATGTGCCACAACATCAAAAGAGTATATACATCACATAATCATACCATCACACTATACAACAATGGGACAATGTACCACAACATCAAAAGAGTATATACATCACATAATCATGTCATCATACTATACAACAATTATGCCAATACACCATACATATACAACAAGGTCTAAACTCCCAACAAGGACATATAACATACAACCATGAGGTCAATAGTTAAAGCAAACTTTTATATCATATTGATATGATATTTGATATGATGTCAATAGTCATTTCTTAGTTGTTTTCTTGATTTTTGGTTCTTCATATCCATGCATCCCTTCTCAAAATATATATGTGAATCACTTAGTGCTTTTCCCAAGCCTTACTTAATGAGAACACCTTGACTTGCCATTATCCCCTACTCATGTTACCTCTTAGTTTAGCCAAAAGATATATGACACCTAGATTTATTCATTTATGAATATCACATAGATATTATGATACATGATTTGGGTATGTTGGGTGCTTCGCATAAGGTTCCTTCATTGAAATATACAATTCCTAAGATCATATTTACTCAAATTTCTACTTCTTCCACTTATTCATTATCTTGAACATGTGACTTGTTGAGCTAGAATATGGTGGATGGTTAAACTTGGTAAGAATTATGTTTCCATGTTTGTTTGGATCATTATATTAAATTTCAATATGGGGAATTCACCCCCTTTTGCAGTTCTATTATCAACACCTTATAGTGCTTCTTGTGTTGTCTAATACTTGTATGGAGGCTTCCAATATCATCACCAATTGGATGAGTACTATGATTTCCCACTTTCTTCTTGTGACATGAAGTGAGCACTTCTATATCTATTTGAACCCTCCTTCCAAAACAAGGGACTTCCATATGAGTATTGCTTAGGGATATGTGTCCTCCAAGATTGTTCATGGAAATATGCAGTGGTTGTAGCCTTGTTGTCATATGAATATTCATCAATACCATCCTTTTGTTGTTGATATTTTTGGTAGCTTGTCTAGAATTATCATATGATATTTTTTCTCTTAATCATCTTGATTTGGGCTCCCATCCATTTCAAGGACCTACATATTTTGAGCTATTTCTCAAAAAAACATATAACTCTACTTGAGAGAGTCTTCTTCAAGGAATGCCCAAAGTTCAGTGAAGTATCCCAGGCATTGACTCCTAATGAAGTCTTCTTTACTTCTTCAGCCTCACTAAGTTGAATTACCACTTCCTTCTTATGAATAAGTTCTTGTAGCGTTAGGACCACATATTACTCTATGATATTGAATAGATGGTATAGATGGACTATATTATACAAATGCTTGAGTGGGGTCATTGAATATTTCCTAGTATAGGATTATAGGACCTCTAGTGCTAACTCTACAAGCTTTCCCCACATGGTTGGAGGCTCTAGAGATTGTAGAGGGATTCTATTATCCTAGGTAAGGGATAATATGACTAGCAAAATGACAATGCTTGGGCCTCTAGGTCCTTTGGTTGGATCAAAGTTGTTAGGTGAATGTAGCATGTTCTCTAAGACTAGATAGACTAAGGCCTTCACCAAAGACTCGATATGGTATTCTTCAAGTGACTTCTTCTAGATATTTGTTCTTGAGTAAATTCACTAGTTTAGTTTGAAGTGCTTCAACAAGAAGGGACCCTCACCAAATTCCAGGCCTAATTTATTCTTGATTGTGTGACCAAAGATAAATCAATGGGGCCCACAAGGTATGCCATTAAATTGTTGTCCCCTCTAATTATCTTATACCATGAGATAGGGTTTGGACTAGATGGTCGGGGCTATCACACCTCTCATAGAGCAACATAGTAGGGCCAATACTGGGAGCATAGGGTCCAACTATGTTAAGGGCCTCCAAATTTTTTACAAAGGTAGACTCCTTTATAAGATGTAACCTTGGGCATATAGTTCTTAATATAACAGCTTGGGAGGAAAGTGTTAGAGAAATAAATCACAAAGATAGTGAAAAGAAAAAAAATATAATAAAAGGTGATGAACCAAAGATCAAATAAGACCCCCTAAACAGTAGCTATGATCATAATGCATCAGTATGAACACTTCCTCTCCTCAACATATATAAGCATACACACAAAAAGGATATGAGGGGATTGAGAACTAAATAGTTATGTAGGCATCTAGAATATATACATGCAAGTAAAAAAATTACAAATATTATGCTAGAAGCAGGCATTCAAATTGATCGTAAGACCGCCCAATTATGCACGTACTACTATACAAATAAAATAAAGGAAAAGCTATATAAAAATTTACACAACTTGCATATCTTTTACTAAGCCTAGACTACTGCTATTTGTAGATTACAAAATGGGAAGAATTTTCCTCCAAATTTATGCAAAGTTTTCAAAATAGTTGCCCTTTAAATAATGGGTCATATCTTTATGTAAGATACTATTTTCTTTAGGATCTTTAGATATGACCCCATTAATATCAAATGCTTTTGAGCCTTTGGATGAGCTAATACATCCATTGTTACTATCTACTCCCTTTGGGGATTCCTAAAATTTGAGTGCAGGAAATCTTAGCAATCAATTCTCAAACTTGGAGTCTCTCCTATTGTGATGTCACATACCTATTGTGATATCACTTTCTATCACCTTTAATACGTCAACCATTTTTTTAGATTTAATAGGCTTGATATGTGCAGTTAGGTGATCTTGATACCTTTCTATATTTATGAGATCATTTGCTATCTTTGGGAGATGATCATGTGCCTTAATGTTTTACCTTTTTTCTTGACTAGATGACTAGTCCTCTTTGTCTTCATTATTGAAAATTTTGGATAACTCGACTACCATGTTTCTACATTGTTTTTGTAATGTTCTGCTTGAAAATTTTACTTCTTCCTTTTATCAAAACTTTCAAAACTCTCAATATTTGGATATCTATTTTTTTTTTTTTGTGCCTTTTGAGACTTTCCTCCACTTTTCAGCTTCTGGGATTCAGATGTTGTATTCAATCAAAACAAATTACCTTCTTCATCCTATCAGGATTATCGAAAGTATTGTTGATATTGATTGGTACTTCCTTTATATGATAAGTGCTACTTTTGGAAACTTTTGGTCATAAATTCTACCTGCACTTATTCGCAACTTAATCTCTTGACGAATTTGTCTTATTAGATTTTTCCACTACAAAACCTATCTCTCTAGTTTGTTTGATGATGTTTTGATGATCTTAAAGCCAAAGAGGATAAATTCAAGCATGGCATATAACAAATAAAATAAGAACTTTATAGTAAAATAAGTTGTGAAGCCCAATACTCTATCCAACAAGAAACTCATGAGGTAGGACTTTAGTGTTGTCATGCATGACTTACCTACTTTAGACATTTATGAAAATATTAGGTTACTCAAGTCAACATTTGAACTCATAGAGGATAACTTTATATATCTTATCATGAAAAATATAAGGTTTGATATGGAGAAAGAGCACATGAAGAAGATATTTGACAAGTTTGGGGTGACAAATATTGGTAAGGAAGATATTAGATCTTTTGATTTCAAAGTGCCACAACTTGAGGAGGGAATCAAAGATATTAGCCCTACTAAACAAATCATAAATGCCAACAAGAGATAAATGAAGCTCTAAGGTTATAAGAAAAGCATATTGAAAAGACTATAATGTTAGAATTTATGATATAGCAAGAATTGTATGAGTCCTAGTTGACACAACCAATAAGTAGCATAAGGAATTTTGAAATATGATAACTAATGCATTGGAAATTTACATAATTCAATCATATGTTGGTTAATTTATAGGCCTGCAATAATGTAGCTCATGCAAAAATTGAAGTAAATAAATCATGTTGCAACCATTGAAGATGCTATGTAACTCAAACACAACGAAGTGAGAAGACACAAGAATCTAATTCAAAAGAATGTTGGAAATATGTTGAATATTTTCCATGTTATTTTGGTGGGGTTAACACTAAAAGGTATTGGAAGCAACCAAATTTTTAGGGTTTTAAGTTATTTTTGTACCCATATGGGCTTTTAGGGTTACTTTATTTGAACCCTTGCTTTTTCGCCCATGACATTGTAAAATCCGTGCATGTGTCTTTGTTATATATATCGTACTTGCATTAGAGTTTTTTTTTTAAGCGAAAAACCTCTTATGGGGCCGCCTTGGTCTGAGAGACCACGAACAGGGGGTTCTACACCGTCAAAGTCACTCGGGAGTCACACCGGACCCTGCCCACACCAACATTATCAATTGGATTTTGGATACCCAATTCAGCTTCTGGTAGGGTGGATATTTGAAGTTGGGACCTCCTTTGGAGGATTGCCCTCTCCTCTCCAACTCACCTACAACACCTGGGTTACTTGCATTAGAGTTTGAATAGAGACAAAAGGAGAATATAATTATATTTGATACGGTCAAGTTAATGCAATAATAATAATATAATATTGTGCTAGTTTTCCCGGTTGAGTATTTCTAGGATAAATATTGTGCAATATGTGAATCTACTATCTTCTTCCTTTGATTCTACAAAAACTGCTTTTCTAGTTTTAGTTTATTGGGGCTCTTTATTTCTCTTCAAAGAAAACATGGCAATTTATTTTTGTATATAGCGTAAGTGTAGATATGAGATGAATCATTTAAATAGGCCATTGAGGACTATGCCAAGCTTATTAACAATGTGTCTAACCAAGTCAGTATAAAGGAATGAGCATTGATGTTAATTTGAGCTTAGAACAAGTGGCTAATAAAACAAAATATGCAACACTTTCTAATTTTGAATTATAATGGAATGAGTCTTGTTAATATTTGAAAAGTATGACAAAGAAATCTTGAGCAAGTTTAGAGGGTTATTTTTAATTAAAATCAATTTTTAAAGCTCACCAATGCTATAGATACCTATAGGATGTAAATGGAGCATGAAAAGATAATAGTTGACACTAGGGTATAGAGCATAGAGAAGCCTAACTTAGAGCTCCTCAATGTATACTTAAGATTTGGGTGAGATATCAATATAAAATTGTCAAAAAAGTACTTGAAGGAATTTATTCATAGCGAGTTCATGGCATGCCTATTCTTCCCCTTATAGAAAAATATTTTAAAACTTTTAGTGTGATGTGGTTGTTTGGCAAGCTAGTTGTGCCCTTTGTATAAAATTACAATTATTATTTATAGGAGATTAGTTAATTTAAATTCTAATTATTTAATTACAATTAGTTAAAAGTAGTTGAGGTGGTTATTCCATATAACCAACTAGCATTTTGTATAGATATGATTAAATGGAAGGATCAAGGGTTTAACTCTCAATTTTACAAGAGACTATTGTACTTTTTCATCTCATATATAGTAATTAAAGAAATGAAATGCTTATATTATCAAAATATTCATAACATTTGTGTGGGATAAGTGTTTCTCTTTTTTGAATGTGATGTTGTTTTTGAAATTTCTTTATTTTTGTATTGAGATGTGCATATGATTAATGATTTAAATTATTAAGTGGTTTCCCTAAGATCTTAAATATTAAGTAATAAGCCATTAGAGTATTATTGGCCAAGTGATTTGATCATATTGTTTCATATTCTTAATATGTATTGATGAGAAGGAGCCATATTTACATTAAATTGTGAAGGACTTCAATATTTATTTTATACATTTTCCATGAAGTTTAATATATGGCCTACTAACTAGATTTTAGACCAACAATACTCATGTATATAATATATTCATGTTACTACATTGATGATTTTATTTGAAATCTCTATAATAACTTGTTTGAATCCTACTCAATACAAGGTTATATACTTGGTTTATTCAAGTGGTACACCATTTCATAACATAATTGTTACAAATTTCTAATAATCATAAAAACCAACTTTTAGAGTTTATCCCAACATCATACAAAAATATTTTGGAGTATGTACAAATATTCCACAATGACTATCATAAGTCTTCATAATATAACTTCCCTAGTATGTACAAGGTCAAACATATCTAGATCACACAAGAAGTTTTCAACATCTTGTATACATTGTTTACATGAATAGTTAGTGTCCACCTTCTTTATTCAATACACAACACTCCTAAGTATTGACGTTTATACCAAACATAGAATATACTTTTGTTTTTACCCTCCGATCACTACATCTATGGAAAATACTTTACATTATTACAAATATGAAAGAGGGAAAGCATAAATGAGGCAATTTACTATCCAACCATAGAATTCCATAAGGAATTCACCTATCTCTTATTTCTACCTAGAAGAATTGACTCTTCTATGAGAAAATCATATACAAGACACCAACACAACAAAAGAGAAAATCATAGAAGTGTTACTAATGTACATGAAATCAACATTAAATCATACAGTAATCACACTCATGGAATTATTTCATCTATATGAAGTCAACATTAAAGCATGCAATCAATGAACTACAATGATTTCTTTAATAATAGATTTTCAAAGCAATCATTGGACAATTTACCCAATCCATACAATGGGGTATAATTTATTTTAAATAACACATATCAATGCTACTCACTCATATCATGCCTCCCATATTTTAATCCGCTTATAGCCTGCAATATAACTCTCATCTACATTCCATCCATGTCAACTCTTATGTTTGACTTAGCCTTATTCATCTCATAGTTTCTAAATTTTTATTTTCATTTGGGACAATGCGCTACAATATCAAAAGAGTATATATATATATATATATATATATATATATATATATATATATATATATATATATATATATCACATAATCATTCCATCACACTATACAACAATTATTCCAACAAACCATACACATACAACAAGGTCTAAACTCCTAACAAGGACATATAACAAACAACCATGAGATCAATAGTTAACCAAAAATTCAATAATAAATTGATATGATCCCATTTAAGTAAACATTATATAGCCATTAAAGAAAATATAAATAGCATATAGCCACTAAGACAATCATCAACATTATTCTACGATTTAAGAAAAACATCAACAACACTCATTTTTCAAGGCAAATATCAACAACATTCAACCATTAAGGCAAATTCTAATAGCATTGAATCATTTAAGAAAACCATCAACAATATGCAATCACTAAAGACTAACATCGACAACATTCAACGATTTAAGGCAAACAAAAATAATATATTATCATAATAATATTACAACAAGTATCAACAAGTTTACCCTACTCCTATAGGTTTGTTATTATAGTTTCATAATTGGGATGGTTTCCTCTACTCATGCTAGAAGGTGATATAACCAAATTTAGAAGTCCATAGTACATGTAACCAAAACATGCCCTCATATAAACAAGGTGATCTAACATTAGCTAAAACAAAACTATCCCTATTTTTAAAGGATCTTAAAGGTTACAATAAAATTGTTAACATGTTAAATTTAACCATGGAGTTTTATAGTATTAAAAAACTAGATCATTAATATTTTCACCAAACCGCTATTGAAAAACAAGATTATCAATATCAAATTAATTCTCAAGATGATAATATAACACTAAATGGGTATAAAACTTTGTAGAGATATAAGGGTCAATTAGTTTGATTAGGTGCATTCAACAAGTCTTATAAATATAATATAAATTATATAATGGTTGATGTTATTATGTAAAGAAAACTAAAATAGAGAAATACAAAAATAACAATAGTGAAAAGAAGAAGAAAATGAGATAGTATATTGGCCTTTTCTAAGACCTGCTCTCTTTTGAAGAGAGAGCTTCCTTCACATATCTAGATTAATTTTTAGTACAAGATAAAGCAACTACACAACACAAATCTAGTGGGCTATACCTTTCAATTGGTTTTATTGCCTTATGGACCTTCTCAAGGGCACTAGAGAAAGAGACTCTTCCTATTCCTCCCCAACTCCTTCATGTCCATCATGTTCATGTTCATGTTTAGGTGCATCTTCTTTAATTTCAAAGTGCACCTTATCCTTCTTTTGCTTTGGCTATTCATTTCTAGAAAAATACTCAATTCCCTAAAAATCACATTCCTAGAATAAACAACTTTAGAAGTTAATGGATTCCAAATCTTATAACCCTTAACATTTTCATCATAACAAATGAAGATACATTTTCAGCCTTGAAATCTAATTTTGACGATTCTCCTTAGGCACATAAATTTATACCTCACAACCAAAGACTTTCATATGTGCAATAGCAATTTTCTTTCCATAACAAACTTTCTATGGTGTTTTATTAACAATATTAGACGTAGGATAATTGTTTATCAAATAACAAGCAATATTAATAGCCTCAATCCAAAACTTCTATTCCAAGTTGGAACTAGTTAGCATACTTCTGGCTCTTTCTGTTAATGTTATGTTTATTCTCTCTATTACCCTATTTTGCTATGGTGTATAAGGAGTAGTTATTTCTTAATAATCCCATTATGTTGACAAAATTATTCAAATTCATTAGAGAAATATTCCCTCCATTATCTAATCTCAAATCATTTACTTTCTTTTGAGTCTAGGTTTCTACAAGCATCTTAAATTCCTTAAATTTTCT
This sequence comes from Wollemia nobilis, assembly GCA_028583015.1. NCBI lineage: Eukaryota > Viridiplantae > Streptophyta > Pinopsida > Araucariales > Araucariaceae > Wollemia > Wollemia nobilis. The sequence continues at coordinate 23,812,459 of JAQPPZ010000541.1, read as the reverse complement.
AAAAACTTCATGCTTAAGAAAGTAAACCCAAGACTTTCTTGAGAAATCATCAATAAAGGTGATGAGATTTATCAAGATATTAAATATTCACTAGTCCAAAGACATCACTTTGTATCAAATATAAAATCAATTTTTCTCTAGTACTCGTAGTTAATAATATTACCCTATTTTGTTTTCCAAACACAAATTGTTCATAGAAATTAAAATCATGATAAACACCAAACAAACCCACAATAAAATTTTTATTCTTTAAGGTCTTCAAACCTTTCTCACCAATGTGCCCAATCTAGGATGTCATAACATAGACATGTCAACAAAATTTTTAATTGCATTAGTAGAATTACAAAATGTAGATGCCTCCATTCTAAACAATGTACCATGTCTAACACCCTTTGCCAAAATCATTGCTCCCCTAACAAATTTACAACCTTGCTTATCAAACACTACATGCACACCATTATCATTCATTTTGGAGATAAAAATAAGATTACAAGATAAATTAGGAATATACAATGCATATATCAATGTCTTAACTATCTCAATACTGAAGTCAATTTTACCTTATAGCAACCAACGATCCTATGTGAAGTGTTGTCATCAAGGTAGACTTTCCCACCATCATATTTATTTTTCTCTAAGTACAAATCCTTGTGTAGAGTCATGTGGAAGGAAACATCTGAATCAATCAACCATGAATCATCACTAGAACTATTAGCAAAAGTTAAAAAACACATCACTATTGATATTATCATCATTAAATAATTTTTGGCAAGAGGAATCAACATATTTTTCTTTTTGTTTTGTTTACATTCCTTCTTAACATGGCCATTTTCACCATAGTTCCAACATCCACTTTCCTTTCTCATGGATATTTAGATCTACCCTTAGATTTCTTTTTATCTCCCTTGTTCTTACCCCCTCTCTCCTTAGACTAACCCCTTACAAAAAGAGCATCATTAGAGATATTATCCATGGACTTCATTCTTAATTCCTCACTAAGTAGAGATGACACAACATCTTCTAGTTTTAACTTAGTTGTTGTACTACTTATAAGATTATCCCATGAATTAGGTAAAGAACATAGTAAAGTAATGCATTTATCCTCTTCATCCATTTTAACATCTATGGATGCTAGTTGACTCAATATAATGTTAAAAGAATTTAAATGATGAGCAATAGAATCCCTATCTTGAATCTCTAAAGAATACAATTTTCTTTTTAAGAAAAATTATTAACCAAGCTCTTATTTTGATATACTATCTAACTTATCGCACAATGTTTTAACAATATTTTCATTGGAAACATTCATTAGAATGGAATCAGAAAAGTATGATCTTATGACATTCCTTGTCTTTCTATCCAATATATCCCATTCATCTTGATCCATACCTATAGGAAAAAATTAGTTGTAGTAGCTACCATAATCCATTTATCTTTCTCTACCAAGAGATCCTCCATTTTAGCTTTCACAACTCAAACTTATGCCCATTGAACTCTCGATATTCACTTTTGAAGTGCTTGCTATTTAATTTTTTTTTTAAATCAAACATATAATAAGACAACACATATTCCATTGCAAACAAGAAACCCTCTAACAAGATGTTCTTCTCAAACTAGGTTAGTTCCAACCTTGCTCTAATACCAAATGTAGAAAACTAGGGGTTAATTATTTCAATTAGGTACATTCAACAAGTCTTATAAATTTGAACTAAATCTTTTAATGGATGATTTTACTATGTAAAGATAACTAAAATAAAGAAATAAAAAGTAGCAATAGTGAAAATGAAGAAAACGAGACAATGTATACCCTAGGAAAACCTTTTTGAGTAAAACCCAACATATAAAAAGGAGCAACACTTGTACTAATTCTTCAATAAACTCCAAATACAATCATGCACCTCAATACTAACCATAGTAATAATCTCCTTCCTCTGAACTCTCCACTAAATCTTCTATTTATACAACCACTAGCCCCAACCTTTAATAGATTTTTTTCATTATGAATTATTAATAGAATTTAATAGAATTTTTTCATTATGAATAATTCACGTGAAGGACTTAAGTTATGAGGACTCTTCTCTTGTTCTTGTTTCTAGTATTTGCTAAAAATTATAACCCAAAGCTAGATTACATAGAAAGAGTATGGTAATGTTATATCCATGTCCTTTGTAAAGTAAGTAAAAAAGATAAGAGACCTTTCTATTAAAAGCAACACACTTTACGTATAGGTGAAAGTTACGAAGAAGGAAACAACTATAAGGAATATTTGTGTACTATACCTATTATAAGGAGCCTATTAAAGGTAACACACCTTATTTATAGGTGAAAGTTATGGAGAGGGAAACAACTATAAGGAATCTTTGTGTACTATACCTATTATAAAGAATCTAGATAGTACTTTGATGATATCTTTTATGAGGAAGACAACTATCCAAAGAAACATATGAAGGTTATGGTGAATATCTAAGGTGAATGTCACAAAAATAACATAAATGTTGTCATGTTTTATCTAAAAAGATCATATTTTAGGTCATGAAATTAGGATATTGTGCAATAAAAGGAGTCACAATGAATTACATTTTCTCTCGTTAATGTGGAGAGAAAACTTACCTTGGTGAGGGACTAAAGAGGTTCCTTTAATTGTAGGTGTTAGTTTTTTGGGTAGGTTTATCTCTATTAGTATTTTGAATAGAGATAAACCTGGGTATTTTAAATTTGCAAAAAGTCATATATAATGTTTTGGATTTAAATATTCTAATATGAATGCCTTCCATGACCTTATATGAATTACTATTTTTTAAAATGCATTTTTCTTAAAATAATATAATGTCTTACTTATTTTCTATTTTTCTAGGGTTATTGATTTTACCTTGGACAAATTATATAATCAAAAGGTCAGGCTTTTGTCAAGACAACCTTCTAATATGGTTGGCTCCTTTAATTTTTATTTTATATTTTCAAAATAGAAAAGGGAAAGAGAAACTAATTGATTAAAAAAATAAAAATGAAGCTTTTAGAGTGAAACAACCCAACAATCATAATTCTAAATTACTTGTTATTAGCATTCATAAGCACATAGAACTACAAGTGAAGTATCATGTAGAAGATGTAACACAAGTATCTTAGCCTAAGCACTATATACATTTACAAACCATAGAAATAAAATTTACTAGCTAATAAATATAATTGCAAAAATCATAAAATAATTATTATAAATTTTGAGGATCAAAGTTTGGCCCCTTCAGATCGGAAGGTTCGGCCCGCTAGTCAAAGCCCTCCCTTGGGAGGGTGGAGACCACTGTTAGAATCCCTCAGGCTTCATAGAACTAGAGGACGTGTTGCGCCAACGCCACCAACTATGTTAAAAAGTTTACTCGATGCAACTAGAGGTTATAGTGGCAGCAAGGAGTAGGATTCGAACCCATGAAGAGGTGATGAAAAATGTAACGAGTTACCGATTCCTCTAGAATATACCAAAAAAAGGAAGTTTGGCCCCTTCCATTTTTCTAGGGGACTTATTTATAATGTCCTTTTAAATTAAAAATAACAAATCAATTCTAAAAACTAAAAATAATTTAACTAAAAATGTGTACTCTATTTTACGAAAATTGATTAAAATTAGACATCTTCGATATTCATCTTGAAATTCCTATCTTTACCATTAGGTTTTGATGCTTCAATTTCTACTCTTGGTTGACATGATTGAATCAAATATCACTTAGAATTGCATATTTTTTTATTAGGTAAAAGAAGAGGTTTTGAAAGGATCCCCAGACCTTTTACAAAAGGATATGGAAGAGGTAAGGAACAAACCCAATCACTCAACTAAGAACAACACAAAACTAAAAATAAAGTTGATAGCAAAGGCAGTCCAACAACAAAGCCAACCGGGGAGCATGTAGTCTCGACAAAGATTGGACATGAACCATAGGAAAAAACAACACCCAATTCGAAGCCCAAAAACTACCGACACCCTACGGATTGCTAATTTCAACAACTACTTGAGATTCGACACCCTGAGGAGAGCTAGTTTCAACAACTACTTGAGATTCGACACGTCCTTTCTGCTGCTGCACCATTCCACGAATCTTGTTAATGAAAGAGATCGTAATTTGGAGGAAATCGAGCACTGCCTAGTGTTTTTCATTGAACTTGCTCAAGAAGGGTTGGACGATAGGGGATTCGAGTCCCAAGGAGGGTGACAATTCTTTTGTATCCTTTCAATCCACCAATCACTTAGATATTTTCTTCGCAAGTAAGTTTTCATCTGAGTCTGTCACCTCCATCGAAATAGGGGAGGTTTCAGTCTTAAGAGCCTTTGAAGAAAAGCACTTATAACAACGTGCTCGACCTCCCCTGATGCCACCAGGAGAAACCATAACCTTACTCATAGGCGAAGACTTCCCTTTCGAGGAGGAGAAGGGAGTCTTGAATCCCTCAACTTAGACTTAGAATTGCATTGGACAACTTATAATTTCAAAATCAAACTTAGAATTGCATATTGAATAACTTATAGTTTCAAAATTAGTTTTGGCATGAGCATTCCTCTTACATGATTTTTTTTTTTGTCGGGTAGTCACTTTCTAAATTTATATATATTTTTTTGTCTTTAAAATGAGTTCCCTCTACAATCTACCTTTTAAAAAAATTATATTCTCATGGCCCATTTCTATTATAGCTAGCAAATAATTAGGTATTTCACTATGGTTGTGGACTATTGGTCCTTAAAATCCTTCGTAGATCAACCAATCTTTTGCTTCAACCTCTCACTAATAAATGACACATTGAGCAACCAATATGTTACATGTACTTAAAACTTATTATCAATGTACCTATTTGTTCTCTGATTGATTTAATCAGGATAATGTTGAAAAATTAGCTTTAGCAAATTGGATCATATCTCTATAGAAATCCATAAATCAAAGATTTCAGATTGGGTTTGATCTATTACCCTAGACTTATATAAATCTGGATTGACTTATTTGAAATGGCATCCTAACTTTTGGTTTGATCAATTTGTTCTTTGAAGGGATTTTGTGGTCCTTTGGATATTTTTTCATCTTTTAACTCCTTTAAACTTGTCCACTTCAAGTTTCTTCCCATCATCATTTAGCTTCCTATAACAATTCTATATGATGGCAGTGAATTAATAATCACTATATTTTTATCGACTTTTTGGGACATCATGCTTTGTCAATATGGCAAACCCTAGGTGCCTTATTCATTTTGGGCATGGAGTCTTTGGATTTGTGATTGTCTTATTTATCTATCACAACAAGGTCGATGTCAATTCCTATTCAAATGGACAAAGGGATGTCTACAGGCTACCTTGAGGTGTGAACGAGTCTTTCTCTAAATTTTATTTTTTTCTCGGTGAATACCTTCATTTCACTAGAAGTATACATTGAACAAATGGAAAAATTTAGGAAAGTATATATGCAAAACATATAAGGGACAAAGTGTAATAGACTATGTAATATGCTCACAAAATTACATACCAAAAATAGAGGAACTAGAAGTGGAAGATTCTCCAGTGGAACTTAAGTCAGATCACAACCCAATTGTTATGAAACTTCGAATGCATGGAGACAAACCAAGGGAAAAACACTTGCAAGGCAATCAAAATAAATATCCTCACAAGGGAAACATTCTCTTAACGAGATGAAAATCGACGAATTTTAGAGCAGTATTAAATAATAAGTTACAAGAAAGGGAAGAACTACATCACAGTAGTAGAGATTACAGTAAGAGTGAATGGTTAATGCACGTTATTCAAGAAGCTCTAAACAAATGCAAGAGAGCTAAACCTAAAAAGAAAGGAATAGCTTCCCAACCAACCCATGGTTCAATGAAGATTGCAAAGAAATGCGAAGATTACTAAAGGAACCAATGGGTAAAACAAGAGCAAACAAAAAAACATATGAGAAACTGGTAAGGGCAAAAAAAAAAGAATACACTAGAACAAGGAGAAAAGAATTGATTTATTTAGGGAAGCATGAACCAAAGAAATTTTGGAAGGAACTAAGCGTGAAAAGGATGCAAACTAAAAATAACATAACAGTTAATCAGTGGTTGGAGTATTCAAAACAACTGTATCGGCGTAGTAACCAGCAGGAGACCCCCTACTATCATTGTCAAGAAAGAACTTTTCACAAGTGAAGACATTATTCAAGGGATAAAAAAGTTAGCAATCGGTAAAGCCCGTGACATAGACAATCTTCAAGCAAAGCATATAAAATGGGGGGTAGATATCTTGGCACCGCAAATCAAAGAAATTTTCAATGAGGTCATACAAAATGGCTTCCCTACCGAGTGGACAACTAGCTTGACCATTCCTTTGTTTAAAAGTGGAGATGTAAATAATCCCTCAAACTATCGAACTATCATGATCAACCCTCTCTTTGCAAAGTTGTTTGGGAGTATGATAGAGTGTAGGATCAACATATGGGCAGAAGAAAAAGGAAAGAGAGCAAAGGGGCAAACAAATTTTAGGCCCAAGCACTCAACTATTAATCACTGTATCACGCTCAGACACATAGTGGAAAAAATATGGGACAAAAAAGAGGAGGCTTTTTGCTGTTTTGTAGACTTCAAAAAGGCATTTGACACGGTGCCAAGGAAAAAATTATGGAGCGAGAATGGAAGAGCTAGAAGTTCCAATTCACTACAGGGCAGCGAGTTCACGTGACTATATGAGCATGTAAAGGCTAGAATCAGAACATAGGAAGGGTTATCTGAATGTTTTGGTAGTGACATAGGTGTCAAACAAGGTTGCCCTCTATCTCCGACCTTATTTGGGCTGTACATTGACAAGTTAGAAGAATGGATAAACAAATTTGGGGGAGAGGGTGTGCATTTAGCCAAATTTGTGGTAAAACTCCTCATGTATGTAGATGGTGTAATTCTTGTGGCCAAAATAGTCAAAGATCTAGAAGATCACCTTCAAGCTCTAGAACTCTTTTGTAAAGAATTTGGGATGCAGGTGAACACGAGCAAAACAAAAATTATGATTTTTTCAGCAAAAAAGAAGAAGCAACAACTCAAATTTCAGTTTGCGGGAGAACCACTTGATGTAGTAGTAGAATACAAATACCTGGGCATAGACTTTCATGAAAAACTTAATTGGAATACATGTAGGATGAAAAGAACTCAAAGTGGTCGGAGAGCACTATATGCACTTCAAAACAGGTGTAGGAATGCCGAGTTGTGGGACTGGAAGACCACCAAGGTCTTATTTGGCCTACTTGTTACACCGGTTCTGTTGTATGGTTGCGAGGTGTGGGCTAGTGGCACAACAAATGCAAAATGGAGGCAAATAGAAAGGATTCAAAAATATCTAATCACAAACTTTCTCAAAATTAAGGCCACAATCCCTTATGAAATTATTCTAGCTGAAATTGGAATGTTCCCTTTAAAAGCAATTGCTATGACCAAGCTGTTATGTTACTTGAAAAAAACAGAAAACATGACAAATGATAGATGGTCTAGGGCAGCTAGGGACGAAGAGTTGCATAGGCGAAAGAATACGTGGATGAAACAAAATCAGAAATGGATGAAACGTTGGGAAATCAACATAAATGAATGCCCAAATGTCAACAAAGACATAAAAAATTATGTGAATGAAAATTTCAAAAGTGGAATGTGGAAAAATACAAGCAGAAAAAGACAATATTATATTGAAAATTTTAACCCAACGTATGACCACAAGGAAAAAGCGTATATAGGCGCTGAAATCAAGTGGAAGGAAAAAATACTCATTGCTCAGATAAAGACTAGCTCTCATAGGCTTAGATGTGAAACAGGGAGATGGACAACGCCCACAGAACAATGGGAAGAAATGATATGTACTCTATGCAGCACAGGGGCAGTAGAGATAGAGGAACACTTCATCTATAAATGCCCGAGTTTTTCAAATATCTGTGACAAATACAAAGAAACACTTGGGAACGAGTTTATGACAGATTTATTTGAAGACAGTAAAATAAAAAAGTTGGAGAATTGCTAACACAAATCAGCAGGAGAAAGAACAACCTTCTCAAAGATATTAAAGATCATATGATATGATTTGAGTAATTGTACTTCCATATTTAAAGTCCCATAAACCATATTTAGGTCTCGCCGACATGATAAGATCTGAAGGTTTTCAAAATTCTGTCTCCGAATTTGGACCTTACATTTTCTAAGCGATTCCCAAAAAAGTACAAATTTATCCCCAGCGCGTGCAGAAGATATCTCCAGCGAAAAAATTGTGGCACAAAATAAATTCATCTTTGAAACCTGATGGTGATCTGCAATGTAGGTAGCATCATCCACAATGTCAGCCATGGCGATGAATGCTATCGTCTCTACCGTATCCAGTCGTATGTTCGTGCGGGCTCATGGTGCCACCAAAGCCCACGATGAGCTTCTCCTTCAGTCCCCACAAAGATTTTGCCTGGCAGGGTATGTTCAAACTTCAAATCCTTCTGAGACATGGTTCGGCAGTAGCAGTGTAGCTAAGAGGATTTGAACCTGGTAACTGTTTAATATAACTTATTTATTTTTTAATTAATTATATAAAATTAAAATAAACGATATTATCAACCACTATATATCATATGTTTTGTGACTGGTGATGTTGCTAAAGGACACCCCTTTGCAAGCAGATGCAATGCAGGGCCTCATAGTGTGTCCGTAGTGTCTATGGTGTTTGTGAGATTCAACCCACTTTTCGCAGGTTAATAATGATAACTGATAAGTATCTTGTTGAGGGCGATTTGGTCTACAATTTGCATAGAAACAATAATCTTGTGTTTGTGAGGCTTGAACTGGCACATTAAGGGTTTTGCATGTGAGATTCAACCCACTTTTCGCAGGTTAATAATGATAACTGATAAGTATCTTGTTGAGGGCGATTTGGTCTACAATTTGCATAGAAACAATAATCTTGTGTTTGTGAGGCTTGAACTGGCACATTAAGGGTTTTGCATCTGAGATAGAATCCTCCTTTCGTAGGTTGATAATTATAAGTATCTTGTTGAGGGCGATTTGATGAAACAATAACTTCGAAGTTTTATAACCATTATCCAACCGTTACAAATTTATTGGCAAAGATTTCAAGTATTGTTATAAAATATTTTCTATGTTACTGTAATATTTCAGTTCACAATAATATATATATATATATTTTACTTACTTATATATCATTTATAACATTTAATATCAAAATTTTTTACTTACTTATATATCATTTATAACATTTAATATCAAAATTATAATATCAAAATTTTTAATTAATTATATAAAATTAAAACGGTTCCCTACGTACATTGAATCACAACCGTATTACTTTAATATTTCAAGCGACTGCATAACCATATCAATATAATAACTTTGGCTTATACAGAACTTTTTGACGCTTATGTATATGTGAATGATGACATTGACAGCTGTTATTTTTTAATTATTTTTATTTTTATTTTTATTTTTTTGAATTGACTTATACAAATCCGGGTAGGCTCCAACCAGTTGGTTTATATAGGACCTGATTGACAGCTATTTTTATAAATTGAATAAATAATATAGTTTTCCCTATTCAAAGGGAATCGATGTTAAAATACAATGAAAGGTAGAACAGAGTATCGGTCAAAAGTAGCTGCATTTGCTCTGTGGGAGAGAGCAGAAAAGGATTAATAAATGGTAGGTACAAGGGCAGCGTCTAAAGTGAAGCATACTTAACAGGAGTGGAAGGTTTCCTTTGAGAACCAGCTGGAGAGTAAGTTAGGTTTCAGACATGTCTAACTAGGTGTGATTGCATCTTGTATTGTAATATTTGCATTCTGGGATGTGCATCACAGTGCTACTAGAGTACAGTTATTGCTTCTTTTTTGCTGCTACAATTCACACTTTACTGGATTAAATCGAATACCCTACTCTATTTGGATATGTATTCTACATCTTTTAATTGTCTTTCGAATACATATCTTTTATGGGTCCTCCATGATTTCAATTTATCATTTATTGTATGATATGCGAAATACACAAGAAAAGAATGAAAAGAAACATCAGAATTTGGTGTCTGTGCAAAAGAATTTTTTAACTTTTTTTAATAATTCAAGTCTTCTTAAACCCTGGTAATAAAATTTCTCAAAACGCAGAAATTAAAATAATTAACCCATTATCTGCTCCATCGATGGAGATTTGTTTCTATTCGCATTACATGAAATTGGTTGAAACCATTCCACACTTTTCGATGTGATAAAACTAGATATTGTTCCCTGGCAGGACAATGGTATTCTCCAAGGTATGGAATGGTAAAAGAAAAATAATAAAACAAAAAGAAAACAATGCACATCTAAAGATGCTAGGAAGCTGGACAGGGACCTTTTGGTCTTTTGTTTGCTATCAAAAGATTACTTTGAATCACATACCTTGTGCTCATCTTCTTGTGCAGGTTTTGGCAATGTTACAAACTTTCCAAACTGTTTCGAACGTATTGTTCCCATTTAATATCGAGTCTGCTTTTCTCTCCTTAAAGTTTAACTTCAATCTGCCTTTTCCAATGGGAAACATAACCTCCCTTTTAGGTTAAATTTTAGTTTCATTGATTTTTCAAATTACACTAATTCCTTTTTCCACAGGACCAACTATTTTATTTATTTAATTATATAAAATTTCCTCTCTTATTTATTCTAAAGGATTTATGGGTAAAAGTGGGAATTTTTTTAATTTCCAAAAAAGAAAATAGAGAAAAGAATATTAAAAAGATGTTACCAACATTGCAATTGCTTGGAGAAGTTGAAATTAATTGAAGATATTGGTAGCACAAATAGAGAACACTGGCTGCACTTCTCTTAGAGATCAAGGCAATTCGTTGAGAGCATTTATGCCAATGTCTTTCTTGGCTTGCAAAAATAATGCAGGAGCATCCATGTGGCAACGGACAAGTGATACGACAACTGGAAACAGCTGGAATTTTCATGTGGAATATTGGATAAGAATGTCTGAAGCAGTTCTCAGTTCAAATTCCATGCGGAAGATTGGATAAGAACGATTAACGGAAACTGGTAGTTCAACCGTTGGGAGTAGTTGGACAGTCAGGGAAAATTGAAAGTTCAACTATCATCTGTATTTGTTCTCATGCGCTTTGCAAACATTATATGTAGGGGCGCGGTCGTATATGCAATGATTAATAAAAATCATTATTTTCCTTAGTGTGCTGAATCTTTTTGTGCAAATCTTGTATGCGTTCAAGATTATTGTGTTGCAGGTTAAGATTATTGTGTTGCAGGTTACACTGATAATTATTGCAGGTTGACGCAGTCAGGAAGTGCAGATAACTGTCTGCGAATGTGCCAATGAAGACGATGCCTTCGTGGAAGAGTGCCATTGGAGTTAAGAGAAAGAGGTGCCAAATGGAAGAAATAAGATTGATGATGACGGAATGCCGACTGACGGTTGCTAATGAGAAAGAGGAGCCTGCCGTCAGAGACTAGGAGCTGTCGACGTCAAAAGGTTCGCCGTCAAGAATTGGTGTCGACATCCAACCTACCGTCACAGTGAGCAACCGCGTTATAGAAGAAGATGCCCTCATAGTGTGAGAGGGCCGACTTGGATCATGCCATCAAGAAGCTGCTGTCACCTGCTGGGAGAAAGTTGCCAACATAAGATTGCCACTGTTGTCAATGGTTGTTGACTAGAGCTGTCCGGTAAGCCGACATTGTCAAGTGGAGTGCCAACCCTTTTGAGTGTCGTCACAGTTGGAAATTGTTGTCGTAGGCTGAAGAAAGCCGATTGGACTAATTATCTTGCTGACAAAATGTATGTTTGCCAACAAAAATTTCATTACTAATGGAAGGTATTGACCAAAAATTTAATCTGCCCCACATTTACCCGTGCATCATTGTGGGATCACAGTGAGAAGATCTCTGAGGATTGATCCGTGTCAAAGGAATGATGGCATACTGGGGAAGAGGAAGACCACAAGGACCCCGACCTGCAAATATAGCTAAAATGCTGAAGGGAATTATCGCTTGACTGGATGCAATTGAAATCACTCAAAGAAGAGGCATTCATCTTGAGGAGATTAGTGACAGTGAAGAAGAGGAGACCGGTCATGTGGAAGCTAAAGATGAAGAGCAAGAGGGAGAACCGGAGGAACGATTGATCCGGGTGATTTTTAATATGGATCGAAAGCCAAAGATAGAAACCTTGTCTAATATCCATAGGAGCTCATAAATTGGATTACCAAAATGGAGAAGTATTTTGAATTTGAATCCATAGAAGACCCCAAAAGGGTGAAGTTCGCCTGTACGAAGCTAAAAGAGCATGCGTCGTTGTGGTGGGACCATGTACAAAATGAAAGACAAAGAAAAGGAAAGGATCAAGACATGGGCGAAAATTGTCACCAAACTGAAGGCCAAATTCTTGCCGTTAGACTACCAGTTGGGTCTTTTCAATAAACTATAGAACCTAAGAGAAAAGGATATGAGTGTGAAGGATAACATGGAAGAATTCTATAGGCTTACCATTTGGCCCAGTCATGTGGAAGACGATGAAGAGAAAGTGTCAAAGTACATCAATGGACTGCGATTGTCCATACAGGATGAAGTTAGTATGATAAGGACAGTAGAAGAAGCCTACTAGTATGCTTTAAAGGCAGAGGAAAAGTTGTTGTAAAAGCAGCAAAATAATTAGAGAGGAAGAGGAAGGTTCTTGCAAGGACGAGGACAAACAAACGGCATATGAGAACAACAAAAAAAGGAAGGAGAAGCCAGAACACCAGAGGAGGTTTAGACTCCTCATGAGGACAAGGTGGTTTTGGTCGAGGAAGGGGTAGAGGATTCTTCGAAAGATGTTATAGATGCGGAGAAAATGGTCATTGGGCATTTGAATATCCAATCGTGCAATAGAGCAACAATAAGGGAAAGGAGGTCATAAACCATATTGCACGAGCAAAAGTGTTGCTTCCCCAAAGCATGTGGAGAGCTTGAGCAAGGTGAATCTCTCATGATGAAGAGAGTACTGTTGAAACCAGAGAAAAGGAAATGTGAACTTGTTCAATGGAGAAGTCTCTTCAAAACAATATGTAAATAAGGGGGCAAATGTTGTAAGGTCATGGTAGACAGTGGGAGTATGGATAATCTATTATTTGTCGAGATGGTAGAGAAACTGGGGTTGAGGAGGATAGCACATCCCAATCTGTACAAGGTCTCTTGGCTACAAAGGGGACACCAGATCTTAGTTAGCGAACAGTGCAAGGTGATTTTTCAAATAGGATCATACAAGGATGAGGTCTTATGTGATATTATGCCTATGGACACTTGCCATCTATTGTTGGGAAGACCTTGGCAATTTTATAGGAAGGCAATACATGATGCTAGGGAAAACACTACACCATTGTGAAAGACGGTAAGAAGTGTGTACTGAGTTCATTAAAGGACAAGTATGAAAAAGGACAATGGTCTTAAAATTTGATTTTAGGAAAACAATTTTTTAAGGAGATGACAAAGAAGAAGGCATGTTTTTCCTTGATTGCTAAGCTCACAAAGGATGGGATGGCAGACAAGAAGAGGAGATTCCAAGTGAAGTGCAAGATTTGTTAGAGGAGTATGCATAAATTTTTTCCGAAGAATCCCCGGATGGATTGCCACCAATAAGGAGTATTAGCCATCACATTGATTTCATTCTTGGATCGAGTTTGCCCAATAAGGCAGCATATAGAATGATGCCAATAGAAAATGAAGAAATAAATAGACAAGTTCAGGAGCTGTTGGACAAGGGGTTAATCAGGGAAAGCTTGAGCCCGTGTGCAGTCCCAGTCGTACTTGCACCAAAGAAGGGTGGAGAATGGCGCATGTGTATAGATGCAAGGACTATCAATAAGATAACTATAAAGTATTGCTTCCCATTGCCTTGTATGGACAATTTGATGGATTGCTAAGTGGAGCAAAGTACTTCACGAAGATAGACTTGAAGAGTGGTTATTATCAAATCCGGATTAGGGAAGGAGATGAGTGGAAAACCACGTTCAACACAAAGGACAGATTATACGAGTGTCTAGTTATGCCATTTGGATTGACAAATGCACCCAATACCTTTATGTGGGTGATGAACGAAGTGTTGAAGCCATTTCTTGGCAAGTTTGTGGTTGTCTATTTGAACAACATCTTGATATTTAGTAAGAGCAAGGAAGACCATTTGGCACATTGAGATTGGTCTTGCAAAGACTAAAGGAAAAAAAGTTGCTAGTCAACTTGAAGAAATGTAGTTTTATGAAGGAGGAATTGGTGTACTTGGGTTTTGTGATTTCCCAAGAAGGGTTATGGATGGACCCCGAGAAGGTGAAGGCCTTTGTAAGCTGGCCATCACCAAAAGTATGTTTGAGGCCAGGAGTTTCCATTGTCTAGCTAGTTCTTATAAGAAGTTTATCAAAAACTTAAGTGGAATTTGTGCTCCAATCACATTAATGATGAAAGGAAGAAAGCATGACTTTAAGTGGATGACTGTAGCTGATAAAAGTTTTCAAATCCTGAAGGAGAAGATAATGGAACAACCCTAGCTTTGCTGGATCTCAACAAGGTCTTTCAGGTGTATTGCGATGCAAGTGGGAATGCGATAGGAGTTATCTTGAGCCAGAAGGGCAGGCCCATTGCCTATTTTAGTGAGAAGCTAAATGAGGCAAAGAAGTACTTGGTCTACAACCAAGAGTTTTATGCCATTGTTCAAGCCTTGAAGAAATGGAGACACTATTGCTACCAAAAGAGTTTATCTTGTTCACAGATAATCATGCTCTACAATTCATTAACAATCAGAGTAAGTTGAATCAAAGGCATGTGAAGTGGGTCGAATTTTTGCAAGGATATTCATTTGTCTTGAAGCACAAAAGTTGTCTTTCAAATTGAGTAGCCAATGCTTTGAGTAGAAGAAATTTGTTGCTAAACACGATGTAGATTGAAGTTGTGGGTTTTGATGCTATGAAGGAGCTTTATGTTGATGGTGTAGACTTCAAGGAAGCTTGGGCAGCATCTAGTAATCCTATTGCAGGGAATAGGATGCCATGGTTGGATTACTTCATCCAAGAGGGATTATTGTTCAAGGGACAACATTTGTGCATACCACAAAGTTCAATGAGGCAGACGCTGATAAGAGAGAAACATAGCAAAGGACTAGCTGGACATTTTGGAGTAGACAAAACAATGGGATATATCTGTGGAAGTTACTATTGGCCTGGAATGAATGTATATGTAAGAAGATTTGTGCAGTATTGTTGAGTTTGTCGGCATGCAAAGGGAAGAAGTCAAAATACTAGGTTGTATCAACCATTACCAGTGCTAGAGAGGCCATGGGAGGATGTGAGCATGGATTTTGTTCTTGGGTTGCCAAGGATAAAAAAGGGTAATGACTCTATTTTTGTTATTGTTGTTGACAGATTCTCGAAGATGGCACATTTCATACCTTGCAAGAAAACGAATGATGCTACCCATATTGCTGATTTGTTCTTTCAAGGAGTAAGACTGCATGGTTTGCCAAAGAGCATTGTGTCAAATAGAGATGCGAATTTTGTTGGTCATTTTTGGCGTACCTAGTGGAAGAAGTTGGTACCAAATTGAGCTTTAGTTCAGCTTATCACCCACAAACAGATGGACAGGCCAAAGTCATGAACAAATGCCTTGGGAATTTGCTGCGATGTCTAGTTGGTAAGAAGTCGGAGTTGTGGGATACTGTATTGGCACAGGCATAATTTGCATATAATAATTCCATAAATAGAAGTATAGCCAAAAGTCCATTTCAAATTGTGTATGGAATTCGTCCCAGAGGAGTAGATGAGTCGTGGAGCACAGTTGAATTGCACAAACCTAGTGCTTTGGCCAAGGATTTTGCCGAATATACGTAGGACTTACATCATGAAGTAAAGGCTGATTTGGAAAAGAATGTCATGAAATACAAGCAACTTGCTGACCTCAAGCGTCGAACATAGGAGTCTAGGTTGGAGACTTGGTTTTGGCACATTTGCGGAAGGAAAGGTTTCCCAAAGGCACTTACAACAAGCTCAACTGGAAAAAGATCGAACCTTGTAAGGTCTTGAAGAAGTTTGCTGCCAATGCATATGAAATTGAGCTTCCAGAGGGGATCGACATTTCACCGATATTTAATGTAGCCAACCTGTAACCATACTATGGTCAACCTAGTGATGATGAGTACGATCATACAATTGACATTCCAGTAGAGAAATGGATAGCGCAGTTCCCAAAGAAGGAATGAGACAAAATTGAAACCATTATAGATTCCAAAGTGGCCAGAAGGACAAGAGGCAAGGCATATCCAGAATACTTGGTTAAGTGAAAGAACAAGGATGTTGACACAATGTGGATGAAAGCTTCTAAGATCGCCAAGTACGGAGTATCCATTGAAGACTACAACAATGTTCATGGAACATTTCTTTTGTTACCCGGTGAGTATGATGTGGGATCATCCATGTGGCAACGGACAAGCGATGCGACAACTGGAAATAGCTAGAATTTCCATGTTGAAGATTGGATAAGAATGACTAACACGGAATTGGCAATTCAAATTCCATGCGGAAGATTGGATAAGAATGATTAACTTGAATTGGAAATTCAACCGTTGGGAGTAGCTGGACAGCCAGGGAAAACTGGAAGTTCAACTATCATGCGTATTTGTTCTAATGCTTATAAATAGAGAGGAGAGAAATGAAGAGCGAGAAAGGGAGAAGGAGAAGAGAGAGCACTAGACAAAGAGGAAGGAAATTTCTTTGAGAATGCTTTGCATGCTTCGCAGACATTAAGCGACGTGGTCGTATATGCAAAAAATAATAAAATTCATTATTTTCCTTAGTGTGTTGGAATATTTTTGTGCAAATATTGTATGCATTCAAGATTATTGTGTTGCAATTTACACTGATGATTATTATAGGTTGATGCAGGCAGGAAGAGCGGATAACCGTTTACGTATCTGCTAGCGAAAACAACGCCTTCGTGGAAGAGTGTTGTTGGAGTTAAGGGAAAGAGGTGCCAATTGGAAGAAGTAAGATTGTCAACAAAGACTATGGTTGGATGACGATGACGAAGGAGTGTCGACTGATGGTGCTGACGAGGAGCTTGCTATCATAGACTAGGAGCTACCAACATCAAAAGGTTCGCCATCAAGAATTGGTACAAACATTAAACTTGCCATCACAGTTAGCAATCACCGTCATAGAAGAAGATGTCGTCATAGTTAGAGAGGGCTGACTTGGGTCGTGCCATCAGGAAGTTGTTGTCACCTGGTTGGAGAAAGTTGCCGACACAAGTTTGCCACTGTTGTCAATGGTTGTTGACTAAAGCCATCCGATAAGCCGACGTTATCAAGTGGAGTGCCAACCCTTTTGACTGTCGTCACAGTTGGAAATCGTTGTCGTAGTTTGAAGGAAGCCAACTAGATTAATTATCTTGCCATTGGAATGTATGTTTACTGTCACTGATGAAAATTTCATTACTAACGAAAGTTGATGACTGAAAGTTTTAATCTGGTGCTGACTGAAAGTTTTAATCTGCCCCACATTTGCCGTTGCATCAAGAAAAACACTAAAACTTACTTGGACAGTTCTTCTCAAGGATTAGGGATCAACATAATAACAAAATGACTTTAATAGCAATTATTATGAAGGAACGAGCTATTATTAATGAGTATACTTCACAATAGGACTCAATTCACTTATTCTGTCCAATATAAGAGATATTCTATGCAAGTCAAGCTCCTTCTTTGAAGCAGGTTGGGTCTTACAACCTTGGCCTACACTAAGTTTACAAATTCTAAGTATGTGGTATATTGTTTATTTCATAGTTGAGAAACTTGGAGTTGGCTCAAACTCAGCAAGGCTCACTTGTGACTAGGCAAAAGAACTCGAAAAAACTTGGCCAAAATAAAAAAGGAAGAAAATGCAATTTTTCATTGGAAAAAAGTTTTTTTCATGCATATCACAATGAATTAACATTATGCAAATAACAATATTAATATTGTAAGTGATACAAGCTTAAAGCCTTAAACTACACATGAAAGTGACAAAACACATCTTAAATAAAGAAATTTTAATATGTCCAAAATTCAAATATTCTTGTAATGGGACATAAGGATTGATGTAAGATTTATTGTGTTTTGATTGCTGATCTGGTTTTTTCATTGTTTTGCTGATAAATCACTGATCACAATTTTCTACTTTGGGAAAGAATACAAAGGAAAATGGTAGAACCTTTTTATCAATATAAATGTTTTTTCTACTTTGGGAAAGAATCCAAACGGAAATGGCAGAACCTATTTATATAAATATATATGAACCAACTTCAATCAAATCCATGTAATGGTTATTTATAAAGGTGACTCTCTATTCTTATTATTTTATAAGTTGGTGGAATAATCCTTATACATAACAAAACCAGAGAAGAGAGTGTTTTGTGAGAGTGTTTTGTGATACACAAAGGTGTTTATGGAGTGTTACAAAAACAGTGTGTACACCCACACCCCATTCCCCTCCCCCCTTAAGATTTATTGTCTTGAACAATGGGACATAAGGTCTGATGTAAGATTTATTGTTCTAAGTAAATACGAATGTATTGGGACATAGGTCTGATATAGTAGATATTCATATGAACGTATGCATATTTCATTGGTTTTGGGCAAAGGCATAGAAGGCTGGACACTCTAGGCTTTTTCTGCCTTCTTGGAACTGTGAAAATTCATAATAATAAAGAATCAAGAGAGAGATCAGAGTTTGCAGAGGAGAAAGAATTATTTGTTCATAGTTGCAGATGGGCAAGTCTTCAATTAACTGTTTAGGCAACTTCCTCTATTCATGTAACTTATTTTTTATATTGAATTTATTATTAATGATTAATATCCTATTGTCCTTGGTGAGTTCGTTTAGAGTTTGCTATTGTGCTGCACATTATAGAAGTCACTCTGTTTTTCTTCAAAAGGATTTCTGATAGATGGGTGATTGAACTTCATGTTTTGTGTGATTTTGTTGCATTTTTTTGTCTGTGGCCTGTCTCTTGGTTTCCTTCCACATGACTCCAAATGATCATTGCTTCTACACTCCATCCAAAGTGGTATAGAACCATTTTGGCCTTTTCTCATCTGTCAATGTGACTTACTACGTTTGCTTCAAAAGAAGCAAAGGCTGTTACTGTTAACATGTGTAATTCTTGATATCTGATCCTTGTTTAGTTCAGGATAGGTACAAATATTTTAATGCACTTTAGTGTTTTGTTTGGTGTGGTAGCAGGTAGGCAGAGCTCTCTTTCCAGTTTGCAACAAACAAAGTGAAAAGAACAAGCTTCTTATCACGTATCCTCAACCTGTCTTGCGTCGACCGAGTTTTTGCTTGGGACTTGGCAAGTTTCCCAAGTACCCGACAAATTTTTGAAAAACTTGGCTGAGTCTTGAAAACTCGCTAGTCATGAGCCCGAGCGGCTCAGCAAGGCCGACACGAACTTGGACTTGGAAAAGATCACAGAGTTTTGCTAAGTTTCTCTACTATGGTTTATTTCATGAGTTGACCTTTAAAGTTTTGATGGATAACATTAAAATAACATATATTATAGTAGAGAAAGTTGGACTTGGCGTGGACTTGGCAAGACCAATTTTTAACTTGGACTTGGACTCGGCAAAGAAAAATTCGAAGAAAATGCAAATTTTCATTGGATTTTTTTTTTATTCATATCACAATTAATTAACATTATACAAATTTAAAATTAATACTGTAAGCGATACAACCTTAAACTACACATGAAAGTGACAAAACACACATCAATGTAACTGCTGGGTGGTTGTTAGATTCAATCTTGGAGCATCTACAAGTCCTTTTGTTGTCATTTAACGTGTTGTTTATTTGTAATTATTTCCTCTTGATGAATATGTAGTGTTTGCTAATATTTCATATTGAGTCAGAGTCCAAAGAGAGTACATAAGGCTGGTACATATCCCTTCTAATTTCCATGGTTCTCAGATTGTGGCTGTACTAGGGGTTTCCTCCTATAGACGAATGGTTATATATGCACTAGTGGCTAATGTTAGAAAATCCTAAAAGTCATGTTATCTCCCATTCTGGTTTTATGGCCATACACAGGTGCAATGCCCAAACCAACAGTGAATATAGTTGATACTATTCTCTGGCAGAGTATGGATGGTATATTATCCTTCAAAGGGTATAACTTCATAGGACAATAATTAGTAATTTTTCTACCTTAGAAAGAAACCTCATGGACATTTTGTGCTTCTTCAAATGGCCTCTTGCTATTTTATATGTGTCTTATAAATCTCAATAGTATTGTGAGAGGGCCCAAGCATTGTATTTTTCAAATCTTTCGTGTCTAATTCTTGATGCCTTTGAGTTACCTTAAACATGGTGAATCTTTCCTTTGTTTTTTTTTGTAATTATTATAATAGATTAACAGTGGGTTTTTATAGAGGATCCCAAAACCTTATATACAAAATCAGCCTTGCTAAATAGTGCTTCATGCCTCTTGGCTGGAAGAATAAACCTGTATGCAGAAAAAAAACAAAAAGCTGCTAATTGCCCGAGGGCTACAAGAAAGGCATTTTTGCCTGATTATCCCGGAAACCATGGCCATTATAACTGGGAAAACAAAAACTAGCCGGAGAAGCTGGACCATCGGAAAGCAGAAGAAGACAGCCAAGAAAACTACAAAAATTCTCCCATACCTGGGAAATAACTTTCCACATTTCTGCTTCCCCGGAGGCAGAATTCGAAGCATACATGTTGGATAGGATCCAAGAAAAATGACTGGACTGAAACAAACCGTTGAAAATCCTGCTGGAAAATTTTTCCCTGGCCCAAATGGCCACTCCGATTAGTCTTCTCACATCCAGGATTTCATCCGTACGGTTTGAGGTTCTTCTTACTTCCCTTTCCCTGCTGGAAGGGAGGTTTTGGGATAAGCGCGTCACCCATCAGAGAATCGGAGTCATCCTGAAACAGCAACCGTTGGGTTCCATTTGCAACATCAGCCGCAGTTTCTTTGTCTCTCTTTTCCTTGTTGGGGGGACGGCCCTGCTTCCTATCACTACCAAAATCCAACCCTCGCTTTTGACTCCTCGTAATTCGAGGGCTAATATTACCAGGCTGGTAACCTGTTCTTCCCAGCAGGTAGTCTTCCAATAACTTTTGTGCCTCGGGAGAGTTTCGGTCATAAATTTTGGGTGAATCTGCCTATGTGGTGATAAGGGGGGGGCCTGTTCCTTTTCCTCTTGTGGTCCTAGTTGGGGGCGCCCACCACACTGCTCGGAGTCCGGATGGGTGGTGATTTCCTCTTCTGGTAAGGAGGATTCGAGATGGTCCCTAGATGGACCTGGAGATTCATGGCCTTTCGCAAAAGGGTGCTTCGTCTGACCTTCACCGTGCTCCAGAGGGTTGCAGGGATCCCGCTCCTTCCTCGGCTTTTGGAGAGGACAATTGGACTGAAGATGCCCTTGAGAACTACACTGAGGGCAGAAAGCTGGCCTGTTCTCATGAACAATAGCTTGCTTGTGTAGAAAAGTACCCCCAGACCGCAGAGTAATGGAGGATGGGAGGTCCGTCTCCAAGTCCGCCAAAACACAGAACCGGGCTTGGACAAATCTAGTTCGAGCTCTGGTGGGAGGGTCTAAAGTGATCAGCTCCCCGATGGACCGAGCAATACCTCTGATTACATTTTCATGCCAGCAGAAAAGGGGAAGACTCGGGAGCCTAACCCATATTGGAGGAATGTTGATATTCTGGGTATCGGGGTTAAAGTCCAAACCCCACTTCCTTAGAAAGAGACTCCTACGGCCCAAGAACCAAGGCCCTCCAGCCAGGATTTTACAATAGTCCTCCTTGTTGCTCAGCCTAATCGCGAAAAAACCTCGGGTTAGGGCAGCCAGCTCTAAGTGACCAGAGGTCCGCCATTTGCCAGACGCCCACTTGCGAATGGTCTCCATGTCGGGACGACCACCAATAAACTTACCGATGAGGGTAAATTTTTCGAAATCCACAAAGCTTGAGAGAATTTCCGTCGGGATGTCCAACTCGTTCCCGGACGGAAATAACTCCTTGGAGAAGAGCCCACTTAGGGTTTCAGAGGCCACTACCAAAGCATATGACTTCCGAGGTCCATCTCCCCGTTTGTCTGGCGGATCCATGCCGCGACTTGGCAAGGACTCCTCGGCGTCCCCAGACTCTGTTTGCCCTCCCTCCACCTTGCCGAGCCCCTGGTTCGACCTGCCGACGCTCCCGTGCTCTCCCAAAACAGCCTTCTCGCCCACCGTCATCCCCACCCTCCCAAGAAACCCTAATTTCATCGCTCCCTCACTCTCAACCTACCAAAAATTTCCCATCTTTCCTTTGTTGGTTAGGATTTCGGAAGCATTTGTTTGTTCTTAGGCCCAGTGGTTAGATGAACATTCTAGAGAATGTATATTACAGGGAGGTGCAAAGAATTTTGCTCTTGATTATTGAAGGTGTTACACTTTGCATTGGGTGGGACGTATTGCCATGGAACTCCATACAAGATTGGTTTAAATTCCTTATAATATTGTCTGCCCTTTTGGTCTCAACTTCCATTGTTGATCTTCTTTGACCTTATCCCTAGACTCTGCTGACTGATTTTTCTTTTCCTGTCATCTTTGGTCCTCTGTAATCAGGTGGGCCTTGTAGCATTAGCCTTCCTTTTGGTTATCTTTTTTTTTGTACCTCAATTGTAACTGCCGGGTGTCTATTAGATTCTTGAAAACTAGGAAAATTTTGGGTTTAGGATGCACATGAGTGTTTTTTTTGGGTCTGATTTCACCTTATCCCTGCTCTCTCTACAAGTGGAAACAGCAAAAATGATGCCATTTTCCTGTATTTTTCCTGCTGCAGCCGAGTTTTTTTCTCGGACAACTTGCAAGTAAAAAAAAAAGAAAAACGCAGCCAGTCCAGAATAATTCGTACAGCCAAGCCAAAAAAACCTGGAAGGGCCAACTCGGGTGCAGAGCTGAATTTTGTAACTATGATATATATAATCTTGGGCATGAAGAACACAAATCTTGATTGGCATATGCCACATTCAACCATCTATTGGATGGTTGCTTCAAATTAGTGAGTGCGGCCATATTAATAACTGATGCCTATTTGAAGAGAGACAAGGACATATTATTTCAGTACAACAAGTCTATTGCATTATGTGATTATAATTGACCTCACAATGATTCTAACCTGCACTCTATGTATGATAGAATGGGCTTAAAAGATGCAATAAATCAGGGCAACAAAACACAAGAAACACAGAATAAAAATAAGTTGTACTTGTGGGAAAGTTATAAAAAAAAAAGGAATTTTTGTAATAATTTAAAGAAAGTGAATAAGAAGAAGAGGGCCTGACAATAATTATTTCAAGAAAAGTTAAAATTTAATCCTATGTATTGTTATATTTTAAAGGACATATGTTTCATACTTAGCAATCACTGGTTGTTTGTGGACTAAGCCAAAAGTGCGACAGGGTTCAACAAGTCAGATTTGTGCATTGCAACAAAGATGAGTCTCATGGCTTCCTCAAGGATCCTCCTCAGTTTCCAGTTAGATATTGTACCCTTTCTGATTACATTTATGATTACCTTTGAATCAGCATCCACAAGAGTAGAGGCCATTGCTATGAGCCAGTCTCATACCATAAACAAGGCCTATAATCTTTGTCTCTTTGATTATGCACTCACCTATGATTAGTGAGAAGGCCTATAAAAGTATGTTATGATCACCTTGGTTAGTCTGCCAGCATACACCATATTCATATTGCCCTTTGAATCAAACGTCAGCTTAGCTGTACCCTGCTCCATAGTATTTCATTTCACACCTCTTTTTTTTATCATGAGCTAACCACCTTAGCAAGGGACGGGTGCAGGTGATGTTTTATTTCATGTTGAAAAATTTTAGTAGATTGGAAGCTCTGTTTACTTTTAATTTATTTATAGGAGGAGATATATAATATATAGCAGCATCTACATCAATTTACCAATCTTCAAGAGGACCTGGGTATGCTACAAGGCAGCTTAAGGGTTGTGGGTATTAAGTTGCATTTGCCACACCATTTGGGATCCTAGATAGGGATCAAATCTGAAAGGAAACATGTTCCTTCAGTATTTTTAGTTTTTAAATATTATTTGCAGATTCAAGCAGTTCTTCCTTTTGAAAAACTGATAACCAAATCCTGCAAGCTCCAAAACTGATGAGCTTTACAAATTATGGATCTGTGAGAAGAAGGTCTTATTTGTTGCTTGGCAATTTAGGGTAATATGATCCTTTAATGACCTTGAAGTCTTTCAATGTGGTTTCTGTTTTAATGGTGGGTATTTTTGATAGTTTTTTAAATATAGCTGGATTTTAAGCAAGTGAAAAGAGTCATTGATCATTGGATTTTCAACTTCTGATCAACATAGTTGCGAAAATTAACAAATATACTCCATGAATGTTTGAATTGAATCATTACTTGTCCCATTCTGAATTTTCTGTCCTGAACGGGGATCTTACCTAGTAACTTTGAATATTGCACTTATTTACACCTTTCTACTTATTTTGTTTTTTGTTATGTACAATTATACACACCCACCCCCTCACACACTCACCCACGCTGTGGTTTGAACCTTGGACCTCCCAAAGAAGAGCCAAAGCCCGAACCGTTGCACTGTCCCCCCTTATTTCAATAGCATTCTTTTCCTTTTCCTTTTATTGTACATATATCTCCTTTTTACCCTAATGCATTGATTGGCCTTCTACAGGGTCCCAAATGGTGTTGGTGTCAAAGCTATTGAAGGTACTTGGCAAACTATATTGTGATTTAAATCGCTTTATTTGATTTTGACTGAAATGCTGATGAAATTTCTCTGTGATTTTATTTGTGGATTCTTTATTTGATTTTGAATGAAATGCTGATGAAATTTCTCCGTGTTTTTTATGTGTATTAGTGAAGTCCTTTTCTATGTCTGAAAAATAGCCATGTTTTTCTTCCCCTCTAGATTATGGGTACCCTTGTTGTGGGAAAAAATGTCAATCTTAAATGCACTGTAGTTAGTGAAAGCCAATATGATGTTAAGCTTTTATTTATATACAGATTTGACCATAGTTACGACAATGTAGATCTACATGAAGCATGCTATTTTTATATGAATTTAAGAGTGTTAGCATGTTTTATGGTATGGATTATTTGTTGTTTGTATAGTATAAGACATTTTTTATTTAATACATGCAATTTGTAGTTGCAAAGGTACTGTGAGATTTTAGAGTAGTGATATTGTAGCATTTGATTGTAAGATAACTAGCATTTTTATGTTGTTACAAATTTTAAAGCATACAAGATGGGCAATATGAGGTGCAGTAACAGTGACCATCTCCCGATGTTTCTTCAATTGTGAGAGTACACCATATAAAGACAGCAAGCAGTTGGGTTCGAATGATTAAACACTGATTCCCCTACTTTTTATCTGATTAGACTCGACTCCTTGATAACAGTAAGCTAATGTAACTAAAATCTTAACCTGCATTTCTCTCTCTTCAAAAACATTGAGCGCTCTCTCTTAAGTACTAGGGGATCTTTCAGGCTTTAATAATGAATGCTTGCATCATACACACTAGGGATTATGGATTAAATATTTTTGAGCTCACAGCTTTGTGGCTGTCTGATGATCAATTAGCAGCTCCATGCCTGTTCGTTGGTCACTTGACTGCTTAATGTTTGTTTTGGAGTCATTATGAGCTAAATGAAGACCTTTCATGGTTTTCGTTTCCTCAATTATTGAGAATGGCATTATAATTATGTATGGACATCGGCATATATTCCAGGAAGACCAAGTTGCCAATCCTTGGAAAACCAACTAATGCATTCAACACTAAGGAAAGTATCTGCAATCAAATCGAAGTTTGTTGCCTTTATCCCGTTTAGTTGGATTTCAGTGTCTTTAACACCTTATGGGAATATCATATTTAGACTTCGTCAAAAAAACGATGATGAACATCTTGCTTACTATCAAGAGTCAAGATAAACTGGTGTCATTCTGTGGAGTGACTACATCCACCGAGCTCTCAAGCTTTCTTGTGGGCCTCCATAATCATATCTTTCTTTAGCTTCACCATATTTTCCAATTCTATATCTATATCACCAAACTATTTTTGCTTGCTGTTTGACCATAGTGATTCAATGATAGTCCAACTGTTATAATAAGTAAGTTTGGGGCAGTATCCCCACTTGACTTCAAAGCAATCATGTGAACTTTGAATTCCTTGTAGGGATATGGAAACTCTTTTTCAGGTAGTGTAGTGATGCATTTTGTAAGTTCTATGAGGGAAACATTGATGTATTTAGTCTCTTCCAATGAATAAACTTGATTTCCAGATTGGTCTATTCTGCGTAATCTGGCAAGTGTAACTGTAGGCGACCTGCTTTAAAGGATTATAGGTGCACAAGGACTTTTTTCTAGGTGCAATTTGTTGCCACTCCCGTTTGGCAAAAGAAATTCATTATCCTTGTTCACTTATGTTTTTGTATATACCAGAACAATTGCATGGCTATGCGGCAAGTTGTTGTTCAGTTTTGTTGTGTTGCAGCAAAATGATTTTACTTCAGCAATTTGTCCTAGCTGCAAAAAATACATGGTGTCACGAATTTGGACCGTTATGGATTCTGACTAGGACACATGCAGGTTTGAGATCTTTTTCAAATGCAAATAGACCTTGCTGACTCACCAGATACAACCATCAATATGAAAGAAACGTGATTTCATGACCATGGTTTATCAGCCAAAATGTCTCCTAAAGGTGAAGGCATTATTCCTTGCTCTGCAGAACACCCAATTGACCAGGAGTGTGTGTGCATAGGCCCACCTGCAGAACATGCAATCTTTCTTTGTTGTCCCCATCTGACCATAGGCCTTTAATAATAATTAATATATCTCCAAACTTTTTGGAAGCTGGAATTTTCAGCTACAATTGCCTCCAAAATCAAACTGGTAACAAGCCTTTTTTCTGCCTCATCTAGAAATTTTTAGGATTCTCAAGACTTCTTATCCATATGATTTATGTTTCTATAAAGTTGTGCAACGTAATTTTCAACATGTGCAGAGCTCTGGCATTTGGGCTCTTCCAGCGGAGCATAGGAGACTCATTATTATCTTTGGAAGATACAAACTTGGTTCTGCACTTTGGAAACTTCCTTTCCAATGCTTAGTTGCCCATGGCATAAAATATCGAGCAAATTAGTTTGGAATCCATGCTCATCATTTTTATTTGTGTATTGTTGCTTTTTACCATCCGAAAGCAATTGTGGGGATGTGAATCTGAATTGTTTTCACAGCGGTTGCCAATGGAGGACTTGATTTGTAGTGTTATATTACGTCTTCTCCATTGGCATCTAGTGTACATTGTGTGGAAATTGTATCAAATCCTGATCCAACTTATGAAACGGATGGGCTTACTTTCTCCTATTGAAATGGTTCAGATATTATGGAAAACATATACAGAGTAATTCTGAGTGAATTTTTGTGCTTTGTACTAGTTGAACAAGTCGTAAAGCTGCTCAGAATGAGAACAGTGTCAGTAGTATTTTTGTTGTAATCTTTCAATTTCCATCCCAGACATTGCCTCTTACTAAGAATCTGCAAGCCTGCTTTGTTTCTAGATCCTAGCTAGAAGTGGAAGAGGATTATGTTATTTCTATATAAGAATTTGTACATGGAACTTTGAGTATCCAAACTAATAACTGAGCAATTTGTTACATTTACTGGAGTTTCACCTTATGCAGGGAAGTGGTGTTCAAGGAGAAAATTGTTGGCAGTAAAATTTTCAAGCTATAACTCTGAAGAAAGTGGAGAAAAACCCAATCCAGAATTTGCTGGAGGGAGCAACACTGATGGAAGCAATCCTCCATTTTTAACAATTTTAGCTGCTGTCGTCGTTTTTCTTTTGTTTGCCTTGGCTCTAGGTTCTATAGTCATATCGATTGTTCGTCTCTTCCTTGGATAATAACTAACTCTTCTGTTGAAGTTCATTTTAATTTACTTGTTAATATAGATATATATTGAAGCATATAAATTCTTTAATATCTCTTCAATGTAAATTCGAACCGCCATTTTAACATTGACTATAATCAGAATCTCTAGTATGCATCTTCCTTGCATTGCAAGTATGACATGTATTTTTAAAGTTTTTCTCATATTAAGTTACAGTTTGCCTATGTTCTTTCTCAATCTAAGACTAATCCTAATTGTTGCAGCAAAGTAATAACATAGGTTTCTCTAAGTTTTGGTGCTGACCATATATATATGGTTTAGTGGACCTTTTTTTCGGCAGAAATAGTCAAAACCCCTTGATGGTGTCACTATGCGATATCCCATTTCATAAGCAACCTTGGCAATCAAATCTGGACTAACGATGGTAAACTCTTACCGATTTGCCATTAGATAACAATTCAAACATGTGTAACTTTTGGGGAAGAATTGAGAGAAATGAAATGAAATTATATTAATGTTCGTAAACAACAAAAATAAATCGATGGGATGGGGGCTCATTGTGGGAAACTCATGTTGATCTATTGTTAAATCACAATCCAATTAATTGTAACGTTTGGGATAGAACTTGTAGATATAAAATAAAATAAAATAATATTAATGCATGCAAATGACCAAAAATGGTTAATGAGACTTGCAAAAACAAGTAGACTAATTATTTTTTTTTGGTATTGATAAAAAAAAGGGGTTGAGGGGCCCTGACCCTTTACACCGAGCTCAAAAGATATACAAGAAAAAAATAAGAGAAGATCATACAAATGCAAGATAGCCCCATCTTAGTAAAACAAACAAACCTGGGCTAAACCTGTTGATGGAGAAGCTGAAATAAAATTCCTCCTGCTGTCCTTCTATTTAATATAACTGATGCAGTGCTCAATGTTGTACATAACTGATAAAAAAACAGCTGACAATAATGTAATTTAGTGTGCTCAAATCCTTCATTGCATGATCCCAATAAGTATTCTGCTTTGGGCTGCCCTCTTTATCTGCTAGCTTCATTATCAATTCTTATAATCTCTTCCAACTCCATGGGGGCATATGACCAAACCTTGAAATTCTCAGATTTAACTACCATATTTGCCATTTTATCAGCAGCTTTGTTTCCCTCTCTATAAATATGTTTAACTTGACTTTCTTCTAGGTTTCCCAAAATACTCCTCGCATCTATAATTATTTGGAAAATACTAGAATTATTTAACTCCCCTTTTTGAAGGGAAGTTATAATATTTTTGGAATCCCCCTCAAGAACAATTCTCTTAAAACCCAAATTCATTGCAATTCGGAGACTTGTAAGCATTGCCCTTGCTTCAGCTTAGTGATTTGTGGTAATTCCTAGATCCTTAGCATATGCAGCCACTACCTGACCTCTGTCATTCCTAATGAGACCCCCACCACCAGCATGACCCGGGTTACCAGTATTTGTGGGGACATTCCTATCTGGTATCTAGTCTCACCTTATTGATTTTTTCTATATTTAAGATATCTTTTTCTCTAGAGAGGATCATTGCAAGATTTTCCTGGCCAACAATGTTTTTAATACAATCCTCCAATAGGGCTATTTTTATCCTGGCATAAACCCCAATTATTCCTCTTGTTTTATGTTTGAACACTCGTCTGTTTCTTTCCAGCCAAATCCCCCAACAAATATGTGGAATGCATTTTTGCCAAAAAATACTGCTTCCTAAGTGCCACTGTTCCCAAAATTATACAAACTAAAATCCAATGAGTTAAACAAAATCAAGAGAGATGCAATGCACATTCATCTATTACTATAGCAATGTTTTCCTTTTGTCCAAAGGTGAGAGAACATGTTTGTATGGAACACATGATGCTTCCCTTGGCATCACTCCTAGTATCCAAGGTTGAAGAAATGATGTTGGGAAAGAAGCTAGTAATGTTATTCTCCCCTTGGAAGCATCTAAGAGTGTTGTGATGTTGGTGGTATTATAGATCAAGAATAGAGGTGTTGGATGCCTTAGGAGTACTTGAGTGGCTTAGATCTCTCTTGTAACACCCTATGTCAAAAACACCTCCTTTGAGAAAGAGAGTTAGCCATCTAAGTCTCTACAGTCTAGGTGTAGGTAGTAGTATCTCCTACAAATCCCAATAGACAAGGCATTAAAAGAGTCTAACAAGTAGGTGAAAGAAGAAAGCTAAGAATAGCAATACCAATAGATTGAAGAAACAAGTTACCTTGTGTATCGATAATGTCATTTAACAAGTTGAAGGGAGCAATTGTCTTTGAGGAACGAAGAGCCAAGTATGGTATTCATGATGATTGAATAAATAATTATCCATTTATCAAAATATGGAAAGATAGATGATGAGCTTGAAAACAATCTAAAGTTGAAGAATTGGATGACCAAACCCTACAACAACAATACTGTTGGTATCACAATGGCACTAAGAGGGGGGTGAATTAGTGTCTTAAACAAATTTTTCAAACCCTGTAAATCTGATTTTTAGGACAACAAAGAACATAAATTCAAATCCACACAAGACACATAAAATAACATCACATAACACAAGGATATGACGGGGAAATCCAATATGGAAAGAAAACCCTGGTGAAAAAAAGCTCCCTGAGTCTACTGCTCATATCGAGCCTCACTACAAATGAAGTACAATGGTGTTTTTATCAATGGGGCCAAATGGAGCCTAATGAAAGGAAATGGGTCAAATGGAGCCACACCCAAAATGATTCTTCACCCACACCTACCACCCTTTTGATTTGAAATATGATAAAATAAATGGCATAAGAATGCCTACAATGAAAGCAGAACTCACAATAGTTTGCAAGTATAAAACTCACCACATACAACTGCTGCAATGTGAATAATGAATCATGAAAACCCCTGTAAATGAAATACCACTTCAGCACTATCACAACACCTCCAAATGAAATACCACTTCAACACTATCACAACACCTGCAAATGATATACCAATCTGATCCAAATAACATGCTCAATATGCACCCATAGCTGCAATAACAAAATCTGAAGTATTCACACTCAGCTGAAAATTCGATAGCATTTCGGAAGCACCTCGTTACGCACACCAAAAATCCATAGAAACAATGAAATGCTACAACCAATATATAGAGGAGAATGAAGAGGGAAACCACAAATGGTTTCCAAAACCATGTGCAAAAATCACTCCAAAAACCACACACCTAGCTTAGAAAATTGCCAATTTCAACATTGAAATTCAAAATAACCTCCATATGGGCACTCCACACTCCACCAATCAGCTCTAATTTGCACTAACACTCCAAAAATGATATGCCACGACCACTACAGCAAATGGGACCGATATGGATGCCACTTCCTCAAAAATTTCAAAAAAGATGCATAAGATATCCCAAAAACAGCCGAAAATAGCTCCACACTACACTACATAACTCAAAAATGGGTCCCACCAAGAGTGAACGACTTCTTTTTCAATTACCCACATTATGCAACATAAAATTAAATTATATTCACTAGGAATATGACCCCTATCACCTATGTTGCATAAAAAATTAATTAAATGTATTTTTCCCTCCATTCCTAAGTATCAGAACACATTCTAAGGAGCTTGGAGATGACAAAGAGTGAGAAATAGTAAATTAAATAATTAAACCAATGCTCATAGGATAAATAATACATTACAATACATATGAGCAATAATCCATGCCACCAAAAATCAAAAATTAAGTTTCTCACCAAAATTGCCTCCGAACTAGGTGTGTTGGAAAACACACTGCATTATGCAAACATGGACAAATTTGCAGGATGACCACCAATCTGAATGGAAACTCTGAATACCATGTAGGATGCCATGTAGAATGGTGTTGACAACAATGACAACACTCCAAGAGTTCAACAATCTCCCCCTTTAGCATTGTTGGCAACACAACATTAACTACAACAAACTGCACAATGCAACATCCTGAAGAAAACCAACTACAAACCTCAAATTTGTCCTGAGAAGCACCAGCAAGCAAAAACAACTCGTATCAGACCTGAAACACCACATCTAAACTCCCCCTCACTCCAACAAGGCATCACAGAAAGGTAGTTGCAGTTAGCTCACTCTCCCCCTTTGACAACAATGACAAAAGGGCACAACAATGCATCTTGTTTGACAATTTTGCATCAAACTCCTCCTGAAACCAATCACCAACTCACATGTTGCTATCATGAACATAAAATATTAGTAATATATGCTCTGAAAAACATTTGTTAATCTGTACAAGACACTCCAAGATAGTTCTACACAAAGCTTATTTCAAACAACCCATTCACTAGCTCATTCGGGGAATGCCAAAGCAACAAAAAGCACCATAACTTGTTGCCCTTCACATAAACTGATATACAATAGAGACAAACAACAAGGACACTGATATAGTGATGAAAAACTAGATCCATCATCATCAAAGAGAAATCCAAAAGATTTACCAATAACTGCATCACCTTGCTAAGCAACACCACTACACACTGTGAATCCAATCATTGAACTTTTTGCACACACCATCCTCAAGCAACTGTTAGAGAATAACAACATCAAATAACATATGTAGGAGCATAAAATGAAATAATGAGATGCTCCCCTTGAGGATGTGCCCTTAAAATATCAAACAATCTAGTGTGTAGGAAGAGGAACAACTCCTAGGAGTTGCCTCAAGTGCTCAAATGTCTCCATTGGAAGAGGCTTTGTAAAGATATTTGCAATCTGATGTTTAGTAGGCACAAATTCCAACTTAACTACCTTCTCAGCAACTTCTTCAAAAAATGATACCTTATATCTATGTGCTTAGTCCTTGAATGCATAAATATTGATAGCACTAGTGTTATCACAAAGAAGGGGAATAGGCTCACTATTTGCAATAACCAAGTCTTGAAGAGTTTGCTTCATCCATAACACCTGAGTGCAACAAGCAACAACAACAATATACTCAGCATCAACTGTAGATAGAGAAACTGAATCTTGTTTCTTATTGTGCCAAGAGACAAGCTTGTCACCAAGAAAGAAGGCACCACCACTTGTACTTCTACGATCATCAACACAACCAGCCCAATCTGCATCTATATAAGCCTTCAATGTGAAGTCTTTGCCCTTTGGATACCACAATCCATACTCCATAGTACCCTTAAGATATCTGAAAATTCTTTTGATGGCCTTCACATGAGTTTCTTTTGGAGCACTCTGAAATCTAGCAACCATGCACACAACTTGCAAAATGTCAGGTCTAGAAGCAGTTAGATACAATAAACTACCAACCATTGACCTATAGAGGGATTGATCAACAAGAGGAGACTCATCTTCCTTACTCAACTTACACCCTGTCACCATAGAAGTACTCACTGGTTTGATGTCCTCCATGTTAAACTTCTTAAGCATTTCCTTAACATACTTAGATTGACAAATGAAAATGCCTCTATCCAACTGATTAATTTGAAGACCCAAGAAGTATGACAACTCTCCTATCATGGACATCTCAAATTCATCTTGCATAGCAACAACAAACTCATGACACATTTCATATTTATTGCCTCCAAAAATTATATCATCAACATACACAAAAATAACAATTTGATCATCGATAGGTGACCTCGAGGGCTCTACTAGGGTTTGATGAGGAAAAACTACTCTGCTAGGGTTTGATGAAGAAAAATTGCTCTACAGGGATGGCAGCAGCTTCCGGAGGAGGTTTGAAAAACTGGAGGAATGTCGTGATGGCATCGGGTCCGGCATAGAGAGTGCATGCTCGTGATGTTTTTCATCTGAAAATGACTAGAAGGAGCAGGATTTTCCATTGCATGTCAGGAACCGCTTGTTAAAGAACAATGGATGTTTGGAACGATGTGAAGCCAGGCCAGTTCTAGTGGTTCAACCAGACTCGGTGGCGGAAGATGTGGAGTATCTAACCAAACATGCCCTTATTGGCAAATTTTTGGGCATCCGAATTTCTCTCCCCTTTGTGGAGGCTTGGGTCAGGAAGACTTGGAATCCTGAAGGCGATGTGGAGGTGATGCTAAGTGCGAACAACTATTTTATGGTGGTTTTCTCTTGTATTGCAGATCATAATGAAGCATTTGAAGGGGTCCTTATTTATATAACCAAGTGGGACTCTTTCTTAAACCCTGGCATGTGGGTTTCAACCCATCAGAGGAGCGACCGTCACGGGTTCCAGTATGGGTGTGGCTTCACGAAGATAGACTTGAAATTGTTGTCGTAGGCTGAAGAAAGCCGATTGGACTAATTATCTTGTTGACAAAATGTATGTTTGCCAACAAAAATTTCATTACTAATGGAAGGTATTGACCAAAAATTTAATCTGCCCCACATTTACCCGTGCATCATTGTGGGATCACAGTGAGATCTCTGAGGATTGATACGTGTCAAAGGAATGATGGCACAATGGGGAAGAGGAAGACCACGAGGACCCCGAACTACAAACATAGCTGAAATGTTGAGGGGAATTACCGCTCGACTTGATGCAATCAAAACCACTCAAAGAAGAGGCATTCATCTTGAGGAGATTAGTGATAGTGAAGAAGAGGAGATTGGTCACGTGGAAGCTCAAGATGAAGAGCAAGAGGGAGAACTAGAGGAGTGATTGATCCAGGCAATTTCTAATATGGGTCAAAAGCCAAAGATAGAAACCTTATCATACAATGGAAGCTTGAATCCAGAGGAGCTCATAGACTAGATTACCAAAATGGAGAAGTATTTTGATTTTGAATCAATAGAAGACCCCAAAAGGGTGAAGTTTGCCTGTACGAAGCTAAAAGGGCATGTGTCCTTGTGGTGGGACCATGTACAAACTGAAAGATAAAGAAAAGGAAAGGAAAGGAAAGGATCAAGACATGGGAGAAAATGGTCACCAAACTGAAGGCCAAATTCTTGCCGTCAGACTACCAATTGGGTCTTTTTAGGAAATTGTAGAACCTAAGATAAAAGGATATGAGTGTGAAGGATTACATGGAGGAATTCTATAGGCTTACCATTTGGGCCGGTCATGTGGAAGATGATGAAGAGAAAGTGTCAAAGTACATCAATGGACTGTGATTGTCCATACAGGATGAAGTTAGTATGATAAGGATAAGGATAGAAGAAGCCTACCAGTATGCCTTAAAGGCAGAGGAGAAGTTGTTGTAAAAGCAACAAAATAATCAGAGAGGAAGAGGAAGGTTCTTGCGAGGACGAGGACAAACAAACAATGGAAGAGGACAACAAAAATAGGAAGGAGAAGCTAGTAACTTTAGATAGAACCACCAGAGGAGGTGGAGACTCCTCATGAGGAAGAGGTGGTTTTGGTCGAGGAAGGGGTAGAGGATTCTCCGAAAGATGTTATAGATGCGGAGAAGATGGTCATTGGGCATTTGAATGTCCAACCGTGCAACAAAGCAACAATAAGGGAAAGGAGGTCAAGAACCATATTGCACGGAAGAAGAAAGTATTGCTTCCCCAAAGCATGTAGAAGAGCCTGAGCAAGGAGAATCTCTCATGATGAAGAGAGTACTATTGAAGCCAGAGAAGAGGGAATGTGAACTTGTTCAAAGGAGAATTCTTTTCAGAATAATATGTAAATCAGGGGGTAAATATTGCAAGGTCATTGTAGATAGTGGGAGTATGGATAATCTAGTATCTGTCGAGATGGTAGAGAAACTGGGGTTGAGGAGGATAGCACACCCCAATCCGTACAAGGTCTCTTGGCTACAAAAGGGACACCAGATCTTAGTTAGTGAATAATGCAAGGTGAATTTTCAAATAGGATCATACAAGGATGAGGTCTTATGTGATATTATGCCTATGGACGCTTGCCATGTGTTGTTGGGAAGACCTTGGTAATTTTATAGGAAGGTAGTACATGATGGTAGGGAAAACACCTACACCATTATGAAAGATGGTAAGAAGTTTGTACTGAGTCCATTGAAGGACAAGGATGAAAGAGAGGACAATGGTCCTAAAATATGTTTGATTTTAGGAAAACAATTTTTGAAGGAGATGACAAAGAAGAAGGCATGTTTTGCCTTGATTGCTAAACCCACAAAGGATGAAATGGTAGACAAGAAGGAGGAGATTCCAAGTGAGGTGAAGGATTTGCTAGAGGAGTATGCAAAAATTTTGTCAGAAGAATTGTTGGATGGATTGCCACCAATAAGAAGTATTAGCCATCACATTGATTTCATTCTTGGATCGAGTTTGCCCAATAAGGCAGCATATAGAATGATGCCAATGGAGAATGAAGAAATAAATAGACAAGTTCAGGAGTTGTTGGACAAGGGGTTGATCAGGGAAAGCTTGAGCCCATGTGCAGTCCCAATCATACTTGCACCAAAGAAGGGTGGAGAATGGTGCATGTGTATAGATTCAAGGGCTATCAATAAGATAACTATAAAGTATCGATTCCCATTGCCTCGTATGGATGATTTGATGGATTGCTTAAGTGGAGCAAAGTACTTCACAAAGATAGATTTGAAGAGTGGCTATCATCAAATCTAGATTAGGGAAGGAGATGAGTGGAAAACCACATTCAAGACAAAGGATAGATTATATGAGTGGCTAGTTATGCCATTTGGATTGACAAATGCACCCAATACCTTTATGTGGTTGATGAACGAAGTGTTGAAGCCATTTCTTGGCAAGTTTGTGGTTGTCTATTTGGATGACATTTTGATATTCAGTAAGAGCAAGGAAGACCATTTGGCACATTTGAGATTGGTCTTGCAAAGACTAAAGGAAGAAAAGTTGCTAGTCAACTTGAAGAAATGTAGTTTTATGAAGGAGGAATTGGTATACTTGGGTTTTGTGATTTCCCAAGAAGGGTTATAGATGGACCTTGAGAAGGTGAAGGCCATTGTAAATTGGCCATCACCAAGAAGTATGTTTGAGGCTAGGAGTTTCCATGGTCTAGCAAGTTTTTATAGGAAGTTTATCAAAAACTTTAGTGGAATTTGTGCTCCAATCATAGAAATGATGAAAGGAGGAAAGCATGAGTTTAAGTGGATGACTGTAGCAAAAAGAAGTTTTCAAATCTTGAAGGAGAAGATAATAGAACAACCATTCTAGCTTTGTCAGATTTCAACAAGGTCTTTCAGGTGGATTGTGATGCAAGTGGGACAACGATAGGAGTCTTGAGCCAGGAAGGCAAGCCCATTGCCTATTTTAGTGAGAAGCTAAATGAGGCAAAGAGGAAGTACTTGGTCTATGACCAAGAGTTTTATGCCATTGTTCAAGCCTTGAAGAAATGGAGGCATTATTTGCTACCAAAAGAGTTTATCTTGTTCACAGATAATCATGCTTTGCAGTTTATTAACAATCAGAGTAAGTTGAATCAAAGGCATATGAAGTGGGTGGAATTTTTGCAAGGATATTCATTTGTCTTGAAGCACAGAAGTGGTCATTCAAATCGAGTAGTTGATGCCTTGAGCAGAAGAAATTTGTTGGTGAACATGATGCAGATTGAAGTTGTTGGTTTTGATGCTATGAAGGAGCTTTATGTTGATGATGTAGACTTCAAGGAAGCTTGGGCAGCATGTAGTAATCCTACTGCAAGGGGATAGGATGCCATGGTTGGATTACTTCATCCAAGAGGGACTATTGTTCAAGGGACAACAATTGTGCATACCACGAAGTTCAATGAGGGAGAACTTGATAAGAGAGAAACATAGTGGAGGACTAGCTAGACATTTTGGAGTAGACAAAACGATGAGACAACTTTGTGCAAGTTACTATTGGCCTGGAATGAATGCAGATGTAAGAAGATTTGTGCAGTATTATCGAGTTTGTCAGCATGCAAAGGGAAGAAGTCAAAATACTAGGTTGTATCAACCATTACCAGTACTAGAGAGGCCATGGGAGGACGTGAGCATGGATTTTGTTCTTGGGTTGCCGAGGACACAAAAGGGTAATGATTCTATTTTTGTTGTTGTTGACAGATTCTCAAAGATGACACATTTCATACCTTGCAAGAAAATAAATGATGCTACCCATATTGTTGATTTGTTCTTTCAAGAAGTTGTAAGATTGCATGGTTTGCCAAAGAGCATTGTGTCAGATAGAGATGCAAAGTTTGTAGGTCATTTTTGGCATACCTTGTGGAAGAAGTTGGGTACCAAATTAAGCTTTAGTTCAGCTTATCACCCACAAACAGATGGATAAACCAAAGTAGTGAATAGAAGCCTTGGGAATTTGCTGTGATGTCTAGTTGGTAAGAAGCCAAAGTTGTGGGATATTGTATTGGCATAGGCATAATTTGCATATAATAATTCAATGAATAGAAGTACAACCAAAAGTCCATTTCAAATTGTGTATGGAACTCATCCCAGAGGAGTAGATGAGTTGTGGAGCACAACTGAATTGCAGAAACCTAGTGCTTTGGCAAAGGATTTTGTCGAATATATGCAAGACTTACATCGTGAAGTGAAGGCTGATTTGGAAAAGAATGTCATGAAATACAAGCAACGTGCTGACCTCAAGTGTCGAACACAGGAATTCTAGGTTGGAGATTTGGTTTTGGCACATTTGCGGAAGGAAAGGTTTCCCAAAGGCACTTACAACAAGCTCAACTGGAAGAAGATTGGACCTTGTAAGGTCTTGAAGAAGTTTACCGCCAATGCATATGAAATTGAGCTTCCAGAGGGGATCGACATTTCATCGATCTTTAATGTAGCCAACTTGTATCCATACTATGGTCAACCTAGCGATGAGGATGAAGATCATACAATTGATATTCCAGCAGAGAAATGGATAGCACAGTTGCCAAAGAAGGAACGAGACGAAATTGAAGCCATTATAGATTCCAGAGTGGCGAGAAGGACAAGAGGCAAGGCATATCATGAATATCTGGTTAAGTGGAAGAACCAGGATGTTGATGCAACAACGTGGATGAAAGCTTCTGAGATCACCAAGTATGGAGTATCCATTGAAGACTTCAACAATGTTCATGGAACATTTCTTTTGTTACCCGATGAGTATGATGTAGGAGCATCCATGTGGCAACGGACAAGCGATGCGACAACTGGAAATAGCAGAAGTGCATTCTCTGGAAGTGCTAGTTCTGTGATTCTGGAGGGTAGGGGATCTGATCATTGGCCTATCAAACTCTATGCTTTGGAGACTAAATTGGCTAGTTCTATGCTAGTTCTGGAAATAACAGAAGTGCTAGTTCTGTGATTCTGGAGGGTAGGGGATCTGATCATTGGCCTATCAAACTCTATGCTTTGGATTTAGGGCTAAAGAAGAATCTCTCCTTTAAGTTTCAACTTATGTGGCTTTGTGATCCTAAGCTTCATGATTTCATGTGAGGCTGGTGGACCACTAGCAAACCTCCTCATGGCACCGTTATGTATTCCTTTATGAAGTGACTACAATTTGTAAAACATAAATTGAAGAGATGGAATAGACTGAATTTTGGGAACCTTTCCTTGGCTAAGCTGACAGCTCTTAGGAGGATGGAAAAAGCTTCAAGGAAGATTAGGGATCAGGGATTCATGAAGGAGCTTCTTGTTGAGGAATTTGAGGCTACGAAAGACCTTGTTGAATGGGAACTGAGGGAAGAATTTTTTTGGAAACAAAAAGCTCGAGTAGATTGGCTTCAGGAAGGGGATAGGAACACAACCTTCTTTTATAACTCATTTAAGGCTCGCCGTAATGGTAACCTGATTACCTCTCTTGTGAATTCTCAGGGTGTCGTGCTCTCTTCTTTCAGGGATATTTCAGAAGAGACTAAGAGGCATTTTTTCTCTCTCTTCAAGGACTCCCTATCAGATGATGAGAATGAAAAGCTTATTCTAAATTGTATTCTAGCGATTGTTTCTAGAGAGATGAATGAGCACTTGATGGGTCCAATTTCTCTTGAGGAGTTGGAAAATGTTGTATTCAAGATGAAAAAAGGAAAATCCCCAGGCCCAGATGGATTCTTGATTGAGTTTTATCAAGAGTTTTGGGATTTAATCAAATTTGATCTTTTGGAGGTGGTCCATGAGTCCCAAAAGAACAAACAGATGCTAAGGGCCCTAAATGCTACCTTTGTGGTGCTTATACCCAAAAAAGAGGGAGCAAATTCCTTGGATATGTTCGGGCCTATTGCTCTCTGCAATGTTGTGTATAAGATCATCACAAAAATTATTGCTGAGAGGTTGAAGATATGGTTGAGAAAAATCATCTTTGAGGAGCAAGGAGGGTTTGTTGCTGGCCGACAAATATTGGATGGGGTTGTTATTGCTACAGAATCTATTCACTCTATGGAAACTTCTAAGGAGAAAACTATGTTCATTAAGTTGGACATGGCCAAAGCCTATGATCGGGTCAGATGGTCATTTCTTCAGAAAGTTCTTGCTGCTTTTGGATTTGAGGAATGGATTAGATGGGTGATGAGCTATGTTTCTTCTTCCTCATTCTCTGTTCTTGTTAATAATGAGCCATCAGAGTTGTTTGAGGCCTCAAGGGGATTGAGGTAAGGAGATCCTTTATCTCCTTATTTGTTTATCATTATGGCGGAAGGGTTGGGAAGATTGCTCAAGTCTCAAGTCATGCAGGGTCTCATTCAGGGGTGGAAGTGGGATAGTAGTTTGCCACCTCTTTCCCACCTTCAATTTGTTTATGATACTGCTTTTTTGGGAGTTGCCACTATCAAGGAAGCTGGCAATATTAGACAGTCTCTTGACATATATCTTGGTGCTTCTGGACAATTGATTAATGAGGACAAGTCTTATATTTTCTTCTTCAATACCCCTACTCTTATTCAAGCCAGGATTGCTCGCATTCTAAGATTACAAGTTGGGACTCCCCCTTAATTTATCTTGGTATTCCGATTTCATCTCATCCTCTACCTAGATCTTCTTGGCAGTCTATGCTTGATAAGTTTAGAAGGAAGGTGAATCACTGGACTTTCAGATGGCTATCCACTACAGGTAGAGTGTTGCTTTTAAAATTTGTTGTTCAAGCTTTACCCATTTATAGATGTTTTGTACAAATAGCTCCCTCTCACTTCATCAAGGACATGGATGCTTTGTCAAGACAGTTTTTATGGTATGGAAAACTTGATCAATCTAAATGGAGTTTGGTTAGGTGGGATTCTATATGTAGGCCGGTGCAAGAGGGAGGCCTTGGGTTGCGACAAACAACTCTTTTTGGGCAAGCTTTGGCTGCAAAACTTTATTGGAGATGGTGTACCTCTCAAGATCAGATTTGGGCTAAAATATTATCTTGTAAATACTTGAGAGGTATTTATGAGGCTGAGATCCCTAGAGTCAGCTTGGTTGGGAAAGGTTTAGTTATATGGGACACTCTGAAAAGAGGAACTAATTTAATCAAGCAGGGTTTGTTTTGGATTTGCAATCAGGGATCAAACGCTCTTTTTTGGGAGGA
This sequence comes from Wollemia nobilis, assembly GCA_028583015.1. NCBI lineage: Eukaryota > Viridiplantae > Streptophyta > Pinopsida > Araucariales > Araucariaceae > Wollemia > Wollemia nobilis. The sequence goes on along the minus strand of JAQPPZ010000541.1, from coordinate 23,771,051 downwards.
TTCTTGGGATGGTCACCCTCCTATATTGAATCAATATCCTAGGTTACGTTCCCTGAGCATTTTTTTTCTTGGAAGCAAGCTTGTCTCGTGTGGACTTTAAAAAAAACCAATCTTTTGGAAATATGGAGATGTACAGGTGGAAAGATCCGCAAGAATGGCCCTAGGGGGGACTGGCCAAGGACAGAGAGGTGCTTGCTCTTATTCTTACGGGGAGGCCTTGTTCTTCATTGAGGGGTAAAGATATTTTGGCTTGGAACCCTGATCCTAAGGGAACCTACTCGGTAGCCTATGGTTATCAAGTTCTTGATAAGCAAAAGTATGGGAGTCTTCCTGTCACTTGGTGGAAAAAGGTGTGGAACAAATTTTCCTAGCTAAAATATAACTTCTTTCTCTGGTTGGTAGCTCGTAATAAATGCCTCACTTGGGATAATGTGAGGAAGATGGGATTTAAGGATCCCTCTTTTTGTGTCCTTTGCAGTAAGAATGAGGATGACTCTTCTCATTTATTTTTCCAGAGACATTTGGCACCGTTGGTGGAGCTCTTGGAACCATCCATGTTTTCATGTGCTGTCCCTAGTGGAGTTTTTGAGTAGTCTGGGCAAACCTTCGACCAAGGCCCCCTTCCTTCGGGTGGCTTGGAATTTGGGCCCTTCTTGCATCATATGGCAAATTTGGCTCGAACGGAACCGACATATATTTCAGGGCAGTTATTTGGTTGTTCAACAGATCTGGAAAATGATCCTGTATATGGTTCAGGAAACCATCCATAGCAAATGTGATGTGGACCCTCTTTTGGATTCTGGGTGGGAGAAGGTACAAGAAGCCCTTGGTCTCTTTGGGGATGGTGTGAACTCTTCTAGCCCTAGTAGGGTTCCTCAGCTCAGCAAGAAGGTTAGGAGAGACGGTAGGTGGAGGCCACCCCCTAGAGGAGTTTTAAAAATTAATATTGATGGATCGTCCAGGGGTAATCCTGGACATGCTGGCATTGGCGGTGTTGGGAAAGATTCTACTGGTGGTGTCAGTTTTTTCTTTTCCATTTATAAAGGTGTTCACTCCAACAATTTTATGGAAGCTCTTGCAATTCTTGAGGCCTTGTGGAGGGGGTTTTCTCTTGGTTGGCATAGGATTATCTACGAGTCTGACTCTCAAATTGTGGTTAATATTTTAAACAAGTAAAAGGGTGGAGGAAGTTAATTGGCAGGTTGGCCTCTGTAGCCATTCAGATTCTCAAAATGAGTGAAGAGTTCAAATTTATATCCTTTGTGCACATTCCAAGGGAATGGAATGTGGTTGCTGATTACTTGGCCAAAAGGGCTTCTGAGCTGCTGGATCCTTGGAGTATCGATAATTGAGAGAGTCTCTCGTCTGGGGACTCTCAACGCCTATGGGAGTTGATCCAAAAGGATGTATAGACTTAATGTGGTTTGTTCTTGTTGTCTTTTTCGGGTGTCATTCTAGTCTAGTGGTTTTAACCTGTTTGGCTATTTATTTGAGTCCTGGTTGGAAGCTCAGTTGTACTCTGTAATCCAAACTTTTTATCAATAAATTTTTACCCCTTTTTTTTTTTTTTAAATAACAATTTGATCATCACCTACAACCTTGTAATACAAATTGCTATCAACCTTACCTTTCTGGAAACCCTGCTGCAATAGGTACTTGCCCAACCTATCATAACATGCTCTTGGGTCTTGCTTCAGCCCATACAAACCCTTTTTCAATTTGCACACATAGTTCTCATCACCAAGTTGAAATCCATCGGGTTGCTCTATGTAAACCTCCTCTTCTAGGTTGCCATTCAAGAAGGCTGATTTCACATCCATTTGGTAGACCTTGAAATTATTATGGACAACGAGAGAAAAAAAACATTCTAATGGCTTCCAACCTTGCTACAAGTGAAAATGTCTCATCAAAATTCTTAGGCTCAACTTGAGAAAACAAAGAAAAGTTTACCTGCTCATTTGTCCTTGCAAGTCTTCTTCTTGTTTGCACACTTGTATTGGGGTCTCCTAAAATCTGATTTTGAGGATGATTCTTCTTTAAATACTTTGAAGAAGTCTTTGGGGCAGCAACCTCTTCATTCTCTTCTTGAGCTTCTTCAACTTCATCTTCTTTCTCAATGGTGTCATTCTGAATGGGTGGATCAACTTGTTCAATTACCTCACCAATGCCTTCATCAATATTTACATTGATGCTCTCAACTATCTTACCAAGCCTCTTGTTGTAGCATTTGTAGGCCTTGCTTCTAGATGAGTATCCAAGAAATATGCCCTCGTCCACTCTAGTATCAAACTTGCCAAGGTTTTGTTCATCTCTCCTTATGTAGCACCTACTCCCAAACACTCTGAAATGTTTAACTGTAGCTTTCCTTCCAAACCATAACTCATAAGGAGTCATATCATTGTGAACTCTAAGCATGCACCTGTTTAGAATATACACTGATGTATGCACTGCTTCTCTCCAAAATCTATCAGCAATATTTGCCTCATTCAACATAGTTCGAGCCATTTCTTGCACTGTTCTGTTTTTCCTCTCAACAACACCATTTTGTTGAGGTGTTCTTGCTATTGAAAATTGCCTCCTAATGCCATGCTCTAAACAATATTTCTCAAACTCTGCTGATGTGTACTCACCACCTCTATCTGATCTCAAACATTTGATACTAGTGCCCATATCATTTTCAGCTCTTGCTTTGAACATTTTGAACTTAAACAAGGCTTCTGATTTTTCTTTTAAAAACAACACCCAAGTCATCCTAGAATAATCATCAATGAACAAAATGAAGTATCTCTCACCATCCATACCTTTAGTTCTCATCGGTCCACAGATATCTGTGTGCACTAGCTCCAATGGGCGTGTAGTAGAGTACTCCTTAGTTTTGAAGTGTGCTCTTGTTTGCTTTCCTTGTTGACAAGAGGAACATATGCTTTTTGATGGCTTTGAAATCTTAGGCAAGTTCCTTACTGCATTCTTTGAGCTAATTTTGATAAGATTGTCAAAATTGATGTGACCAAGCCTCTTATGCCATAACCAATTTTCCTCTTCTTGTCCAATGAAGCAAGATTTGTCAAATCTATCACAAATATTATAAAGATTACCTGTTTTCCTTGTTTCCTTAGCAATGAGAGAACCATCCTTTGCATCTCTAATCTCACAACCATGTGCTTTGAAAATCAGCTCACATCCCGAATCACACATTTGACTCACACTAAGCAAGTTATGCTTTAGGCCATCAATAAAAAGAACATTTTTAGATCTGATATTTCCATTTCCAATGCTTACCTCTCCTTTACCAACTATCTTGGCACCATCATTGTTGCCAAACCTCACAGAACCGCCATCATACTTCTGCATATGCACAAACTGATTTTTGTCTCCAGTCATGTGACTAGAGCACCCACTGTCAATGATCCAGGAAGTGGATTTGTTCTGAGATTTGAATGCAGCCTGCACTATGAGAGAATCCTTGACCTCTTTCTCCTTTCCCTTCTCAATCCACACCTTTTTGGGCTTTGGTTTTGGTTCCTTATCCTTCTTCTCCAAATCAGCCTTCTTGTGAACCTATGAATTTTGTCTAGGTGGCAGCTTGTTTTGCATTCTATGGGGCTGATTAGATCTGCTCTTCTGCATTGGATTAGTGGCAGAAAAAATAGTTCTACAATCCCTTGCAATATGCCCAAAATTTTTACATCTGAAACATTCTACATTGTGCTCAATTAGAGGTGCAAAAGAGTTATGTGTGACAATGTTTCTAGGCCTAGAGTTGAGCCTACAATTGGCAATTTTATGACCAAATGAATTGCACCTATAACAATAACCATAAAAAGAATAATTTGACCTGGTTTGCTGCCTTTGACATGTGTTATCATATCTGCCATAAGGTCTCCTTCTTTGGTGATTAACTTTGATGAAGCCATCATTGTCCTTCCTCATGAAATTGTTCTCCTTTTGCACACTCTTCTTCTCATTTCGGGGTTGCAACTTCTTGTCATCTTGGAGCAACAACTTCTCACCTTTAGGGGGCTGAAACTTCTTGTCTTCAAGGAGCAGAAAATCACTTACTTTCTCATCCTTAAGTGGATTTACATCTTTGACAAAATCTGAGCACTCACCTTCTTCAAATCCTATACCAAACTTGATCTTAGGATGCCTTTGTTGCTTGATAATCTCATCAAGTTTTTCAGAACTCTTCTCAAATTTTAGAGTGGTGCAACTCATCAAATTAGCTTTCTCTAATTGTTTCCTCAAAGAACAAATCTCCTCTTCAAGCTTGCTGCAATTATTCACTTTTTCACAAACTCTGAGCTTGAGGTCTTCAGCTATCTTTCGGGACTCTTCTACATGAATTTTCAAATCTGCAATCATCCTGTTTGCATCCTCAAGACTACATGTGAGTTTCTTGTTCTCCTCAACTTGAAATTTCAGATCATTTAGTGCACCATCAGAAATTTTATTAGCCTCTTCAATCTGATTTTTCAAATCTGCAATTTGATTATTTGCATCTTTTAGTTTCTGTGCATACCTTTTGTTCTTCTTCACCTCTTTCTCATACTCCTCAAGGGCATAGGCTAACTCTTCTTCAAATTCCATCTCAGGTTCATCTTCCTTTGTGTCTTCAACCTCCTTTTTCTTGTCTTCTAAGGCCATAAAAAGAACCTCACCTGAATCATCTTCAGAGTCACTTTGCACACTATCTTCGGAAGCACTATCCTCATGGGTGATTAAGCTCCTCTTTTTGAAGTTTCTTCTGAATTTTGCAAATTTCTTCTTGCTGCCTTCTCCTTTTTCTTTAGGCTTGTCTTCATCATCACTCTTCTCTTTGTAGGGACATCTTGTTGCAATGTGACCAATTCTTCCACAGTTGAAGCATTTGAGTGGAAGTTTTCCCTTGTACTTGCCTCTTCCTCTTTGCAACTTTCTCACAAAGTTTGCCTCTTCTTCATCTAAAATTTCATCCTCTTCCTCTTTCACTTTAATCTTCATGTTTTTAAAATCTTTGAAGGCTGCCTCTTTTGCTGTAGGTTTATCTTTGCCTATCCTCATCTCATAAGTTGTAAGTGACCCATGTAGCTCATCCATAGTCAAAGTATTAAGATCTTTTGCTTCTTCAATAGCTGAAACCTTTGAATCAAATCTTGTAGGGAGTGATCTTAGAACCTTCTTCACAACCATGGATTCTGAAATTGTTTCACCAAGACCTCTAATTGCATTTACAACCTCATTCACTTGAAGCATAAAAGCAGCAATATCATCATCTTCATCCATTTTTAAACTTTCAAACTTAGCTCTAAAAATCTGCAATTTGGCTTCTTTTACCTTTACATCACCTTCATGAATGGCCTTCAATTTGTCCCATATTTCCTTCGAAGTGTTGAGACCCATAACCTTAACCAACTCACTAGGAGCAAGAGCACTTGTGATAGCATTAGTAGCCTTCAAATCATTGTTATATTCTTGTATGGCAGCAGGATCAGTGGGAGGTGTAGCAGGGATGGTATAGCCATTTTGCACAAACAACATAACACCCATACCCAAAGAACCAAGGTATCTCATCATCCTATAGCTCCAAAAGGCATAATATTTTCCATAAAATAGAGGGGGCTTATTCGGATCACAACTAGCCATTGTGAGGACCTACCCTAGTTGATTAAGCTTGCAAATTGGGAAGCCTGGCTCTGATACCAATTGTTGGTATCACAATGGCACTAAGAGGGGGGTGAATTAGTGACTTAAACAAATTTTTCAAACCCTCTAAATTTGATTTTTCAAATCTGATTTTTTAGGACAGCAAAGAACATAAATTCAAATCCACACAAGACACATAAAATGGCATCACATAACACAAGGATATGATGGGGAAACCCAATATGGGAAGAAAACCCCGTGAGAAAAAGCTCCCTGAGTCTACTGCTCAGATCGAGCCTCACTGCAAATGAAGTACAATGATGTTTTTATCAATGGGGCCAAATGGAGCCCAATGAAAGGAAATGGGTCAAATGGAGCCACACCCAAAATGATTCTTCACCCACACCTACCACCCTTTTGATCTGAAATATGATAAAATAAATGGCATAAGAATGCCTACAATGAAAGCAGAACTCACAATAGTCTGCAAGTACAAAACTCACCACATACAACTGTTGCAATGTGAATAATGAATCATGAAAACCCCTGCAAATGAAATACCACTTCAGCACTATCACAACACCTACAAATGATATACCAATATGATCCAAATAACATGCTCAATATGCACCCACAACTGCAATAACAAAATCTGAAGTATTCACACTCTGCTGAAAATTTGGCAACATTCCGGAAGCACCTCGTTACGCACACCAAAACTCCATAGAAACAATGAAATGCTATAGCCAATATATAGAGGAGAATGAATAGGGAAACCACAAATGGTTTCCAAAACCATGTGCAAAAACCACTCCAAAAACCACACACCTAGCTTAGGAAATTTCCAATTTCAACATTGAAATTCAAAATAACCTCCATATGGGCACTCCACACTCCACCAATCAGCTCTAACCTGCACTAACACTCCAAAAATGATATGCCATGACCACTACAGAAAATGGGACCAATATGGATGCCACTTCCTCAAAAATTTCCAAAAAGATGCATAAGATATCCCAAAAACTACCAAAAATAGCTCCACACTACACCACATAACTCAAAAATGGGTCCCACCAAGAGTGAACGACTTATTTTCCAATTTCCCACATTATGCAACATAAAATTAAATTATATTCACTAGGAATATGACCCCTATCACCTATGTTGCATAAAAAAAATTAAATGCATTTTTCCCTCCATTCCTAAGTCTCCGAACACATTCCAAGGAACTTGGAGATGACAAAGAGTGGGAAATATTAAATTAAATAATTAAACCAATGCTCATAGGATAAATAATACATTACAACACATATGAGCAATAATCCATGCCACCAAAAATAAAAAATTAACTTTCTCACCAAAATTGCCTCCGAACTAGGTGTGCTGGAAAACACACTACGTTATGCAAACATGGACAAATTTGTAGGATGACCACCAATCTGAATGGAAACTCTGAATACCATGTAGGATGCCATGTAGAATGGTGTTGAAAACAATGACAACACTCCAAGAGGCCAACAAATACTCAATATTATTATTTGTTTACAACAAATGATGTAATGGAGCATGAGGGTTTGGATGTTCCCAATTTGAACCCAATCAACATTACTGAAGTTGTGATCCTTAATAATAAGAAACAATTGGTTGAATGATTATGTTAAAAAAATGTATCTTCCACAAAATATATTAAAAAATAGACCCAAATGCATTAACATTCTAAAATTGAAAATGAGGCATAACCTTTACAAAGTCATGCTCTCACTACTTGATTTAGACTAAAAGACCTTGAAATATGAATTTCCAAGTACATATAGATTGTGGCGATCTCATTTTGTTCCCCTCTATTAAAGAAATAAAACTTTGATAGGGCGTCCTTGGAGGTATTAAAGATCATGGCCTTGGTATTGGTAAGGTCTATTTGCAAATACAAACAAAAAAATTAAGCTATCTCGTATGATATTGTATGGGAGAGGAACACATTGCCAACAAAGAGCAAAATGGCAATCAAGATGTTGTGAAGGTTGCAACCATCAACTATAAGTATGATTTGGAAAAAAATCCTTGAACTCATCAATATAGATATCAAAGTTAACAAGATAAAACAAACCTTCAATAGTGCTTTTAACAAAGTCAAGAGGCCATGAGATGTATGAAAATGTCCATCAAATCTCTTGCAGAGTTTAATGATGATTGTAATAAAGGATTTTGAGATACTACCGACTTTTTGGAAGATGCCTCTAAAAAATGTTGAAGACCTTTCAGTAATCAACAAAGGGGAAAAAGGCTTTAGAAAATTATTGCAAGCCTCTTCAATAATGGCCATAAGCATGAGTATATGATCGATAGTCTAAAATCATTTCTTAAAACCAAATTTCCCTCTTGCTTTGAGGTGATCACTCTCCAACTTACTAATGTTTTACAAATAAAAAAATAGCATACAACTTGGTGAATGTATGCCAAATCATAAAGATCCTATAATTGTTTGCTTTTGACATGGATCTTGATTTATGAGCATGGATAATATGTTGATACGATAAAGCAAGAATCTTGAGTAAGCAATTCCATTGAACAAGTTCACAAGAGAAACTCTTGGTATTGACATTAGCTTTAATGCTAGATTTTTAGTCATAAGCAGGTGTCATTATTTTGATATTAACTACAATATTGATCATTAGAGTTGAATTGTGAAAGACTAGTACTAATGTGATGAGGAAATCTTTGTATCCCATGCATAAACAAGGATAAAAAGAGAGTCATAATTATTGTTGCTTAGATAGTTTAGTAAATTTTATGTAAATTTTGATTAGGCAATTCAAAAGTTTAAATGTATAATTTAGGGTTATGTTTTCTTTGTAATTTGTTAAATTAGACGTTCATCAATTAAGGTTCCTATTATGAGAGTTGTTTGCAAAGTCAAAAGCATATATAGACTAACAAAAAAATCTTAGATATAGTCTTAATAGAATGATATTTTTGAGATAATATTCAGTTAAGTTCATTTTTTGTGATTTGTTAGTTCTATGCTTCCAAGATATAACATGACGTTAAAATGTATGACCTTAATCTTCAATATGTGTTGCCTTCATGATCATAGTGATGTGTTTTTCCGTATGTATGTTGATACATCATTTAAGAGAGTACACTACTGCTTATTTGAAAACAGATCATTTAAAATGTTGCAAAACATACTCACAAATGAGGATATTTTTGAAATGACATTGTCCAAACTATTTGCTATAAGCAAATTTTGTAGTAGTGATAGGGGCACTAAAATGAAATGGGAATGGCACATAGAAGTGGTTAGAGAAAAAAATGTAAAATATTTAATTCTCCTTATGACCTGTCCTCATCTTGTTTAAGAGGATAATGTTGGAGTTTATTACAATATTTGGTATCTTGCAAATACATTGTAAATATTTTTGAATATATTTTCTAAATATGTGGTATGAAAATTTTTTGTAAATATTTGTCATTTAGTGTCCGTTAGAGGTTTGTCTTTATCAGGGAGACAATAAAATATATTTCTCCTATGAGAAATATGAAGAGTCATATCTCTCGCGAGCTTGAGGAGATGAAGAGTTAATTAAAGGTGAAATATCAAGAGTCTTTCTAAAAGCTATTAAAAGGCTACATATCTGTGTGGTGAGTAAGAAATTTCAATACTTCATTGGTACTAGAATACCATGTATTATAATCCATGAGAATATAGTGATATTGTTTGAATACTTGTGCATCTACTATTGTGTGAGAGATTTGATCATAAAATATCATTGAAACTTGCTTATATACTAAAATGGTATCAAAGCCACCATTTTAGGAACTTGGTCATAAGAAATTGTCTATAAGTTGCAAGAATTGTGAACAGGTTTAAGTGAGTCATTGTGACTAGTGCAAGTTGAAACGTTGGAAAGGCGGTGTGCAACTTTGAAGACAACAAAAATTGAGCACCATAGTAAATAATATGTTGAGTGCCAAAGTGAAGACGACTGAAGAGGAGTTGATAGTGCTTGAATAAGACGACTAGAACGTGTGAGTACAATAAATGATTGTAGTACCTTGAGACTGGAGGGAGTAGTAGAAAGTACCTGAGAATGACTAGAGAAGATGATAGGTGAGGTGTTAACGACAAAGAGGATATTGTGTAGACATTGGTTGCAACGTTATAACATAGAAGAAGTACAATTGTTTAACGTACAAAAGCTAGAATATTAAAAATATTGGATCACGAAGATTGAACTTCAAAAGTCAATATATTAAGATTTAAATAAAGGAAGACCCATAAAGGAAGGAGAAGAGTGGTAGATTGTTGAAGAAGACATAGCGTTAAGTAATAAAAAACAGATAATAGCAAGCATTAGAAGTGGTGAAGACAAAACAACAATAGTAGAAATGCGTTGATATTTATCAAAGGTCATCAAAGGAATAGTCTAAGCCAAGATGTGGTAGCAAGAATGAAATCAAGTTTACACAAGACTTAGAAGATTAAAGCTTTAAAAGGTAATTCTTTGTCATAAGAATTATGTGCATAATATTAAAAGGAGAAATAAATTATTTATGCATTAAGGTTGATAACAAGGAGAAAATAATTATTTAAAAGTAAGATTAAGCTTATTTATATATTTGAAAAGAGAATTTAAAAGACAACAAAAGAAAATTAGAGAACAAAGAAGAAAATTTAAAGGAGATAAGAGTTTATAGTAAGATTTTTTTTGAAAGAATAGAGAGCTAATGTTTAAAATATTTAAAGTATGTGAAGAAATTAAATATTAAAGTGAGTAGATTTTTAAACAAAGGAATTGCATAATTAGTTGAAGGAAAAAATATTTTAAAGAAAGTAGGTTGCATTTGTTAGATTGAACAACATTTCAAAGGACTTTTATAAGGATTTTTTCAAAGGAAAAAAAATATATAAAAGACTTAAAGTGAAGATATTGAAGATTGGTCAAAGACAAGGCCAAATTATTGAAGATTATTTCAAGGTACGAAATATACATATCTTCCCTAAAGTGGATTTGAAAATATCATAAAAAAATTAATAAAATAATCAAAGAAGATTTTAAATTGAAAGGAAAAGTGATTCATAGAATGGAAGGTTGAAAAAATAAGAATATCATTGGGCAAGGGAAAATGAAATTCGAGTACCCTTTGAGTGAAACATTGATAGACACCTGACACACAACATGTCAATTGAGAAAAGAAAGAAAACAAAAGGAGAAACAAACATCCAATATGCATCACTAGAGGATAGTACAATTAAAGAAAAACAAGATCATTATATAAATACAAAGGTAATGTTGTAGTCTTTAAAATCTTGCACATGACACATGATGGAGAAAGTTGAAAAATGAAAAAATATATCAATAAAATTAAAGGACTTACAATCAATTTTCAAAGAAGCTAAAGATGATTTTTTTTAACACGTGATAATTATTTAAGTTTTAAACCTAATGAGGCTAATAACTACTCTAAATATGTTATCACATTATCTGTTGACATAGGGAAGTTAATGTACATGACATTACTCACTCTCGATGTCCTTAAAGTGAAGAATAACAAGCAAGAAGAAATTATTACAAATTTAAATAACAAGCATATGAAGATGTTTGTTGTGACACAAATGATTTGAGGCCTATGACAACAAGTATATGTTGTGATACTAGTGACCTATTTCAAAAGATAAATGTAAGTTGTGATACCATTGATTTAAGACCCATGATGACAAATGTGTGTTGTGATTCTAGTGATCTTGTACAAAAATCATATATAGCATGTGACACTAGTAACTTGAGCACTGTTTGTGAAGATAAAAAAATGTGTAGAAATTGTATGTGTTGGCCATGATAAAGGCCAATTTGTTAGAGTAGATGAAAGTAACAATGGTAGTAATAGTCCTAGATATGATAAAGGACAATGTAATGATATCGGTGACAATGACAAAGATAGTAATGCTCTAAGTTTTGTTGATTGGTGTAATGAATTTGAAAAATATACTAAAGAGATTGGTATAGAATTGTTGACAAGATACAATGACACAAATTTAGGAAACTTTTGGCAAGAAAACATTGTACCATAAATAAGGTGAAACTTAGACAAACTGGTAATAGTGAATTTTGATGTAGACATTGTAACAAGTATGGGCATACATAAAAAAATGTTGGGACCTCCATCATTGTGAACTTTGTGGAGGAAATAACCATTTTCAAAGGTATTGTTATTATATAGAAAATAAAAATAACAAAGTGAAAATACGTCAGAGAAATGTTGAGACCTCCATCATTGTGAACTTTGTAGAGGAAATAACCATTCTCAAAGATATTGTTATTATAAAGAAAATAAAAACAACAAAATGAAAATGAATTGTGGATGGATGAACTTGACAAAATGGAATAAGATAAAAGAAATATTGAGTTATTTTTATAAAAGAAAAGGAAGTTTGAAAAATGATTTACCTATGAGAAAATCAAAATGAATATGTTGAAGAAAATGATAGGAACATAAATATTATGACTAATATTAATTGTGTGACAAGAAACGATAATAGAGAATGATAATCTTGACACAAAATATGGGGGACAGGTTGAATCAACTATCAATATTGGGACAAAGGAAAAATGGATATCCAAAATTGACAAAGGTACAACACCACCATGAAGAATAACATGACGTGATCAATAAGACCAAAGCAAAGGAAGACTATGAACTCCTTACCAATTTACGTCATATGAGAGGGTGTTGGATTTATTACATTATTTGGTATCTTCCAAGTACATTGCAAGAACCTTGTAAATATTTTTGTGTATATTTTGTAAATATGTGGCATGAAGGAGTCTTGTAAAATTTTTTCATTTAGTAATCATTAGAGGTTTGTCTTTATTAGGGAGTCAATAAATTATATTTTCTCTTATGAGAAATATGGAGAGTCATATCTCACATAATTTGGAGGAGATGAGTTAGTTGAAGGTGAATTGTCAAGATTATTTGTAAACGTTATGTAGAGGTCACATAATGTGTATAATAAGTAAAAAAATTGATACTTCATTGGTACTTTGGAATACCATGTTTTATCATCCACGAGAATATAGTGAGATTGTTTGAATACTTGTGTATCTACTATTGTGTGACAGATTTGATGATAAAATATTATTGAAACATGCATATATGCTAACAAATAAGGCATGAAAGTCCTTTCATGAAAAGTGTAGACACCCAAAAAATGTCAATTGTGTAACCACCTAAACCCCTCTAAAGTCTTCCAAATCATCTAAAATCCTATAAATTCTCAAATTTCTCTTCAATTTTCCCAAACCCACCTAAATCCCTCTAGTTTTTCTTTAATTTTTCTAAATTCTCAATTTCCTCTTCAATTTCCCCAAACCCTCCTAAATCCCTCTAACTCTTCTTTAATTTCCCTAAATTCCCAAATTTTCCAAAACCTTCTAAATCCTTCCAATTCTTCTTTCATTTCCCTAAATTCCCAATTTCCTCTTCAATTTTCTTAAATTCTTCTAAATCCCTCTAATTCTTCTTTAATTTCCCTAAAATTCTAATTTCCTTCTAATTCCCCTAAATCCTTCTAATTCCCCTAAATCCTTCTAAAATTTCCCTAATTACTCCTTAATTCCTCAAATTCCTCCTAATTCCCCTAAATCCTCCTAAATTTCCTCTAATTCCTTTTAATTCCTCAAATTCCCTCCAAATCCTTCTAAATTCCTCTAATTCTTCTTTAACTCTTTTTAATTCCCCAAATCACCCTCAAAAATCTTAAAATCCCAATTAATCTCTAATTCCCTAATAAAATATCTAATAAAATCCTAATAATTTCCTAACCCCTAGTCAAATCCGAAAAAATCCTAATTAGCCCTCAAAATCCCCATCAAATCCCTTAATAAATGCTTCTAATAAATCCCCAAGTCCTTCCAAATCCTCCTTTGCAATTTTGCATGAATTTAAAATTTCCCAAATCTCTAAGTCAAAGCTTCTAATAAATATTCATCATAAATTCCCAAATCCTTTCAAATCCACCTTGCAATTTTCATGAATTTAAAATTCCTCCACATCACCCAAGGTCTCCACATCCCCATGCTCCATCACCACTTCCCATGCCCATTTATGACACTTGGGTGGGTGAGGACTCTCATCACCCAAGGCCATTAATGGTGGAAGGTGCATATTCCTCAACATAGAATTGTCCAAATTTTTCTTGGCCTCCACACCTTCCACATGGCTGCTATCTCACCTCCTAGTCACCCCTCACTCCTTTGTAAATTTCTATAAATACTTCCCTCATTTCTTCATTTGCATAACAAGTGTGAGTGCACTAGCCAAAACTTTGCCAAAATTGTTCCAGCCCTTTGCTCCTTTGCGTGTTCAAGCATCTTGGGGTGATCATCCTCCATTTGTGGGCACAAAGCAACCATGGAATGAATATGTCTTGAAGCATACACTCATATTCATCTTGAAGCTGCTCTCAAATGGGAGGTCAAACCTACATCAGACTGGCACCAGAGTATCCTAGCATTCCACAGAGGGTCCACACCAAATCTCAACTCCACTAGAGCATCAAGAAGCCAACCGCCTGCACTAGGGTGGTTAGGAGACCCAACCGCTAGCCCCCCTGGTAGTCAGTAGTTCCAACTACCACCCCCCTTGGTGGTTGCATTTTGAGGCTAGATACAAACATCAAATCAATATTAGATAGGTTAACAAGGTAAGTAAGGAAAATTTGTGAGGTTTTGTAACATTTCATGTGCTTTTATTCCTTTATCAAGGTTTTTAGAGTTTTGTATTTGCATCTCCATATGGTTTAGGCCTAATCAAGATAGGCCCTCTTGATGTTATTAATTTTTTGTTGTGGGTTGTGTGTAGGTGCCATGGAGGAGCATGCAACCTAGGATGGTCTAGCTACCACAACTATTGAAACCCATCCACCCTTTGGAGGTGACCAAGGAAGACTATTGAAACACCATTTGATGTATATTTTGTAAAAAGGATTTTTCTTCATTTTGGAGCCCTTGTTGTAAGCCCCAAGAGGGCCATTTGTAAAAGAGAACATCATTATAATATCCTCTTTGCCAATCAATGAAAAATGGTGCATAATTCCTTGTTACATCTTTGGGGGTAGACAACACCCACAAATTTATCATCCCAAACTTACCCAACATCCAAATGCTCAATTTCAAAAGTCACAATTATCCATCACTAACCTTATTTTTTTGGGGTAAAACCAGATTCATCCAATCATCACTAACCCCATTATGTTGGGGTAAAAATAGTCTTTCATCACACTGGCTCGATATCATCTATTTTTGCATTGCATTGTGTTTATACACAACATGGTACAAAAAGGGGTAAATATAGACACCAAAAAAATATCAATTTTATAACCACCAAAACTTGTTTGCAATCAATCCACCAAGATCTCAAAATTCCCTATATCCTTTCAAAAAACCCTAATTTCATCTCAAATTCTTCTAATTTCCCCCAAATCCTCCAATTTCCTCTCATATTTCCCATTTTCCTCCCAATTTCTCTAATTCTCTTCCAAATTCTTCTTGATTCCTCCAAAATCCCCAATTCCTTCACTAATTCCTCCTAATTCTCTCTAATTTCTCTAATTTCCCTAAATCCCTCTCTAATTTCTTTTATTTCCCTTAAAATCCTAAATTCCTCAAAAATTCTTTAAATTCCCAATTTTCTCTTCAATTTCCCCAAACCATCCTAAATCCCTCTAATTCTTTAATTTCTCTAAAAGCCCAATTTCCTCTTCAATTTACCCAAACCTTCCTAAATCCCTCTAATTCTTCTTTAATCTACCTAAATTCCCAATTTCCTCTTCAATTTTCCCAAACTCTTTTAAATCCCTTTAATTCTTCTTTAATTTCCTTAAATTCCTAATATCCTCTTCAATTTTCCTAAATTTTTCTAAATCCCTCTAATTCTTCTTTAATTTCCCTAAAATTCCAATTTCCTCCTAATTCCCCTAAATCCTCCTAAATTTCCTCTAATTCCTCTTTAATTCCTTTTAATTCTTTAAATTCCTCACAATTCCCCTAAATCCTCCTAAATTTCCTCCAATTCCTCTTAAATTCCTTTTAGTACCTCAAATTACCCTAATTCTATTATAAAAGGTAAGCAAAATAAAATAATTAGGACATAAGCATTAGAGATTATTATTCATAGTGGTAGGTATTTATACAAAATAATTAGGCTATAAATAACCTAATAGGTAATTGCCCCATGAAGGTAGCTACCTAACGCGCTTAGCAAAATAAGCGCTAACCACTAACTTAGTAACGTAGTCAAAATGACTACAATAACTAACTAACCTAGGTAAAAAGTAAAAAGAAATAACCTAATGGTAAAAGTAACAAACTACTTTTTACCATGCGGTAAATAAACTCTACCTAGGTGAATCTTACAAATTACCAAATGAGGTAATAATTATAGTTACTAT
Organism: Wollemia nobilis; assembly: GCA_028583015.1. Taxonomy (NCBI): domain Eukaryota; kingdom Viridiplantae; phylum Streptophyta; class Pinopsida; order Araucariales; family Araucariaceae; genus Wollemia; species Wollemia nobilis. Next base: position 23,754,976 of record JAQPPZ010000541.1, on the reverse strand, counting down.
AGCATAGTAACTCTAACATCCCCTCTTATTACATTATTTGGGTAATGTATATAACTGCCCTAATACAGTGAAAAAGATATTGATCTATTGGTTCTTGCTCTATCACAATGCTCTGGCTACTCCTAAGCAAAAAGTAGGTCATTCCTCACTTTGTCTTCACATCAACGAATGTCCTTATTGTAATATTGTCATCCAACCGGATTGCATGAGTAACCAACTACTACAACTGCTAGGTGTACTAGAGTAGATCACTACATACTATAGACACCTAAAATGCGTCATGTTTAGGAGACTACTCATATGGGCATATCCATAGACCATATGACCAATATTGGACCTTTCCAAGAGCAAGCAGTGGTCCTAACCAATCAAAAGGGGCAATTCTAGCCCATTCAGACCTAGACGCTATCTATCAGAGCGATCACCAATCCTGGTCGCTCAAGCTGAGAGCGACCACAGCTAGTCGCTACTGATGAAAACAACTAGCACTGAAACACAAACTATCGTCAAGGAGAGCCCAAATCATGGGCAAAGACAACAGTTTGCATGTTTTGTGAAGGAATTTTGACGAGGAACTCCCAGAGTTCCTCCTGACTGTCCCTTCAATGTCATTTTGTGACTAAACCTTCTTCTTTAACAGTCAGTTTGCATGTAGATATAGATATAGATCTAGATTTGGATCCGAATCCAAATAGACTACATATGCAGACTTCCAAAAAGATAAAAGATGCAAGATCAGAGAGAACTTTATGCAGCAGAGCCTTGTCATATCGGAGAGCAAATCCATGCCCCTTTGAGGAGCATCGGAGCGTCTTCTGGCTGAGCTATGTCTACGCACCTACATTTAGATCCATCATTCATAATCGTCAACCAGTGTACCAGACACAACATGCGACCCTTGAACATCAATTTTAGCAAGGGATCGACTGTCACAACCTCTAAAACCTGAGGTAAACCTTTCAGTTTAGTGGTTGTTGTCTTCTATAATGACCCACAATCATGGTCGCTCTGAGCAGCAGTGGCTAGGGTATGAGATGTCATTTCCTTTGTTTTAGCTTATATTTGCACTTGCTTTTTGTTTCATTACATAGCTTTAGCATAGATTTGATTCTTGCAATGCATTTACATTAATATTTCGAGTTTTACATGCGTATATTGCTTAGATCTGCTACATTTTAAATCATATTATGCTTATTTATTGTGTTCATCATATTTTCTAATAAAAGCCTCATCAAGAGAGGTTGCCCGTGCTACTAATAGTGTTCTATTGTTTCTATGCACGTAGGTTACAGGTTCACAAGATCTATTCAAGGCATTCAGAGCATAAGATCCCTCCAAGACAAGAGGAGGAGGCATCTATAAACCCTCATACAGTTTTGTGTGCAAGATTGGGAGGCCTACGGAAGCGCATCGTCCCCTTGCGGGATATTATCCTCACCATTATTCCACTTGTAATTTTTTGTATCGAACTGGGTATCCCTCAGAGAGACCGATTTGTAATCGAATTCAAGTTGAATAAATAAAAGGATCTTTCTTTATTTATCATTTTTGTGTTGTGCTTTATGGTCCTTCATTTGATATAATATTGCAAGTAGAATAGGGGTGTGCGCTTCTCGGGGTCATACAAATGGTAATCACTGTGGGACCCCCACCTGGTTTTTTTTGTTTCGATTGTTTTGCTAATGTTTTCACGCTTTTCCTGAGTGCAGGTTTAGCCACTCTGGTTGACAGCGACCAACAAATAGAAATCGTTGTTGAAGTCAACGGCCAAAAGCAGTCACTCTGGTCGACAGTGGCTAGCTGAAGAGTGCAGTAGATGGCAGCCCTTTCATCATCAAACGAGGATTTTAGGTTGGTTCTACCCCCTGATTTTTTGTATTTATTTGTTTGCAATTTATTTTCAAAAAATAACAAGTAAAATCGCATTTTTTTATTAAGGAAACATAAGAAAATATGGAAGAAAAATGCATTTGAAGCTTCTTAGATTTTTCTTTTAGCTTTCCTCTAGTCGCTACTAGGAACATCGGACCTCTATTTTCAAGGTCTGCCCTAGTCTCCATCGGTCTAATATTTTGCATGTTTAAGCTTACTTGCATGTGGCCTAGTTAGAGGTTGTTACATCACAAAGTAGAAATTGCATTGTATGAAAGTCATTTAGATCAGTTAGAGATGCATTTTCTGAAATCAAACATTCTTTTTAGGCATATAGGGAAATATCATGAGTGCTCTTTGATGCATAGTTTTCCTTTATTCTAAAAATAACCCCACACATCACGTATCACTTTAACATCAGTAGTTTTGGGTTCTCACATCCAACCCTCTGATCGAGACCAACACTAGAGGTCATTACCACTTGGTTGACTCGCTTGACATTGTATCATTGGGACCCATCTGTGGCCAAGGTCGACCCAAGATGTTAAGATCCTGCTATAAAATAAACTCAAATAACACACTCTCACACAATTGCTTGGAAATAAACTCACATAAACATCACATTAATATAACAGAAATTTGCATAAAGAACAATCTCACAATAAGACAGAATCGCGGGCCTCTTCGAGGGGGCAACCTCCTTCAATACTTCATTAATTTTGCAAAAGATGGTTACATTGGTGCCTTTTCGGGTATTTAAGGAGTTTCCTTCCAAGGTTGGCTTACATGCAAAATGCCACCTGGATTACATGCATAATGCCACCCGAATTACATGCATAGTGCCACTTTGAATTACATGCACAATGCCACTCGAATTACATGCATAATGCCACACGAATTACATGCACAATGCCACCTATCTACCATGTGTTACATAAAAAGGGTGCCATTTGTCATAGGCACTACCTAAGCTAAAACTTAGAACATTACAAAATATTAATCATGGGTACTACCCACGTTCACTAGGAATTATTACATCAAGGAAGTTATTACATTAAGGGTTAGGATGAGATCCTAACATGCCCTTCTCCTTGAAGAAGCTTTGTCCTCAAAGCTGAAAATGAGGAAACTATTCTTTGGAGTTGATGGAGAGACTCCCATGTAGCATCCTCAGGTTGAAGTCCACGCCACTGAACCAGGACCTCTGTAATGGTACGGTTGCGCAGAGTGCGAGTTCGACGATCCAGCAGCTGCTTTGGTGCAAGTAAGATGGAGCCTTCTTCATCCAATTCGGGGAGTGTTGATGGAACCTGTACCTTGGAGCTGCCCGAAATGTAGGAGGAATGCGTGAGTGGAGGGCGCCCGTAAACTGCCTCAAACGGTGTGAGTTTGGTGGCGGTATGATAGGAAGTGTTGTACCACCATTCGGCCAAAGAAAGCCATTTTGCCCAATGAGTAGGATGATCGGAGGCAAGGCAGCAAGGGTAAGTTTCCAAGCATTTATTAACAACCTCTGTTTGACCATCCGTTTGCGGATGGTAGGCTGAACTCATTTTGAGCTGAGTCCCCTGCAACTTAAACAACTCTTGCCACAAATTGCTAGTAAAGGTGGGATCACGATCAGATACAATGGAGGTTGGCATGCCATGAAGGCGAAATATGGAGTCAAGAAAAATTTGGGCAATAGTGAATGTTGTGTAAGGATGGGTTAGGGCACAAAAGTGAGCATACTTTGAAAGGCGGTCCACTACCACGAAAATAACAGACTTGCCTCCAGATTTAGGTAGCCCTTCTATGAAGTCCATAGAGATGTCGGTCCACACCTGATCCGGTATCGGCAATGGTGGAAGAGTGCCCGGAGAGCGCACTGTTTCTCCTTTCATCCTTTGACACTGTGTCGCAGTCTGCCACCAAAGAGCGAATGTCCTGTTTCCTACCTTTCCAAAATAAGGTGCGCTTGAGTCGCTCATAAGGTGGTCTGATATTGGGAGGTGTACTATCCGGCAATAATGGAATGGCATGGTCGTGAGAGCGATGCGGTGGTAGTGTGGTTGGTTCTGAAAAGATGGCCTCTTGTTTGGGGAGAATCTGTTGCATGTCTTGTGGGATTTCACCCATTGGAGATGTGGATGGTTGGATGGAGAATAGTTGTGCAATGACCCCACGTGATGATTTTTTTAGCAATTTCTCCATGCCGTTTGAACTGATAATTTGAGGTGTTCTTGTCGGGGAGCCCTTGATGATGTGTGTTTGTCCGTTATGGGAGAACTGCATCCAGAGTTCAGCAAAGTTCCAACCGATAGTGCCCAACGTACTCAACCATTGGGATCCCAAAACAATATCACATCCACCCAACTGGAGGGCAAACATGTCCTGCTTGAGTTCATAGTCCCCTATCTTGATTTTAACATTGCGACACTTTCCTTTACAAGGTAAGGTTCCCCCATTGGCTACCATGACCTCAAAGGAATTACAAGTGTGGATATAGCAATTTTCCCGTTGAGCAACTCTAGGGTCAATGAAGTTGTGCGTGCTTCCTGAATCCAGAAGGATGGAAAGACGTTGGCCCTTGAAAAATCCTGTAACCTTCATGGTTTGAGGAGTAGTAATGTCTGCAAGGGCATGGATTGTAATTGTTGTCTCAGGTTCCTGTTTCATTTTTGGAGGGTCCTCATCCTCATCACTCTCGTCAGCGGTATCAGGTTCTTCAACATCTATCAAGAACAATTTTTTGTGTGCACACTTATGCCCTTTGAAAAACTTTTCATCACAATTGTAGCATAATCCTTGGGCACGACGTGCATCCATCTCTTCGGTGGTGAGGCGCTTGGGTGCGGCAGGTTTATTATCATCTAGGTGTTGGGCTCTAGGAGGAAATGAAGGTCTATTTTGAGGAAACTTTGATGGGTGTCTTTGGGCGAGAGAGTTTAGATTCGGCCAAACGGGCCAAACCGATAGCTTCCATCATAGTTCGTGGTTTCAACATTTTTACTTCTGCTTGGAGTTCCACCTTCAACCCACTGATATAACAACTATGGAAGAACCCTTCACTCAATCCTCTTGTCCTATTGGCCAATTTCTCAAATTGAGCTTGGTACTCTCGGACTGACCCTGTTTGTTGCAGTTTGGTCAAGGCTCCTGTAAAGTCCTCAAACTCACTAGGACCAAATCGAGTGAGTAGTTGGGATTCAAAATCCTCCCAAGAGAGATTTGGGTAGGCAAGACGCAACCATTGAAACCGGTGTAGAGCCTCAGATTCCAAGTTAAAGGAAGCCATCTGGACTCGATGAAATATGGGTACATTATGAAGTCGAAAGAATTGGTCAACCCGACATAGCCACCCATCAACATCCTTCCCATTGAATTTGGGAAAGTCCAATTTGGGCATTCTAAAGGGTGGATCATGGTCACGATTCCTTGTAGAACTCTCAGCTTGGTATTCTGATTTGGGTGGTTCTCTTCTCAGTTTGTTGTCTACTTCTGTCAATGCTTCTTCTAAGCGATTGCTAGTGGCCTCATGCTCTAGGCGAAGACCTTGGACTTCTTCCCTTATGGAGTGAAAAGCCGAGTTCAAGTTCTCAATGGCTTTTGTTAGGGATTCCAAGTGTTCTAGTTCTTTCTGGTGTCCACGGGTACCCTGGGCCATTTTTTAGACCTTTTGTGACCAGTTACTAAAAATAGAATTGAATTTTTTGGACTTACTATTTTTAGTAAGTGCCCAAAAAAGTGCTTGGGTGCTATATATCAAAATGATCAGCAGAAGGAGGTGGTCACAATGAGCTATATCTCTCAACACTACTTTTTGGCACCCCAGACTTTTTTTTTTATCTCTGTTTCTTTGAGTCTAACGGTGTTTACGGTTTCTAATTCTGAGCTACTGAGCAAAAGTTGGGTCCTTGGAGCACTATCTATAGCTGGCCGTGTTTCACACTCAAGATTCTCTGTATTTTGCGGGTGGCGATATGACGGTTCTGTTACGACCACGAAGACTGTGAATTCTCCTACATTGTCTTGACCTCTCGACTTGGCGACTTGATATGGCTTGCCATTGTAAATTTTCTTGTTATTCTCCGGATTGTCGGCTTAAGTGTCACCCTCATGGCTTATCCCGAATGCATGTCCCTTCTATTATTTTTTTAGTAGAGGACTCCTTTCTCATATGCTCACTTTTGAAATGCGGGTTTACGAACAGGGAGGTTTGGATTTTTATTTTTATTTTTTATTTTTTTTTTTGGCGTTTTTTACAGGTTGAAGTTTTAAGAGAACCAGGGAATGCTAAGTATAGGAGTATGTACCACCCATAGGCCCTCTAATATACCGACAGTAACGAACAATAGTGCTCGGACCAATATTTCAGGCCACTACTCAAGGAGGATTCCACACATACCCTTGAGCACACTACCTGCATCTCTGACAATACGGGAGGGTAATCGTCCGGGATCTTGTGTCCCGTAGACTATGATTAATACAAGGCCGAAGAGCTTCCTAATGGCTAAAAGTTTGTTTAATCCTAGATGGTCTCCCGATATACCCGAAGATACGTGGGAGCTCAAGTCCGTGCGCGAGTTACGTACGAGGCACAGGTATTGGAGCCTGATCGCCCCTCACTTCACTAGACGCTTTATGGGCTATCTAGCTTAGCCAATAACGACAGATCCTTCGCGATATTTTAAAACCCCCGGTACAGGGTTTCTACCTACTCAACTAACAATATATTTTTTTGTTTTTGGTCTGGAAAAAAAAACACTGTATTTTTTTTGGATTTTTTTAATAAGGAAAAACAGAATGGAAAAAACACACGGAATTTATACCTAACAGGCGGATTGGATGGCAAGAATCGTTGCAGTTGCAGGAGAACTTGGCCCTGGAAAGCGCTATGATACCACTTGTTAAGATCCTGCTATAAAATAAACTCAAATAACACACTCTCACACAATTGCTTGGAAATAAACTCACATAAACATCACATTAATATAACGAGAAATTTGCATAAAGAACAATCTCACAATAAGACGAGAATCGCGAGGCCTCTTCGAGGGGGCAACCTCCTTCAATACTTCATTAATTTTGCAAAAGATGGTTACATTGGTGCCTTTTCGGGTATTTAAGGAGTTTCCTTCCAAGGTTGGCTTACATGCAAAATGCCACCTGGATTACATGCATAATGCCACCCGAATTACATGCATAGTGCCACTTTGAATTACATGCACAATGCCACTCGAATTACATGCATAATGCCACACGAATTACATGCACAATGCCACCTATCTACCATGTGTTACATAAAAAGGGTGCCATTTGTCATAGGCACTACCTAAGCTAAAACTTAGAACATTACAAAATATTAATCATGGGTACTACCCACGTTCACTAGGAATTATTACATCAAGTAAGTTATTACATTAAGGGTTAGGATGAGATCCTAACACAAGAACTGTCCAATCCATGCAAAATAGCACGCACTCATCTTCGGAAGTGTGTATCGCTGCACACGGTGTGCTGGGTGAGGGTTGGTAGTACCTATGCTACCTCGTTGAGTATGGACTTCACTACCATATTTGGCTTGTGCGAGTATATAGGTGAAATCCTTTAAACAATCTGAGTATATCATCAACAAATTCAAAACATGATGAGAGTTAGCTTGTATATTCAACAAATAAAAAACACACTAAACAAGTTTTAGGACACACATCTAATTCTTAAATGAGATAATCATATTGTCTACTTTATGTGTTTCTTTATTGTTTGGGTAATAAACCTAAGATCCTTGATCTGGGACCAAACCCTAACCCTAATTTTTGATTCCAAGTAAAAAGCTACTTTTTGATTCTACATCCAACAGATTGAGAATCGTGCAAATCGGAGCTATAACAAAAAAGTTATTTTGGTTTTATGATTACTCTATTTTTGAAGTTGAAAATAGGGAAAAACTACACTAAAACAATCATAAAATGGGCTAGACAACTCCAAAAATTGTCAAATTTATTTTGTTGTCTTAGTTAGCCCCTTGTGCACCTCTCCCAAAAATTTTGAGTCCTAACTCTTTGTGATTCAAAATTTCCCAAAAATTCCTAAAAGTGGGCATTTCCCCACGAGCCCCGATTGGCCAATTATTTCAAAAATACAAAATTTTGACCCATAAGTCACTTTTTTTGAGTCATATCCCATTGCGATCAGCTCATCACACTGATATTTTTGGTATATAACACCCACAACATTTTTTGGAAGTCAAAATTTCTTCAGTGTGGGTTTCCTTCAGGGTTTGCCTAGTCAGCACATCATGTCAACTAGCCGAGCTCAAGCACAAGTCGGTGCAATAGAAAACTTATGGAGAGACCCTGAGTGCCTTTTATATTCTCCTGAGGATCTCACCATTCCTTCATGACACCCTGATAGTCATCACAAAGCTTATTCATATGAGGATCGCACCATTCTCGCATGGCACCTTGATAGTCATCGCAAAGCCACTTCCTCACATAGGGGTCTACCCATCGAAGTGATAGGGATGCCACATACATGGTAGGATCTGACATAGTTGAAACCCCCTATAGCAAGATGGAAAGCTATCGGCCTTGCACAACGGATCACCTAGATCGGTTGCCTAGGCTGGGGGACTTGCATCATGTGGGAAAAGTTTCAAAACATCCCCGCAGTAGTTACACTACTTCCACTCATGGAAGTACAGAGCACAGATCCTTGCACACTGATGATGTCACATTTACAAATAAAGGCACAATTATAGTGAGAGCTTCTACCAAGACCGTTGCCATCAGGAGTCCTCACATGGAGTTACAAATCCATAGACCTTCAGTGGTAGAACAATCTGACTGCATACATAGGTTAGAGGAAGAACTGTGCATAGAGCATGAGCATCTAGGCATCCTCAAACAAGCGGTAAAAGAGAGGCGGCATTGACGCTATAATGAACAGTACCTAAACGAACAACATACCTTGGAACAAAGGGAACGCGAAGAACAAGCACATGGGGTAATTCTTAAAGAGGTATCCACGCCTGGCACACATAGGCAACAACTCAATGCAAAATGCACTATGCATCATCAAGAGTTGCCTCCTAAATAGTCAGGTAAACCCCCTACTATTAATCATCAATAAAATGATATATCTAAAGACTATTTACCCAATCGTGAGGTCAAGGGGGATAAAATAAAATAGATGAATGAGGTGTGCATAGCCTCACCTAATGAGAAGATTATCAGCATGGTCAATGTCACAACAGGGAGTAAGGAGCTCCCTAACCAGTCTATGCCATTGCTGAACCAAATCAACACCAATCTTACATCACAATCCTCACATCAATTGAACTTTGTTACATCATGCAGGGGACCCTGTGATTACATTCCATAAATAGGAGATTAGACAAGTCCCTAATGGTGGACCCAATCCACCATTGCACATTATAGCTCACATTAATCATACAAGTGAGTTTTGGTGGATACTGGTTCATCCATCAACATCATCACTACCACTACATTGAAGCATATCCACATTCCGCCTTCCCACATTAGAGCATCTACCTTCATTTTGCAAGCCTTTAATGATGTGGAATCTCCTATAGTAGGCACAATAGTCCTCCCCATTGAGGTGGGACAAAAGACTATTCCTATATTGTGCTACATCTTAGAGGGTCCAAGACAATATAACATACTTCTAGGAAGGTCTTGGATAAGAGCCATGGAGTGTGTACCATCCGTAATGCATTAGTGCATTAAGTACATTCATGCGAGTAAGGTCCATATAGTCGAGGCTGACACAGATCACTTTAATTATTTTAAACCAACGGACCATCCGCAGGAGCCTATTGTGTCACCCATGCATCTGAATATTAAACCTAGTGATGTTGTCCATATTCTAGATGCAACCCCGCGGTTTGCTATGAAGTTGTCTTCACCACCGCCATCACCCGAGGTTTCACCCATTACACCTCCATCTTCAGTTTCTCCAAGCAATGAGAAACTGACGAAGACAACCACAAATATTCTCACAACTATCTTGAGCATGTCATTAGAGGACTCTCTTACTCCTGTCAAAGGGAAAGAACCTATGGTGGTTATGGATAAATCAAGTCAGATCATACCAGCTTCATCCACCACGTTGCAAATCACATCTCATTTGGACGAAATGGAATTCAAAGAGCATGTATAGGCAACCACTACATTTACACCTATCATTGATTCCATTGAGGATTTAGGTCGACCGCCTGTCAAGTCGCTACCTGGTGACCTCATCCTTGATTCTTCATCTGAACATGAGAAAATACCAGTTGCCACACTAGAAATAGAAAAACTTCAACAAGTTGAGGAATACCCCACAACTCATTCAAATGATGAAACATCCGTGCATGAGTTTGTGGGAATGGTTAACATTAAGTCAAAGGACCAAGTGACTCTAAGGCAGATAAAAAAATATATGGTGCAATCAAATGTTGATGTCACATTGAAGGGGTCAAAACCATTGGCATTAGTCACCCCTGACTCACTTCTCATGGTGTCTCCTCAAGAACAAGAACATGTGTTCCCCCACATCGGATGGGGGGTGCCAAAGCTAGCACAGTGAAACAGGAACATGAACTAAGTCATAAACATGAGGATGTGGATACCACTATCGAAGTGGATCATCATGAAGCATCCACATTGACTCAAATGAAAGAAATGGGTGATTTACAGTTACCTAGCGGATCTTTAGCACCCACTCTTTCACCTCCTTCAGTAGAAAATGGTATTTCTAACCAATCGCTAGAAATACACATGAGAGACTTATCAATATTGGAGCATATGCAAAATTACCTCTATAATATAGAGGTGCGAATGGAGCAACAAAATGAAGTATTGCAATATATCATGAACCAGCGTAAGGGCTAGGAGCTACAAAAGCAACCCTCATCTGAGGTCAAACTATCCCCTGTGAAGCCACAAGAAAAGCCTCAACCATAGCAAGCGCCAACTCGACCGTATCAACAACCTGTCAAGTATCCCTCATTTCTTGAGCCTGTGGTATCAATTTTCAATCGATTATGTACTACAAAGGGTATCAGATTACCTGAGGTTAACCAGTTGAATCCATATCATCTAAGACCACAAGGGTATGAGGAAGAATCACACTGTCTATATCATAGACAAAATGATCATGATATTCAATCATGTCAAATATTTCGAGCCATAGTATATAACATGCTTGAAAAAGAGTAGCTTCAAGTTGTCAACCAACAGATGGTCTTAGGCTACAATCCATCCCTTGCATCCAAAATGCAAGGGGATCCCCCTAAGACAACAAGTGACATACCTAGGGCTCAACCTAGTCCTCAAACTAGGCCAATGTGTGTTGCACGCTCAAAGCATCTGCAATGCATATAGACTCCTTTAAACAAGCCTATGTCTATCATATTCTAGAAGCTACAAGAAGCTAAGGTCTTAACCTTACCCGACATAAAAATTCTAGACCCAAATAGAGCTAAACCTAAGGGTTATAGGGAGGACCATTACTATCTCTATCATCGAATAAAGGACCATAGCATTCATATTTATCATGAATTCAGGAATGTGGTTCAAGATCTCATAGATAGTGGGGCTTTTCCCATAGATGGTTCATCCACAGTGTCTCAACCTACCAAAGTAGAGGCTACATCACCCCAAAAGGTCCCAAAAGTATCCATAAACCTTTTGGTCTCACAAAAGGCTCCAAAGGTATCCATAAACCCTTTGGTCACCCAAAAAAGGCTCCAAAGGCATCATAAGCCCTTTGGTCATCTAGAAAGCCCCAAAGGTATCCATAAACCCTTTGGTCACCCAAAAGGCTCCAAAGGTATCCATAAATCCTTTGATCACCCAACAAAGGCTCCAAAGGTATCATAAGCCCTTTGGTCGCCCATAAATCCCCAAAGGTATCCATAATCCCTTTGGTCACCAAAAATGTCCCAAAGGTATCCATAAACCCTTTGGTCACCCAAAAGGCCCCAAAGGTATCCAAAACCCTTTGGTCACCCAAAAAGCCCCAAAGGTATCCATAAACCCTTTGGTCACCCAAAAGGTCCCAAAGGTATCCATAAACCCTTTGGTCACCTAAAATGTGCCAAAGGTATCCATAAACCCTTTGGTCACCTAAAAATCCCCAAAGGTATACATAAACCCTTTGGTCACCCAAAAGGTCCCAAAGGTATCCATAAACCCTTTAGTCACCCAAAAGGCTCTAAATGCATCATAAACCCTTTGGTCAACTCACAAAAGGCTCCAAAGGCATCATAACCCTCTTTTGTCAACTCACAAAAGTCTCCAAAGGCATAATAATCCCCTTTGATCAACTCACAAAAGGTTCTAAAGGCATCATAAGACCTTTGGTCAACCCAAAAAGCTCCAAGGGTGCCTATGTCATTCTTTGGTCACCCAAAAATCCCCAAAGATTTCCATAAACCCGTTGGTCAGTCGAAAAAGCCCTAAAGGTATCCATAAATCCTTTGGTCAACCCAAAAAGCCCCAAAGGTATCCATAAACCCTTTGGTCACCCAAAATTCCCCAACGACATCCGCAAACCCCATTGGTCATAATAACATGTATAATCCAAATCAACAAGTGATGCTTAATCATTGCTAAGTGCATTCATTCAAGAATCATTGCTGAAAACAATCATGCACTCCCTTGCTTGGGGTAAATAAACAAAAGATCAAAAGCAAATTCAAGCAAACCAGGCAGCTAGTCTCCTAATTGCCACCAAGGCTAGGATTAGACTTAAGCTTATCTCCTAATTGCCACCAAGGCTAGGATTAGATTTAAGCTTGTCTCCTAATTGCCACCAAGGCTAGGATTAGGATTAGACTTAAGCTTATCTGCTAATTTTTGCTAAGGCTAGGATTTGACTTAAGATTGTCTCCTAATTGTCGCCAAGGCTAGGATTTGACTTAAGATTATCTCCTAATTGCCACCAAGGCTAGGATTCGACTTAAGCTTATCTCCTAATTGCCAACAAGGCTAGGATTAGACTTACGCTTGTCTTGTAATTATCACCAAGGCTAGAATTTGACTTAATATTATCTCCTAATTTTTGCCAAGGCTAGGATTTTTACTTAAGCTTACCAAAATCAAGTTCATCAAGTCATCGAAGGAAATGATTCAACGATGTATGCTCTTTTCATGATTGGGGCATATAGCGTTGATTACATCATTGAATGTAGTGATTCAACACAAGCTTGAATGGAATTGCTATCACCTTGATTCCCTAAGAAGGCCATTGTGGTCGGACCGCTTTATGGGATAGAGATGTACAATTACTAAAAATGGTTGAAATAACACCTGATATGGTACCTACCCTATAACAACAAAGAAAACCTCTAAAAGGTTCCAAATCATTGATCTTGGTCAAGCGACTCGTCGCTTTATCCATTACCCTTTCCTCATCGACTTGTCGTTTGAGGGGGTAGTCAAAATATCAACAATCATAATCAAAATCAACAAAATATCACCCGATCATGTCAAATTGCGTTCGTCTTATGAATCATTGCCAACAACTATTATAAGCTTACCCTTTGTTGGGGAAAAAAGCAAACATGATAGTTAAGTTTGTAGCTCTCCTCCTTTCAGATCTATAGTAGCACTGAAGCCTATAGTAGCATTGAAGCTACCCGATTGTCTGATGAACGAGTGCAAGATTTTACAAATTTAAGCCTTCCATTCTGTTGGAAGTAATGATTCTAGGATGCTCACCCTTTATCATGACTGGGGCATCCAATTTTGATCAGATCAATGATCATCATAGACCCTACAATGTGGTCCTAGGTGGTCAATTTTTGCTTCACACTATGTTTTCCCATAACTCATCCCTAAAGGGGTATTTGCGGACACCTAAAATGTGTCATGTTTAGGAGACTACTCATATGGGTACATCTGCAGACCATATGACCAATATTGGACCTTTCCAAGAGCAAGAAGTGGTCCTAACCACTCAAAAGGGGTATTTCTAGCCCATTCAGGTCTAGCCACTATCTATCAGAGCGACCGTCAATCTTGGCTGCTCAAGCTGAGAGCGACCATAGCTAGTCATTTCTGATGACAACGGTGAGCACTAAAACATAGAATATCATCAGAGAGAGCTCAAATCACGAGCGGAGACAACAGTTTGCATGGTTTTCGAAGGAATTGAACTCCTAGAGTTCCTCCTGACTGTCCCTTCAATGCTAGTTTGTGACTGAACCTTCTTCATTGACGGTCAGTTTGCATATAGATCTAGATCTGGCTCTGAATCCAATGAGACTACATATACAGACTTCCAAAAAGATAAAATAGGTAATATTAGAGAGAGGACTTTGTGCAGCAGAGCCCTATCAAATCGAAGAGCAAATCCATGCCCCTTTGAGGAGAATCGAAGCGACGCTCGACTAAGCTACATCTACGCACCTACATTTATATCCATCATTCCTAACCACAAGCTAGTGTACCAGACACAACAGGTGATCCTTGAACATCAATTTGAGTAAGGGATCAACTATCACAACCCTTAAAACCTGAGGTAAACCTTTCAGTTTAGTGGTCATTTTATTCGACAGTGACACACAGTCATGGCCACTCTGAGTAATAGTGGCTAGGGTCGAAGATGTTTCCTTTGTTTTAGCTTAGATATGCACTTGCTTTTTGTTTCATTACATAGCTTAAGCATAGATCTGATTCTTGCAATGCATTTACATTAATATTTTTGAGTTTTACATGCATATATTGCTTAGATCTGCTACATTTTAAATTGTATTATGCTTATTTATTGTGTTCATCAGATTTGTTAACAAAAGCCTCATCAGGAGAGGCTTCCTGTGCTACTAATAGTGTTTTGTTATTTCTATGCATGTAGGTTACAGGTTCACTGGACCAATTCAAGGTATTTAGAGAATAAGATCCCTCCAAGATGAGAGAAGGAGAAGGAGGCGTCTATAAGCCCTCATACAGTTCTGTATGCGAGATCGAGATGCTTGTAGAAGCGCATCGTCCCCTTGCGGGGATTATCCTCACCATTATTCCTCTTGTAATTTGTTATATCGAATTGGGTATCCCTTAGAGGGATCGATTTGTAACCAGATTCAAGTTGAATAAATAAAAGGATCTTTATTTATGTCATTTCAATGTTGTGCTTTATGGTCCTTCATTTGATATAATATTGCAAGTAGAATAGGGGTGCATGCTTCCCGAGATCGCACACATACGAGGTTCATTAGGTTACAATATGATTTTATAAAAGTTTTGATAAATAGCTAAGGTGTCGATCGATGTCAAAAATGCACCCTTACAAGTTTCCCCCCTTGTTGCAAAACAAGTTGTAATGGAATTTCTGCAAGAAGTGTGACTAAGGTGTCGATCACTGCCAAAAATGCACCCTTATAATTTTGCCTCCCTTTTAAAAAAAAAATGTATGAAGTAGAAAAAGAAATGTTTATCCCCCCTTAAATTGCAAAATATGTGCAACTCATGAAGCTTTGTTAAGGCTTTTACAAATATTGCCTCCTAGGCAAATTTTACACCATAAAATTCCCCCCTTTTGTTACAAGTACTTCAAACAAAGAGAGTTTGCAATTTATGAAACCTAAATGAGGTACAATCACCCCTTTATTGCAAGTAATTCAAATAAAAATTTATGCTATTTATGAAACCTAAAAAAAGAGTGTAAATGGTGCTTGCCTAGGGTGACAAATTTATTTCCCTTTACAATACTGTTTTAGCCATGAGCACTTTGTGTGCTCTTTCTGAACCAAAATTAGAATCGAAGTCAGACACTTCACTAGCAACATTGCTTCTTTGTGATGTGCCTTTGCCATTTTTATTTTACTTGTTTTTAAACCAACACCGATTGGTGTCATGATTGTCCTTTTTACAATTTGTGCAAAACTTCTCTTGAGGCTTCTTCCCCTTACCTTTTGAAGATGATCCCCCCTTTCTAAAAGTTTCCTTTCTTCTTTTCACCTTGATTGTTCGAGTAAAGTGCATTGTTCGACACTTCATCACTTTGGAGCTAATTTGCTTCCTCCATTTGAAGCAAATTGACTAACTCCATAAAGGTGACTATTCTTTGAGATACATTAACGGATGTTATCAACATTCTATAGGATTCTGGAAGAGCCCTCAATATTACTGAAGTTAGAATAGTATCTTCTACTTTGGCTCCTAAAGCATTCAGCTTTGACTTCAGTTCTTCTACTCTGCAGAGGAATAGTTCTACTGATTCTCCTGACTTCATCTGGAGTGTATGAAGTTGTGTTTGAAGGTTTAGAATAGTCGATTGATTCTTACCTTCAAAATGGTACAAAGTGCATCCCATGCATCTTTACCATTTTTAGCTTCACTTATGTGAGGTTGGATCTCATCAGTAGTTGCTAGGAGGATCAACATGAGAAGACAATTGTTCTTTTTATCCTATGCTTTTTGATCTGCTCTTGGTGATGTGGGTCTTGTTTCAGTACCATATACTAAATCCCACATTTCCTCTATAGTTAAAATGGCTTTCATCTTAGTTTTCCATGAGAAATAGTTAGGATAAGCAATTGTGTATCATTTAGGTAATTGTTGATAGTTGTCATGATGAAGGTTCTAGAATTTGCACTAATATGATCTTTCTTTCACTCTTAAGTGGTATTTAATGATACCTGCCTAAAAACTCTCTTTGAAGAAAGATGATTAGTTTGAGGATATTTAATCCAAACAAATAAGATGTGAAAGAGAATTCACTCAAAAGATATTTAATGGCACCTGCCTGAAAATCCTCTTGAAGAGGAATAATCAGTTTGAGGATATTGAGCCAAAAAAATAAGAGTGAATTTTAGGGTTTGTAAGGAGAGAATATCAATTTTTAAAATGGATTATACTTATGCAAATGAATTACACAAATTATTATGAAATTTTAGGGTTTTGAGTGCTCTTGATTTTGATGACTTATAATTGCAAAGAACAAGAAATTAAATGCAATAATCAATCAAAGAGTGCCCACAAAATTTTATCACTTAGGTGTCGAATGCAACCAAAAATGCACCTAATTTGCCAATTTGTAATAAAGGTGTCGAGTAAAATCGAAAATGCACCTTATTACTATTAATTTTTGCAACAAAATTTGGATTTGTGTTGTGCAAAAATTTGATATTTTGTCTCCTCTTGTTTTTCAATTTTGCAAAGAATGTGGCATAAAATAAAAATAATTGTCTTTCCTTTTTTATTTTTCAAAATAAACAAGTTTTGATTTTTAAGTGCTCCTCACTTTGTGTTACAATTTTGCAAAGAAATATAATTTCTTGTCTTCCCCCCTTTGATTTGCAAAATTAACAAAATAGCACTCCTTTCAAGTCAAGTCGACACACGACCCGCGTTTGAAAGGTTTTTCAGAACCATTCAACACACGACTTGGTTTTAGTGGACACAAGATATTTAATCTGTTCAAAAATTTTATGAAAAATAAAATGTGCAATTTCTTGTCTTATATCCCCCCTTGGAGAAAACAAATGCACAATTTCAACTTTGAAGTTTGCAAATTTTTGTCTCCTTGTGTTACAATTTGGCAAAAAATAATTCAAGTTTGATCCTTTTTTGTTTGCAAAATAAACAAGGCTTTTGAGAAGAATTTAGAGGTCCCTAATTTGCAAAAAAAATAGTGGCATTCTTTGTCTTATATCCCAAAATGTGAGAAAACAAAACAAAAACACTCTTTTGTATTAAATTTGCAAAAAATAGGTCCCTTCTTTTTCTTTTAATTTTAATTTGCAAGATTTAAAAAAATAATAATAATAATTTAATTTAATAACAAAATATAATAGTATTTAAAAATAAATTTAAATTTAAAAGAAAATGATTGAGAAATAAAATTACTATTTTAAATTATTAAATAAAAAATATTAAAAATAAACTTTAATTTAAATAAAAACAAACAAAATATATATATATACCTTGGACTTGTTTAATTTTTTCTTTCTTTTAACTAAAAAAATGGTTTAGGACCCCGCTAGGAGTCGAACCCATGATCCCGCGGGTGTCTACCCAAGACTGGCCGCTCGAGCCAGTCAGGCTAGCTTCCGACTTGGAAGCTTAAGCCCACTAGTTTGGCTTTGTTCCTTTGCACTCAATGCATAAGGAAAAAAATAAACATTGGGATTATTAATCCCACATTGCTCATGCGAGCAATGTTTCACCAATTTAAAAACTACCAAGGCTCCCTTTGATATTGATTGCCTTCGAGCAATCAAACAAAACGTATTTTATCGCCCTAACAAGCCACTTGGAAGAGGACACGTCAGCACTCCAACCAACCACTTCAATCCACGTCAACACTTTGTCAACCAATAGCAGCATGCCACTTGTCACATTGTCACATCAGCTCAATATGCCACGTTAGTCATCACCAAGTCAGCTACCTCGTACTTTGTACCCATCCTCACTAGCTAGCTAGGTGTTTGGTCCACATTAGCTACCTTAAAATTGGTGCATGCCAACTCAACCTCAAGGTTAGCTGCCACACCATCTATCGCTAGATCAACCGAGTCAGATGCCACGTGTCCTCTCCAGGTGTATGTTGATTTCGATGCCACGTGTCCCCTCTCTAGGTTAGATTTCAAAGTTTGCATCAGTAGGTCTGCCTGGGGATCTATGTGATGTTAGGATGTCGTCAGGTCAGATACAAAATTTTATATCAGTTTGGTTTTAGGAAGTTACCCTCATTGTCAGGTTCATTGTTGTGCAAAGTTTTGCGTAGGAGGCATTGTCCGGATCTGATGCTCCTGTTAGTGCAGATAATGCCTATAGGCCTGATAGGTAAAAACCCTATCATGTGCCCTAGGCTACCGACGGGAGGCTTGCAGGCTAACAGTAGCTCATGTTAGCATGGGCTATCAGCGCCTACGTGGGGGCTGGAAACTACCACGTGCACCTAGGCTATCGATGTGAAACCTACGGGCTGGTAGTTGCTCGCATCAATGCACACTATTAGTGTCTATGCAAGGTTTGGCAGCTCCTACGGGCTTGTAGATCGCATCAGCATTGGCTGTCAACGTCTATGCAGGCTTGTAGCCTCTGCGGGCCTGTAGTCCATAGATCAACCTGTCCAGGCTTAGTCTCTCCCATAGGTCTTGTCCATCATGGAACCTATGAGAGATTTAAGCTTAAAATATTTCTAAAAAGCTTTGATTGCCCATCTAACTCTGATGCCAATGTTAGGAAAGGTAAGTGAGGCAAAATAATTAGGACATAAGCATTAGAGATTATTATTCATAGTGGTAGGTATTTATACAAAATAATTAGGCTATAAATAACCTAATAGGTAATTGCCCCGTGAAGGTAGCTACCTAATGCGCTTAGCAAAATAAGCGCTAACCACTAACTTAGTAACATAGTCAAAATGACTACAATAACTAACTAACCTGGGCAAAAAGTAAAAATAAATAACCTAATGGTAAAAGTAACAACTACTTTTTACCATGCAATAAATAAACTCTACCTAGGTGAATCTTACAAATTACCAAATAAGGTAATAATTATAGTTACTATAGCATAGTAACTCTAAAATATTCCCCCCAAATCCTTCTAAATTCCTCTAATTCTTTTTTAACTCTTTTTAATTCCCCAAATCACCCTCAAAAATATCAAAATCCCAATTAATCCCTAATTCCCTAATCAAATCTCTAATAAAACCCTAATCATTTCCTAACCCCTAGTCAAATCCCAAATAAAATCCCCAAAAATCCTAATCAACCCTCAAAATCCCCACCAAATCCCTTAATAAATGCTTCTAATAAATCCCCAAGTCCTTCCAAATCCTCCTTTGCAATTTTGCATGAATTTAAAATTCTCCAAATCCCAAGTCAAAGCTCCTAATAAATATTCATCATAAATTTCCAAATCCTTTCAAATCCACCTTGCAATTTTCATGAATTTAAAATTCCTCCACATAACCCAAGGTCTTCACATCCCCATGCTCCATCACGACTTATGATACCCATTTATGACACTTGGGTGGGTGAGGACTCTCCTCTCCCAAGGCCATTAATAGTGGAAGGTGCACATTCCTCCACATAGAATTATCTAGATTTTCCTTGTCCTCCACACCTGCCACATGGTTGCCACCTCATGCCACTCACCTCCTAGTCACCCTGTCCTCTCCTTTGCAAATTTCTATAAGTAGCCCCCTCATTTCTTTATTTACATAAGAGAGCCACATTTACTAGCCAAATATTTGACAAAATCTTCACTAAACCCCCATATCTCTTTGGGTGTACGTGTTTAGGCCCATCTTGTAATCACCCTTCCCTTGTATGCAAGTTGCCATGAAGATGAAGGTGTCTTTGAGAATGCACTCACCTTCCTTTTGAAGTTTCTCTCAAATAGTAGGTCAAACTTACACCAAATTCACACCAAAGTGTCCTAGTAGTCCACAAATGGACCATACCAAGTCCTAGCACTACCATAGTAGAAGGAAGCCAACCTCCTTATCCCTAGCTATTAGTAGATCCAACCGCCACCCACCTTGGCGTTAGCAAAGACTAGATTTTTAGCCAAAATCATCTGACTTATTTTAACCATAACTCACTCATTTGGACTCCGATTGACATAAAATTTTGAGGGTAGGTTCTTGACAACCTATAGAATACCTCCACCAAATTTCATAGCATTTTTAACAAGGACCCAACCACCAGCCCCTTTGCAATTAGCAATCGTAACCACTACCCCACGTGGTTGCATCTTGAGACTAGAAGTAGACACCAAATCAGAAGTAGATATGTTAACAAGGTAAGAAAGGTATATTTTTGTGGTTTGATAACATATCCATGTCCTATTTCTCTTCAAATCAAGTTTTGTAGGGATTTGTATTTTGCATCTTCATAGATTTGGATCCAATCAAGGTGGACCCTCTTGATGCTATTGACTACTTGCTCTGGTATGTGTGCAGGTGCTATGGAGGAGTATGCAACCTAGGATAGTCCAGCCACCATGGCTATTGAAACCCATCCACCCTTTGGAGGTGATAAGAGAAGACTAGTTGAGCACCATTAGTGATATTACATGTTGTAAAAGGGGTTTCTCCACCTTGGAGACCCTATTGTAAGCCTCAAGAGGGCCACTTGTGAAAAGAGAAGCATTGTAATAAACTCTTTATCATTAATGCAAATGGTGCATATTTTCTTGATCACATATTTTACGATCATGGTGGGACCTTGCTAACCCATGACACACTAGGTATTTCTTATCTTTCATAGGTTGTAGCAATAATTATTTCTTATTGCTTTCTATCTTAACATGTCATGTGTTTCTTTCGGGATTTATCATGTTCGTTTGATCATGTTACTTTGCTTGTTGATTTTATTGCTTTTTATATATCTCACAGGTCTAAAATCACATCAAAACCATCATTGTATTATTCAAACCGAGGCCTCCCTGTTGACCTCTTATCATCTATGTCCAGGTCCAACCGCTAACCCCCTAACAATTAGCAGTACTAACAACCACTGGAAATTAGCAACCGATACCCCCTTGGTAGTTGGCTAATCCCACTTGTTCTCGCTTAGATCCTTGTCCATGAGCTAGTATAGGTCTCAAACGACCCATCACAATAATCCCAAGGTGTGTATGAATCCTTACCACCTTATCATGCATCAAATTTGGGGTGTCTAAGGTATGTCACCTTCCCCCTTTATCAAGCATCATTATTTCATCATCAAAATCTTAGTTTTTTTTTACAAAATTTAATTTCTTGTTAACTAGGCTTGCAATCAACTTGTTAGATAGGCTCATCATTAGTTTATCATCAAGATTGGGGTGTCAAGGTTAGTCACCTTCCCCTTTCTTCTTATCACATCATCACTTCTTTTGCTTTAGTCTTAGTTTCTCTTGCAACAATCAAGTTTCTTATTCATCATATTCTTAGTTAGGTTCTATCATCCACTTATTAGTTAGGTTTTCTTTCAATTTATCAATAATCTTGGGTTGCCTAAGGTTTGTCAACCTTCCCCTACTTTGCATAACATCAACATTGCTTTTGCTTAGTCCTTAGTTTAAACTTTTGTTAGCTAGGCTTCGTATTAGCTTGCAAGTTAATCTATTGTTATTTGATATTTGGTTGTTTTCCTTGTGGATTGTGACTCTTCATTACAAATTGTTATTCTATTTTTTATCGTAATCACAAAATATCTCCTAATAATTATGTTCTACATTGTTTTGCAGGGAAGACTTGGCTAGATTGTCTACTAGGAACTAGAGAACTATAAGCATTTGATAGAGTTGAAAAAAACCTCTCACAGATCCAACCGCCTACCACCTAGTGGTTAGCAATGCCAACCACCACCACCCCTAGCAATTGGGATTCCTAAGGTAATTTGGTCCAAAGATACAAACAACAACTTCCATCAACTTCATCAACAACATAGGACCACAAGTTAGGGGTTTTTCTCATCCATTTTCAACCTAAATCATCATCATTCATTTGATTTCTTTATCATAGTTATTTTTAATTTCATAGCTCAGTTGTCTTTTAATTATTTAGCTTAGCATAATTGTCCCCCCTACCTTAGCTTAGTCATTGTTTCTAAATCCTTTAGCATAATAGTTTTCATTACCTTAATTTGCTTGCTTTATCGTTCCTAGCATAGGTGCTTTCATTTTTTTTAGTTTAGGTGCTTTCATCTTTCTTAGTTAGATGTTTTTCTCTTTATTTGCTTACGTTCTTTGCTTTCACTGGATTAGTTTCTTTACTTTCCCTAGCATAATTCATTTTCATTTCCTAAGAATAGGTCTTTTCATCTTCTTTATCATAGTTGCTTTTCATTTTCCTTATCATAGTTGTTTTCCTCTTTTTATCATTGTTGTTCTCATTTCATTAGGATAGTTGTTTTTCATTTCAATCGAGTAGTTGCTTTTCATTTTCATAGATTAGTTATTTTTTATTTCCTTAGCTTAGTTGCTTTCATATTTCTAGCATAATTGTTTTTCATTTCTATAGAGTATTTGCTTTTCATTTTCATAGATTAGTTGCTTTTCATTTTCTTAGCTTAATTTCTTGTCATCTTCATATATTAGTTGCTTGAAATTTTCATACATTAGTTTTTTTTCACAGCATAGTTGTTTTTTGTTTCCCTAGAATAGTTTATCTTCATTTTCTTAGAATAGTTATCTTTCATTTTCTTACAATTGTTGTTTTTCATCTTTTTAGAGTAACTGCTAGTCATTTTCTTATTTTTGAGTGTCTCCCTTGTTTCCATAGGATAGGTTCATCATCATCCTTTGTTCCACTAGCATAGATCTTTGCCCTCTTCATTTAGCTTAGATTAGACTAGAATTAGTCACCAAATTAGTTGTAATCACCATCCATAGCCCCTACATCATTCTGCCAATTTATCTCTATTTTTTGTTCCCTGTAATCTATCTTTGGGTCCAACCACCTACCCCCTAGTAGTTAGTAGTCCCAACCACCCCTAGATTTTGGCTATGTGAACCGACTACCCCCATATTGTTAGGCCCAGGATCATTTTATAGTCTTCTCTTTCCACTTCATCCATTCTATCACTAGTTTAGATCTTTGTTCTTTTGGTAACATCTCTTTATTTGTCCTCCATTCTGTTGGTCCGGCTTTCATGCACACCCCGGGAAAGGATGAAGCAAGGAAGCTCCAGAGACACCCACGGGACGGATCCCACTCATCTTTAGGATCTAGCTGGTTATCCAAGGTGCGAGTTACGTAGTTGGGTCGAATGGCAATTCACTCTTTTCCACTTCGGAATAGATTTCAATATGGATCTGCTCTCGTTACCTTACAGGGGGTTCTTGAACTTGTTCAAAGAGTTGCAAAAGTTGTTGACAATCATATTTAACTTGAATTCTTGGTCTAGCTCTCATGGGTCAGCAGATTTAAATAAAAGACAAACAAAGAAAATAAAAATGGATCATTCACGGTAAGCAAAGAGAGGGTAGGGTAGGGTAGGGCAGAAAAGAGAAGCTCATCAGACATCAACTGTAAAACCCAAAACTGTCAATCTTATCTATGCTATCAGCTTCACAACAGAACAAATCAAAGAAGAAAGTGTCCAGTCAGTCTAAGATCACTTTCAACTAAGAGCACAAGGCAAAGTGAAACAGATCTAGCAGAAAATTATAAATCCAAGGGCAACTGGTTAAAACTAGTATCTTTCATCGGACAGCCTAGCTCACACAGTGAAGACAGAGCAATTAGAACAAACTTAACCTTCAAATCTGTAATTTCCCCTAGCAGACAATAGAACAACTGAAGCCTAACAGCATATTTAAACTTGATAACTCAGATTTATAGCATATATCTAATAAACTTTAAACGAAACAGAAAATAAAAGAAGATACACTTATCACACTCTACAAAAGATTAGGCTCCTGGCCATGCTATCACAGAAAAGCTAAAGCACATCAACTCCAAGTCCAGAAACAAAGGATTTCACAAAATTTGCAAGAAATTGCTTATAAGCCTTTTATTTCTAAGTCTCCGCCTCCCGCGATTACATTTAGAATCTGTATTTATAGACTCAGGACAGACCCTGATCTTTTCAAAATATCTTGCTCAAACCCTAAATCTTATCGCACTTAAACCCTAGGACCCAGGTTTTACAATAAAAATCCATTTAAAAATCAAAGTTCGGATAGAACTTAACCCTTCTGCAAATCTGGGGAGTCAACTGCCATAAATGGAGAAGATAAAATCTAAAGCCACTTGCATTCATCCGCAGCTGCAAATAAATGCCTCCATTAATTTTGCTGGTGAGCCGGATGAGTCACCACTTCTCTCGGATCCGGTCTCCGTAAAGCCATCCCCGTGTTGAAATTGTCTTCATGCTATCAAGTCTCGTAATAAATTTGCTATTGAATGCTTTACCGGCTTCTTCTCTTCTAGCATGGCGGTCCTTGACTAAATCCGCACTTTATCTTTGCCTTTATGGTCTTTCCCGGTTGTCCCGTAAGTGCCAGGTGGAATCCTGCATGAAAGACAAAAAGATGCATTAGATTAGCATTTTAATTAAATCAGAAGCTTAAAACATTAAAAACAGATTAAAAACCACAAAATAAGCTTGCATGTCGGCTTCTGTTTGTCTCATTCATGCTTTGACACGTGTCGCTACCCCAGGATGCCTTCTGTTTCAGCTGAAATGCACTTTCGGGCCCTCTGAAGACTTTCTCTCTCCTACCGCGAAAATGAGACATGTCGCGAAATCGTGCCGTCTCCTGGCGACCGCGCTGCTTCTTCCCTGTCGGTCGCGAAAATGCGACATGTCGCGATTTCGCGACATGTCGCAAAATCGCGCCTCTCGCTGGCGGTCGTACATCTTCCTCAAAACGTGCAGCGCGTCGCTACCATTTTCTCCCTTCGCCTTTGAAACGTGCAGCGCGTCGCTGCAGCCTTTTACCCCTGATTTCGAAACATGCAGCACATCGCTGCAATTTTCGGACTTAGCCACTTTTTCATTTATCCTCAGCGAAAATGGGACATGTCGCGATTTCGCGACATGTCGCCAAATCGCGCTCCTCCGTACAACCTTCTTCTCTCTCCTCCGACAGACAGCGATTTTGCGACACTTTCCAAAAATGGAAATGTCGCGATATCGCGACACTTCCAAAAATGGAAAGTGTCGCGATTTCGCTACACAAAAATGACTTGGCGGATTTTTGATTCTTCAGCCCACTTTCTCTCTCCTACCGCGAAAATGCGACATGTCGCGATTTCGCGACATGTCACAAAATCGCGCCCTTCCGTACAGTTCATCTTCTCTCTCCAAAAGCTGTCGCGATTTCGTGACATGTCGTGAAATCGCGCCCTTTCTGGCACTTAGCCGATTTTCATGCATTTTCTCTCTCCTACCGCGAAAATGCGACATGTCTCGATTTCGCGACATTTTTCTCCCCGGCTTTCTCTCTCCTCATCCTACAGCGATTTTGCGACGCTTTCCAAAAATGGAAATGTCGCGATATCGCGACACTTCCAAAAATGGAAAGTGTCGCGATTTCGCTACGCTTTTTCGACTTAGCTGCATTTGTATTTTCCTGTCACGATATCACGACATTTCCGAAAATGGAAGTGTCGCGATATCGCGACACTACCAAAAATGGAAAGTTTGATTTTTCATGAATTTATGCAACTGTTTTCTGGATTTTCTCGGTACCGGTGCAAGATTTTGCTTGTGCATGAATGATTTCTAGCATGCAAAAGTTAATTCTGGAATAACACAGCTAGAATGCAAGAAAAAGCACAACTTTAAAAAGGAGGCAAGCAAATTTGGATTTAAAACCTGAAAAACATCTAGAGGGTCCCTGCTGCAAAATGGTATTTCAGGGCTTTCAAGAGGATTGGAATCTCATTTTTCAGTGGGGGTGTGTTGCTTATCAACACATTCCTCCAAATTTAGGGTTGTTACTTTCCCTCTTCTTTAGCATAGATTCTCTTCTTCTTCCATAGAATTGGTTGCTTCCTTCTCTAAGCATAGGCTTCTTCCTTCCATTTTAGCATAGGTTTTCTCCTTTTCTCTTTGCTTCTAGGATAGATCCCCTCTCCTTTCTTATCACTCTTGCCTAGATTAATTTTTCAATTCATTTCTTTCTAGATTAGGTTTATTTCCATGTATCTTATTTCTTGCTTATATTAGGTTTGGTCTTGCTTTTTGCCTTCTTAGATTAGTTTTTATTTTCAAGTCTCACTTGTCTTCCAAGGTAAGATTTTTTTCTACAATTTACTTGCTTCATAGATTAGTTTTCCTTTCCATGTCATGTTACTTGTTTTCTTAGGTTAGTTTTTATTTCATCTCATGATATTTGCATTTCCTAGGTTAGCTTTCATTTTGTGTCATAGATTAGATTTTATTTCATGATTTTTTCTTCATTTCTTAGGATAGTTTACTTTCATGCATTGTCATTTTGATTTAGTTTTGTTTCTTAGGTTCAGGTGTGTGTGATTTCTCACCACATAGTCAATCACCTTGGGGTCCATAGGTCTATCACCTCTCTCCCCATTAATCACTTTTATTTTTGTTTCTTAGGCTCAGGTGTGTGTGATTCCTCACCACCTAGTCAATCACCTTGGGGACCATAGGTCTATCACCTCTCTCCCCATCAATCACTTTTGTTTTTGTTTCTTAGGCTCATTTGTGTGTGATTCCTCACCACCTAGTCAATCACCTTACCACAAGTCTATCACCTCTCTTTCCATCAATCACTTTTGATTTTATTTCTTAGGCTAGTTTTCAGTTCATGCAATAGTCTTTACTTTCTTAGACAAATTTATTTCCGTGTCTTTTACTTTGCTTTCTTAGATTAAATTTGCTTTCATGTTTTCGCAACATGTTTTCATCAAACTAGAATTTAATTTCAAAAAGTCGTTAGCTCTCAAGGTTTTGCATTGCATCCTAGATAATCAATGAGCATTCTAGATTAGTATTTGCATTTAATCTAGACACACTTTTGCATATTGCATCTTTTGGATTAGATTTAGCTATGCATTATAAGTAGGCATCTTTGACACATGCAAAACAACAAAAACATTAAAATCACACACTTGCACATTTTTTGATAAAATTTTGTGAGGAAACCAACCAACGATGATGGAATTCATCCCCAACCATCGGTTAAGCCCTTAGACACCATAGTTTAGATCACATAGTTTTCTGGATTTCATCATCAGGAAGTTGGTTACCCTTGGGACTAGCTCAGGGTGATATGAGGATAAACACCCTTGTTCACGGGGTTTAATAATTAGTGGGTGTGCAGCTATAATTTTTTACCAAGCCTAATCAGGGTGAAGCAAAAGCTTATTTAGCCTACACAGATTTTAGACAATGTCACCTTCTTTTGAGGTTTCTTTTCCCCTTAGGATACCTAGAGTCAAACTCGTGCTAGGAAGATATTTTCATCCATTCGTGTAATACTTCTCACTAAGGAGAATGCATAAACATACCTTTATAGATACCACCATACCCACCCCTTTTTATAGACCTAGGACTAAAGGATACATCAAAACACAACAAACAAATACACCAACAAAAAACATCAAAAAACCGAATAACACCCAAAATTTCACACAACATCAAGTAGCAAAAACACACTCACTTAAACATCAACATCCTTATTGATTTTTTGTTTTCTTTTTTATTTCTATGTTTGTATAAATAACATATTTCTTTAAAAAAACCCATAAAAAACAACAATAAAACCATCGAAACATCCAAAAAATCCATTTCTTTATATTTTTCCCACCTTTAGCTACTCATGGTCCAAACGCGCAGCCAAACTAAAGTCCAAACGCATAATTCCATGGAGCAGTTTGAGTAAATCACCTATTATTTGACAATGCTTCCAACCCATTTGGGGGAGATCCCCCTCATCCCATATAATACCTTCTCCACCATCCATATTATCATGTGTACAACTACCAAGGCCTGTTATCAATCCTCACATTCTAATCTAGACCTAGAATCTCAGGTCACCTCTACCAATATAACCAAAAACCCTCTTAAGAGAACTACTTTCAAATCAATATAATGTAGTGTATAGAAAGTAGTATCAATAGCAGTAATTAAAGCAATGCACAAAACACCATCCACAATAGAGACACAACAATTTACGTGGTTCACCCAATGCGGGCTACTCCACGGATAAAATATTTCACTAAATTTTATCAAATCAAATCTGGGAATACCTTTCCCGATTACAATGTTTATGGGCACCAACCCAAAGGAGACACCAATCCCCTAGCTCTGTTCTAGCCGGTGATCCTCTAGAAGACCTCTGCCTCCTCTGCCCTTAGCAAATGGAACTCTATCCACAGAAGACACCTATCTTCCCTGCTCTGGTTGGAGACCTCTGTCCTCAACTCTATCACCTCCAAAGTTGGTCCTCGAAATTGCACTAAACATAGTCCTTCGGTCTAGCACAAATGTCCTCGATCTCTTTCTCTGATCTGCACCAAACATAGTCCTTCGGTCCGGCACAAATGTCCTTGTCCTCTTTCTCTGGTCTGCACAAAAAACATAGTCCTTCGCTCTTTTTGTGCAAGCACAGCTGCACTTGATCAAACTTCGACCTTTGCACCTCTACGCAATCACAGCAGCATATACTTCGCGCACTCTGCTTCCTTGCAATCTTACTCACTTAGAAGATTCGATGAAATGCACTCTGTACACTACAATCGACTTTTGCACTCTGCTTCTTGGCGATCAAACTTCTCCCCGCCCTCTATCTGCGAATGTCGCACTTTGAATGCACACATAAAAATCGATGCCTTAGCTCTCCAAACAGCCCTCCTTTTATACTAACACATTCAAGATTTAAACCTTGGTCTTAGTCGGTTGTTACCCTTAAACTACGTCGGCTGCAAAACCCTAAACTGCATCGACTCAAATTTAACTCTGTCAACTTCGACCGCCTCTGTGGTTCTGTAGCTTTTCTCGCGAAACTACAACATGTCGCGATATCGTGACACCTTTGCAACCAAACACTATCTTATGGCTTTTGTCGTGATATCGTGACACTTTTTGCTTCTGTTGACGTCATCTTCACTCCTGTCATGAAATCGTGACCCTTCTGACTTCATGGCCTTCTTCTCTACTTTTGTCATGAAATCGTGACACTACTGCCTCTGCTGACGTCATCTTCACTCCTATCATGAAATCGTGACCCTTCTCACTTTCTCAACCTTTTCTCGACTTGCACTAGCGAAAATGGAACATGTCACGAAATCACGACGCTTTTGTCTTCATAGCCTTCCTTTCTGCTTTTGTCATGAAATCATGACACTTCACCTATGGAAGACATGCTATCAGTTTCTGTCATGAAATCGTGACACTTCTACTACCGTCTGCTATCTTTTTTGCCTGTCATGAAATCGTGACGCTTTCAGCTTCCATACGCTTTCTTTGTAGCCCGTCGCGAAATCGTGACGCTTCTCATTTTAGACTCTTCCCTTTGCTGCATGTCGCGAAATCATGATAGTTCTCACTTCGAGTTTTGTAGCATGTCACGAAATCATGACAGTCCTCACTTCGTCTTTTGCAGCATGTTGCAAAATCGTGACACTTTATCTTGCTACTTTCTCTCTCTTCGAACTTGTCACGAAATCATGACAACTCACATTTCAGACTCTCTTCTACATTATGTCATGAAATCGTGACACTTTTCCTTTTGGACTCCTTCTCCGGCAACATGTCACGAAATCGTGACACTTTTTCTTTCGGACTTCCTCTCCTGCAACATGTCGCGAAATCGCGACACTTTTTCGTCCGTACAATCTTCCTTGCAATATGTCGCGAAATCGTGACACTTTTCCTTCTCGGCCTTCCTGCTCTTTTCAAGTCACGAAAATGCGACATGTCACGAAATCGCGACACTTTCCACCTTGCTCTCCTTCTCTGCCAACATGTCACAAAATCGTGACAATTTTCCCTGCTTCTTCTCTCTCTTCCAACATGTCGCGAAATCGCGATAGTTTTTCCAGCTCTTTCTCTCTCCTCTAACATGTCACGAAATCATGATAGTTTTTCCAGCACTTTCTCTCTCCTCTAACATGTCGCGAAATCACGACAGTCTTTCCAGCCTGCTGCATACTTTTTCTAACTTGTCTTTTTCTTTGATCTTTTGCAAAAGAGCTACTATGAATGATTTTCTTGGAAACTCACTGTCCATGCTCTGAATAATCTGACATTAAATCAAATTCCTTCAAGAGCTTCTTGACATCAATGACAACTTCTACACTTGAGCAAAGGCAATGTACCCAAGGTACCCAAAATTGCCAACAATCTCCCCCTTTGTCATTGATGGCAAACCTTTACCGAAAACACATCTCAAGAGCCAAAACTGAAACCAGCTGTGCTAACACCGAGAATCTGCCTTTGAGGTTTTGCTCCCCCTGACTTGAAGCTCTTCTCTTCACTTGAAGCTCTCCCCCTTACTCATATCTCTCCCCCTTTGTCATCAATGGCAAAGGGTCACCTTTGGGGCTTGGGACTAAGAATGAGCCTCTTAGCTTAGTCCCTCCCCCACCTCCTGATGAGGTGATTAAAATAGGGGTGGGAGTAAAACTCCCATTAGGCACTGATCATCATCAGTGTCTATAACTTCCTTGCCAGGCCTTCTCTTGAACTCATTGTCCATTTTCCTGTTCCTGTTACTGTTCTTGTTCTTGTTCTCATCCCTATTTTTGTTCATGCCTTGATCCTTGGATCTGTTCATACCACTATTCCTGTTCCTGTACCTTGGAAGATCAGCTCTACACTGTCTAGCTATGTGACCTCCATTGTTGCACTTATAACAGGTAACAATGTTATTTCTTTTAGGCATACCTGTTCTTTGAATCCGCCAGTTCTGCCCAAACTCGTTCTGATTAATCTCGTTCTGGCCGAGCCCGTTATTTATCTCGCAATAGACCGCCTTGTGCCCGAACTATTGACAAGAGTAGCAATACCCTCGAAAGAAACTAGCACTTCTGAATTTGTCATTTACTTTCTTCACTTGAGCCATGCAATGTACAACCATGTGACCAAACTTGTGACACGCAAAACATCTGCCGTGAAATTTTCTTTTATTCGACCTCTTGGGTCCCGAAAACTTCTTCTTCTCAATCTGAATTTCGTTTTCTATTTTTGTGCATCTATCACTCACGGACTCATGATCTGAAGTACTTTCTTCATCAGAACTCTCTTCCTTTTGAAATCTCTTGCTAGATTCCCCAACCTGTTCCTTGTGCGGCTCAACAAAACCAAGGCCTGTTTTATCTCGTTGGTTTTCTTTGACCTTTGATGAGAGACTTAACCCTTTTAGAGCTATCTTGAAACCTATACAGCCTTATCCTTGTACTCTTTAGTTTCCACTTCCAAAGAAGCCATTTTCTGTTCCAATTCACTATATTTAAGAACCTTGGACTCTAACTCAACCTTGAGTTCTTGAGTCTTAGCTATAGAGAAATCAAGATTTTCTATAAGATCATCTCTTTCCATACAACATTCATCTAACTTATCCTGGAGTCTGGCATTCTTCTTTCTTTCCTTTTTCAAAGCACTAAGAGCACTACTAAGTTCACTTTCAAGATCCTTTATTTGTTTGCTTTCTGAATCATCAAAGTCTTTTCTAGATTTCTTATCACTAGAGGTGCTACCCTTTTCAAAAACCATACAAGCATCTTCCTTATAGTTTTCTGAAGCATCCTCATACATACTAGTAACCAATTCATTATTTGTGCAATCATCCTCAAGGTGACCAAAATTTCCACATCTAAAACATTTCATGATAATGAATCTATGTTTCGGTTCTTCCTCTTTTTCTGATATGAACAACATCTCATTTTCACTATCACTTGAAGAACTTTCACTATCACTACTAGAACACTTACTTGCTTTGTCTAGGTAGAAACTCTTCTTGTGCTTGTGAGAATACCTCTTTTCGTGGTTGTTGTGCTCATCTTTGTTCTTCCTGTGATGCTTGTACTTTTCAGAATCCTTGCTCTTAGAATCCTGTTTCTCTTCATCACTTTCATTCTTGGAAATAGTACAGTCAGTAGCATAATGACCAAACTTTCCACAATTGAAACATCTTATATTTTTCATGCTTTTGTGCTTTCTAGAGAACTTGCCTTTCTTGTTGTAATATGCCTCTTCATCACTAGAAGACTCATCACTCTCTTGAAGTTGTTTACCCTTGGATTTCTTGGTAGCTTTGAAAGCTGCTTCTTTCTTGACGTCAACCTTTACCTGAGTTCTCAACTCAAATGTTGCAAGAATGCTATGAAGCTCATCCTTTTTCAGTTTATCCAAATATTTAGCTTCCTCAATAGCAGAAATATTTTCACTAAATCTATTAGGAAGAGATCTTAAAATCTTATCACAAACATCATTTTCAGCAAGCTCAAGTCCTAAGTCTTTCATGGAGTTAACAACCTCATCCATACGAAGCATGTAGTCACTAATATTTTCATCATCATTCATATTGAGTTGTTCAAACATACCTTTGAAATGTCTCAACTTGGCCTTTCTGACATTTGCATCACCTGTATGAACCACCCGCAACTGTTTCCACATTTCACTAGTTGTCTTGCAGTGAATTACTTTGGTGAGATCTGCTTTCTGTAAACCTTTCAGGATTGCATTCATTGCTTTTGAATTGCTGTGATGTAGGAGCCTATCTTCTTTAGTATATGGACCATTTACAGGAATAGTGTACCCGTCTTCAATCACTTCCCAAACCTCATTCCCAAGTGCCATTAGATAAACCTTCATCCTTGCACTCCAAAGACCAAAATCTGATCCATCAAGAATAGGTGTTCCATTGCCACTTGAATAATCCATTGTGTTCTTTGCTAGCTTTTCCTTCAAGCCGTTAAACTTTCCTAAGGCACCCGCTCCGATACCAATTGAAGAACACAAGCTTATACTGAGAGGGGGGGTGAACAATATAAGACCGCTTTTTACTTTTTCCTCCAAATCAACTTTCAAATCAATATAATGCAAGTGTATAGAAAGCAATATCAATAGCAGTAATTAAAGCAATGCACAAAACACCATCCACAATAGAGACACAACAATTTACGTGGTTCACCCAATGCGGGCTACTCCACGGATAAAATCTTTCACTAAATTTTATCAAATCAAATCTGGGAATACCTTTCCCGATTACAATGTTTATGGGCACCAACCCAAAGGAGACACCAATCCCCTAGCTCTGTTCTGGTTGGTGATCCTCTAGAAGACCTCTACCTCCTCTGCCCTTAGCAAATGGAACTCTATCCATAGAAGACACCTGTCTTCCCTACTCTAGCTGGAGACCTCTGTCCTCAACTCTATCACCTCCAAAGCTGGTCCTCGAAATTGCACTAAACACAGTCCTTCGGTCTAGCACAAATGTCCTCGATCTCTTTCTTTGATCTGCACCAAACACAGTCCTTCGGTCCGGCACAAATGTCCTTGTCCTCTTTCTCTGGTCTGCACAAAAAACACAGTCCTTCGCTCTTTTTGCGCAAGCACAGCTGCACTTGATCAAACTTTAACCTTTGCACCTTTGCACAATCACAACAACATATACTTCATGCACTCTGATTCCTTGCAATCTTTCTCACTTAGAATATTCGATGAAATGCACTCTGTACACTGCAATCAAATTTTGCACTCTGCTTCTTGGCGATCGAACTTCTCCCCGCCCTCTATCTGTGAATGTCGCACTTCGAATGCACACATAAAAATCGATGCCTTAGCTCTCCAAACAACCCTCCTTTTATACTAACACATTCAAGATTTAAACCTTGGTCTTAGTCGGTTGTTACCCTTAAACTACGTCGACTGCAAAACCCTAAACTGCATCGGCTCAAATTTAACTCTGTCGACTTTGACCGCCTCTATGGTTCTGTAGCTTTTCTCGCAAAACTACAACATGTCACGATATCGTGACACCTTTGCAACCGAACACTATCTTATGGCTTTTGTCGTGATATCGCGACACTTTCTACTTCTGCTGACGTCATCTTCACTCTTGTCGTGAAATCGTGACCCTTCTGACTTCATGGCCTTCTTCTCTGCTTTTGTCATGAAATCGTGACACTACTGCCTTTGCTGACGTCATCTTCACTCCTGTCATGAAATCGTGACCCTTCTCACTTTCTCAACCTTTTCTCGGCTTGCACTAGCGAAAATGAAACATGTCGCTAAATCGCGACGCTTTTGTCTTCATAGCCTTCCTTTCTACTTTTGTCATGAAATCATGACACTTCACCTATGGAAGACATGCTATCAGTTTTTATCGTGAAATCGTGACACTTCTACTGTCGTCTGCTATCTTTTCTGCCTATCGCAAAATCATGACGCTTTCAGCTTTCGTACGCTTTCTTTGTAGCCCGTCACGAAATCGTGACGCTTCTCATTTCAGACTCTTCCCTTTGCTGCATGTCGTGAAATCATGATAGTTCTCACTTTGAGTTCTGCAGCATGTCGCGAAATCACGACAGTCCTCACTTCGTCTTTTGCAGCATGTCGCAAAATCGCGACACTTTATCTTGCTACTTTCTCTCTCTTTGAACTTGTCATGAAATCGTGACAACTCACATTTCGGACTCTCTCTTCTGCATTATGTCGCGAAATCATGACACTTTTCCTTTTGGACTCCTTCTCCGACAACATGTCGCGAAATCGCGACACTTTTTCTTTCGGACTTCCTCTCCTACAACATGTCACGAAATCGCGACACTTTTTCGTCCGTACAATCTTCCTTGCAATATGTCGCAAAATCGTGACACTTTTCCTTCTCGGCCTTCCTGCTCTTTTCAAGTCGCGAAAATGCGACATGTCACGAAATCGTGACACTTTCCACCTTGCTCTCCTTCTCTGCCAACATGTCGCAAAATCATGACAGTTTTCCCTGCTTCTTCTCTCTCTTCCAACATGTCACGAAATCATGACAGTTTTTCCAGCTCTTTCTCTCTCCTCTAACATGTCGCGAAATCGCGACAGTTTTTCCAGCACTTTCTCTCTCCTCTAACATGTCATGAAATCGCGACAGTCTTTCCAGCCTGCTGCATACTTTTTCTAACTTGTCTTTTTCTTTGATCTTTTGCAAAAGAGCTACTATGAATGATTTTCTTGGAAACTCACTGTCCATGCTCTGAATAATCTGACATTAAATCAAATTCCTTCAAGAGCTTCTTGACATCAATGACAACTTCTACACTTGAGCAAAGGCAATGTACCCAAGGTACCCAAAATTGCCAACACTCTCCACCATCTCCTCCCAACTCTTCAACCTTTATCTTACGTGGTCCCCTAGGCCCCCACTCATATCCTTATCTCTTTCATCCTTTCCCACACTCATGTCCTCCTTCCTATAACCTCCAAAACCAATCATGTCTTGACTATTCCTATTCCATCTCTAATTAATTTACAACATATCTTAGATCGACTTGCAAATATTAAGATGTAGTCAAGTCATTAAAATAATTCCCCATCACTATTAAATCTTCCCCCATCCAACATTCCTCTAATCCATCACCTTATTATAAACATTCCAATCATCTTCATCATCCTTCTCATCCACTTCGCACTTGGACACCCCTGTCGAAACCAATGTTGACAATTTTCTAAAACTTGCAAGACGCAAAAGTAATTTTTTTACCTAACATTCACCTAGAGCAAACCAATAAATCCACACCTAAGTGGTTCAAATAAGACCACTATTGCATCTACCATCATCAAAAGGATTATGAATTTGAGGACTGTCAATATTTCAAGCATCTAGTACAAGATCTACTAGATCATGGAGAATTAACCATCTCATCCCCCTTCCAACAACTCCATTTTTTTCAATCTCCTCTTCATCAATTGGCTTCTTTTGCCCATCTACATATTACACATAACCACCAATTGAATTCATCCACCCCAATCATACCCATCACAAATCA
Organism: Wollemia nobilis; assembly: GCA_028583015.1. Taxonomy (NCBI): domain Eukaryota; kingdom Viridiplantae; phylum Streptophyta; class Pinopsida; order Araucariales; family Araucariaceae; genus Wollemia; species Wollemia nobilis. The sequence goes on along the minus strand of JAQPPZ010000541.1, from coordinate 23,718,715 downwards.
CCTTATCGCTTGAGTTGGATGACACTACATTATCAATGTTATCATAAATTTGATCAATACTCAACACCCATTCTTGGAATCTATGTCTATCCAAGAACCTTACCTGTGACTATCACTAGCCCTCCTTTTTTGGGGCAAAAGCATAACTTCTCTCCTTAAATCAAAACTCAAATACAATCTCAATTTGGTATGCTCTATGCCTATGTATGATTTGTTTCCCATGCCTACACTACATCAAGGTGGTAACTTAAGACCGCTTACAATTTATTCCTAGTGTCTTGAGGAAACCTACCATAGGGTTGGCCTACTTTCTAAATCAATTATGATCAATAATCTATCAATAATAAGGTTCAAATATATTCATCTCTTCTATCACTAGGGCATCCTACATTTATTATGATTTAAGACAATTCGACTTCTCCTTCTCAAGTGTAACTTCGACTCATTTGCCTTCCCTATGACCCTCATCATCACCCCATCACTCATTAATTCTACTCTAGCTCCTCCTTCCTCTCCTATCCAACCTTCGAGTGATTGTGTACTAATGGTTGTTTTCTTCCTTTCTTTCTCTTTCTCTCCTCCACCTTTATTGTATTATTTCCTCTTCCCTTTCCCTTCTTTTTCTTATCCTTTTCACCTCCAAACTTTTTGTATTTGTTCTCTCTCCACTTCCTCAACTCGCTTCTAGTCTAGGGAAATCCATTATTTTTTAAAGCCACCCTCTAGTCTAGGGGAGTCATCCATCATTCAAAAATCAATTTTGTATCTGGAAAAGTGGTAATTCTCTCCATTTCTACTTTTTATGAGATCACATAGATCCCAATTTTTTCTCTCCTTTCTTCATCATTCATTTTCATCCAACCATTCCTCAACATCTTTCAGTATCTTCATCAAAACTTTGGTAATGTACACTTCCATGTCCCATAAATTCTTCCTCATGCTACCTTACCTATTTTTGCCTATTACCAATCATCTCTTCATGATTCTTATCAGTCTCCTTTGACTCCCTTCCATCTCCATTTTCTATTCCTCTACATCTAACCCCACTCATTCTACATACTCTTGATGGGTACTTTCTCTTCTTTCTACTCTCTTTCATTCCTTTTTCCTCTCATCCCATTCATGGTTGTACAATCACATTTTGAATGACTACATACCCTTGAATGGTTCCTCTTTCTTCTTCCATTCCTCTCCCTCAATTCTTCTCTCATTCTTCTCCTTTCCCTCTCCCTTTTTTCTCTTTTCTCATCTTTGCCTCTTTTCAATTTTATCATATCACACTCACATTCTCTATATTTCTCTCCCAAGTTTTAATCAAATGTTATCTTTATCACTATTTGGATCTATTTGTATTATTTGCTCATCATGGTTAATTGCATTAATCAAGGATGTCTATAAATTCATATACATCTCATTACTTTCTATGTCTTTCTATCGCACTACTAGTCCCTTTTGCACATCCTCCATCCATCCTCCATTTTATGTCATTTTATTGATTTTTTTGCATCTCCCCTTTAGTCATAGTCCTGCTTATGCCCCTCCCTTATGATATCTTGTCCCATCATTGTCTTTGGTTAATGGAATAATTAGGTTCTTTCAGTTATTCAACCATACATAGTATTCCAATCAACCTTCATTGAATTCCATCTAGTCTTTAAGTTCTTTAGGCCTCTCCTAGTTACCTCGAGTTATCTCTTGGACCATACACATATCTCACACATTAATCACATTTTGAGTATATAGAAGACAAATCCAATATTAGCTCTCACTATAAAGTGAACGGTTTCCCCTACTTATCCTATCATGCATATAATCCAAATCTAAGGATCCACAATACATGCAAAAAAAAACTCATCTTTATAATTCATCATGGATCCATAGGTATTTTAGATTCCTCCACTGGGGCTATAGATGTTCAAATGGTAGTGGAGCAATGTCAAAGGATTATGGGGCTATCTCCATTGGGGCTATAGATGCTTGACTAATAGTGGAGTATGCCCTCCATGTGGCAACATGTCTATCATATTAGCAATATTTTGTATAGACCTCTGACTACTTGCGAATGAGCTAGCTTACTAGGGATTGAGCTACAATTGGTCAATCCAACCTCACTCAAAATTTAAAATGAACCAAATTACACACACTTTGGTCCTTGAGAGACTTGACTCCCTAGGATGGTTTTAGTATTTCAAAGTGCCTGATTGGTTATTAGACAAACTTGATTGGTATCACTAGGGTATTTGAGTTACTTGAGAACCTTTTAGATTATCACTTCCTAGGATACTTGAGGTGACAAATATTGTTGCTACCCTCACCCGTTATTACCATTATGTCAATTACGTCTCTCTTATTCCATTGTTATATCATTATGATTATGATGATGCTCTTGATTAATCACTAAATCATGATTGGTAATACACAAACATTTTTAGAATGGTTATCAAACACACATTTCTATATCTATCTTATCACATTATAATCATCACATCCAATGCCATCCATATCTATCCACAACTATCTAAATCATCTAACATATTCATCATTCATCACAAATCAACCCACAACACATCAAACACATCATATAAATAAAAGCCATATATATATATATATATATATATATATATATATATATATATATATATATATATATATATATATATATATATATATATATAACATAATGCATCATAGTATCATACACGTAGGATACATCTGCATGGATCTTAGACCTACAAAAATCATGCTCACATATCCAAAACTAAATCCTCGCTACCACTCACCATTGGTCTCTCCACTTATCTTCGTCCTCTACGCTTGTCTCTCACTTCCTCTTAGGATCATTTTCTCTCTCTTGCTCCCTCAAAATTGCTCCCCATCCCATTGTCTCCATAAACTCCTCATAATTAAATGCCTCATCAATTTATGATCCACCCTCCTCCTCATCTATCATGGATGTTAACTCCTCTACTGATCTCGATGATCCTACCCCACTATTCATGTATCTATGTACCCATCATGTCAACGCTTTATCCTCACTCTTGCACCTCTCCACTAACTCTCTTGTAATGTTATTGTGGTGGACTCGCCACCTGATACTACCATATATTCCCACATCTATTCCACCTAAAATAGTAATCAATCCCTCTCCACTATCATTTTTGACACTTGCTATCACAACTCTTGATATGTTTCCACCCTCACCCTCTAATTTTGCATCTACTCCGTCACTCGCATCAATCTCCCCCTCTCCTCCAATATCTACTCCCCCTCCACTACCAACTTTGTCATCCATCCCTCTAACTCATCATGCTCTGTGGTTGTTAGAGTATATTACATCATTTGGGTCATGTAAATGTACCACCCTTGGTACATAACTAGAGTAGTAGATTACTTTAGGGGGTAGTTAGCTAGTTACTTCAAGTAATATAATAAATGCACAAGTGTCTATGTGCAAGTTGTAAATGTGCAAGGTGTCCCCTTGTACAACTAGGTAGAGTGTTGGCCAAGCAATCCATATTTCTATATAAAGGGCCTCATAGTGAGTGATTATATATCATTGTAGGTAGTAGTAGGTATACTGGGTAGATCACCATATAGATTGGTGATGGAGTACAATGTAGTTCTTTAGCATCAGTTCTGGAGTGTTCATTTCCTCCATACTGCATTGTATCATTTTCATCACTTTCCATTAATAGCATATTTCAACATCTTACATTTTTGCATATTTTGCATCCTATGATTGCATTCTCCCATAGCTCACATTATCAAAAGCTAACAATGGTATCAGAGCCATGGTAGGTCGATAGGATTAGGGAGAGCTATTTTTTTTAAATCTTGTTTGGCAAACCACAAGAGAGATAGAGAGGAAAAGCAAATCTCAGTTCCAGAATTTTTGAGATTGCATTTGGCTAGAGTCTTTCCACAGAGTTATAGAAAACTCGTGAAGACTAGGACTCAACATTCATTCCACTAGATTGACAAATCAACTAGTGAAGATTCATCATTGATAGATTTAGATTCATTATACTAATAGTTTGTTGTAGGAAAAGGAGATTCAAGAAAGTTGGGAAGCTTCCTACAAGAGAGCTAGGAAGAATATCTTCTTAGAATCAATCCAGCACTAGAAGCAACAAACAAAAGAAGAGGAGATTCTAGGAACCTGAGGGAGTCCTATTGTAGACCTGCACATTGCTAAAAAGAAGGCCATAGAAGCCTTGTTGCAAAAAAAAGCCATAGAAGCCTTGATCTAGAAGAAAATGCCATAGAAGCCTTGATCTAGAAGAAAAGGCCATAGAAGCCTTGAACCTAAAGAAGACTCTAGAGAAGAGTTCTTGAGCTAGAAGAAGACTCCAGAGAAGAGTCATTAAAAGACTAGAGAAGAGTTTGTGAGAGATAGGAGATTGGTGATCTCCTTTTTTGATAGAAGACTTCCTCTAGAAGAAGCTGAAGAGACCCATCAAAGATCTCATTGAAGAACTTCCATCCTTAGAAGAGATAGAGAAGGACTATCAAAAGTCTTATTCTAGAGATCCATGAAGAAGATCTCATTGCCAACACTTTCGTAGTTGAAGGTTGAAGGAAAGGTCTCATCAAGAAGACCAGAGAAGTTGCAAGACTAAAGACCTTGGAGAGGTCTCAAGGAGAAGGCTTGGAGAGCCTCATTACAGAAATTGGAGAAGCCATCAAAGAAGTTCCTAGGAGAACTCATTGGAGAAATTCACTACAAAATATAGTGAAAGAATTGGGACAATTATCACCATCCGACAACAAGCCCAAAGGAGAAATATTTGGCAAACAATTTGTCAAACTTTAGAGAGAAGATTCATGAAGACCTCAAGATTTTTAGATTCTTGAGAAGAAAGCCCTGTTTGAAGTCAGAACTCAGATAGAAGAAACCTACCAAATCCAAGAAGATTTGGAGATTATCCTTCATAGCTAAGAAGGCATATTTTAGTGAATAGATTGACTACTAAAGGGCAACAATCAAGATAGCATTACTAGCTATAAAACTTCGAAGTTCCAGGCCAGATCCTGAAGGAGAAGTTGAAATCATCTACTACAATTTTAGAGTAGAAACTAGAAGCATTCATAACTATGAGCAACCACCATTCTAGACAAGAAATTTGGTGAATCAACTCATCAAGATATTCATCATCAAAGGTAAGCAACTTAGGTGCAAAAGGTTCATTACTTGAACACTTAATTCAGATTACTACTTAACTTCATTAAGCACCTTATTAGAATTCAAAAGTTGCAAAATAGAAGGTTGCATTTTAAGTCCTCAAAGAAAGTGCAGAAGATAGTTTCTGTTAAGGTTCATTACCTGCACATTAATAGGAGTTAGATACATTCTTCCTATTATCTAATTATTGAGAAGAGGACTACATTAAGAAATTTGTAGTGATCATTAGTGCATTTGAAACTACTTTGAGAGCTTATTAATAGGAGCAATAAGGTGAGATTATTAAAGTGCATTAATTTGGAAATATTATTGGTTCATTGCACTATACTAGTTGTTCATTAAACTAGTTACTCTCAAAGGGTTATTTTGTGTATTGATTGTTAAGATCAAAGGCACAAAAATCTGCAAATAATCAAAGTGTCTAAAGACACTATTCAGAACTCAATACCTACAAGATATTATGGCCTATAGAAGCCACCAAGCAGATCAAAATTCCTCCAAGGAGTGGAGAAGAAGAAGGCAACCATTAAATCAGTGATAGAAGCTACAAATCGAGACTTGGTGAGTCTCAGATTCGAGGTGCACTAAGAGTTCTTTATAGGTAAAATATTAGTGTAGAAATTACTTCTTCAAAAGCTTACTATCTATGTGATTATTAGCTTGGATTCATTACCAAATTAACCAAGCAAATGAGAGAGTTTTCTAGAAAATAAGACAACATCAAATCAACCCTTGCCTACAAGGATTAGTATAGAAAAGTCACCATCAAAACTAGTAGGAGAAGCTTGCAAAAGAAGGTGCAAAAGCAAGGTATTCTATTATAAGCATATTTACATTATTTTGCACCATAATATCCTATCCTACGTAGCAAAAATGATATATTCTAAGTGTCATAAAGACACATCCTTCACAAGCAAGGATCATCTCATAAGTGGTCGTAGAGGAGCACTATCCAAGCAAGGTCAAAAGAGCCTTCAAGAAGCTCACATCACCCATGGGGTTGGACAACAAGCAACCTACAAGCATACATAGCACAACACAAAGAAAGAAGCCATCATCTACAAAGGAAGAAGAACAATAACTTGAAAGTAGGTGAATATTAAAGCATAAACAAAGAAAGCAATACCCAAGAGATAGACGTTCATCCAAAAGGAGCGCTCAAAGCCACCATTGGAGTGTCTCAAAACACCAAAGTATTGCTCATCATCCTAGCTAAAGCCACCATTGGAGTGCAATAGAACCTCCATCATAGCATTGCTCATCATCTTAGCTGGAGCCACCTATACAGGAAATACATTGGCTTGGAAGAAGGTGTTGAAGATAAGATATCAAAAGCATTGGCTAGAAAAAGAAGAGGTAAGAAATAATACGTTGGAGAAGGTTTACATGCAAAAACCCTAAGCACCACTTGGCACATCCCTTCTTGGCGCCCTCATATTTCTCAATGTACGTTCAAAGAAGAATGTTTAAGAAAGGCATCTTCGATTACAAACTGGGAGGTTACTTAAGCTTAGCCATCATTGGGAGGTTACGAATGCCCAACCATCATTGCATAGGAGAATGAGCGTTAGAAGAACTCATATATCAATGCTCACCTTTGGTGTAACTCCCAAGCACCACTTGTCATAAGGAGGAAGGCATATTCACTATTTAATAGCACCTATTCTTAGAGAACGATAACATATTTCAAGGCACGTAATCAAGTCTGTAAGGTGTGGAAGCACGTTCATAGCAAGCATTGTGTAAGAGTGCATTCAAGACATGAAGATTCAGCACTAGAATTAGACACCCAACAAGGTCAAAATTCCACACAAGGAGGTGGAAGATTCAGATAAGGCATCCATTAATGAAGGAGCATTAAATGCTCAACGTCATCAAGCAATAACAACATCCATTCAAGGAGCATTGGACAATGAATACAACACTGCAAAAATACATTGGAGGAAGCTTATACTAAGGTATATCATGCACCAATATTACTAAGGTTATTTACTTGCTTTTATTAAATTCTAAAAGGAGCTATAAGGTGATTTTTATAAGGTTTACTATTGCATTGGATAATACAAATCAACCAAGCATTAGTAGATAATAAAGCAAGTTTATATTTTAGAAAATTAATTATTGAGGTGCATACACATAATATAATATTTGCAATAATCAAGTAGGAGATATAAGGTTGTCAACCTTGATTAAATCATTATTAAATTACAAATATCATTATTTTCTAATATTCCAAAAAGTAGGGAGATATAAGGCATACTACTTCAAACTATATACATATAATTAGAATTTAGAAAATTAATCTATTGGAAAGAGAAGCAAATCAATTGCCTACATATAGAGTTGGAATTAATTGGTAAAAATTATCTCATACTCATTCTAAGGAGACAAAAATAAATCCAACCATTAAAGCATACTTCATTGGGAAAGATAAGGTAAAATTAAAAGGTTGATTATTCTCAAAATATTACAAAATCAACTTAGAAGGTGAACTAAGCATATTCTAATTATTAGGGAGATATAAGGAAGCCTAAAAAACCTAAATCTAAGAGAGGTTTTATCAAATTAGTTCACATATCTTAACTAGGGAGATATAAGGAATTCTACAAAACCTAAAGCCAAGAAAGGTTTTATACGTAGAGAGTCATCATGACCACAAACAAATTCATCCTTACAGAATCTCAACTACTTAAGGGCCCAAATTACTTCTCATGGAAAAACAAAGTGAGAGCTATTCTGATATTTGAAAAACTTTGGGATATTGTCAAAGGAGCAAAAACTAAACCAACTCAGGGAGAAACAAAGATTCAGAAGTTTGAAGAAAGTGATGCTAAGGCATTAATGATAATAACCTTTGCCATCACAGATGAAATACAAGCTTACATTAGCTCAACAGGGACATCTACAGATGCTTGGAAAATATTAGAGAAAATATTTGAAGGGAAAAATAAAGCCACTATCTTAAATCTTCAAACTCAATTACATTCCCTGAAAATGAACAGTGGTGAAAGCATAGAACTATTCTTAAGGAAGATAGCAGATATCAAAGGAAAATTACTAACCCTAGGAGAAAAGGTTGAAGATAAATTCCTTGTTCAAGTAACCTTGAGAGCACTTCCAGATAGCTACAAGCATCTAGTTACATCCTTACAGGTTCTAAGCAAAGATACAGAGTTTGATGAACTAATCAACATTCTTCAAGAATATGAGATAGAAAATACAGTGAAATATGAAATGACTAACAATGCATTGGTCTCAAAAGATAATCCACAGGGAAACATTGCTTCATCATCAAAAGGTCGAAGACCATGGAATAACAGATATTGTCAGATATGCAGGAGAAAAGGGCATAACACCAATTACTACAGATTCAATCCAAGAAATCAGAATCAAGGAAATCAGATGAACTATGGAAGCCAACCAAATAGGGCATTCCAACCAAGGCAATATCAAAATAATCCCCGACAACAACAATCTCAACATCAGAACTATTATCCACAATTGGAATATCGAAAAGGGAATAAAAAAGGACATCTAGCTCAAAAGATTGAAGAAATTGAAGAACTGGAAGATACGACAGATGATCAAGAAGTCAAAGCTCTTACAGCAAGGGTAACATGGTATGAAGACACTAACTACTTGCTTGAACATGATACAAGAAAAAGAAGAAGATCCATATTGAAGACTAAAGTCTTCAATACCCAAATAATGTAATACAGGGGGTGTTAGAGTATATTACATCATTTGGGTCATGTAAATGTACCACCCTTGGTACATAACTAGAGTAGTAGATTACTTTAGGGGGTAGTTAGCTAGTTACTTCAAGTAATATAATAAATGCACAAGTGTCTATGTGCCAATGATGCATGCTCCAGTTGGTCCCGTTAGCCTGCAAAAACTTCAAAATGCAATATCTCGACCAATATAACTCAGAAAAGCATGAAATTTTAACTACAGCATCATATAATAAGATGGAAAACACCTATGTAAAAATTCACAAAATTTTTGATAAATTTGTATTCATTCTAGGGTGGGACGAATAATACTATCACAAATTGGGGGGCACCAAGGGGTGGTACGCCCACCGATGTTGCCTAAATTTACAATCAATTCCACTAGGGAATGGTCCAAAACACAAAGGGGGTATTTTCATAAAATTTAAGGTGGAAATTCACTCGATTGATAGGTTTGTGTAAATAAATTATGTCTCTTTGAGTCACTCAATAACCTCATTCGCTAAGAAGAGATCTCGAGGGAAAGAGAGCACAATCAGGTGAGGGGAAATATCCGTAGTGCTTCGTTGCTTAAACCTTAAAACTCCTCTACTCCTTTGTGTGGAAAATACATCCACTTTATAGCCACAGGAGGCTCATGTGCAAAATGGCATGCATGGCAAGAGGCGCCACTTGGTCACCGGGGTGGCATGCATTGGAGGGGGAAGAGAATCTCCCAATTTGGCCTCCCTTATGGAGCAAGGCATAAATATGCTATGTGCTCTAACTTGTAGGTATGAGTAGGTAGGATAAATGATCGTTACCAGGCGTCATTTGTCCAGATTTAACTTTTTATCGATCAAACCTGCTATTCGCCCCACCCTGGGATGAATGTTGTTATTCACTCCAAGGTGGGACGAATAGGATCTGTATTCATCCCAGGGTGGGATGAATAGGGACAAGGTGCCAAAAGGTCCCCAAATTGTCCTGAAACCTTCCAAAAACCTATACAAAGTGGCTAGAACCATTGTATACCTTCTGAGGGCTGCCCTAGGGGCCTTGTTATGTCAATTTAGTCATTGCTTTTGGTAGCATAATCAAATTGGCCATATTTTAGTGTCTACATATGCTCCTTTTTAAGATGAATTATTTGCAACACAATGCTGAGCAAAAATAGATGACCAAAATGTTCAATGATTAAGGTTGTTCAGTGACCTAACCAACTTTAGATGCCCCAATCCTAGAAAGAGCATGCATTCTTGAATTCTTGCTTCTGATGAGCTAAGGAACTTGCTTGAGCTTGGATATTGTTCTATCATGAAGATACGAGGCCTATGATTCCATGATGCCAACAATGTCAAGTGATTTAATTGATGTTTTGTGCTTGTTTGCTACCCCAAGCAGGGGCGTGATTATCTTTGTCAATGAACACAATTTGCCTGATTGAGTGTGTGCTTATTGATTTGGAACTGAGTATGACTACCCCCTCAAGCGATGAGTCGATGAGGGAATGACCAGTGAGAAAAGTGATGAGTCGCTTGACCCAGATGACTTTTGGTAAGGTTACCTTCAGTTGTACTCATTAAAAATTTGAGTGGTTTTGGAAGGAATTTGACGATGTTATTGATGTCCCATGGAGTAAAAGAGTTGCAAAACCTCGTTCCCATGGGGCATTCCAACCATAATGGAATTCTTAGGGATTAAGGTAGTAACTCTTCCCCATATCCATGGCAACGTTTGGGTTCCATATTGATCTTGAGTGGATTCCTTCGAACTTGACTTGTTTTTGGTGGGTTTTGAACCCTTTTGTTTTTGTCACATTTTGGAGAGGAAATGAAAAACCATGTTCCCATGGAGTGGTCCGGTTATACTAGACTTCCTAGGGATTGAAGTGATGTCCTTTGTAGGATGTGACAGCGGTTTATTTTACTTCTTGAATTATGTGAAAAATTGACCAAAATTGAGCTATTTTTGTGGGTTTTTGGACCCTTTTTGGTGCATTTTAAGTTGTTTTATTGTAAAAATTTTGTGTTCGTCCTAGGGTGGAATGAATACAAATTTGGTATTCATCCTAGGGTGTGATGAACGGCCAAGAGTGCGTTCATCCCACCCTGGGACAAACGCGCACGCGGTAAGCCTATATAAACCTAAAATGCGAGTTTTGGGCTCATTATTGCATGTTTTATTTTACGATTCGAGAGGTGAGGAGGAGGAGAGAAATTTTTCGTAGCGGAGCACTGCCAAACTCACCCCAAGATCACCATGAGTTAGCAAGCTGAGGCATCCAGCAAAGGATCCGATGCTAGGCGGGTATGTGTTGTCTCGACTACCTCATTATGTTTGCTTTAAAATTGCAATTTTAGTTGGTTGTTATTTGATTTTTTTTTGTTATTTGTTTGTTTTTAAGCATATCACATTACATAATAGGTAATTAAACCTAATGTAGCTGGAATATACCATATTTTGATTTTTTTGTATGTTTTTGTGCAATTAGATTGCTTTTGTAGATTAGTTTATTTTTAGGCATATCTCATTACAGGATAGGTAATTAAACCTAATTGATATGAAATATACCAGATTTTGTGTTTTGTTTATATTTTTGTGCAATTATATTGCTTTTGTAGATTAGTTTTTCATTGTTTTTGGGCCTTTTGAAGGCCATTTTGAAGCATGGTGAATGCATGCTTATTGTTTTTTATATCTTTACCAGGTGGTGAAGAGTCGGTACCAAAAATTGAAACTCTTCGAGACCACTCGAGATGCCTTGATCGAGGCTAACTAGGAGTGGTTTGATGCCATGGGGCTCAAGCAGGTTACCCAGTTGGAGCTTGTGATAGGTGACCATGCCTACTTAACCACCCCGATTAGCTTGTGGGACTCGTGCACCAACACCTTCCACCTATCGACGAGGGAGATGACAGTGACACTAGAGGACGTCTACCAGATTCTATGAATTTTGATAGAGGGGTGACCGATCCACTCTACGCATCGTGACCTAAGAGATGCAAATCTTATGAGGTACTTTGGTGAGGATGCTGATGTGGCAGAGGCAGAATACCAATATGAAGGGATATTAGTGGGGTTCTGGTATGAGGAGGGGGTATTGGGGGTGAGGCATGCACTACTGATGACTCTCATCTCCAATATGCTTCTCCTTGATTCCTTAGGAGTTAGGTTCTCATGGAACCTTTTGGAGCTAGTTTATGTCTTAGTGGAACCACATGGATTTTTATGGATGACCCAGGTGCAGCTAGTAGACAAGGAGATAGGATATGGTATCCTATGGTAGAGGGCTCAGGATAAAGGGCAGAATCATCATCATGAATATGATGTGGATCACTACACCGATTCCTTTTCATTACTGGTGCCAGGACAGGTGATATGGCTACCCTACAGGGACTGTCTTGGAGAGCAACTTCGATGGATGAGGCAAGGTAGATGGCTGATTATGAGGAATGGGACCGAGTGGGAGGACTTCCCTTTTGCTTGGGTTATGTGATAGTTTAGGTTATGTTAGGGACTTCCCAGGGAGCTAGTGGTATACCGACACCATGGGGATGAGAGGACACTAGGTTGGTCAGTAGTGGAGGATGTTGCGGGCCAAACAAGATTAAATTCTTTCCTATTTTTTTCACTTTCTCGTGCATTAATTATCAACCCAGGGAGCTTCGTAAACTTGTGAAGGGTCTCACACAGGATCACTTACAATACCACTTTGAGATGAGTCCACTATCTCTACTATTGGGGGGTGTTTCAAAGGTTGTCAATCATTCATTCACTCCTCAATAAATTACGTATGAATAATTAAATATTTAGAAAGAAAACATTAATACGTGCATACTAATAACAAACCTATTGCAATCATAAAATAACAGTGCAAAAATAAACCTATGAAATCAATAAGCTAATCTAGAAAAAACAAAGAAAGGGAAGAAATACTAGCTTGGAGTGGGCCCAGGCTCCAGCAGCTTCCTCCCAACTGAACATGCACTTAGGAACTCTTAGAACTTTATTATAATAACCAAGGAGATAATTTTTCTTAACCTTTGTACTCCTATCTATATTTTTTATTCTATATTTGATATTTTGATGATCTTATCAGAGAGGTCTACATGTGTTTATATAGCACACCCACAGATCTTCTATTACAAGGTGGTTACAACAGTCGATTCATTCCAGACTAAACTAAGACATTCTGGTAAATGTAATCGACATCTACTAAAAATGGCATTTGTTCCTAATGGTAGCATGTTCTTTGATTGGTTCATGATTCACCTAGCGTAGGTAGGACGTTCTCATACGTTAGTGCAACTCCCAAATTAACTTACATGATGTAGAGTTAGAACTACATCAGTCAATGTTGCCCACGTCACATTATTTGGTCAACGGGCGAAGAACAGAGGCACCTTCTCTATGAGTAGGTGCCTTCTTTATACAGAAGGTGCCTACCTTCCATTAGCGCCTTCCTGGAAGAGGAAGGCGCTTGCCTTCTGTTGGTGCCTTCCTGGAAGAGGAAGGCGCTTGCCTTCTGTTGGCACCTTCTTGGAAGAGGAAGGCGCTTATCTCTTGTTGGCGCCTTCCTGGAAGAGGAAGGCGCCTACCTTTTGTTGGTGCCTTCTTTGAAGAGGAAGGCGCCTACTTACCATGCGTTAATTTTGAAAGAAAAAAAGTGCCAGGTCCATGAAAAGACCTCGACTGATCCAAATCTGACTAAATCAACTACAATTCCACAAAAACACACTAAAACATACAAATTAGATAACACACATAATCTTATCAAATAATTACATAACCATTCATAAAAATATACAATTCCTATTATATAGTCACATAATGATTAATGAAAGTCATACAAAATATGAGCATTTTCGAGGCTCATCATCCCCCCATGCCTAACATATGCCACGCCCTCGTGGCATTAAAACTATAGGTAGCCTCGTTAACTCCTCATCGTTGTCATTTTTTGGTGGATCTGGTTGTACCTACGGCCCGTGTTTGCTTCTTCTGTGGACCGACATCTGGAGGTGCGGTTCCTCTTTTCTCATGTGGAGCTGCAGGTGCTACTGTTGACTTTCGCTCGAGTTGCTGACTCCACTTATTCCCTTTTCTCATCTTGGTTGCTATTGGGGGTGGTATTGCCAACATGGTTGCTGCTTCTTGAAACACCGCTTCTACAGCCTACCACATGTCAGCTTTTGGGGGCCTAACAACTGCAAGAGGGATATCTGAGTTATCCCTCTTGAGATGAACCACCTGGGCCTTGTGTAATTAGGTTGCTTCAGGAGTAAGCCCTATATTTTCCCTCGCAATGGCAACAACTTCCAATTTGGGGCCATATACCCCCATCTTTCAAAATACCTCCGTATCTTGGAGGGTCGCCCCCAGGATGACCCGTAAATCTCCCAAAATTGGTTGTCCTCTATCGGATTAATACATATACCAGGGTCTCCCCAAACCCTCGAGGTTGACTCCCTGGCCTCCTTGGCTACTGTCATTTCTTTGAGCAGTCGTTTGAACTGCTTTCAAATTTTTGTGAATGGTTGCATGTCCCATTTGTCTTCTTTTATTTCGATGAAAGTCACCTTCACATTTTTCTGAGCCATCCTAGGCCCTTTTCCTTTTGCCTGCATAGAAACTACGATGGCTTGGACGGAAGGTTTCTCTTCCTTCCCGATAGTTGTTTCCTCATCACGGGGGACTTGTTCATTCTGAGGGACTTGCCCTGACATCCCTGGAGTTGTCTCTCCATCCTCTTGTCTATCCGATGTCATCCCCATTGGTCCTTCTATATCTTCCTCTTCAGGTCTAGGGGATTCCTCTTTAACCCCTGATCTTGTCTGCAACTATTGGATTCCACCCGGTTCTGCATCGCTTAGGTCTATGATCGAGGGCTCTTTGGGTCTTCTTCTCTCCTCACTCCCAAAAATAGAGGAATTATCCCTTGCCTCCGGGCTGTTCTATCGGGTGTTCAACCCAAATTATCCCAAAGAGAATACTCATTCTACTGATGTGGGAGAATTCATCGGGACCTCAATCGCCCAGTCATTTTGGGTTGACGTGTCCCTTTTCTCTGTCCCCTTGGCCTGGAGTTATCGTTTCTCTTACCGCAACTACTCGAGCTGAGTGATCCTTTGTGCTCACTCTTTCAGCTCTTCTCCATGCTTGATCTGGAAATCCTCCAAAATTTTTTGGGCCATCCAACAGTTGGTTTGCCATTCCAGGGCCTCCTCTAGGGCTGCATCGATTTGGTTATTGCCCCTGTAAGTCCCTACATCCTGCAGACTCTGGATTGTCAACTCCCAGAGGGTCTAGGCTACAAGACCGACCTCTGAGTCATCTTCCTCCTCCTTCGAGGAGAGGATGAGTCACCATAGGAGTTTCCTCTTGGGGGCTGGTTCTAGTGGCCAAAATTTGGCCTCGTCGCTAGCAATATGTGCCCCTTCTTCTTCATACTCGGGCACTAGGGAATGCCCTCTTTCTTCTGTAAAATTGGGCAGTGCCAATTGCATGATGTCCTCTACTTCATTTGTAGGTCTATCCTCCACTCGCCCTACCTCGACAACAGAATCCTCTCGCCTTTCCTGGTCGTCGTCTCCTTCTGCGTTGGAACTCTGCCTTTGTGCTTCTGCATGGTAGACCAATGCTGATATCAGCCCATGGTGGGCCAAGGCGGAAGGTGCCCCCTTCTGGTATCTAGCCACTTCCTCCTTCAGGGCATTTTCCAAGTAGAAGGGCATGTTCATTTTCCTCCCATGCACTAGGTGATTCAAGAATTGCACATGATTAGTGTGCATATGGGTATATTTCCCAGTGCATGTAAAGAACCGAGCAACCTTCTCGAATATCTTTCACAGATTCATAGGAAGGATGCTTTTTGGTAGCCCTTCCTTATCTATCTACATGTTCTCCCCTGGAAATAGTAATTCGGTGTATGGCTTCAACATTTCGCCCTTGTATGTGCACTCACCTGTGAGAGGCAAGCCAGTCACCTATGAGATATGTTTGGGGGTGACTGGAATCTCCATCCCTCATACTTGAGCTACGTCTCCCCTAAAGGAGGCAACAAATTCCCTGGTTGCCTCCATATCCTAGCTCTGACTGACCAGGATACAATACTCAAGCCATCCCTCGGATTCAAACTATGTCTTGACCGCCCCCCTGATTCCTTCTGTATCACTCGGTTCATTTTTCTTCACCGCGTGATTCCTCGATCGTCCTCCCATGGTGCCTTCCCTTAGGCTCTTCTATTTTTCTCTTTGCCTTCTCAGGAAGGCATCTTCTTATAATGAAGACACCAAACCCTAGCTTTCAATTTTTGCAAGGTACGCCTCACAAGCTACATCGTTGTCATGATCGGCCATGGGGGGTGCATGATTTTTATGGCGGTGATATTGTTCGGTACTGTATAATTTACGAATGATTACATAAAAATTTGAGTAAAGTATGCATGTACCTGATTGGATGTCTCGTGCATCATGGAGAGTGTCGATTCGCTGATCTATGACATGGGGGATGGGTACTTCATTTGCGTGGATTATGCTAAATTTTGTTGCTGAGTTGTTTTAATGGTTGATGCCAAAGACAGACTCTCGATAGGCTTACAAACCATTTGTCTATCATTTTTGGAATGTGCATGCTGATCTCACCCCATAATTCTATGAGATTTTTGATTGGATTTTTTCCCTATCATACGAGCGATGGTTGTAATATGATATCTCCTGCTCGTGTGATGATCTTGTTCTAATCGAGGCACACGTGAAACTTTAAGTGTTGGTTGTATACGGAAGGCGCTCTTTGGTACCTTCCCGATGTGGAAGGCACTTGATATGGTGCCTTCCCGATGTGGAAGGTGCTTGATATGGTGCCTTCCCAATGTGGAAGGTGCTTGATATGGTGCCTTCCCAATGCTATAGGTGCTCTTGAATGGATGCGCCTTCCGGTGGTGGAAGGCGCTCTTTTTGATGATGGTGCCTTCCTACTGCGGAAGGCACTTCTGAATGGGTGCACCTTCCTGGAGTGGAAGGCACATTTGAATGGGTGCACCTTCCTGGAGTGGAAGGTGCCTTTGAATACATGCACCTTCCTGGAAGAGAAAGGCGCCTCGACTATTTTTTTTTTTTTTTAATCAAGGATGGATGCACCTTACTGATGTGGAAGGCGCCTCGGTCCTCAATTTTTTTTTTTTAGGAAACGTGCACCTTCTTTATAAGGAAGACGCCTTATTTCAGCAGAGCACCTTATTTCAGAGGGACGCCTACTTTATAAGGAAGGCACCTTATTTCAGCGGGGCGCTTATTTATAAGGAAGGCACCTTATTTTAGTGGGGCACCTTATTTATAAGGAAGGTGCCTTATTTCAGCGAGGCACCTTATTTATAAGGAAGGTGCCTCGCCTCTTACTCAAAACCTCCATCATGGCAAAAAATGTCCACCTTCGTCAGGCGCCTTCTTCTAGGAGGAAGGCATCATACCTCAAGTGGATAGTCTTCTTTGACGATGAAGGCTTTCTGCAAGGCCCTTTCTTGGAAGCCATGTCATGATTGACCAGGAAAGGGTGATCAAGCCTCCTCAGACTTGCTTCATGCTACCTCAGCATCTTTCTACAAGGGCTGGCATCTGAATTTCCTCTTGGGGAAGATTTTGTTGCCCACCCTCGTGTTTGAATAGATACTACTTCTACCCTACAAGTGTTGGCATCGGGATGCTGAGCCAAATCAAGCCTGGTTTCCTAGATACCTATTCTTCATGTTGTCAGGTCCTCCACCTGCAAAAAGTAAACAAAAAGAAAGAAAAATACTGGTAGTTAGACGCATTTCATGCCTGTTAGACCCTGAACCCAGGATGCCTGTAGCTTGCATGCGAGCATCGTCCCTGTAAAACACACCGTAAGAAATAATCAAAACCTAAACTAACTACTTTTGGTGAGCACCTCCATGCCCACCGTTTTTCTTGTTGAGATTTTTGTCCAGCTTCACAAGGATGGGGTCTCCCGAATGCATGCTCTGGATTCCACTAGTAAATTCTCGGACATGTTGTAGGGCCGCAGTCGGTGGCCATTAATGGTTAATACAATGGCTCTGACATGCACATCACCATTCTTGATGAGCTCTACCACCTCATATGGTCCCATCCATCTTTGCATTAATTTTCCCTTTCTTTCCTGGAACCGAGAATCATACAACACCCATTCTCCTTCTTGGAACTACTTTAGTTTAATGTGGTGATCATGCCACTGTTTCCTTTGCTTTTGTATGATCTTCATTCTTTGTAAAGCATCCATTTGGATTTCATCCAATTGATTCAGTTGTCGAATCTTTTCTTTTTGAGCATCGTCTAGGCTCAAATTTAGTTCTAAAGATGTTATTAGTGTTTTGATCTCAAACTCGATGGGCATCATTGCACTTTTTTTTTTTTTTTTTTTTTTTTTTTTTTTTCTTTTTTTTTTTTGTTTTTTTTTTGGTTTTTTTTTTTGGTTTTTTTTTCCTTGTCTTGGTTTTGTTTGAAAGGAATGTCCTTTAATTTTTACAGTCAACACTAGGTTGCTTGAATTCGCATACTTGGGATGACACATCTTGCCCATCATCAAATCTGCTAATTTACCCATGACATTGATAGTCTGGGTTGCTTTCTTTCTTGGACTTCTTAGGCACATCTCTCTTATCGCCTTGGTATATATCAGGACATCTTGGATAGCTTGAAATAGTGGAATTGTCACTATGAGGTTCTTCAAGCTAAATAGGATATCAAACTCTGGTTGTGTTAGTTTCTTCTGTTCTTGCATCCAATAAATAAATGGATCCTTTGCTCTCTTAGCTACTTCTTCTACCACCTCTTATAAGAGGTGTTTCTCCTACATCTTCCTCCTCTTCTATCAGTGGAGGTGTTTCTATTCCTAGTTGTCTACTAGATCTAAGATGAATATGATACATCGGATACATCTCACCTTCCATGTTGTATGCTAGTTGATTCACTCTGTTATTTAGATTTTTTGTTGGTTGTGTGGGTGCTACGTAGGACTCACTACTGGTAAGGTCGACAAGTTTTAATGGGGGTGAGCTGTCGCTACATTCTGTGGGGCCAGATTCCATGGAGTTTGGCCTCTCCACTGCTACCCTAGGTATTGATATACCATCTAGGGCTGCATTAGACCAATGTGATGGCCCCCACCACCCCATGTTAGGCGGTTGAGGCGGGCCTTGTGACATGTATGGTCCTCCCCCGTATGATGGCATTCCAGTTGGCATATTCCCTGCAGGGGGTTGTGGCCAACTCTTTCGATTGCCTATGAAATAGGCCTCCATGGCTTCACCATCCTCCTGATTGCTAGGCAATTTTGGGCACAATCGGATTTTATGGTTCAGCCTACAAATTGTGCATACTCTGACTTTGTTCTCTGGGCATGCATTCTTTGCATGCTTTCCTCTACATTTTGGGCAAAAATAAGCCAATGTTGTGTCATTTTCTTACTTCTTTTTCTCTAATAGTAGCGTATCCATCTACAATGCTAGAGACAAAAGCATTTTTCTTTTTAGATCCTCCAGCATGTTGCCTATTTCTATTTTCATGACTGAAGCAATCGCTTTCATGGTTCTAGAAGTGGTCTTTGCCTCTCCTTCTTGAGTAATTATGGCATAGTTGTAGTATATCTTCCATAGCGTGCTGGTAGACATCACCTCCAGAAATCATGTTGAGAGCCTCCAGCGATTCATTGTTAAGCCCTCTCAAAAAGATACTTTTGAGAGATTTATCAGATAGCTTCACGTGAGGAGATCATTGAAGATTGAAATTGAATCTCTCCCAATACTCTACGAGAGACTCATCCTCTTTCTGCATTATGGTCAGGACTTCCTCTCTGGAGTCTCTTGCTCTCCCAAAGTATTGATATTTCTCTAGAAAGAGCTTCTTCATTTTATCTCATATGGTAATGTGTTTCTCCCCCAGGCCGATGAACCACTGTAGATCTGTGTCATCCAATGTGGAAGGAAAGAGCTTCAACTTCTATGTATCATATTTGTAGTCCACAGACCTGCATAAAACATCAAACTTAAATAAGAATAGGTCAGGTTCCTCGGTTGGGTATCCTCTGAAGGTAGGAAGGTGAGAAAGGGATATGTTTTTCATTTTGGTATCTCCAACTCCATCAATCGGGAAGCTAAATCTAGATGAAACTTCTTCTGCGTCAGCCATTTTTTCAATAAATGTGGTCTCTAATGCAGTACTTATGGCCTTACAGTCATTCAAAATTTTCTTAGTCAAGGCTCTAAGGTTATCTAGTATTATCATCCGATCTTCTATAGCTTTCCACAATAGGGCTTCCTCTAAAGGTGTCCTTTTAAACAGGGAGTTTATGATGGTTTTTTCTTCCCCAAGTTGACGGGATGAGGAAGAACTTTACACAAAGTGCGGATCCTCACTCCAGTGGAGTGCTGGCTGTGAGTCAGATGAATATAGTTCGAGCTCAGAGTGTTCAGTCAAATTAGGTTTTGGAGAACTTTATTTTACAAATCGACCGTTAGGTCGTCTTCTTCTCGAAGAACTCATACAAGGTCAAATGGAAGGTTTGAGGTATTACAATTAATCTAGCAGAGGCGCTTCCTTGGCAACGATGCCAAAATGTTGTGGGCCAAACAAGGTTAAATTTTTTCCTATTTTTGTCACTTGCCCGTGCATTAATTATCAACCCAAGGAGCTTCATAAACTTGCAAAGGGTCTCACACAGGATCACTTACAATACCACTTTGAGATGAGTCCGCTAGCTCTACTATTGGGGGGTGTTTCAAAGGTTGTCAATCATTCATTCACTCCTTAATAAATTGCGTATGAATAACTAAATATTCAAAAATAAAACATTCATACGTGCATACTAATAACAAACCTATTGCAATCATAAAATAACAGTGCAAAAATAAACCTATGAAAGCAGTAAGCTAATCTAGAAAACACAAAGAAAGGGAAGAAATAATGGCTTGGAGTGGTCCCAGGCTCTAGTAGCTTCCTCCCAGCTGAACACGTGCTTAGGAACTCTTATAACTTTATTATAATCACCAAGGAATTACAATGCTTCTTAACCTCTGTACTCCTCTCTATATTATGTATTCTATATTTGATATTTTGATGATCTTATTAGAGATGTATGTGTGTGTTTATATAGCACACCCACAAACATTCTATTACAAGATGGTTACAACAGTCAATTCATTCCAGATTAAACTAATACAGTCTGGTAAATGTAATCGACGTCTGCTAAAACTGGCATTCGTTCCTAACGATGGCATGTTCTCTGATTGGTTTGTGCTTCGTCTGGCATAGGTACGATGTTCTCATACGTTAGTGCAACTCCTGAATTAATTACATGATGTAGAGTTGGAACTGCACCAGTCAATGTTACCCACGTCATGTTATCTGGTCAACGGGCGAAGAACAGAGGCACCTTCTCTATGAGGAAGGTGCCTAAGTATATCGGGTGCCTTCTTTATACAGAAGGTGCCTACCTTCCGTTAGCGCCTTCCTGGAAGAGGAAGGCACTTGCCTTCTATTGGCACCTTCCTAGAAGAGGAAGGCGCTTATCTTCTGTTGGTGCCTTCCTAGAAGAGGAAGGTGCCTACCTTTTGTTGGCACCTTCTTTGAAGAGGAAGGTGCCTACTTACCATGCGTTAATTTCAAAAGAAACAAAGTGCCAGGTCCATGAAAAGACCTCAACTAATCCAAATCTGACTAAATCAACTACAATTCTACAAAAACACACTAAAACATACAGATTAGATAACACACATAATATTATCAAATAATTACATAACCATTCATAAAAATATACAATTCCTATACAATTCCTATTATATAGCCGCATAATGATTAATGAAAATCATACAAAATATGAGCATTTTCGAGGCTCATCGGAGGAGGTGGGAGAGGAGGTAGATCCTATAGTAGATGTTCCTGATGTGGATGACACCAGGACTACAGAGGAGTACGAATCATGGTGGGTGATGCACCAGTGGCGAGGCACAGGAGCCCTCGAGGGTGAGGCAACTGAGATGGCGAATGAGGCTATGTAGGATGCCCCTGAGGAGGACCAGGCAGAGGTGGGCGAGCCCCATGGGCATCACTAGAATAAATATGAGCAGGTAGACCTCCTAGACTTGGGATATCAGGGTGACTATGGGGATGCAGAGGATCATAGGGGACAGGCACCATAGGATATGCAGGATGACCGATACATGGAGCTGCAGGCTAAGCTGGGAAGGGTCAGACAAGAGAGAGATCTCCTTTGGGCACAGGCACAGGAGGATCAGGCTGAGATAGCATCACTATGGGCATAGCTGAGATCATAGGGTCCAAGGTAGGAGGGATCCAATGGTGAGGATGTGGAGGGGCTACGGGTGGAGGTTTTACGACTGTAGTCAGTGGTGGAGACTTACCAGGTATGGGGACAACAAAGGCAGGCCTACATTGATCGGTTGGAGATGGAGGTAGTGCACCTTGGAGGGCATCTTCCTGATGATGGAGAGACTAGTGGATCACACCGGACTCGATAGAGTGAGATAGTGTAGTCTTCCTCTAGGATGGAGGCATTGATAGGGCTGGTGGCAGCAGGCATGGGGGATCACAGCGGACTCGGACTATAGGTGGTAGTGTGAGTCGTAGCACCGGTCCTATGTGACCATGGTGATGGAGACTCTTGGGACTCTTTTTGGATTTTGGCTTTTTGGTATTGGTGAGGTCTGAGGACCCACTTTATTGTAGCCTACGGGCATTTTTGGAAACTATGATGTATATTTTTTTTACCCCATATATATATGAGATTTTGTTATGGTCATCATGTGTCTCCTTTATTGTTTTATGAGATGGATGCAATGTATGTATTTGTTTTCTGATGATATGTTAGATGCTTATCATGTATGCATATGGATGCTTTTATGATATGATGGCATATTGATGGATGTTTATTATGTATGCATATGGATGCATTTATGATATGATGGCATATTGATGGATGTTTATCATGTATGCATATGTTGTAATATGGTTTGATTTGATGCTATGTATATGCGTGGATGCACAATGAGATGGATGAATTGAGTGCTTTGATATGATGAACTATGACTAATGATTTGACACACTATGTTAGCACCATAGACTGTATAAAATGCATTAATTCTTTTTTTTTTTTTGTACTATTTTTGTGTAATGGATATATGGAAATGTATTATTGCAATGTGATAGAATGGAATAAATGAAATGAGATGTTAGAGAATGTAGATGAGGTTTTCATGAGACTCAAACACTCTAGCTAACTTGATCAAAGGTTGTATACTGACTATGCAAGACTTTTTGACAAGGTATGAATCTGCTAGGATGACCAAGATACTTCATATCCCTGTGTGTGCAAGTGAGTTCATTCTTGTGAGATGCATAAAGATACCACCATTGCTAGATAGGCTATCCACCAAACCTCGTAATGAGGATCACCCTATGAATGTCATGATCCTAGGTTTTGTACTTAGTAGGATTAGACCACTAGGTAGTATAGGCTACCAAAAGCTAGCTCATCCACATGCAAACATTGGTCTGCACACACGCAAAATGCTAATGTGATAGACATATCATCATGCGTAAGGATACCACCATTGCCAAGTAGGCTATCCACCAAACCTGTAATGAGGATCACCTTATGGTTTGTCAAATGCTGAGAATTCCAGGGATTCAAGTTCAACTCCCTTCTTTTCTTCAATTTTATTGGGATACTTGCTCATATGTAGTGATGAAAATCACTATTTATTTTGTATTTTGTTTTCTTTGAGCAAGGTATTTGGGAAGTGGTGATGACCACTATTTATTTTGCTTTTGATTTTTTCTTTTTGAGGATTTTGATTTTGACTTTGATTTTTGGGATTTGATTTTTGACTTTTGGGATTTTGATTTTTGCTTTTGGGATTTTGGGTTTTTGATAGTGGTGAAAACCATTGTTTATTTTGGGGAATTGGGTAGGGAAGAGCTTGTCCTTTTGCCAATTCTCAGCATTCTTGAACCATTGGCACAGGGGGATGAGCAGGATAACCTTTTCACTTAAAGCAACCTAGACCACTTCGTAGGTTTCATATTTCCTTGTGCAAAACTTGGATTTATTAATGTGAAAATGTGTTGGGATTTGATGTATACAAGGTACAATCTAAGCAAGACTCTACCTCCTAAAAATCATGATAGCTTTCTACAAAATCTGAAAAGAAAACTAGAGATGGGTGAGTGATCAAAAACCCTAATGACATTCTAGAACAAATGGCTAGGTGAAGGGAATGGACACAAATATGAAAAATGGGAAGTGTAGGTGGAAATGATAAGTGAAACATTGAACTATGTGAATGATTACTTTAACAAAATTGATTTTGAATGATGACTAGTGTATAGTCGTAGTGCTAGACATGTATGAGCAACTCTAAAATGTGAAGTGCAATGATGAGTATACCTAATGCAAGCGATGACAAAATGCAATGGGATGCAATGTGATGCAATGCAATATTTTTGTATTTTTGATATTTTGATGATGTTTTTGGAATTTTTGATTGATATATATGTATATACATGTGACCAATGGGCTTATTGGAGGCCATTGGGGCTTTTTAGGTGACCAAAGGGCTTACATATGCCTTTGGGGTATTTTGGGTTGACCAAGTGGGTTATAGACACCCTTGGAGCATTTTGGGGTGACCTAGATGGTCATGGACCACCTAGGAGCATTTTAGGTTGACCAAGCGGGTTATAGACACCCTTGGAGCATTTTGGGGTGACCTAGATGGTCGTAGACCACCTAGGAGCATTTTAGGTTGACCAAGTGGGTTATAGGCACCCTTGGAGAATTTTGGGGTGACCTAGATGGTCATGGACCACCTAGGAGCATTTTAGGTTGACCAAGTGGGTTGTAGGTACCCTTGGAGAATTTTGGAGGTGGGCCACAACACTCTAGGCATGGAAAGGCTACAAATGAAGGATGTTCAAGGGTTCAAGATCCTTGATTCCTTCAAGGGAGGCTAGGCGATAAGTCTTGGGTCCGATCTGACTAGTGATGACAAAAGGACCTAACCAGTTTATCATAAACTTGTCCCTCAGATGGGGCAAAAAATTAGAATTTTGTTGGTTCTCTTTTAGAATAAGATCACCAACCTAAAAGTCTCTAAGATGGACTTTCATATTGTAGGCTCTCTTAAGTCACTCTTGATAAATGCGTAGGTGCTCAAGAGCATTAACATGATGTTCATCAAGCAATGTAAGTTGATCTAGGTGAGCCTACCGTGCGGTGTCATCATCGATGAACTCCTGCATGGATATGCACAACGATGGGATTTCTAGCTCTAGAGGTATGACTACCTCGGTGCCATACACTAGTGAAAATGGAGTAGCCCTAGTGGGCATCCGAATGCTAGTGCGATAGGCCCATAGAGCAAGGGGTATTTGCGTGTGCCAATCGGTGTGATTCTCTTTGATAGTTTTCTTGAGAATGGCAATCAATGTTTTGTTGGAAGCCTCTGCTTGCCCATTTTCTTGTGGATAGTAGGGTGTCAAAAAGTTATGCTGGATATTATACTTTGTTATCAAAGCATGCACATATTTATTCTTAAATGATGTCCCATTATCCAAAATGATCTTGGATGGAATACCAAAATGACAAATGATATTATGCAATATGAACTCCGTGATGCGGGGTCCTATCATAGTGGTAAGGGGAATTACTTCCACCCACTTTGTAAAATACTCGGTAGCCATAATGATAAATGTGTGATGGCCCAAGGATGTAGGGGAGATTTTCTCGATTAAATCCAACCCCCATTGCGAGAACGACCAAGCCGATTGAATCGGTTGCAAGGCCTGAGAAGGTACATGTGTCAAGTTAGCATGGTGTTGACACTTCACGCACTTCTTAACATATGTACAACAATCTCACTCTAAAGTTGGCCAATAATAGCCCATGCGAAGAATGCACTTTGTGATGGCCATGCCACTGAAATGGCCACCACATGTACCATCGTGTGCTTGGGCGATTGCCCAAATCGACTCTTGATGCTCTAAGCAATGAAGGAGGATCCCTTCATAGCTTCGATGATACATAATATCTCCTAGCAAGACATATTTTTCCACCTTCCATTTAAATGTCCTTTTGGCGGTGTGCAACAATCTAGGAGGGAGATTACCAAGCTTTAGATACTCCTTGATTTGTGTGGACCAGTCCTATTGTGAGGAAGCCTCGATTGCATGAATTGCTTATCCCTCTTGAAGTTCCTCTCGAGCAAATGTTGATTGGGAAAGAACTTGTAAGAATAGCATTGTACTGCTATCAAAAGGGGTTTGAGGGAACAAAGTCCCCCAATCGGCATGATTCAAGTACTCATGAATGTGCGAGAATCTCTCTTGATGAGGTTCAATTTGAATCAAGTGGACTTCTGGCATGGCTTGAGTGCTCTCATGCTCAACCATAGATTGTGATAGCATTTTGACCTGAATGGTTGTCATCTCATCAGTAGGGTTCTACGGGATCAAGGACCCTAGGGAGGCCATTGTATCCACAAAATGATTAGATGATCGAGGGAGTGCCTCGATGTCATACCATTCAAAATTTTCCAGGATTTTATCCACAAGGGCTTTGTAGGC
Organism: Wollemia nobilis; assembly: GCA_028583015.1. Lineage (NCBI taxonomy): Eukaryota > Viridiplantae > Streptophyta > Pinopsida > Araucariales > Araucariaceae > Wollemia > Wollemia nobilis. Next base: position 23,692,181 of record JAQPPZ010000541.1, on the reverse strand, counting down.
TTGCAGAACTAGGCACTTGCATTGGTAGATCCCTTTGACCTGGTTGACAATGAGCAAGGAATCACCAAAAATGTTAAGCTTGGTGATTTTCATGGTGATAGCCATTTGAAGACCTATGAGTAAGGCTTCATACTCGACATTGTTGTTGGTGCATGGGAAATCAAGTTTAAATGATAGGGGTATGGGAGCCCCATGCGGTGTGAAAAACATGATCCCTATGCCACCCCCTTGCTCACATTTGGAGCCATCGAAGAACAGAGTCATATCTGCCTATGACTCAGGCTCATCAGAATCAGGCGATTCTGATATTTGGAAGACTCCATCATCGGGAAGCTCCATGCTAAGAGGTTGATCATCCTGGAGAGGAGCCTCTGCGAGTTGATCGATGATGACCTGACCCTTGATTGATTTTTTTTCGATAAATTCTAGGTCAAACTCCATCAACAACATGATCCATTTCATCGTGCGACTATTATGATAAGTGTGACTCATCATGTATCACAATGGATTCTCTTTAGATACAACATACATGGTATGGCTAAGCATGTAATGTCGTAGCTTCTTGGTGGTGAAAACCACCGCTAGGCATAACTTCTCAATGTATGCGTACTTGATCTCATAGCTGACCAAGGTGCGGCTGAGATAGTAAGTAGCTTGTTCCTTATGCAATTCATTGTTCTAGGCTAACATGGCACCCAATGCAATCTCAGTGGCTGAGATGTATAAGCGGAATGACACTCCTGGTCTAGGTAGAGCCAATACTAGTGGCGAAGCCAGGTATTGTTTAATTGCATCAAAGGCATCCTGACACTCATCATCCCAATGGAATGCGACCCCCTTGTGCAATAATTTGTTCATGGGTCGACACTTGTCCGACAATTGTGCTATGAAGCATTTGATGGATGTGATCTTACCCTACAGACTTTGAAGTTGCTTGATGGTAGTTGGGGGAGGCATCTCTAGGATTACCTTGACCTTTTTGGGGTCCACTTCGATGCCTCATTTAGAAACTATAAATCCCAAGAGTTTTCTAGATGTGATGCCAAAGATGCACTTCTTGGGGTTCAGTCTCACGTTATGCTCAATAAGGCGATCAAGGACTTTGCGTAGGACATCGAGATGCTCATGGCATAATAAATATTTAGCCAATAAGTCATCCATGTAATATTCCAAAATCTTATGCATGTAGTCATGGAAGATGTATGTCATGGCATGTTGGTAGGTAGCATTAATATTTTTAAGGCCAAAAGGCATGACCTTATAGCAAAATGTTCCCCAAGGTATTGTGAATGTCATTTTGAGCTGGTCCTCCAGATTGATACGAATCTGATTGTACCTAGAGAAACCATCCATGAGGGATAACATTTTATGGCCCATTGTGGCATCTACCAGGGCATCGATGCTCGACAAAGGAAAATCATCCTTAGGACTCACTTTGTTTAGGTCTCAAAAATCGATGCAAATGTGAATCCTCCCATCAAGCTTCTTGATGGGAACCATGTTGGACAACCATGGTGGATAGTCTATAGAAATGATAAACCTGGCATCCAACAACTTCTGTAGCTCATATTTGACCATTAGGGCTACTTTTGGATGCATATTTCTTAGCTTTTGCTTGATAGGCTTGGCCTTGGGGTCAAGCATCAGATTGTGGGTGACTAGATTTGGATCCAGTCTCAGCATGTCTTTGTAAGACCATGCAAAAGTTTCCTTCTTCTCTATGAGAAGGGCTATGTAATCGACTTGCTCTTTGGGGGATAGGCTTTCCCCTAGCTTGATATATTATGGATTCTCAGGATCTGAGTTGATATCTTTGTCAATCGTAGGCTCGATTGACATATGTGACCCTTCCTCCAACTGGTGGGGAGTAGGGATCAAGTGGATGTCATCAACTAGATTTAGATCATCAATGGGAACCTCGGGTTCCTCCTCAACATGGAAGACATCATGAGTTGGCCCTGGAGAGAAATGAAATGGTTGTAGCATCTCATCACAAGGCCAATACTCAAAGGGTGATGGGGTGAATCTCCCCGATCAAATTCAATTACCCCCAAGTCGAGGTGCAATGACTTCAATGGGTTATTCGGATCTTGCAGGGGCTCAAACAGATCTATGGAAATCATATTTATGGATGGATGATTTCCCCTATGTGGTTGATGGTGTTCATGGACATCAGGATGTCACAAGACTTTAGGAGGTGGTTATGGAGGTGGTGGAATGATCGAAGGTGGTCGGTGCGGCTGTGGGTGAGCTTGCTCCTCTAAAGGTAGAAGTTGTCACTATATGGGATGGTGTAATGGGAACATGCGTAGATAGAACTCATCCTCATCATCCATAGGGATGACCCATGGGCCTTCTCCATCTGAACTATCAGATTCAATAGGTGCTACCTCATAATCTGACTCATCATCGATGGTCCACTCATAAGGGGACCCTTGATCTTCTTCCTCACTATCATGGGGAAGAGTGCGTGAACCTTCACCTCTCTCGTAAGATTGAATATCATCGTGAGGTGGGTCATCATCTCCTAAGGGCATAGGGAAGTAGTCCCCTAGTGAGTAGACATGATTGGGGTTGGTAAAAGGATCTCGTGCAAGCTCATCTCTAAAGTTTAGAGTCATGCACTCTAAGCTATCTATGAGGACGTCTAGGGGCATAGGCTTGTTGTGTCCCAAACCAGACTTGTCATAAGGCATTTGATACTATGGCTGGTAAGGAACTCTAGTGCCTTGCTCATATAGGCCTAACCCATAACCATGCCAATTACAGAGGTGAAGGTACTTCATGGTAAAATTAGGGTTGGACATGTAGTTGATGTCCTCGAAAAAGGGCTCTTCATCCTCCTCCTACTATTGGTAAGGCTCGATGCCATAGTCAAGGCCCCCATAGATGAAATTCATTTGATTAGGGGGAAGACCTAGAGGTATGATAGTGCCTATGGGAAGATGAGGTCGACCCATGTCCTGCACCGACTCTATAGCAGGGGTAGTTGTAACATTCCTAACCATGTACTCTCCTAATCCGGTAGAAGCTAGGTGCACTATGACCTGAGGCTATGGATAGAAAAGGGATGAGAGTGAGACCTGATCTGATTCATCATTTGCCTCATGTGGTAGCTCCTCATCTACTTGGCTAGGAATCTCCTCTGTGGAGATGGTGGAGATGGTTGGTTGGACCTCATCAATAGGCCGCTTCCTTGGGTTCCTAGGCAAAGGATCCATAGGTGCAATGGGCATCTGGGGGGGTGTCGATGATGAGGATGGTATGGCATGAGATGGTGATGGATCGCTTGAAAGTGATGGCGATGGATTCAAACCTTGGCTAGATTTATTCGGTTGAAAATCTAGATGGGTTGATGGTAAGGTTGACTCAGGGAGCTATTGCACCATATTGCAATACTTGAAAGGCTCTAGGTCTGTAGGGATGACATGAACTTGCCCTTCATGAGTGTACTTGAGGCACTGGTGAGCGATGGAAGGGACACACTTCATGTCCCTGATCCATGGTCTGCCTAATAGGATATTGTATACCATCTCACCCTCTAGGATGTGGCACAACATCGGGATGGTCTTTTCCCCTACCTGGATAGGTAGGATGATCGTACCAACCATTGAGCATATGGCATCATTGAATGCTCGAAGGGTGTAGGTAGATGCGACAATATGGGATGTTAGGAGCTTCAGATGCTTGAGAGTTATTGTAGTGATGATGTTTCTAGAAGACCCAGTGTCTATCAACACTCTCTTGTATGGTGTCCCATTTACACATGCGATGATGTGCAAGGGAGGATCCACCATATCATTCGGAACCGATTTAAGTTCATCTTCTCGAAAGGTAATCACCGGTTCCATGCATTATCGCACATGCCCCACAAAATTGTTGAAGGAGTTAGACTCCTAGGGCTGAAGCTCTATTGCCTTAAGGATCTCCATCAAGGCTTCTCTATGAGGTGGTGATTGTTGAATGAGCTCATAGATGGAGAGTCGGGTAGATGTCATTCTTAAGCTCTGAGCGAGCTTGCTCTTAATTATGACCATAGGCCTAGGTGGGAGGCTCGACATAGGAGGTGGTACAGGCTATGATATCGAAGGAACATCACTCTGAGCCATAGGTGGTGTGACTGGACTTGGGTACCACCTATTTCTTATGACAATGTTGATCATGCCAACATACCCTTGCTTAGGGGGCATGGTGCACCTCATTCACCTGGGGCACTAGCTTGGCCTACTCTACATGGGTAGGCAAAGGGTCTTTAAAGACCTCCATCTATTGGTTTTTTGGCATGATAGGGTTGTCTACCTGAAGGGCATTCCTATCGATCATGTCTTGCACCAAATTCTTGAACTTATAGCACATTTGCACATCATGCCCATTTTTCCTATGAAACTTGCAATATAGGTCTTCTATGTATCCTTTGGGCTTCGGTGCATTTGGGTCGATAGGTCGACTCTCAGGCAGATTGATCGAATTGGCCACTAAGAGGCACTCAAAAAATGAGTCCATAGACTCTACAATGGGCATGAACTATCACTTGGGGTGATGTTGTTGATTTTGCCCTTGATTATTCTAGTTGTCCTTGGCATAGTTCCTAGGAGTGGCCTGATAATTAGGCTTTTGAGGTGGCATAGCTTGCACTGGCCCTGGGACACTAATGGCAACCTGATTCACTATTGTTGGCTTAGGCTGCACTGGGGTATTCTTAGAATTCTTGTTCCACTCCTTCTTGCGAGGCTTCACAATCTCTCCCTCTTGAATCTTAATGTCTTCAATGATCCTAGCCTATGCTAGGGCATCTTCAAGAGTCGGATATTATTGCAACTACAACAACAAGGAGATCGGCTTTAGGTAGCTCTTGGCAAACATCTGAGTCAACTCCGACATGGGGAGTAGATAAGGTAGCTTGGCGAGCAAGGCTCACCACCTATTGCCATAATTTTCTATTGACTCATCATCATACTATTTCAACCCAACGAGATCAGCCAACGTCACCTTCCTCTTGGTGTTGAAGGTGAAGCATTCTAGGAATGCATCTACAAGTTGATCCAAATTATGGATGCTATGCTTCAGGAGTTGGGTAAACCACTCCAAGGCTGGCCTAGAGAGGGTAGTCACAAATATCCACAAAATCAAAGCATCATTATCCTGAATGCCAAAGCATTGACTCAAGAATTTAGTGACATGTTCCTGCGCATCTTCCTCTCCCTTAAAGGTAGCCAACTGAGGTAGCTTGAATTGCTCTGGATAGGGAGGGGCAAGAATCGAAGGATGAAGGGGTTGACTATGTAACTGGTGCAAAGTGGGATTTTGAGATCTAGACCTGGAGGTCTTGTTCTCTATTGACTCTAGGCACTCTAGCAATGCTCGATATGCATCTGAGGATTTAATCTCCTCATCCTTGCTCTTATCCTATGGTGGAGGTCTAGGATCCTCCAACCTATTGTGGGGTGGTGGCATGTCACCCCCTTACCTTGGTAAGGCATCTCTAAGTACTCTACCTTCGACTCATGCTCATTGTAGGCCCCATAGGATATCTCTCGAGCTGGTCTATAAAGAGGGGTATCTACCCATTGTGGGCACCCTATGTTTGGCCTGGGAGGCAAGTCTCGATCTAGCCTAGGAGGTCATGGAGGTAACATTGGATAAGGTCTAGGAGACCTATCTTGAATGAGTGTGGGTTGCCTTGGGTGGACTTCCTACCTATGTGTCTTAGGGGTAGGGACCCTCTCTCATAAAGTCTTTTAGAATAGCTCATTGGTCTACCATTCGATTCTTTCTTTCTCAAGTTGATGCAAGCGGTCTAGTTGTTCCTTGTCTTGCCAAAGTTGTTTGAATTGAGCTTGGTATTCCACATATCTTGCAACTACTTGTTTGATTTGTTCCACTGTGTGGGGCCTAGGAGGCCTAGGAGTCTCACCTTGAGGCTGACCTCATTCAAGATAATCTATGATATCTATCGGACACTTCCCTCGATCGAGGGCCATCACATTGACTTGAGGTTCAGGCCTGAGCATATGCTCATTGTAATCAGTGGGTGTAGAGGCACATCGTGCATGCATGGAATACTACTCTTGAGGATAATTAAGGATTTCCTCATGCCTTCCTTCATGAATGAGGAAGGGAAGGGTGGAGTTAGCTCACCCTGAGCGATGAGTATCATACCCATCAGGTTGCCTAAGCTGTTGGACCCTATCAAGGTGATGTAGAGGTGAGGTCGGATCAACCTACTCTACCCAATGTGTGAAGTCATGCTCTGGCCTATGAATAGGCATGTCAGACCTAATAGGTATGTGGATGCATGGCACCACTCTATCTACTAGCACCTCAATGTGTTGTTGCCTTTCATCAAAGAAGGCATGTGATGTGTCTAAATATCGAGAACACTCTCCTAGGTAAGGTCCATCACCCATAGGGGTGTCCCGCATAGGGCTCCCTTGTAAGTGTGGTTCTCATCCCATTTTTCAGGGACTGGGGTGAGTAGAGGCTCACTAGGGAGGTATGACCAAGTCCCTAGGGCTAAAGCGGAGATGACTCATGTCTCCTAGTCCACTCTCCATAGCTTCCACCCATGATTGGGCTTGGCTGTGGGTGCACACCATTGTAACTCTCTACCAAACCCTAGATGATTATCTCCTTTACAAATTCTTAATGAAATAACAAACAAGAGAAGGAAACACTCAATAAGATAGATGATTATCTCTTTTAAGTTTTAGATGTGAATCCCTAAACTATTTTGTGTGTTTCAGATGTGTTGTTTGTAAAATAGGACCTTGTGTCACGTGTTTGAAATCTTGTTGAATGATAATCTTATGTTTAATTGGATTTCACCTGTATACTCATAGCTCGACAACCTGGCTATGAACTCTAGGTCACGTTATCCCACCTATAATGTGTGGTGATGAGGTCCACACATGGCCAGGGAGCACAGGTCCTACCAGTTCCTCACCCAGTTCACTTGCAGTATGTGATATACCTCTCCGAAGAGAGATACATGCTATAACCCATGGGCTATGATGGATCTTGGAACCGACCTTGGCAAAGAATAAGGTTCATGGGATTTGAGACAATGGGTGGAGATGAAAGCCACCTCGTTGAACTCTACTAGTGGATGGTGATGAAATCCACCTCACTAGCGTTTAAGTGAATCATGGTGTGTGTGGTTCTTTTTAATCCAAAGAAAGCAAACAATAAAGCATTCGATGATCATTCACTAAATGCATGCAAAAGGTGCATTTTACTTTCAAAAATTTAGGATAAAAGGAACCTACAAATGTAAATTATAAATGCAAACCCTAAATGCTAACCTACCCATTGGGTAGGCCACAAGCAATCAAACCATAGAGATGCATTCCTACTTTGATTTTCTTTGATTTTTCTTATTTTTGTTATTTTACATTATGGGAAAAGTAAATCTACTTTTAACCTTTCTAAGCAAACAAAATGATGCAAGAAAAACCAAATAAACAACTTTTGAAAGTGCAAAATGAAAACAGAGGGTTTAGGTACCTACCTCATCACTTCTGGAACCTGTCATTTCTGGAATTCTGATCAGAAAGCTCTCTGGTTTCTATTCACTCTAGGGTGGGATGAATAGCAGGTCTGCATTCATCCTAGGGTGGCATGAATAGTAGGTCAGAGTTCATTTCAGTCCAGAACGACTAGCACTTGCAACATAAAAATATGAAATATGAGCTTCAAACTTCACCTAAAGCAAAAGGGACTAGGTCCCACCATGATCACCACTGAATTAGGGAAAAATGGTGCACCTAAATATGGGTAAAAAATTGCATCTATCCCCTATGTCTAATGAGCATCAAATCGGAAGCATGCAAGTAAGATGGAAAAGATAGCAAATAACAAGAAATGAAGCAAAGTAAATTGATTTCTTATTAATTAAATGGATCAAATATAGGTTACAAAGATGTCCCCTTGAGGTCTCAAATGGTTGATACAATTGTTACAAATTTTTGGTGCCCAAGGATCAAATCCTTCAAGAGAACTTAGGTGCACATCCAATGTCTTTCCTCGTACCCACACTTGAAGTGGGTGGGCCAAAGGTTGCCACCACTTGTATTGCTGATATTTATGTCCTATGCTACTTCCCAATGTGTTGTATGACCTGCACCTACACACAAGGAAACAAGAAATATCAAATAGCAAGTGTGTATGATCTAAAACATGTAATCCCCACAGGCAAGAAAGGAGCATATGTAGTGCGCCTATACCAAATCAACTCCAAATGCTATGAAATTATAGAGGTAAGTAAAATAAGAGGTTTTGGGAAGATATCACTAGAAATTGCACCAAAATTGCATCCGTAGGCATGGCGTAATCGCAGTGCACTTCTCCAATCTACAAAACCCAAAGCAAGCAATTTCTCTAACCCTAAACATATCCAAAACACATGAAATTTGGATAGAATGCATAAAATAACATTTTAAGAGAACCCATATGGTTAGATTTTAGAAATCAGGCTCAGATCCCGATGCATGCTCCAGTGGGTCCCGTAAGCCTACAAAAACTTCAAATCGCAATATCTCGGCCAATATAACTCATAAAAGCATGAAATTTGAACTACAACATCATATGATAATATAGAAAATACCTATTTAAAAATAGTAAAATTGTTGACAAATTTGTATTCATTCTAGGGTGGGACGAATAGGACTGTCACAAATTGGGGGGCACCCGGGGGTGGGACGCCCACCGATTCTACCTAAATTTTACCACCAATTCCACTGGGGAATGGTCCAAAACACTAAGGGGGGTATTTTCATCAAATTTGGGGTGGAAATTCACTCGATTGATAGGTCTTTGTAAACAAATTGCGTCTCTTTGAGTCACTCGATAACCTCCTTCGCTAAGAAGAGATCTCGAGGGAAAGAGAGCACAATCAGGTGAGGGAAAATCTCGGCAGCACTCCATTGCTTAAACCTTAAAACTCCTCTCCTCCTTTGTGTGGAAAATGCATCCACTTTATAGCCACAGGGGGCTCATGTGCAAAAGGGCATGCAAGGGCATGCATGGCAAGAGGCGCCACTTGGCCACCGGGGTGGCATGCATTGGAGGGGGAAGAGAATCTCCCAATTTGGCCTCCCTTATGAAGCATGGCATAAATATGTTGCATGCTCTGACTTGTAGGCATGGGTAGGTAGGATAAATGACCATTACCAGGCGCCATTTGTCCAGATTTGACTTTTTTCCAGTCAAACCTGCTATTCGCCCCACCCTGGGATGAATGCTGCTATTCGCTCTAGGGTGGGACGAATAGGATCTGTATTCATCCCAGGGTGGGATGAATAGGAACAAGGTGCCAAAAGGTCCCAAAATTGGCTTGGAACCTTCCAAAACCTTGCACAAAGTGGCTAGAACCACTGTATACCTTCTGAGGGCTGCCCTAGGGGCCTTGGTATGTCAATTTAGCCATTGCTTTTGGTAGCATAATCGGATTGACCAGATTTTAGTGTCTACGAGTTGCCTGCCAATGAGTCTCGTGTGGGGACTATGTAAACCAAGAAAAAAGCCCAACTACATAGGAGATATCAGGACAAGTATGAGTGAGGTACAAAAGACTTCCAACCAACTACCGATACAAAGTAGCATCACACAATGGTGAAGTACAAGAAGAAGTCAAAGTAACCCCCATTTGGAAAGGTGTTAGATATGGCTTACAGTCAGCCATCCAAAACCGTTGAAGAAGATCTAAGGCATACTTTTGTTGACAAAGTGAGATTCCAAAATTTATCTGAGTGACCTGAAATCTAAGAAAGTAGTGAGCAAGTCCAAGGTCTGCCATCTCAAAATGAGAAGAGAAAGACTGTTGTATAGACTGAATGTGATAAAGGGATCTTCCAGTGAGAAGCAAGTCATCAACATACAACACAAGGATGGTTATGGAGTCTCCATCTCTCCAAATATAAATAGTAGGGTTATACTGACACCGTACAAAACCAGTAGAGAGAAGAAAAGACTCCATCTTCTCATACCAAGACCAAGGTGCTTGCTTGAGGCCATAGAGAGACTTTCTAAGTCAAAAAACAAGTGAAGGATCCTGGAAAAATCTAGCGGGCTGCTCCATATAGATCTCTTCCTGCAAATCACCGTGCAATAAGGCACTCTTCACATCCATATGAAATATAGACCATCTTTGTGATGCAGCATAAGTACAAGATTAACAAAATCCATCTTGGCCACAGGAGCAAAGGTCTCAGAGTAGTTAATATATTCAACCTATGAAAACCCCTTAGCTATAAGATGACCTTGTACTTGTCAATACAACAATCTACTGCATACATGGTTTGGTAAACCCACTTACAACGAACCAACTTCCTCCCCTTGGGAAGAGGAACAAGATCCCAAGTTTGATTCTTCATCAAAGAAGAATACTTTTCCGCCATAGCATCATCCCACTCCTATATCCCATGAGCCTCTAAATAAGTCTGTGGATCACCTGAAACTGCATGACCAACTAGTCCAGTATTGGTAGAATGATGACGAGAAGAAGGAAGATCCTAAATAAAAGGTGTTGCATCCTCAAGTGTAATACGATCCCACCTAGGCAAGGTAGGAGAAGTAAGGGCAACAATATTAGGAGCATCAACAACAACAAGAGGATCAACAACTACAGGAGTGTCCTCCACATACAAAATATCAAAAGTGGTGTTATGTGAGTCATTTAGAGAAAACGAAGAAGGAGAGGAAGGAGGAGGAGGATCAGAAATATGTTCATCAAACTGAACATGAGTACAAAATAAAATATCGTGTGTGTTAGGATTTAGTAAGCGATAAGCCTTCATATCCTCACTATAGCCAAAAAATACGAGTGGCTTACTCTTCCTATCTAAAGCCTTACGTTGTTTCTTTAGTATAAAATCGCAAGTATGACTACCAAATATCCTTAAGAATGACACATCCAGCTTGTGTCCAGTCCAAGCCTCTTTAGGAGTTATATGTGCAAGTGCACGATGTGGAGAGCGATTTTGGATGTAATTCACACAATTAACTGTCTCTATCCAAAATATGGAAGATAAATCCTGAGAGTACATCATGCAGTTAGCCATCTCCTTCAAAGTTTTGTTCTTTCTTTCTACAATCCCATTTTGTTGTGGAGTATGAGAGATTGAGTGTTGATGAATAATACCATGTGCCACAAGGAAATAAGAGAACTCTTTGTTGAAGCATTCCCTCCCATTATTTGTGTGAAGCTTCTTGATGTAAATAGAAACTTGATTCTTGACCAAATCCTTAAAGACTTTGAAGTGAGAAAGGACCTCACTCTTATACTTGAGAAAGTACACCCAAGTATACCTCGAGTAATCATCAATGAATGTAAGTGTATACCGAGCTCCAGTAAAATATATACGAGGATATACCATCAAGAACTATGAACAAGATCCAAGGGTGAATATGCACGATGAGCTTTGCCTTTGGGAAATGGGTCTTAATGTTACTTGCCAAGAGCACAACCAGATAAACACCATCAACACAAAAAACCTTCGGTAAACCGATGATCATTTTATGAGTGTTCAACTGTTGCAAATATTGGTAGTTGAGATGCCCAAATTTCTCATGCCAAATTTTTATCAAATAATCTGCATGAGCAACCAACCCAGTACCAAAAATAGAATCATCAAAGCTCTCAAAATTATAGAGTATCAAAGAGCAATCAACAAAACCCCATGCAATCAATGACTATGGCTCCAACAAACTACGAATCTCAAATACCTGTCGTATGAAAAAAATAGTCCATCCAATACCAGAATTACAAATCTAATACATAAAAAGCAAGTTGGTGATGATATCAAGAATAAAGGGTACATCTCATGCGACCACCATTCATAATAATATCACCCTTGCCCTTAATAGAAATGAAAGAGGAATCACCAACTTCAATCCTCAAAATAGAACTAGAACCAAGAGATGCAAAAGACTTCTTAGAAGAAGTCATATGATGAGTAGCAACCAAATCCATTACCCAAATCTTTGAATCATAATTTGTCCAACCACAAACATTCAAAGCCTTACCATGCTCTTTAGGAACATCAATATTGTAATTTTTCATGGCATCTTCCAAAGCACACATCTTCTTGGAACATCGAGATGCAAGATGACCAACAATACCACAAAAATCACAAGTCTCATTAGACTTTGATTTCTTCTTCTTAGAAGAACCTTTCTGATTGGGTTTGGAATCCTTGGGATGAGGAGTTGACTGTGAAGGAGGTGCAGTATCTTGAGGCTTAGGTTTGGGCTTACCTTTACCTTTAGGATGTGATGTTGTCAATGCCTTAGTTGAAGAAGATGAAGAGGTCTCAAGAGTGGAAATTTTGGTCTCTTCCCTAGTAATACGATCACAAAAATCTTCCAAGCTAGGTATTTTAAAAGTATCACCCATAGCATCCATAGTAGAGAGGAATGTGGAAGCAAAAACATGAAAGGGACCTTTCAATTTTGAAAATATTAAGAATACACATTCATATTCTTTTTTAGATTTACCTTACCTTTCAACTGAGTATAAAGCTCCTTAAACTTAGTGATAAAATCAACCATGGTGGGATAATCATCATGTGATAAAGAAATAAGTTGTGCATTTAATTGCATTGCCCTAATTTGTTCAACTTTACCAAATAATGATTCAAGCTTATCCAATGTCTCATGAGGAGTAGTTATTTTATCAAAATGGAACCACAAACTCTCACTAGTATTTTCTTTAATCATCCCAAGTGCTTCACCAAGTGCTTTAGAGAAATACCATGTCTCATAATCTGTCTTGAAAGTGAATTTTTTCTCTTTAATGAATGTGTTTAAGCCTTTTTGTGCCAATAGTGTTAACATGTGTGGATTCCACGTGTGATAGTTATGAGGTGTAAGAGGCTCAATATTGAATCTTAAATCCTGAAGAACACAAGCTTACACTGAGAGGGGGGGGTGAATAGTATAAGACCTCTTTTAACTTTATCTATCAATATAGCTTTCAAACCATTAACATGCATAATAAGATAGCAGTAATAACAGCAGTAAAACAGTGCACAAAAAGCAATCCACAAAGAGACACAGCAATTTACGTGGTTCACCCAAGGTGGGCTACTCCACGGATAAAACTTTCCTCTAAAATTTATATCAAAACCTCTGGGAATCCTTCTCTATTACAATGTTTATGAGCCACAGCTCAAAGGAGACACCTTCCCCTCATTCTGCTTTGCTAGTGATCCTTTAGAAGACCTCTATCTCCTTTGCCCTTAGCAAGTGGAACTCTTTCCATAGAAGACACTTGTCTTCCCTGCTCTGGCTGGAGATCTCTGTCCTCAACTCTGTCACAGCAAGCTGAACTTCTTTTCTGCACCAAAACATAGTCCTTCAATCTGGCACAATTGTCCTCTTCCTCTGTTCCTTTCTGCACTTGGTTGAAAAACAACTTTTCACTGCCTGTGCAACTACAGCAGCACAGTCTTCTCAAATTTTGACAGCACTATCTTCTCAACTTCTGCAAAAACACAGTAGTGTAATCTTTGCAAAAGTCAACAGCACTATCTTCTCAACTTTGCTTCTGCTCTGTTGCACATTCACCACAGCGCATTAATCGCACACTCTGTTTTTACACAGTCTATGTAAATACTACAATGCTCAATCGCACAGCAACTTATGCGCCTATATGCAGCCACTGCAGCTCCCTCTTCGCACCGTCTGCTTCTCCTTGATCGAACTTCTTCCTCCTCAAACATGTCGCAAAATCGTGATAGTTTTTCCAGCAGCCTGCAACCTTTTTCTAACTTGTCTTTTTTTGGATTTTTGGCAACTAGGCTACTCTGATTTTCTTGGAGACTTACTGACCAGCTGAAACCTTCAACAAAACACATACTTAGACAATTAATCAAATTGCTTCAAGAATTCCTTGACATCAAAGACAACAACTACCAAGAGTTTCTTTGACATCAATGACAACAACTATACTTGAGCAAAGGCAATGTACTCAAGATACCCAAAATTGCCAACAATCTCCCCCTTTGTCATTGATGGCAACCCTTAACTAAAAACATATCTTAAGAGCCAAAACTGAACCAACTGATCCATCAACTGAGAATTTTGCAATTGAAGTTTTTGCTCCCCCTGACTTGAAGCTCTTCTCTACACTTGAAGCACTTCCCCTTACACATATCTCTCCCCCTTACTCAATTATCTCCCCCTTTGTCATCAATGGCAAAGGGTCACCTTTGGGGTTTTGGACTAAGAATGAGTCTCTTAGCTTAGTCCCACCAACCTTCTGTTTAAGGTGATTTAAAACAGGGTTGGGAGAGAAAATCCCATTAGACACTCATCACAATTAATGTCTACTATTTCTTTGTTGGGCCTTCTCTTGAATTCTTTTTCCATATTGTTGTTCTTGTTACTATTTTGATCCTTGGACCTGTTCATACTGTTGTTCCTGTTCCTTTCATTATTCTTGTTTTTCTTCATACCTTGATCCTTGAACCTGTTCATATCGCTTTTCTTGTTTCTGTTGTCATTCTTGTTCTTATCCATGCTTTGATCCTTGGATTTGTTCATACTATTGTTTTTGTTCCTGTATCTCGGAAGATCGGCTCTACACTGTCTAGCTAAGTGACCTTCATTGTTGCACTTATAGCAAGTAACAATATTATTTCTTTCAGGCATGGTTGTTCTCTAAATCTGCCTGTTCTGATTAACCCAGTTCCTGTTATTTCTTTTACAAAAAATTGCCTTGTGCTCGAATTGTTGACAAGAGTAGCAATATCCTTGAAAGAAATTACGTCTCCTAAAACTGTCATTTACTTTCTTCACTTGATTCATGCAATGTACAGCCATGTGACCAAATCTGTGACACACAAAACATGTGCCGTGAAATTTTCCTTTATTCGGCTTCATGGGTCCCGAAAACTTCTTCTTTTCAATCTGATTATTGTTTTCTATTTTTGCGTATTCATTACTCATGGACTTATGGTCTGAAGTAGTTTCTTCATCAGAGCTTTCTTCCTTTTGAAATCTCTTGCTGGATTCCCCAACCTGTTTCTTATGGGGCTCAACAAAACTGAGACCTGTTTTATCTGTTGGATTTCTTTGACTTTTGATGAGAGACTTAACTTTCTTGGAGCTATCCTGAAATCTGTAGAGCTTATCTTTGTAATCTTTATTTTCTTCTTTCAGAGAAGCCATTTCCTGTTCTAACTCACTATACTCTAGAATTTTAGAATTCAACTCATTCCTGAGTTCTTGTGACTTAGCCATAGAGACTTCAAGATTTTCCATAAGTTCATCTCTCTCTATACAACATTCATCTAATTTAATCTTGAGTCTATCATTCTTCTTTCTTTCCTTTTTCAAAACACTAAGAGCATTGTTGAGTTCACATTCAAGATCCTCTATTTGATGGCACTTTGAATTATCACGGCCTTTTCAGATTTCTTATCACTAGAGGTGCTACCTTTTTCAAAAACCATACATGCATCTTCATTGTAGTTTTCTGAAGCATCCTCATACATACTAGCAGCCAAATCATTATTTTCGCAATCATCCTCAAGGTGCCCAAAATTTCCACATCTAAAACATTTTATGATAATGAATTCATGTTTCGGTTCTTCCTCTTTTTTTGAAATGAACATCTCATTTTCATCATCACTAGAAGAACTGTCACTATCACTGCTAGAACACCTACTTACTTTGTCTAAGTAGAAGCTCTTCTTATTCTTGTGAGAATGTCTCTTTCCATGATTGTTGTACTCATCTTTGCTTTTCTTGTAATTCCTGTACTTTTCAGAATCCTTGCTTTTAACATCCTGTACATCTTCATCACTTTCATTTTTTGAAATAGTATAGTCAGTAGCATAATGACCAAATTTCCCACAATTGAAACATCTTATATTTTTCTTGCTTTTGTGCTTTCTGGAAAACTTGCCTTTCTTGCTGTAATATGCCTCTTCCTCACTAGAAGACTCATCACTTTCTTGAATCTGTTTGCCCTTTGATTTTTTGGTAGCTTTGAAAGCTGCCTCTTTCTTTAATTCAACTTTTACTTGAGTTCTCAACTCAAATGCTGTAAGAATGCTATGGAGCTCATCCTTTTTCAATTTATCTAAATCTTTGGATTCCTCAATAGCAGAAATATTTTCACTAAATCTATTAGGAAAGGATCTTAAAATCTTATCACACACATCATTCTCAGCAAGTTCAAGACCTAAGTCTTTCATAGAATTAACAACTTCATCCATCCGGAGCATGTAGTCACTAATCCTTTCATCATCATTCATCTTGAGTTGTTCAAACATACCTTTAAAATGTCTCAACTTGGCCTTTTGAACATTTGCATCACCTGTATGAACAACCTGTAATTGTTTCCACATTTCACTAGCTGTCTTGTAGTGAATAACTTTGGTGAGATCTACCTTTTGTAAACCCTTCAAGATTGCATTCATGGCTTTTGAGTTGTTGTGATGTAGAAGTCTGTCTTCTTTAGTGTAAGGACCATTTACAGGAATGGTGTATCCATCTTCAATAACTTCCCATACCTCATTACCAAGTGCCATTAGATAGACTTTCATTCTTGCACTCCACAGGCCAAAATCTGATCCATCAAGAATAGGTGCTGCATTGCCACCCGAGAAGTCCATTGTGTTCTTTGTAAACTTTTCCTTCAAGCTGTTAAACTTTCTGAAGGCACTTGCTCTGATACCAATTGAAGAACACAACCTTACACTTCGTCGACAAAGGTTAACTTCGATGGCTTCAACCGCCTCTGCTGTTCTGTAGCTTTTCTATCACAAAACTCAAACATGTCGCGATATCGCTACGCCTTTGTCTGCCATACACCTTTCATTACATGTTGTCACGAAATTGTGACACTACTGCCTGTCGTGCACCTTCTTTGGTTTGTTGTCATGAAATCGTGACACTACAGCCTGTCGTACACTTTCGCTAACTTGCTGTCACGAAATCGTGACACTACAGTCTGCCTTATGCCTTGCTTGAGCCTTAAACGCGAAATCGTGACAATCCATGACTTTGCTTATGTCACCATGATTCTTGTCGCAAAATCGTGACGCTTTAGTCTGTAAGGCCTTCCTCGCTGTTCTTGTCATGAAATCATGACACATTTGCTTTTGCTGATGTCATCATGATTCTTGTCGCGAAATCGCGATGCTTTAGTCTGCAAGGCCTTCCTCGCTGTTCTTGTCGCGAAATCGTGACACATTTGCTTTTGCTGACGTCATCATGATTCTTGTCGCGAAATCACGACACTTCTTGCTTCTTCAACCTTTCCTCGGTTTGCACTAGCGAAAATGGAACATGTCACAAAATCGTGACGCTTTCGTTGCCTTAAGCACTTTTCTGCCAACTGCCCGTGAAACTGGAACATGTCACAAAATCGCGACGCTTTCGCTGCCTTAAGCTCTTTTCTACCAACTGCTCGCGAAACTGGAACATGCCACGAAATTGCAACGCTTTCGCTGCCTTAAGCTCTTTTCTGCCAACTACTAGCTGCCAACTCAACTTGTCGCGAAATCGCGACAGTTTTGCCTAAACTTTCTCTCTCCTCAAACATGTCGCGAAATCATGACAGTTTTGCCAGCTTTGCCTCTGCCTCCTAGCATGTCGCGAAATCGAGACAGTTTTGCCGGTGCTTTCTCTCTCCTCAAACATGTCGTGAAATCATGACAGTTTTTCCAGTGCTTTCTCTCTCCTTAAACATGTCGCGAAATCGGGACAATTTTTCCAGTGCTTTCTCTCTCCTCAAACATGTCGCAAAATCGTGACAGTTTTTCCAACAGCCTGCAACCTTTTTCTAACTTGTATTTTTTTGGATTTTTGGCAACTGGGCTACTTTGATTTTCTTGGAGACTTACTGACCAGCTGAAACCTTCAACAAAACACATACTTAGACAATTAATCAAATTGCTTCAAGAATTCCTTAACATCAAAGACAACAACTACCAAGAGTTTCTTTGACATCAATGACAACAACTATACTTGAGCAAAGGCAATGTACTCAAGATACCCAAAATTGCCAACAAATCCATCTTCAGAGATCACAAAAGCAACAAGAAGAAACAAGGAGCCAAGCTACACACAAGGGTGCTTTCAATCAGCACCGACATAATTCCCCAAAAAAAAGATTTCATTTCACAACTTTACAAGATAGAAATGTAAAATACAATTGATCCACGACAAATTATGTGGAGTCATGATCCCAACACAAAAATAATCACGTGAATCGGAGTCCGTATGTGGATTCTATGCAATTAATTGTCGGGTGCCCTCAAAAATCAAATTAAAGGGCCCAAAAACTTTACACAATCTCCCAAAAAAAAATTGTTTCACCACTTTACAATATAGAAAGGTAAAATTCAATTGATCCACAAAAAATTAGGCAGATTCATAATCTCAACGTAAAAATAATCACGTGAATCAGATTCTGTATGTGGATTCTATGCAATTAATCGTCGGGTGCCCTTAAAAATCAAATTAAAGGGCCCAAAAACATTACAATATCACAAAAAATTAAAATTTAATGTGAATCAATATTTTGTAATCAATGTGAAGGCACCAATAATTAATTCACAAAACCCTAATACATGCAAAAGCGAAGGGTGCACATAACCAAACTGCTCACAAAATGCAAAGAGAGATGGCATGGAGCGCCTAGGACCAAAGGAGGGCCGTGAGACTAGAGAAGTTGTGCATCGGGAAAAAAAAGGCTAGCACACCTTGAGAAGATATTATTGGAGTGAAATATGCCAAGCAATGAAATGGTGTTACTAAACTGTGTACAACTGAGAGTGCAGATCCACCATGAGACGGTAAGCGTGCTGGTGAAAGGGCCTCGCAGGCCGTTGAATGGGTTGATTCATCTGTAGGAACGCCTCACGAGCTAGAGTGAGCCACGGGAAGATATGGGAAGTGCGAGCAACGACCACAACCACATGGCAAGCAAGAATTGCATGATTCTCAAAGGTCCAGTCGAGCTCGAGTAGAGACACCAAGCTGTTTGGGAGCATCGTGAGACAGAGAAATCAGACTGCGGAGAGCTACGTTGAAAACATCGCAATAGATCTGGAGGAAGAAAGGCCTAAAGAGCCAAAAAATTTGGATCTACAGAAGAGAAGGCCTAAAGAGCCAAAAACTTTGGATCTACAGAAGAGAAGCCCTAAAGAGCCAAAAACTTTGGATCTACAGAATGAAGGCCTAGAGAGTCAAGATGCAAGTGAGAGCTTCAAAGGAAAATCTTCAAAAAAACTCCTTAGCTTTGGTACCATGAAAGAGGAATCAACCAGCAATATCATTCCACACCCAAGATCAGAGCCATGAATACAATCACAAATGAGAGATAAAAATGATTTCTTGCATTATGTCAAAATGACAAGAGGCGTTGCTTAAATAGGCAAGGAGAGCAATGATACCCACACGATCGGTTGGAGAGGATCAAGATCACAATCATCGATAAATAACAAATAGATAAGGATGACAAAGCATACCAAAATTATTAAATACCTAGGAACACACTATCTTATCTAGTGAACTTAAGCTAGCCTAGATACCTAAAAACATAGGTATATAAATATACTCTAACATCTTTTCATTGAACCTAGGAAAGTCAAATTAAGGCATCTTAAATAGAGTATTTTTGTCAAAAAGATAATGATAGTCTTATATCTCCTTATATAATCCCTTCTCTTTATTGACTAAACTACCATGCATTTTTTCAGTGTTAAGATGCTCGAACATCTTTGGTCATTCTCCTAATTTGTCTTCAACCTTTAGGAATATTTCTTGAAATTCAACTTTGGATCTAATTTGGTCACTTCTCATAATCGACACTTCTTCCCTCGTATATTTAAATTCATGTGTAAGGCTAGCAAGTGTGATACTCATTTGCTCCATTAAGTTGCTCTCGTCTAACTCCTTTTGGTTTCCTCTAGTTTTATCAACCAATTATGTATGATTTGAACCACTTTCGCTGATTTATTAAAATAGAAGTGTTGTTCTAGGAGTTACTATTTTTAGTAATGGACCAAAAAAAATTTGTGGGTGCTATATATAAAAATGATCAACTCAAGAAGACGAATATAATGGACTATGTCTCACAATGACAATTTTTGAAAACCAAGAAAAAGTGCATGGATGTTATATACCAAAATGATCAATTCGATGACATGATCACAATGGACTATATCCCACAACACTGTATTTTGGTACCCTAGATATTTTTCGAGGGGAGTGTTGGTTTTTCTTCTAGAGTCTTGGTTCACTCATAAAATTGACTTTTGCCTGACAACCCCTTATTAGATTGCATTGTATGTTACTAACTTTGTTTTATCTGACACTAGCTCATTGACTCTAACAATTGTTGAAGTTGACTCTGTTATTGACAAACTCCTTGTTTAGTATGATTATAGGTAATTGTTATTGATGCTAACAAATTTTGTCTTGACTATTACTAACTACTACCCAAATGCTACTAATAGACCTGTTGTGACTGTTATTCTCACCACCAATTTTTTGTTAATTATTTGTGTTCAATTAATTCTAGGATAGTGTAGTCTCCTTAATATTCTCATATTTTGTGATGTAGTTTTTTAATATGTAGGATAAACAAAAATATGGTACTCTAAGGTAGGGTGTGTGTATTGCCCATAGGCTCTTTGTTATACCATAGTGATGAATGATAGTGCTTAGACTAATATTTTAGGCCACTATTCAAGGAAAATTTTACGCATACCCTTGAGGACACTATTCATCTCTTTGACAATACAGGAGGGTGATCTTTTCAAATGTTTTATCCAATGTACTATGAATAATACACGATAAAAAATCTTTGTAGGGCTAAAGGTTTCTTCTAATCCTATGGGGTCTCTCGATATACCTGAAGATATGTGGGAGCTCAATTTCGTATATGAGTATTTTTTGAGTCCTGGGTATAGAGGCTTGATTACCCCTCACTTCATTAGATACTTTATAGGCAATATAGCTTAGCCAATAATGATAGCTCCTCCATGATATTTTAAAAAACCCAACACAGGGTTTCTAACGTAATAAACTAATACCAAAAAATGACTATTTTTTAATAAGAAAATAGGTAAAAATATGAAAACATAAATAATTTATACCTAACAGTCAAAATGATAGGGCAAGAACTATCGCAATCACAGACATTTCTTTAAAAAGATGTCTTGTACCACTTGTTAGAACCTTTTAATTAAAGTAAGCACATTCACATAAATATTGCAACAAAAGTAGAAATTCTTAAAGAATAAAATATTGCAACCCAAAATGTAAATGCAAGAATATAATAATCTCACAAACACAACAAAGAATCATGGGCCTCTTTGAGGGGGCAACCTCCTTCAATACTTTCAAACAATATGCAAAAAGATACATTTATTTATAGACCCTTGCCTTTTAAAGATACACTTCATGCAACCCTGACCTAATGCTCAAGAGTTGGCTTACATGCAAAGTGCCACTCGAGCTAGAATCTTCTACAAAATAACAGTTACATTCTTGGTAACGATTACATGAAATGATCCCACTTGTCTAGGCGCCTTAATTACCACATACCTTTACAAAATATTACAATGGGCTCCCCATGTTGAAAATGGGTCATTACATAATAATATGAGAATTACATAATAATGTTAGTATGGGTTCCTAACAATGAGCTACTAGCTCAATATGCTAGGGTCTACTTAGGGGACCCTAGGGAGGATTTTGAAGATAAGGACCAAGTTATTGTGACAATAAAGATCTAGAATGTTGAAACTATGCAAAATGAACTAGTTCTTAAGAACCCATGTATGATCTGGCTAGGGTTGAAAGAAGTGTGTTGCTTCCTCAATATGCAAAGTTGGAAAAGTTGCTCTTAAGTGTGTTGTTGGGTCGATGGAGGGAAGGATGTTGTGATTGGTGCTACAAATATTTATATTAACTATGAGATCAAGGGACACTCAAGGTCCCCTCTAAGATTGAGACGACTATCACTAAATCGCTTTCAATTACTTCAAAGATAATTGTCTGACAACCTAAATGCTTGATTGATTGTCTTTGCTTTTGTCTTTTTTATTATTTGTTCAAGGGGTTTGAGCCTAGAAGTTTACCTTGTTGATGTTAATTGATTGATTGCAATTGCTTTTGTCTTTTTCATAATTTGTTCAAGGGGTTTGAGCTTGAAAGTTTACCTTGTTGATGCTTGGATTTAGACAAGTGATTATTTTGACCAAGCAATTGGAGGAACAAAAGCCATGGGTGTAGGAGACCAAAGACATGCTTCATGTTTTTTTACATGAGTTGGAGGATTAGGTGAAGGTTTTTCATGACTTGATGATTGTATTATACATTATTCTTAAGGATAAGTTTCAAGATAATTATAATCAACATATAATCTTTATCAAAACTGAGTTTAACAAATATAATATATAACATAAAAATCTCTATAACTAAACATTAAATGATGGTTTGTAAATTTTAACCATGATATAGTCATAATATATTTCAAATATAAAAACATATAAGAAATGACTCTAATTATCATAGTTTCAAATTCCTTTGGCCATATGAATCTAGTATAGTTTTAATACTTTTAGTTAGATGGTTTTAATAAATAGAAAAAAACATAATTTTTATTTTGTTTAGACACAAACTTTTACCTCTTCAATAAATAAAAAAATTGTTGATAACCGGTTTAAATTGAAATCACCGTGAATTCCTAACGAAGATTGTTAAACTATTAACTTTGGTTTTGGTTTAGCCTTGCCTCGTTGGAATCGATCTTTGTAGCTGACTTTTCTATAAGCTGTATTTTTTTTAATCAAATACCAAAGATTGAAAAAAATTCATTAACTTTTTCCGTCGTGTGATGCCACACTTTTGTCCTCTGTCACATCAATTAACAGCTATCTCTAGCAAACAAGACGACGAGAACCAAGACATGATCATTGCATCATGCATTCCTAAGGAAATATCATTAGATGATAATCCCTTTTGTCCCTTACGACAAGGATCTCATCATACACCATCTTTTCCAATAGCAAGCTTTTGACCTCAGCTTACACATGTGTAAAATTATACTTTGATACTTTAGAGTTCAAAAATTATTTTAATAATTTTTATTAAAATTCTTAAAAAAAACATTGAACATGCTTTGGGTTATGCATATTTTAGGGAAAGAACTCATTCTTTGAAATTGTTTTTTATTATTATAACTCACTATCTTGAAATTCATTTTAGGTGTTATTTTATATAAAATGTTATATTAGCTATAGGAAAAGTAATTTTATTAGAAATAAAAAATATAATAATAATTTATATTAAGAATGTTTGAGTTTAATGTTTTTGTTAAATTTTAGGTGTATGTCATATTAAAATATTTTTAAGTTAATATAAACAAGTTTTATTGGCCCAAAAACCTTTCAAAGTGAGACTTATTAGCATGTACTCAACTATATAAAGATCTTCCAAGATGTTAGACTTCTTTCTCATCAAATATGGATTAAAATATTCCAATATTAAAGAAAAGGTGAGCATGCTTTTGAAGTACTTTTCAACTCAAATAGAAGCGAAGCACAAGGTTCTTAAAAAAAATTTGAACTTTTTATTTAATTTTATCTAGTTGCAGAGAAGTTCTAGCGTTCTAGAGGTAAGCTTGGTAAAATGAAAAAAACCTCAAGGATGGATGAAGGTAAATGTTGATAGGACATCTAGTAGAAACCCTAAGCCAATTGTTATGGACGTTGCTTGTAGGTATGATCAAGGAATCTTCTCTTCCTCTTCAAAGACCTCTTGAATATCAATAACAATTATGGAAAAGCTATGCTTATTAGATTCAACCTACAAGAAGTCAAAAAAGGAACATAAATCATGTTATTATGGTGTCTAATTCAAAATCCGTGATAAGATAAATTTTCTAACACTAACTACAGGTAATTAATGGCAATTAATTTTAATAGTTGAGAAAACATACTCCAAAAAAAATAAAAATCCTAAACATCTATTTTTGTAACTTCAAGAATAAAAGAAATAAAATAGTTAATTGACTAGCAAAATAGTCTTCACATCAAGATGAATGGGAAGAACTCTTATTTCTAGAAAGGAATGAGGAAAGAATTTTAACTTCACTAGCAATTTTAGCTTTTTTTCTTATAAGATCTCAATAATAATAAAAAGAGTCACAAACAAATTCTATTTGCAATTTTTTCTTTCCATAACTTCTTTTTCTTGAAAGAGCAATACTAATTTTTACAAGGTAATGCAAAAATAGTAGTAAAATGAATTGAACCTAAGAAAAACAACTTTTTTATTTTTATAAACAATGTTAGTTAAATTTGATCATCAAATCCTTTTGGGAACACCCCAAAGGTATGTTATTGGTGTTTCATCTAAATTTTGAGTTGAATCATGAGGGAAACCTCCCGTTACTATGTCCATAAGAAGTGTGGTCCCCATTGTATCGCCTATTGTATTTTGTATTACTTCAAAAAAAAATTATCAAACTTTTGATGAACATGGAACATTTAAAATCTACTTAAACATTATTTATTTTATAATAAATACTAGTCAATATTTAAAAATCATCCAAAAATACTATAACTTAAGTTTAAATTACAACACCACTCTCTGCTATCAAAAGAAAAAACAAATACCTAGGTTTTGTAGGTGAGTTGGAGAGGAGAGGGCAATCCTCCAAGGGAGGTCCCAGGTTCGAATCTCCACCCTACCAAAAAGCTGAATTGGATACCAAAAATCCAATTGATAATGTTGGTGCGAGCAGGGCTGGGCGCGACCCCCGGGTGACTTTGACGGTGTAGAACCCCCTGTTCATGGTCTCTTAGACCAAGGCGGCCCCGCAAGGGGTTTTTCGCTTTAAAAAAAAAACAAATACAACAAAAGTAATAAAACAAAGCAAACACTAAAACATAAAAGCTTCTAATCTAGAAGTTGCCATTAGGGGTTAGTCTATAAACTTCTTGTTAACAATATATATGTGAGCTAGTCTAATTTTAAAAAGTTAATAAAGTTTAAAATAGCATGCTATAGAATGCATATTAAAATATTTTGACCGGATATTTTAAATATCTTGACTTAAGATGTTTATAATTTTAGCTACTATTCCATAACCAACATATTAAATTAAAAACTAAACTAAGCTCTAGTTTACAAATGTCATATCAGATATTGAAAAATAGATAATAATTGTAATTTTTTTATTGGAACCAACAATTATATTTAATAAAAATAAGAGAGGTTACTATAAAAAGGAAGCTGGAAAAATCACGGCTTGGGACGCAAGGCCATCCAAATGATCAACATTATAAATACGAGACCCGAGGCCAAAAATAAAACCAATCCTTAAAAGGGTGAATAAAACAACATAACTAGGGAAAGGGAACCACTCTTGGAGGAGATCGAGCCCTGTTGTGGGCATTGATAGAACAGCCTAATGCTAGATAGCATCACCCCCTCGACCTACTACGTCGATGCCTCAAAGAAATGGAGGGACCTCGAGGCAAAGGGAGGTTAGGCGAAACCCTGCTAATAGTGCATGGAGCCTCGCACCAGTACTTGATAAGATTTATCAAATGTGCCAACTCGTGAGTCAATTTTGAATCCTGTGAATGGATCTGAAAAGTAACAACAAAAATATTGGAATATTTTCATGCATAGAAAATTGATTGGAAATTGAATCTCTATAATAGATAGCAACATTCCTAGCTTTCCAAAGTTGAAACAAAATAATAGCACAAAATAAATTCCATAGAGCAACAATATAAGTAGGCCAACAACTATTATCTCCAAAAAATATCATCTGTCATCTAAAGAATTCAAGATGAAATGGCTTGAACAATGAGTGAATCCAAGACTAGGAAAACTAAGCACGAGGGCATAACCAAAATAGATGTTTAAAAGCATCAAAAAAACCACAAGCCAGACACTAAGGATTAGGAAGACCAACCCTACTAAGTATCTCTCCCATAGGAAGCCCTTGATAAATAAGAGACCAGAGAAAAAAGGTAATCTTGGGTTCAAGGTTAGACTGCTAGATATGGTTTAGACAAGCAATCCAAGTATAGGAGGTAGAGTGAGTCTGACATCTCTCATTAAGCTTGTCAACACTAGGGGAAACATGACTAAGAAGTTGATAAAGTAAAGAAGAAGAGTAGTTATTGAAAGAAGTATCCACATTCCAATGTCAATCCCTCCACCAGGTACTCGGGGGTTGAAGGTTGAGCTTATGAAGCATGACATCAAGCGTAAGCTCTTGAATATTAATAATAGAAGGAAGATTTGAATTTTGAAGATTAAAATTACGTTTGAGATCGTACCAAGAAATCCAATCTCGAGAGAGCACTAAATCTTTAATAAAGTAGATGTCCTTGCAAAATAGCCTCAAAGCTTTAATCCCTGATATATCAATAAGAACTGAAGAATTAGATAGAATAGGAAATCACCAGATATTATGAGAATTGAATGAAATACAATTACAAAAACCATCACCAATCCAATGAATATGAGGTTTCACCATCTCAAAATCCTGCCAAATACTTTCAACAACAAAGGAACCTTGAATCTTAATCAGAGTAGAAGTAATGATGAGAATATGGAGGTCAATATTAGTTCAAGTTTTGCGTCCATAAGGCAGCCCTGAAGAAATACAATGGCGAGTCAAAACCTTCCAATATTCAAGGCCTTTAATAGCTTTAGCCACCCACTTAGCACACAAAGAAATGCTTTACCTATAAATATCAATGATGCTCATCCCATCTTTATCAATAGGCGTGCAATAGGTATCCCAAGAAACTTGATGAAAACCATGTGAATTCTTCCCCTTGGCCCACAGAAAATTCATAAGGAGTTTAACCAACTTATTATAAGAATTTTTAAAAGGGACCCAACAGGAGGAGTAATAAACATGGGTAGGAGCAATAATCTTAGTGCAAACCTAAAACTTATCAACAAGAGAAAGGGTATGCAAGGCCCAACAAAAAATATTCCTTTCAATTTTATCAATGACATACTACCAGAGTTCAGAGGGTGAGCTATCAAAAGCAAAGTGGATTCCTAAGAACTTAAAACGCTCACCCCTTTGAAGCCAATACCATGAATTTCTAAGCCAAGCAGGCACATAAGAAGAAGCAAGGTGAAAACAAAGAGACTTAGACCATTGGATGTTCGATCCTAAGGCCTTACAAAAAGTGTCCAAACAAACCAAAGTAGTTGAAAGTGAAACCTCGTCCTCATTGATAATGAGAAAAGAATCATCTGCAAAGTGCCCATTAATAATTTGGGTGGACATAGACAAAATAATACCTTTTATCAACCTCTTAGATGCTTGATTAGCAAGAAGATAACCAAAAGATTTAGTAGCAAGGATGTAAAGCGATGGGTCCAAATAATAGCCCTAGTGAATAGAACAAAATAAACCAAAATCCTTTGACCCATGTCCATTAATAGTAAGACAAATCGAAGCATCAACAAACAACATACTGACAACCCTGATAAAAATGGGGTCAAAGTCGAGAGCTTGGAGCATGGCAAGAATGAAAGGCCACTCAATACAATCATAATATTTCTCAAAGTCTAGTTTAAATAAAAGGGGTTTTTGGCTAGAGAGACAAGACCATTCTAAACCTTCATAGACATCAATAAGAGTATCAAATATGTAATACCCTTTAATGAAACTCATCTACTCTGGTTTGATAATCACAGGGAGAATGTTGTGAATATAGAGAGCTAAAACTTTAGCCAAAATCTTGTAAGAGACATTAAGCAGAGTAATAGGTGTCCAACTGGTGATAAGCTCAAGATTGTTCACTTTAAGAATAAATTTAATTTTTCCATGATTGATAATATTTCCCAGAGAATTGTTGGCTAACGCTTCACTGTAGAAATTGAGCATATCAGGCCCAGTAAACTTCCAAGTGGATTTATACAATTCGTAGAAAAAGCCATCAAGACCAAGGGACCTGTCATCCAACATTGTTATAAGAGCATTATGAAGCTCAACAAGTGAAATAGGAGCCTCACAAAGAAGTTTGTCATAAGCAGACAACTTAGCAGGAACAACATCCAAACACTGCTAGAGCATCATTTAATGTTTCAGAGAATCTCGTTGCACTTGAAAGAAGCTTATAATGATCCACAAATACTGATACAATATCAGGAAGAGAAGTCAGTCTATCATGAGAGACTTGAATAGTCTTGATCTGTATCTTGGGTTGCCTAGAACGAAGAGATTTGAAAAAGGCTTTGGACGGGCGATCACCAACCCTCAATTAGTGTAGACGAGCTAGAATATGAGCCCCATGGCTTCATGTCATTCATGGACTATAAGCTAGAGGTAAAGATCGATAACCTTGGTTTGCAACTGTCAGTCATACAGATCATTTTCCAACAATAGTAAATTCCATTGATACTCCATCATAACAACCAAATAAGCATACTTTTTTACATGTGCCACCTATTTGCCAAAATATCGCATGAAAGAGGTAGTACGAACAATCACCTATGTCCACAAAGAAATCCAACTAATAGAGTGAGGAGGCCGAGGTAATAAATTCTAGAGTCTCAATCACAGTAATCGTGTCAAGGTGTTGTAGTAAATAAGTATTTAAATAAAATTAATTGCACATAAAATGGTGACCACTCCACTCAATTTGAAAGAAAATTGGGAAATGATCTAACAACAGGAATTGATCCCAGATTGTCACAATCTTATTAATTATGAAGGAGAATAAAATAAATATTGCTCTAACATCATAACTCGATCAAGGTGCTTGCAGATTCTGTCATTACCTACACGAAAATAGGACCATATGAACTAGGGTGGAGGCATGCAATTATGTTGGCAAAAAAGGGGATAAAAAATATCCCATATGTGTTTAAGAAAAAACTAGGCCTCGCACTCTCCAGCACACCAACGCATCGAGAGACTTGCAACTTTATCTTTAGCATGCTCAACCGTATTAAAATCATCATAAAAAATTCAATATGTCATTGGTAAGAGATTATCCAGGTACCACCAAAGGATAGAGCAACTAGGCCCATCATTATGTTGGCAAAAAAGGGGATAAAAAATATCCCATATGTGTTTAAGAAAAAACTAGGCCTCGCACTCTCCAGCACACCAACGCATCGAGAGACTTGCAACTTTATCTTTAGCATGCTCAACCGTATTAAAATCATCATAAAAAAGTCAATATGCCATTGGTAAGAGATTATCCAGGTACCACCAAAGGATAGAGCAACTAGGCCCATCTAACAAAAAACCAAAGATCTTAACTTTTTGTAAACAAATAACATCAACATGGCCAATACATTAAAGAGTGGATCTAACAAAAAATTATATTAAGGACATTGTAAGTCCCCGAATATTCCACGAAAGGAAAATCATGGCGGAGGAATATCCATGGAGTCATCTCCCACAAGGCTTCTCCCACTATCAGCCAACACCAAAGAACTATTAAATGCAGAGGTCTAAGAAGGTTGAAATAATTAACCAACAATCAAGGGACTGCCCACACTATCGGCTAACACCAAAAACCTATTAAATAAAGTGGTCTGAGAAGGTTGAAATAAGTCATCAACAGTTGAATTACAATGCTTAGCCTCCTATCTTCCCCTCGATGACAGCGAGACATCCTGAGATGGACTATACGAACGTCTAGAGGGTGGAGGTATTGACAGTGAATTCCCTTCTTTTGAGGCTGATTTATGCTCGAGATGTTTCTCAACAAGCATAGCTTGAGGAGGTAAAATAGGATGAATAAGAACAACAAGAGGTTGAGATGGTGGCTTTACAACCTTATCTCTGTTAGAAATCATCGACTTAGGGTTGGTCACCCCTTCCTATTAAAAACCATGATCCAAACCCTCAACAAAGGGTTTGGGAGGTGCAAGCACAATATGAGGAGCAGGGGCAACCACCCAAGGTTTTAGAGCAACCAACGGATAGTCCTTGATATTATGCATGGTGGATTGGCACTGAAAATAAGTATTAAGCAAAGTAAAGTAAACATATTCTTTCTTAAAACGCTCTGTACCAACCTAAATGTCCACAAATTCTCTGAGATCCTATGTGAGGTCAACCTCAACACAAAATGTTTTATTAGGTCATGTTGAAAAGAATCGATTTTCTTCCTGATAAATCACCCAACCAATGGGTTTAACAATATCGGCAATAAATGCCCATAAGAGTAACGGAAGACCAAGGAGTTCAAGCCAAACTGACACTTTCTAGGCAACCTGCTCCAAAACTTGAAAAGGAGTCCAAGCAAAAAGGACCATCAAAGTATTGCAAAGAAACTAGCAACTAGACTTAGCAACCACAATTTACACTTGTGAGGGTTCTTTAAAGGAGAGCAAAAAAAATCTTTAATAAGATTGCAGATACCCACAACCACAACACCATAAGCTTTCGAGTGAAGTTTCAACCAAGTTTGAAGATATTCTTGCGTGGGATTCGACCAATAAAATAATCTATAAGACAACGATTCTCATATCATTTTACAACTGAGAAATATCATCAAGAGACAGCACAACATCTGGAGAGGAATCATTACCTCGTCCACCACTTACGAACTAGCCACTATAAACCTTAGTCTGTTTAAGTCAATAGGACCTCGATATTTTAAGAAATCAAACTTTGGCAACTCAAAAATACTCAACCAACCGTTACCATCCAACTTATCATGGTTTGAACCTAGGTCTCTCAAAAGAGAGTTCAAAACCCAAACCATTGCACTATCCAAGAAAAAATGTTAAGGTAAAAACAAGTTTTTATAAGGGGTCTTGTCACATTTGTACCAAGGATTGAACTTAAGTCTCTTGGAAAAAAAAATTGAATTAAAAACATAAATTTTTATGAAGGTTTTCAATTTCCAAGTTTTCAGTTCCATCTAATCAAGAAGATCTTTTAATAAAAACCTAAAAACATACCATAATATTCTTCACAAAACAACTTACTAAAAATAATTGTTAATCATTTTTTAAGAATATAAGTTTAAAGTCGAAGTGTAAACTCTACATAAAAATGACTTTTATCGTTGTCCTTATATATCTTTATGATTATTCAAAAAAAAATTAATTGTGTTTTGGTTTGTATCTTAATTTTTAATTTTTTTTTAATGTAAAGGTCTAACTTTTAATTAATTTAAAAATACAAGTCTTTACAACAAAAAAAAAAAGGTGAATAGGCACACCCTAATATGTAGTCACACTAAATTAGGTTGAGTTAGGCAACGTTACTCAAAAAAATAAAAACAGGGTTAAACCCGTCATCAACCATAACACCAAAAAACATGCATTAAATCATGTCAATCATGGAGGTATGCTCACGAGGTGAATGTCCATCACCTGCCAGATGCTAAGAACCAATATTAGAAGGAATGGAAATGAGCCACCAATCCTCCCCTGACAACATTATCATTTGTACCAAAACCATCAATACCATCAAAGACAAATTATTATTATCAGATGCTAACAACCAATATTAGAAGAATGGACATGAGCCACCAATCCTCCCTTGACAACATTATCATTTTTACCAAAACCATCAATACCATCAAAGACAAATTATTATTATTATTATAAAATATGTAATATTAACGAATGATAAGTATTTAGAAGCCCCTGGGTTTTTCCTTAACATAAGGTATTTTTTGGGCTTTGGCTCTTTGGGAGGGCTAAGGTTCAAACCGTGGTGTGGGTGTGTGTGAGGGGTGGGTGTGTGTCTCCCTGATAAAGTTGTTGTAACAGGTTGGAGGATTCCTGATCAAAACTCATCTCTTAATATTACCAAAAAAATAAAATAATAATAATAATAATAATAATAATAATATTGGGTTTAGTGGCATTATGAGTGTGTTGTGACATGTTAAAAACAAGTTTTGATATATTTTTTTTTTGGAGACTTTAAATTGACGTGATAACCCGTTGGCCGTTGGCTGTTTCAATTTGAAGGTCAACTCTTTCGACATATAATAACAATATTCAAGTTCCATACAGTGTATTTCCCATATTCCTCTATATATCAAATAAAAGATTAAATAATAACATTTATTGATAGAAAAATATGTCGTACTTGTGTACGGTAAGTTGGAAAACTTGTTAGCAGGGTGACAATGCTCCTGGTGGGAAATGGAAATAGTGCAAACTCATGACAGACTCCCAAACATTTTTTATTTTGATGAAACTAGTTCAGTTGAATCATGTTTTACTATGCTTTAAATTTTATTTTTATTTTTTAAAAATTAATATTTTTATATGAGTTTGGTAAAGATAATATAATAGTTAAGGTTTTAAGTTTTTAAGAAGATTTAAAATTAAAATTATTGTTTATTGTTTATTGGACTTTTTAAAAAACCCAAATTTTAACCACCTTAAAATGTTATATAAAAGCTTGGCTGTCATTAGACGCTAGTCCCTATACAAGCTCTAAATTAATTTTTTAATTAACCAGAGTTGCATAGCCTAATCCTTATTAGTGGGACAATATATTAACAATGGTTTGGCCATTACATTATAAATAATAATAAATCTAATATTATGGATAAAAATGTAATCCCAATGGCAATTGATGGTGTGAGTATTTTATTATATGTTGGGTAAAGAAAAGGATAAAGACAATTTGTGTGAGTTAATCTAATTTAAGAAAGTTGATAAAGTTTAAACTAGTATATTATAGAATGCAAGTCAAAAAAATTTTGACAGGCGTTTTAAATATTTTGAGTCAAAGTTAAAATGTCTAAAATATTAGTTACTATTGTATAACTAACATATTAAATTAAAAACTAAAAAAGGAAAATCCACAGTAATTGTAAATTATTCAATTACTCATTTATTATGGTTGATAAAACATCACAAAATAAGGAATACTTTCAAATTTAGAGGAATTTTATGTATTCATTATGGTTCATAAAACATCATAAATCTTAAGCTAAGTGTCATTGCATAACTAACACATTAAATTAAAAACTAAAAAGAGAGAGGAAAATACAGTAATTGTAAATTATTCATTCATTATGATTGATAAAACATCACAAAACAAGGGATACCTTCAAATTTAGAGGAATTTCATGTATTCATAAGGAATACCTTCAAATTTAAAAGAATTTTATGTACATTTGGGGTTTTAGCTTTTTAATTTAAATTTAAGTTTAAAATATAAGTTTTGTAAAAGTTCTAAAATTTTGAACTTAGATTTTTTAATAAAAATCCAAAAACATAATAAAATAATTATTAATTACTTTTTAAAAAATAAAATAAGTTTAAAATTAAATGTAAACTTTAAGTATAGTAATTTTTGTCATTTTCCTTATTTATGTTTATGAATATGTTAGGAATGGAGTTTAATTATGAGGAGGCTAAACAAAGAAAGTTTCTAGATTTACTACAGGACGAGTAGCGAAAGTTTTCAGATTTACAGTCTATTAGTTTACTAGAGAAAGTTTCTGGATTTACAACAGGACAGCCAAGGAAAGTTAATCACCAAGGGATAAATTTTTTTTGTTTTTATCCCGAAATTAGGTGCTGGGAATTCAGTGTTAATCTTGGAATGTATTGAGAATGGCAAATTTTTTTCCTTCTGTTTTTTCTTATATATAGTTGTGAGGAAAAATAGAGTATGCATGAAATTACTGTGTGGATTCCTTGTAAGTATTGAGAGGAAATTATAGCAGATGTTTGATGTAGGTTGTATCCCTCTATTGCTTGGATTGATCGAAGAAAGGACTAAAAATTCTTGGTGGATGTAGCCCATTGGGTGAACCACGTTAAAATCGTTGTCTTCTACTATGTGTTTGTCTTATTTGTTAATTCTTATGTTAAAGTTTGAAACACTTAAATTATATATTTTATATAATGATTAACAAGTGGTATCGGAGCGTTTGTTTTGTTGGGTGCACTTGACAAAAGGAGAATTTCAGGATCAAGTGGGAGCAATGGCGGAAGAAGGAAGGTTTAGAGTTGAAAAATTCAATGGCCAAAACTTTCCATTCTGGAAGTTGCAGATGAAGGATTACTTGTACCAGAAGGATCTTTACTTACCTCTTGAGGGGGCAACAAAGAAACCTTCAACTATGTCTGATGAGGAGTGGAGTCTCCTTGATAGAAAGACATTGGGTACTGTGAGGCTATGCTTGGGAGCCACCGTAGCCTTCAACATCTCCGATGAAAAGACTACCAAGGGAGTTATGGATAACTTGGCCAAGATGTATGAGAAACCATCAACATCAAATAAGGTATTCTTAATAAAAATGTTATTTAACATGAAAATGAGTGAAAGAGGATCTGTGCAGGATCATTTAAATGAATTCAATACTGTCACTAATCAATTGCATTTAGTAGGATTGGATTTTGATGATGATATTAGGGCCTTATTAATCTTATGCTCTCTTCCAAAAAGTTGGAATAGTTTGGTAATGGCGGTAAGTAACTCTGCTTCGGGTTCAAATAAATTAGTTTTTGATTATGTGGTTAGTGTGATGCTCAGTGAGGACATGAGAAGAAAAACCACTGGAGAATCATCTAGCACCGCCTTAATTATTGAGAATAGAGGAAGAGGAAGAGAAAGAGGTAAGAGTTCACATCGTGGCAAATCCAAAGGCAGATCCAAATCACGTGGAAAAGGAAAGCTACGGTGTTGGCACTGTGGCAAAAAGGATCATCTCAAGAAGGACTGTTGGCAAAGAAAGGGTGATGGAAATGAAGGTAATGAAAATAATGGTAACACTTCAGAAGCCAATATTATTGGACAAATTCTACAAGATACTTTAATCTTATCTCTTGATAGAAATAGTGATTATTGGGTAATTGATTGTGGTGCTTCATGAAGCATGCTACCTCACATGAGGAATACTTCATAGATTATGTTTATGGAGATTATGGACAGGTTCTATTTGGAAATGACCAACCATGTAAAATCATGGGTATTGGAAAGATTTTTATTAAATCCCCAAATGGATGTCAATGGGCTCTTAAAGAGGTGAGACACATACCAGATTTAAAGAGAAATCTTATATCAACAAGTAAGCTTGATGGTGAAGGATACACGGTTGCATTCGAAGAAAATGCTTGGAAAGTTACTAAAGGTTCATTGATAGTAGCTAGAGGTAAATTTGTGGGTACTCTTTATTTACTTACTAATTTTTCTCATTGCTCCATGAATTTAGTTTCTACAGGTGAAAGTGCATCTTTGTGGCACCAAAGACTTGGCCATATGAGTGGAAAAGGTATGGAAATTTTACATTCAGGAAATTTATTGCCTAAGTTAAAAGAGATTGATTTGGAATTCTATGAGGATTGTGTTTATGGTAAAGCAAAGAGAGTTATATTTCTAAAGGATGGCAATGAAAGGAACAAGGAAAACATGGATATATTGCATTAAGAATAAAAATGATGTTTTTAATACCTTCATGAATTGGAAAGCATTAGTTGAAAATAAATCTGGAAAAAGGTTAAAGTGTCTAAATTCGGATAATGGTGGAGAATATTGCAGTAGAGAATTTGATGTGTTTTGTTCTAAAAATGGAATTAGAAGAATCAAGGTAGTTCCAAGAACACCTAAAGAAAATGGGGTTGCATAAAGAATGAATAGAACCATCATGGAGTCTGCTAGGAGCATGAGAATACATGCAGGCTTGCCATTATTTTTATGGGCTCATGTTGTTGATACTGCAGTATATTTGATTAACAAGGGACCATCTAGTGCCTTGGATGGAGGAATTCTGAAAGAGCTTTGGATAGGTAAACCAGTAAATTATTATTTCCTTAAGGTATTTGGATGTGAGGCATTTATACATATAGACAAAGAGAATAAAAATAAGTTAGATGCTAAGGCCCAAAAAGTGTTATTTTATTGGTTACCGTATTGATGGCTTGGGTTACATATTATGGGATTGTGATAACCGAAAATTCATTAGAAGTAAGGATGTCATATTTAATGAAAAAAGTTTGTATAAAAATCGTTGCAGGGAAAGAAACAAGAAGAGGAAAATACTGAATACATAGACTTTGATGGACACACAGAAAAGGTAACTCCAAAAGTGGTAGAAGATCAAAATGTACAACAACAACAGCAACAAGCACCTCAATCTCCAGAAAGTGTTGTTAGACGATCTACCAGGATAAGTAGAATTCCTTAATGTTTCTCTAATTATGTTTTGTATACTGATGCTGGTGAACCAGAGTGTTTTCAAGAAGCATTACAAATGGATACCAAGAATAAGTGGGAGCTTGCAATGAATGAAGAAATGGACTCTTTATTCCACAACCAAACTTGGGATTTGGTTGATCTACCCAAAGGTAAAAGAGCTTTGACCAATAAATAGGTGTACAGGATTAAAGAGGAGAATGAAGGATGTAAGAGATACAAAGCAAGACTAGTGGTCAAGGGATTCGCTCATAAAAAGGTATTGATTTTGATGATATTTATTTCTCCAGTTGTAAAAATGACCTATATTAGAGCTATTTTGAGTCTTATAGCTATAGAAAATTTGTATTTGGAACAATTGGATGTGAAGACAACATTTCTTCATGGTGATTTGTAGGAGGAAAATTATATGCACCAACCAAAAGGCTTTCAAGTGAAAGGTAAAGAGGATTGGGTATGTAAACTGAAAAAGAGTTTGTATGGGTTAAAACAAGCTCCTAGGCAGTGGTATTTAAAATTTGATAAGTTCATGGCTAATCAAAGGTTTGAAAGATGTCAAAGTTATCACTGTGTATATTTTAAGCAAACTGGAAATGGTTACTATGTTATTATGCTATTGTATGTGGACGATATGTTGGTTGCAGGAACAAATATGCAAGATATAAACATGCTCAAGAAGAAGGATTTGGAAGAAGCCAAACAAATCCTTGGTATGAGGATAACAAGAGACAAGAAGAGTCACACTCTGAAATTGTCACAAGAAAAATACATTGAGAAAGTGCTTAAGAGATTCAACATGAACAATGCAAAGTTTGTTGCTACTCCATTGGCAAAGCATTTCAAACTCACCAAAGATTTGTGTCCCAAGACACAAAAGGAACAAGAGCATATGGCTAAGGTTCCCTATGCATTAGTTGTTGGAAGCTTGATGTATGCAATGGTTTGTACAAGACCAGACATTGCCCAAGCAATGGGAGTAGTGAGTAGATTTATGAGTAATCCGAGAAAAGGACATTGGCAAGCGGTAAAATGGATACTCAGGTACTTGAGAGGAACTTCAAATTATTCTTTGAATTTTTGGAGGCTCTAATATATGCTTAGAAAGTTTTGTAGACTCTAATATGGCAGGTGATCTTGATGGTGGAAGGAGCACTACTGACTACATATTTACTATAGGAGGAGGAGCGATTAGTTGGATTTCTAAACTCCAATACGTAGTTGCCCTTTCAACCACTGAAGTTGAATATGTTGTTGTTGTAGAAGCAAGCAAAGAGATGGTTTGGTTGCAAAGACTAATGGAGGAATTGGGGAAGAAGCAAGAGGATAATAGGTTGTGGAGTGATAGCCAAAGTGCTATACACCTTGCAAAGAATTTGACATTCCATTCGAAAACCAAACACATCAAACTCAGGTATCATTTCATTACATCAGTAGTGAAAGATGGATCTTTGAAATTAGGGAAAGTTCATACATCACAAAATCCTGCCAACATGCGTAGTTGACCTTAAGAAATAAGAGGCCATGATGAGAATTTTTCAGTCCTTGATTGCAGTATGGTGCAATGGAATTAGTCTCCAAGTGGGAGATTGTTAGGAGTGGAGCCTAATTATGAGAAGGCTAAATAGAGAAATTTTTTGGATTTATTGCAGGACGGGCAGGAAAAGTTTCCAGATTTACAGTCTACTAGTTTACCAGAAAAAGTTTTCGGATTTACAACAGGACAGCCAGGGAAAGTTTATCACCAAGGGATAAAATTTGTTTGTTTTTATCCCGAAATTAGGTGCTGGGAACTCAGTGTTAATCTTGGAATGTATTGAGAATGACAGTTTTTTTTCCTTCTGTTTTTTCTTATATATAGTTGTGAGGAAAAATAGAGTATGCATGAAATTACTGTGTGGATTCCTTGTAAGTATTGAGAGGAAATTACAGCAGATGTTTGTTGTAGGTTGTATCCCTCTATTGCTTGGATTGATCGAAGAAAGGACTGGAAATTCTTGGTGGATGTAGCCCATTGGGTGAACCACGTTAAAATCGTTGTCTCTTCTACTATGTGTTTGTCTTATTTGTTAATTCTTTTGTTAAAGTTTGAAACACTGAAATTACTTTTCTATATTTTATATAGTGATTTACTAACAAATAAACAAATTATTATATATATATATATATATATATATATATATATATATATATATATATATATATATATATATGCATTATCGAGTGTGTGTCCGACATAAAACTGCTTGCGTGTTGCCCAGACAAAGGAGTTAAAAGCAAGTTTTTAGCCTTCGTCTGTCTTCCACAACATGTTTAAACCATCATAAGTTTTGTTTTAGAAAATTTAGGTTGGTATAAAAATATATATATAGGTTTGTTGGTAGTGGTTAAGTTAAATGTTTGGTTTAATTTTTTGGTCCTATTTCTTGAAAGGTTCAGAAAATTGATTATTTCAACTAAATTTTTTAAAATATTGAAATTTATTAACTTTATCTTACTAAACTATAATTTTATAATAATAATATTCAAATTCCCAAAATCGATTTAACTTTATCTTTAAAAAAAAAATTTACCCTTTCTGCTATGTATCAAACAAAAGATTAAGGAACAACATTTAATAAAAAATAAGTGGTACTTGTGTCCAATAATAAGTTGAAAAACTTGTTCGCAGGGTGACAATAATAGCAAACAAAAGAGTAAGGAACAACATTTAATAAAAAATAAGTGGTACTTGTGTCCAATAATAAGTTGGAAAACTTGTTCGCAGGGTGACAATAATAGCAAACAAAAGATTAAGGAACAACATTTAATAAAAAATAAGTGGTACTTGTGTCCAATAATAAGTTGGAAAACTTGTTCGCAAGGTGACAATATTGGGTTGGGAAATGGAAATAGTGCAAATTCATGACAGTCTCCCAAACATTTTTATTTTTATTCAGGAAGAGATAAAATTGGTTAAAATTTGTTGGTAGTGTTAAATATTTGTGGGTAGACTAATTTAATTTTAGAAGATCAGATTTTATTGATTTTGTTTAACTTAGTCTTATATATTTATTATAAATAAATAAACAAACATTTTTGCATGTAGATGTCTTGCATTCAAAATATATATTTTAAAATTATTTACGTACCCAAAATACAGTTGATAATGCTCGTACGGTCAAGATCGACGTGATTTTCGGATGATTTTTTATTACATAGGAGAGTTGGTTACAACCAGTATTTTTAGTATTCAACCAACACACGATTTGAATTACATGGACACTCCCAACAAACCTATATGTCTTGTTTTTGTTGACCCAGCATGCGATGGGGATCATCAGTCGCTCAGGGTTTGTAACATTGTCGTCACTCTGACGTACACTTAAAGGATTTGGAGCAAACTATTACCTTTTCACAGGGTTGACTTCTCTCAAGGTTTGAACCTGTTAGTCTTACAATGACACTGAGAGGGGGGGTGAATCAGTGTAGCTCTTTTAACTTAAATTCATAGCTCTTAAAACAGAAATAAGAAACCTTAGAACCAGATAAAGCAAGTATCACAAGAGAACATCACACAACACAAGATTTAACGAGGTTCACCAAAGTGGCTACTCCTCAAAAATGACTGCTTGGACTACCATCCAAATCTAGCCTTTGCAAAGCAACAACTTTACAAACAATTTACCAGCACCCACTGGAAGGAGCACCAACCCCTGATTTATCTGCACCAACAAAAAGGAGCACCAACCCCTGATGCCAAGCACCAACTTGGACTTCAATTCTAAAACTAGAAGATTGATAGTAAGATACCTTTGCTTTTGCTAGACCCTGACTGGTCACCTTTGCTTTTTCTGCGCACTCTGCTTTCTCTGCACAAGCACTTCACACACTCTGCTACACTTCACAGTCGTCTTCTCCCCATTGCGCACTCTACTTTCTTAGCAAAATTCCACACTTAGAATGATTCGACACGACTTGCTCTTTGCGCACAACGACCGTATTTCGCACACTTTGACACACTCAAAATTCTCCAAACAACCCTCCTTTTATAACAATATTTTCATGATGAAAACCCTAATCTTAGTCGGCTGAAAACCCTAATCTTAGTCGACTGAAAACCTAATCTTAGTCGGCTTTCATAACAACTGTAAACCCTAATTTTAGTCGGCTATCAACGGACTTCGTCGGCTTCAACTCAACCGCAAAAATACAACATGTCGCGATATCGTGACACTTTTTCTTTCTCTCTCTTTCTCCTTGCTTTGGCCCCCGAAAATACAACATGTCGCGATATCGCGACACTTTTT
Source organism: Wollemia nobilis (assembly GCA_028583015.1). Lineage (NCBI taxonomy): Eukaryota > Viridiplantae > Streptophyta > Pinopsida > Araucariales > Araucariaceae > Wollemia > Wollemia nobilis. The sequence goes on along the minus strand of JAQPPZ010000541.1, from coordinate 23,651,750 downwards.
CTCCTTGCTCTTTCTCTTAGCTTTGGCCCGTGAAAATACATGTCGCGATATCGCGACACTTTTGTTATCCTACCTGTCTGCCCTTCTTGAGTCATGAAAATGCGACATGTCGCGATATCGCGACACTTTTGCTTTCTGCCTTCCTGTCCTTTTCGAGTCGTGACAATGCGACATGTCACAAAATCGTGACACTTCTGCTTCCGAAGTCTTGCTTTCTGCTTTTGTCGCGAAATCGTGACACTTCTGCTTCCGTATGCTTCCTCTCTTTCTTTTGTCACAAAAATACGACATGTCACGAAATCACGACACTTTTCCAACTTACTTTCTCTCTCCTATTTTAGTCGCGAAAATGCGACATGTCACGAAATCGTGACACTTTTCTTACTTGTTCTCTTTTCTTTGAACTTGTCACGAAATCGCGACACTTCTTCCTGCTTTCTCTTTTTCTTCCAACATGTCGCGAAATCGTGACAGTTTTTCCACTTGCCTTTTTCTCTTCCAACATGTCACGAAATCGCGACAGTTTTTCCACTTGCCTTTTTTCTTCCAACATGTCACGAAATCGCGACAGTTTTTCCACTTGCCTTTTTCTCTTCCAACATGTCGCGAAATCGCGACAGTTTTTCCTGCTTTTTCTCTCTCTTTCAACATGTCACGAAATCGTGACACTTTTTCTTGTTTTTCTCTCTCTTCCAACATGTCACGAAATCGTGACAGTTTTTCTTGCCTGCTGTATATGTCGCGATATCGCGACACTTTTCTTACTTGTCTTTTTCTTTGATATTTTGCATATGGGCCACTTCGGTTTTCTTGGACAATCCCTGTACATACTCTAAGTAACCTTTGAACTCCTGTCTTCTGCATCTGAAAGGCTTTTGAACTTCCTGTCCATGGCATCAATAGATCTATCTGACTGTGTTGACAACAATGACAATACTGTTGTTGCACCTTGCTCAACAATCTCCCCCTTTGGAATTGTTGGCAACACATGCAATTTCCTCTAACTCTTCTCCCCCTTTGACAATAATACCAAAGGGCTACTGCAGACTCCCCCTGAGTCCTTACACAACATTCTCAGACACAATTTATTACACTTAGCAAAAATCATGAACATGAGCACAAAGATAATCAAATACTTAAATGCTCCCCCTGAGAATGTGATCCCTGTAGCTAGTCAATTCTTGGGAAGTGTGACCACTCCCAATTTATTGCGAAGGTACTCAAAAACTTCCTTGGGCAATGGTTTTGTGAAGATATCTCTGTAGTTGGAACAAAATCCAACTTGACCTCACCTTCCGCAACTTTCTCCTTCAAAAAGTGATACCCGATAGCAATGTGTTTTGTGCGTGAATGCATAACCGGATTCTTGGAGATGTTAATGGCATTGGTGTTATCACACTTAACTGATATTGGCTCACTAAAACTAATACCAAGATCTTTCATAGTTTGTTTCATCCACAATACCTACGTACAACATGTTGTCGTTGCAATATATTTCGCCTCTGCTATCGATAAAGAAACTGATTCTTGTTTCTTATTGTGCCATGCGACCAATCTGTCTCCAAGGTAGAATGCACCTCCACTGGTACTCTTTCTATCATCTACACATCCTACCCAATCTGCATCTAAATACGAAATAAGGGTGAAGTCTTTACCTTTCGGATACCATAACCCATATTCCATAGTACCCTTGAGGTACCGAAGAATCCTTTTCACTGCTGTCACATGAGTCTCCTTGGGATTAGCCTGAAATCGTGCTACCATGCATACTGCCTGCAAAATATCTAGTCTAGTAGCTATCAGTACGATAAGCTTCCAATCATAGATCTGTACATGGTTTGATCAACGGTTGGAGATTTGTCATCCTTGCTCAACTTGCAACCTATCGTCATGGGTGTGCTAACTGGCTTACAATCCTCCATTGTGAACTTTTTTAACATCTCTTTCACATATTTAACTTGAGAAATAAATATGCCCTTCTTATTTTGATTAACTTGCAACCCGAGGAAATATGAAAGTTCACCAATCATTGACATTTCAAATTCTTTTTGCATCTTATTTGCTAAATCTTTACACGACTCATCCTTGCTGCTGCCAAATATGATATCATCTACGTATACAACAAGAACAATAAGATGCCCATTTTCTATTTTGACATACAAATTACTATCCACCATACCTTTCTTAAACCTTTGTTGAGTGAGATAGTTGTCTAGCCTTGCATACCATGCTCGGGGTGCCTGTTTTAAGCCATATAATGCTTTCTTCAACTTGCAAACCAAGTTGGGATCATCACCAAGTTGGAAACCATCTGGTTGCTCAATATAAACTTCTTCTTCAAGTTTCCCATTCAAAAACGCTGATTTCACATCCATTTGATAAACTTTGAAATTCTTGTAGACTGCTAAAGCCAGAAACATTCTAATTGCCTCTAGTCTAGCTACTGGTGCAAAATTTTCTTCAAAGTCAATGCCTTCAACTTGTGCATAGCCCTTGCAAACCAATCTTGCTTTATTTCTTACTACTTGTCCGTCTTCATTCAATTTGTTTCGAAAAATCCATTTAGTCCCGATTATATTTTTATTTGCAGGTCTAGGTACTAACTCCCAAGTTTTGTTTTTCTCGATCTGATCTAATTCTTCATTTATTGCCTTCATCCAACTTTCATCTTTGCTTGCGTCAGCAACATTTTTGGGCTCAATGCTGGATAGTAGAGAGTAGTTACTTACTACTCTTCTTCTTGTTTGAACACCAACTTTGGGGTCTCCAATTATTTGCTCTCTAGGATGATTTTTCTACCAACTGCCTGTTTTGAATTTCTTATTTTCTTCCATTTCTGAATCACAACTTAAATCATCTGAGTCAATTTTTTGTATCTTTTCAATTTCTTTTTCCTCATCTCCTTCAATAGCCTCTTCATAGATTGGGTAGTTCATTTCATAGCTAATTACTCGTTCTCTACCTTCATCAAATTTAACATCGGCACTGTCCACAATTTTCTTTAGCCTTTTGTTGTAGCATTTGTAAGCTTTGCTTTTTGATGAATAACCGACAAAAATACCTTCATCCACTCTATCTTCAAACTTACCAAGATTATCTTCGCTTCTTTTGATGTAGCACTTGCTCGTCAAAAACTTTGAGGTATTTTGTTGTTGCCCTTTTACCGAACCACAACTCATAAGGAGTTTTGCTTTCATGTGTTCTCAGCATGTACCTATTTTGGATATACACCGTAGTATGGACTGCTTCTTTCCAAAATCTGTCTACTACTCTGCTTTCAGCCAGCATAGTCCATGCCATTTCCTGCACTGTCTTGTTCTTTCTTTCTACCACTCCATTCTGCTGAGGTGTCCTGGTTGCTGAAAACTGTCTCTTAATACCGTATTTCTCATAGTACTCTATAAACTCCTCTGAAATGAATTCTCCTCCTCTATCTGATCTTAGACATTTGATCATCTTTCCTGTTTCATTCTCAACTTGGTTTTTGAAAATTTTGAACATATCAAAAGCTTCTGATTTATGCTTCAAGAAAAATATCCAAGTCATTCTGGAATAGTCATCAATGCACAACATAAAATATTTGTCACCATTTATGCTTTGTGTTCTCATGGGTCCACATAAGTCAGTGTGTATTAGTTCCAAAGGTTTGCTTGTGTAGTACTCTTTTGTTTTGAATGTGACTCTAGTTTGCTTCCCCTTTTGGCATGAAGCACAAATGTTGTTTGCAGGTTTTCTGATGGTGGGAATATCTCTTACCGCCCTTTTTGAGGTGATTTTTACTAGATTATCAAAACTGATATGATCGAGTCTCTTGTGCCACAACCAATTTTCTTCTTCTTGTCCAATAAAACAAGCTCCTTTTGAAGTCTTTGAGAGCGTGTACAGGTTGCCAGATGTCCTTGATCCAGTTGCTATCAATTTTCCACTGTTTGTTTTTCTGACTTCACAACCCTGCTTCATAAAGACTACTTCATGACCTTTATCACAAATCTGACTTACGCTCAACAAGTTATGTTTCAACCCATCTACAAACAAGACTTCTTCTGACTTAATTTTTCCATCACTAATTTTAACTGAGCCTTTGCCAACTATCTTAGCTCCATCATTATTACCAAACTTTACTGATCCACCTTCATATTTCTATAACTTCTCAAATTTTTGTTTGTCACCTGTCATATGACTGGAGCATCCACTATCGAGTATCCATGGTACATATTTATTCTGTGCTTTAAATGTTGTTTGTACTATTAAGGATTCCTTTTCTTCCTTAAGTCGCTCTTTTTCTTTCCACTCTGTTTTGATAGTAGATTTGAGCTCTTGTTTTGCCTTTCCCTTATCAATAGCTTGTGTTTGTTTTTCGAGAAGTTTTCTATTTTGACTCATCCTGTTTGATTGAAATTTTCTTCCTTGAAACTGATTTGATGCAAATGTACTTCTACAGTTTCTTGCAATGTGCCCAAAATTATGACATTTATAACATTCTACTGTATAATTCATCAAAGGAGAGAAAGCATTTCTACTGGTGAAATTCCTTGGTCTTACATTATATTTGCGATCCGAGATTTTATGTCCATAGCCATTGCATTTAAAATAGAAACCAGAAAAGGGATAATTGAACCTGGGTGATGGTCTTTGCCATGTTGCCGTAGGAGCCATAGGTCTTCTTCTTCTTTGATGTGTGACATTGGTGAATCCATCATTGTCAATTCTCCTTTCGTGCCCGGCATTATTGCTTTCTTTTGCATGAGATGTTTTTTCTTGATCAACCTGTTTCTTATCTTCATTCTTTATGGATTCTACATTTCTGGTCTTTGATCCATTTGATGATTCTCCTTCGACGAAGCCCAGACCAAATTTGATGCCTGCAGGCCTTTGGTCATTTATAATCTTATCCAGCTTCATAGAACTTTCTTCGCGTTTGTGATAGCAACTAATTTTGTGATTCATCTCTTCTATCTGCATCCGTAAACCAACATTCTCTTCTTCTAGTTTGCAGCAATAATCTATTTTCATGGTAATTTGTACTTCAAGATCTTCAGATATTTTCTTGTATTCTTCTGTCCGTACTTTCAGATCGGTTATGATTTCGTTTGCATCCTCAAGCCTTTTTGAAATTTTCTTATTTTTTTCTTCTCTATTTTCCACTCTTCAAGTGCAGAGATCAACTCACCTTCTAGATCTACTTCAGCCTCAGGGTTTTCACCACATACTTCAGAGTTCACTCCTTCTTCCTTTTCTTCTTCAAATGCCATGAAAAGAGCTTCACCTGTTTCCTCTTCGTAATCCTCACCCGAGCTATCTTCTCGATGAACTCGGCATTCCCGGAGATGAAACTTTTCTTCTTGAAGTTGCCTTTTCTGAAATTCGTTTTCTTCTTCCAGATCACTTCGTTCTTGGTGCGATCCTTCATCATTTTTGTTCTTCTCATTAAGTGGACATTTAGTCACAAAATGCCCAACGCCTCCACAGTTGAAACATTTAAGCGGTAGCTTTCCTCTGTATTTTCCTTTTCCCCTTTTTAGATTTCTAACAAAGTTTGCTTCCATTTCATCTGATGTCTCTTCTTCCTCGGACTCTTGTTTTGCATTTTTATTTTTAAGGGCTTTAAAAGCAGCTTCTCTGTCTGTGGGTTTAGATCTTCCTATCCTCATCTCATATGCAGTCAAGGAACCATACATCTCATCTATACTAAAAAAATTTAGATTTTTAGCTTCTTCTATCGTTGAGACTTTAGAATCAAACCTTTGAGGAAGAGATCTTAATACCTTTTTCATGACGACAGAGTCTCCAATATCCTCGTCGAGTCCTCTGATCGCATTAATGATTCCATTAACTCTCAGCATATATGCCTCAATGTTTTCATCGTCATTCATCTTTAATGCTTCGAACTGAGCTCGATGTGTCTGTAACTTGGCCTCCTTGATCTTATCGTCTCCTTCATGAATACTCCTCAATTTGTCCCATATTTCTTTTGCCGTTTTATAGCCCATGATCTTTACTAGTTCACTGTCTGCTAATCCGCACATGAGAGCATTCTTTGCTTTTGAGTTATTTTCAAACAGCTTCTTTTCATCAGCCTCTTTTGGAGAAGTGATGGGTATTATGTATCCACTAACTACTGAATCCCAAATGTCATATCCCAAAGCACAGAGATATGTCTGCATCTTGATTCTCCAAAATGCGTAATTAGATCCGTCAAACAATGGTGCTTTGTTTGATGAGAAGCCTTCACCACCTGCCATTGTATTACTTCCAAGATCACCCTAGCCGGTTAAGCTTGTACAGGAACTTAGCTCTGATACCAATTGTTAGTCTTACAATGACACTGAGAGGGGGGGTGAATCAGTGTAGCTCTTTTAACTTAAATTCATAGCTCTTAAAACAAAAATAAGAAACCTTAGAACCAGATAAAGCAAGTATCACAAGAGAACATCACACAACACAAGATTTAACGAGGTTCACCAAAGTGGCTACTCCTCAAAAATGACTGCTTGGACTACCATCCAAATCCAGCCTTTGCAAAGCAACAACTTTACAAACAATTTACCAAGCACCCACTAGAAGGAGCACCAACCCCTGATTTATCTGCACCAACAAAAAGGAGCACCAACCCCTGATGCCAAGCACCAACTTGGACTTCAATTCTGAAACTAGAAGATTGATAGTAAGATACCTTTGCTTTTGCTAGACCCTGACTGGTCACCTTTGCTTTTTCTGTGCACTCTGCTTTCTCTACGCAAGCACTTCGCACACTCTGCTACACTTCACAGTCGTCTTCTCCCTATTGCGCACTCTGCTTTCTTAGCGAAATTCCACACTTAGAATGATTCGACACGACTTGCTCTCTGCGCACAGCGACCGTATTTCGCACACTTTGACTCACAAAATTCTCCAAACAACCCTCCTTTTATAACAAGATTTTCATGATGAAAACCCTAATCTTAGTCGGCTAAAAACCCTAATCTTAGTCGACTGAAAAACCTAATCTTAGTCGGCTTTCATAACAACTGTAAACCCTAATTTTAGTCGGCTATCAACGGACTTCGTCGGCTTCAACTCAACCACGAAAATACAACATGTCGCGATATCGCGACACTTTTTCTTTCTCTCTTTCTCCTTGCTTTGGCCCCTGAAAAATACATGTCACGATATCGCGACACTTTTTCTCCTTGCTCTTTCTCTTAGCTTTGGCCCGTGAAAATACAACATGTCGCGATATCGTGACACTTTTGTTATCCTGCCTATCTGCCCTTCTTGAGTCGCGAAAATGCGACATGTCGCGATATCGCGACACTTTTGCTTTTCTGCCTTCCTGTCCTTTTTGAGTCGCGAAAATGTGACATGTCGCGAAATCACGACACTTCTGCTTCCGAAGTCTTGCTTTCTGCTTTTGTCGCGAAATCGCGATAGTTTTGCTTCCGTACGCTTCCTCTCTTTCTTTTGTCGCGAAAATGTGACATGTCGCGAAATCGCGACACTTTTCCAACTTACTTTCTCTCTCCTATTTTAGTCGTGAAAATGCGACATGTCGCGAAATCGTGACACTTTTCTTACTTGTTCTCTTTTCTTCGAACTTGTCGTGAAATCGCGACACTTCTTCCTGCTTTCTCTTTTTCTTCCAACATGTCGTGAAATCGCGACAGTTTTTCCACTTGCCTTTTTCTCTTCCAACATGTCGCGAAATCGCGACAGTTTTTCCACTTGCCTTTTTCTCTTCCAACATGTCGCGAAATCGCGATAGTTTTTCCACTTGCCTTTTTTCTTCCAACATGTCACGAAATCGCGACAGTTTTTCCACTTGCCTTTTTCTCTTCCAACATGTCACGAAATCGCGACAGTTTATCCTGCTTTTTCTCTCTTTCAACATGTCACGATATCGCGACAATTTTTCTTGCTTTTTCTCTCTTCCAACATGTCGCGAAATCGTGACAGTTTTTCTTGCCTGTTGTATATGTCACGATATCGCGACACTTTTCTTACTTGTCTTTTTCTTTGATCTTTTGCATATGGGCCACTTCGGTTTTCTTGGACAATCCCCCGTACATACTCCGAGTAACCTTTGAACTCCTGTCTTCTGCATTTGAAAGGCTTTTGAACTTCCTGTCCACTGCATCAATAGATCTATCTGACTGTGTTGACAACAATGACAATATTGTTGCTGCACCTTGCTCAACAATATGTCTTGTTTTTGTTGACCCAACATGCGATGGGGATCATCGGTCGCTCAGGGTTTGTACCATTGTCGTCACTCTGACGCACACTTAAAGGATTTGGAGCAAACTATTACCTTTTCACAGGGTTGACTTCTCTCAAGGTTTGAACCTAGGTCTCTTCTTGGTAAGTACCCAACCACACTTGCACTTACCAATCCACCTAGTCCTTAATTAAGAAAAATCGTTCCTCGTATCCCATAGGACCAGAACTTTCCATTTCACGGGACCTATCCCATCCAAATATATCCCTTTCAAATATATCCCTCGGAAAGATGTATCGAGCGTAAGATTAAAAAAACTTACCAACGTGATTACCCTTTTTAATAATTTATTAAAATAATTTAATATATTTTTTCAGGAGAACGTTTACAAATTACATCAACAACCACCTTCAACGGGTTTGAACACAAGACCACGTAAGAAACAACCATCATCTTTAACCACTAGGACAACTACCTGTCGGCAATAATTTAATATCTTTATATCTTTTAATTATTTTTTAACATAAATCATTTTATGTTAAATAATAAAAAATAGAACAAGATCTTGATATATAAGATATGTTCTATCATTAAAATAAAATTTTTAACATTTATGAGTTATATTTAAATAAAATCTCACACAACCAAAAGAATATTTTAAATAATATTTATTAAAATGCTTTGAAAACCGTGAGCATACTTTGGGCTATGCACATTTTAGGGAAAATAACTCATAAATAGTCTTTATTATTATAAGTTACTCTTTTAAAATGCATTTTAATGTTTAATATTGGATATGGAAAAATAACAATAATAGAAATACAAAATATAATTATAATTTATATTAAAAATGATTGAATTTGATATTTAAAAAAAAAATTAAATTAAATTTAAAGTATATATTATAATATAATATTTTAAAATTTATATAAACAAATAACCAATTTATTTATGTAACCAAAAAAAATTTATATAAACAAGTTTAATTGGTTCAACCCTCCTCAAAGTAGAATCAATGGCATGCACTCACCCTTTCACTAAAGATTTTTCAAGATGCTCAACTTCTTTCTTATTAAATATAGATTAAAATATTGTTTAATAGTAAAATGACATGCTTTTGAAGTACTATATAATTTAAATGATTTTTTTTTTTATTTGATTATTGTGAGAAATCTTTGTGACCGACACATTAAGTGGTCGGTTTCCAACCATGACCCCTCGTAAAGCCGAGAACTATACTTATCAATAGAGAATTTATTACAAGGTTCTTAAAATTTTTGAAACATTTTTGTTTAATTTCGTTCATAGAAAAGTTCTATAGGTAAGCCTTGTAAAATGGTTAAATAACCTTAATAATGGATGAAGGTAAACGTTTTTTTTTTGTTACATAGGAAAGTTGGTCGTAATCACACTATTTTTAGTAACTGATAAGTCAAGGTTCAAATCACAGGGGTTGCTTCCATCAAACCTATTTTGCTTTATTATTGTTGACCTAATGTGAAGGGGACCACTTCCATCAAACCTATTTCGCTTTGTTATTATTGACCTGACGTGAAGGGGACCATCAGTCACTTGGGATTTGTACCATCATCGTTGGTCTGGTGTGCACTCAAAGGATTCATATTAGACTACTACCTTTGCAAACAGGATGCCCCTAAGGTTTGAACTTGGGTGTCTTCTTGATAAATGTCTGGTCAGCCAAACACTTACCAATCGACCTAGCCCTCGGAGGCTCAATAAAGGTAAATGTTGATGGGACATCTAGGGAAAACCTTGAGCCAACACGTATGAATGTTTGTAGGAATCATCAAGGGAATCTTCTCTTCTCCTTCAAAGGACCTCTTGAATACCACAGTAACAATTATAGAAAAGTTATGGTTATTAGATTGAGCCTACAAGAAGCCAAAAGAAGGAACATAAATCATGTTATTATGGTGTCTAATTCAAAATTTGTGATATGGTAAACTATGGAGGTATGCATATATGTGCAAAGGTAGTAGTCTAACCTTACTCCACTGAGTGTGTCAACCTGACGATGACGATACCAATCCCGAGCCACCGGTGGTTCCTCTTATGCCATTGATGATCCCCTCACGTCGGTCAACAATAACGAGGTGGCATAGGGGTTATAAAGGGCAACCCCAAGATTTGAACCTTCGTTGGCAGCAAACACTAGAACACCCGATTTGATCCAAGTATTGAGTTGAGGAGCCACAAGAGAGAGAAGAGTAGTCAGGTTAGTAGGTCCAACTCTATAAGGAGGATGACCTTGAGTTGAGGTAGGAGTGTGATTTGGGGTCGAGCAACAACGTTGCTTAGACCTGGACTGGTTTCGAGGATAATCCTGCTCAAGAGAAACTTGATTGACTATGCACAAAACATTTTTCTAATGATCAATAAACTCTTGAAGATGACAAAGCTCCATAGTCACTTTACTAACCTAAACCACAATCTAAAAAAATATAAATAAAATAATATTAGATTTCTCAAAAGTAAAAATATGAAAAGGAAAAACACTTACCAAAAATATAATCATTTCTAACTTTGCATAATTATAAAACAAATATAAAACTAAAATTAAAGGTCAAACAAAATACAATGTGAACAATAAGCCAACTTATGAGTAATTTGTATACCAACCTTATATTGATTAGTTATGACCTTTACCATTCATTCATTTTCAATGTGTTCCAATGGGAAAAAGTTTCCCAACTAGCATGGAAAATATTCGAGCAATCAAGGTGTGCAACCCATGAGACAAAGTTCATATTCTTTGTAGACAAAGTCAAACATGAGCATTTTTTTAAAATTAAAATATTTACAAAACCATCAAAAATCGATACCAAAAATCCATATCTCCACCCTAGACACGGATAAAAAGAGGAGATTACAAGGTTGAAGAAGAAAGGATGAGAAGTAATTGCCTTGTATAGTAGGCTATGGTTGGCCAATGAATGAATCATAGAGTGTCCTAAACCCACCATGGACATTAATAATTACGTTACCTACAAACAACGATAACACGAAGAATGACCTGATATCTATTAAAAATAGCATGACCACCATGATGATGACCCTCATTCTCAAAACCTACCTATCACTTAAGCCTTAAGTAACAAAACCAAACACATAGATAAAAATATAGACTCTTAACAACCCTCACAACATGAGTAATGAAACCAAGTTTTGCCAACAACCTCACGGGGATAGTCATACCGGAAGAAGCCATTGTTTTGACAACATGAAGATCATTCAAATATTACAATCCTCTCACTACTAGTTATTCTGTTAGTTTTTAGTATATAATGCAATTTGGAGAGGACCTTTAAAAAGAGGCATTTAAAATTATAGATTTTCGTTTCAAAAAATTATTTCCATGATAATAGGAATCATACTATATTCAATAAAAAGTCAAAAGTATTTTAACATTTTAAAAAAAATATGAAATTTAGAAAATGTTAAACCAAGATTTTAGGTTTCGGTTGAAATTTGAAAAATTATCAAATTTTATTAATCACTTACAAATAGGTTCGAGGTGTAGATCAATTGGTTCCACCAAACCCTGTAATGGGGGCGCACGTCAAAAGTTCAAATCTCGAGTCTCGTTGGACTAAACGTTTGTCCCTTTTCTGGTACTTTAAGCGGAATAAAAGGTTTAAAATGATTATAGCATGGTGGTTATAGGGGCGGACTACACGAAAGACTGTGTGACAACTTTTAAGATGGACATTGAATACTGTGACGGCCATAAAAGTCTTATAATTTTTTTTTTTTTGAAAAAATGAAAACTTGTATTAATACAAAGACCAATTACAAACGGGAGAGAACACATCCCGACCCAGAGCAAAGAGCAACACAACAAGGGCAAAGCACAAAGGCAACACTAGCAACCACAGGGCAAAGAAAACAACAGGGCGCGAAAAGGCGACATGTCGCGAAATCGCGACAATCACCCCCGTCTCGACCGCGTCGGCGCCAACAGTCGCGATATCGCGACAGGAAGGGCCCTCGGCAGCCGCACGCAAAAGGAGTCACGAAATCGCGACGAAGTTTCTAAACGGCACTCATGCCACAAAAGGGTCGCGATATCGCGACAATTATCCTCCCAACCGCTTAAGTGCCAAACGTGTCGCGATATCGCGACAAAAATACCTTGCAGCTTCCAGTTTACCAAACTGTCGCGATATCGCGACGAATTATCAACTTTGCTCTTCATCTTCAAAAGAGGCGCGAAATCGCGACATAATCTCAACAAGAGCCGCGATAGCGCGACATGTCGCGATATCGCGCCAGAAACCCGCCAAAGGCCGCAAAGGCTCAACCTGTCGCGAAATCGCGACAACTTCCAGCTCGAGGCCGCGACGGCGCTATAGGTCGCGATATCGCGACAATTTTCCTCCCAGCCGCTTAAGTGCCAAACGTGTCGCGATATCGCGACAAGATTACCTTGCAGCTTCCCACTCTCCAACTTGTCACGATAACGCGACGAAATTTCAACTTTGCTTTTCAACTTCAAAAGGGGTGCGAAATCGTGACAGATCTCAACAAGGACCGCGATAGCGCGACATGTCGCGATATCGCGACAGAAACCCACCAAAGGCCGCGGAGGCTCAACCTGTCGCGATATCGCGACAGCTTCCAGCTAGAGGCCGCGACAGCACTACATGTCGCGATATCGCGACAAAAAATTTCCTTAGCATAAAAAACACTGCACATTATTTCAAAATTTGTTCAAGGCCTTGTCTAATCTCTCGCATCCTCCACAGTGCATATTACTATGCGTATGCATCCCAACCTCTCTCTCAGCACCCATCTTAGCAAGGAAATCAGCCGCTTTATTAAGAGATCTACTAGCATAAACAGGTATCACATCCTCTAATTCCTTCCAAAGCTCTTTAATTTGGGAGACCAGAATCCGCAGCCTCCAAGCTTTTAAGGCAAAGTTCCTCATGCAATCAAGAGCGCCAACCAGGATTTGGGAATCAGACTCAATGATTATCTTTCTATGACCCTGCTTGACGGCCCAGATGGAAGCAGATTTAATAGCAAAGGCCTCGGCTTCATTGTTTGTGGCATATCCCGCACCTTGCAATTCCCAATAGAGCACAGACCTCAAGCATGATCACGGCAGATTACTCCACTTCCAAAGATTGCCCGGATTGCCTTTTGCAGCTCCATCAGTGTTGATTTTGATCCAGCCTTCTGGGGGAGGTTTCCAACAACTTCTTACCCGTCTCTCAAGATCAGCAGCTCTCTCTTCCAGAGGCTTAGAAGCAGGCTGATTTTCCTCCTCAAGATAGATGGCAACGGTTTCCACAACTTTGCTCCATATGACCTGCCATATCCCATCCACCGAAGAGAAGGTTTCACGAAAAATACGAGCATTTCTTTCCAACCACACCTGCCACCAAATAAAAAGGAAACCAAGCTCCCAGCCAGTTCGAAGAGCTTTAGATGTAAATCTACCTCTCTTCCAGCTTTCCCATAAATTGGTCCGAGACAAGTCTCCAATAGCCTGAAGTTTAAAATGGGAGAACCAACGATGCCAAATCTGTTGTGTGAAAGGACAATCAAACAGAAGATGATCCGCAGTTTCCTCATTCCTATAGCATAAAACACACTGGGGAAGGACCAATGATGCCTCTGATTCTGAGATTGTCAAAGGTCAGGATTCCATTGTGCATCACCGCCAGTGCAAAGAAGTTCACTTTCGGCCAGCCCTTGGGATGCCAAATCTTCCTCCATTCTTGAACCGGAAAAGAGTGTGGGGGGGGCTCCGGAAGGATCGAATCATAGCCCTCCTTCATAGTATAAACCCCAAGGTTCCCAAAGCCCTATGCAAGCTCATCCTCCTCATCTCTCCCGAGAAGAAACCGTTCTGACAAGAGTTTTTCCAGAGTTGGAGCCTGCTCCGGAGGGATTGGAATAGGCCATTCACCCAGCCGCTTGAACTTTTGAACCTTATACTCCCCCAATTGGTTGGTATTGAAGTAGCTCTCAATATGGATCCATCCCTTATCTTCTAGAGCTGATTTTAACGGATGCAATTCAGGAAACACAGAGAAGAATGGGAGGATTCCGATCCCAAGAATCACTCCGTAACCGGGCCTTCTCCCCTCTCCCAACTTTCCGTAACAATTGATCTTTGATAATGCGAGATCCAAGCTTGAGCGCCCGCCACACTAATGATCCATTACCCTCCAAAGGAAAGCGGCCCAAGTCATTGGGGTGAACAAGACCCAAGTATTTACTAGAGAGGATTCTCGTCGAAGAGGGACGTTGGTCGGGAAATCCACCTCCAATACAGTTTACTCACCGGAGCCTGATTGTTAAACTTGGAGCTTCTTAATCCCAGCCCACCTTTTTCCTTGGGTTGGGTGACCTTATCCCATCCAACCAAGGCCCATTTCCTCTCTCCTTTGGCACCTTCCCAAAGAAAACTTCTAGCCACTTTGTCCAGCTCTTTCCAAATTGATGGAGGGGCAGCTAGAATAGAGAATTTATAAATTGGCATGGCCTGAATAACAGACTGCAGGAAAGTCACTGGCCCCCATAGCTTAACCATCTATGAGACAAGTGATTCATTCTCTCTTTGATGCCATCCAAAAGGTCCTTCCATAAATCAGCTTTCAGTTTTTTGAAATGCAGAGGAACCCCTAGGTAAACAACAGGAAGAGAGGTCCTAGTGAATCCCAAGATCTCAATAACTCTGTCTTGTGACCTTTGATCAAGATTAAAGAAGACCACTTTGGATTTTGTTTCATTGATGACTTGATTAGAGGCCCGGAGGTAGACGTTTAGAGAATCTCTGATTCCTCTTGCTTCCCTGAGGCCGGCCACTCCCACCAATCCAAGGATCATCCACAAACCGTAAATGAGTCAAAACTTCAGCCCCGATTTTAATTCCTGTTATCTGTCCTTGAAGTCTTCTTCTCAGGAGGAGTCTGCCTAATCCTTCAGCCAAGATGAGAAAGAGATAAGGAGAGCAAGGGTCTCCTTGGCGGAGACCCCGAGAGGCTCCAAAAGGTGGCGAGGGAAGCCCCTTAATTAAAACAGAGTATGAAGGCGTAGAGATACAACTCATGACCCAGGCAATCCAGTCCTGAGAAAAACCAAAGGCTGCCAACATCTTGACCAAGAAGCCCCACTCTACTCGTCATAAGCCTTAGACATATCCAGCTTTATAAACATTCCTTTGTTACCCGAATTGTGCATAGTATGGATAGCCTCCCGAGCCAAGATCACTCCATCCAAGATCTGTCTCCCTTCAACAAAACCCCCTTGCTCGGGGAGATTATATTCTAAAGAAGAGGTTTTAGTCTTTCAGCCATAATTTTAGTGATTATTTTGTAAATCACATTGCATAAGGCAATAGGTCTGAAATCAGAAATGTGAGCCCCCCCTCTCCTTTTGGAATTAAGGTAATAAAGGTGTGATTTAGAGCCTTGAGCATTCTTTTGTTAGTTCGGGACTCCTCAATGACAACCAAGACATCCTCCTCCAGGATATCCCAGAAGGCCTGAAAACTCAATAGGGAAGCCATCAGGACCAGGCGATTTTCCAAGGGCACATCCCAAAGACCACCTTCTTGAGTTCATCACGATCAATGGGCTTAAGAAGGGCCTCGATTCTCTTCATGAGAGATAATAGAGGGAATGCCATCAATGACTTCATTTTGGGCTTCCACATCATGCTCCATACTTTCCTTAAAGAGGTTTGAGAAATACTCCATTGAGTGGGAGTGCATATCAGGGAGAGTGTCAAAAGAGTTTCCATTCTCGTCTTGAAGGAGTTCCATGTTATTCAATTGTCTTCTAGCACAGGCAGAGCGATGGAAAAATTTTGTATTTCTGTCTCCTTCTAATAACCATGTGTTTCTTGCTCTCTGTTTCCAGTAGATCTCTTCTTGATTATCAATGTCCTCAACCGCTTTGCGTAAAGCATCATCCTCGGATTTAAGATGCTCGTAAATGATTCCTTCCCCGAATTGTTTTTGCACCTCATTCCATCCGGCCAACAAGGGAGCCCGTTGGAGCCGGAAATCAGATTTGTTAGTTTGCCTCCACCGTTTTAGTTTACTCTTAACAAAAAGAAGTTGTTTATGAAATTTGAACATATCTGTCCCAAAAGGGAGACGACCTTCTTCCCACCACTCGTGGAATTTTCCTTCGGAGGTCCTCTTTTTGCAACCAAAAATTTTCAAATTTAAATGGTTTGTAATATCGCCCTGACATAGTCCCTCCCTCCAGAAAAATGGGAGAGTGATCTGAGACTGGGCCCTCCAAAATCTGGAATTTGATATTCCATCTAACATAAGCTTCCTCCGAGACCAGAAACCGGTCAAGCTTAACCCTCCTGTTGTATGGCTCTCTTCTCTTATTAGTCCAGGTAAAGTTTGTACCAGGGCCTTTGATATCAACAAGGTTAAAGGCCCGGACTTGGGCAATAAAAAGCCGGTCCCCTGTATCCAAAACTGGGATGCCACCTTCCCCGATCCCCGGCAGATAATTTGGCATTGAAGTCCCCAGCAATAATCCAATCAAAATCTTCCCGGGAGGACCTCATGTTTTGAACAGCTTTCCATTGAAACCGCTGACCATCGATGTTCTGAGCCCCATAGAAATTTGTAATTAAGACTTGTTCAGCTGTAACAATATTCCTAAAAAGAGATGTGAGGACACCCCTCCAGGCTATATGTTCTATTGCTATCCACGCCAAAGGGTTCCAAAGAGTAGCAATCCCTCCCGAGGCACCTAGAGCAGCCACAGCCATATGGCCAGCACCCTCCGTATTCGATCGACGCTTTTACTCATAAGGTCTAAAGACATTTTTGTCTCCTGAATGAGCAAAAAGTCTGTTTTACTTCCCTCTAAAAGTCTTTGAACAACAGATTGATGGGTTCTACTGTTTAAACCCCTCACATTCCAAGATTGAATAATCATTGGAAACCTTGGGAGCAATACGAATCAATTGTTCTCGCCAATCCTCCATTGATTAGCTTATCTCCTTGCACTGCAATTAGATCCTTATTGGATTTCCTCGCCCACCCCTTGGGAATTACTATTTTTCGACCTCTTCTCCACCTCGGGTAATCCCTAGAGCCGGTCTTTCTCTCGAACTTTTCTCGCATTTCCCATGGTGACATCTTTAATAGCTGGTTGTGCTGGTGAGTGGATTACCAATGCCCCTGGGTTTTCTAGCTGCAAAATCTCATAGGAGTCAATCACCTGTTCTAGGACAGGGGTTGGTGAGGGAGGAGCATGAGAAAGGATGATATTATCCTCAAGGTTCCCATCTGCTCCTTCCATAATTTGGTCTTCTTGATCCACAAGAGATTTGAAGATTTCATACCGGTTGGTTGGCTTGGGATGAGCTTGCTCCTTGCCATTTCTCTTTTTGTTTCTTCTTCTCTTCTGCTGTTCAAAGCCATCTTTCTGGGCATCAGAACCTTGGGGAATGATGGGTGGTTCCTTGACCGGAGTGGACTTACCCTCTCGGGGGCGATTTGGCATTCCCTGTGGAGCATCCGCTTTGGTGCTCAAGATATTTGGGCAGAACCTTGCCAAATGGCCATGCTTATGGCAAACTCTACATCGGAAAGGTAGGGCTTCATAGTCTAACTGTTGTATCCAGGAGTGTCCTGCTAACTCCGGCCCATCTCACCTGGTAGCGGCCGGCTAATATCCAGCTTCTACACAAATTCTCGCATAAACAATGAGTGTTTCCTTCTATGGTATCTTTGGAAACTCCCAAATATCTACCTAGAGAGTTACCTATCGCTTCAAGAATCCGCTCACCCCAAAACTCCATCGGGAGAGCATACATCCGGATCCAAACCGGGACAGCCGTGGGCTCAATGCGAGGGTCGAAGCCCGCTCTCCACGGTTGGACAAATAACCCTGCCGGGCCATGGCTCCTCTTTTCTGATTCAAATGCTCTGTTTCTATCTGCTAAGGAGGAAAAACTAATAATAAAATACCCATTGCTTATGGGCCATAAGGAGTACTCACCGATAGGCTCCCTATTTTTCTCACCCAGGTGTGCAGAAAGTGCATGGTGGGTCGGATACCCATGAATTTGCAAATCAGGTCATGAGTAACACGGTAGTTGATCGTGTCCTCGACCAGCTCCGGTTCTATGACAATCTTCGGTCTGGAAGCGGATTGCGGGAGACATCCATTGACTCTATGCACAGGAGAACCCTTGCCCGCATTCCCCGGATAGCGAATGGTAAGCACTCCGTCGAGCTTCATCGGAGGAAGACGCATGGTTTTCTCTTAATATCTCGGCATAAGAGGTCTTCTTCCCATCGAGAAATCCCGGAGGAGACCCCATTGGGCCCTCCCGGGCAACGAAAGAGCCGTCAACAAAAAACAACAGCAAACCACCTGAGTCCCTGGTAGAATCTTCCCACCAGAAACCCTAGAGCCTCGGCCGACGACAGTTCAGAATGTTTCCCGCCAAATCGCCAGAGCTCCAATATTCAACTCCCAGTATTCTTCCAATCAACTAATTTAGACTAGTTACTTTGAAGTTCGATAGTGATTTTCTCCACATTCAATGCCCATTGAAGAATGATTTTCAGTAGGTTTTCAATGTGCAGTAGAAATATAAGTAGAAGGAACTTGGGATTCTATCGGATGATCCTCATAAAAGTCTTATAATTACACAATATAAAAATATAAGATTTTTATTAGCTTATGAAAGATATTTTAAATTTTTATATAAATCAAGTTGTAAGTGATTTTTTTTTTTGAATTTACATGGTGGAATCAGTATTCACTTTATAGTTAAAACAAAATAAGTAGTATTATTTTTTTCCTTTATTTTTAAAATTTAAAATTAGCAGATATAATAATAAAGGTTTTCATAAAAAGATCTATATTCTTGTGAACCTACCTTGAATCACCTTATAATTTGTAATACATAATAATAATAATAATAATAATAAGTTAGAAAAAATACATACAATAAAATTTGCTTTACCTTTTAAATAAAACATTGCAATTAGGATTTTTCGCATAAGTTGAGCAATGATAGTGATATCTCATAGTTGTTAAACTTTCTAAATATATGAGAGCAATGCCTATGCAACGCAACATTTTCAATTGGGTTAAACTTGAATAGGGAATCCAAGGG
Source organism: Wollemia nobilis (assembly GCA_028583015.1). Lineage (NCBI taxonomy): Eukaryota > Viridiplantae > Streptophyta > Pinopsida > Araucariales > Araucariaceae > Wollemia > Wollemia nobilis. The sequence goes on along the minus strand of JAQPPZ010000541.1, from coordinate 23,632,417 downwards.
ATGAGATGCTAGAGAAGGTAAAGGGTCTTGTGAGGGGCTTTTTAGCATGTCAATTCAAGTTTGAGGAGGCAATGGGGGCTATTCTCTAGTTTAAAATGTAGGTTATTTGTAGGAGAATTTGTTTTTCTCTAGGTCTAAGATTTTGATTTTTAAATAGAGAATCCCTCTACGACAAATATCTTGTAATGAACAAGATGTATGTTAGTTTGAGGATTTATCCTAGGCCTTTTGTGGAGATGGAATTATATTTGTAGCTACCTACTAAAGTTTGTCTTAGAGGTTCTAGTTTTGAGATAAAGGAAATAGTGGTATATTTAAATGTTTCAAATGCTTGATTTTAGTACCACACTATGGGCCATTTGACAAAGGATTGTCCAAGCAAGCCATCATATACTTTGTCTAAGAAAGATGTTGTACCAAGTGAGTTTAAGTGTCAGGCTAAGAATGTTATGGGATTGGGAATGAGCTACTAGCTCAAACTGCGAGGATCTACTTGGATGACCCTAGGGAAGTTTTTGAAGATAAGGACTAAAAAATTGTGGCAATGGAGATTGAAAATGTTGAAACTATGCAAAAGGGACTAGTTCTTAAGAATCCATCTATAATTTGACTAAAGTTCGAAAGAAAAAGTATGTTGCTTCCTCAGTATGCAAAGTTGGAAAAGTTGATCGTGAGTATGTTGTTGAATCTATGGAGGGAAGGAATGTTGTGATTGACACTACAAATATGCATATTAACTATGAGGTTAAGGGGCATTCAAGATCCCCTCTTAAATTGAGATGACCTAGCAACCTAAATGCTTGATTGATTGGCTAACCTTTTGTTTTTTTGATTATTTGTTCAAAAGGTTTGATTATTTGGGAAAGTTTGGACACGGGATTATTTTGACCAAACAATTGAAAGAGAAGGCATAGATGTAGGAGACCAAAGACATGCTTTATGTTTATGTACGTACACACTTTTTACGACATAAAGGATGCATTATATATTATTCGTAGGAATAAATTTCAAAATAATTATGATCAACATATAATCTTTATCAAGTCTGAGTTTTACAAATATAATATGTAGCATGGAAAAAATCTTAATATCTAGTTATAATCATACTATCATATAATCTTTTAGATATAAATACTTATAAAAAATACAGATCATTCTGATAGTTTTTAATACTCTTTAGCCATGTGATTCTAACATAGTTTTAATATTTTAGTTAGATGGTTTTAATTAAAAAAAAAAAATATTTTTTATTTTTTTACACAAACTTTTACCTCTTCGATAAATAAATTGTTGATAACTCGTTTAAATTTATAACACCAAGAATTCCTAACGATGATTATTAGCCTTGCCTCGTAGAAAACGATCTGTCATACCACACTTTTATCTTATGTCAAACCAATTGACAGCTACATCTAGTAAACAAGACGAGGTGAACCTAGCATTCCTAAGGAAAGATCTTTAAATGATAATCCCTATTGTCCCTTACGACAAGGATCGCGTCAAACACCATCTTTTCCTATAGCAAGCCTTTAATTCGAGCAACTGAGTAAAGAATTAGAAGACCTAACCCACTAGAGTAATCCACTTATTATTTTTAAGTATTTAAATAGAAGATTTAATTTATTATGGAATGAAGAACAATCAACTTGTAAACATTTTAAAAGATTGAGCAACCTATCCTTAAGCATTCAACCCTAGACACAGCCTATCCGCACCCTTGATAGCAGAGTAGGCTATCCTTGCTCACTACAACCAACCTACAAACACTAAAGAATCGAAGCGAAGAAACTTAGTACTTACAAAAACACTCTAAAATTGAACTCAAACAACCCATCAAAAATACTAAGAAATGGAACTTATACAGTTATTCTCTAAACACCCTAGATACGGAACAGCCAAGGGAATCGAACAGAGCAATCGGCCGCTAACATGACGTAGGCGTAAGCAAGACATGTTGGAATTATGTGCAATATGGAAAAATCCATTGACATCAACAAGGGCTTTGTATTTTCATACAGCTCATTCATTTCCATGAAAATAAGTGTATAGGGCCGTGTGTGTGAAGGAGCACAATGTCAGGATACCTGAAATATCAGCTTTGAAATTATAAAATAATCAGACGACACTGGAAATTTCAAATGTGTGGCGCTTAATGGCGTTTCCTTTTCGAAAAAAGACCGGATTCCGTTCGAAGGTAATGACGAAATGTGACAACCCACTTCTGGCCTGCACAAGGGACAGAACACGCTTTGTATGAGTATAGAACCGACAGCCAAACGTTTCCAGAACTTTTCAACGAATGCGAACATGGCAGAATTGATGTTCATTTCGACGCAATTTTATAATGCCGACAGGAAATCTCAAAGGTGCCCATCCCTCGCGAAACCATGGGCCCGCTGAAATTCCAATTGTACCGATCCGAAGAGGTGTATGTGAAATTCCAGGACTGGTAGGATAGGAGATGGTAATTTTCCACCTTGATTTAAGAAAGCCCTTAATAGAAATTCGAAGTCCCGCTGATACAGACAGTGGAATAGCATAAGCGACCTCAAAATGAGGAGATTAAACTAAGCGGAAAACATTTTATATATCATCGACGAACATCCAGCCTTTGTCTGCATTCCATTTGTCGTTGCCGGCCGAGATTGGCTTATCATGTCCTTCCTCGCTTTCGGGCTCGACATGGTACAACTCTTGTCTAATATTCTCCATGGGTGTCCTTTCAGGCCGGTCGAAAGATCGACTCCGCTTCACGTTCAACTGTTAAGATTCCTCAGCTTTCAAACCCTCGAAGAAGACGGATAAAAATTAGAATTCTCTAAGGTGTGCGAACGTTTCAGTCATGGCCTCCCTGGAGAAACTCCTGAGAGATGATGGCTTCAAGCGAGTCAGACAAAGGTCCAGAAATTCCTTCAAATTTGAAGTATGCCGCGACATGAATCCCGTCAGGCAGATCAGATCCATGCCGGAGTCCTTCGAGGCTAGAAAACAAGAAAGACAGCGTTCCAGAGCCTCGCAAAGGTCAGAGACGGAAGTTACGGCGGAAGCCGGCGGGGCTCGATCGTCGGGGGGAAGCACAAGGTCCGAGAAAAAGAAAAATAAGGCGATGCCGGAATCCCTATCTAAGGAGGTGGCGCTGGACGAGGCAGCCGTGCTAGCCGTGATCTCGATGCTGGGCGCCTTCTGCAGCCGCTTCGTGAGGAACGAAGACCTGCGCGCCTCTCTGCGCAAGACGTGCGCCGACTGCCTGCGGGCGGCGGATCCACCGCCCGAGGAGTGCCACTACGCCGAACAGGCCGTGGTGTCGAACCTTGACTGGGGCATCGACGGCGTGGAGGCCGCCGTCGCCGCTCGAAGAGGCGGCGACGCCGCGGCAGGGGAAGCGGCGGCGGCCTCGCTGCGCAACGCTACGCGGATGCTGGGGGTGGCAGCGTCGCTGGACGTGGAGCAGCTCAGGGACGGCACCACATGCGGCGTCAGGAACTCGTGCCTCGCCGCTTGCGCGCACTTCTACCTCGCCATGGCGCACAAGCTCCTGAAGAACGATCGCCTCGCCGCCGTCCACCTCCTCCAGGTCTTCATCGTCTCGCCGGCACAGGGGCGCGAAAGTTTCTGCCGTGAGGTTTGGGACAGTCTTTTCCTGCCGCATCTGCTGCACATCAAGGTCTGGTACAACGAGCAGTATGACATTATCGACGCCGGTTACGATACGACGTCCCGTAATCCTGAGCGTTCCAAGATGCTGAAAAGGCTTAGGAAGGCGTATCTCGAGGAATTGAACGAGGGCACGCGTCAGTTCGCCACGTACTACAAGGAGTGGTTGATGATAGGCGTCAAGGCCCGCGACCTTCCCTCGGTGGAGCTCTCGACACCGTCGTATGAAATCAAACGGCGGATGAAGGTTTCGGTGCTATCGGTGCTTGCATCGCCGGTAAAGGATTCGCCTTCTAAGCATGTAGGGCTCACTCTCCTCAGAAGAAGCCTGTGAGTACACATTTCCTTTCCTTTTCTCTTTCTTTGGAATAAAAGTAGGTCAACAAAATTGCCCCGTGTCTTTTTTAGACTTTCCATGGAATTGAAAGGCGACATGGATCGAAATGGAATGGAAGAATTCAAGGTTTCAGGAATTCTTTGAACTTATGCGATTTTTCTGCCATCCCGATCAAACTCTTTCAATCTATGCCCTAAGGGTTACGAGTTCAATTCCCGCCCTACATTTGTTCTGTTGGCTGTCCTGCCAAGTTTTTAAAATTTTGCCCTTTTATGAATTCATTAGTTACGAGTTCGATTTCCGCCCTGCACAAATCCTTCTTTCGACCATTTCCTAAAAATTTAAATCTATTTGCGATTTTTCTGCTATCCCGATCAAAATATTTCAAAGTATACCCTTTTATGCAAACAAGGTTACGAGTTCAATTCCCGCCCTGCACTTATTCTGTTGGCTGTCCTGCTAGGTTTTTAAAATTTTGCCCTTTTATGTAAATGAGTTACGAGTTCGATTCCCGCCATGCACAGATCCTTCTTTCGACCATCTCCTAAAAATTTAAACTATGCTCTTTTACATAAACAAGGTTAAGAGTTCGATTCCCGACCAGCACATTCCTTCTGGTGACCATCCTGCTAAGGTTTAAAAAAAAAAAAAATTATGCCGTTTTCTGTAAACAAGTAAGGAGGACGATTTCCGCCCTCGACGTTCGCCCATCCTGCTAAATTCACTTTAGAATGGCCTTCTGTATAAACAAAGGTTATGAGTTCGATTCCTGCCCTGTACATTCCTTCAATATATACAAAGGTTATGAGTTCGATTCCTGCCCTGTGCATTCCTTCAATAGAGGGAGGGCGATGGCCTGGCACCTAGCTGTCATTAATTATAAACAGTACCGCAGGAGAAGAGCCTAATATCGACTTGATCGAAAACGGTAAAACTAAAAAAAAGTTAATATAAAATATTTATAAGGAAAATTTAATAGATAGGGTTTTGGTTTTTAAAGGGAGTTAAGGTTTAAACTATAGCATATCTATTCGGAAGGACGTCACTTACGGGTGATGTGACCCGAATTCAATCTTCCATGGTGGATGTGTATTAGAAGTTTTAGCTTAAAAAATAACTATAGCATATTTAGAAGAAGATAGGATGGATGGTAGCTACTATCGTCACTGTTTGATGTCTGTTTAATGTCTAGAGAGTCAAAGGGTTAGCAGTCACAGTTTGATGCCCAAAGGGTCGAAGGCTTAGCAGTCATAGTTTGATGCCCTAAAAGGTTGGAGGGTTAGTCGTCATAGTTTGATGCCCTAAAAGGTTGGAGGGTAAGCTGTTACTGTAGTTTTGTTGACTTTGTTTAATCCAATGCATTAGAGTGGATATAGCCTTGAGTTTTGTTGACTTTGTTTAATCCAATGCATTAGAGTGGATATAGCCTTGAGTTTTGTTGACTTTGTTTAATCCAATGCATTAGAGTCGACGCTGCCTTGAGTCTTGTTGACTTTGTTTAATACAATGCATTTCAGTTTATAATGGTAGCACCCTTCCCCACGTCACATGTTTATAAGAAGTATTGTTAATTTTTTTTTTTTTATAATGGTAACACCTTATGATAGGTTGATTTCGTCTAACCTAATGGATTAATGTATGTTTATAGAGATAGTATCAATAATGGGTTTGGTTGACTTTGTATAACCTAACTTTATTCAACTTAATGAATTGATAAAGATTAAAATTAGATTTATAAGGTTAAAATTTATAGTGGTTGACTTCCTTTAATTTAATGATTTATAATAATAATATTATAATATTTAATTAGAATAAATTTATTTTATTTTATTTTTAAATTTTATTTTTAACCTTTATAAGGCTAAACATATATAATTAAACAAATTAACACGTATCTTGATGGATAAGACTGAACTTCATAACGGATGAAATTCAGTCTTATATAAATTATCTTTGTTACATATTACTGAAACCGTATTATTAAAAAGTTTATAGGCTGAACTTCATAACGGATGAGGTTGTGCTTCAAATAAAGAATTGATATAAATTATCTTGATTACATATTACTGAAACCGTATTATTAAAAAAAAGTTTCTGCTACAATTTAATTGAAAAAACGACTGTTTTTAATTTTATTTTTTAATATTTTTTAATAAATTTACATTATATTAATTATAATTAAAAAATATAAATTAAAAAATATATTTTTATTAAATAAATTATTTATTTTAAATTTATTAAAATTATTAAATAATTTAAAAATTTTATATTAGTTTTAACTTATATTTTTAATTGGATCAATGAATTTTTAATATTAGTTTTAACTTATATTAAATCAAGTTTGTTTAACTCATTTACATTTAAAGAATGTTCTTCATAATGATTGGATAATCGAAACGTCATTTTTTCTAGCGGATAAAGGTTAAAAGTCTCAAGTGAAGTGTGGGGAGTTGGAGAGAAGTGGGTAATTGAAACTTTCGTGTTGGAGAGGCCCCATGTTCAAATCTCTCCCTTTCATATGTTGCTGATATGTTATGTAATAGTTATTAGGGACCCTACTGGAGATGTGTTTATCCACCGCTTAATGTAATGATGAAACGATAAACATTTTTTAAAAAAAAGTTTCAAGTGAAAAAATTATTATTATCTTTAAAAGATAATATAAATTATTATTATCTTTTAAATAATATTATGACAGTATAAACTTTGAGCGATCGCCCATGTCAGGTCAACAACAACGAGACAAATAGATTGTTGGGAGCAGTCCTTGTGGATTGAACTATGCGCATGCGATCACTCATGTCAGGTCAACAACAACTCATGTTAGGTCAACAGCAACGAGACGAATAGGTTGTTGGGAGCAGACCCTGTGGATTGAACCATACGCATAAATGTTTAAATAATCAACTTGTTGTAATACTATTATATGGGATTGTGGATTGAACCATACGCATACATGTTTAAATAATCAACTTCTTGTAATACTATTATGGGACTGTGGATTGAACCATACGCATACATGTTTAAATAATCAACTTGTTGTAATATTATTATATGATGATATAATACAAATAAAAATAACGCCACTTACATTATCACACCTCCACCCAACATTAAAAAAAAAAGTCTAAAGTGAAAAAATTATTATTATCTTTAAAAGATAATATTATGACGGTATAAACTCTGAGCGATCGCTCATGTCAGGTCAACAACAACAAGATGAATAGGTTGTTGTGAGCAGTCCTTGTGGATTGAACTATGCGCATGCAATCGCTCATGTCAGGTCAACAACAACGAGACGAATAGGTTGTTGAGAGCAGTCCTTGTGGATTGAACCATACGCATGCATGTTTAAATAATCAACTTATTGTAATACTATTATGATGATATAATACAAATAAAAATAACGCCACTTACATTATCACACCTCCACCCGCTTAATGTAATGATGAAACGACCAACATTAAAAAAAAGTAGAGAGTGAAAAAATTATTATTATCTTTAAAAGATAATATTATGACTGTATAAACTTTGAGCGATCGCTCATGTCGGGTCAACAACAACGAGACGAATAGGTTGTTGGGAGCAGTCCTTGTGGTTTGAACCCTGCGTTTGCCAATTACTAAAAATAATGGCTGTAACCAACTCCCCTATGTAACCAAAAAAAAAAAAAAGATAATACTATATCCTATATTTTAGTTTTGTGAGATATATATTTTTTTTAACGAAAAACCTTTTGCGGGACTGCCTTGGTCTGAGAGACCATGATCAGGTGGTTCTACACCATCAAAGTCGCCCGGGAGTTGTGCCCGCCCCTGTCTATACCAACATTATCAATTGGATTTTGGGTATCCAATTCAACTTTTAGTAGGGTGAAGATTCGAACTTGACACCTCCCATGGAAGATTGCCCTCTCCTCTCCAACTCACCTATAACACCTGGAATGTATTCTGGAATGTATTGTGAGATATCTTAGTGGTATGTTTTTGATTTTTATTTAGGAACCCCAAGTTCAAACCCTAGTACGAGGTGATTTTTAACTTAAAATTTTTAAGTCCCTAGAGGGATACTGTAGTGGTATGTACCTCAACGAATACAATAGTGGTATGTTTTTGGTTTTTCATTCAAGAGACTTAAGTTCAAACCAAGTTCAAACCCCGATATTAGAGAACTGAGATTCCTTGTAAAAAATTCACATTCAAAATTTTTATTCACTGACATTAGTTTAACTGATTAGATTCCTGAGTTTGAAGGAGGTGATCGAGGTTCAAAACTGGTCAAAGTATACATGTTTAAATAATCAACTTGTTGTAATACTTTTATATGATGATGATATAATACAAATAAAACTAACGCCACTTACATTATCACACCTCCACCCGCTTAATGTAATGATGAAACGACCAACATTTAAAAAAAAAGTCTCAAGTGAAAAAGTTTCAAGTGAAAAAATTATTATTATCTTTAAAAGATAATATTATGACAGTATAACTCTGAGCGATCGCTAATGTCAAATCAACAACAATGAGACGAATAGGTTGTTGGGAGCAGTCCTTGTGGATTGAACCATGCGCTTGCCAATTACTAAAAATAGTGGTTGTAACCAACTCCTCTATGTAACAAAAAAAAAAAAAATACTATATCCTATATTTTAGTTTTGTGAGATATATTTTTTTTAAACGAAAAATCCTTTGCAGGGCTGCCTTGGTCTAAGAGACCATGATTAGGTGGTTCTACACCATCAAAGTCGCCCGGGAGTCGTGCCCAGCTTTGCCTATACCAACATTATCAATTGGATTTTGGGTATCCAATTCAACTTTTAGTAGGGTGGAGATTCGAACCTGGGACCTCCCTTGAGAGATTGCCCTCTCCTCTCCAACTCACCAATAACACCTAGATAGTATTGTGAGATATCTTAGTGGTATGTTTTTTATTTGTATTTAGGAGACCCAAGTTCAAACCCTAGTACGAGGTGATTTTTAACTTAAAATTTATAAGTCCCTAGAGGGATACTGTAGTGGTGTGTACCTTAACGAATACAATAGTGGTATGTCTTTGGTTTTTCATTGAAGAGACTTAAGTTCAAACCAAGTTCAAACCTTGATATTAGAGAACTGAGATTCCTTGTAAAAAAACTCACATTCAAAATTTTTATCCACTAACATTAGTTTAACCGGCTAGATTCTTGAGTTTGAAGGAGGTGATCGAGGTTCAAAACTGGTGAAAGAATACATGTTTAAATAATCAACTTGTTGTAATACTATTATATGATGATGATATAATACAAATAAAACTAACGCCACTTACATTATCAGTGATGAGGCCCACCCACAACCCACCCACAACGGTTGTATATAAGAAATATTGATTAAAAAAAATTATTTTAATTCTATTTAAATTAATAATAATAAAATAATTATAGCACCTGGGTGCAATGCAACGGTTGGAGTTTTGGCTCTTCTTAAGGAGGTCCAAGGTTCAAACCGCGGCGTGGACGAGTGTGTGCGAGGAGATGGGTGTGTGGTGACTTTGTGTTAAATTTCCTATTAAATATAGCTCTTAACTTTAAGAGGGGTCATGGTTGGGAAGAGACCTCAACCTTGTGGACGAGTGTGTGTGAGAGCGGGGTGAGTGTGTGGTGGCTTTGTGTTAAATTCCCTGTTAAATATAACTCTCAACTTTAAGAGGGGTCATGGTTGAGAAGAGACCTCAACTTTGTACGTGGATCATAAAAATTTCTCACAATAACCAAATAAAAAAAATTATCATTTAAAAAAAAAATATCAAATTTTTAAAAATATTATCAATCCATTATTTTAAGATCAATACATTATTTTACTATCCTAATAATGTAGCCAGTCTCGTTTAAACCCTACTTGTTATAACTTATAATAAAATAATACTGTCAATACAATCAACTCCCTATAATACCAACTCACATAAAACACCTTAAATATGAATAAAATACATAATTCAATGATTTAAAAAACTAAGCATGCATTTTCTAAACTTACTCATCCTATAAAAACAACATTGAAAAATGAAATCAAATTATTATTTTAATCTTCAAAAGTTTATTGCATAGCTCAATTCTTTCAAAATTACCATATATTTAAAAGTGATTGTGAAGCTAAGCAAGTTTGTTGCATAATGATTAGGTTTTTCACTTACAATTTACAATTTTTTTTGCTTTTTATTAGTTGTTTCAAATTTATTGGATTTTTTAATAGAAAAATAAATTCCATAAAAAATTTAAAATTAAAATTATGCTTATAAAATTGTTAAGCTTAAATTTGGCGACTTAAGTTTATAGATTATTATAAGTTTAATTCCTACTTGATTGTGTACTTATAGCTTAACATGATACTTGTCCTTGAAGTTTAAAGCATATGAAAATATTCACTCTTCAATATTTGCCTTAAATTATTAATAAATTTTTACTATTTATTTATATAGGTAGATAAGTATTAATTTGGAACAAAATTTCAATTATAAAATATATTATTAAATTTGCATAATAATTAAAAAAATTAAAACCTTTATCATATTTATTTAATAGTATTTAATGTTAAAAAACAAATTAAAACTTTTATCATATTTATTTAATAGTATTTAATGTTAAAAAACAAATTAAAACCTTTATCATATTTATTTAATAGTATTTAATATAAAAAAATAAGCCATGTGAGTGTGGTCTACACACCACTTGTATTATCGATGATGTGACCCGGGTTCAATCCCCACGGTGGATGTTGAATGTTTATAATAAATATTACTAAAAAAAATTATTAAATTTTTTTATATTAAATCAAAATTAAAATAATGTTTACTAAAGAATGCAAAAGTTTCGACAATCTAGCTTTTCAAATATTAGTTAAAACATAAATACATTAAAAATTAATAATAAAAACAAATAATTAATATAAGTTAAAGTAATTATAAAAATTTATTAAAAAATTGACGTTTAAAAAAAATCAAGTAGTTAGATTTTTCAACATTTTAAAGAGGAGATCTAGGTTTGAATATTGACAAACGATATACAGATAATACCCAAACTTTGTTAGTCCCATAGGGCTAGGTGGATTGGTAACTGCTTGTCTAGCCAGACACTTTCAAAGAAGACATCTAGGTTCAAACTTCGAGGATAACTTATTTGCAAAGGTAATAGTCTAATTTGAATCCTCTCAGTGCATGTTAAACCGACGATGACGATATGAATCCTGAGCGACTGATGGTCCCCTTCACGCAAGGTCAACAATAACAAGGGAGAATAGGTTTGGTGGGAGCAGTGATTTAAACCCTGCGCATGTGAGTTATTAAAAATAGTGTGGTTGTGACCAACTCTTCTATGTAACAAAAAAAAAAAAAAAACTTATCAAAACTTTGTTGTAATACCACTATGTGGTGATGATCTAAAATAAGTGGAGTCCCCTTTAATCCCATATAACCCATTGAAAAATAACATTAAAAAAGAAAAATATTAGAATATAGAAAAGTTTTAACTATCTAAACAAATTAAACTAAGCCTTCGAGGATAATTTAAAACATATATGCATTAAAAATTAATAATAAAAATAAAAATCTAATATAAATTAAACAAATTTAACATCTCGGGGTGCAACGCAATGGTTTGGGCTTTGGCTCTTCTTCGGGATGTCCAAGGTTCAAACCGTGGCGTGGGCGAGTGTGTGAAGGGGTGGATGTGTGGTGGATTTGTGTTAAATTCCCTATTGATAAGTACAGCTCTCAACTTTAAGAGGGGTCATGGTTGGGAGGAGACTCCTTAGCCTAGTCTTGCACGTTGAAAAAAAAAATTAAACAAATTTAAATAACAATCAAAATCTCAAATAAATAAATATATACATATTTTTGATACATAGAGTGTTGGTTACATCCACGCTATTTTTTTAGTAACCATGAAGTGTAAGGTTCAAACCACATGGGTTGCTCCCAACAAGCCTAAACCATCTCGTTATTGTTAATCCAACGGGAAGGAGACCATCGGTCGCTCGGGATTCGTATCATCATCATCAATCTAATGTGCACTTAGAGGATTCAAATTAGACTACTACTTTAAAAATCTCAAATAAATAAATAAATAAATAAATATATATATATATATATATATATATATATATATATATATATATATATATATATATTTTGATACACAAAGAGTTGGTTACATCCACACTATTTTTAGTAACTGTTAAGTGGAAGGTTCAAACCACAAAGGTCCTATAACACCTCGTTATTGTTAACCCGATGTGAAGGGAACCACTAATCTCTCAGAATTCATACTGTCATCATTAATCTAATGCGCACTTAAAGGATTCAGATTAAACTACTACCTTTGCAATAAGCATGTCCCCAGGGTTTGAACCTAGGTCTCTTCTTGGTAAGTGCCTGGCCAGATAGACATTACCAATCCACCTAATCCTTGGGGCCAAAATCTCAAATATATATTTAATGAAAATGAATCATATATGTCTAAGGGATAATGCAATGGTTCGACCTTTAGCTCTTCTTCCGGAGGTCCAAGGTTCAAATTGGGGTGTGGGCAAGTGTGTGAGGGGATGGATGTGTGTATGGCTGCGTGTTTGGCCCCTATTGATAAGCTCAACTCTCCTCCTTACGAGAGGTTTGACCTCTATTGATAAGCTCAACTCTCCCCTTATGAAAGATCATTGGTTGAATAAGGATGCTAACCCTAAACTCCTGTCATAAGATTTAATCAAATCTTATATATATTTAAAAATTAAAATTTTTATTTGAAAAATATACAAATTTTATATAAATATAAATGTGATAAGTTGGCAATAATGATAAATTAGGCTAAACATTATCAACTCTCCTCCTTACGAGAGGTTTGGCCTTTATTGATAAGCTCAACTCTCCCTCTTATGAAAGGTCATGGTGGAATAGGGATGCCTAACCTTAAACTTTTGTCATCAGATTTTTGACATTAATCAAATAATATATATATTTAAAAATTAAAATTTTTATCTTAAAAAATATATAAATATTATATAAATATAAATGTGATAAGTTGCATTAATGATAAATTAGGCTAAAAATTATCAACTCTTCTTCCTAGGAGAGGTTTGGTCTCTATTGATAAGCTCAACTCTCCCCTTATGAAAGATCACGGTGGAATAGGGATGCCTAACCCTAAACTTTTGTTTTCTGACATTAATCAAATCTTATATATATATACATTTAAAAATTAAAATTTTTATCTTAAAACAATATACAAATATTATATAAATATAAATGTGATAAGTTGGCATTAATGATAAACTAGCTTAGATATATAAAATATATATATATCTATAAACGCCGAGAGTTATCAATCTCGAGGCACCTATCTATCACACCCCCAAGAAATGAGATAGGCGCCTCGAGATTGATAACTCTCGGCGTTTATAGATATATATTTTATATATCTAAGCTAGTATTAGAAAGTTTGGGCACCATTTTAGTTTAAATAGTTTAAATATTTTTTAAATATTTTAAATCCACCGTAACCCTTAATGTTGGCGGATAATTTTCTTAATATCAACTTTTTTAATAAAATATTAATATTGTTTACGGCGTGGCTGACCTTCCTGGCTGCCATTGTAGGACGCCTATCGGCATAATTAAGTTAAAAATTATCATCAACTTTAAAATTTATAACAAGCTATCTAAGAGACACATAACTACTTGGCATTGGCATTACAATATTTTGGCATGATAACATTTATTATGACATATTCTTAAGGGTTAGGTGGATTGGTAAGTGCATGTGTAGTTGGGCACTTTACTAAAAAAAAACTTAGGTTCAAACCTTGGGGAAGCTAACCCTTTGTAAAGGTAATTATTTGATCCGAATCCTCTAAGTGTGCGTTAGACCGACGACAATATGAACCCCGAACAACCGACAGTCCTCATCTCACGCCAGGTTAAAGACGATAGGTGGTTTGAACACTTTCTTAAAAATAATGATTGTTACCAACTTTCCTATGTAAAAAAAAACATTTACTATGTGTTGAGTGTTAATTTGTCATATTACAAATAATAACACGCAACTTAGAGTCTCGAACAAAAGACTCTTTCTTGCAAAGAAATAATTTATTTTATTTTCCTTCCTTTTATTATTTCTCCAAGCTTCTTTGTGAAACAACTTTTACGTATATAAAAATGAATTTTAATTTTAATACATACAGCTGATATATCCCAGAATAACTCAAAATCCTGCAGATAGCTGTTAACAAGGGGCCTTTGTTGATTCTCAATGAACTTTATAATCTTGACTTGTTTGATTAATCAAAAATAAACAAAACTCCTTTTGATGTTCTAATATTCACAATTTATTCTAAGGTTAACCTGTTCGTTTTATCTCTATTCAATAGTTCTGTTATTTCAATGTTAGTCTCTGACATGAAATTAAGCATATCAAGGAATAAAACAGAAACCGTTATTTTTGAGTCACCTGGAAAATAATGAAGGATATTAAAATGGTTCACGATCTCCTCCCCGCAAAATCCCAAGTTAAGAGATGAAGTCCCCAAAACAACCCAACCGATCAGATCCGTACTAACACACAATCTAATCAGATCGGATGCAAGACTCTAAGGAAAAGAATATAACTGCATCATTCTACCATTCACCTATCGTAACCCATCACATGGCGTAAACGAAATAGATACAAGACAAAATGATGCAACGGAAAGATTGACAATAAAACAATAGTTTTGGCTTCGATCTCCTTTTGATTTTACACACAAAAGTCGTGTTACCAAAGAAAAATCCTTTATTTCAATAAATAATGCTTTTTGTTACAGTCTCCAGCCTCCGTATCCATCTACATTTCTGCTATTTAACCTTTCTGTCGCGCGTTCTCGGCTGCTCCATGACGCTTCGTTTCGACTCCCGGACCCTTCGCTTCAATTCCCGCCTTTTGGTATTCTAACCTTTGCGTGCAATCGTAACGCTCGATCTCTGCGGCAAGAATCGTTGTTATGAAACGTTACTCTGGTTCTGTCATTTCCGCCACGTGTCCTGCGTCTCCTGCACCTTTCGTAACGCTTTCCCGCGGAAATCCCGACAGAATTTGCATTTGGCCTCTTCCGTTTCCTAGCCGCGATAACGCGACATGTCACGAAATCGCGACATGTCGCGATATCGCGACATGTTCTTGGTCCGTACGCCCGCAGTAGCTCGTTGTAGCGATATCGCTACCGACTTTGCTTTGCCTTCTTTTCAAAAAGTGGTAGCGATATCGCTACCACTTTGGTTCCGAGCCTTCCTTTGATGAAGTGGTAGCGATATCGCTACCACTTTGGTTCCGAGCCTTCCTTCGATGAAGTGGTAGCGATATCGCTACCACTTTGGTTCCGAGCCTTCCTTCGATGAAGTGGTAGCGATATCGCTACCACTTTGGTCTCGAGCCTTTGCTTCACGAAGTGGTAGCGATTCGCTACCACCTTTCTTTCGAGCCTCCGCTTCACGAAGTGGTAGCGATTCGCTACCACTTTTCTTTCGAGCCTCCGCTTCACGAAGTGGTAGCGATTCGCTACCACTTTCAACCTTGTGCTTCCTCTCGGCAACTTGTAGCGAAATCGCTACCATTCTCAACTTTCCGTACGCTTCCAAAAAACGCGTCGCGATTTCGCAACACCTCTTTTCTTTGCCGCCGACACGTCGCGATTTCATGACATCCTTTCTGTCCTGCTGCCGACACGTCACGATTTCGCGACAGATTTCAATTTTTTTGCAGTGATGGAGAGACAGGTCGCGATTTCGCGACCCTTTCAACACTTAGGCATTTTTCTTCTTTTCTTCATTTTTAGCATCCGGGTCTTTGAGATCTTCCCTAAAACCTGCAAAAACAAAGGTGGGTCCCCACTTTGGGGTGTGTTGTGGATGAACCACAACAAATGGCGACTCTACTGTCAAATGCTCTTGAGCATTTTAGTAAGAACCCAACCTAACACAAATCACAAATTTGAAAACATGGGTTAGCCCATAATCAATATAACTAATGCCCAAAATCAGAAGTACATGAATTATCATAATCATCAAGTACTAGCTCGGTGTGTGCAATGAATTCCTTTCCTTATCATTTGAATTTGATCCACATTCCATCATCGGTTTTGCATGAATGCATATGCGAAATTGTGAATGATTTGTGTATCCTACCGAATATGCCATGAGAAAATGCATAGTCACTCTTGTAGTATTATGTGCAAACATTCAAGACTGCCAAACCCTCTTAGGATCCACTAGTGAACGGTTCATTATATCCCAAAGTTGGTTATGAGTCCCTACTATCTTGAACCCATGTGCAAGTGGATGTGAAATCAGAACTTTGGGGAATCGGACTCCCAACCAACCGAGATGAGAGTTTAACCCTATCCTTACTATTCTTGATTTAGAATTCTTTACCTCACTTTGAGCAAAATAACTAAACCAATTATGGAAGAAATGGTCATGCTAGTCTAACCCTCTAGACAATCAGTGGTCTTGTTTTTTTTTAGGCAAGACATGATGCCATGCATGGGCCTATCTAACCCCATAATCCAAAACTTATCTTCATTTCTTTGGACCTTGGGGATGACTACCCATCCCTTGCAGAGGACAAGTAGTACGATCCTTACAATCCAATATAAGGATGAGATGGGAAAAATTTATTTATTTTACTTCTTGGACCTTGGGGATGACTACCCATCCTGGTTAGGGACAAATAGTACGATCCTTACAACCCAAGATTTTAAATGTAAATGGAAAATATTAATCTTGTTACTTAGACCTTGGGGATGACTACCCATCCTTTGCAGAGGACAAATAGTACGATCCTTACAATCTAAGACTTAATACAAAATGAAACATAAGAGCTTTGGGGAATCGGATTCTCAACCAACCGAGATGAGAATTTATGCCCTATCCTTACTACTCCATGTGGGTCCAATCAAAGCTTTGGGGAATTAGATTCTCAACCAACCGAGATGAGAATTTAACCCTATCCTTACTACTCGATTTTAGGCTTTAAGCTCTATGGAAGTGGTCAAAACCACTGTTTTTAGGATCATGTTGCATAATAGGATAGACATGAAAACCATTTTCGCCCAACCTTTTCCTCCAAGTTAGGTTTTGATCATTTTGCTCAAGATCCCTTTTAATGTATGAAACGTGCTTGGTCCTAGATACTTCAAGACTCGGTTCCTAACCTTAGGATTTACTTAGATTTATGTTATAACATAACCCTAAGAGGATTCAACATACTCAAATGAATTGCACCTAAGATGCATATGCCACTACGGTGAAATGTATGAAAAGTGAGATGGAACATGAATGCATTATTTCTTGAATTGCAAATGAGATGATTTGTCATGCAAAACTGACTTTTTCATGCATCACAAGCTTCAAATGATCTAAATTAACTGTTTGTATTACATGTGGAGCTTTTACAACATGATTCCAATGTTTCATATTCTCCCAATCTTAGGCATGTGTTCAACATCAAGCTTTTATTCCCTTTTTTTTTTTTTTTTTTAAGGCAATGAAAAGGAAATCAAAGGAACACCACCGCCTAAATGTCCAACCTGCACACAAACGCAAAAACCCAACATTAATACAAGAAAAACCTGAAATAAAAAATGAATACATACTAACATATCAAATCTGCACATCAAGAAACTAAATTACAGCATTGACACAAAACTAGATATCTCCCGAAACACACACTTAAGTATCAAATCTGCACACAAAGAAACAGATCACAACATTAATACAAAGCTTAGACATGTCAAAAAAAAAAAAAGAATAATACACACCTAAACATGAAAAATGAAAGCAAGAAATTACAACGTTATTACATATAATACAAAGCCCAACTACCTCATGCTTGAAAGTAATGCTTCAAGTGCAACCCATTGATAGGTAGTGCCAAATCCTTTCCATCCAAGGTTTTTAGTCTAAAACTATTTTCCCCTAGGATCTCTGAAATCTGGTAGGGACCTAACCAAAGGTAATCAAATTTATCATGTTCCCCCTTCTTCTCATGTCTTTTGTCCCATAACAGCACTAAATCTGAAATTTTAAACGCCTTGGCCTTAGACCTTTTGTCAAACCATCTTTTTACAATGTCTTGGTGTTTACTAAAATGAAGCATAGCTTCATCCCTTTTTTCATCCAAGCGCATTAATTGCGTTAGTCTAGACTCAAGTTTATCATTAGTTCCAAAATAATCTTTCATGAAGTGCAGCGTTTGTAATCTGAGATTTGCAGGAAAAATGGGATCTTGTCCATAAACCAGATGGTAAGGAGATGTCCCTATTGCTTCTTTGACTCGATTCTGTCAGCCCAAAGGGCCAACTTAAGCTTATTGTGCCAGTCCCGCGGATTCCTTTCCAACAATTTTTTTATGACAGTCAACATATTCTTATTGGATGACTCGGCCAATCCGTTACCTTGCGGGTAATAATTGGAGGAGAACTTTAAACTCACGCTGTTATCAAATGCCCAATTAGCAAACTCCAGAGAGGAAAAGGCCGAACCATTATCACTTACGATGGAGTTAGGCATCCCGAATCTAGTGACAATGTTATCTTCTAAAAATTTAATGACCACCTCTGCAGTAGCATTCTTTGTGGGGATAGCTTCGGTCCATCTCGTGCAATAATCCGTAGCCGTCGAATATATTTGTGAGCATCGGATGAATTGGGGCTGATAATCCCAATAAAATCCAGGCCCCATTGCACGAAAGGTCCGGACTCGATTACGGACTCGTAAAGGCATGGAAGCGTTTCTGTCTCTATTGGCCGCAGCTTGACATATGTGACATGACCTCACATGAGAATGGGCATCCTTGAATAGTTGAGGCCAATAATAACCGGCTCGAGGATTTGATGGGCCGTGGCATTAGCGGACCCATGCCCCGTCCCATGTTTACCATGAAACTCTTCGAGTATTCGCATCGCCTCCTCTTGATCAATGCAACAAAGGTAAATACCTTCATGGTTCTTTTCGTATAATGTGCCAGATCTAACTAGAAAATTAGCAGACTTCAAACGCAAGGCTCTGCGTTGAGTAGCATTCAAAAATGATGGACACCTACCATTTAGTAGATAGTACACCACATCCGCATACCACTCCTCCTTGGTTACATCACGACTTCATAATGTTGACAAGGAATTGCGAGATCCTGTTCTGCGATTGCCTTAGCTAACCCTTGCCCCCGCACTATCTTCATCGATTGAATCTCCAGATCAAATTCCTGCAAAGTTGAAACCCACTTACCACGCTTCTCACCTAATTCATTCTGAACGAACATGGCTTTGACAGCAGGATCTGGGACGATAGCAAAGACCCTATTGTGGACTATGTAGTGCCTGAACTTTTTTACAGTCTTAACCAACGCATACATTTGCTTGTCTAGGGTAGAATATCTCAGTTTCGCATCTTTGAGAGGACTACTCAGGAAAGCAATGGGATTTTCAATGCTGCCTTCACTCTTCTGAGTTAAAACACTCGCAAAGGAGTGATCTGAAGCAAATGTGTAGATATAGAAAGGCTTCGTATAATCGGGACTCACCAAAACCGGGGCTTTAGAAATCGCATCCTTGATATTATCAAAAGCCTCTATCCTTTCATCTATCCAAATGATCTGGACCTCTTTCTTTAGCATGTCGTTCAAAGGTCTTGCTATCTCCGCAAAATCTGCGATAAATTTTCTGACAAAATTGATCTTTCCGAAAAATGATCTCAACCCCTTCTTGCTATTGGGACGAGGAATTTGCTGTATGGCTTCTATTCTCTCAGGGTCAATGGAAATTCCATCCTTAGATATTATATGCCCCAACAGCTTTTCCTTCTGTTACCCCGAAGATGCACTTCTTTGGGTTGAGAGATATACCATGTTCCCCGCATCTTTGAAAGACTTTCTTAAGATCCCTGACATGGTTTTCCCTGTTCTTAGAAAATACAGGAATGTCATCGACGTAAACAATGATGCACTTACCAATAAGCCCTTTAAAAGCAAAATCCATAGCTCACTGGAAAGTGGCACCTGCGTTCAATAGTCCGAAGGGCATTCTCCTGTATGCAAAGGTGCCCCATTTTGTCGTAAAGCAGTCTTCATCCTATCACTAGGATGGATAAGGACCTGATTATATCCCGAATAACCATCCAGGAATGACATCATCTCCGACCCGTTTACCTTTTGGAGTATTTCATCGATGGTGGGTAACGGGTAGTTGTCCTTTTGGGATGCCTTATTGAGATTTCTGAAATCAATGCACAACCTTATTTCTCCACTCTTTTTCCTCACAAGGACTAGGTTAGCAACCCACGTGGAATGCCTAACGGGAAAGATGATCTT
This sequence comes from Wollemia nobilis, assembly GCA_028583015.1. Taxonomy (NCBI): domain Eukaryota; kingdom Viridiplantae; phylum Streptophyta; class Pinopsida; order Araucariales; family Araucariaceae; genus Wollemia; species Wollemia nobilis. The sequence continues at coordinate 23,612,063 of JAQPPZ010000541.1, read as the reverse complement.
AGCTTCTAACAGTCGCTTCACCTCTTTCTCTATCAAGGGTTCTAATAATGGATTAACTCGCCTTTGTCTTTGCCTGAAGGGCTTGGACTCTGGCTTCAGTGGAATCGTGTGCATTATGACATTCTGATCATAGGTTTTCAACTCCTTATAACTCCAAGCAATGCAATCTATGTATTCTTTTAATGCATTTGCTATGGAATCCTTCTCCTGCTTGGTACATGCTTTTGCTATGAATACCTCCCGGGATTTTCTGCACTTCCAATGTTAACCAAATCACAGGCCTCTCCAGGAGATGGAACCCTTTTACCTTTTCTTGGTTTGCATCCGATATCAAAGATTTTTTCTAATGAAGCTATCTCATCGTGCATCCCGTTGTTTTTTACAGGATTTTTATCTTTCGAAACTACCTCCTCTACGTCCCTTTCTTCTTCATCTATGTACTGCTTTTCAAATATACCAGAATTAGTGACAAAATGAAATATGTGCCTGTCACTATCAAATACTTGGAAGTTCGTAACATTATCTGGTATCGAGGGACAAGGGACCAACTCTATAGAGAACTTCTTGCATTTCTTATGGTCCACAGGCTTCAACATACTCGTCGCTACAGCTAGGGAGTCTCGCGGACGATTGCCCTTTCTCGAGATCGGAGAAATGTTAAAGGCGTCAAACTCATCTATTAAATCTCCGACCCTAGTTCGGTAAAGCCCGAGCCGCTCGTCCTTGCATATGTATTGTCCCCTCACTTGTTTCACCACCAGCTCCGAATCACCAAGGACTTTGATATATTTAATTTTCTTCCGAATGGCCACTCGTAGTCCAAGAATCAAAGCCTCATATTCTCGCCATATTGTTGGTGGCGAGGAACCGTAGTCCGTATGCAGCGAATATAGGCTCCCCGGTCCGAACATGACAATTCAACACCGGCTCCTCGCTCCTTGTCCGGACCTCGGATCCATCAAATCTTAAGGTCCAAATGTCTTGATGTCCTTAAGTAAAGTTGCGCCCAATCCTTTCATCATGGGTATTTTCGAGTGCTTCTATGTCCAAACAAGATGCTCCCAACTCAGCTTCAATGTACTGGATCTCGTTCGGCTTGTTGTAATCTGTGATCATCTCTTTGAGTCGGGGTTCACTGTCAATTCGAATTTGATTGGCCACTCCCCTCCAAGGCAGCCATATGTGTGAAGAGTCCATCACAATGTAACCATTTAGGTTCTTACTCCAATCTCTTCCCAATACCATGCCATATTTGATAGGAATATCAAGCACCAATATGTCTATGCGCTATTGAACTTCGGGTTCTGAATTGACTTGAATATGCACATCACCCAACTCTCCTACTGCCTCCATGGTTGACCTGTCCAACTGCACCACCCTACTCCTAGAAGGCTTTGGTGTAAGTCCCAATATTTTACAGATTTCTAAGGGCATGATAGTAGCCGAGGCCCCTGAGTCTATTAAACAATTGTGCAAGTTTTTACCTGCAATTCTAATGGTTACCAAAAAGGGAGGTATATCTCGTTTTTCTTTTTGTACAACCACTTGGGACTCAACACTTTTAGCTTCATGAACTTGTGCGGATGGATTTAATCCTTTTGGTGAACTCACTTCTTGGCCTAATAATCGGGCCATGTCATACATCGATACATTGGCCCTATTCTTCTTCATATCTTCCACCAAATCGTAAGTGAGCTTTTCTCGGATTTGGCAAGTTTTGCATCATCTTAGACTTTTCGACCTTCGATGGAGGAGGGGGATTGACATCTCCTTTAGGGTCAGGAGGGAGTAATTGATTATTAGGAGGAGCAGAGGAAGTTTTGGGCTCTTTAGAACTCCTAGTGTAATATTTGTGATTTGCTTTCCCAAAACGTTTGTTTGCATGAACTTCCAAAGCTTCTTCATCTTCGCTTCCAAAAAATTCTACATCCTCCTCTTCTTCACTTTCATGGGAATGTATGACCTCCGTTAGCATAGACTCCGGTTTCACGTGGCCACAGTGCGGGCAATCATTATCACAAGATCCTGCATCTCCACAGTCTTCCGAAATGTCTACCCGGTTGGCAACGGGATTGGGTACCCGCCCGTTGTTAGGCTGCGTGTTATACATTCCTTTTCCTCTATGATTGTGAGGTCGGTTATGGCCCATGGCCCGATCAACTTTTTTATTGACATTCCCCACCTGTTACCAACACCTTGGCCAACGTTTCTTTCATATTTTCTATGGCCGCTTCGGACCCTTGTGGTTGAGGCACTGCAATTGCGAGGTCCAGCTTGTGTTGGCCGCATTAGCCACCTCCGGACCGGGTACAATGGCTTGGGTTTGGGCAGGTGGATTCCATCCTGGATTCCCATTTTGAATGGCTTGAGTTTGGGCAGGTGGATTCCATCCCGGATTCCCATTTTGAATGGCTTGAGTTTGGGCGGTGGATTCCATCCTGGATTCCCATTTTGAATGGCTTGAGTTTCCCTCGCTGGATTCCATCCTGGATTCACACTTTGAATGGGAGTGATTGTTGGATAAGTCGCTGAGCTTGGCGTGTTAATTGGAGCAAACCCCGACATGGTCAACATATTATTGCCCATACCGAACCCATGCAAACCCATCGAGTTATTTTGAATCAAACTCGTGTTTGAACAACGGCATTCGGATAACCTGACAATGGCGTAACTTGGGTGGGTGTTTGGAAGTTGTTCAACATCGGAGCCTGTGGTGCTACTACCTGGTTCATCATGGCAAATTGGCTGTATGGGCCATATTGTCCCATCCCAGTCAATTGAGACAATCCCCGCGCCTGGCAGGTTCATCTGCTGTTCGAGAGTCATTGTTTCTGCATAAGCCAAAGGAAGGGTTGTAACCTGAGGGTTCCTTCTAGTCAACAAAGATGTTAAAGGATCTAAGGCTCCGAAGTATAGCTGCAAGGCAATTGCAGGGTCTACCGCAAAGTGACGAGTCACATTCGTATATAGCTTTTGAAATCTCTGATTGAACGCTCGAATGGGTTCATTGGTTTGTCTTTTGCAAGATACGAAGAAATTGTATGTCATGGAGGGATCTACTAACTGTCTGAATTGACCTATGAACGCAGTTTCTAGCTGGGCCCATGAAGTTATGGACCCCGCTGGCAAATTTCGATACCATTCGTTAGCAATGTGGTCTAGACTAGCAGGGAAAACTCGGCGAGCAACATCCTCGTGAGTAACCCCCTCGCCTAAACATGTAATATTTATAGATTTGGACATGATCTTCTGCTGTTGTTGGACCATCATGAATGAATTTGGGTAATCCCCTTTCAATGTTTCTAGGCAAGTCGTGGACTGCCCCGGGAATATCTAAAGGGGAACTCTGAGCACCATACCAAAGGGCAGGTGGTTGCTGTTGTTGTTGTTGTTGGGCCATGTTATTCAAAGGTGTCAACCCCGTGGGAACAATTGGAACTCCCGGAACCGTGGAGACAGATACAACCGGTGTTACTATCCCACCCGAACTTAAGGGTTCAGTGCCCACTAGAGGTACTTGAGTCCAAAGAAATCCCTAACTCAAGTATACCGGGTGGTATTTCAACTTCTAATGTTTTGTTTTTCGGCCTCCTAGCAAGTGGGAGAAAGGCTTTGGAAGATAGTTTCCCCCGTGGTTTTAGACCTAGTAGCAATGTACTCAAAGTTGGGCCAGCTTGGAAACTCTAGGACTCTAAAAGATTTCTCAACTCTGCCGCCGGATAAAATGTCCAGATGTTACACCCGCAAGCACAATAGGTGGAAACAAAACTACCCACGTTAATTGTTAGAACAAATCAAAATTGCAAAGCAATACATAAGGCCCTCCTTCTAGCGCCAAAATGTTGAGTGTTAATTTGTCATATTACAAATAATAACACGCAACTTAGAGTCTCGAACAAAAGACTCTTTCTTGCAAAGAAATAATTTATTTTATTTTCCTTCCTTTTATTATTTCTCCAAGCTTCTTTGTGAAACAGCTTTTACGTATATAAAAATGAATTTTAATTTTAATACATACAGCTGATATATCCCAGAATAACTCAAAATCCTGCAGATAGCTGTTAACAAGGGGCCTTTGTTGATTCTCAATGAACTTTATAATCTTGACTTGTTTGATTAATCAAAAATAAACAAAACTCCTTTTGATGTTCTAATATTCACAATTTATTCTAAGGTTAATCTGTTCGTTTTATCTCTATTCAATAGTTCTCGTTATTTCAATGTTAGTCTCTCGACATGAAATTAAGCATATCAAGGAATAAAACAGAAACGGTTATTTTTGAGTCAACTAGAAAATAATGAAGGATATTAAAATGGTTCACGATCTCCTCCCCGCAAAATCCCAAGTTAAGAGATGAAATCCCCAAAACAACCCAACCGATCAGATCTGTACTAACACACAATCTAATCAGATCGGATGCAAGACTCTAAGGAAAAGAATATAACCGCATCATTCTACCATTCACCTATCGTAACCCATCACATGGCGTAAACGAAATAGATACAAGACAAAATGATGCAACGGAAAGATTGACAATAAAACAATAGTTTTGGCTTCGATCTCCTTTTGATTTTACACACAAAAGTCGTGTTACCAAAGAAAAATCCTTTATTTCAATAAATAATGCTTTTTGTTACAGTCTCCAGCTCCCGTATCCATCTACATTTCTGCTATTTAACCTTTCTGTCGTGCGTTCTCGGCTGCTCCATGACGCTTCGTTTCGACTCCCGGGACCCTTCGCTTCAATTCCCGCCTTTTGGTATTCTAACCTTTGCGTGCAATCGTAACGCTCGATCTCTGCGGCCAGTAACCGTTGTTATGAAACGTTACTCTGGTTCTGTCATTTCCGCCACGTGTCCTGCGTCTCCTGCACCTTTCGTAACGCTTTCCCGTGGAAATCCCGACAGAATTTGCATTTGGCCTCTTCCGTTTCCTAGCCGCGATAACGCGACATGTTCTTGGTCCGTACGCCCGCAGTAGCTCGTTGTAGCGATATCGCTACCGACTTTGCTTTGCCTTCTTTTCAAAAAGTGGTAGCGATATCGCTACCACTTTGGTTCCGAGCCTTCCTTTCAAAAAGTGGTAGCGATATCGCTACCACTTTGGTTCCGAGCCTTCCTTCGATGAAGTGGTAGCGATATCGCTACCACTTTGGTCTCGAGCCTTCCTTCGATGAAGTGGTAGCGATATCGCTACCACTTTGGTCTCGAGCCTTTGCTTCACGAAGTGGTAGCGATATCGCTACCACTTTTCTTTCGAGCCTCCGCTTCACGAAGTGGTAGCGATTCGCTACCACTTTTCTTTCGAGCCTCCGCTTCACGAAGTGGTAGCGATTCGCTACCACTTTCAACCTTGTGCTTCCTCTCGGCAACTTGTAGCGAAATCGCTACCATTCTCAACTTTCCGTACGCTTCCAAAAAACGCGTCGCGATTTCGCAACACCTCTTTTCTTTGCCGCCGACACGTCGCGATTTCGCGACATCCTTTCTGTCCTGCTGCCGACACGTCGCGATTTCGCGACAGATTTCAATTTTTTTTGCAGTGATGGAGAGACATGTCGCGATTTCGCGACCCTTTCAACACTTAGGCATTTTTCTTCTTTTCTTCATTTTTAGCATCCGGGTCTTTGAGATCTTCCCTAAAACCTGCAAAAACAAAGGTGGGTCCCCACTTCTAGGGTGTGTTGTGGATGAACCACAACACTATGACATCATACTAAAATTATTGAAATATATAAAAAATTATCATAAATGTCCTTCATTATATTTTGTTTTGGTAAATAATTCTTAGTTTATTTCATCTCACGCCAGGTTAAAGACGGTAGGTGGTTTGAACACTTTCTTAAAAATAATGATTGTTACCAACTTTCCTATGTACAAAAAACATTTACTATGACATCATACTAAAATTATTGAAATATATAAAAAATTATCATAAATATCCTTCATTATATTTTGTTTTGGTAAATAATTCTTAGTTTATTTCATCCCACCCCAGGTTAAAGACGATAGGTGGTTTGAACACTTTCTTAAAAATAATGATTGTTACCAACTTTCCTATGTACAAAAAAACATTTACTATGACATGATACTAAAATTATTGAAATATATAAAAAATTATCATAAATGTCCTTCGTTATATTTTGTTTTGGTAAATAATTCTTAGTTTATTTCACGGGTGCAAGGCAACGGGCTTTGGCTCTTCTTTTGAAGGTTCAAGGTTTAAACCGCGACGTGGGCGGGCGAGTGTATGGTGGCTTTGTATTAAATTCTCTATAGATAAATATAACTCTCATTTTAGGAGGAGTCATAGTTGAAAAAAAACTGTTCAACTCCATATCGATCATAAAAGTTTCTTACAATAACCAAATAAAAAAAAATTCTTAATTTATTCGAGAGCATACACATAGCCTAATTGATAGGGCTTCCTGTGTGCAAGTCGGCTTGAACATATTATCCAATTTTATCATCAAATTACGATATTATGATGAAAATTTAGTATTTATGTTAAGTTATTGAATCAAGAAAATGTCATTTAATTGTGAGGATGTGAAAGCCCACCATACTTAAACAATGGCAATTCAGTTGAATATGATGATATGTTTTTGGCAAACAATTCCTAATTTATTCGAGGTAGAGCATACCACATACACAGCCTAACCGATAGGGCTTCCTAGAGCAGCTAGGGACGAAGAGTTGCATAGGCGAAAGAATACGTGGATGAAACAAAATCAGAAATGGATGAAACGTTGGGAAATCAACATAAATGAATGCCCAAATGTCAACAAAGATATAAAAAATTATGTGAATGAAAAATTCAGAAGTGGAATGTGGAAAAATGCAAGCAAGAAAAGACAATATTATATTGCAAATTTTAACCCAACTTATGACCACAAGGAAAAAGCGTATATAGGCGCTGAAATCAAGTGGAAGGAAAAAATACTCATTGCTCAGATAAGGACTAGCTCTCATAGGCTTAGATGTGAAACAGGGAGATGGACAACGCCCAAAGAACAATGGGAAGAAAGGATATGTACTCTATGCAGCACAGGGTCAGTAGAGACAGAGGAACACTTCATCTATAAATGCTTGAGCTTTTTAGATATCCGTGACAAATACAAAGAAACACTTGGGAACGAGTTTATTACAGATTTATTTGAAGACAGTAAAATAAAAAAAGTTGGAGAATTGCTAACACAAATCAGCAGGAAAAGGAACAACCTTCTCAAAGATATTAAAGATCATATGATATGATTTGAGTAATTGTACTTCCATATTTGAGGTCCCATAGACCATATTTGGGTCTCGCGGACGTAATTAAAATCTTTCATTTCATTTCATTATCATCAAATTACGATATTATCCTGAAATCAAGATTTATGTGTTCAAGAAAATGCCATTTAATTGTGAGGATGTGAAAGCCCACCATGGCAATATATTTAAATTAAAAAAAAAATTAAAAATAATAAATTTATAAAATATAATATATATATTTTGGATTTGGTTATTGTAAGAAATTTTTTATGATCGACCATAACCCCTTTTAAAGTTGAGAGCTATACTTATTAATAGGGAATTTAACACAAAGTCACCACACACTAGGAAAAAAGTCAAAGCCCTAATTATTGCACTGCACCCCAGTATTTATAAGATTTAAGAAAATGCTATATATTATTATGAAATTTTAACGAAGAAAAATGCTATAGTGAGGATGTGAAAATTTGAATTTTTTTTATTAGTAGAAAGGGTTTTGAATGGTTCCATTAACCTTTTACAAATCAAAGAAAAGAGAACACCCACTCGTTAACAAGCCAAAGCAGACTAGAGAAAAGGAACAAGAAACACAACCAAACAAAAACAATTAAGGTAAAACAAATTTAAGCAAACAGACAACAACAAGAAGGACAAACCCAAAAGGAAGAATTACATTACCAGAATATTGTAAAACTTAACTCTTTTTTTGTTGTGGTTGTCATTGAAATATGGAATAAGATGGGGTTGGCATAACTGGAAGAGGTGATGCCTCTTGATGGAATAAACTAGATCTTAGTTTGGTTATAAACAATTTTTCTTTTCATTTAATGTTTGCATCCGTGTGTGTATATATATATATATATTTTTTTTTTTTGAAAAAAAAGCTCGATTATATTAATTCATTAATAGGAACATTACAATATTTTGGTGCTAGCATTGTCCACCAGCTAAAAAACAAAATGAGGTGGATCAAGAGTAAAGCATCCATAATAATATACATAAGAATAGAATAATATCAACAAAAAGATTATAGCTACATGTTGCTGCAATATACCAGATATGAGCATTCATCTGTGGGAGAGTCCGTTATATGAAGAAATTCTTGGCATGTCTTCTGTGATATCTTCTGAAGTCTTTAAAGAAGAAAAAAAAGTGATCAAAACTTGAACCTGCTCATCATTGTTAACTGCTTTCTTCCTAGTTTCCTGTTGGATCGTCTGAAGATCCTGAATCATATGAGAAAGTTGATGAAGTCTGTCAATAACATTTCGAGGTGTGTTGGAAGTTCCATAGACTTGGGAATGAATACGTCCCACATGTAACAAAAGATCAAAGGTCAAGTCTGCTAAAACTATATCCCATGGAGAGCAGATCCAGTAAACACCTTTTTGCATCTACACTTCCAAATGTGCTTGAGAAGGATGAGTCTACAAACATCCCAGAGTTTGGGACACTGATCCAACTGAGAAAAACCAAGCAAAGAAAGCTTCCAAGATCTAGTGAAAGAGGGAAAAAGAAAAGAGTAGAAGACATCCCAAAACTGTTTAGCCATGCCACAAAACCAAAACAAGTGAATAAGAGTTTCTAAAGCATTACAAAAATTACTAGGAATGTGTAAAATTGTAGCCAAACTTTCAACAGTTGGAAGTTTTTGATGCAAAATCCACCATCCAAGAAGTTGAGAAGTTGAGTTTTGGATTCAACAAGAGCTTTCCAAATTTGAGTAGCAAGAAACTGCCATTGGGCATTTGTAAAATTCACTTGCCACTTGACATTGAGCTTAGAGTCTAAAGAAGGGGGACAAAGAAGATTTTTGTATAACCAACTAGAAGTAATGGAAGAGATTCTATGACCATTAAGCCCTCTAGTCATTCCAAATACCATGGGTAGTTGTTCCCAACTTCGTAAGGACCTCACAAGGGATGGACGCCACAACTAAGCCATAAGACTCTTTGAACCTAGAGGGAAGGGAACAATAATTGCAGATCTGATTCCAGTAAGAATTGAGCAGCTATCTGGATTCCAGATATCTCTAATTCTATTAATTCCTTTCTTCAAAAAAGCTAGACCATGAATAGCATTGCATAAAGCTAAAGGTTTATCATTATGGAGGATAAGTTTATTCCACCAAAGATTGTTTAGACCGATGCTTAGACCATGTCTCAAGGAGTCAGAATTCCAAGCCAATAAATGAGAAACTGATTGCCAAGCTTTCCAATTTTGGGTAACTGGAATAGGTCCTTTAACTGTAAAATAAGGCACATTAAGGACCTTATCCTCCTAAGGGGTTTCTTTCCATTTACCTTTGTGAGTAGCTAGAGAGATTCTGTAACGAAATAGGTGTTTCCAATTTTCATCACCAATAATGGCTCTAGCAACCCATTTTGCAGCCAAACTTTTGCTCTGGGTAAGAGGATCAATGATGCGTATACCTCCTAAAGCCTTAGGTTGAGTACAAAGCTTCCAAGAGATGGGTGTCATTCCCACCTCCCCATCCCATTTAGTCCATAAAAATTTACGAATGGCCCAAGTTAATTTGTTATAGGTTACCTTGGAGGCCATCCAACAAGAGGAGGAATAAACAAGAGGTAGCCTCTCTTGTTTATCTTAGTTAGGCTTTAAACAGATCGCCTTCACATTAACGATTGACCTTCATTTTGAGCCTTTTTCTTGCATAAATAGCAACGAGTTCTTGTTCAAAGCCCTCTCTTTTTATTTGAAAGTGATTTAATAGATGGTGGAGAACACTTGAAAGCTTCTTTTTGTAAAAACTCTCTCGCAAAAATATCAACATGTTCTTGTCCAAAGTCCTCTCTTTCCTTTTATTTTAAAGAGATTCAATAGATGGTGGTGATCACTTGAAAGCTGTTTTTTTTCGAAAGCAAGAGACAATACACCACATGTGCTAAGATCCATTCTCATTAGGCTTGCCTCAAATATAATACATTTATAAGTGCATTTTCAGAGTTTTGGTCTTAAGATGCAAGATTTTATTGGTTACTGAAGTACATTTTTCTATAAGACCCTTTACAAGGAGTAGTTGGACATATGCCACAGAGAATGAAATTAACACTATTATCTCCTTTAGTTAGATCAACTGGTTCACTCACTTTCATGCACCTTTTGTTCTATTAGATGGTTGGAATTTTTTCTTTTTTAACTGATAGTTTTTAAGGCTTCATGGTTTTTTCCTTATGTTGTAAATGATTGTCATTTCTTTGTCATCTATTTGGCATCTATTTGGTTTTCTACTTTGTCTAGCAAATCTTTTTATGCTGTCAAGAATACCTAAGTTCGTGTAACAATTTATGCTTCCATACAATTTAGTTGTCTACTTGAAAAACATAAGTAAATAATTATTAGTTGCACTGTGCCTTTGTATAAGGATTTGTACGTTGGACAAGTTCTTATTTTTTTATTACTTTAATAATAGTGAATTCTTAGCGTTAACGGGGGCATGTTCCAATAAAAAAATGTGAAACCATGTTTTGAAAATGGTGAATGATATTTGTATTCTCTACAGTATAAAATAAGCTACAGAATGAACTACATACACAATTATGCATACAGGGGCTTATCGCAGAGTGCTTGGAATGTCAGGTCTGAAGCTGTTTTTGATACACCTAAAAGAACCGGAATGCTCGACAAAACAACAAGGAGCAAGCTGAATGCAGAAAGAAGCAAAACGTTCACTTCAATGAATGACATCAGACAGATAGATATGGTGGTCAATGTAAAAGGCAATTCTTACAGTGACCAGTCCACACAAGCTTCGGAAGCCGAGGAGCTGCAAATAAGGCCCATTGATCACGAGCTGGAGTATGGTGCATCCCATATGAAAGAAGGCACTACTCAAATGGTCAGCATAGTATTGAATTCGCTCTTACTAGAATGCATTAGAACATTCCATCCCATCTGTAGGCGAATAAATTTTATTTCATCTGTGTCCTCAATTCATGTACGGTTAGATGTCATCTCGCATGATTTGTAATACGGGTTCCAATATCTCGATATATAGTTTCTTTTTATTTGCATGCCTTGGCAGAAACGTGGTGGTTTTGCACATCCTAAAGAAAGATATTCACATGTGGGGGTAAGTGAGAGACATGTATACTGCACACCATGGGTTGATGTCTCTAAATGGAATTAATTTATTTTTCAAAAATGACAAGCTATTACTGAATATAAATTTAAATATTGTTTATTTAATTATTTTGCATTCTAAAGGAGTTGTCCAATAATTACTTTGCATAATAAATAATAAATTTAATGTATAACAGTTAAGAGTGTCTTCTACAGTTTACTGCATTTCGCATTATAGTGTGAAGTGAAGCTAAGCACTTTCAGAATTGCAATATATCTTTCGTAATTCATAGCTGCATTTGTAGAGGACAGTGCAAGTTTCATATATTTTTTTTCCTTATAAGAACAAGCAAACCATCTCAAGTTTATACGTCAGTGCTATGAGATAATGAATCTGGATTTGGAATCTATTTAGTATGTTGCATTGTATGTGAAATATATAATTAAGCATATAGAAAATTTCCATTTCAATGTGAGTGGCCATTGGTATCATGGATCTAGAAAATCTGCCCTTCTTTGACAGTGGCCTTCTTACGAGGTGAAATTCAAGGTACATACAGCTGGTCTTTATTTTCAATTGAGACAGTCACAAATACTCTTGGCCTGTTGCACTTGCTTTTGACAGATAGGCAATCAGGCAGAAGGAGCAGATGAAAGGATATTGGCAACTGGCGTACTTCTGGAAGGAAGAGAGCTTGAAAGGGAAGAGTTGCTACAGCTATGGGGGCATATGTCTAATATCTATACATTTACCGAGAAGTGTTCAATTATCCCCAAGCTTTCAGACAGGGAAGGAAATGGACTGACTGTGAAGAAGCTTGCTGAAATTGTATCTTGCCTGCGACAATCTAAGACATTTACAAATTCCTACTCCCCTTTGAGTCCATTATCTTCTTCAGAAATGAATCAACCAACTTCTGAATCAGAGGTATGATTATATCCTGACTTTGAATGCACTTGGCATACTGTATTGTCGCCTATAAAAGCACTGGGCAATTTTTATCAATTTATCTTCCTCGTTGGGCTTATGCTCTAAATTATAACATTGTCTATGCATGCAACAGGTTGAAACAGAGCCTTGTCGAAGTGCAAAATTGGAAGAACATACAAACGAAAATGATGCAGTATCTACCAACAATAATCCTATGTCACACAAGTTAGTTTTCACGGATGCTTTTATCAAATATTCTGAAAATGATATTGTGTGATTTGAATTCTGGTAATATTGCTCATTTATTTCAGTTGTCATTAATTGCAGTGCAGGACCCAAAACACAGAATACTATATATTTTAGACAATCAAGTACTGTAAGAATCCCAAAAGACTTTGTCTGTCCTCTTGCAGACAAGTTGTTTGAGGATCCAATAACAATAGAGACGGGGCAAACTTATGAGCGTGCAGGATTTCAGGAATGGCTGGATCATGGCAATACAACATGTCCCATAACATGGCAGAAGTTGGAAAATTTGACATTACCATGTACAAATTATATACTCAAGGAAGCCGTGGATGCTTGGAAAATAACACATTTAGGAACTTCGACAGAGCTTGGTCATGCCAATGCACAATTGAAAGAGACTCTTTCATTCCAGTATTGGTCTGAAAACCTGGAGGATTTAGGCATCCTTGCAGAGGAATCACCCAAGCAATCTTCAAGCAAAGTGAATGTAAATGGCAACAAGCAGTCTTCAATCCAAACACATATGCTGACCAGACGATTTTTGCAGGTTGAAAAAGAATCAGTTGACTCTGATCCAATTTTACATGATCTTTTGAATAAATTCAAGCAAGCTACTGCCATCCTATGTACTTCAGACAGCTTGATAGAATGTGAAGAGGCAACCCTAACAATTGCCCATGTTTGGAAAGAGTCAAATACTGATCCTATAGTAGAAGCAAGCCTCTCAAAGGTTGCCATTATTGATGCACTAATGGAGGTGCTTTCAACTTCTCATAATGAAGAGGTTGTAGGGAAAATTGTTCATATTTTGGCAGATCTAACAGTTAAAAGTGACTTAAATAGGAAGATAATCCTGAGGGCAGATTCAGACCTTGAAATAATTATGCGAATTATCAAAACTAGCATATTACCACATGCTATAATTCTACTGCATTTGTTAAAGCCTCCAGTTTCTAAATTGGTTTTGCTTGACTTGATACCATGGCTTCTTGCAGTTATAGCAAACACGTCTAACTTAGAAAGCTTGAGCCCTGATCACTGTACACCTCAGGAAGCAGCAATTTTACTATTGGAACAGCTTGTCACTCTTCCAGATCATAATAGAAACAGAGAAAATGCTAAACAAGTTATATCTCTAGAAGGAATTCCCTTTCTTTTATGTAGATTGGAATTTGGAAGTGTCCAAGAGAAGATTAGTGCTACATCAGTTCTCTGTTGCTGCATGCAAGCAGATGGAAACATCAGGCATATTTTAATGAGTGGCACTAAAAAGGCTTCTATTGTAGGGCTCTTACACTGCAACCAAGGGATGTCCAGAACTGTGGGAATTGCGTTTCTAGTAGAGCTCCTTTGTCTTAACAGGTATTTGATACTGATTAGTAAAGTTCTTGAAACATTCCTAGAAAATATCTGGAGTTATTCCTGAGACATTATCTCTTACTGTGTTTGCCATCGTAGATGTCTACATTTTTTAGTTTCTAGAACTTGTGGTTGGCGTATCATGCACATTTGATGTTGAAGTAGTATTTTCAGCCAATATGCTAAAATTGCAGATATTCAATTTTAGTCATAATTATCTAATTGATTGATTTCTTTATCTACATCTACCAGGAGGACTGCAATTAGCAAGTTCTTAACTGAATTGCAAAAGGAAGGGCTTCTGAATACAATGCATATTCTTTTGGTCTACCTACAAACAGCATCACTTGAGCAACAACCTATGGCTGCGGCATTGCTGTTACAGCTGGATCTTCTGGTAAGTCTTTCTTGTTATAGAGAAGAATATGTTTGTTGTTTTCTCTATAAGACCAAGGGGAACCGTAAAGTGATCAAATGGAAAGACAAATCACATTATAAAAACAGTTTTCTTACATCACACAGATAAATAGTATGTAAGCATTCTCTCTCTTGTATATTAACATTTACTTTATTTTACACAATGTCAATTGAATAAAAGGTACAACCTCGTCGGTACAGTGTATATAGAGAGGAGGCAGTAGAAGCCATTATAGCTGCACTACATAGCGAAATAGACAAAAAGGCACAAGTGCAAGCAGCCAAAGCTCTTTTGATTTTGGGAGGGCACTTCTCATATCTTGGTCAGACATTGTTAGAAGCTTGGCTGCTTAAAAGGGCTGGACTTGAAGGTGATCTTACTGATTCTTTGAAAGAAGAACATGATCCTTTGGAAGATGCCATGAATAAATGGGTATGATCATCATACATCATCACCAAAAATGCTACTTGAAATGTTATTGATGCAATATTTTCCTGCAAAGAGAGGATTTCTTCCAATCAAACTTCTCTTTTGAATAGTCGTGTTATAATATTAATATATAAGTGAGCTCGACAGTACCTTTGTGATTACCAGCTTATTTTGTTTTCCACAACAGAATTAACAGAAGCGAGCTTCCAGAATGCCTTTTATATTACCCAACCCAAATTTTGAACTTCAACTACTGAAGCTTTATTTTTAATGTCTTAAGTAGTAGTCTATCTATCTATCTACCTATCTATATATATATATAGACAGACTGCCACTTAAGATATTAAGTAGTATATAGACTACTACTGCTTATGTTGATTAATTCCCAACTATGGATAAATTAGTGAATAATTTTTTTGACTGATTGCAAGTTCAGAGTGAGGAGAAAAATGAAGCAGATGACTGGGAGAAGAAAATAGCTAGTGTTTTATTGACTAAAGGCAAGTCACTGTTTGAGGCACTGGCCAAGTCTCTATCATGTCAGATACCTGAGTTGGTCAAGCCTTGCCTTGTGACTGCAACCTGGCTCAGCTGTGCACTCACATCAATGCCTGATACTGGCATGCAGATTGTTGCATGCTCAATTTTACTTCCTAAACTGGTAAGATGCTTACGCCATGACAGACAAGTTGAAGAGAGGATACTTGCTGCCCTCTCACTCCATAGTTATATGCAAAATCCAGGCAAGTAATGATCTGTCAGGCATTCTGTGTGATTAAAATTAGAACAATTTTGTTTCCTGCACTTGTGATCAATGTATGTAATGGAAAATAAAGTTTTTTAACATCATTGTCCACAACAAGAAAGTATTCTATATAGTTAGTACCATATGCAATGCATGGCATATTTAGAGTGCTTATTTAATGACAAAAAGAATATTCGCAGAATGTCTCCAACTGCTTTTGAATTTTGGTCAAGAAATAATTGGTCCTCTACGAAGACTCAAATGGGTTACATGGACAGCAAAGGAGCTTCTTGATGTTGTTGTAAATGATCCTCTCCTCAGATCAGTACGTATAATGTTGCATAGAAAGGAATATAATAGTATAACATATTATGCTTTAAAAGTTAATACAAAAATGGAAGATTAATGGTTAGGAAGGATTGGCCTGAAGCTTTTCTTGTCTTGATTTTAAAATTTTCACGGAAAATTAAGTGCAGTATTTCCACTGGAATTTACTTTCTGGTATTCAAATTATTAACTAAAAACAATGATGGCTTTATGGATCTTAACAGAAGTTTTGAATGCAATTATATTAGCATGCAGATATTTTCATACATGGTGAAGTAGCTCAAATGGATGCTTCTGTAAATGGAAGAACTCAAGCATTCGCATACAGCCAAAGAAAGTTATATAGTGGGCATGCAGATGGCACAATTAAGGTTTCCTACCACTCTTTTCATCTAATATGCTTCACTTAAAGTAGGTTACCACTTTTTTAGTGTCATGCAAATAACACAATTCACATCCTTGTGATTCCAGATAATCATTTGAGATGACAGCATATATAAAAAATATATCTGTTCAAGGAGTCCTATGCTACGATTCTTGATTGTTTTTGCAAATATTTTCTTTTGAAGGTTTGGGATGTCATGAAACAACAGCCAATGCTGATTACTGAGGTAAAAAAGCATAAAAGTTCGGTCACATGCTTGGGAATCTCACAATCATCAGATAGGCTGTTCAGTGCATCTGCAGACAAATCTATCCGGGTATGAACACATTCTCCCAGATATTGAGAAAGAAGAATATATGACAATAAGTTATTCGGTGTTTACTTGATCCAAGGACTATAATGTTGTAAAATTTATATTTTCATTTCACATTTATTAAAGCAGCATCTAGATTTGTTGCAGGTGCTATATCTTCATCAATGCTAACAATAAATATTTGTCAAGGGACAGGTTTGGAAATTGGATTCTAAAAACCTTGTTTGTATGCAAATAGTGCAAACAAAAGATGTTGTGCAAAGAATTTCTGTAGATGATCTTTCCACATTCTTTATTACAGAAGGATATGGAATAAAGGTTAGTATGACCGATAACCTATTATACTTTTTCCAATATGAATTAAATTTATCTTTTTGATGAGTTTTAGGATGAAATATATGAACAATGAGTAAATTTTTTAAAAACTACACTATTAGGACATGAATTAGTGAGATATTTCCAATTTGTTTCCTATGAAAGCGAATACCTCAGTGAATAGAAACTAAAAGGAATTTTCTGGGTAAACAATGGAAATCACAGTCTCAAGTTCTTCATTATGGTTTTAAAACAGTTACATGGCTAACAGAAGAAGATGCTAATGCAGAACAGCAATGAGAGTGGCCAAAGTTTGCAAATAGTAGAAATCTTACAAGTGACAATAGATTTGAAGCTATAATTCTGTTTGAGCAAAATGGCATAGAATATTAATTAAAAAACAGAAGGGTCATGGGTCAAACTCAACCTTTTCTTAGTTGTTTTGTGAGTTGATAAGCCCAGAGAAGTGCAGGGAACCAAGATAAGTTATATTCTACAAATAGCATGCTTATATCACTGTCCATACAATTTATACTTACATGCTTGACAATGTAAGTAATCAAAATTTGTTTTTATATATGTGAATGCATGTCTCTTTCTCCAACATTTCTTTCCACAAGCATTCATATAACAGAATATAGATGTTTACTAACAACATGGCATATCTCTCTGAGACTAAAAAAATTCTCGTCCTTTAGTAGAAACTTGAAACCTCTTAATGTGTTCTCAGCATAAACGAACTTCTATTTCATTTGAAAGCACAAACCACAGTTACCCCATTACCAAAATTTGCCTTACATAGTATCCCTTTGTGTTATGATTTTTTAATGTTGGGTATAGGTAGTTGGAGGTAGTTGTAACCAAAATTGGTGCTAACGGCCTATGTCCTCTCTTGTATATATATTCTGTTATATCAATGAATAAATATGTGCAGCCAATTTTCTACAACATTTGGTATCAAAGCACGATCTTTTCGTGGATGAGAAGAAGCCACATGAGAATGTTGCGTACGGATTGTTGTGCCAGATTAGTTTAATAATAACGCAAGTGCTTTGCATTTGTGCAAAGAGGAGAGTGTGCCAATTCGATTGAAGACAAAATATTTTTCTTGTTCATGTTTGTAGGTTTGGAAACATTCCTTTTGATCTTGGAGAAGATATGCCAACACTTGAAATCAGAGTCATAATTGTTACATATTTAAATAATCTCTTTTTATAATACATATTGGTTACATCATATGGGCTTGTAAGCCTAGGCACTCGAAGTACCACATGACTAGACAATTATTAATAATATTAGAATGGGGTCTTAACATGCCCATCCCCTTCAAAAAAAGCTTTGTCCTCAAAGTTGGAGATGAGGAAATTGTTGTTGAAGTTGTTGAAGAGACTCCCATGTGGCATCTTCTTGCTGTAAACGTTGCCATTGGACCAAGACTTCAGTGATGGTGTGGTTATGGAGAGGGTGGGTTTTGCGGTCCAGAATGTTGTCAGGTTCCAAGATGACCGAAATTTCATCATCCAACTTTGGAAGTGTCGATTGGACTTGAACGCGGTTGCCAAGTACCTTTCTGAGACGAGACATGATAGATTTTATGGATTTTTAAAGAAGGTGGTAACACTAGCTTATAGGCCACTTGTCCAATCTGTTTCAATACCGTATCGCACTAACGATTGCTTCTATGGTTGGAGTCGAAGGAAGACCGTATCGCCTATATTGAAGTTGTGCTCTGAACAATGTTGATCCGTTTGCTCTCGCATCCAGTTTTGAGCCATAACCAAATTGTCCTTCAATTGCTATAAGAGTTGGGTATGTTCTTGATGTGTTGCTTCCATTGCCTGAACTTTGGATTTTCCTGGAACATATGAAAAGGGCAATGGAGGTGGGTACCCATAAATTGTCTCCAAAGGAGTCATTTTGAAGGTTGTGTGGAATGAAGCGTTGTACCACCATTCAACTAATGGAAGCCACTTAGCCCGCTGTGTTGGGTGCTCGGTAGTAAAACAACGAAGGTAGGTTTCCAAGAATTTATTGATAATTTTGGTTTGCCCATTGGTCTGTAGATGGTAGGCTGAGCTCATTCTCAGTTGCATTCCTTGTTGTTTAAATAGTTCTTGCCAAAAACGAATGGTGAAAGTGGGGTCACGGTTAGACACAATGGACTTTGGCATACCATGGAGTTTAAAAATGGAGTCCATGAATATTTAGGCAATGGTGGAGGCAAGGATGGACGAGGGAACAAAAATGAGCATACTTCTAGAGACGGTCCACCACCACAAAAATGATTGTTTTCCCCCAAAGGAAATCCTTCAATAAATTTGTGGAAATATCAATCCATACATTTTCCACGATTGGTAAAGGTTCTAGAGTGCCTGGAGTGTGAACCATTTCTCCTTTCATCCATTGGCATAATATCTCACACTCAGCCACAAAAGTTTGGATGTCTTTTTTATTCCTTCCCAATAGAATGACAACTTAGCTCGATTGTTTGTCTTCAGAAAACCCAAATGGCCTGTTGTGGGTGAAGCATGCATCTCCTTCATGATGTTCTCACGGATCAATGTATTTCTAGGAATCACAATGTGAACTTCATATCTTAACAATTGTCCATCCTATGAATACCCTGTGTGTGAATTGGGGTCCTTTGGAGTTGCTCCCTCAAAGTTTGCAAGGAGAGGTCCTTGGTTACTTCTTGAAGTTGGGATACCCATTGGGGAAGTGGGGAAGAGATGGCACATTGTTGGAGGTATTATATTATTTGATACCTTAAGTACCATTGTAAATATTTAGATTAGGGTGTGTGTTTATTATTTATGTCAATAGTATGTGTCAAGATGTGAAGTGTGTTTGTGTCATGTAATCAAGTGTGAGTTATGAGTGAAAGGTGTCGTGTGTAAGTGAAGAGTTGTGTGAGGTGTCTTATATGTAAGTGAGAGTTATGAGTGAGTGTGATGTGTCAAGTTTAGAAGTAGGGAGTTATATGTAATCATGAGAGACTTTGTCATTATGTAATATGTGAGATGTGTCATGTAAAGAGGGAATATGAAAGGTTGCATCTCCCGTGAGTTTGAGGAGAGCAAAAATTAGGTGCATTGAAGAGTCTCATGTAAGGTTATATATTGAAGACAAAGCTCTATGCTATGGAATCAATCAATGTAACAACTTTGGATTGAATCAATAAAGTTTATTTTATGTAATGTTGATGTTAATATTGAATGAGATTATATGTATGCAATTATATGGTCCTAGGAATTATAAACCTGTGATATTTAGGCTCACTTTGCGAACAATGGTATCAGAGCCACATTGGTCAAAACCACGTTGCAATAGGGAAGGACGTGAGAAATGGTTGAATGTGGACATGTGAAGATTTGCAGAAGGGAGAAAGGATTGTTGGAGGACGATTATTGAAAGGAAGCATTGAAGAAAATATTGTTGAGGACAATTTGCTGGAGTGAAGGATTACTAGACTAGAAATGTTGGAGATAATATTGTTGGAAGTAGAGACAGTGAAGAGATAGTTTCAAGATTAATGGAGCAGTGGATTAGAGGAACGTTGAATATTTAATGCACAATGGTTGAATTGAAGTGACAGTGCTAGAAGAGTGAAACAAAGCAACAAATTGAAGAAATATTGGGAATTGATGAGCGGCAAATTGAAGATTGGAGAGGATATTGGAGAAGAACATATCATTTGAGAAGTGATGGCAGGTTGCAATTTGTAGTAGGATATTGAAGGAATGTATTGTTTGAGAGGAGATGACAGATTGAAGATTGGAGGAATGAATCGTTTGAGAGGAGACAACAAATTAAAGATCAGAGGAACGTATTGTTTGAGAAGAGATGGCAGATTGGAGAATGTGATGTATAAATTGGGAACTAGTGTATTACAACGAATGCAGAGTAGCAGAAGCGCCTGAGAATTTGGAAGAGACAGAGAAGATACTCAAAGTAGACGCTTGTATAAAGAACGACTGTGGGTGCAAGAGGAAGAGTGCTTGAGAGTAGACAATCTGAAGAACATCAAAGAGTGCCTGAGATGTTGGAAAAATTCATCGAAGGATGTTTGGAACCTGAGAGCAAGAGGATATCATGAGGAAATCTGAGAGTAGTCATAGGCCTAAGTTGGAGAATAGATGATCGTGAAAAGTAGCTGAAACATTGGTGCAAAGGTAACACCTTGGAACGTAGAGAAGAATTAAAATTAGAAGCGCTCATTTTGTAACGCTTTGGAAAGTGTTTTCGGATGCCCTAATGTAGAGAATGTGGCAACATTTTCTGCGGATGAAATAAGGTATTTATTGATTTTTAAAAGGGCACATCTCTTTTATTTGAATGATTTAATTTGAGATTAGTGATTTAGGAGATATAAGGTGTTTAATTTAATTGAATGAATGGTGATAGAAGGTGAGAAAATTAATTAATTGAAAAATTTAATTAATTAAAGATTAGAGGAGAAATTAAAGTTTGGAAGAGGAAATTGAAACTCATTAAATCAGGGAGACATGAAAGGACTACAAAGTTTGACATTTGAAGAAGAATTGAAATTGATTTGAAATTTGATTGAATGAGAATGAAAAATTGAATATTGAAGAAGAAGAAGATTATG
This sequence comes from Wollemia nobilis, assembly GCA_028583015.1. Taxonomy (NCBI): domain Eukaryota; kingdom Viridiplantae; phylum Streptophyta; class Pinopsida; order Araucariales; family Araucariaceae; genus Wollemia; species Wollemia nobilis. The sequence continues at coordinate 23,590,646 of JAQPPZ010000541.1, read as the reverse complement.
AAAAATTCAAGGGATCAATTGAATGAATTAAATTTTGAAATTGAAAGAAAATTCAAGAATTAGGAGACATAAGAAGTATTTGAATTGAAAGATAGATAAGATTGATTTGGGAGTAATAAGGAAGATCAATCAAAGGAAACTAAAATTTGTTTTTGATTGGAAAATGAATACATCAAGAGAGTTGTACAAGTTTAAAGGACCAAGTTTTATGAGAAGAAATTTTCAAACACAAAAATATTGTCATAGACATGTGGCAAGATATAATAAACCACAAGAAATCCAATCAAACCCAAAAATGAAATATGATGATGATTCATGGTATATTGATTTAGGTGCAAGTCACCATATGACTGGAAATCTTTATTGGTTTGATTCAATACAAGTGAAAACAAATATACCAATGAAGATAGTAGATGATAAGATTTATCATGTACAAGGATCAGGAAATGTCACTCTTAGTTTACCATATTCTGAATGTACATTGGAAGATGTGCTTTCTGTCCTTGGTATAGCAAATAATCTTATCTCAGTATCTCAATTGCTTAACAAAGGAAGAACTGTGGAGTTTAAATATATTAATGACAATAAGAAATGTCTCATTAAGAGACAAAATAAAATTGAAGCCATGGGATCTCACAAGAGTGGGATATTTGCATTAGATGTGATAGAAATATCACAAAAACTTTTAAATCAACTTTTGCCACAAGAGCAACATCAGAAGAAATATTATATTGAACATAAAACTTTTATGGCAAAAGAATATAACTTCTCCAAAAGAACAGGGAACAAGCCAATGGAATAGAACCAGCATCATGATTAGTGCCAAAGCCAGAATTGGAGGATGAAGACAAGAGTGAGAGATTGAAGGCATAAAGCCTTCACACCAAATAATGTAAGACGAGGGGGTGTTGGAGGTATTACATTATTTGGTACCTTGATTACCATTGTAAATTTAGAGTAGTATGTGCCAACATTTTAAGTGTGTTTATGTGTCATGTAATCAAGTGTGAGTTATGAGTGAAAGGTGTCACGTGTGTAAGTGAAGAGTTGTATGAGGTGTCTTATATGTAAGTGAGAGTTATGAGTGAGATGTGTCAAGTTTAGAAGTAGGGAGTTATATGTAATCATGAGAGACTTTGTCATTATGTAATATGTAAGATGTGTCATGTAAAGAGGGAATATGAAAGGTTGCATCCCATGTGAGTTTGAGGAGAGCAAAATTCATGTGCATTGAAGAGTCTCATGTAAGGTTATATAATGAAGACAAATCTCTATGCTATGGAATTGATCAATGTAACAAATTTGGATTGAATCATTAAAGTTTATTTTATGCAATATTGATGTTCTTGAATGATATTATATGTATGCAATTATATGATCTTGGGAATTATAGACCTATGAAATTTGGGCTCACTTTGCTGACACAAACAGTGTATTCTGATCCTCAAACTAACGTGAGAGGGCATCTACCACATTGTTCTCCTTCCCTTTCTTGTAAATAGTATCATAATCATAACCCAACAATTTTGAAACCCATTTCTGTTGTGCCGGAGTAGATACCCTCTATTCCAAAAAATATTTCAAACTTTGATGATCCATTTTAATAGAGAAATGCCTCCCAATGAGATAAGGTCACCAATGATTGATAGCATGGAGGATGACCATCATTTCTTTTTCATAAGTAGATTTCTCCAAATTTTTTCTGATAATGCCTTATTGGTGAAAGCTTTCCCTTCTTGCATTAATATTGCACCAATGCCATAGCCTGAAGTATCACTTTCAATTATAAATGGTTTGGAAAAATCAGGATTGGCTAACACCAGTGTCAAAATCATGGCTTCCTTGAGATTTTCAAAAGCTTTTTCTGTTGGAGGTGTCTACATAAGTGAGTTCTACTTTAACATGGCAGATAGTGGGGCTACGATTTTTCCATAACCTTGGACAAATTGTTGGTAGTAGCTAGTGAGACCCAAAAATCCCCAAAGCACCTTGAGAGTTTGTGGCTTAGGCCAATTTTGTATGGCTTCATTTTTCTTCGGGTCAACCTTGACTCCCTCCTACAAATTAATATGCCCCAAGTATTTAACCTCCTGCATTCCAAAGAAACATTTGGATCATTTGGCAAATAACCGATGGTCTTGCAATATTTGCAAAGTCTAGTCTAGAAGTTTTAGGTGCTCTACCTAAGTGCGACTATATATATGAGAATGTTATCGAAGAAGACCAGAATAAACTTGCAAAGAAATGGGTCATGAGGCTTTGGAAGGTTGAAGATGGATTAGTTAGGTCAAAAGGCATGACCAAAAATTCATAATGACCCTCATGAGTCTTGATGCAATTTTGAGAATGTTTTCATACTTGATCCTTATTTGATGGTATCCAGAGTGGAGATCCAACTTGGAGAAAAAATTGGCGCTATGTAACTCTTGCAACAACTCATCAATCACAGGAATAGGAAATTTGTCCTTAATGATGAGTTTATTGAATTCATGAAAGTCTACACACAATCGCCACAACCCATCTTTTTTCCTCACCAATAGTACCGATGAAGAATAAGGATTAATACTAGGTCATATTACGCTTGTTTTTAATAACTCTTGGACCAACTTCTCAATTTCTAATTTTTGCAAATGGGGGTATCTATAGGGTTGGATCTTAGGTGGCAAGCTCCTTGGTAGGAGCTGTGTTGCATGATGATGGGAAGGGTGTGGAGGTAATCCCTTGGGCTCCACGAAGACACAATCATGTTTAGTCAAAATGAGTTGCAAATCCCCTAGCTATTTGTTTGCTTCAATATTTTATGGCTAGATAGCACACAATTGGGCTACTACCCCATGTGAGGATTTTTTAAATAGTTTTCCATTTGACTTGAGTTGATAACTTGAGTGGATCTCGCTAGTGAGCCACAAAGAGTGTATGGCCTCCCATTCTGAGTGAATTGCACTCAAAGTTCGACAAAGTTCCAGGATACTATTCCCAAGGTACGAAGCCATTATGCTCCCAAAACAACATCACATCCTCCTAACTGAAGGACAAACATATCAGTTTTAAGTTCATTATCCCCTACATTGAGCTTAACATTCCGACATTTCCCTTTACAAGGTAATGTTCCTCCATTTGCCACCATGACATCAAAAGAATTGCAAGAATGTATGTAGTAGTTTGCTTGCTTAGCTTCTCAGGGATCAATAAAATCGTGTACTGGCTGAATCACTAAGAATTCTAGTTTTTTGCCTCTTGAAATATCCCACTACTTGCATAGTTTGAGGGGTCGAAATTCTTGCAAGTGCATGAACTAAAATCTCTAGCTGCAGTTCTTCTTGTGCTTCATCCTCATCTTGGTGCTCTTCTTCCTGTTGTTCTACTTCTTCATGTACTTCATTTACCACAAAATCATCGACATGTAGCAAATACAAATTTTGTTGTACACATTTATGCCTTGGAGAATATTTCTTATCACAATTACGTAACATTTGTGCTCTACGCGCATCCATTTCCTCCCTAGTCAATTGCTTAGCTATTGGAGATATATTTCCTGGATTTGATATGATCTTGGATGGAAATGGGGGTCTGGCCTGTGGAAATTTAGATGAACACCTTCGAGCAGTAATTTTTTCCTCTGCTAGCATGGCCAACCCTATCGCTTGCATCATGGATTGTGGTTTAAACATTTTTACCTCGAGCTTGGTATCATTCTTCAACCCACTGATAAAACAACTTTGAAAAAATCCTTCTCTCAAACCCTTTGTCTGATTAGCCAACTTTTCAAATTGAGTCTGATAGTCACGAATAGTAGAGGTTTGTTTCAATTTGGTCAAAGATCCTATAAAATCCTCATACTCACTAGGGCCAAAATGAGTGAGTAGTGTTTTAAATTCTTCTTAAGAAAGGTCAGGCATCATATGTTGCACCCATTGATACCATTGAAGGGCTTCAGACTCAAAATTAAAGGATGCCATGGTGATCCATAAGTATCGTTGTCCGTTGTGGAGCTTGAAAAACTGATCCGCTTGGCATAACCAACCATTGGGGTCCTTTCCATTAAACTTGGGGAAGTCTAGCTTGGGCATTTTATACGGGGCATTACATGTCTCGAATTGCCAGAATTTCCTTCAACTCCAGCATTTTTAATCTGTTGGTGTACATAAGTGGCTCCTTATAAATCCCTTCAACCTTATGGAATTTCTCCTCAATTCCCGTTTTTACTTTGACATGTTCAAAGTTCAAAAGATGAATAGAATCTTTCAGTTGTTTAAGTTCGTGTTCAAATTGGTTTTGTAGGTTAGTAAGTTGTTGACTCAATAGCCCTATCTGTTCACCCAATTATTTTTGCTCCATCTCTCTCATGGCTCCTCTAGTTCCTCCAGCCATGGACTTGTGATTTGAACCACCTGAACTACCTTACTAAAATTAAAAGTGTTTTTTTAGTAGTTACTATTTTAATAATGGTCTAAAAAAATTGTTTGGGTGCTATATATCAAAACAATTAGCTTGAAAAGACAATCACAATGGACTAGATCTCAAAATGACCTTTTTTTTAGTCAAGTGGTGTCTCTTTTCTCCTAAAGCTTTTCTTCACCTAGAAAAATGGCTTTTTTCTCTGTTCCTCGACAACTGCCTTATCTATCATTGTTCAGTTTGTTACGAACAATTACCTTGTCAAACTCTGTCTTGTTTGTCACTGACAACTGCCTTGTCTGACACTGTTCTTGACTGTTACTAACAATTGTCCTGCCAGACTCTGTTTTGACTGTTATTGACAACTAACTTGTCTGACACTGTTCCCAACTGTTACTGAAAATTGCACTAGCAGACTCTGTTTTGATTGTTATTGACAATTGCATTGTTTGACACTATTCTCGACTGCTACTGATCCCCAATAGTTATCTTTGTTAATCAAGAATGTTTATAGTATAGTCAATTCTTTGATAGGTGTAGTCTCCTTAGTATGCTTAGATCTAGGGTTAGGGTTCTTGAGGTTTGACGGTCTGTATTAGGATTTTACATTTGAATGAAACAAGGTAACTCTAGGCCAAGGTGTGCACATTGTCCATAGCCCTGTGTTATACCACAACGGCAAATGATAATGCTTGGACCATTATTTCAGGCCACTACTCTAAGAGGATTCCACACAAACCCTCGAGTGCACTATCCGCCTCTTTGATAGTACAAGAGTGTAATCTTCTCGAGTGTTGTGCTTGGTGCACTATGAATAGATATACAATCGAATAGTTTCTTATGGCTAAAGGTCTCTCTTAAACCTAGGGGGTCTCCCTATATACCTGAAGGTATGTGGGAGCTCAAGTCTGTATACGGATGTTGTCTGAGGCTTAGGTATTGGAGTCTGATCACCCCTCACTTCACTAGACTCTTTATGGGCAATATAGCGTAGCCAATAATGACAACTATTTCGTAAAATAAAAGCATATGGACATTATATTGTGATAATAAGAGAAAATAAACTTGAAATTAACAATATTGCAATACGAAATAGAAATGCAACAAATTATATTGCAAAAAACAAGAACACATTAGAGAATCGCAAGCCTCTTCGAGAGGCCAAACTCCTTAGAAGCAAAGCTTCGATACAACAAAATATGAGATGCCTCCTCTCTTGCCCCCTTGGTTCTTTTAAAGACTTCGAATACCCTAACCCTAAACAATAACCATTACATTTTTAAATAACGTTTTTTTATAATACATAACGGTTACATCATATGGGCATGTTGTTGAGAAATGTAGCTCGGATAGGAACTTCTAGCACGGGCTTTAGTATGAATGTGCTAGAAGTGGTTTTAGACATTTCCAATCCTATTTTGGAATTCACTTAAGTGATTTTCTATTTTTAAGTTCACTTAAGTGATTCTATTTTGAAATTCACTTAAGTGATTTTCTATTTTTAACCATACGTCTCAAAATGAGATGAGATCTACTCTTAGGGTTACATTTTTCAAGGATAAAAGGAGAAGGTCAAGAGTTTTTTACATACAAAAAGAAGAGAAGGAGAACAAATTGTTGAAGGAAAAACTGCAAGCTTAGGAGGAGAAGAACAGTGAAATTGTTGGCCAGAAAGGCAGCAAGAGAGCAGGGTGTCCTGTTGTAGCTGTAGCCTCCTTTATTTTGTAATATTTCAGGTTCAGAAATATATTTAACTTCTGTTGTTCACGCTTTTTATTTTTCCAGCCATCTGTGTGACTGTTGTATGTTTAGATAAAATTAATTTCAGATCTGTTTAAAATAACATAGGACAACAGTTATCTAGGGTTGGAAAATTTACATGGTATCAGATCTAGGTTCTGTGATTGAGATCCTTAAGGGTTTGCAGCAGTAGATCACTGCTGAATATTTGAAAAAAAAAAAAAAAACAATAGTTAGAGGGTTTTTTTGCTTGAAGGACTAAGCTTATTTCAGGACTGCTTTTTTGAATCATTCATATCAGATCTGAAAGTTTGTACAACAACAACTAGCCTTAGATTTGAGGATAGATTGGAAGGTGCCTCCAATTTCTTGCCTTGGAAAGTTAGGGTAATGTTCTTATTGGAAGAGAATGATCTTTGGGATATTGTCAAGGATGATGTGACTCTGCAACAAATCCGCAACAATTGGCAGCTCACAAAAAGAAGGAAGTGAAGGCCAAGCGGATGATCTTGGATGCATTGAAGGATCACCTTATTCCTCACATATCCAAGAAGACTAAGGCAAAGGAGATGTTCGATGCCCTGGTTAGCCTCTACCAAAGCGAGAACATAAACAAGAAAATGATATTGCAGAACAAACTTAGATCTATGGAGATGACCAGATCTGACACCGTTACCGGTTACCTGATGAAGATCACGCAGATTCGTGATCAACTGGCCACAGTAGGGAAGAAGGTTGAATACACAGAGTTTGTGAACGTGGCACTTAATGGTTTCTCAACTACATGGGAATCATTTGTCAAAAGCATCTGTGCTAGTGAGAACCTTCCCACCATTGAGAAACTGTGGGATGATTTCATCCAGGAGGAGACTCGGATGGAGTCAAAGGGCAGCAAGAAAGGTGGTGATGATGACCTAGCTCTTTTTGGGCAAACCAAGAAGGGCAAAGGTAAAGGACCCAGCAAGGGTAAGGTAAAGAATGAGGAGTCAACCTCACAGTCAGCGAAGGACGTGAGCAAGATCAAGTGCTTCATTTGTCATAAGCACGACCATTATGCATCATAGTGTCCAGACAAGAAGGGCAAAAGGAAGCAGCAGTAGACGCAAGTCGCAACCTCTGCAAAAACTCAGATGAGTGAGTTTGCTACCAAATTCGAGAAGGATTTCTCATTGGTTTCTTGCCTTTCGACCAACATGTTTCCAAGAAATGCTTGGTATGTGGATAGTGGGGAATCTCGGCACAGACATTAGCTCGATAGTGTTTTACCAATCTACAAGAGCAGGATTCAGGGGTTTAGGTTGAGCTTGGTGATGATACCAAATAATCAGTTGCAAGAATTGGTACCATTCCGTTTTGACTCCAGTTAGGGAACTCTTTAGACTTTGATGATGTTTTGTTTGTTCTAGGTCTTAGGTTGAACTTGCTTTCAGTTTCGGTTATGGAGGATAAGGGTTATGCAATGGATTTCAAGAACCAACATGTCCTTATTAGACCAAAAGAATCTAGCCCGAAAACAGCACAAGTAATAGGGGTTAGAGAAGGCAGTCTATACAAGTTGCAGGGTGAACCTGTTCGAGCCCTAGTTCATAGCAATAACTTGTGTGAGTTGTGGCACAAGAGGATGGGGCACCTGCATCATAGAGTGTTGCCTATTCTAAGGGAGATAGTCACAGGTCTTCCAGAGTTCAGCATTGAACAATAGGGAGTATGTAGATGGTGCACGCTTGACAAGCATGCCAAGGCTGTTTTCCCAAACAACGAGCATAGGTCTAAGGAGATACTAGATCTAGTACATTCGGATGTTTGTGGACCGATGTCAGTAGCATCAATTTTAGGTAGCATGTACTATGTTTCCTTTATTGATGATATCTCTTGCAAGACATGGATCTACTTCTTAAAGACCAAGGATGAAGTCTTTAGCAGATTTTAGTAGTTCAAAGCTCTAGTTGAGAACCAAACAGAGAAGAAGATCAAGGTCTTGAGATCAGACAATGGGGGTGAATATACCTCCAAGGAGTTCGATGGTTTCTGCAAGCAGGCAAGAATCAAGAGGGAGTTGACTGTTCCATACAACCCACAACAGAATGGGGTTTTAAAGCTAAAGAATCGATCCATCATAGGGGCTGCTAGGGCCATGATTCATGATCAGGGCTTGTCGATTTTTCTTTGGGCAGAAGCATGCAACACAACAATCTACATCCATAACAGGTGTCCTCACAGGATCTTGGAATACAAGACACCAGAGGAGGCATTCACTGGTGTGAAACCAGAGGTGAGTCATTTCCGCATTTTGGGATGTCCAATTTATATCCATGTTCCAGTAGAGAAGAGGACCAAGTTGGAGCCCTCCAGTAGGAAGGGTTTATTTGTAGGATACAGTGAGACTTCAAAAGCTTACAGGGTTTATATTCCAGAGAAGAGGAAGACAATAGTGAGTAGGGATGTAAAGTGTGAGTAGGACATTGCGTCCAGGTTGTCCCATGAGCCTATTCCAGTGATAGAGAATGAGGAGCAGGAAGCTCCAAAGGTTGAGCCAGGGTCACCAATGACACCAGTGGTTTCCAGTTCAGGATAACAACCTTAAGGTGAGGAGGTGGAGACATTAGCCTCTTCTAGTTCTATCAGGAGACCTCGATGGCTTACACAGACATTAAGGGATGCTCAAGAGTATGTTGAGGCTCCTAGCAACATGTTTAGGGAGAGAAAACCTCCAAGGAAGTTTTCAAACTACATGGCATTGATGAGTAACCTCATAAATTCAGAGCCTTCCAATTTTCAAGAGGCAACAGACCAGCAGGTTTGGCGGGATGCCATGATGGAGGAGTACACCTCCATCATGAAGAATGATGTTTCGAACATAGTGCCAAGATCGAAGGGGCAGTCAATTGTGAGTTCCATGTGGCTCTACAAAATTAAGCATGCTGCAGATGGCAGCATCGAGAAGTTCAAGGCAAGGTTTGTGGCGAGAGGGTTCTCCCAGAAAGAGGGAGTGGACTATGAGGAGACTTTTGCTCCAGTCGCCAGATACACTTCCATTAGAGCAGTTATGTCTTTAGCTTCATCTATGGGATGGCGGATTCATCAAATGGATGTGAAGACAACTAGTGGACTATGAGGAGACTTTTGCTCAGTCGCCAGATACACTTGCATTAGAGCAGTTATGTCTTTAGCTTCATCTATGGGATGGCGGATTCATCAAATGGATGTGAAGACAACTTTCCTTAATGGGATCATTGAGGAAGAAGTGTACATAGAGCAGCCTCAGGGCTTTGAGGTAAATGGGAAGGAGTCCCATGTTTGTAGCCTGAAGAAAGCCTTATATGGACTCAAACATGCATCGAGAACATGGTATTCCAGGATAGATGGATACTTGCAGAGTGTGGGCTTCGCCAAAAGTGATGCAGATCCTAATCTATATTACATATTTGTTGGGACTGATCTACTCATTTTGGTGCTATATGTAGATGACTTGTTTCTTACAGGTGTAGAGAAGCTCATTACAGGGTTTGGAGGTTTGGTAGAGACCAGGGGAGATATTCCTTGCGTAGGGTAAGTATGCAATTGAGATCTCGAAGAGGTTTCAGATGGAGGACTGCAAACCTATGGCCACACCCATGATCACTAATCTGAAGAAGGTGACAACTTCAGATTCAGAATTGGTGGACCCTAGGTTTTACAGGCAGCTGATAGGATCCTTGATGTATTTGGTCAACACTCGACCAAATATATGTTTTGCAGTGAACACCTTGAGTCAGTTCATGGTGGAGCAAGACAGGAGCATTGGGTAGCAACAAAACATGTGCTCAGATACTTGAGGGGCACGAGGGAGTATGGTCTGAGATATCTTAGAGATGGTGAAGTGAGGTTTCAGGGGTATACAGACTCAGATTGGGCAGGCAATGTAGCAGACAGGAAGAGCACCTCAGGGTGCTACTTTAGCTTGGGATCAGGCATGATATCCTGGTTCAGCAGGAAGCAGACTTCTCTGGCACTTAGCTCAACAGAGGCCAAATACATGGCAACCAGTATTGCTAGTTGTGAGGCCATCGGGCTTCGCAAATTGCTTACAGTATTGATTGATCAGAAGTTGGATCCCACGGTGATATACTGGGATAATCAGATTTGTATCAAAATCTTTGAGAATCCAGTATTTCATGACAAGTCCAAACACATAGACATCAAATATCACTTCATACGAGACAGGAATAAGAAGGGAGTTGTAAAGCTCCAGTATATTCCCACAGATCAGGAAGCAGCTGATATTCTAATCAAGCCCTTAGTGAAAGGGAAGTTTGAAGCATTCAAAGACAAACTTGGATTGGTGCAGAATTCCTTCCTCTCTAAGAGGGAGTGTTGAGAAATGTAGCTCGGACATGAAATTCTTGCACAGGCTTCAGTATGAACGTGCTAGAAGTGGTTGGAGACATTTCTAATTCTATTTTCAAATTCACTTAAGTGATTTTTTATTTTTAAGTTCACTTAAGTGATTCTATATTGTAATTCACTTAAATGATTCTATTTTGAAATTCACTTAAGTGATTTTCTATTTTTAACCTTACATCTCAAGACGAGATAAGATCTAATCTTAGGGTTAGAGATATTAGGGTTACCTTTTTCAAGGATAAAAGGAGAAGGTCAAGAGTTCTTTACACACAGAAAGAAGAGAAGGAGAACAAATTGCTTAAGGAAAAACTGCAAGCTTAGGAGGAGAAGAATAGTGAAATTGCTGGCCAGAAAGGCAGCAAGAGAGCAGGGTGTCCTACTATAGCTGTAGCCTCCTTTATTTTGTAATATTTCAGGTTCAGAAATATATTTAACTTCCGCTGTTCACGCTGTTTATTTTTCCAGCCATCTGTGTGACTGTTGCATGTTTAGATAAATTAATTTCAGATCTGATTTATTTTAAAATAACATAGGACAGCAGTTATCTAGGGCTGGAAAATTTACACCCGTAAGCCTAGGCGCTCAAAGTACCACATGACTAGACAATTATTAATTATATTAGAATGGGGTCTTAACATTGGAGGCTCATTTGTTTTGAAAAGGTTTGGTTTGATTTGAAGAATACAAATGCAACCACACAATCGTACACAAGAAAAAATATACAAAAGAAATGTAGCAATATTTGTTCATTGCAAATGTCCATTTTCAGGCAACATTAGGGTTTGATGGATTTTTTGTCCATGTTAATATTAGTTCCCATTTAAGCTTCCCTCCCCTTTAAAATGGGAAGTTAATTTTGAAAATATAAAAAGGGCTAAATGAAAGTGAAATGACTGGGTGGCCTAAAAACTTAAGTTCGGTGCAAAAAGCTTCTTACTTTGTGGTTACCTTTTCACTTTGACATATTAGTTTCAAACAAACTTCTGTTATAGGAGACTCTATTCTTATTCATGCGTCTAATGTTTTGAATGTTGTACAATAACATAGAATTCTTGATCACATACAAAGTACTTTTTCTTTGCTTCATTGAAATCCTCACTATCATAAACAACAAAACAATGCTGTTGGGTCAAAAGTGCTTCTACAACAACTTCACTTGTATCCCACTCAATCTACATTTTATTTTTTGTTAACATTTGGGGAAACCAACACTACCAATTTTATTACTACTTCTTGAGAAACTCTATATCATAGTTGAGAAAATATTTAAAAAATCCCGATTCGAGCCGATTTTTCCCGATTCACAACTTGGCCGATTTTTTTCCGATTTTGCCAAAAAATTGTGATATGCATGAAAAAAGTTTTTTTTTTAAAAATTGCATTTTCTTCAGTTTTTTCAATAAAAAATTGCTGATTTTTGGTCAATTTTTTTCCTGATTCTCAATTTTCCCCGATTATTTTCCAAGCCGATTCTGATTCGATTCCGATTTTCTCAACTATGCTCTATATTATTTTGTGCTCCACTGGTCCATCTATGAACCCTCTATTTAATTAGTGAGAAGCACGCTTGACCCACTAAGGTTCTTTGCAAACTTTGTAGTTATTCACTAGTTCATAAACATGCCGCAACTTTGACCAATCTCTAGGAATGGGCCATCCCAACATACTATTTACTTTATTTAGACCTGTCTCCACTCTATCTTTCATTAAAGAGCACTTCTTCAATGTATAAATTTTTTCTTGGAGTTTTACGGACAAGTCATAAATGGTTCAAATGCCTTAATAGAGCTGTTGAAAACTATAGCAATAACAAATTTGTCAAGAAATGGTCTAAGTACCTCAATCATCTCATAAGCATGTTGGGGACATTGGTCAATGCAAAAGGCATAACAAACAATTCATATAATCTGGTCCTCATCTGAATGCAGTCTTCCATTCATCAACTTCTTTAATCCTTATTTGGTGATGCACTCTTCTTAAATCATTCTTTGACAGTTCGTTTTGTCATTCATAACACAGTTTGGTGGTGACTTCAAATTCTTTTTGAAATGAAACTAACCTACATGACTAGGATGTTTTTGACACACCAAATTAATTTTTTTTGCCATTTCTTTAAGTACCATTATGAGTTTACTAGGCTTACATCTTGTCTGAAAAATACTTTTCTTCTACCATATTCATCAAGCTGCTTCTCCTTCATCTAGTATAAACTCTTCTCATCATCAAAATTAACTTTCAACAACATTAGGATCATAAGCATCCACTTGATCCTCTCCTTAAGCAATATTCTTTCTTGATTTATTTCTTTCAATTTTTCAAACCTTGGAGCATTGAAATGCTTGGTAACCTTCTTCACCATACTTATTACATAGGGTACTCCTAGACTATCATAGCCCATTTTAAATCCTCTTCCTCTTTCTTCTAATCTTTCATAATAGTTTCCTCCTCCTAGGACTCTCAACTTCCATCTAAAAGGATGCTTCAAAAAGAAAACTGGTCCAACCAAACAGCTGCTGTTCATAATCCATGTATCCTTGATCAGAAAACCTTTTTCTATAGAAAAGAGAGGAGAGAGATGCAGAAAAAAAAAGAAAAAAGAATCAAGTGATTCTGATTTACGTGTATAGGCTTTGTTGGAATGTGTAATCTTCTCTTCCTCGGTACGACTATCTTTATACCGGAACATGTGCTCTTTAATGACACCGTGTTTAGGTGATCTGTGTGTTTTTGTATTCATCAATAATGTTATTTTCACATTTGTATTTATACGCCACTTTCCAACCTCTTCCATGTCACTTGGTGGTCCTTTAATCAATATTGTTTGGTATCAAAGGACATCATAATCATGTCATGTGTCACTTTTGTCTGTATAATTGAGTAGCATGTTGGTTCCTATCTATCTATAATTCTACAAGCTCCACCTCAGCCTCTTTTTGATGATGCTGTCTTCGGAAATGTCTTCTTGGATGTATTCTTGTTCAGCTTTTTATCCTAGCTGATAGTCTTCATCAAGAAAATGTAATTTGACTAAGGCTATTTCATCTTGGACATGGGGGGTAGTCCATAAAATTATCTTTTTGAAATTATTTCTTCTTCTTCTATGTCCATTTTTATTGCTAACTTCATGAATTTTTCAAGACATTCTTGTACAAATCTTTCTATCCCATATTATTTTTTTTGTTTGTTGAAAAGTGACTTAGATTATTAAAAGAATAATAAAATTACACTAATAACAAAAAAAAATGCGGTTATGGAAGCACACCCTAAAATATCCATGCCAAAGGTCCTTCCTAGAATTACATAAGATTCTGGGGATTACAAAAACAAAAGCTCAAAAGCCACAAAAAAAAAGCAGGAATCCACTTAGAGATTATGGAACAACAGGAATAACATCAGTGGAAGGAGGGGATCTTTGTTTGAGGGATCACCCCACCCCACTTGTGGGTTGGGTTCCTCAATAATGGGCTCCCATATGGACTGTTTATCTGCGTTGTGACGCTTCGCCTACTGCCTTGAAGTGTCCTCTGCCATTGGAGCAATTGTTGGGCCCATCCAGAGGAAGGAGGCCAATCTTTGGAGCTTCACCATTGAACTTGTGGGGAACAAGGCAGGGAGATAACCTAGTCTCTGGTTCCATAATGTTGTGGTTTGTGTCTGCATGGAGAGTTGGCCCAACGTCTGCGTCCATGGTCTTGGGGCCAGGGGTTGCGAGAAGCTTGAGACCAATGCTTTCGACCTCTTGGAGGAGGTTGGCTCCTTCGAGAAGGTGAGGAGGGTTGGACTCTAGCCATCGAGCAGGGGGCATTCGCCCAATGATCAAGTAGGGTTTGCAAGTGTTGCACCTCGAAATCCACCTTGTTGGCTTGGGCTTGGATCTGTAATAACACATTAGAGCAAATCACAGATTTTACATAAGTAGATAAATATTTAGAAACATTTTGATTAGCAAAAATTGCATTAATCTTTGTTATGAAGATGTGCCATATTTATTCAATGCTTGCATGTATGCTAGTCCTATCCCCAAGGAGGATCATGTGCCAAGAAAATGGCTTGGGCCTAAAGGGTTTGAAAAAAATCATGAATCCAAGTCCAAGTTGCCTAGGCTCTGGGGCAAAACCAAAACAAGTGCTTGATGGATTCCCAACATTGATAGAAGGGACATTTAGGGTTTCTCACCCCCAAGTGAACCAATCGTTCCCCAATAGGTAACCCCTGAAAGAGTAGACACAAGGAAAAATGGGCCAATTTGGGCTCCAGAGCTGCATCCCACACAAAGTGGAATCGGTGTTGCCAGTCCGTGTTGTTGAATTCAAGATGCCACCAAAGCATTAAGTGTGGGTACCATGAGCAAGTGGGGGGAAAGCCATGAGTATCCTTTGTTGGGCTTATAATTTCTGAAAGGTGTGTTGGAATGTCATTTCCAATATTTCCACCATGGACGAGTACACCTAACCCCAATTTTGTGAAGCATATCATGGGGGACTGCATCCTTGATTGCATAGGTCTCTTTATCCTACTCCAAGAGGTTGAATTGAGACTTGGCTTCAGGCCATGACAACCAATTGCAAGTGTGTTTGGAGAAAAGGTCTGAAACAACCGTTGTAAAACACAGGACCCTAATCTAGGGAACTTTGGCCAGAGGCTGGTCTTGATTTGTAAAAATGGGGGACCACCAAACTGACTAAAGATTGATGGACAACTCAGTGTTTAGCTCATTGCCATTCCACAAAACCCATGGTCTTATAACCTTCCAAGCCTTCCAGATGCTTTTGGCTACAAAAGTGCCCTGAATCTGCACAGGCACTTCATAACCAGGAGTGAGGGCAGCCCAAGCCCTTTCCAAGTTGTCTACCCATGGGGAGTGCCGAAAGTAATACAATTATGAAGAAGGAATTTCTAAACCTTACTACCCTGAATGACTTTGATAATCCATTTTGCACAGAGAGCTATCCCTTGTCTTTGGGTGTCTAAAAGACCCAATCCTCCAGATTCCCTTGGGCAATAGCAAAAATCCTAGGCTACTCTATGAAATCCTTTACTTTCCTTAGTAGAAGCCCATGATAAATCATGGAGGATTTTTTCTAGTTTCTGGTAGGAGGCTTTGGAAGGGGCCAAACATGATGAGTAGTAGACATGAGTGGTAGCTAGAATCTTAGAACAGACTTGAAATTTTTTGGATAAAGACAGAGGCTTGGTAAGCCACTTGTTTAACTTGTTTTCCACTCTATGTGTTGGATCCATTTCAAGCCATATTTGTTGAGCCAAGAGGGCCTTGGCAAGAAGGATTGTCTATAGCATTGGGTATTTTACCATTGAATGTTGGAGCCTAAGGCTAAACAGAATGTCCGCAAGCATTACAAAGCATGCTTAATGTTTTCTTTCTCCTCAATAAGGGTGAGAAAGGAGTTATCCTCAAAGTGCCCATTCACCAGTTGTTGAGAGGTGCCAGGAGGGGCAACCCCTTTCACCCAACCCTTAGAGATAGCGTTTGCCAAAACATATAAGGTAGGAGCAAGAGGACACCCTTGGCGAATGGATCTGTGAAGGCCAAAGAAAGCTTATGACATGATTTTCTCTATCCCAGATTTTGAAATCGCTAAAACAATTTTTACATATTTTGCTCTCAAAATTTTTGACATTTTAGGCCATAACATTATCTTCTCCTTGTGCTTTCTTCTTCCAGACTTTTGGAAAATTATCCACTAATGTGCAGAATGGGTTTTTTTTTTTGAAACAACATATTTTCCTCTTCAAAGATCCATCTTCTTGAATATTTTTTATTCAAGTAGTTCTCCAATTTCTGGGCCTAGTCCGTAAAACATTCTAGGTTTAAATTCCCTTTGAATTCAGAAATTTCAGCCCTGATGTTGGCACCTTCTTTTGCCACATATTGAATAAGCCTTTCAACCTGGTTAAGGATAACATTTGGAGACCCTGAAATTTCTTGTTCTTCTTTAGAGTCAACTTGTTGTAACCTATCTTCAAGGGCCTCCAATATTTTAAGCAATTCTTTACTAGAAACAAGTCTTCTGCATTCCTCATGCCCCTTGATGTCCAATTCATTTGAATTTCTCCCTAAACTAGTCAGCCTGTCTCTAATACGAACTGATTGAGGTTGGCCAACATGAATGAAGCAAAGAGAAAAAGAATACAGAACTTTATATCAGGCCAGAAAAACTTAAAACCCTTTTATCAGACCAAAAAGAGCAATTTTGAGAATATGACATAATTTTAATATTGCATGAAAAAAAAAATTTCAATGAAAATTGCATTTTCTTTGGTTTTTCAATGAAAAATTGCCGATTTTCTCCCTTTTTTTTGTCAATTCCTGATTATTCCCAATTCTTTTTCCATGCCAAATCCGATTCGATTCCAATTTTCGCAACTATGCATATTACTATGAAAAGATGATACATTATTTCAGCCATGTCCTAGAAATAAAGAGTATAAAACCCATCCATAATAATATATTAATACATTCAAATCCACATAAAAGGGGAGATGTTTCTCACCTTTTCGATCTACCAACTGCTAAAGAGAAACCTTAAATCAATTTATGCATTTTTTCACGAACCTATCCATATCACATAAGATGAAACTATAGTAGGAATTGATTGTTTTTCTTTTCATTGTTGTATTTCTACTTAACCAAAAAATTGAAAAAATGCTCCTCTGACACAAGGGTGTGGATTTTTATTTAGAGAGAGTGAAATTTGCAAAATTGGTTGTTAATAACAATAGAGTGCACTAAGATGAAGCATTCATTTTAATCATGTGAGGAAGCAAGGAGAAGTGGATCTTGATACAATTAATTATGTCTTCGATAGATAACACCAACTAGTGCCAAAGGATATTGTATCTTCAACTGCTGCATGATTTATTGTCTCCATGAAGGATGTCTGTTATGAGGAACAAACTATAAATTGCTATGGAGGTAAGAAATTATCTATATGGACTACAAGTGCCACATAGTCAGTGGGATCCCTACATCATAGGAGGAGATCATTGTTACACATGCGTAAAAGTATACTTTAAAGATGATAAAATACCAAAGATGATATCTCTCATCTTGTGTGAGTCAATAATGTTTTCTAGATAACATGTCTTTGCTTTTATTTGAATTGTGCATTTTGAGAAACAATGAGGTTTTCAGTTTCATTGGTAAAGTATGAGCTTTGAAATGGTACATATCAATCAAATATTTTGTCCCCTGCTAATGTCTGATAGACGTTAATGTTTGCATTTGCAATTTATCATTAAAGACAGCATAACGGGCATGTAAACTTTTATCATATCTTTCTGTCAGTTTCTAATGTAATCACCTAAATATAGCTAACAACAGTTGTGATGTAAACAATTGTGTTATCACTAATTCCATTCTTGAGAATGAAAATAATTATTGTTCATATTGACAGGTGTTGGACAACTATGGAATGGAAAAAACATTAAATGGAAATAGACCTGTTCAGGGCCTTGCAATTGCTGAGAACAAAGTTTACTGTGGCTGTTCAGATTGGAGCTTACAGGTATATTGAGCATTAAAACCAAATATGATGCATATATTAGGTTCCTGTCTTTCCAGAGTGGGAAAATTCCATAAAGATGATAATTTAAAATTCATTTATTTGCAGAAGCACATACAAATATTCAGAAAAGAAGTGAAAAGAAGCCTGATGTCTCTATTATAAATGTGAAAATTAAATTCCTTCTGTTTCAGTAGTTGAAAAGAATACTTGAATCTGAAACATTGTTGATGCACAGGAGGTGGACCTACAAAGTGGAGAAGTAATAATCTTGCAGGCTGCCCACAGTACATTAGTGGGAACACAATCAACAGTTTGTGAATTGGAAGTGTTCAAAGATTGTTTATATGTTGCTGGTAACTCCATTGAAGGGGTATCTACCCAAGTAAGTTGGTCAAACCTGATAAAATTGCATTTAATTTAGTGGAAAATTATAAGATATCGCTTTGAAACTGCATCAATGGGCACTGGGACCTACCTTCTCTGAGATATTTATCCATTAGGGAATGAGGTCATTTATGGCCTATATTAATTAGAACTGAATCTCTTGTTTTCGTTGGTGTTTATGTTCATTTTTTCTTTCTGTTATAGGCTTTGTTTTTGTATTCACTTGTAAATACATGTATTCAAGGTATGGAGCTTGAAAAGAAAAAGCCTTACAGCCACAATATTCACAACAAGAGATGTTGTGGCAATGGTAGTAAATGAAGATTACGTTTACCTTGGTTGTAATGCATCAACTGGTCTAATTGAGGTGAGTGCAAGACATTACTGCTGTTTTCATAAGAGACTTTAGTGACTTTTTGGAAACCATATAAGAAGATTAAATTCATTTACATTAGCCAGAGCTTCAGAAAGCATCAATCTTAATCATAAATAGAATAAGATCAGAAGCAGTGACATATTATTGGTATTGTTATTTAACTTAATGGAAATTCTTGACACATTTCTGAAGGTATGGCTGAGGGAGAAGTTGCAAAAGGTAGCAGTGATATGTTTAGAAAGCAGGCTTTCTGCATTGTCCTTTGGAGAAGATGTGCTCTACAGTGCTTCTGAAGATGGAAAAATCCAGGTAAAAGAATTGCTGAAATAAACTCGTTGATAATGACATTATGTACCAAACATCTTGTTTAGAAATTTTCTGTTTGTTAAATTATATTTTGACTGCTTAACAATTTTGTATCTTGTGTTTCAGGCTTGGGCTTCTGTTTAGAATGACATTGAGATCTTGTATCAATGGTCCATGAGAAAAAGTGCAGCAAGATAAAGATGACAAGCAGATTGTAAATGGATGGCTTGTAAAAGTCAAGGTTTATAATTCTATATGTTGTAGATAAAATTTTGTCTGTTTTAGCACCAACCTTGACTGTCTCAAAAACATTTCTTAGTCCTCTCCATTGATTTTCTTACAGAGGCTCAACCTACAATTCTTTGTAAATGTCAGAGATGGGTTCTTTGCAAAATTGACGTGATTAATGTATCAAATTTAAACCCCTTCTTATTGGAGGGCCAATTCTTTGCATATGATATTAAAAGATTCAGATCACATCCAAATACAAATAAATTCACATGAAGAATAATTTGATGCAGTTCTCTCAAATCGAACTCTCTAAAAAGTAAATTTTCTTAATTTTGTTTACTAGATAATACTACAAAGTTACTTGGGTTTCTCAAGAAAATATAACTATCATCCATAAATAAGATGGGCACTTAGAGAGTCGACTATGAATAAAATATTACTTTTCAGTGATCTATCCATTCATGTGCATGTGCACACTTGCACTCACACATGCACTTTTGCATCAACAATCGATACAAGACTCAAGTTCCATGGCAATGACTTGGAATCAAAATTCTACATGTTTTATATTGATGCATGTTGTATATTGATGCATACACAGGTAGATGGATGGATACAAACTTGTAATTTGATGGTCATGCTTGCTTATCAGCCTCGTCCAGGTAACAAATTTTCTCCCAAAATACTTATATTTGTATCCTAACATAGTTGTAGGCTTAAATTTTTCGCACTCCTGTCCCTCAGGCTGATGGATCCGCGCCTAGAAGGGGGATGGGAATATGATAGGGCTACACCTCGAAGGAGAGACACTTGAATTCGTGTCTTCTTTGGTGATTTTTCGACGAATGCTGGGTTCACCAAGAAACCTTTTGTGGCAGTTTCTGAGCCTAGGTGGAGTAGTGTTTTGATGTGTTCGTTATTTTGAAATTGATCATACACCTAGGGTGGCCAAAATGCGACTACTTTAATCTATATGCAATTTACGATTTTAATGCAAACAAAAAACAGATAAACAATTAAATGTAACTAAATGCAATGCTTTTTAAGAAATTTAACTGAACTTATCTGATTCCGGGTGTCTGATGAAGTTTCTGTCACCTGATGCAGTCCAGATCATCTGCAATATGACAGAATCGTCTGTAATTTAACAGAATCGTCTGCAATTTTGCAGAATCGTCTGAGATTGCACAGAATCATCCAAGATTGGACGATATCATTTGCAATCAGACGAAATCAAAAACCTGCAACAACAAAATTGAATGCCAGAGACAAAGGAATATGCAATGATCTGATCTTAGATGTGTATTAAAACTAGTAATGAATAGATGTATTACTTCACAAATTGAATCTAAGGCGGATTTGAGAAAAAGAATGTTTATCCTAATCTACAAACAATAATGTCATGGAAATTCTAAACAGAATGAGGTGAACACCAGATGCAATGCATAAAATAAATTAATCTAAAGCAAATAAAACAAAGGTCAAAGGGAAAAAAAAAAATTAGTCCCTGCAATTGCCCCCAAGTGTACTGCAGACAAAATCGCCTCTGATCCAACAAGATCGTCTTGAATCAGGACGAAATCGTCTGGGATTTGGACGAAATTGTCTGAGACGATTTCGTATTCCTCTGGCCGATGCACAGTGATAACCTGCAAACAAATTAATGAAAATGATGCTAAACGGAAATGCTTTCAAAGCTCTATAACTTAATGGATTCGGGAATGCAGGGATTTGATCAACCAGGGCCAGTTCTGTGGGAAAATAGGGATTAAATAGGGTTAGCAGGTTGTTAGAGGGTTGTGATCCATCCCATTTTGGGAGATCTCCAAGGGGGTGGCGGCTAACAACCCAGACACGCTTATCCCCAGATAAGCATAAGCGTTGGAACTAATTTTGTCGTGTATCTGATTGGGGAAATTTCAGTTCTGGATGAAATCATCTGGACGTTTGTGTCAGACGATTTCATTCAATTAGGGACGATATCGTCAAATCGACGACGATATCGTTTAACGGTCATAACAGAGTGTATTTTTGGCGTGAAAATCGAGACAAGCGGTTTTTGAGCGGTTCGGGGTAAATTTTCGGGTATTTTTAACCATAGGTGATTTTACTGCGTCATATTTAGGGTATTACATTTTTCCCCCTCTTTAGCGGATTTTCCGAGGAATATACGTTAAAGAAAATAATTGCACGCTTTACGAGAAAGGAAAAATATATTGCAATTTTTAGTTGACGACTTTGAGTCAAGTCGTCAAACAGATTTATGTGTGGTACCCCCTCCGAGTTTTATCCCAAATCGGCCATTTGGTAAAAACTCGGAAAGTAATTATTAAAGTGGGTTTTTAATTAAATTAGAAAATGAATAGAAAACTTAATTCATTTTCACTATTACCTTTTACTGCTATTGAGCTCTGGAGAGAAGACATGGCAGAGGCGGAGCATCGAGCAGATGCAGTGCACAGGAGGGTGTGGGTAAGTAATTTTAACTTGAATTTTTAGAATTTTTAACTTGTTTTTTTTAGTTTTTATCTTTTTATGATCATGTTTCATGAGTTTTGAATCTTAATCATGCTATAAAATTAAATGAACTTTTGTTTTGAAATTTTGTGAATGTGTTGTGAAAAATGTGTTGATTAAATGATGATATGGAAAGGACTTTTAACAATAAACCTCGAAGGATGTTGGCGCTGTTACATGACCGTTGATGGAGATCGCTGCTCACTAGGTCATAAAGCTAATCCTGTTATGAGGAGAAAATATTGTTAAAAGATGGGATTTATGCTTAAGAATATTTCTTAAGGCTTTTGGATGATGGAAAAGGATGTGTTTTTGATGTTGTTTTGGAACAGGATTTCAAATAATTTTAAGCATGAAAATTGAGAAGGATGACTTGCGCTAGGCATAGAATTCCTAGGTGTGATAGATGATTTAATAATTACCTAGAAATTATACCATCATCACGAAAATAAAAAATGAACACATGATGAAATAAAATGATAAATTTTGTTCTTTTTGAAGCATAATTTTGTGAAAATAATTAAGTCACATGTTTTTATGGAATAATGTGGGCATAAAAATTTAAGAGGATGACTTGCGCTAGGCATAAAATCCCTAATTGGTTTTAGGAACTATACCATCATCGCGAAAGTCAAAAATATGTGTAAAAGTTTTATTGCAAGATTTTTGATGAAATAATTTGTAAACATAAAACAATATAAAGATGGTTTTTGCTAGGCATTAAATTCCTAAGTTGGTTTTAGGGACTATACCATCATCGCAAAAACCAAAAATAATGATGAAATTTTATTGCAAGATTTTTGAAGGATTTTTGATAACTTAAATTTAAACATGAAATGATGTAAGTGCGATTTGTGCTAGGCATAAATCTTAAGTGTGAAATTGGAAATAATAATCACTTAAGAATGATGCCATTGTTGCGAAGTAAAATTGAATATGAAATAAAAATGTTTGATGAATGAAATAAATAATAATTGACATAATTTGAAATTTGAAAAACAATATTTTAATTTATTTGAAAATAAATTTGGATTTATCAAGAACTCAATGTGTGCATGTGTAAGTTTATTTCCATCTTGATTCATCATAATGACACAAAATCTCTTGAGGATCAAATGTGTGTGTTTTGTAATGTTCATTTACCAATTTTGAGTAAGGTAGTGATAGCAAGCAACTTGAATGAACCAATGTGTCTGCAAATGAAAGATTCATCAACCATGATTTTTATGTATGAAACCGTACCAGACTACTGTGTAAGTCAGGTCGTCAAAAGCTAGCTAATCCACAAGCTGACATAGGTCTGTACATAATAAGGAGGTCGCTAATGTGACAGACATATCACCAGGCGAGAAGGAATTACCCAATGTCAAACAAGTTGGGCACAAATCACCTGATATGGGGTTTACCTCACAATTTTCGAATAATTGAGAATTCCAGGAATTCAAGCTCAGTCACCCATATTTTCTTTCAAAGGGGTAGGGATGTTTGTTCATATTGATTTGAACAAGGGGATTTTATTGCTTTTCTCTTTTTTTCTCGTTCTCTTTTTTGACTTTTCTGAATTTGAATCTTTTTTGAAATTTTCTGAATTTTTCTATGATCTTTTGAATTTTTCTCTGATGTTCTATATGTCTTTTCTCTTTTCTTTTTCTTTTCAGGGATACTTGCTCGGATTGGCTGTAGAGCAAGGGATTTATTTGGGCAGGGGAGAGCTTGTCCTTTTGCCAATTCTCAAAAATTCTAGACCATGCACATGATAGGATAGCAGGAGAAACTTTTCGCTCAAGAGACCACAACTACTATGTAGTATCATTTGTCGAATTTGCAACAAATCATTTTAATTGTGTAAAAGTGTACTTGGTTCAAGTAAGTAGCAAGATCATTTCCCAAACTCAAAATATTATTTAATGCAACAGTGATCTTCGATGCAAGAGAGATTTATAATCATAGCGATAGAATCAAAATATTTAATCATGTGTTTTTGAGTGCATAGTTCAAGATAACTTCTGAATCAATTCAAAAATAAAGGAAAATATTGCAACAAATTTCAGGAAATGATGTAAATGTAAATGAACATATTATTGATCGTTTTAATAGTTCTTTTGATTTTTATTTGATTTTGAATTATATATGAATTGCTGAAATGAGGAAATTATATACAATTATGTACAATGATGAAATTTTGGATTTAAGCATAATATCGTTTGAGATGCATAATGTTCATGGGTTCCTTAAGGTCCTTTCCGTCTAAGGTCGCCAATCGATATGCACCTGATCCAAATTTAGCAGTGATGATGTATGGTCCAAGCCAATTAGGCTCAAATTTACCTTTAAGGTCTTTTTTTTTTGAAAAATTTGAAAAAACTTGTATTAAAACAAAGATCAATTACAAATTGGGAAGGGAAATTTCCCATCCGAAATCAAAGAGAACACCAGCTTACAAAAGGAAGGAAGATTTGCAATGGGGCCAAATCTCCTAAACCATTAACTAGCAAACAGGGGGGTCAGATTGGTCTGTAGATGCAACTTGTTGCGAAATCGCGACACTCTTGCCCTCTTCTCCTTTGGCGGCGAAAATGCAACATGTCGCGATATCGCGACACTTTTTTCCTTTGGGCGCGACAATGCAACATGTCGCGATATCGCGACACTTTTTCTCCTTTGGGCGCGACAATGCAACATGTCGCGATATCGCGACACTTTTTCCTCTTCTGTCCGTGACATTGCAACATGTCGCGATATCGCGACACTTTTTCCTCCTTTGGCCGCGACAAAGCAACATGTCGCGATATCGCGACACTTTTTCTCCTTGGGCCGCAGCGTTGCAACATGTCGCGATATCGCGACACCTTTTCCTCCTTTTGCCGCGACGAAGCAACATGTCGCGATATCGCGACACTTTTTCTCTCTCGGCCGCGACGAAGCAACATGTCGCGATATCGCGACACTTTTTCTCTCTCGGCCGCGACGAAGCAACATGTCGCGATATCGCGACACTTTCTCTCTCTCGGCCGCGACGAAGCAACATGTCGCGATATCGCGACACTTTCTCTCTCTCGGCCGCGACGAAGCAACATGTCGCGATATCGCGACACTTTCTCTCCCTTGGCCGCGACGAAGCAACATGTCGCGAAATCGCGACACCTTTCCTCCCTTGGCCGCGACGAAGCAACATGTCGCGATATCGCGACACCCTTCCTCCCTTGGCCGCGACGAAGCAACATGTCGCGATATCGCGACACCTTTCCTCCCTTGGCCGCGACCAAGCAACATGTCGCGATATCGCGACACCCTTCCTCCCTTGGCCGCGACCAAGCAACATGTCGCGATATCGCGACACCCTTCCTCCCTTGGCCGCGACCAAGCAACATGTCGCGATATCGCGACACCTTTCCTCCCTTGGCCGCGACCAAGCAACATGTCGCGATATCGCGACACCTATCCTCCCTTGGCCGCGACGAAGCAACATGTCGCGATGTCGCGACACCTTTCCTCCAGTGACCGCGACCAAACAACATGTCGCGATATCGCGACAACTATCCTCCCTTGGCCGCGACGAAACAAAATGTCGCGATATCGCGACAACTTTCCTCCCTTGGCCGCGACGCAGCAGCATGTCGCGAAATCGCGACACCATTCCACCCTTTGCTTTTTCCTTGATCATTAGCTCAGGGACCTTTCAAGACCTCCGCCTAATCGCCTCGTCCTCAGTAGCCATGTCACTATGCAACTGAACCCCAACCTCCTTCTCAGCACCAATCTTAGCCAAGAAGTCGGCCGCTTTGTTTAAATCTCTACTCACGTAGACTGGAACCACATCATCTAATTGCCTCCATAGTTCCTTAATTTGATTGACAAGAATCCTCAACCTCCAAGCTTTCAAGGCAAAGTTCCTCATGCAATCTAGAGCTCCGACCATTATTTGAGAATCCGATTCGAGTATTATCCTCCTATGGCCCCGTTTAATTGCCCAAATAGAAGCAGATTTGATAGCTATGGCTTCTGCTTCATTGTTTGTAGCTCTTCCCAAGCCTTGCAGTTCCCAATAGAGCACTGCTCCAACATGATTACGGCAAACCACTCCAATTCCAGCTCTACCCGGGTTGCCTTTTGCAGCTCCATCAGTATTAATTTTAATCCAACTCGTCTGGGGTGGTTTCCAACTAGCTCGATCTGTTCCTCTTGCATTTCAAGTCCTTCTTCCATTGCCCCGACAACCACCTCGAGTTTCCTCTTTAGCATAGACGGCCACAGCTTTCGGTGACTTTGCTCCAAATGACCTGCCAAACTCCATCTAACGAAGAAAAAGTTTCTCTAAAGATTCTAGCATTTCTCTCCAACCACACTTGCCACCAAATGAAGTTTAATCCAAGCTCCCAACCAAGACGAAGAGCTTTAGATTTAAATCTACCCCTCTTCCATCTTTCCCGGATATTAATTCGGTTCAAGTCACTATTAACTTGAATTTTAAAACATGAAAACCATCTCTTCCAGATCCGGCGCGTGAAAGAGCACTCAAACATCAAGTGGTCAGTCTGTTTCCTCGCTCTTGTAGCATAATACACATTGGGAAGGGCCGATGATTCCTTTACATCCGAGATTATCAAAAGTGAGAATTCCATTGTGCATGAACTCGCCGGGCAAAAAAGTTAACTTTCAGCCACCCTTTGGAATGCCAAATCTTTCTCCAATCCTCAACCTCGAAAAGTATGCGGGGAGGCTCCGGAAGGATCTTGTCATATCCGTCCTTCACCGTGTAGACACCAAGGCTCCCATAGCCCCAAGCTAATTCATCCTCCTCGTCTCTACCTGTGAGGAATCTTTCTGTCAAGATTTTAGTCATGATGGGTGCCAAATCCGGAGGGATTGAAATTGGCCACTCATCCAACTTCTTAAATTGCTTAAACTTGTAATCCCCCAGATGACTAGTGGTGAAATAACTTTCAATTTGAACCCATCCCTTGGTTTCAATGGCTGCTTTTAAAGGTTGCAATTCAGGAAATTCGACAATGATAGGTGGGTATTGATCCCAAGAATCTGACCAAAAACGTGCCTTCTCCCCTCTCCCCACTTTCCAAAATAATCGATCTTTTACAACCTGAGATCCTAACTTGAGAGCCTGCCACACTAAGGATCCAGTACCTTCCAAAGGGAAACGACCCACCTCATTTGGGTTAACATGTCCCAAATATTTACTGGTTAGGATTCTACTGAATAAGGAAGTTGGCTGGGAAATCCACCTCCAGTAAAGCTTTCCAGCCAAAGCTTTATTATTTATCTTAGATCTTCTCAGACCCAAACCTCCTTTTACCTTGGGCTAGGTCACTTTGTCCCAACCAACTAAGGCCCATTTCCTCTCGCCTTTTGCTCCTTCCCATAAAAATTTTCTGGCCATCTTGTCCAACTCTTTCCATATAGTATGTGGGGCAGCCAGGATAGAGAATTTATAAATTGGCATGGCCTGAATGATCGACTGTAGAAAAGTTAATCTACCCCCATAGCTTAACCATTTGTGAGACCAATGATTGATTCTATCCTTGATACAATCCAAAAGATTCCTCCAGATCTCTATTTTTAGTTTTTTGAAGTGCAAAGGGACCCCCAAGTAAACCACTCGGGAGAGAAGTCCTTGTGAATCCCAAGATATCTAAAATTCTGCCCCGAAGCCTCTGATCAAGATTGAAGAAGACCACTTTGGATTTTTTATCATTGATGACTTGGTTTGTAGCCCTAAGGTAGACACTAAGAGTATCTCTGATCATTCTTGCTTCCCTGAAGTCGGCAACTCCCACCAATCCTAGTATCATCCACAAACTGTAGGTGAGTCAAAACTTCCTCACCCACCTTGATACCCGTTAGCAAACCTTGTTGTCTTCTTCTCAAGAAAAGTCTACCTAGTCCTTCAGCCAATATGAGAAACAAATAGGGAGAGCAGGGATCCCCTTGACGAAGGCCACGGGTGGCTCCAAATGGTTGCGAGGGGAGACCCTTGATTAACACTGAGTATGTCGGAGTAGAGACACAACTCATGACCCATTCTATCCAATCTTGAGAGAAACCAAAGGCTGCCATCATCTTTGCCAAGAAGCTCCACTCCACCCTATCATAGGCCTTTGACATATCTAATTTTATGAACATTCCTTTATTACTAGAAGTTTGCATTGAATGGATTGCCTCCCGAGCTAGAACCACCCCATCCAGGATCTGTCTACCCTCAACAAAACCCCCTTGCTCTGAGGAGATAATGTTATGTAAAAGAGGTTTTAGTCGCTCAACCATTACCTTTGTGATTATTTTATATATCACATTGCATAAGGCAATAGGTCTATAATCTGAAATATGAACCCCCTTCTCCCCTTTTGGAATTAAGGTGATGAAAGTATGATTTAATGCTTTAAGCATTCTTTTATTACCTCTGGACTCCTCTATAACAGCCATTACATCCTCCTCCAAGTTATCCCAAAAGGCCTGAAAAAACTCAATTGGAAAGCCATCTGGACTTGGAGTTTTTTCGGTGCTCATTCCAAAGACCACATCCTTCAGTTCCTCTCTTTCAATGGGTTTGAGAAGGGACTGATTTTCTTCTTCAGAGATAACAGAAGGTATGACATCAAGAACGTCGTTTTGAGCCTCTTCATCTTGCACCATACTTTCCTTAAAAAGTTCAGAAAAATAATCCATTGCATGGGACTGCATACCTGGAAGAGTATCAAAGGAGTGTCCATTCTCATCTTGAAGGGCTTCCATGTTATTCATCCGTCTCCTAGCACATGCAGTCCGATGGAAAAATTTGGTATTTCTATCACCTTCTAATAACCAAGTGGTTCTTCCTCTCTGTTTCCAGAAGGTCTCCTCTTGGTTGTCAATGTCCTCAACCGCTTTACGCAAGGCATCATCCTCGGCTTTGAGCTGCTCAAGAATTGTTCCTTCCCTAAATTGTCTTTGGACCTCATCCCATCTGGCCACCAAAGGAGCTTTTTGGACCTGGAAGTCTGTTTTGTTAGCTCGCCTCCAAAGTTTCAGTTGAGCTTTGACATGATGAAGTTGTTTGTGGAATCTAAACATTGCTGTCCCATAGGCTGGGCGGCCCTCTTCCCACCATTGAGGAATATTCTTTCGAAGTTCCTCTTTTTGTAACAAAAAATTCTCAAATTTAAATGGTTTGTGATGCTGCCCTATCTTAGTCCCTCCTTCCAACAAAATGGGAAAGTGATCTGAAACAGGACCCTCCAAAATCTGAAATTTTGTATTCCATTTTACAAATGCCTCCTCCGAAACCAAAAAACGGTCTAACTTTACCTTCCTACTATGTGGCTCCCTCCTCTTATTAGTCCAAGTATAGTTGGTACCAGGGCCTCTGATATCCACTAAGTGTAAAGCCCGGACTTGAGCAATCATATGTCGATCCCCTGGGTCCAAAATTGGGGTTCCCCCTTCCCGATCTCTAGAGGATAATTTAGCATTAAAGTCCCCAGCAATAATCCAGTCTAAATCTTCCCTTGAGATTCTCATGTTATGCACAGACTTTCCATTGGAGCCGCCGACCATCAAGGTTTTGAGCCCCATAAAAATTTGTGATTAAAACATGTTCAGCTGTGACATTATTCCTAAAATGTGATGTGAGAACACCCCTCCAGGCTAGATGTTCTATTGCAGTCCAATCAAGAGAGTTCCAAAGAGTAACAATCCCCCTGAGGCCCCTTGGGCAGCCACCTCCATATGACCAGCACCCCTCCATATTCTCGTTAACTGTTTTACACATAAGATCTAACGACATTTTTGTCTCCTGAATAAGCAAAAAGTCTGTTTTACAGTTTTCTAAGAGTCTTCGAACAGCAGATTGATGGGTTCTACTGTTTAAACCCCTAACATTCCATGATTGTATAATCATTAGTTACCTTGAGAGCAATAAGAATCTATTGGCCTCACCGATCCTCCAGTGATCAGTTTGTCTCCTTGAGCTGCTAGCAATTCCTTATTTGATTTTCTACCCACTCCTTGAGAGTTGCCATTCTTTGATCTCTTTTCCACCTGAGTTATCCCTAAAGTTGGCCTTTCTCTGTTCTTTTCTGCTATTCCCATGCTGACATCCTTGATCATTGGTTGCTCTTGGTTATGAACTATCAATGCCCCAACACTCTCAGATCGCGGTAACCCACTGTGGTCAATTACCTCGCTCTATGACGGGGGAGAAGAAAGAGGAGCTTGAACGTGAATGTTATTATTTTCACTATTACCATCCACGCCTTCCATGAATTGTTCCTCTTGGTCCACTAGTGTCTTAAATATTTCATACCTATTGGCGGGTTTGAGGTGGGTTTGCTCCTTGCCATCTTTTTTCTTTTGCCTTCTCCTTCTTTTAGGCTATTCAAAACCATCTCTCTGAGCTTCATTGCCCTGGGAGGTATTGGCTTGTTCTTTGTTTATTGTTGCCTTACCCTCCTTAGGAAGATTCGACATTCCTAGAGGAGCCTCCATTTTTGTGGTCATATTATTTGGGCAAAATCGGGCCAAATGCCCGTGTTTGTGGCAAACTCTGCATCTAAAGGGCAGAGCCTCATAATCCAACTGTTGAATCCATGATAGTCCTGCAAGTTCAAGTTCCACCTCTGCCGGGAGAGGCTGGCTAAGATCCATTTCCACACATATTCTTGCGTAAACAGTTGTGTTCCCTTCTATTGTGTCTTTGGAGACACCCAAATGTCTTCCAAGGGAATTACCGATCATCTCCAAAACCTGCTCACTCCAAAACTCCATTGGAAGTGCATACAGACGGATCCAGACCGGGACAGCAGTGGGTTCAATTCGGGGATCGAATCCCACTCTCCAGGGTTGAACAAATAAACTTGCCGGACCATAATTCCTCTTCTCTCGATTCGAAAGCCCTGTTTCTATCGGCCGGAGAAGAAAAACTAACAATAAAATACCCATTGCTAATAAACCACAAAGAGTACTCACCATGAGGCTCCCAGTTTTGCCGGACCCAGGAGTGCAAAAAATTCAAGGTAGGGCGAATACCCATGAATTTGCAGATCAAATCGTGATTGGCTCTGTATAAGACTGTTTCTTCGACCATCTTTGGCTCAATGACAATCTTGGGCCTTGAATCGGACTGTGGCAGGCATCCATTGATTCGATGCGCTGTTGATATGTTTCCCGCAGCCGTAAATAGCATTTTAAAGGCAGATCTTTGAGCTTCGTCCGTCTTGGATGGAGATTTATCTTTTAGCATATCTGCATAAGAGCTATTCCTCCCTAGGAGAGGATCCGGAGAAGTCCCCATTGGACCCGCCTGGAGCAGCAATCTTGCCTTCAGATCCACAGTAACCAGAAATCTCTTCGGAAACCCAACCGATGCCCTAGATTTTCCTTAGCTTCAGAAACCCTAGTTCATCGCTTCTCGCCTCAGAGCCTCATTCAAAAACCCCTTTAAGGTCTTTTGTTGCATTTGTATTTTTTTGATTTTCTTTTAAAACTAGATCGCCAATTTCAAAAGATCGGTTATGAACTTTCTTTGAGTATGCTCTTCGAAGTTTGTTTTGATAGGCACGAAGGTGTTCCAAAGCATGAATGCGTTTTTCATCTAGAAGTTCCAGTTGACTAAGTCTGCCAGCACGATATTCATCTCCTACTTCGGTGTCTTGAAGTACCAGGGCCAAAGAAGGAACTTCTAGCTCGAAGGGAAAAACAACTTTGGCACCATAAACCAAAACAAAAGGTGAAACGCCCGTGGGAATACGAACACTGGTTCGATAGGCCCACAGGGCAGGATATAATTGCATATGTCAGTCTTGGCCTGATTTATTAACCAATCTCTTGAGGATTTTAATTAAAGTTTTGTTTGATGCTTCAACTTGGCCATTACCCTGTGGATAATAGGGAGTGGACCAACGATGTTGGATTTTATATTTTTGACATAGTTTTTTAACATCTTTATTTTTAAAATCAAGTTCCATTATCATAGATAAGATTTGAAGGAATTCCAAACCTACCGATGATTTGATTGAGAATGAATTTTGAAACTTGTGCTCCCGTGCAAGAAGCTAAAGGTATAGCTTCTACCCACTTCGTGAAATACTCAGTTGCGGTTATTATGAATTTGTGACCATCAGATGACACGATTAATTTTTCCAATAATGTATAAAACCCACTTGGAAAAGGGCCAAGGGGATGAGATAGCTTGGAGTTCTTGAGCAGGAGCATGGACAAGGTTAGCATGCTTCTGACACTTGTCGCAGCAGCGCACATTGTCATGTGCATCCTTTTCCATGGTAGGCCAAAAATATCCTATTCTGAGGAGCTTCTTGGCAATAGCACTACCACTAAAGTGCCCCCCACAAGATCCATCGTGGGCTTCACTTAAGGCTTTTATAGACTCGTCTAGATTTAGACATCTTAACAGGATACCTTCAAAGGATCTTCTATATAAAGTGTTGCCAATTATTACGAAGCAAACATCTCGCTTATGCAACAACCGACGCTGATTTCGATCAAAACCTTCAGGGAAAGTTTCCTTCTGGAGAAAATCGAGGATATATGTGTACCAAGGTTCAGGAGTAGTTTCATTAATTAGAAATACATCTAATGTCTCTAAGCATGATTTAGTAGAAGCGGGTTCTTGGAGTCGGCGAATAATGATAGTAGCATAGTCATCATCCAACTCCAAGGGCAATAGGGAGGCAACCGCAACCATAGCATCAGCTGCGCGGTTACTAGTTCTAGGAATGGCTTCTGAAGTAACTTTGTCAAACACGGATATTAATTGTAATACATAGGCTTTGTATGGGTGCAATTTATCATCTCGAGTCTGATAAACATCATTGGTCTGATTTATTACAAGCTGAGAGTCACCAAAAACTAACAAATATTTAATCTTTAATGCTAGGGCGGCTCGTAATCCATGCATTAGAGCCTCATATTCAGCAGTATTGTTTGTGCAAGCAAATTGTAATTTAAAGGATAGAGGTATAAGGTGCTTATGAGGAGATATTAAGATAATACCTGCACCAGCCCCACTCATGCATCGAGCTCCATCGAAGTATAAAGACCATGTTTCAGAATGATCTTCCTCTAGATTGAGGCGTTCGTCAGGAAACTCAATGATGAGGGGATGAGTAGACTCCAAAGGTGCAATAGCTAATTCATCGGATATGATTTGACCTTTACTGGATTTTTGACCTATAAATACGAGTTCAAACTCACTCAGAGCAAGAACCCACTTAGCTGTGCGACCTGATAAATAAGGTCGACTCATTAGATACCTTAATGGGTCAGATTTTGCAATAACATAAGTCTTTTGACTAAGCATATAGTGACGCAATTTTTGCATAGAAAAGACAACTGCTAAACATAATTTTTCTAATGCTGTATAACGAGTTTCATAACTTATTAGAGTTCTACAAATATAATAAGTTGCTCGTTCTTTCTTTCATTATCGATCTGAGCTAACATAGCTCCAAGTGCAAGTTCTGAAGCAGAAATATATAAAATAAATGGTCGATCGGGTTTAGGAGGAACAAGCACAGGAGGGTTTAGGAGATATTGTTTAAGATGTTCAAAGGCTTCTTTGCATTCATCATCCCATTGGAAAGGGATATTCTTCTTAAGGAGTTTCAAAAAAGGCCTAGTTTTAACCGCCAACTTATCAATGAAGCGACGGATAGATTGAAGTAAACTTCGTAATTCTGATATGTTCTTAGGAGCTGGTATATCTAAGATAGCCTTAATTTTAAGGGGATCAATTTCTATGCCACGCAAAGAAACAATAAACCCCAACAGTTTACCTAATTTAACTCCAAATACACATTTTGCGGGGTTCAAACGGATAAGGTACTCTCTTAACCGATCAAACACTTTTCTTAGATCATCTATGTGATCGCCTTTTTCAGCTGAGCGGGCTATAATATCATCTACATAATCATGTAGAATATCATACATCATATCATGGAAGATGTACGTCATAGCCCTCTGATACGTTGCACCTGCATTCTTTAAGCCAAATGACATTACTTTCCAGCAAAAGGTTCCCCAAGGGGTAGTAAAAGCTGTTTTTGCTTGATCTTCAGGAGCTATCCTGATTTGATTATAACCTGAAAATCCATCCATGAGGGATAACATCCCACTTCCAGCAGTGAAATCAATGATCTGATCCATATTAGGAAGAGGGAAATCGTCTTTAGGGCATACAACATTAATGTCTCTAAAGTCAGTACAGACCCTAATCTTGGTTGCTTCTTTCTTAGTCACAGGTACAACATTAGAAATCCAATTGGCATAATCAATGGCTTGGATGAAATGACGTCAAGGAGTTTTTGTAACTCACTCTTGACTAGTAAGGCGACTTTAGGATGCATTTTTCTAAGTTTTTGCTTAACTGGTTTCGCATCCGGGCGCACTACTAGATGGTCCATTACTACAGAGAGGTCTAAGCCAGGCATATCTGCATATGTCCAAGCAAAGACGTCACTATATTTTGTAAGAAATCCA
The DNA here is from genome assembly GCA_028583015.1 of Wollemia nobilis. NCBI lineage: Eukaryota > Viridiplantae > Streptophyta > Pinopsida > Araucariales > Araucariaceae > Wollemia > Wollemia nobilis. Next base: position 23,556,299 of record JAQPPZ010000541.1, on the reverse strand, counting down.
ATATATTGCTTTTGTTTTTCTTTACTTAGTTCCGATCCAATTTTGACTATACGGGAATTCTCTTTAGTACCAATGTTGACTTTTAAGACATTTTCCACTTCGATGTTTAAATCTCTCTCAAAATTAGGTGGTGCGGGTGAAACACCCATTTCCTGTAACTCTTCCAAGGTTAACTTGGCTAACTCTTCTTGAGGGGTTGTGGCATCAAGATGGGCTACACTTATTGACCCATCAAAATAAAACCCATTATGCAATAATTCTTCAATAGAAATATCATGGAAAATGTCACCTTCTAATTGTTCATCAGGCTCAGCAATCATTTCAGGGTAAGCTACAAACAACATATTACAAGAGAACATCCTACCCATAGGCTTAAGGCTTTCTTGTTGATCTAAGTAGTCTTGATATGACACTAGGTGGTCATCATCATCAAATGGAAATGGTTGACATTTTTGAGGGATAGGGCCTAACCCAGATCTAGCAGGCCATACTTCGACCTCTAAAGGTTATTTTATTCCATTTTGAAAAGGTCCTAAACCTTTCCCTTGATATCCTAGTTTAAGCATCATAGGTTTTGACTTAATATATTTGTCAGTAAAGTAACATTGAGCAAATCCATTATGATCAACAATGACATTCATGGGTTGTATTCTACCCCAATCATACCCTTTATAGATGAACGCACAACTCCCGACCTGGTATATGCTTCCCATAGGTTGTGGCAAGCCCAAAGTACGAGGAGACGGTGGTAATTTGTTTAAGGCAAGATAATGTTGTGTGGAATGGTTCTCTTCTTCTGATGTTATAAGAATTTTAGATAAATCAGGTAATAGTTCATCTGAAAGGGCATATGAAGTAGAAAGAACATCTTCTACAACCTTAGATGCAGTAAATATGAATTTAGTGGATGTAGATGGGGTAAAAGTTGTTGTATATGGGAAAGGTGTAGATTCAGGTGATATGGGTGTAGAACTAGAAGAATCGGATGTAGGATTTGTATTAGATGTAGATGTTGGTGAAGAATTTGTAGATGAAGGTTTTGGAGATGGAGATGCAATTGGTGTTGAGGGAGAAGATGATGATTTAGGTGTGACTTTCACACGTTTAGAAGGAAAAGCTGAATTAGGATGAGTAGAAGATAAGGCGGGGTAAAATTGAACCCCAATTGGTTCAGCTAAGGCACACATGTCAAACGGTCTAGGATCCCCATGAATGGTAACCAATTGATTCAGTGGTGCAAGGTGGAGGGTACAGCTCGCATTGCGTTGATCCAAGGGCGACCTAAAAGTATGTTATACGATGCAGGGCAATGTACAACAAACACAGTCGTATCCAAGGTTCTTGGACCAACCTGCAATGGAATTGTTATGACTCCACATGTTTCTTGTGTTTCATCATTAAAGGCTTTTATAATCATATCAGTTCTTTTCATCTCATCACTTCTAAATCCAAATCTTTGGTAGAAGTCAAAAGTACAAATGTTTAGGGATGAACTGTAGACAGTAGTTCTAAGCCCTAGGACTGACTGGCACATCCTCCAACAATTTTGAATGTAATTGAGCAATTTTGTCTAAGTGTTGGCATCAGACGTCCAGTCTGTAAGTCAAACGTCCAGTGTTGCCAGTCACCAGACGTCGAGTTTTGTCAGACGTCTAGGTTGGCCGTCAGATGTCTGGACTGGCCGTCAGACCTTTGGTCTGACTGCCAGACGTCTAGTCTGATAGCCAGACGTCTAGGCTAGTGGCCTGACGGCTAGTTAGCAGAGTTAGACGTCTAATTAGCAATTAGTTAGCATATTCGGTTGTAGAAGTGGTTGGGGAAGTTGGGGGAAGTTGGTTGGGATAACCAACTTCCAGCCCTATAAACACCCCCTTTTCAAACATTTGTAGATAATCAGAGACAGAGAGAGAGAGCACAAACTTTGTCTGAGATCACCATTGTATGCTGTAATCGTGATTGAAGCATAATACAAATACTGTTATTCTGATCCATATTTTGTGTATGCATTGAGTGTTGAGTTGAGTTACAGGTTGCTGCCATTAATGGAGTTGTTGCAGGTTTGAAGCATTAATGGCTATGTTGCAGGTTTTCGACTAGTGAATTATTGTTGCAGGTTTACTATTGCGTATTGACGGAGTAGAAGCGATTATGGCGGTTGAGCGTTCGCTGAGGCCTGACGTCTAGCCGTACGTCTGGTCACTACCAGACGGCTAGCCGTCAGCCCCTTCACCCGACGTCCAGCCATAACCTGACGTCGGCTCCCGGACGTCCGACATAGTCCCGGACGCTCGCACTCGTCTATCCAACGTCTGGACCCTTGATAGCCAGAGTTAGCCTATCAATTAGACCATTTGTTACCTTGCCTAACCCTGATACTAACTTTCATCACCTGTATCGGGAATGTACTCACCCTTGTTTACATTTGGCGTCGTTGCCTAATCAAAAAACCCGGAGAGTCTAGGCAAAGTGATTGAGGGAGTTAGGTGCATGACTGATTTCAGGGAACAAAGCAAAGGGGTAAGACGAAGCGCACGATTGGCGAACCTACGAGCAAACAAGGCCCCAGAGGTGTCTCACCTAGAGATAGAACAAGTATGGAACGCTGAAGACGATGAAAATGCACACATAGAAACCTTGTTGGTGACTGCAGAAAACGAGGAAGAACAAATAGTAGAAAGAGCACCCATAGTTGACGATTGGACGGTAACACCCCAACCGACGGGAGAGGAGTGGCTAGAGGATACTGTAGGAGAGAACCTGGTATAAAGGCATCACCGCGGAGGTTCGTGGGGAGGAAGATCGGAGCCACGTTTGGTATATTCGCGAAGAAGGTCGTGAAGCAGAGACAAAGGGGGAACGTAGACAAGGCTATTTGGGGAAAATTTTGCACCACCAACAGTTGACAGACAACCGCAAAGAACTCAACACACAACAAGCACTGTATACCGAATACCATGGCAGGAAATCGAGGCTAATAGAACTATACAACAAAAATGCCCACCTTTCTCAGGTGAAGGGAAAGAAGACCCAGCCCGACATGTGGGAACTTGCACTACCATTTGGGGAGCGAATGGGGTGAATCAAGACACACAATGGTTGCAATTGTTTCCAGCAACATTGCGAGGCATGGCGATAGACTGGTACTTGAAAAGACAGAGTAGACAAGCTTTTGCACAATGGGAAGACGTGAAGAACACATTCATAGAAGAATTCCGACCAATGCAGGATGACACTGACATAATCACAGAAATTTGTTGCACGAAGCAGAGAACAGATGAAGATGTTAAGAGCTTCAATAGAAGACTGAAACAATTGACGGACAAAATGGAAATGACACCTGCCGACGGTATGATTAAGCGGTGGTTTCTGGATGGACTACTTCCAAGATGGAGGAAGAAGATGAAGGCAGTACCATCCTCAACATATGAAGAAGCACTGGAGAAAACGAAGAACTTCGAAAGTGAAGGGAAGCAAACAACTGCCGGAATTGGAGGTCACCTAAAACATATTGAAGAATCGGATAGTGATGATGAAGACAAGGTGCAGAGCACGATCCACACCTTTCGGAAAGAAATGGAGAAGATACTGAAAGAAGCCAAAAATGAAAATCGAAAAGACCGGAAGGAAATTTGGTGCTCGGATTGCAAGAAGGAAGGGCATTCCAATATTGAATGTCCGAAGAAAGCTTACTGTAACATATGTGAAATTGCAGGTCATCCAGTGGTCGAGTGTCCATTCAATCTTAAGAACAAACGACATCAAACTTTGGCCATTCAACAAGAAGAACAACCTAACCCAGGAAGGGATGGACAAGCTGCAACAAGCGGAGGATACAGGAATAACCGGCGAGGAGGAAGACAAGGAGGCCAGAGCCGATTGCAATATGACGCTGAGGGACGACTAGTTATTCAATGTCGAAACTGTCAAGAATGGGCCATTTCGCAAAGAATTGCCCCAAGACGTAGAATGTAGGAAACAAAAATCGTGGAAATAATACCACGCAAATGTGCAAATGGTGCAGTCCAAGCAACCATGCGGAAGCCAATTGCCCGAACAAGGCTAGTACCAGTGGGACACAGAATATAAACCTGATTGGCATAGGAGAGGTGGAGGAACCAAAGAATGAAGTCCTGGCTGTAACAAGGGCACAGGCCAGGAAGAGGGAGGAATACCTGAACCCTGCCAAGGAGAAGGCACAATGGAAGGAAGCCTAAGAGATGATAAATATAGAATTAGCCAAGGAAAAAGGAGATCAACTAATTCTGGAGAAAGTGTTGCAACGACCGAAGATCGTGCAGAAGGCAACAATGGAAGGCTTGGTAACGGAGGTACTAAACACGAAGGTGGAAATGAAAGTCGCCAACTTGTTTAGCATCGTATCGGAGGTGTATGCTACAATCGGAGATGTCATCAAGAAGAAGGATGAACCTCGACAGGTAGCAACTATCAAGCATGACTAGTTCATCGATCCAACAATCCTGATGATTGAAGCAGGGAAGAAGCCAACTATCGTCCAAATAGAAGTTTTGAACCATAAGCTGACTCAGGTAATTGTCGAAGGAGGATCGAGTGTGAACGTAATGCCAGAAAAGACGTGACGGATAATTGGGCAACCCACCTTACGATCTCCAACCTTTAAGCTATATGGAGCTGATCAGTATGGCATCGAGACATTGGGCGTTATAATGAACCAGAAGATACGCATAGCGGATCAAGACTTTGTGGTAGATTTTGTCATTATTGCTATGGAGAAGTCCGCATACGATGCACTTCTAGGACGAGGATGGTCGAGAGCAACCAAAGTTAACCATAATTGGGAGAAGGAAAGATTATCTTTCAAACAAGGGCAACACAAGTATATTATTAATCTGAAGAATCATACGGTGAGTCAAGATATAGCAACTTCAGATGATTCGGGGTCCTCTTCATCAGATGGTGAGGCAGGATATGAACTCGACGAGGAAGGAGTGTTGGAACTTGATAACTGCACGGAGGACAACTATGACCAAGACAAGGGTCTACTACACTGGCAGATGGAAGATTACGAAGTATTCCCTCCCCAATGTCTGTGCATAGAAGCAAAAACAGAGACCAAAAGGGATGAGGCGCAAGAACCTAGAAAAGAAATTAGTAACAAAAGAATGACAGCAGCGGATAAGGACAAAGACCGGGAGAAGTGGACATTTCCCAAGAATTTTGCAGAATTCACGATGGGGGAAGCAGTCATCGAGGAGAAACCAGCCCACCCAATCGCGACACTAAAAGCAGCAGATGAGCCCGAATCAATAAAATATGAAGGCCGGAATATGATTCGAGTAAACTTGGGAGAGGAAAGTGAAGAGAAGATGATCAAATGTGGAGACGATTGGGATCCAGTCCTCAAAGCAGCAGCAATTAAAATTTTTATGGACTACAAGGATGTTTTTGCTTGGACGTATAGAGACTTGAAGGGAGTACCACCCGAGCTTTGCGTACACAAGATTTCTATGATAGAGGGCGCACAACCAGTTAGAAGGTGTCCTTATAGGATGAATCCCAAATATGCAGCAAAGGTGAATGCCGAAATCGAGAAGATGTTAGATGCAGACATTATATTCAAGGTTACGACAAGCGAGTGGGTTTCACCAATCGTGATCACTCTAAAACGAGTAGTAGATAAAATCCGAATCTGTGTGGATTTTAGAAGTTTGAATGCCATAACTATAAAAAATTCCTTCCCAATCTCATTTACGGACTCCATACTCGAAGAAGTAGTTGGCCACGAGATCTATTCATTTTTGGATGGATTCTCGGGGTACAATTAGATCAGCATAGCAGAAGAAGACAAGTTGAAGACTACTTTTGTGGTGGAGAATGGAATATATGCATACAATCGTATGCCATTTGGCCTATGCAATGCACCCGCTACTTTTCAAAGGATCATCTTATATATCTTTGATAAAATGTCCACAGGGAATTTTAAAGCTTTTTTAGATGATTGGTCGTTGTATGGGAAGACGCAGGAACATCTAAAAGCTCTGGAAGAATGCATGGGTTTATGCAAGAAGGCGCGAATTGCACTTAACCCAAATAAATGTGTCCCGTTGGTGCCATACGGGAAGTCGTTAGGACACATAGTCTACCAAGAAGGATTAAAACCCGACCCGGACAAGATACGGGTAGTGTTACTAATGGAGGATCCACATGACGTGAGCTCAGTTAAAAATTTTCTGGGAACCGTCGGATAGTACAGGAGGTTTATCCGAAATTATGCTTTGACGTCTCACCCACTAGACGCACTTACACGGAAGAATGCGCCATTCAGATGGACAGATGATGCAGGAGCATCCGGCAGCAGCAGAGCAATCCTGCATCAACCAAAATTTTCTAAGTGTTTCCAAAATTTGGTTCTGTTTCGAAGTATTTAGCAGAAAAAAGGCAGAAGTTGGAGGGTCACGAAATCGCGACACAAAAGTGGAGTACAGGCTCGCAGCCAAAAATGGTCGCGATATCGCGACGCGCGATATCGCGACAGAAACACGGAACGAAGGCCGAGGGCAAAAGTGGTCGCGATATCGCGACGCGCGATATCGCGACAGAAAATCAAAAGCAAGGATCAAAGGCAGAAAACATAAGGCATGGGCTCGAACGCGCGATATCGCGACAGAAAATCAAAAGCAAGGATCAAAGGCAGAAAACATAAGGCATGGGCTCGAAGGCGGAAGGCAGAAGGCAGAAGCAAAACTCAAAGGCAGAAAACTCAAGGCAAAGGTTTTGTCGCAAAATCGCGGCATCTAAAGGAGATTAAGGCAAGTCAGAGTTTTTGTTGCGATATCGCGACGTTTTCTGGAAGCTAAGGCATGGAGGGGGTTTTTCGTCGCGAAATCGCGACGTTGCGATGCCGCGACGTTTTTGAAGCTAAGGTACGGAGGGGGTTTTTCGTCGCGATATCGCGACATCGCGACGTCGCGACGTTTTTGAAGCTAAGGTACGGAGGGGGTTTTTCGTCGCGATATTGCGACGTCGCGACGTTTTTGAAGCTAAGGTACGGAGGGGGTTTTTCGTCGCGATGTCACGACTTCGCGATATTGCGACGTTATTTGCGGACTAAGGCGCGGGGGCATTTTGGTCGCGATTTCGCGACGTTATTTGCAGACGAAGGCAAGGCGACAGTTTGGTCGCGATATCGCGACATGTTGCGATTTTCGCGGCCAGTTGAAGACAAATAAAAAATGGACACGTGGACAGGCCATGCGCGCGGGAAAAGAGACAGCTGTTGCAGATAAATATTCTGACAAAGCGACGGTTGCAGGTGAAGGACCTATTAAATGCGTGCTTTCATGGCGGGTCAGGGAGTTGGCCAATCACGGAAGAAAAATTTAAGATTCGGCGGGGGAAGCCGATTTTGGCAGGTTTTAATTTAATGTATTTTCCAGAAGGGTGATTAATGACATCGAGGGCCGAGACCTCGATAAAAACTCGGGAAATTGTAATAGATCGGTGGTGGATCGGGGAATAGACGCAGAGAGTGTGAGAAGGACCAAGCCGGGCGCTGGTCATTTGTAAGCCTGCGGGCTGTTTGTAAGCGTATTTTCAAGATTTAATACAGAGAAAATTTGGAATTCGTGGGGGTGAGTGTGTGTGCTTTTCCCGGTCCCCCGTCAATAGAGGAACACCAGGTGGCGTTTGAAGGATTGAAGGAACACCTGGTAAAAGCACCTATCCTGGTTTACCCTAACTGGGAGATAGAATTCCATGTCCATGTGGACGCCTCAAACTTTGCGATTGGATGTGCTTTAGCACAGGAAGGCCAATTTGGATTGGATCAACCCATATACTTTGCAAGTAGGCTATTGTCAAGAACCAAAAAGAATTATAGTACAACAAAGCGAGAAGCATTGGGAATGGTGTCCTCGGTACAAAAGTTCAGACACTATTTATTGGCGAACCCTTTTGCATTCTACGTAGATCACCAGGCTCTGTTATACTTGATCAATAAACCAACGATCTATGGACGAGTAAGTCGATGGCTCGTCACTCTGTAGGAATTCGTGTTTAGAGTGGTAGTAAGGTCAGGGAAGAAACATGTAATAGTGGATCAGTTGTCAAGGATTCGCTCGGGCGAACCTCGCAGAGGGAGGAATACCGGATGAATTTCCCGATGCACAACTGTTCATGATTAATGCTATACCTGGGTGGTATAAGCATATCGGGGAATATCTGTCGACAGGGAAGTTGCCAGAGGAGTTGAGGACAGCGGAACAACGAAAGGTAATTACAAAGTCAGCACCCTTCACCTTGATTGCAGGACTGCTATATAAGATGGGGGAGGATCAGATACTTCGACGATGTATAATGGAAGATGAAGTACAACAGACCCTGAGGGAGACACACGAGGGACCGGCAGGAGGACACATGGGACCGGATGCGACGACAAGGAAAGTGTTGTTGGCAGGTCTGTGGTGGCCCACACTCTTTCACGATGCTAAACAGTTTGTGACAGCATGTGATACGTGCCAAAGAACAGGGAAACCGTTGAAAAGAGACTTCATGCCACTACATCCGTTGCAGCCTCAAGAACTGTTCGAAATATGGGGGCTGGACTTTGTAGGTCCTCTAAAGACAAGTCGAAGGAGGAGATGTTGATACATCGTAGTTGCAACGGAGTACCTCACAAAATGGGTCGAAGCAAGGGCTTTATCAGACAACTCGGCAAGAAGCACGACTCACTTTCTGTACGAACAAGTAATGACAAGGTTTGGGATACCTCTACAGCTGACAAGTGACAGAGGCGGCCATTTTGTGAATGCAATTATAAAGAATCTAACGGAGTTCGGGATCTTCCACTCACTATCAAGTCCGTACTACCCGAGAGCAAACGGGCAGGCGGAGGCGACGAATAAGGTCCTGGTGTCCATCATGTACAAGACATGTGGAGTAGAGGGAGCCGATCGGGAGGAAAGACTACCAGCAGTTCTATGGGCATATAAAACAACTTTTAAGCCAACCACAAATAACACACCTTTTCAACTGATGTACGGGCAGGAAGCAGTGGTACCAGTTGAATTCCTTATACCAAGTTTGAGAGTAGCAGTCGACAACCGGTTGTACCAGTTGAATTCCTTATACCAAGTTTGAGAGTAGCAGTCGACAACCGGTTGAGTGAAGAAGAAAGCGTCCAAGAGCGACTGACAGCCTTGGTACAATTAGATGAGAAACGGGTGATGGCTCAATGGGCAACAGAGGTAGCGCAAAAGAGAAGGAACTTCTGGCATGATAAACACCTTCAAAAGATGGACTTGAAGGCTGGTGGACTAGTTCTAAAATACAACGGTAAGAGAGAACTCAAGCCAAGGAAATTAAAAACCCTGTGGCTTGGACCCTTCCAGGTGGATGAAATACTAGAAAACGAGGCAGTTAGACTAAGGAAATTGGATGGAACATTATGCCCCGAGGTAATCAATGGTTCCAAGTTGAAGGTATACAAGCCACGTGCGGAAGTCAACATGATTAACTCGGAACAAACGGGAACTTCTAGAACAGAAGAAGAAGATTCAGGCACACAATCTTCCAGAAATAACGAGCAGGATAGCGCTGTTCGAGGGGAGGAAACGCATAACCTGGATTGGTTGTTTGGGAGTGAGGAAGAGCAATCAATGGAACTCTCAAGTAACAACGAAGGGGACCGACTCCAAGTCATGACGAAGGTCGCTCAACAGGAGGTTCTGGAAGAAGGTGAAGAAGACAAAGTTAGATTGATGTAGCGAATGAGAATGAAAACACATCGGCTGCAAGAGGAATATGAAACTCTGAGACAATACAACAATCAGCTACGGGAACAGGTGATCCAGGAGTTGGACACAACCAGGCACAGGGTAAATGAAAGGCATGAAGCTCACCTAGCAGAGTGGGCAGAGCTGAATCAAGGGGAACCGAGAAACAATGCAACAGGGAACTCTTCGGAAAGCAGTTTATTCTCCTTGGAAGAAGAACAGGAAGTCGTGACAAGTCCAAGGGAACATAGACGGGGAAAAGCAAAAGTAACTGCTGCACTTTCTAGGAGTTCTTCTTCAGCCTCGCTAAAAATTGTATTAAATCCGGAAGAATCCTCAAGTAGAGAAGTAGCAAACTTTCAGGAAACAAGAGATTCTCCAGAAAGACCTAGAAGATGGGAAACAGGACAAAGCTCGACTGCTAAATATCACATAAGTAGGGGGGAAGTGGCAGCAATAATATGGAAGGATATAGAAACGGTACCTGAAAAAGCAAGAACCGGAGGGTGGTTGGAAGACTCCAGAAGCAACGATAATCTACCGCGGGACCTAGATATCCCGAGTTGCCAGCCCTAACCCGGACAACAGAAGGCAAAGGGAGGAAGATCGCAGTCGGCAAGCAGGTGTCAGATTCCTGGAAACTGCGCAGATAATTTAAGACGATACTTCACTAAGTTCACAAGATGAATACAATGGAGGATTGAATGGGGATGGCATACCCGAAATACCACCGACTTGTGCATGGAGAACACCTTATGCTGGAGCAATGAGACGCCCAACTGAACGGGAAGAGGTAGCTAGGTATTGGATGGCTGCACTAGATTTGCAACAACATAGAAGAGAAGTACGGAGATTGCAACAGAGGGTTCAAAAAACTTCAGTCTGGCCACTCAATACGGTAGGAGATGGAAATGACTCAAGTACCGACTCAGTCTTTTCAGAAGAGTACCGGAAGAATTTGGCTCATTGTACCATGCAACGACAATTTGAGCAAAGCAGATGGAGACGAAGACTGATGAGAGCCGATAGGAGACTAAGGATCTTGCAACAACTGACACCTGAGCCAAGATCACAACCTATAAACGAGACCCGTAGCAGAGATAATTTAGGTACCTTCGGGAGACCGCAAGGAACCCCGAGAGTACCTGACCAAGGAAGGAGCGTGGTTGACCTCCGTCCTGGTAGCTTGAGAGGAAGAAATTCCCCTCTCGCTACCAATAGGTCGACTGGTTCTCAGTTTGGACCGTGAGGCCCAAATGAGAACTTAGTCCAAGTCAACCCATCACTTCGTGCTCCTGAGAATAAACCGAGAGGTCCATCTCAGCGAGCTCGTAGGAACCGAAGACGTCGTCAGGAACGACTGAGGGACCGACTAAATCTCGGGCAGCTGGGAGTACGACAGCCCAACATTAGGGAGATTCGATCGGAAAGAGGACGAGGACACGGTAACCAGGTCCGCGAAAGGAGAGATTGGGGCCTTAATCCCAATCTAGAGCAAAGGAATCAAGCACGGGAAGTTGCAGGTAATGATCGAGGTCGAGGATGAGGTCGGAGATCTAGACGACCCCATGAGAATGGAGAACACCAAGGGCAGCAACTGACCCGACAGGCGGAAATTGATCAGCAAGAAAATGGGAGAATAATATATACTTATTTGGATGACCGTATAATACTCCGACATAATTATGGAAGGACTGAACAAATTCCACTGGTGCCTGACCGAACGACCAAACCAGACTAGCAGCCACCAGGAGGGAGTAGCAGAACCTCGGGATAATATTATCAGTCCAGATGGGTAAGAAGATCGGATGGCCGAAGAACGAGGGGAACGGATTAGCCCGAGAAATGAACAAGTCAATAATAATGCCAGACGATGGGATAGTAGGAATCAGTCCCCAGAGCCAGCAAGAAGACAGCAGACGAAAGAAACAGAAGAACAAGACTGGCGCATTATACCGCGAGAAAGAATAAGACAACAGCCACAGTCACACTCGGGAACTTCCCCAAGACGAAACAATCGCCGAAGACGGCAGGCGACGGAAGAGATAAACACTGATAGTGATGACGACTTTAGTAATTTTGGAGAAAATAGCCGTCATCAGCAGAATTCGACCTCAGATGCATGGGAATTGTGCATTGGCTTGACCATGCGGTTCACCCGTCGAAGTTAAGTTATAGACGTCGAGGACAATTTTGAAAAAAATTCTAAAGTCAATATAAAAAGGCAAAAAGCAGGAAAAAGACGAAATAAGGAAAAAGACGAAATAGGGAAGAAGACGGAATAAGGACACCTAGACGTCTAGGAAGGCCGACGTGTCGCGCATTCATGCAACCAGGTAGTTGGAGCGGTTGGGAGAAAAACTATATAAGGAGGAGAAGCCTCATTCTTCTCACATCGCTCTCAAGTAGCAAGGAGGTGGACAAGAAGAAGCAGAGTGTGCGGTAGGGGAAGCAGGAGTTGCAGACAGTGTTGCAGACGGCTAGGGCAGTGGATGGCGGCTAGTTGACGGCTGACGGCAGGTGGAGTAGAAAGAGGAGTAGACGGTTGCACCAGACGTCTAGCCAGCTTGACGGTTAGACTACCCGACGGCTACACCAGACGTCGAGCCTGACGACGGCTGCACCAGACGTCTAGCCAGAAGGACGGCTGCACTGTCAGACGTCTAGCCAATCTGACGGCTGGACTGCTAGATGGCTATACCAAACGTCCAGCTAGACTTGACGGCTGGACAGGGCAGACGGCTACCGAGCCAAATGTCTGCAGGGAAGAGACGGGCATAGCATTCGACGGCTGCTGAACCAAACAGCTCGGATACCTGACGCCTAGGGCCATCCAAGGGGAATATGAGGTCATCACAGCATAAAGGCGGAAAGACTTCTGCCTGGAATGAACTTGAACCGGAATCAGTGGTAGCCAAGCGGTTACGGCACCAGCAAGAGGTTGAAATGAGAAGTCAGCTGAAAAATATGGAAGCTGGACAATTGAGGGGGAGAAGAGAAGTACCGGAAATGGCAACCCGCCGAGGGAAGGAGATCCACCCAAGTGGAAAAGCACCAATTCCAGTAGGGGAGATGACTCAGGGTCTGTCCGACAGGAGAATTTTGTCGGCAGTGGTGGGCAGATGTACTCAGGGATCATCCGGTGAAATCCCAGATTAAGGAAGCGGGGGTACATTTTATTTTGCAGGCTCCTCACTTTGATCGGGAGATCTTTAAGGAGTATCTAGTGCAGATGCTTGGAGACCTATGATGAGAGAAGGCACAACAATCTGGTGGAGATAGAGGGTAAAGCACTAGAAATTGAATTTACTCCCGAAGCTTTCTAGCAAACGTTCGGGCTTCCTTTGAGAGGACAACCAGTGTTGAACGAAAGGGATCCGAAGAAGACGACAAAGCTGATTATGAGTGTGACAAATCTCACAAAGGAAGAAGTAGAGAAGATGCTCAACGTTCACGGCGGAAGAGGAGTCAAGCAGCCACAACTCCGGAATGAAGGATATGAAGTGATAATGAACGTGATCATGTCTAGGCTGTCGGGAGAGCAAGGAAGTTCAGATCTGCCAATTTGGCTGATTCTGTATCTACAAGGAGTAGAACAGGGAGAAAAGTATGATTGGGCAACATATCTGTCCAACCGGATACAGACATTTCTGCCAACAACAACAAAGAATTTCTCGATGACGTTCCATGCAATTGGACTGATTCTGGATGCGGCAGCAAGAGCAGAAATTTCTATCCCAAACTTTAAGGCTTACAGGGACGTGCCACTAGAAGCACCATCCATATGTAGGTGGATAGAATTTCCAGCTAGGAAGATGCCAGCAAAGAAGACAAGGGTAAAGTAGACTTCCCACAAACCGCGTCGGGGAGAAGGCGGTGGCCGCGTTAGAAGGGGAGGATAAGGGAGCCACACAGACTCGAGAGTCGGAGGTACAAAAACAAAAACAGGCTCAATCTCCAGATGAACCCAGACAAAAGAAGGGGCTATTCGATGTGCCTCCACAGAATCTCTCGCAGGAAGCATTATGGAAGATAGCAAAGAATCTGGAAGTAGCTCGTACTTGGGAACTGCAACCAACAAAAGAACCTGAGTTTTTCACAGCAGGCTGCTACACCAACAGAAGTACAACAAACTAAGGCTGGAACTTCAGCAATGGAGCGGAGAAGGTCGTTGAGGACATCGACTTCTTCGAAGGGGAGGATAGATGTAGTCAGCAGTTCTAAGCCTTAGGACTGACTGGCACATTCTCCAACAATTTTGAATGTAATTGAGCAATTTTGTCTAAGTGTTGGCATCAGACGTCCAGTCTGTAAGTCAGACGTCTAGTGTTGCCAGTCACCAGACGTCCAGTTTTGTCAGACGTCTGGGCTGGCCGCCAGACGTCTGGACTGGCCGCCAGACGTCTAGTCTGATAGCCAGACGTCTAGGCTAGTGGCCTGACGGCTAGTTAGCAGAGTTAGACGTCTAATTAGCAATTAGTTAGCAGATTCGGTTGTATAAGTGGTTGGGGAAGTTGGGGGAAGTTGGTTGGGATAACCAACTTCCAACCCTATAAATACCCCCTTTTCAAACATTTGTAGATAATCAGAGACAAAGACAGAGAGCACAGACTTTGTCTGAGATCACCATTGTATGCTGTAATCGTGATTGAAGCATAATACAAATACTGTTATTCTGATCCATATTCCGTGTATGCATTGAGTGTTGAGTTGAGTTACAGGTTGCTGCCATTAATGGAGTTGTTGCAGGTTTGAAGCATTAATGGCTATGTTGCAGGTTTTCGACTGGTGAATTATTGTTGCAGGTTTGCTGTTGCGTATTGACGGAGCATAAGCGGTTATGGCGGTTGAGCGTTCACTGAGGCTTGACGTCTAGCCGGATGTCTAGTCACCACCAGACAACTAGCCGCCAGCCCCTTCACCCGATGTCCAACCATAACCTGACGTCGGCTCCCGGACGTCCGACATAGTCCCGCACGTCTACACCTGTCTATCCAACGTCTGGACCTTGATAGCCAGAGTTAGCCTATCAATTAGACCATTTGTTACCTTGTCTAACCCTGATACTAACTGTCATCACCTGTATCGAGAATGTACTCACCCCTGTCTACATGAACCATTATCAATCAGGACTCTTTTGACAACTACATCTCCAATTAGTGTTGTAATATATAAGGGATTATCTTTATGCATGCTATGAAGTGGAATATCCCTATCTCAGAAATCAATGCAATCCACTTCACGAGGAATAACAGTGTTTATGACAACTTCAGGCTGTATATCTTGTGGTACCATCATTTGACTTAATGTACGCATCAACTCTTCTCTATGTGTGGGAGATGTCCTTAAAAGATCCAAAAGAGAAATCCTCATTGTGATATTAGAAAGTTGTTCATTAATATCATAAGGAGGTTTAGGTTGTACATTTGATGCATTATTTCCTTTGGTAGGAGCTCTTAATACAAATGGGGTTGATTTCTCATTCTGATTTTGATCATGTTGGGAATTTTGTGCTTGTTGTCTAGTGACAGCTCCGATGGTACCCACAATATTATTGTGTGCATGATAAATGGGCCGTGGTCTAGCATTCACGGTTTGCTCATTAGGAAGGGTTTGTTGTGAAGATGGTCGTGTTGTGACCCTTCTCGGAAATGGTTCTTCTGGAACCATCAAATCCATGACAGGAAGAATAGCTTCTGACTCATCTTCAGAACTATTCGAATTGTTGGATGTGATATCCAATTCACTTTTTGTTTCATATTCTGTATCACTTGGATATGACATTTGAATGCTATGTAAAGGTCTGGTTGTAACCATAGATAATGTAGTTCCAAATATCTCAGAATCTTGATGAGGTATAAGTCCACTGATAGTTCCCACATATCTGGTTGGAGGGGGAACATTATGATGTTCAACTTGATTAACTACTTCTTTACCATGCTTAGGTAAAGGATGTTGAAAAATATCCAAAGTCTGATTTGCATTCTGATTTTGGTTTTGTTGTGTATTTTGCTGAGTATTATTTGGAACATTCTGCTTCTATTGGAAGCTTTGTACTTCCATTTCATTATTATCAATCAAATCTTGTATCTTATGTTTTAATCTTTTACAAGAATTTGTTGAATGTCCAGCTGTTCTATGGAAATTACAATGCAAATCTGCTCTAAATCCTGCTACAGTTGTATCTGGTTCCCTTATGTTGGGCAACTGTATTAAACCTCGTTCCAGTAATTGAGGCAAAATAGTGGCTAAAGGTTGATTCAATTTAGTAAATTCTCTTGGAGGTTTGTCTGGAACTTTCAATACAAACTTGTCTGAGGCTTTTGTAGTGTTGATAGGCGCAACATTTCTATTGTCGGTGACTCCGTCACCTACAACTTGCTTATTCTTATATTGGTTTTTAGAAGACTTATCTTCATCCTTCTTTTTGAATTGACCTCTTCTAATGAGAGCATCTTCAACTCTTCGTGCTAAGTCTATGGCTTGATCAAAGGTTGTTATAGTAGCAGTTGAAAGTTCATAAGACAATTGCTCTTGCAAATTGCCAATGAAAATGTCTAACATCTCTCGATGAGGTAACACAAAATGTAATTTTCCCAATAATTGTCTCCATTTAGCTAGGAAGTCGGAAAAGCTCTCATCTTTGCCTTGTTTCAAGTTGTATAAATCCTTGATTGTCACATGCCTCTCTATGTAGGCATTAAATTGATGGACAAATGATTCTGCTGTCTCTTCAAAATTTCTCAAAGAGTTTGTAGGCAACTGATAATACCATTCCAATGCCATACCTCCCAAGCTGTTTGGGAACATCTTTAGCAATAGCAAGTCGTCATAAGATATATCATGATAAGCTATCCTAAACATGCGAAGATGCTCAATGGGATCTTCGGTTCCTTTATATATCGGGAGAACAGGCATGGGAAAGTGCTTAGGATAGGGTTGGGCAACCACTATGGGATCCAAGGGTTGACTACACATCTCTCGATAGTTATACGAGGGACGGTAAGGATCTATTTGGTCCATACGGGAAACTAATTGTTTCACTACAGCTTCAAGGTTATTAGGTTGTCCACCAAATTGATTTGGTTGCATTATGTTATTATTAGATATTTGAGTGTAAGATGGTGTGACATAAGGATTTGTTGTTGAAATACTATTATGCAAAGTGTTACTAGGAGGAGTATTATGAAGTTGATATGGGATAGTATTTTGTTGGCTTTTTTGTTGAGGATAACTGACATTGGGCTTTTGTTTAGCTTTTTGTTGGTTTGATATCTTTTGATTAAGAGCTTGAGAGAAGATGGAAGAAAATGATTGTTTCTGTTGTGGAGGATTTACCTTGGTTTTATTAGCAACAATTTTGGATGATTGTGTTATTGGTTTTTGAACATTTTGATTCAAAGGTACCATGTTTTGATTTGATGGTCCTGCTTGATCATTATCTTGATCTGTTGAATGCATATATGATAAGGGATTTGTATGCATCCGAAAAGCAGATTCTAAAGTTGCTTGTGTATCACTAGTTCCAGAAGTATCCATTCGTGTTGCACGAGTGAGATCTTCTAGGTTGTTTCTTACAAATTCAATAAAATGATCAACAGATTTAAAACTAACATTTCCTTCTGAATTTACTTTAGGGTCTCCTGTTTCATCTTCTCTATGAATTTCTTGTTCACATTCTTCAGTAGGAATCCTATCAAGGTCTTCCTGGGCAACTTCCTCCTGATCTTGTTCTTCAGGAGGAGGGTTTTGTTGAGGTGGCTCTTCCACCCATTCATCTTCTACTTGTTTACCACTCCTTAGTCTAGGCATTGTGATAAATTTAGGTTTTTGCAAATATATATGTTATATATATAAATGCGTTTAAATTCAGGGGTATATATTTTATATATATACCTAATTAATATATAGTATTGTTTTTGGATTTTTATAGTTTTATCTTGCAGGAATTGAAAGGAAATAGAAAATATGAAATATTATAATATAAATATTATAGCTTAGTTCTCTTGAAATAATTTGTGGATATCATTAACAGGTTCTAGCTCATCAGGTGTCATGTAATGTTCTTATTCAAATTGGAAGTTGTTTTTCAAGAACTTTACAAAGTGAGCTATAGTGATGCAATCAACTTCAGAGTTTGACACATAAAAATAGAGTTCATGACAATATTCTCGATATAGGACAGCTCTAGGAACTCTATTAAATCTTCTCCTATCTGTTAGGACAACTTCTTGATCTTCTATACGAGATAGGAACTTATGTATTACAACAACATTTTCAAGATAGTCTTCAAAGGTGTATAAACTAGGAGAAATGAGAGCTCTCTTGTCCGCTAACCATCTCTCACATGCCCTTTGAATGTCATGATATAAAGATAAGCTATCGGGATCCAGGATTCTATCCAAGTCAAATCTCTTAATTTGTTTAAGTTATGCTTTTTTGGCATCAAGGATATTTAGTCTCCTATCAAGTTCGTCCCACTGTGCTTGGGATCTAAATCTAGGGCCTCCAACTACAGAAGAGACCTCTGAGACTGCTAACTGAGTACCAACGTTTATTAAAACAACTCTTCTTCTATTATAATCTACCATCTAAAGAAATGAGGAATTATGTGCCTAAATGTTTAAAGTTTTGGATTTTGATTTTTTGAGTTTTTTTTTTTGTTGTTTTATGTTTTCAAAAGGTATTTATGTGTTTCACGTTTCACCAAAGAATGTAGGCTTAAAATTTTCGCACCCTTGTCCCTCAGGTTGATGGATCTATGCCTAGAAGGGGGATGGGAAAATGATAGGGCTACACCTCGAAGGAGAGACACTTGGTTTCGTGTCCTCTTTGGTGATTTTTCGACGAATGGTGGGTTCACCAGGAAACGTTTTGTGGCAGTTTTCGAGCCTAGGTGGAGTAGTGTTTTGATGTGTTCATTTTATTTCAAAATTGATCATACACCTAGGGTGGCCAAAATGCGACTACTTTAATCTATATGCAATTTATGATTTTAATGCAAACAACAAACAAATAAACAATTAAATGTAACTAAATGCAGTGCTTTTGAAGAAATTTAATTGAACTTATTTGATTCCGGGTGTCTGATGAAGTTTCTGTCACCTGATGCAGTCCAGATTGTCTGCAATATGACAGAATCATCTATAATTTAACAGAATCGCCTGCAATTTTGTAGAATCTTCTGAGATTGCACAGATTTGTCCAAGATTGGACGATATCGTCTGCAATCAGACGAAATCGTCTCAGACGATTTCGTCAGAAACCTGCAACAACAAAATTGAATGCCAGAGACAAAGGAATATGCAATGATCTGATCTTAGATGTGTATAAAAACTAGTAATGAATAGATGTATTACTTCACAAATTGAATCTAAGGCGGATTTGAGAAAAAGAATGTTTATCCTAATCTACAAACAATAATGTCATGGAAATTCTAAACAAAATGAGGTGAACACCAGATGCAATCCATAAAATAAATTAATCTAAAGCAAATAAAACAAAGGTCAAAGGGAGAAAATGCAAACTGGTCTCGGCAATTGCCCCCAAGTGTACTGCAGACAAAATCGGCTCTGATCCAACAAGATCGTCTTGAATCAGGACGAAATCGTCTGGGATTTGGACAAAATCGTTTGAGACGATTTCGTATTCCTCTGGCCGATGCACAGTGATAACCTGCAAACAAATTAATAAAAATGATGCTAAACGGAAATGCTTTCAGATCTCTATAACTTAATGGATTCGGGAATGCAGGGATTTGATCAACTAGGGCCAGTTCTGTGGGAAAACAGGGATTAAATAGGGTTAGCAGGTTGTTAGAGAGTTGGGATCCATCCCAATTTGGGAGATCTCCAAGGGGGTGGCGGCTAACAACCCAGACACGCTTATCCCCAGATAAGCGTAAGTGTTGGAACTATTTTTGTTGTGTATCTAACTGGGCAAATTTCAGTTCTGGACGAAATTGTCTGGACGTTTGCGTCAAACGATTTCATTCAATTAGGGACGATATCGTCAAATCAACGATGATATCGTCTAACGATCATAACAGAGTGTATTTTTGGTGCGAAAATCGAGACAAGCGGTTTTTGAGCGGTTCGGGGTAAATTTTCGGGTATTTTTAACCATAGGTGATTTTACTGCATCATTTTTAGGGTATTACAATAGTATATGAGGCCATGGTTTGTTTTATTTATTTTCCATTTTTCTACATATGCCATATATGCTATGTCGATATAGCAGTAAATATGTCAAGCATATCATAAATTATGTTATAAATGACAAGAACTGAAATAATCCTAATGGATTAGACCATGCTATTTTTAATTTGCTAAACACACGTGTACTTACAAATGCGAAGTAAATGGTTTGATACAAAAAGCCCATGGATCTAATCCAGGTAGCAGCTCAACACGGGCCTTTTCACTTCATGCTGACCTCTACAAGATCTCTTTTGATTTCTTCTATTGCCCTTGTGGTTCAAGGGGCTGCAAGATCTCATAAAGCATTTTCGTTCACAATGCCAAACTCCAGCAGTATGCCAACTCACATGGCACCATCATAGTGCCAACTCAATATGAATAGTGTGAGCGTGGCATCAATCATTTAGTAACCATAAAAATATGAACTGTTCTATATTCCATTAATGTCTATTCATTTCCAAGTGCAACAGAGCAGATGTGCACACACTGCATACTAGTAACTGCTCTCTTAGGGCCCTTGTGTCCTTGAAATAGCCATTTTATATAAAGCCGTGTAAATAATGCTTTCAGGCATCTATGTAAATATGTTACCTAGCAAGCATGTTGAAAGTGTATTTGCTAAAAGTTGAACGGCTGCATTACTTGCAATTTTTTTGGCATAGAACACAAGTGCACATTTTGGATTGCATGGCCAAAGGACTGAACAATAAGGATTGAGATATGATCTCAAGGTTAAGGTAGTCAACCATACAACCAAACTCATTGTGCAGTGAAAGGAAATCTGGAAACAAATATTTGAGACGACACAATTATGGGGCAACCAAGCAAAATGATATTCATTTAATTTCAACTCCAATGTGCTGAATTTTTAGAAGTGAGAATACAAAAACATTTGAAGCTACTGAACTTCATTGGTCAATGCAGAAACACTAAATGTGTCCACTAATAATCTCTCATATTTGACTTTCATTTGGATTTATAAAGAATGCAGAGAGTTGTGAATTGGTATAGCTTCTTCAATCCAACCACAGTAATTGTTCTGTTTTCCTATTTAGCATTTCAGAAAAGAATGAAGTTCCAAAACTTTCATCCTTCTCATTATCATTTGATGTGTCTTGTTGTAAACAAACTCCCAATTTGACACCTCTGTTCCTAACACTCATCATTTTTTCTTCTCATATTTTACAAGGTTACAGGATACAATGAGACCTTCCATTTCAGTTTTTTTCTTAGGCCCATATGATCATCTAGAATAAATATAGCAAAAATTATATTTTGGCTTGGACATAGCTCTTATGTGCAATATTTGGCAAATTTTTGCTTTGCAAATCTATGCTCAGTGACTTGACCTAAGTGTGTGTTAGTGACATAATGTCAAGCACCTTACTGTCCCAAGACACATGGCAGAACTGGGACATGTCAGACCTTGAGGTGTTTGTATTGTAGTTAAAGATTTTGCTTCTCACAGGTCCAGAAGTTCTCTAATTGACGAGTCTGGGCAGGCTCCTCATGGGAAATGTTGCTGTGAACAAAGACATGCGACAGTACTAAATAGTACTATCAAGATAAATGGGTGCCACTTCAAGGAGAAAGCCTCAGGGCGTTTTTGGCCTAATTCCTAATTATCCAAGTTACCTTTGGACTTGGCAAAATTTTTAATAAGGACATGTGGTGCCCAACTTCTGATTTACCAACTACTCCTTGAGCTTTCAAGCTTAAGGTTGGACATTGAGCAACTTTGGGAGTTCAAGGCCTTGGGGCATTGGAAGCTTTCAAGCTTGAGGTTGGACATTTTGCAACTTTGGGAGTTCAAGGCCTTGAGGCATTGGAAGTTTAGCAACCTGGCTCACTTACTAACATCTCATCTATTTCCTGTGGGTTTCCAAAATGAACTTGGGCAATTTTGTTATAACCTAACACGTGGGTCCCACCTATTGCATATAACCAGAAATTGAACTGACATTACTTTCGATAGCATAACTCTATCAACGTGTTTAAAAAAGTTGAAGTTATGCAGGATAGTTACATATCCTATTGGTGCACTGATTTAAATTACTTCATTGGATAACTGCTGCTTCTTTCACAAATGAACTACTTTGATGCACTGCTACTTTAATGCATTGCTACACAACTGCATATTTCACTTATTTGTCAACAACCTCCACATTTCTACATGTGGAAATCTACAAGATAACCAAACTGCCACAGGATGGTCGTACACCAAACTATCCTTGTAAAAACGAACATGTGCATCACTCCACAGATTCTAGATATAAAATCAAAATATGACCAATGCAATTGGTTATGTGCAGGTATCAAATGGCATTAGCTCAACAAATTAAATTCCTTGACTTTCGAGGAGGAGAGCTAGGTTCAAATTTTGCCAAGTAATACATGCATAATTGCCAAGCTGTTGTAATACAAGTTCTACAACTATGTGGTCATGATATAATATGGGTGGGATTTGTTTCAATCATATACAACCTATTAAATAAAAAATTGGTTATATGTAGAATTCTACGTAACTTCTTTAGGTCCTTGCATGTGGAAATCTACAAGATAACCAAACTGCCACAAGATGGTCGTACACCAAACTATCCTTGTAAAAAAGAACATGCACATCACTCCTCAGATTCTAGATATAAAATCAAAATATGACCAATGCAATTGGTTATGTGCAGGTATCAAATGACATTAGCTCAATCAATAAAATTCCTTGACTTTCGAGGAGGAGAGCTAGGTTCAAATTTTGCCAAGTAATACATGCATAATTGCCAAGCTGTTGTAATACAAGTTATACAATTATGTGGTCATGATATAATATGGGTGGGATTCGTTTCAATCACATACAATCCATTAAATAAAAAATTGGTTATATGTAGAAATCTAAGTAACTTCTTTAGGTCCTTACATGTGGAAATCTACAAGATAACCAAACTGCCACAAGATGGTCGTACACCAAACTATCCTTGTAAAAAAGAACATGCGCATCACTCCACAGATTCTAGATATAAAATGAAAATATGACCAATGCAATTGGTTATGTGCAGGTATCAAATGGCATTAGCTCAACCAATTAAATTCCTTGACTTTCAAGGAGGAGACCTAGGTTCAAATTTTGTCAAGTAATACATGCATAATTGCCAAGCTGTTGTAATACAAGTTATACAACTATGTGGTCATGATATAATATGGGTGGGATTCGTTTCAATCACATACAACCCATTAAATAAAAAAATTGTTATATGTAGAAATCTAAGTAACTTCTTTAGGTCCTTTCCCACTCCACTTACAGAGTATTGTCTATCACTCTGCTGCTTGCTTTTGTTGCTCTTCTCAACCAGCATTTCCTCAATTTCTTCCATCTCCCATCTTCTAAGCATGCTGCTTCCAAATCTTCTCAGTTTCTGCCTTTTCTTGTAACTAATATCCTTTATGATAATCACATGCTAAACTGAAAATGGAACATCTACCCCTTCAGGTAGATTCACCTTCTGCAAAATCTCACAAGGATCAATCCTCTTGTACTTAATCATGTTATTGTTTCCTGTGGGAAACTTGCTCTTAGCAAATGCACTAACACATCTGATCTCTTTTTGCAAATGACTTTATTTTCTGCACTTCATCTGCTTTTCCTTTATATCTTTTTTCTTGCTACAGAAATTCTTCTTTGCTTTGTTATGTGCAAAATCCTCTCCTTCAGATTTCTCTGCTAATGGAAAATCGCCTGATCAACCACTCCCTTGGGTGGCATCTAGTAGATAACCTAGAATGGGACCTTTCTGGATGACTTGTTTAATGAATTATGGTAGGCAGACTTAACTTGCCCCAACACCATTTCCTACTATCATGGTCAACTCCTATAAAGCATCTAAATATATTTTGCAGACATTGATTTATTGCTTTAGTTTGCCCATTCGTTTTCAGATGAAAGCAAAACTAAATTGCAACTTTGAATCCAAATTTCTTCCAAAGCGTCCTCCAACTTAGCAATTGCATTAGATTGCTCCTACACTTGACAGAAATGCATTAGATGTCTTTCTTTGGTCAAACTAAAAAAAAAACTGTATAATAATCAAGATATACAATTGTAAACTTGCCCAGAAATGGTCTGAAAACTCCATTCGTTAATCTAATGAAGTCCTTGGGAACTTCATCAACCCAAATAGCATGATTAGCCACTCACAGGTCCTCTCCATTTTCTTAAAAGTAGTTTTCCATTTAGACCCTTCTATGATTCTCATTTAGTGATATTCATTAAAAAAGGATTTTTGCTCTAGTCCACAATCAACTCAATCACCCATTTTAAATGGAGTAAATATATACCTAATAATGATTTTGTTAATAAACTTTGAATCAATACACTTCTCTCGTTCCTGTCCTCCTGTGATGTAATTTGAGCCAGTATAATACATGGAAGTAATTGGATTAGTTCCCCTATTAAAAAAGTCCTACACATTCCTCCTCAAGCCTTTTTGAATGGTTTAATTTGTGGAAATATTTGCTAGGCAAATTGGCTTTTGGTATAAGATCCATATGGCACATAAATCCATGGAATGAAATGCATGTGTGTGGACTGTGGACTACATTGCACATTTTGGGTCTCTCTAACTGGATTTGGTTCCGTGTATCTATACCTTTGTGAAGGAGCAGAACTTCCTTGAGAAGTTGAGACAAATATTCATTTGAATATCTTATTGGTTCGGTAGTAAAGTGCCCAGATGATGCTTTCTCTCTATTTTGATACTAGCAACTAGAGATGGATAATGATATTTACTGTCATGAACATTGACCATATTTTGAAAATAGTTTGTCAAACTGTAACATTATTGAATGCGCACTTACAAATTTCTGGGCACAGAACAATGGTCAAGTATCATGTACTGTTCATAGTTAATTGCAAGATGGTGGACCTCCTTTGATCTTACTTATGTTCTATCATGAACAAAGTGTAGATGGACATAGTGAATGTACCAGCCTAGTATGGATTGAATAAAGAAGACTGAAGCACTTTATAATCTTTTTAAAATTTTGAACCAGAATATGACTAGCAATTTTAGATCATTTGATGTATTTTAAAATGGAACCTTCTGATGTTACTGGCAATAGACTGCAATGATGTTAGATCCTTATGGAACTGTAATGATTTTAGCTTCTTCTGGTTGAATATGCTAAATTAGCAAATGAACAACAATGATACTAGATATTTCTTATTTGAAACAATACTTCTCACAACAATAACAGATATTCCACATAAGCACCTGTTGGCTACATTAGGTTATTCTGTCACATAACTCACAAGAAAACATTTTCCACAGTTATCCTTGTATTAAACCATGATAAAAGCTCTTTTAATTCTGATGATTAGTGGCATAAATGTAACCTTGCTGTATGAGGTTATAGCTGTGCTGAACTCTACTCCTTTATGTTAATGGTTCATTGAGAAGAATGGATCTTAAGACTCTCATTGTATACCTTTGCAACCACTCTGTTGATCTAGTAAAGCAAAATGATACACCTATATCTTTCAAAACCTGTTTCAAGATCAGCCTAGGGAAAATATCAGGTCCCTTATCATCCTCAGATGAGATGATGGTACCATTAAGACCCAAGTGTAATTGATGCAAAAATAACCATGAAAAATTATAACATATTCTGTTCCTAATCAAGGATGTTGATGGAATTATTGACATTGCCTTAAAGGTCTGAAACTGAGACATGGATTTGTGGCAATCCATGGGTCAGGATGACAGGAGACAGTGGAAAATGGAACACAAATTTCTGATGAGTGAAAGAACTTATGGTTTATTGAACTGTTAAGATACCAAGTTTTAGACCCCCAAGTAATGTTTAGCATAATATTATGTTGAAGAATTTAGTTTCAATGTGGAATTTATAGGTGTAATGATATCTTAAATAACTTTAAAAGGAAAAGAAAACTTCTGCTATTTTTGGATAAATTCTAAGGGATGATGTTACACATGGTATTAGAGCCCGATTCAAATTTTAAGGCCTAGTAGGTTCACTAATATGGAACTGCAAAAAATTTGTTCAAGAAATCACTTAGATGAACCCATCATTCAGGACTAGTAAGGAAATTGACAAAATCGATCAACTTTTGAACTTAATATAGGAAATGAGAGAGAATAACTACATTAGAAAATAAGAGTCAAGAAGAGCTAGAAAGGGAGGGAAACTCTCAATTTGAATAAGTCGGAGGAAGCTTCAACTGATATGCCACTTCCCTAATGTGACAAACTATCTTGTAAGGGTTGTAACGAAGGGGTTAAATTTTGGCTAGACTTGGTCTTCAGGGACAATTGCTTATAAGACCAGAGTCACAAAAAGACCTTATCTCTAACTACATATTGTTGCTCCTAGTGATGTATGTTTTCCCATAAACTTCATTTTGTTATTCCATTTCATTGGATTTCTTGCTTATTAATAGTCAAGCATAATGCAATAGAGGTACTGTTGTGATGCCACATTAATATTCTTGTATTCCTACTCAGGTTTAAATTAGGTAACCAATACAATGGTCAAGCTAATTTTATAGTGTCTCAATCAAGACCTCTTGAATTTAGTAGTCCAAAAATTGTAGTACAACCATCAAAATACATTTACAACATGCAAAATTAGTTATATTATAGCCTCCATAACTAATTAGATCACAACGGTCATAATAATTGTACTATAGTAGGTAAAATGAGTTGCATTATAATAGTCATAAAAATTGTAGCATTGTTAGGAATTATTACATCATAGACCATATGAAAGACATTATATATACTTAAACATCCTTAATTTCCATAATACACGAAATTCGAAGCATTAAGATCTAACATGTGGTATCAAAGTAGGTAGAAGGAAGAAATAGTTCTCCTTCTAATCCTCCTTTAGCTTCGACATAGAGAGCCAAAAGAGCACTTTGTTTAAAGGAAAATTTTGAAGTTTGAGAAAAGAAGTTTCAAGTGTACATTACCCTATATAAAATTAATATTGTGAAGTATAATTCCACAGTAGATTTGAAAGTTTTAGGGTGGAAAACCTTGTCAAAGGCAAAAACCTGGAAGTAAACAAGTAGGCCAATTAAGGCAAGAAAGGAAGCTATAGAAGCTCCTTAAAATTGCAAGAAAGGAAACCATTGACACTCCTTAAAGATCGCAAGAAAAAGAAGCTATAGAAGCTCCTTAAAATTGCAAGGAAGCCTTTTGAAAGTCCTTAAAGGTTACAAGAAAAGGAAGTGATAAAAGATCCTTTTGATCACAAGAAAATAAAGAAGCTATTGAATCCTTATTTGAAAGGCATTGAAAGGAGTGAAGAAGATATAAAAATAACCCACAAAGGCTCACAAAAATATAGCCTATTGAAGCCATTTGAAAGGCATTTGAAAAGTAGATTAAATAGAAGGCGTATAAGATTGAAGCCATTTGCAACATTATCAATGTTCCTAGAAAAACGTGTAAAGGCATAGAGAAGCTTAAAAATTCTTAAAATGATTGCATTCTAGAAAAACAAGGAGAAAAAAAAAAAATTCAACATATAGTTTATTCAAAGGTGCCTCAGTATTGGAAGTAGAGAAAGAACAAAATTGAAAGAAATTAATTCACTTTGTTAAAAGCATTGAGGTAAATGGAATGTGGTACAACAAATTATGAGCAAAAATGTACAAATCGTAAGCATATAGGTCATAAACATTCAAACCCAAGAAAAGAAAAAATTAAGAAGTGTGCATTTGCAATTCAAACAAGAGATTGAATCACCACTCCAAAAATAGAATCAAGGCATGGACATGGTGGCATCGTACTACTGATAGTAAGCAATTTTTTTGGCGGCATTCTTGTAGTGCAAGAAATCCATGCATATAAGGCCAAGAAGATCGTGTGTTGAAAGAGATCAAGGACACAAAAGAATTTACAACTCATCCATAAATAGCTCACCATTCTCGAAAGTAATAAACCCATGCTTGATTATGTAGAACCAATACAAGCACTTGATAAAGCATAATATGCAAAGCACAAAGGAAATAGATAGAACAAAAAGAAGAAGAAATCGCTTCACATTGGAGAAGAAAAAATAAGAAATCACTTCACATTGGACAATGAGAACAAAAGAAAAATAAATCGTTTCACATTGGAAAGGGAGAGCGAAAGAAAATAGAGTTTGTTTCACATTGTACAAAGCCATTCCAAGCCCCTCCAAAAGGAAGATACAACTTCATAACTAGGTGACACTAGAACGCGCACCTAGACACCAGAACATGGACTTGGACACCAAAACGTGCACTTAGATACCAAGACATGCAACTGGACACCAGAACACTTGTCCAAAACAATCACCCAAAAGTAGAAGAAACACTTAGATGAGGCTCATTGTAGAAATACTATAGAATACAAGGAACAGAAGAAGGACAAATAATTTGAGCAATTTTTGCTTGTTCATAAGAACACTCAAAAGATTCGGCTAAGTTAGTTCTAGAGTTGAACACACAATCAATCATAATGGTTTTCAAAAGTGCAAAGGTTAAAAATATTGGCCAAATTTAATTTTCACCAAAGAATGCGAAGAAAACAATCAAAAGGCTTAAGTTTCTTGAAGATCCCAAATTCATACTAGAAGAAGAACAAAGGTACATAAACTTTGAAGAATTGCCTTGTTAAAAACAAAATAGAAATAAAATATTATTATTTTGAGAGAATATTCGCTTTTCAAATAAGAAGAGAAGGGGAAAATTCACCTTCATATTTTATTTGAGGAGACAAATTACCTTGTGATTTGAAACATCAATTTTGAATTTGAGTTATACTTATATATACCCGTAAAAAAATATGAAATTTTGTGAAAGTTTACTATGGCTAGTAGAACACCAAAGTTCTTATTGCTATATTCCCAATTGTTAAGGGGAAACAATTATGTTGCTTGGAAGACCAAACTCATGATCAAGCTTGAGTTTGAGGAAGTATGGAAAGTAGTAGGTGGAAGCAATTTCTATCCTATTGCGGAAGGAGAAGATCAAACAAAGTGTAACAAGGCAATCATAAAAGTTAGACTAATCATCACATTTGGAGTAGTAGATGAGGTCCAAGCACATTAGAGATAAGACCACAACCAAAGATGCATGGGATCTGAAACCAATATTTGAAGTCAAGAATCAAAATCAAATTCTATTCCCTTAAAGCCAACTCCATTGTTTAAAGATGAAGAGTGGAGAAAAGTTGGAATCATTCATGAGGAGAATAACATAATTATGAGCATCATTGGAAGCATTGGGAACTTAGGTATTTGATGAAATGTTACTTCCTATAATTTTTATATCACTCTCATCAATGTACAATGTTTTTGTGACTACACTACATATTACTAATCAAACACCAAGCTTTGAGAAGCTAGTGAACATACTTTAGAAAGTAGAGGCCTCACACACAATAGAAGAAGAAAAATTACTAGTTACAAGTTAAAGAGGAAATCAACCATTCAAAAAAGGCATGAAACCTCCACAATGCTTCCAAAAAAGAAGCAATTTTCAAATATATCATAATCAAAGAAACAATTCTCAAAGTACTTTGCACATGCAACGGACGTATGAACATTATGGAAGAAACACACATACCGTGAAGGAGAGCTGGCATATTTTGTTAGTCTCACAATGACACTGAGAGGGGGGGGTGAATCAGTGTAGCTTTTTAAAACTTAAATCTTCAACTCTTAAAGCCGAAACAATGAAAACTTAAAACCAAATAAAGCAAGTATAACAAGAGAACATCACGCAACACAAGATGTACCGAGGTTCACCGATTTGGCTACATCCTCAAAATGACTGTTTGGACTCCCATCCAAATCCAGCCTTTGCAAAGCACCAACTTTACAATCAATTTACCAGCACCCACTGGAAGGAGCACCAACCCCCGATTTATGTGCACCAATAGAAAGGAGCACCAACCCCTGATTTATCTGCACCAACGAAAGGAGCACCAACCCCTCTACCAAGCACCCACTTGATTTTGATATTGATAATAAAATGACATATATGAATCTTCTCTTCTCACAAAAAATTGACCGTTCTCTTAGCTTGTTCTGTCAAATGCTAAACGCTTTCTAGGTATTGTGCAGAACTCTGTCTATGACCTCCTCTCAAAATTTCAGCCAAAACTGATATCGTATGAGAAAGTTATGCCCAAAATACTAAAGTGACGTTTTTCACCTTTTCCCCAAAAACATGGATTTTCACTCTTTATTTTTCTCCACACTCTCTTCTCACTTCACAAAATAAAATCCCCAACTAAAATTCTCCAAGCAACACTCCTTTTATAACTATCTTTTCTTTTTGTATCTCCTTTTGTAACTTCCATATTCTCACATGCCACCTATCAATTGTAAATCCTTCTTTCATATTCTCATATGCCACCTATCAATTGTAAATCCTTCTTTCATATTCTCATATGCCACTTGTCAATTGTAACTCCTTCTTTATGTAACTCTATGACACAATATTCTTCTTTATGTAACTCTATGACACAATATTCTCCTATGCCACTTATCAATTGTAACTCCCTTTTTATATAACTCCTTTTGTAACTCCTTTATGACACAAGATTCACATATGCCACTTGTCAATTGTAAATCCCTTTTTATATTTTCAACCTAGTCCATATTTTCTACAGTCACTGCTGGTCACATCTTACTTTCAACTGTTCAAATCTGGAGAAGACATTTTGTCAAACACTTCATGGCCAACTAAAGGATTTTGCACAAGTGGCACAAATTGACATAAAAGAGACCTGTAACGTTTTTGCAAAAATCATAACTCTCACCTCGTAACTCAATTTTCTCTGAAATTTGAAATGTAGAATATTTGCAACATTGACTATGTCCAAACCAAAACTCACTGCCTAACTCCTTACGGTTCGCCTGTACCACTTCCACAAAAACTGCTACTAACACATTTTTTTCAAAAAGAGCGTTTTAGTGACAGTTTGCAACGCTTGTAAAATTTGCTTCGTTTCTTCGTTTTCGTTGAAATTTGGAACACATGTTCTTGAAGATAACGACCACCTCCAGTTCAAATTTTGTTGCATAACTCCTTACGGTTTGTTCGTAGTGCTTCTGACAAAACCTGCACTTTTTTAGCCTGTACAACCACTTGCCAAATCATCCGCCAAGATACCGGAAACATCACCGATCAATCCAAACATTGTGCTGACATCTCTAATGACCTAATCTCCTGTCTATGAAAGGTAATCACAAGGTACTTATGTAAGGGAATGGACTTCATTGTTGTGTGGACTGTGATAGATATTTTTTTGATATGTTGGGTTGATCAATGTATATTTTGCTTCCTATTGTAGTATTTATCATACCAATAAAACCCTCATCAGGCAGGGCTATGCGCACCTCATTGACATGCTCAACTTGATTGTCAGGTGCTATGTTTTCTTCATGTGTAGACAAGGAGTCTTGGAAGAATCCTATCTGAAGCTCTCACCTCTCGATCATATCTTGCACTAAATCTCTAAAGGGATGACATGTATGGATGTCATGACCCCTTTTTTTATGGTATACGCAATATATATTTTCTCTGTGTGCCTTTGATCTATGCTTGTTAGGCTTCCATGGATGGATCTTTGGAAGATTGATTCTTCACACCTCATATAATCAATCAAAGAGCGATGCTAATGTCTCAAGCAAATCAATATATTATCATTGTGGTGGATATTGTTGGCCCTATATTTGATTCTATTGCATATGATTTTGGGCCAGAGAAGGTTGGCCTTGGTAATTATGTTACGTTGGTAGAGGTGGTGATACCTGGTTTAAGGATTAGGGGATACTCAATACAACTTGATTGACTAGGGCCACATTTTGTTGCATGTTGCCACCCATAATATTCTTGTTTAGACATTACCTTTTGTGGAGTTGCATAGCACCTTCCTCGATCTTGATGTCCTCAATAACCTTGGCCTGTGCCAAGGCCTCCTCGAATATTTGATATTGTTGTAATTGTAAGAGAAGCAAGATTTTTTTTTAATAAATTATTGTAAAAATCTCAATGAACTCTATTGTGGGTAGGGTGAAATGTAGTCTTGACATCTCCTTCCTCCATTTATTTCCATACTCAATGATTGGCTCATAATCAAGTTGACGAAGGCTAGCCAAGTCAGTCAAGTTTATTGTTTTCTTAGCACTAGAGGCAAAATATTGTAGGAATGCATTGAATAATTGCTCAAATGTGTATATGCTATGGTGTGGTAGGTGATTATACCATTCTAAAGCATCTCCAGCTAGTTTTGTAAGAAATATTCTCAACATCAAGGGGTCATTGTCTTGAAAATGGAAGCACATATTGATGAAGATTGTCATGTGCTCTTGTGCATCTTTGTCATATTTGAATTTGTCAAGTTGAGGCATCTTGAAATTCGATGGGTATGTTGGTGATGACACTTATGGATGCAAAGGCTGATTGCTAATATGCTTTAGTGTAGGTTTTTGATAAACCAACCTTTTATTTGTTTCTCGAATGAATTTATCCGATCAACTAGTGCTTTGTATGGCTTTGATGACATGATATGATTTTCCTGTTGTGGCCCTTGATTAGGCATAGGAGGCCGCTTTTCATGTTGAGGTTGACGATATGTGTAATTATTAGGTACCTCATCATAAGTGGATTCAGGGTAAGCATCCACTTCTTCATGATTTTCCCATTGGGACTCTTCATATGATTCCTCATCGTATTGATCTTGGTACTGTTGAGGAGTATGAGGTTCTTGATGATAATTAGATAATGGCCTTTGATGTTGAACATAATTTTTTCATGGATGAGGGGGAAGATTATGAGATTGTACTAAATGCCTTATGTGTTGTATATTATGGGTGCTAGGCGTAAGCACCATTTTATGTAATGCATTTTGCATTTGCTCTTGTTATATCTTTTGTTGTTCTTGTATATTTTGTTGATACACCCTTTGTGGGTGTGCTTGTTGTGAGTCCATCTATTATTGAGTTAATTGTTGTTGATCCAACTCGAGTTGATATGTATGTTGTTGTTGATTAAGTTGTGGCCTCAGTGCCTGATGTGTATGATCCCATTGTTCAATTGTATGGGGGCTATGTACCCTTGTATTGGAAACATGAATGGGTTTGTCATGTCTTTTCCCCCTAGTGGGATTATCACTTATTTTCCATGCTCCTTATAGGTTGCATTGACTTGATACTCTGGTTTATGAATTAGCTTTGTATATTATGATGATGTAGGTATGCAACATGGCTACCCCATGTAATCTTCATGAGGAGTAGGATGATGACTTGGGTCCTCTTCCTCATCTATGAGGAATGATGCATATTTAGTCTTAGATATAATATCTATATATTCAGTGCACAAAAGCATAATGCGTATATGCATAATGCTCTCTATTAGGAGTAGGGGGATGACTTGCTCGATAAAACAGGGTGGTTTGTTCATCCAAGCTAGGCCATGGTGTATGCTCATGCTTATTTTCTGATTGATGTATAGAGCAAGCTAGGTTTTGAACCTGCAACACTAATCTACCAAGCCCCTCAGTGGGCGGATTGTTCCCTATATAGAATTCTATCAAGGTGTTCTAGTTAGGAAGGTTTCCTGGAGGACCTGTGGGTTCCTCCCTAATAGGGATTATAGAGGGGGAAAATTGCCCTACCATGTATGATTCCCTGAACAAAGAGGAGACCTGGATCCGCTAGGAAGGAGTCCTTTTGTAGGGGTGAACCATGGGGGTATGTTGTACTCTACACTCGGTTAGCTAAACAAGTATTGGGGGGGTTCACCAGGAATGGTTTTA
Organism: Wollemia nobilis; assembly: GCA_028583015.1. Lineage (NCBI taxonomy): Eukaryota > Viridiplantae > Streptophyta > Pinopsida > Araucariales > Araucariaceae > Wollemia > Wollemia nobilis. Next base: position 23,522,537 of record JAQPPZ010000541.1, on the reverse strand, counting down.
GGACTCGCTCCAAGTCCTTTTCGGGATACAAGAGAAGGAGACTCCTCAGGATATACAAGAAAAGTTTTAATGTGTTCACTTTAAACAAACAGCCTAGGTTTGGCCTCACTAATTTTAAACTAAGAAGACAAATAATAATATTAACAAAAATTAAATGGAAATATAAACAAAGCGGAAATTAACTAACAGTACAAAATAAAATGGAATGCAAATAAATATAGAATACAAGAAATGCAAAATACAAGAGCTAACCTAATATGATTCTTTTCTTTGAATGAGGCTAACCTAGGGTTTTGTTTCAAGCAATTTTTAAAATAGAATTAACAAATTAATTAAAATATAATTATTTAATTAATTAAAACATAATTAACTAATTAATTAAAACAGAATTAACTGATTAATTAAAACAGAATTAACTAATTAATTAAAACAAAATTAACTAATTAATTAAAATAGAATTAATTAAAGATAAATATGCAGGAATTAACCTAAATGCAAACTATATGCTTTTTAATATTCAGATGCCTAAGAATGTAGATCAGAAAAACCAGCAATAAGAACAAAATCACTTAACTCAAACCGATGGCTGATCCAAGCTTTAATTCTCCTTGCCCTAGTGAAGTCAAAATAAACCTGTTCTTGTAAAGACAAATAATGGACTAGAAAAATGTTTGATTAGTGTTAGGGGGCCTTCTTAGGCCACTGTAAGAGAGTCCTTGGAGGTGCAATAGTCAAGCCCCCTAGGTCCAATTAGATGACCTTTGCAAATAAAATCGAAAATTGACCTTTGGAGTTTAAACATAAAATAGATGTACAAAAATAGTAAAAATAGAAATAGAATATGTTGCTATGTTAAAAATATGTAAATGGAAGTAACAAAATTGATAGATCAGAAAACTTGCCCCCAGGCGAAGCCCAGGATGCGAAATAACATGCAGAGAATATGATGAGCGACGTTTTACAGTAATCTACAGATGCAATGCATAGAAATAACAAAGAGATCCTAATTACTAAATGCTTTTAATGATGATGCAAAGATGAAAATAAAAATATAAGAAAAACAATACAGTGCTTGATGGATGTTGAGGGAACAATGAGAAGAAGATGAGAGCCTCCACAAAAGGCACTTCGTCTTTTCACCAAGCTCACACCAACGGATCCACCAAGCCAAAAACAAATCATGCAATGTAGATCAAATCCAGAAGTTGCACTTCGAGGGTTAGTAGTGAAACACACAATGAAGAAGAAGCAACGAGAAAGCAGCAGAGAACAATCAGATCGTAAGCAAGAGTGTGTCATTCATGAGTTCATGTTTGTAGCAGTGTTCATGTTCATGTTATTAAAAATTGATTTTGATCTTCCTTTTATAGGCAAAGAAATAGGTCAAATAAACTCACAACCGATGCCAATAAACCCTAGGGTGGGTTTAACAGGTGGTCCAAGTGGGCCAAAAATAATAAAATAAATAAATAAAATAAATTAGAAACAACAAAAATGTGCCCCATAAAAGTGGGACGCGACGTCACACTTGTTGGACCCCCATGCGGTTTTAATGCATTTAAAAGGGTCAAACAAAGTCAAAACAGGTCATATCATATACCGTTGGAAAGCTCTTTTTGAGCCCGATCTAATGGTATAGGATTTAGAAGAAATGGAGAAGATTTAGTAGGGTAAAAATTATCTCAAATATGACCCTATGTTTTTAAGGAGAAAACAAGACATCTAAGGAAAATTATTCACCTTAGTGGGTCAATTTTCCGTGTCTACATTTTGCCCCCTCTTTGATGTATTTAAGGCCAAGTAAATACATCAAAGAAATATGTAGACTCCTATGGGCAAGAAAACAACAAACATAGAGAAGGGGTGGCCGGGTTTGGGCAAAGGGGTAGTGCAAGAGGGGTATCACAAAGGACACTCTAGACTCTTGCATACTAGGCGAGGCATTACTACCACTAATGCCTCTATGGCTAGGGTGCCCCCTCGAGTTTTTATGAAACACCATTAGTGCATAAAAACTCGAAAAGAGTTGACGTAGAAGAAGAAGCAAAAACACCAACAAAGAGGATTGTATCAAATGTGAAGTGCATAGAGGAAGAGAGGAAAATGAGGTGAAAATAACAAAAAGGAAGTTTACAAGAAGAGAACTCCAAAGGTCAATCATCTGAAATCGAGAAGAACGAGAAATGAGAACCCTGACTAGAGGGTGTTATGCTCAAAATATGGTCCATGTATGGAGTGGAAGACCCACCAGGGGTGTAGTACTCGCTAAGTATGGACCAATGAACCAAATGTAGAGCGTAACCCATGATGGGTGATTGCTCGTAATGATGAAGTGTAACCCGCTATGGGTGATTGCTCACTGATGACTATTGTGGGGTGATTACCCACTAGGATGTATGTCGAGGCCTACTGTCAATGGCCAAGGAGTTGATCCTGTAATGGGGTGTTGAGCCCACTGAGTCAAAAGAGAGACGTAACCCGATAGGGTGTTACAATGTATGTTGAAGTTCATGAAGTATGTAATGTGAGTACTACCCGATAGGGTGTATAAATGCATAAATGGACCAAGCAATATGAGCATAACACAATATGTGTGTGCATGTGCTAGAAGAAATAAGAGGAAGAACATGAGGATCAAGTAAGTGTGTGTGTGCCCCCAGCTTGAAGTTTCAGCTAGTGAAAATTCAAGGGGGGAAGTATACAAACAAAAGAGAGAATGTACATCCTTATCTGATCAAGGAAAACAAAAGACAAATAAGAATTATGCAAAAGACAAGGATATACCTAAAGAAAAATTGTAGTCCTTGACTTTGGAGAGGGATGGTGAATATTGTAAAACTTGCAAAGTCAAGGGATACAATGAAGAAGAGAGAAAGAAGAATGAACAATAAAAACCAAGGAGAGAAGAAAGGATGGAAGTGCAAGGGCCCTAGGTTGGGGATTTTCTAGGCATCAAAACCCTAGTGGAAGTGCAATGCATGTGAACTATGTCCTAACTAGGTATCATCACATGCCATTATCGCAGATCCCCAGAAACTATATGAACAAGCAGTCATGAGCAAGCAACAATGCAATTTATGACAAGCGAAGATGCAAGAACAAAATGTCAAGCAACCATGCATAATATGACAAGCATCCATGCAAGATATGTCAGACAAACATGCAATATGAACTAACTAAATGCAAGTGCGAAGAATCAAGCATAATATCTTTTCAAATGCATTATATTCATTGGTTCTTTAAGTTCTTTACCATCCATAGAAGCTAACTTATAAGCACCTGAACCAAACTTAGCCATCACAACAAATGGACCTAACCAATTGGGCTGAAATTTACCTCGAAGATCAACACGAGTGTTAGTATTCTTTTGATTTTCTTTGAGGACAAGGTCCCCGATCTCAAAAGAATGATTGCAAACTTTCTTAGAGTAAGATCATTGGAGCCTTTCTTGGTAGGCTCGTAAGTGCTCTAAGGCATGGATACGCTTCTCATCCAACAACTCCAATTGGTGTAGGTGGTCTGCATGATACTCATCACCGACCTCAGCATCTTGCAACAAGATGCGCAAAGAGGGAACTTCTAACTCAAAAGGGAACACTGCCTCCGACCCATATACCAAGACATATGGAGAGGCCCCTATGGGGGTACGCACACTGGTACGGTAGGCCCACAGGGCAGAGTAAAGTTGGGCATGCCAATCATGACCAGATTTACTAACCAACTTCTTCAAAATCTTGATCAAGGATTTGTTGGATGCTTCGTCTTGTCCATTACCCTGAGGGTAATAAGGAGTCGACCATCTATGCTAAATTTTATACTTAGCATAGAGATTACGGACATCCTTGTTCTTGAAAGGAGTGTCATTGTCAAAAATGATTACCGAAGGTATCCCAAACCTACAAAGAATCTGATTAAAGATGAACTTGGAAACTTGAGTTCCAGTCACCGTAACCAGGGGCATAGCTTCGACCCATTTAGTGAAATACTCAGTCATGGTAATGATGAACTTATGACCATCCGACGACACAGGATTAACCTTCCCTATGATGTCCAATCCCCACATGGAGAATGACCAGGGGGAAGAGATAACCTAAAGGTCCTGAGAAGGAGCATGAATAAGATGATCATGACGCTGACACTTGTCACAATGTCGAACAAAGTCACATGCATCTTTCTCCATGGAAGGCCAATAATAACCCATACGAAGGATATTTTTAGCAATAGCATTACCGCTAAAATGGCCTCCACAAGAACCTTCATGAGCATCACTAAGAGCGAGTTGGGCTTCATCGAAGTTAAGGCATCGTAAGAGAATACCTTCAAAAGAACGTCTATACAGAGTATTGCCAATTATAATGAATCGACATGCTCTTTTGCATAACATCTTACGTTGATTGTGATCAAGACCTTCAGGTATCGATCCATCTTTAAGGAAGTTAAATATGTCATTATACCAAGGCTCAGATGGGGTATCTCCGATGGTCAAACAATCTAAAGGAACCAAACAAGAACTCAAAGATGCTGGTTCTCGAAGTTGGTGAATGATAATCGAAGCTTGATCATCTTCTAACTCCAAGGGGAATAGAGATGTAGCAGCAACCATGGCATCTGCATGGCGGTTTGAGGATCTAGGGATAGACTCTATGGTTACCTACTCAAAAGAAGACAACAACTGAGTGATAATATCTTTATATGGTTTAAGTTTATCATCTCGAGTCTGATAAACATCATTGATTTGATTAACCACAAGTTGAGAATCACCAAAGATAGCAAGGACTTTAACTTGCAAAGTTAAAGTTGCTCTTAGACCAAGAATTAAAGCTTCATATTCTACAATATTATTTGTGCAAGAAAAATGAAGTTTAAAAGACAAAGGGATGAGTTGTTTGTGTGGTGTTACTAGAATGACTCTAGCTCCAGCACCCTTCATGCATCGGGCTCCATCAAAAAACAAAGTCCAAGACTTGGACTCTTCAATGTCAATATTGAAGCACTCATCAAGAAACTCAACAACTAGGGGATGGGTAGCTTCTAGAGGAGTGGAGGCTAGCTGATCAGCAATCACCTGACCCTTGATAGCCTTCTGACCTATGAAAGTTAGATCAAACTCACTAAGGGCCAACACCCATTTAGCAGCTCGATCGAAAAGGTGAGGTTTAGACATTAGATAACGCAAAGGGTCAAACTTGGCTACAACTAAAGTCTTATGGCTAAGCATATAGTGTCTCAAATTTTGGGAAGCAAACACTACAACAAGGCAAAGCTTCTCTAAGGGAGTGTACCTGGTCTCATAGCTAACTAAAGTTCTACTAATATAGTAGATAGCTCGTTCCTTATTTTCATCATCATGTTGGGCGAGCATGGCACCTAAATCTTGTGTCGTAGCAGCTATGTAAAGCAACAAGTGCCTACCAGGTACAGGAGGAACTAAGACAGGTGGGGAAGTGAGATATCTTTTGAGGTCATCAAAAGCTTTCTGACATGCATCATCCCACTTAAATACTACATCCTTCTTAAGAAGTTGAAGGAAAGGCTGAGACTTATCGGCTAACTGGGCGATGAACCTACGCATATACTGCAATTTGCCTTGCAGACTACGTAGTTCAGTCAGGGTACAAGGAGGAGGCATATCCATAATAGCTGCTATCTTGGAAGGGTCTACTTCAATGCCTCACCTAGACACCACAAAGCCTAACAACTTGCTAGATGTGACTCCGAACACACACTTAGCGGGTTTAAGATGAACTTTAAATTGTCAGACTCGGTCAAATATTCATCTTAAATCATGAACATGATCCTTCCGTTCTAAAGAATGAGCCAAAAGATCATCCACATAATCCTGAAGGATATCGTGCATCATATCATGAAAGATATAAGTCATAGCCCATTGATAGGTAGCTCCTACATTTTTAAGGCCAAAAGGCATGACCTTCCAGCAGAAGGTACCCTAGGGAGTAGTGAATGTTGTCTTGGCCTGATCTTCAGGAGCAATCATAATCTGATTGTAACCTGAGAAACCATCCATAAGTGAAAGCATCCCACATTTGGCAGTGAAATCTACAATCTGATCTATGTTGGGCAGGGGAAAATCATCCTTGGGACATGCTAAGTTAATGTCCCAAAAGTCGGTGCATACTCTGATTGTTCCTTCCTTTTTAGCTACGGGAATGATATTGGAAATCCAATCAGAATAGTCGATGGCTTTGATAAAACCGACATCAAGGAGTTTTTGGAGCTCCTCCTTGATTGAAAGGGTGACCTTCGGATGCATCTTCCAAAGTTTTTGTTTAACAGGCTTAGCATTAGGTCTCACTACCAAATGATGCATAACAAGGGAGGGATCAAGCCCTGGCATGTCGACGTATGACCAAGCAAAAATATCTTGATACTCTTTCAATAAATTGGTCAATTGCTCCCGCTCGTCCATAGTCAGAGCTTTTCCTAACTTAAGGATTCTAGGGGTTTCCTCAGAACCTATGTTCACATCTAGGGTCTCCTCAATAAGAATAGTCAAATCATCCTCAAGAGGAGGCGGGGCAGGAATTACTCCTAATTGCTCAAGGTCCTCGGGAGACATAGAACCAAAGTCCACATGAGAATTAGAAGACTCAACCTGCGCTATGCAAGGGACTGACCCATCAAAGTCAATGTCATCCTGAAGTAAAGCTTCATTTATAACATGTAACTCTAGGGTTAAGACTCTGGGAGAGGGTGGACCCTCATCCTCAACACTCCACTCTAAACCTTGATGAGATTTATCAAAGAGAAGATCTAAACAAGAAGAGTCATCTTGATCGGGTGATGAAATATTTGGAGGATTTTTAGAGGAAGATTGAGATGAATTAATTTGGGCTAAATCTTCTGGTGAGAAAAATTCAAATGGGTGGGGATCTCCCATGATGGAAATAATTTGATTTTCAAATTCAAATTTTAAACATTGATGAAAAGTAGAAGGGACGACCTTCATGGCATGGATCCAAGGTCGTCCAAGAAGAAGATTAAAATATGCAGGACATGACACCACATAAAACATTGTTTTTAAAATTTTAGGTCCAACCTTAAGAGGGAATACTATAGTACCACAAGTTGTCTGAGAATCATTACTGTATGTCTTGATAACATCATTAGATACACTTAAATATTCTTTTCCCAAACCAATATTCTATAAGAAATGATACGTGCAAACATTAAGTGAAGAACCATTGTCCACCATAACCCTTTTAATAAGAGTATCTCCAATACAAGTTGTAATATATAAAGATGAATCTTCTTGTATTCCTAGAGAAGCCATATCATTATCTGAGAATGTGAGAGAAGATTTCCCAAGAGAACCTACAACCTTTGTCACATCCTTAGGAGAAATATCTAAAAGTATTGGCTGTTGTTTTAAAACATTCATCATGGCTTCTTTATGAGGTTGAGAAGTCTGTAAAATTTCTAGAAGAGAGATATTTGTTGAAGCACTCATCTCCTGTTGAGATCGGTGAACTTGGTGACTTTGTACTAACCCTTCTGAAGTAGTTGTTATCATTCCAACCATATGATTATCATATTGATGTGGTACATTGTTGTAAGATACATGATTGGTTTATCTTGTTCTTTGGCTATTTGAAGATTGGAAATTACTGATGTCTATCCGGCCATCATCAATTAAATCTTGAACCACATGTTTCAACCTTTTACAAGAATTAGTCCAATGTCCTTCTACCCTATGATAAGCACAATATTGATCTGGTTTATACCAATGAGCTGAAGTATCTGGTTGTCCAATAGGAGGTAACTCAATTGCTTTAGCATCCAATAATTGTTTTAAAACTGCTTCCATAGATATACTAAGTCTTGTGAAATTCCTTTGAGGAGGTTTTTGAAGCACTATCTTTTGTAGGTTGTTGTTGACATTGTTAACAGGCCTACTATCATTATCACCTCTTGTATGTCTACTCTTATGTTGAGACTTAGTATATTTTTCTTCTCTATTCTTAAGCTGGCCTCTCTTAATGAGTGCTTGTTCCACTTTTCTGGCTAAGTCGATAGCTTGATCTAAAGATGTAACAGTAGTAGTCTCTAGTGCATATGATAACTGTTCTTGCAAATTACCAATAAATATATCAATCATATCCCTTTGTGACACATGTTGTCTTAACTTTCCAACTAAACTTCTCCAACGAGCTAAAAAGTTTGTAAAGCTTTCTTCCTTGTTTTTTTTTAAGTCATACAAATCTCTCATAGTCACTTCCTTCTCAATGTAAGCACTAAACTGATGAACAAACATTTCAGCTGTCTTTTCAAAACTTGTCAAAGAATAGTTGGGTAACCGATAATACCACTCTAATGCAACTCCACCAAGACTCTTTGGAAATGTTTTCAATAGAAGCATATCATCATAAACAATATCATGGCAAGCTATCCTGAAACATCTGAGATGCTCTATTGGATCCTCTATCCCATTATAGATTGGCAACACTGGCATAGGAAAATGCTTTGGATAAGGTCTTGCAGCAACAATAGGATCCAAAGGTTGACTACACATGTCCTTATAGCTATATGTAAACCTTGAAGGTTGCATCATATCCATCCTTGAAACTAATTGATTCACCACATTTGCTAAACTCTGCACATCTGAATTATATAAATTCCCAGTATTCCCTTGGATTAGTTTGGACATAGGAAATTTGTTGTTATATGTGGTGCCTGGAGGAGTGGAAATATTAACTTGTGGTGGGATAGAAGAAGTAGTGTTGACATTAGAAGATGAAGAAAGAAATTGAGAAATATTTTGGGTGTCACTACTAGTGGGAGGAATTACTATTTTTCTTCCAATATTGGTGGTTACAGTAGTGGCATAAGTAGGTTGACAAGTTTGATTACCATGATTCAAATGTGCATCAAATGATTGACTTGGAGATGGGATATTATTCTTTTCAAGTAATGATTCTTCCTCTAAAGCCAAATCTAATGCATGTTTATGATATTTATAAAAAGTCCATATATGTTCAAAGGATTTAAAAATAATATTTCCATTAGGGTCTTGGATGGGATCAAGATGACTATTATCTTGTTTTTCTAAGTTGTAATTTTCTTTATCAACTTGATCATTCTCATTAAAGATCTCATCAAACCTAAGGAGTTCTTTCCCTTTCTCAAGACCGGAAGCCATTGAGAAAGAGGAAGAAGACAAGAAGAAAAAAGCTAAAGAGAAGACACACCCACAAAAGAAATTATCTTTTTTTAAATATTTACACACAATTTTAATGATCTTGTTTAAATTTTTAAAGACAAAGGAGGTGTTCACGTCGGGTTCACCAAAGATGTAGAGGGGGAAAACTGCCCTACCACGTACGATTCCCTGAACAAAGAGGAGACCTGGATCCGCTGGGAAGGAGTCCTTTTGCAGGGGTGAACCGTGGGGGTATGTTGTACTCTACACTCGGTTAGCTAAACAAGTATTGGGGGGGTTCACCAGGAATGGTTTTAGGACTCGCTCCAAGTCCTTTTCGGGATACAAGAGAAGGAGACTCCTCAGGATATACAAGAAAAGTTTTAATGTGTTCACTTTAAACAAACAACCTAGGTTTGGCCTCACTAATTTTAAACTAAGAAGACAAATAATAATATTAACAAAAATTAAATGGAAATATAAACAAAGCAGAAATTAACTAACAGTACAAAATAAAATGGAATGCAAATATAGACAAATATAGAATACAAGAAATGCAAAATACAAGAGCTAACCTAATATGATTCTTTTCTTTGAATGAGGCTAACCTAGGGTTTTGTTTCAAGCAGTTTTTAAAACATAATTAACAAATTAATTAAAACAAAATTAATTAATTAAAATAAAATTATTTAATTAATTAAAAACAAAATTAACTAATTAATTAAAATATAATTAATTAAAGATAAATATGCAAGAATTAACCTAAATGTAAACTATATGCTTTTTAATATTCAGATGCCTAAGAATGTAGATCAAAAAACTAACAATAAGAACAAAATCACTTAACTCAAACCGATGGTTGATCCAAGCTTTAATTCTCCTTGCCCTAGTGAAGTCAAAATAAACCTGTTCTTGTAAAGACAAATAATGGACTAGAAAAATGTTTGATTAGCGTTAGGGGGCCTGCTTAGGCCACTGTAAGAGAGTCCTTGGAGGTGCAGCAATCAAGTCCCCTAGGTCCAATTAGATGACCTTTGCAAATAAAATCGAAAATTGACCTTTGGAGTTTAAACATAAAATATATGTACAGAAATAGTAAAAATAGAAATAGAATATGTTGCTATGTTAAAAATACGTAAATGGAAGTAACGGAATTGACAGATCAGAAAACTTGCCCCCAGGCGAAGCCCAGGATGCGAAATAACATGCAAAGAATATGATGAGCGACGTTTTATAGTAATCTACAGATGCAATGCATAGAAATAACAAAGAGATCCTAATTACTAAATGCTTTTAATGATGATGCAAAGACAGAAATAAAAATATAAGAAAAATAATACAGTGCTTGACGGATGTTGAGGGAACAACGAGAAGAAGATGAGAGCCTCCACAAAAGGCACTTCGTCTTTTCACCAAGCTCACACCAACGGATCCACCAAGCCGAAAACAAATCACGCAATGTAGATCAAATCCAGAAGTTGCACTTCGGGGGTTAGTAGTGAAACACACAATGAAGAAGAAGCAGTGAGAAAGCAACAGAGAACAATCAGATCATAAGCAAGAGCGTGTCGTTCGTGAGTTCGTGTTTGTAGCAGTGTTCATGTTCAGTGTTTAAAAATTGATTTTGATCTTCCTTTTATAGGCAAAGAAATAGGTCAAATAAACTCACAGTCGATGCCAATAAACCCTAGGGCGGGTTTAACAGGTGGTCCAAGTGGGCCAAAAATAATAAAAGAAATAAATAAAATAAAATAATTAAATTAGAAACAACAAAAATGTGCCCCATAAAAGTGGGACGCGACGTCACACCTGTTGGACCCCCATGCAGTTTTAATGCATTTAAAAGGGTCAAACAAAGTCAAAATAGGTCATATCATATACCGTTGGAAAGCTCTTTTTGAGCCCGATCTAACGGTATAGGATTTAGAAGAAATGGAGAAGATTTAGTAGGGTAAAAATTGGCTCAAATATGACCCTACGTTTTATAAGGAGAAAACAAGACATCTAAGGAAAATTATTCACCTTAGTGGGTCAATTTTTCATGTCTACAGGGATATCTCGAAGGTTTGACTCCCTATGGATGGTATTTATGTTATGATAAGACTTGGGATGCCATTTAGGGATGGCCAAATCTTATGGAATGATTTGGATATGTTCAATGGTCACGGAACCTGATTCCCTCTCTAGATTGGAAGTCTTGCTCACCATGGGAGGTCTCCCGGCCATAATTTTTTTTTGACTTCCAAAGAAAAGTTGTAAGTGTTATATATAAAAAAAATCAGTGCGAAAAGCTGATCATAATGAGCTATAAATCAAAAATATGATTTCCAGGTCAAAAATTTATATTTTTGAAATAATTGGCCAACCGGGGCCTGTGGGGAAATGCCTACTTTTAGGAATTTTTAGGAAATTTTGAACCATGAAGAGTTACGATTTAAAATTTTGGCGAGAGGTGTACAAGGGGCTAACTAAGACAAAAAAATAAATTTGGCAAATTTTGGAGTTGTCTAGCCCATTTTATGTCTATTTTAGTGCAGTTTTTTGTTATTTTTGGCTTCAAAAATAGAGTAAACATAAAACCAATTTAACTTTTTCATTATAGCTCTGATTTGCATGATTTTCGATCCATTGGATGCAAAATCAAAAAGTAGATTTTTACTTAGGGTTAGGTTGATTACCCCAATAATAAAGAAACACACAAAGCGTACAATATGATTATCTCTTTAAAGGATTAGATGTGTGTCCTAAGAACTTGTTTTGTGTGTTTAGATTTGTTATTGATATTGTTTTCTTGTTTATGTTTTGGACTTAAAATGAGGAAACTCAATAAAATTGGAGCCTAGGAACACTAGTGCTGAACATGATTTCTCAAAAGAGTCTAGGGTACATCACTTAAATCCCAATGGGGGGTTCGCCTAGCTCTACCACTATGAAATAGTGGGAGACAATTTGAACACAAGTGACCTGTGCCAACTAAAAAGGAGTTATCTATTCTATATAAGGACATATAGGGGGCAAACCAGTGGAATGAGATGAATTCCAATGTCACCGATATGAATTATGAGTCGGTGATGAAATCCAACCTTACCAATGTTATTGTAGAACGTGCAAGTGTGTGGGGTTCTTTTTAACCTTGTATGTAAATAAAATGCATCATCCAACAAACATGATATTTACTATATGCCTAATATATGTTGGAAGTTAAAATGGTAAAATGGTAAAAAAATTGTTTTCAATGGTAAGCTTTGACCTTACCCTTTTACCCTTGGATGACAACCGAGTCAACATGATAGGATGACATGGACGGTAGGAGTTTGACTCCTAATTTTATTTTCCTTTCCTTCCTATTTCTTCTCTTCCAAATATATCTCAACAACCTTAGGGAACACTATATAATACTTTGTATTTTTTGACTTTGGTCAATGGATTAATGAATAGTGAATTTTTGTATTTCAACTTGTGATTACAATATCTAGTATTAGAGTGGAGGGTGTCTAGAGTTTAACCACAAGCTAGGCATGGATCCTAAGGAGGCCCAAAAGCAAGGCACATATATCGAAGAGGTCGAGGAGGCCCACATGAGCGAGCCCACAGGAAGCACAAATCTTGAGGAGGTCAAGAGGGCCCATAGAACGTGAACTAAGGTGAGGTCGAGAGGAGGCCCATCGAGAGCACATAGTTCAAGGTTGACTAGTTGACCAACAGATACCAGGCATGATTCCCTAGGAGACTTGGCAGAACGTAGACTAGAGGCAGACACATGGCGAGCAAACCAGAGGCAGACATGTTACGAGCGAACTAGAGGCAAACATGTGGTGAGCAGACATCGATGAAGATAAGTGGTAAACACAATAAGTAGTGATGTGGTAGACACAGTAAGCAGTGACATGGCAGACAAGTGGTGGACACAGTGACATGGCTGTAGCACCCTAAAATTGGCGCAGTCAAATTGGAATAATTACATTCACCTTAGTAGATAAATTTAAATTCAAATTTAACCTCCCAAACCGCCCGTTAACCACCGAGAAACCCGTTTCCCCTTTTTCTGAGCCATTTTTAGAGGTTGTTTTGACCGTTGGACGATATCGTCGCCGATTAGACGATATCGCCCCAGATTTGACGATTTCATCTGGACTAGAACGTCCAGACGATTTTGTCACAAAACTAAATTTGCATAGATAGACTCTGTTCCAACGGGTCTCCAATTCGGGCAGAAGCGTGTCTGAGTCGTTGGGACCCTTCCCCCGTTGGAGATCTCCCCAAATTGGGAAGATCTCCAACCTCCCAACAACTTTCCCTAAGCCTATTTAACTCTAAGACTTTTCCCTCCCCAACCCCTGGCTGAATTTTTATGCAAATCGACTCCCTATGTGTTAGAACTTCTCAAATTTGCTTTTTGCACTATTCCTATAGTAATTTTATTGCAGGTATATCACTGGTTTTCAGTCGGAGCCAGCACCTATCGTAGCCGACGAACCTGTCAATATCAGAGGCGATCCTGTCAAATTAGGGATGATCTCGTACTGATGCGAGACGATATCGACTGCAGCATACATCGAGGCAATCAGTGCCTGAAGTTTGCTCTTCTCTCTTTTCTCTCTGTCATTTTATACTATAAATCAGATCATTTATTTAGTTTTATTCTACTTTGCATCCGGAGTTCACCCATCTAGTTTAGATTGCACATTAAATTCATGATTTGCCATCATAATGCAATTATTCTGTTTTACTTTATGTTTTAAATTATTGCTTAGTATTCACCTTGTTCTTTAGCATATTTTGCCTCTGTTTTGCATAGTAGAATTGCTTGTATTTTGCATCTGTTCTCTGTTTTGTAGGTTTCTGACGAATTCGTTTGACGAATTCATCAGATCTGAGACGATTATGTCTGTCTCAGGCGATCCTGTCAGATTCTAGATGATTTTGACAGATTGCAGGCGATTTTGTCGAATCCCAGACGATCCAGACTACTTCAAGCATCAGAAACTTCATCAGACATCCCGGATCAGGTAATATCCATTAGCCTCCTGCAAATTCTCTATTTTTTTGCTTTCGATCTATTTACTAGTATTCATTTAAATTGCATTTTCATGTAGTTTAAGTTAGAATCATTCGGCCAAACCTAGGATGAATGTTTAAGGATAAAACAAACCCATTAAAACACATTCCCAAAACCTAGGCATGGAAACTGCCGCCAAATTTTTCCTGGTGAACCCACCATCCGTCGACAAATCACCAAAATGCACCTCCCTTGAGAGGCGGGACCTTCACAAAGTCCTCTCGTCCGAGGTACCGCATCATCCTTTTCCCATCCTCATTCCGGGCGCGGATCCAATAGCCTGAAGGTAGGGATGCGAAAAATTTGGAGCGATACATTTTGGTGAACCCGACGTGAATGCATCATAACCTTTTGAAAACAAAAACAAAAACAAAGCAAAAAAAAAACAATAGAACAACCAAAACATAAATGCATTTAGATTCAAAATATATATATATATATATATATATATATATATATATATATATATATATATATATATATATATATATATATATGTATACAAGAAAAACAAAAACAAAATCATCATTTCATGTTTATATATTTTAGATTCAATTCTAAATAGTAGATGCTAAATATTGCTTTTAGAAGTACTAAAGAAACCATGAGTTTTTACTCAAATCAATATGAGCCCATCAGTAATGTTGGAAGAATTCAGCCAAATACATTTGTTGATTATGACCAACCTCATCCCTATTCAACATCACCTCCATCACACTTCTCTCATTTTTCATCCTTACCCCAACAAGACAATCCCTTTGCCAATCCTCTTCATAAAGATATTATCTATTCTCCCATATATCCATATTATGTCTATCAATCCACATATAATCCTCCACCACATTTTCAATACTCTTCTTTCAATACAACACATCCATTTCAACAAGAAAATACTTATTCTTCCAATTCTACCATGCACTCACCTCCTACATCGCAATCTTCCTATCATCATTCTACCCATAACAAAGAAATTAGAGGTGAGAAACCATTAGGCCCTTTTATGATGAAATTCCTAAAGCATTTATCAAAAACCTCTCAAAAACCTTCATCACGTACATTTACAAAGCTCAATCAACTAATGGATATAATTCTCAAGTATTTACTTGACACAAATAAGATTGAACTGCCTTCCATAAGACAACATAATACCACAACAGATTGGTTTAAACCTGAGCTACATTGTGAATATCATAGAGTAGATGGACATATGACACAAAATTGTAAAGATTTAAGATGTGCAATTCAAGATTTGATTGATAAGGGTCTTTTTAATATAAAGGAATTACAATCTACAACTGATTATAAATCTTCGATAAACAATCAAACCCCTACACAACAAATGCCAATAATCAATCAAGACATGGGGATCTCCCAAGAACCCCTATTCAATTATCAACAACAAGAGACCAATCAAATATTGCATGTTAATGTGTCCCATCATGATGATATTATTAATATTGTAACAAAAACTACAAATGAGCAACCTCAAGTTCAATCAACTCAATCTGATATTCAAGATATGGATTGCTCATTTGACCAACCTTCAAAACTATATTTGACTCTAGAGAATGATCCAAAATGGAATGTAAGCATAGAAAGCTCATCTTTAGAATCAAAATCTCAATCTGAAATCCACTTTGATAACCAACAACAAGTGATTAATCCTCAAGCAAAGATATCCCTTTTAGAAGTATTACAAATTTATCACAAGGAAATTTTGTTCAAAATACCTAGCCAACAATTTGTTCCTCATCATATTTTCTCTAAGAACATAATTAATGTTATAAACCCTCTTGAGGTTAACCCTATTTCATTCTATGATGAGGATATTCCTTCCTCTACTCCACAAGAAGACTCCTATCTTTACATTATCAAATCTCGTAAAGAAACACTTGTTAGAACTATCATGGTAGATAACGACTCCTCTCTTAATTTATACACTTATCAATTATTCCAAAAACTCAAAACAAAGGAAGAAGATATTAATGAATCAAATATTATTATAAAATATTTTAACAATGAAATTCAAGAAGCTCAAGCTACTATAATTCTTCCTCCTAATATTGGATCCAAGATCTTGGATACTTTGTGTTATATAGCATATTGCTCTTCACCTTACAACCCACTTCTCAGAAGTCCTTGGATTCATACGATGAAGGTTGTCCCTTCCACTCTCCACCAATGTTTGAAGTTTGAAATTGCAAATAAAATTGTTACCATACATGGTGACCCAACACCATTTGAAGAATATTTAACGATTGAAACATCAAGTTCTATATATTATTTATTATCACAATTCTCTTCTATCCATCACTTTTTTTTATCCATATATGATCATCTTTGTTTACCAAATAACATCCATGCATATCTTTCACATATACTTTCTCTATCTTATCAATATTTGGAATATAGTGATAAGAATGAAGAACTTTCTTATCCTTCTTACATTTTATTTTGTAACATGATAAATTTTACACATATAAAAGTCAAATCTTTTTCTACATTATTCTACATTATAACAAAGCTTTTGTTATCACTACCTTTTATTTATCATCTTTTGTCCTTACCTTCACCTCAACCAAATTATCCTTCAAAACCTCCTTTGATTTTGAAGCAACCTTAGACATGTTATACTCAAATAACCTTGTATAGTGTATATAGATCATCTTGTATATACCACCAATTTCAATTCATAAATTAAAATCAAAATACAAAAAAAAATCAAAATCCTCAAAATCTTCAAAAAAATACTAATGCAACTAAGGACCTTAAAGGTAAATTCGAGCCCAATTGGCTTGGACCATACATTATTACTACAAAATTTGAATCAGGAGCATATAAATTATCTACCTTAGATGGTAAAGAACTTACAGAACCCATGAATATTTTGCATCTCAAACGTTATTATGCATAAATTTGGTCATTTCATCCATGTATATATTTGTTCAAAATCATTACCTTGTATTTCTTTCAATTTATTCAAAAACCCCAAAAACATTCATAAAATCTTCAAAAATCTTCAAAAATATTTATTGCATTTATTTAAAGCACTTGTAAAGTTCCTTTTGCTCAAAACAAAAATCAACATAAAAATCCAAAAACAGCTATATGCTTGACTCTTTCGAAACCAAAACAATATGCAAAAGAAAGAGAGAGTCAACATTCTCAAAACTTTCTCAAAATCATTATTTTCTTACAATTATTGCAATTATATGTTTCAACTTATTTTGGATAAAATTAGCATTTATTTAGCATCCCTCACTCGCACAATCACAACAATAAATATCTTGATTTTATCTGGCATGATTACTAATCTCTCTTATATCAAAGTTCACAAAATTCAATTAAAGAAAGTTTGAGCATAGAGAATTGATCTTGTTATTTACTTAAACCAAGCACATCTTTTCACAATAAAATGATTATATTTGTAATTTCCATGTTTTGCTACATAGTAGAACTGATTTCTTGAGTGAAAAGTTTCCCCTGCTATCCTATCATGCACACGGTTTAGAATCTTTGAGAATTGGCAAAAGGACAAGCTCACCCCTACCCAGAATAAAAATCCCTTGCTCTACAGCTAATCCGAGCAAGTATCCCTAGAAAAAGAAAAGAAAAATTCAAGAAAAAAAAGAGAGGGAAAAGAAAAATGTTATTTCAGCAATGTTCCAAGCATTATCAAGCAAAATAAATACAAAAAGAAAAATAAGTAAAGTTCAAAAGAAAGCAAGAAAGCAATAAAATCCCTTTCCCTACCCTTTGAAAAGAAAAGAAGGGTTGATGAGCTTGAATCCCTGGAATTCTTAATTATTCGAAAACTGTGAGGTAAGCCCCATAACAGGTGGTTTGTGCCCAACCCGCTTGGCCTTGGGTAACTCCTAGCGTGGCGATATGTCCGTCACATTAGTGACCTTCTTTTGTACGGACCTATGTCTCGCTTATGGATTAGCTAGCTCTTGATAATCCGATCTACATAGTAGCCTAGTATGGTTATATGCATCTACATCATGGTTAATGAACACTTATTTGGTTTCTTCAAATCACTTGTATCATAGTATCTTGCTCAAATCTGGTAAATGAACAATGCAATTGCACACACATTTGTATTTGAGAGATTTTGTCTATCATTATGATAAATCAAGATGGGAAATGAATTCACATATGCACATGGGATTCCTTATAAATCTAACTTTTTATCTTCAAAATACTTTGAAATTTATTTTTGCAACTTGTTTGGAATCAATCAAGTACAGTTGTTTACCACAAAGACAACTATATAATAGAAAAATCAACAATTTCTTTCAAAAATATACAATTAAAAATATACATATCTGATTGACTTTCGCAACGATGGTATAGTTTCAAAACCAAAATTGAAATTTTATGCCTAGCGCAAGTCCTCATTATCATATTTTCTGTTCATCAAAAATCAATCATGCAATAAAACTATCCTTTTTTGGATTTTTGCGATGATGGTATAAGTCTATACCTACATATTCTATACCTAGCGCAAACCATTGTACCAATTTTATTTTCCATTTATTCAAAAATCATGAAAACCATATGACTTAATTCATTATGTTACACAAATTATGCTTTTCAAAAGCAAACACATTATCATTATTTCATGTCATTATGTCAACCTTTAACTTTGCAATGATGGTATAATTCCTAAAGGAATTATTCACAAATTTTATCACACTTAGGGATTTATGCCTAGCAAAAATCATTTTAAACAATATTTCATGCATAATATTTTTCATGAAAATCTGAAAACAAACCATCATCATCATCATCATCATTTGCACTATTGCACCAAAGTCTTAAGACAGTCTCTTAAGCACTCTTTTACTTTTCGCAATATTTCTATACTGGGATTAGCTTGACGACCGAGTGAGCAGCGACTCCATGAAATGGTCTATAATAGCGACAATGTCCTTTGAAATTATTGTTAAAAGTCCCCTTTTATTTTATCAAATCATTGCATCACAAACAATCAATTTGTTACCTCAGATTATTTCATTTAAAATATTTATAGCATGACATCCAAGTTATAATATTTTCCAAAACGACATAATTACATGAATCATCAATAAAATCATTACATCAATCAAATCTATCAATTACATCAAACATAAAAAGCATCATAAGTATCACATAAGACAAGTCATATACTAAAAAATATCTCATCTATATATATCAACAGAATATATACATCATCAAAACTGGATTGGTATGCCACAATCTGTACCTCGACATACTCAATCCTCTATCAATACAAGTATAATACAATATCAGTAGCAATATCCCACCCTCTAGCCTCGAGAGCCTCTAGAGCTCTCGGCCTCATCTCCTCCCCCGCCCTGCGGAGGATGAGGTGGTCCCATCGCAGTATGTGTGGTACTGCGAGTCCTCGTCGTCGACCGGGATGAGCTCCTCGTCGACCCTATCCTGATCGGATCGGCTATGGCAGCCGGCACCTGTATCCTCTGGCCCTCCGGCACCGCCTGGTAGTATAGCACCTGATAGAATGCGGTCTGAGAAACCGATCGCATCAGCTCCTGAGTGCTCACCCCTCCGCCTCGTGCCCTGAGACGTGCATTCTCGTCTCGCAGCTGTGACACCTCAGCCTGGTGCTATGCAGCTGCATCCTATAGTGTCTGCACCTGAGCTTGCAGATGATCCCTCTCTGCCTGGAGAGTAGCCATCTTGCTACTCTCTCTTGTATCCACGCCCTTGCCCTTATCGGGCGATGGTGGCTTCTATGGATATGGGGGTCTCGCCTCCCTCCTCTCCCTCTCCCTCTGTCGTGACCGCTCCTGTGCCTGTGGCCTCCTCTGCTCTCTCCCGCCGCAACCCTGGGCCGCCTCTATCGCTGCCTGGCGTCGCCTCCTTATCCGACGCACAATTGCGTGGATCGGACCCTGTGCCCTCGTCATCCGAGGAGGGCGGATGCCTGCATACCAGGCATCGTAGCCATCGGCTACTCCTGCGTCGTCCCCATCCACTGGATGGATGGGGGCATCGTCCGCGTCCTGACTCCAGAATCACTGCATGTCTGGAGCCCCGCTAACTGTGGTGTTATCCCGGATGGTCTGAGAAAACTCGTAATCCCTGAGAGATGGGATCCCCCGTCGTAGACCGAACCGTCGCAAAACTCGATCGTAGCGGTGGAGCTCCACCTATCCCCTCTCCATCCTCGGCCAACGAGACTCGCCCGATGCGAGCCGGCTCTGTGCGTCCTCTCGCCCACCCCGGATCCCGCCTCCATGGCCTCCGGGTGATCCGGTCCGGGACCAAGTCATCCGATGAGTCTCCGGGACACCGGCAGGTCGATCCGTCGCTGTGCCCTTCTTTGGAGCCACCAGTAGAAGACTCAGGGCCTCTCCCCATCAACCCCTGCCAGTGGAAGCCCTACCGGCCTCTGCACCGCAATGTGCTCTCAGCACCAAACCTGTAGTAGCGATGTCATCACCAGACATCGCCCGACCTTGTACACGACCCCGTAAAGGATCCTGTACAGCCGGCATAGTACAAAGCTGCCCCAAGAAAATCTATAGCCATGGTCGCGCATATCGCAGATCACATCTGCGAGCATCCACGACACCCTGCATCCGCTCTGGTGGCACAGCAGAAGTCCACCAACCACTCCAGCCAAAACTCGTGTCAGTGTAGATGCCCCAGGCATCTGGCGCAGTGCCTCGATGTTCACTCCGCCCTTCTCCAGGGCAAAGCTTGGGTCACCGCAGAGTCGTCCCATCGCATGGCCCTGATTGGCCGTAGGTGTGATCATCCTCCCTTGTATGGGGATTCTAATAATCCTCCATACATCCTCTAGTGTGGGAGTCATCTCCCCTGTCGATAACCGGAAGCATGAAGAGCCCGGTACCACCTCTCTGCTAGGGCTGTCAGTAGCCCCATGTCAATAGAAACCTGCGGCATCTCTGCCACATGCTGCAAGCCGGCCTATGCCAGCAGATCCCGCTCTGCCTGGGTGAGAGCGGCCAAGTCATCTCTCAACCCGCCGTATTTCCACTCTCTGCTCTTTAGTAGTCCTCTCTGCAAACATAAACAATCAAAACAACAAACAATCATTAATAACAATTTCAGTAATAAAAAATACAACTTAAAGATCAAATTTTTGCAATTGATGATATCGCCCACTATTGGATGATATCGTCCCAAATTTGAGCAAAATCGTCTCCGATTTCGCGTGTCAAAATCGTCTCTAATTTGACGAAATCGTCCCTTTTTCGCCGATTTCACCCTTGGGCGAAATTGACGAACTTGAGACGATTTCGTCGAACTAGGGACGATTTCGTCCGGATGACGTCGACGGCCAAAAACGGCCGCGATGCTCAAAATTCATCCTAAAATTCCTCTAAAAAGAATGTAAAATTCCAATTAAATCACTCTAAATTGAGTTTAAACCCTTACCCGTAGACCGCGGTGGACCTCTGCAGATCTGTGCGCTGTCTCTACCATTTTTGCTCCAGAGCTCTAAAAACAGTAAAATGAACAGTAACAATGAATTAGGGTTTTACCCTATTTTTCTTAATTTTATTCAAAATAATTCTCAAATAATTTTTTTTGCTTTTTCGCGTTTTTACCTCAAACGTTCGATTTGGGTAAAAACACGGAGGGGGCACCATAGTAAGTTATCGTACGATTCGACCAAGAATCGTCGCCTAAAAATGGGAATAATTTTTTGCTTTCTCGTAGATCGAGAAGAACTTATCTTTAACGCATTTTCTTCGAAAAATTCGCTAAAGAGGGGGCAAAATGTAGCACCCTAAAATTGACGCAGTCAAATTGGAATAATTACATTCACCTTAGTAAATAAATTTAAATTCAAATTTAACCTCCCAAACCGCCCGTTAACCGTCGAGAAACCCGTTTCCCCTTTTTCCACGCCATTTTTAGAGGTTGTTTTGACCGTTGGACGATATCGTCGCCGATCAGACGATATCGCCCCAGATTTGACAGACGATTTTGTCGCAAAACTGAATTTGCATAGATAGACTCTGTTCCAACGGGTCTCCAATTCGGGCAGAAGCGTGTCTGCGCCGTTGGGAGATCTCCCAAATTGGGAAGATCTCCAACCTCCCAACAACTTTCCCTAAGCCTATTTAACTCTAAGACTTTTCCCTCCCCAACCCCTGGCTGAATTTTTATGCAAATCGACTCCCTATGTGTTAGAACTTCTCAAATTTGCTTTTTGCACTATTCCTATAGTAATTTTATTACAGGTATATCACTGGTTTTCAGTCGGAGCCAGCACCTATCGCAGCTCGACGAACCTCGTCAAGATCGGAGGCGATCCTGTCAAATTAGGGACGATCTCGTACGATGCGAGACGATCTCGATTGCAAGCATACATCGAGGCAATCGATGCTCGAAGTTTGCTCTTCTCTCTTTTCTCTCTGTCATTTTATACTATAAATCAGATCATTTATTTAGTTTTTATTCTACTTTGCATCTGGAGTTCACCCATCTAGTTTAGATTGCACATTAAATTCATGATTTGCCATCATAATGCAGTGATCTATTTTACTTTCTGTTTTAAATTATTGCTTAGTATTCACCTTGTTCTTTAGCATATTTTGCCTCTGTTTTGCATAGTAGAATTGCTTGTATTTTGCATCTGTTCTCTGTTTTGCAGGTTTCTGACGAATTCGTTTGACGAATTCGTCAGATCTGAGACGATTCTGTCTGTCTCAAGCGATCCTGTCAGATTCCAGACGATTCTGACAGATTGCAGGCGATTTTGTCGAATCCCAGATGATCCAGACTACTTCAAGCATCAAAAACTTCATCAGACATCCCGGATCAGGTAATCTCCATTAGCCTCCCGCCAAATTCTCTCTTTTTTTGCTTTCGACTGCTTATCGTATTCATTTAAATTGCATTTTCATGTAGTTTAAGTTAGAATCATTCGGCCAAACCTAGGATGAATGTTTAAGGATAAAACGAACCCATTAAAACACATTCCCAAAACCTAGGCGTGGAAACTGCTGCCAAATGTTTCCTAGTGAACCCACAATCCATCGAAAAATCACCAAAATGCACCTCCCTTGAGAGGCGGGACCTTCGCAAAGTCCTCTCGTTCGAGGTACCGCATCATCATTTTCCCATCCTCCTTCCGGGCGCGGATCCAATAGCCTGAAGGTAGGGATGCAAAAAATTTGGAGCGATACAATGGCAAGCGAATGCGAGGTGACAATGTGGCAAAAGGGCATTCACCCAACAAAGGCAAAAGGGCAAGGTTCGATTGCCTGAAGTCAATCAAAGACCTTTGTGCGCCTTCGAGATTTTAAATCCCTTCGCAACCCAAATCCTGCTATGTGTGGGATAATTAAATTAAATTTTTATTTATTTAAAATCAATGCCCGTAGTCTTCTTATATTGTAAAGGTGTGTTCGAAGTCCAAAGTGACTTGTAGTGCACTTGGTGAGCATGCTACTTGGTAGGGAGGACGTCATAGGTTTGAAACCCAATGGCACAATTTCTCTTTTGGCATTGACTATGAGGAAAATTTTGCTCCTGTTGCACGACAAGAGACAATCAGATCAGTTCTTTCCTTAGCTGCCCACAAAGGATGGAACATTCAACGCATGGATGTGAAAAGTGCTTTCCTGAACGAATACTTGACTGAGGAGGTTTATGTTCAACAACCTCAAGGATTTCAAGAACAAGGAAAAGAGAACCTTGTTTATAAATTGAAAAAAGCACTTTATGGCCTCAAGCAAGCACCAAGAGCTTGGTACTCATGCATTGACGACTATTTCAATGAGTATGGATTCACTAGAAGCAAAAGTGAACCAAATCTATACTACCTAAAGCATGGAGTAGAAATTCTCATAGTTTGTTTGTATGTGGATGATCTAATATTTATGGGTAGTAACACTAAAATGAATATGGAGTTCAAAAACTCGATGATGAAGAAGTTTGAGATGAAATATCTCGGTTTAATTCGATACTTCCTAGGCATGGAATTGCATCAATCAAATAAGGGGATCTTCATATGTCAACACAAGTATTTCGAGACATGATCAAGAAATTTTCCATGGAGCAGTGCAAATCAGTTGCATCTCCAACTAGACATGGAATCCAATTGAGCAAGGATGACAAAGCACCAAAGGTTGACATGACCACTTACAGGAGCATGGTTGGGAGTCTGATGTTTCTCACCAACACAAGGCCCGATATTAAATATGTTGTTTCTCTAGTTTTAAGGTTTATGGCAAGTCCATCTGAGCTGCATCTACAAGCAACTAAAAGAATCTTAAAATATGTAAAAGGTACATTGGATTTTGGAATCCATTACCATAAATGTAATTCTATGAAATTAGTTGGCTTCAGTGATAGTGATTGGGGTAGCAATATAGATGATAGGAAATCTACATCAGGGAACTGTTTTAGTCTAGGGTAAGGACTAATAACATGGAGTTCCAAGAAGCAAACTGTTGTAGCATTGTCATCTACTGAGACTAAGTATATAGCCATTACACATGCTAGTACTCAAGCCCTATGGTTGAGAAAAGTCCTTGAAGAAATTGGAGAAAGTCAAAGTGGTCCAACTCGACTGTATTATGATAACATAAGTGCCATTCATTTGGCATACAATCCAATCCACCATAGCAGATCAAAGCATTTTGATATGTATCACTTCATTCGAGACATAGTGGAGCAGCAGATAGTTGAGCTTAAATATTGAAGCACTTTGGACAACATTGCAGATATCTTCACCAAAGGCTTGGCTAAAGCTCAATATATAAAGCTGAGAT
The DNA here is from genome assembly GCA_028583015.1 of Wollemia nobilis. Classification (NCBI taxonomy): domain Eukaryota; kingdom Viridiplantae; phylum Streptophyta; class Pinopsida; order Araucariales; family Araucariaceae; genus Wollemia; species Wollemia nobilis. Next base: position 23,497,537 of record JAQPPZ010000541.1, on the reverse strand, counting down.
ACTGTATAGTCAGACCTCTCAACTTTAAGAGGGAGAATGTTGGAAGTTAAAACGGTAAAATGGTAAAAAAATTATTTTCAACGGTAAGCTTTGACCTTACTCTTTTACCCTTGGACGACAACCAAGTCAGCATGATAGGACGACATGGATGGCAGGAGGAGTTTGACTCCTAATTTTATTTTCCTTTCCTCCCTATTTCTTCTCTCCCAAATATCTCTCAACAACCTTAGGGAACACTATACAATACTTTGTATTTTTCAAATTTGGTCAATGGATTAACGAATAGTGAATTTTCGCATTCCAACTTGTGATTACAATAATATATAATACGTTTTTACTTCAAAAATATGCATGTATTCAACTTAAATGAACTTTAGAGAATGCATTCTATTCTATGAATCAAAGGCCACTGATTGGGCTGCATGCAAGCAAACTAACACACATAAGCCTAGCATGCTGGAGACTAGGGTAGAGGCCCGATGTTCCTAGAAGTGCCTGGAGAAACTAAATAAAGCCCTAGGAAACATCAAATGCAATTCCTTTTCCTATTTTTCTTTATGTTCTCCTAATTAAACTAAGATTTTGCTTGCTATTTCTGGAAATATAAATTGCAGATAGACAAAAATAGAGAATAAGAGAATAGTACCAACCTCAAATCCTCATTTTATGATGAACATTCTACCCTTTGCTATACTTTTCTTCTGATCGCTATTGAATAGAGATGCTACTACTAGCCATTGACAACTACAACTAATATTTACTGGACGCTGACAGCTATAGTGGCTAAGATTTGTTGGCTGCTGTCGACTAGAGCAGCCAAACTTGCACACAAAAAATGGCTAAAACATTAGTAAAATGACTAAAAAACAAGAATTTGGTGGGGGTCCCACTATGGTCGCCATTTGTGTGACCCCAAGAAGTGTGCACCCCTTAATCTACTTGTAATATTATAATGAAATGAAATGAAAGACCATGAAATGTTTATAACACAAAAAGAACAAAGAAAGATTATTTTATTTGTATTAGACCCCGATTACATGTTGGTCCCTCTGAGGGATACCCATTTCAATACAATGAATTAAAAGTATAGTAATGGTGAATGTATCCCCTCGCAAGAGGTGGTGCACTTCTGCAGGCTTCTCGATCTCACATACAAACTTGTATTGAGGGCTTACAAATGCCTCCTTCTCCAGATCTGGTCCTGGAAGGATCTTTGTATTCTTGATGCTTTGATTTGATCCTGTAGACCTGTATTTGCATTCATGGAAACAACAAAGTATAATAAGTAGAATGGGAAGCCTTCGTAGATGAGACATTTTGTTAGCAAATATGATAATCTGGATAAATAAGCATAATGTGCATTAAAATATAGTAGTGTAGCGACCCCAGGAATGCACGCACCAGTCCCTTTTTAACCCTACTTGCAATGTTATTAAAAAACCCAAGATGAAATGGAAAGACAAGAAGAAAAAGCATATAACACGAAATAACAAAGATGGATCTCTTTATTGATATTGAAGCTCGGTTACATGTCGGTCCCTCTTAGGGATACCCATTTCGATACTATAAGTTACAAATAGGCAAAGAGTGCCCCTTCCGCGAAGAGGTGGTGCGCTTATAAAAGCTTCTCGGTTTCGCACACGAAAATGTATGAGGGCTTACAGATGCCTCCTTCTCTAGGTCTATTTCCTAGAGGGATCCCTTTTGCTCTCGTATGTTGCAAACTTCATCCGATGTACCTGTGGCCCTACAAGCAATGAAACAACAACACACGTTTAGGTGTCCGAGATTGCCTCCCCGGATGAGGTTGTTAGTAATAAAAGAATGTAATAGAAATATGATAAAACTATGCCATGAAATCATGTAAATCTATGCTAATGATATGAAAACATAAAGAAACAGAATAAAAGATGCTATGTCTAAAACCTAAGCTAAGCCTACGGGCCACTGTCCAAGATAATGACCGCTAAGGTAAACCTTGCTCTCTTTGCCCCAAAGCTATGGGTCAAAGCCTATATCTGATGTTGAAATAATAGGTGTTATGCTCTTCAATCCATCAGTGCTTCATCATACATGTGATCTCAAAGAGAACTCTCCAAGTCTCGAAAGCTCTCCTCAAAAATATGTCTCGATGATAGCCGATTAAAAGATGTCTTGGTGCTCTTAGGCTTGCACCTTTTATAGTGTGAAACCCTAGGTCTATGTCCAAGCCCTAGAAATGAATTTCTCATGCGTAGTGCAAGTTAGCATGAGAAGCTTTTGTCCATTGTCTATGTTTGAAGGCTAGTTAACTAAAATCTAACTGCCCACTTGAGTCTTCTATGCGAACTGGTTGTTAGCATGAGAAGATTTTGTCCTTTGTTTATGCTTGGAGGTTAGTTAACTAAATTTTAAATGCAAACTCAAGTCTCCTATGTGAATTGGTCATGAAAAGGAATGCAAAGTTACTCCCGCTCACCTTTATTGCATGCAGACTACCACTTCCACCTGTGATTAGGCCTGTTTGTCGGTAAACTACTTCTTATGGCTTAGCCATTGTCATCTGTAGTGGCTAAGATCTAGCCACTGTCATCTACAGTGGCTAAGGTCTGGCCACTCTAGGCTTGAGCGGCTAGGATCTGGCCACTCTTGGCTTGAGCGGCTAGGCTTGGATGGCTTGAAAAGGCCCCAAATGAGTGGTGAGAACCATTGTTGATGCTTGGAAAGTCCAAGATTATGTCTTATGATCTTATGAGTGTGTCTATGTGAGCAGCTCCCCTAAGCATGACATGATTTAGGTGTCTATAGATGCCCCTTTTTGTGATGCACTGTGTGGAAAACACAATGCTGAGCAAAAATGTAGACTGATCTGTTTGTAGGGTGTATGGTGATCAATGGTCTGATCAACGTCGGATGGCCCAATCATGCAAGATGGCATGCATCCCTTGAATCATTGCCTCAATGTTCGGAGGACTTAGCTCAGTGGCTTTTGCATGTTAAATTGCACTCATTCCTCAAACTCAATCGGGTAGCTTCAATTGCTACAACAATTTCGATCGGTAGGAGAGCTACAATTGAAGATGTCATGTCTGCTTACGTTCCCAGAAACAAGGGAAATTTGTGATTGTTGTATGCAATGATTCGTAGGATGAACATGATTTTGCTATGATCGAGTGATATTTTGTTGATTTTGATTATGATTATGTTGAAGTTTTGAACTACTTCCTCACACAATGAATTGGTGAAGAAATGACAATGAATGAAGCGACAAGTCACTTGACCAATATGACTAATCTGGTTCCTTTCTAGCATTTGTTGCTTTTAATGGGCAATCCCACATCCAAGTGTGATTCCAATTGTTTATGATAATCATCCATCCTTATCCCGAGGAGCGGTCCAACTATCAATAGCCTTCTTAGGGAGTTAGGATGAGTGATTCTATTTATGTTTAGATTGTATCACTTTGACTTAATATTTTTGATGTCATAGGGGAATTAGAATGATCCTTTCACACCCGTGGAGCAGTTCGACCATCTTGGTCTTCTTCGGGATTGAAGGGTGGCACATCGTAATTCCAAAATGAGTTGTTTTTGCCCCAAGTGGCCTTATGGTTATCTACTCATCTCACCAAAATACATGGAGTGCAAATCACTGCAATCATCGAGTGGATAGAGTAGGTAACTGGATACGAGGCCTACCTGAGATTGTGATTTTATGTGATTTTTTTGTTATTTTGAACATTCTGATGATCTAAAACCACCAAAGTGTGTTTATTTGTTATTTTTGTGGGATCCCTCAAGGAGAAAATCCCTTATTTTGATCTATGGATCTGGCCGCTGTCAGGTCCAGTGGCTTATGAGTTCTTCCTGTGGCCATTGTCACCTTGAGCGACCAAGAAGTTTGGGCCATTGATGTCAGCAACGACCAAGGCATAATTAAGGAAATATAAAATTTGCATTTCTAGGGTTTGACCTTTCACTTTCACTATTTGAAGATTCACTTTGGGAGCTCTGGTGTGACGATGATGGTTGTGACTTTGAAACTTGTTGGTGCTGAGGACATGGCTACGTAGGGTGAGACATCAACTATTGGAGGAGCTGGAGCTTCTCGGGTATTTCTCTCTTCAAAACCCTAGCTCTCTTTTCTTTGTCTACGTAAAACTGAACCTCACTAAGTAATGGGCAAACTGAACCTCACTAAACCTATTGGCAATGAAAAACTCCGTAATTAGGCTTAGGTTCCCCTTTGCTATGGTGGGTTAGTCCCCAATTTTGCTTTCTGTTAGTGGCTTTAGCCTAGGGTTTTTGAATTTCTTATTCACCTGCTGCCACCATTTTGGGCATTTTGAACTTAGCCTAGTTTTGATGCTTGGGTGGGAAATTTTGCTTTCCAATTTGTTTGTTTTCCCTCCCTATGTTGTTTTGTTGAAGTTATTTTGTTATTTTTGTAATTTTTTTATTTTTTGGCCAAGGGTTCACGGGTTTGTCATGCCACCCCTTGGCCGTTGTCGCTCGAGCGGTGAGCGTGTCGCTCAAGCGCCAAGCTTGAATCCCAATGGTAAAAATTTGACCATTGGGTCTTGGTCGCTACTGCCTCCAGTGGCCAAGTTTTCGACCATTGTAGGCAACATCGGCTAAACCCTTAGCCTTGTTTTTTGCATTTTTGTTGAATTTTATGACATTTTTTGAATTTTTGATTTTTTTTTGTGATTAGGTGCAATATTATCCTTTTTTCTTAGACTTAGAATAGTCCATCCTCTTTTGCACCATTTTCATGTTTATTGTGAATTATGCCTTAGATGCACTGTAGTTATGTTTTGTTTTCTTTCTTTGCTTAGATCCTTACTGCTCGAGCTCGGGACCCGAAGCTCCTGCTTGACTTACTTCCTAGCTTTAATGATATGGACTGGGCATGGTTCAAAGCCCATGGGTTGTAGTATGTCATCAGGCTACCTTACATCATGGCAGATCAGGCTTACCTTATGGCTTTGGCCCATCGCTGGGACCCGTGGAACCAGCGAGATGACCATTATGTCGAAGGATGTATATAGGATCTTTTGGATTCCATTTGATGGGGTGGCCATTGTCTCTTCGACCACTAATGATCAGGTGGTTGTCTTCACTCGGGTGTTTAGAGAGCACTCTATGGATGCTCTCAAGGACACCAAGTCTAGAGGAGTGTCCATCAGTCACTGGCATGGGGAGGGCATCTTTACGATGAGGCATGTCGTATTGCTGATGGTGATCAACAATGTTCTTATCCTAGACTGCTCGGGTTTGAGGTTCCCGTGGAACCTTCTGGCGATGGTGCAGGATCTATTGGATAGTGAGGAGCCTATCATCTATGCATGGGGTAGATCACTATTGGCTCAGTGCTATGATGAGTTGTACCACATCCATCGGTGAGGACGTGTCAGCATTACCTACTTGCTCCTATAGGTTTGGGGATGGGAGCACATTGTGGTAGATCACCCTAAGGGGCTCTTTCAAGATTATAATGATTGATGCTCGAACATAGTGCTATGCTACTAGATGGGCTCGAGAGCATGAGGAGCGTAAGAGCCACACTTTCATAGGGGAGCTATCCCACTACACTGATGCTTTCACTAGACTATTGGTCGAAGATGTCATGTGGTGGCCTTACTATGAGTGTCCTACTTGGGATGATCTAGTTAGCTTTACTTCTAGGACACGACATGAGCGATGGCTCATTGGTCATAAGATTGCCATCTAGGAGTATTTCTTCTACTCTCGGGTTCTTCGTCAGTATGGATTGTAGTAGGATGTGCCCTTGATACCATTCTTGTATAGGTGCCTCATAGTAGAGAAGGACCTACCTCCATGATAGATTATCGAGCTTTCATATGAGGAGGATGCCCTAATTATTGACCCTATAGTGGTTGGGGGAGTTATAGAGGCCTACACTCAGTGGTGGGGTGATCGGATGTGGCATGGCATCGGTAGCCTAGGGTATGAGGATGATGGTGGGGGTGATGGTGCAGATCTGATAGGATGTAGAGTCCAAGCCAGGACCGAGGTATGGGGCCAGCCAATAGAGTAGGTGGTAGTGGAGGATCCTGATGTTCCTGAGGAGGAGGAGGAGTTAGAGCTCGAGGAGAGAGACTCTCCTCTGAGAGCATAACTACATGAGGTCGAGGTTGAGCTTCAGGCCACTAAGATCTAGGTACAATAGTGAGATGCTACCATTGAGCAGCTCTCAACATAGATATAGGCTCTATAGGCTACTATTGGGGGTGGCGATGTCAGGATGTAGTTTGTTGTTCCTCCTTCTACACCATAGGAGGCTCTAGTGGTAGGTTTAGGAGTAGATGTGGGACATCTCTAGTCTTTGTTGGATGAGCATGAGGTATGGATCCAGGGACTTGTGGATCATGTTACCCTTCTTTAGATGTAGCTCAGGAGGCATGGGATTGTCCCTAAGGATCCAATAGGTGTGGGTGGTTCGTAGGTCAGTGGGTGCTCCACCTCGGGGTAGTCTTCTGACCATCCTAGCTAGAGGACCTAGACTTGGATAGAGAGACCGATAGGCTCGCATCATTCGACTCATGACACCACCATAGGGGAGGTGGCACTAGAGGAGGTGATGTAGGGGGCTTAGGCCTGATATTTGATTGATGCTCTACTTGGTCCTTGATCCATTTTTGAGGTCGACTAACCTATATGACTATAGCCCATGGGCATTTTTGTATATCCATTGGACTTGACACACATACTTTTATGATAGCTTTGCATTATGACTTATTATGTGTATCATTTATTGCTCATGTTTTTGTTGTTATTTTATTTTATGATATGATGCGATGATGGTATTATGATGATTTGATGAATATGTTAGATGATAGATGATATTTGAAGATGCTTAGATGGATGTGTAGATGCTTATATGATTTGATGATATGATGCGATGTATTTTGATGATGAATGATGAATTTATGATTGTATGCAAATGGATATTGCCTATGTGTTTTATGATGTGGTTTATGGATGATTAATGACTTGTTTTTGTGAATGCGATGTTATTGCTAAATGCATGTTTTAACTTTGCTTTAATTTTATGCATCTAACTTATGTGATGGAATGGTATAAATGAACCTGTATGCTCTAATCACTTAAAACATATGGAATGCATATGACATTGACAATCTTAATGGGTGATACCACAGAAAGTAAAAAAATAATCATGAATTTAAATAATCACTCTTATCATAAGAATTGATTAAGTATTCATATATGAGATGTAATGGTGTGTAATGTATTTTCTTAATAAGTTTCTGTAAATTAAAAGATATAAAGTAGTCAGTGGTCGTCTATATACTATTTCTAATATATATGTGGTATCTGTCCTACTATGTTGATACCCCCTAATTTATAGAATCTTATAAAGAAAGTGATGGTGTGAATGATGTTATGATTTGTTGCTATGTAAGAATTTTTGGGGCTTTTCGGAGATTCAAACACTCTAGTTACCCTATCAACAACTGTCTACTTACCACTTAGACTTTTGAAAAGTAAGGCTTTTACCATGGACCTGGTTTTTCATGATCTCTGTGTGTGCATGTGATTGTATATTTTGAGATAGAATTCAAGCATTTCCTCCGATGTCAAGCGGGATTCTTTCAGCCCATTGCTAAGATCAGGGATCCTCAAGTGTTCATCTCATCCTTATGTTGGACTTAGTTGGACTATACCACTAGGCAATATTGGGTTACCTAAGCTAGCTCATCCACATTCAAACATTGGTCTACACAAATGCATGAAGCAATTGTAATAGACATATCATCATGCATAAGGATTTCTCCTTCCAGTTTTGTACAATGCTAAGAATTCCAGGGATTCAAGCTTTATTCCCTTCTTTTTGGCTTTTTTGGCTTTGGATATTTGCTCATATGTAGTGATGAAAATCACTTTTTATTTTGATTGATTTTTTCTTTGAGGGGGATTTTTGTAGTGATGATAATCACTGTTTATTTTGCTCATATGTAGTGATGAAAATCACTATTTATTTTTGATTGATTTTTTTGAGCTTTGATTTTTTTTTGAATTTTGGATATATGATTTGTGTATTGGATTATTGCTTTGAAATCTTGATTGTATGCTTGGCCTTTTGAATATGTACTTTGCTTTGGGATTTTTCTTATTTTGATTTAAGCAAGGGATTTGGATAGGGTAAAGCTTGTCCTTTTGCCAATTCTCAGCACCTTTAAACCGGTTGCATAGGGGGATAAGCAAGGAAAATCCTTTTCACTTAAGGTAACCTAGACCACTTTGCAACTTTCATATTTTCCTTGTACCAACTAGGATTTTAGTGTTTCAATTAGTGATGGGATCTTGAATATCCAAGGCATTATCATAGCTAGACCTTACCTTCTACTAATCAAAGTTGTTTTCCTCAAAATTTGATAAGATCACTAGGTGTGGTTGATTAACCGAAAAACCTTAGTATATTATGTATAGCAACAAATAATGGTTGTGTTGAAAAACACAATTACACACATGATGTTGATGGAGGTATGGATTTGAATGATTTGTGTGACAAACTGTGGTATCACTTTTAAGGCTCTCATGACATATGCAATTGTAGTGGATATGAAAATGCAATGCAATGATGTGGATGCAAGATGTGAGATGCAATTGTTTTTGTATTTTTGATTTATTTGACCAAAGGGCTTATTATGCCTTTGGGGCTTTTGTTATTGATTTTGACCAAGCGGTTTGAATTACCCTTGGAGCTTTTGAATTGATGGGATTTGACCAAGTGGTTTGAATTACCCTTGGAGCCTTTGATTGAATTGGTTTTGACCAAGCGGTTTGAATTACCCTTGGAGCCTTTTGAATTGATGTTTGACCAAGTGGTTTGAATTACCCTTGGAGCCTTTGGATTGATTTTGACCAAGTGGTTTTGAATTACCCTTGGAGCCTTTGATTGATTTTGACCAAGCGGCTTGAATTACCCTTGGAGCCTTTGATTTGATGTTTGACCAAGCGGTATGAATTACCCTTGGAGCCTTTGATTGTATTTTTGAAATTTTATGTTTTTATGATTTGTTTGTGTTTTTGACATATTTGAATGTTTTTGAATTTTATGAAATATTTGAATGTTTTTGAATTTTATGAAATATTTGAATGTTTTTGTGTTTTATGTGTAAAATGCCTTTAAGTGAATGATATTGAGAGGTTCAGGCTCTTCAACACCATCTAATGATATAAGGTGATATGCTCCATGCCCAACTCTCTGTGAAATCATGTATGGACCTATCCAGTTTACCATGAACTTATCTCGTAGATGCGATGATAAATTCGAATTCTGCTGGTTTTCTTTGAGCACTAGATCTCCAACCTTGAATTCCCTTAGGTGGACTTTACTATTGTAAGCTCATGCAAGGTGATCTTGGTAAATGTGAAGATGCTCTAAAGCATTGACTCGACGTTCATCAAGAAGCATCAACTGATCAAGGTGGCCTTGCCACGCAACTTCATCATCTATGAAGTCCTTTAATGCTATGCGTAGAGTCAGAATTTCTAACTCTAGTGGCATGATGGCCTCAGTGCCATATACTAGTGAAAATGGTGTTGCCCTAGTGGGCATCCGTATACTAGTCCTGTATGCCCATAGTGCAAGAGGCAATTGCATGTGCCAATCCTTGTGATTTTCTTGCATTGTCTTCCTCAAAATGGAGACTATTGTTTTGTTTGAGGCTTCTGCTTGCCCGTTTGCTTGTGGATAATAAGGCATTGAAAAACTATGTTGAATATGGTATTTGTTCATTAAAGCATGCACATTTTTGTTCTTGAAATATGGCCCATTATCCGATATTATCTTAGAAGGGACCCCAAAATGACTTATGATATTGTGGAGTATAAACTCCACAATCCTTGGTCCAGTTGTTGATGTTAAGGGGATCACTTCTACCCATTTAGTGAAGTATTCTATGGCTGTTATGATGAATGTGTGTCGGCTTGAGGATGGGGGTGAGATCTTCCCAATCAAGTCTAGTCCCCATTGCGAGAATGGCCATGCTTCCTTGGATGGGCTGCAAAGCTTGCGATGGTAAGTGCGTTAGATTTGCATGATGTTGGCACTTACTACATTTCTTGACATACTCACAGTAGTCCTTTTCCATTGTGGGCCAATAGTAACCCATTCTCAAGATGCGCTTAATGATGGCCATGCCACTAAAATGGCCTCCACATGTACCATCGTGAGCTTGCAAAATTGCCCAAGATGCTTCCTGGGGCTCAAGACAATGGAGTAATACTCCATCATATCCTCGTCTATAGAGGATTTCTCCTAGCAAGATGTATCTTGTTGCTCTCTATTTGAACGTTCACCTTTTAGTATGCGACAAACCTTGAGGTACTATTCCAAGCTTCAGGAAGTCCCATAGTTGGGAAAGCCAATCCTGATAAGCCACAACTTCTATAGAAAAGATAACTTGCTCTTCCTGCATTTTTGAGCTAGTGAACACGGATTGAGGAACAACTCTATGGTGTATGGTTGCACCACACTCCATAGGTCCTTGGGAGATCAAAGACCCCCAAGGTGCCATTTGCAAGAAATCTCTGGCTACGAAGGACCAATCCTGATTTGGCTCGATGTTGATCATGTTGACTGATTCTTGATTGTCAAAAGCTTCATGATGTATTGCTGAGTGCGAAAGCACTTTCACATGAATGGTTGTAAAATCAGTAGATGGATTCTGAGGGATTAAGGATCCCAAAGAGGCCATGGTGTCTACAAATCTATTCGATGTATGAGGGATTGCCTCGATGTCATACCATTCCAGTCGGGCTAGGTAGGTGTCAACAAGTTCCTTGTAAGTCTTCAGGAGTGGGCACCTACATTGGAATAGTCCTTTGACCTAGTTTACTATGAGCAAGGAGTCACCAAAGATATTCAATATTTTAATGCCCATTGCTATGGTTGTTTGGAGTCCCAGGATCAATGCTTCATATTATGTATTGTTGTTTGTGCATGGGAAGTCTAGTTTGAATGATAAGGGCAATGGAGCACCCTGTGGTGTGATAAAGACAATCCTTGCTCCACCTCCTTGTTCACACTTCGAACCATCGAAGAACAATGACATGTCTCTTTCTTTCTTAGGTTCTTCAAGTTCTGGTGGATCTGATAATGCAAAGACCGCATCATCAAGCAATTCTATGGTGAGAGGCTTGTTATCCTGAAGAGGCACCTCTGCTAATTGATCTGCTATGACTTGTCCCTTGATGGAATTTTGGCTTATGAACTCTAGATCAAATTCTATCAATAGCATGATCCACTTTGTGGTACGTGTATTGTGATATGTCTTGCTCATCATGTACTGCAAAGGATTTTGTTTTGATATGACGTAGGTCGTATGGCTCAACATGTAGTGTCACAACTTTCGAGTTGCAAAGACCACTGCTAAACACAACTTTTTGACATACGCATATCCTAGCTCATAACTCACCAAGGTGCGACTAATGTAATATATGGCTTGCTCTTTGTCTTGTGCATTCTTTTGGGCTAACATGGTGCCCAATGCAAAATCAGTAGCCGATATATATAGTAAAAATGGTATGTCTGGCCTTGGTGGAGCCAATACTAGTGGTGTTGCTAGATAAGTTTTGATCTCTGCAAAGGCTTGATGGCATTCTTCATCCCAATGAAAGGGGACTTCCTTGCATAGCAACCGATTCATAGGTCTGCATTTGTCTGATAATTGCATGATGAATCTTTTGATGGATGCTATCTTGCCTTGTAGGCTCCTCAACTCCCTAATGTTGGTAGGGGCGGCCATTTCTAGTATAGCCTTTACCTTTGTAGGATCTACTTCAATGCCTCTCTTGGATACGATGAATCCCAAAATCTTGCTAGAAGTTATGCCAAATACGCACTTCTTAGGATTCAATCGGACATTGTGTTCTATGAGGTGATCAAAGACTTGTCTAAGGACTTCGGCATGCTCTTGCCACAATAGGGACTTGGCTAGTAAGTCATCCATGTAATATTCCAAGATCTTATGCATATAGTCATGGAATATGTATGTCATGGCCCACTGATATGTGGCACCAACATTTTTGAGACCGAATGGCATCACTTTGTAACAGAATGTTCCCCATGGAGTAATGAAAGTAGTTTTATGTTGATCTTCGGGCTTAATCTGGATCTGGTTGTATCCAAAAAAACCATCCATTAGGGAGAGCATTTCATGACCTACGGTTGCATCTACAAGAGCATCTATGTTTGGCAATGGGAATGAATCCTTTGGTGTTGCCCTATTTAAATCTCTGAAATCTATGCAGATACGGACTCTTCCATCAGGTTTCCCCATGGGTACCATGTTTGACACCCACTCAGGGTAGTCTATAGGAACTATGAATACTGCATCCAGTAGTTTTTGCAATTCGTTCTTCACCATCAAAGCGATGGTTGGATGCATTTTCCTTAGTTTTTGCTTGACTGGCTTCTTCATGGGATCCAATGAAAGGTTGTGAATGACTAACTTTGGATCTATCCCTGGCATGTCTTTGTAAGTCCAAGCAAAAATATTTGGCCTCTCTTTGAGGAGAGGAATTAGGATGGCTTGTTCCTCTGGAGATAGACTTTCTCCGAACTTGACTTTCCTTGGTTGGGTAGGATCATCACTGATGTCCACCTCGAAAGTCACTTCTATAGCCATATGTGACCCATCCTCTAGCTGATGAGGCATGGGTATCAAATGAATGTCATCGATGGGATTCATAGGACCTACTGACTCAGGTTCCAAACCAACATGGAAGACGTCATACGCACAACCTGATGCAAAATGGAATGGCTGTAACATCTCTTCATTGGGGAAGAGGTCTTCTAGCTCTATGGGTGAATTAGCATGATCCCAATCAATAGCCTCTACATCAAGATGCAATGATTTGGTAGGATCTACTGGATTATGAAGTGGAGTGGTCAAATCAATGGAGATCATGTTGATGGATGGGATGAAATCTCTAGGACCACATGGGTGCAATCTTGTCTCAGGGGTTTCCCTTCCATACTCACGATGAGGTTCTGGAGGAATGGGAATTTTTGGATCTGGCCCATGAGCAGGGTGGACAATAGGATCATTGGGCTCTAACTGCTCTCTGAATGTAGGTGGAGGGGGATTGACCATCCGATGAATGGCAGCTAGGTCAATAGGTCTCCCCAAAAATTGTATATGAGGGTCTATGGCATGGAGTGCCACCTCTCTCTCTACTAGCTCATTGACTTGCCGCAAGTGGTGAGGTCCAAGATAAGCCATCTCGGTCTCATCCTCAAAGTCATCATCACTTATCCAAAAATTATTAGCATTGGTATGCGGCCCTAAGACAAGGGGCTCATGTCTTGGCCCCAAGTAGGCCATCTCTATTTCATCTTCATATTCTTCATCACTTATGAAGAATCCATTTGCATTTGTCTCTTGCCCCAAAGTCATGGGTTGATGGCTTAGGCCTAAGTAGGCTCTTTCTATTGAGTCTTCTGATTCATAGTCACTTTCATCTGATGTATATCCACTCTCATCATGGATGGACCATGTGAATATTTGTAAATAGTGAGGCCCCTGATAGGCTAAGCCAAGTTGCACCTCATCATCACTTGCTTCATATCCATTCTCCTCATCCCATGAGTTGTACCCTATTGGGGTGGAATCAATTGAGGTGTTTGGATGATAAGTTTTTGGAGGTGGTATGTTTACCATGGCCACTTGTCTATTGCTCAAATTTGCTATTCTTAGGGGGTGATAAGGAATGAAATCAATGTCTTCTCCTAACCCTATGCTTAATATTTCCAATGCTACTACAAGAGAGTCATCTCGACCTCCGCTATAATAGCCTAAGCCAAATATGTCGGAGGGAAGCTGATATAGTGGCTCGTAGGGCCTCTGCCCCCTGCTCATATATGCCAAGGCCATAGCCATGCCAATGGTAATGCTCAAAGTAGCTTAGAGAAAACTTGGGGTTAGAGAGGTAATGAACATTGATCATGAATAATTTATCACCATCCTCTTCTATATCTGAAGACTTATGAGCGTAGTCTAGGCCGGCATAGATAAAATTGGTTTGGTTGGGAGGGATTCCAAGTGGAACCACTATTCCTACTAGTGGCCTCAAGTCCTTAGGCCTTCCTATGTCTTGTGCAGACTCAATGATAGGTGTAAAGGTGATGTTCTACACAAGGTACTCCCCTATGCCTGTGCTTGCCAAGTGTATTGATGCATGCGATGTGGATGACCCTACGGATGATACTGGTGAAGCAGGGTGATAATCACTATCTTCATCTTGATCTTGAAGATCTTCCTCTTCCATAGGACTTGGCATTTTAGCAATGGCTATAGTTGGCACTTCCTTGGGCCTTTCTTCCTTAACTAAGGGTGCCTTTAGCTTCTGATTGTCTTTTGGTTTTGACGTTGATGGTACTTTAGAAGCATTGACTATCTTGAGTGCACCAGGAGGTGTTGATGTGCATGGGTCTTTTCTTACCCCTTTGTCTTCGTTATCCACTTGTGTGGTTGGGGATGAAGGTGCCACGTATAGGTGAGTAGAAGGGATTATAAATTCTCCTAGAATGTCCACCTGATTGACGTATTTAAAAGGCTCTTCATCGGCTAGAACCACATAGACTTTGTTCTCATGCACATACTTGACACACTGGTGCAAGATCGAAGGCACACACTTCATGGCCCTTATCCAAGGGTGCCCTAAGAGGATGTTGTACTGCATAGCTCCTTCCAAGACATGACACATCATGGGGATGGTCTTGTGCCCCACCTTGATGGGTAGGACTATCATTCCCATAGTATTGCATAAAGCATCATTAAAAGCTCTCAATGTGTAAGCTCCTGGAATGATATTTGACTTGGGGATTTTGAGGTGCTCTATTGCAGTTGTTGTAATGATGTTTATCGATGAACCTGTATCGACCAAAACCCTCTTGAAAGGTAAGTCATTGATTGTTGCTACAATGTTTAGCGGAGGGTCTGGTAAGGCAGCAGGAACTATCTTAATCTCATGATCATAGAATCAGATTACAGGTTCCTGGCATTCTTGTACTTGTCCCACAAAGTGAGTGAATGCATTCGCATCTTGCGGTTGGAGCTCAATTGTTCTTAAAATCTCCATTAGAGTCTCCCTATGCTTTGGGGACTATTGTATGAGCTCATAGATGGATAACTTAGCTGGATTCATCTGTAGGTTTTGCTCCAATCTACTCTGAATAGTTACCATAGGTCTCGTTGGTGGACCTGGAAGGTTGTCTTGCCTTTGCCTAGGAGTGGTTGGGATGTTCATGGGAGCTACAGGTGGTTGCGGTTGACCATACCACCTAGTCCTTGTTGCTATGTTAACAATCTCAACCATCCCAATGCATCCATGGGTAGGTATGTCAGCTCGAACCTGATTGACTTGGGCCCCTTGCTCTCGAGGGGCCTCATGATTGGGCAATGGGTTTCTGTATATGCCCATGTCTCTATTATCGGGAGCCAGTGGGTTGTCAACTTTGAGTTCTCCCACCTCAATCATGTTTTGCACTTGATGCTTAAACCCGATGCAAGCCTCAATGTCATGCCCCGGTATCCTATGATAAGGGTAAAATTGATCTTCCCTATATCCTTTTGGCTTAGGATGGTTGGGATCTATAAGAGGTATATCAAGAAATCTGATCCTCCTGGCCTCACTCAACCGATTAAATATTGATTGCATTGATTCTGTCAGAGGCATGAAATAACGAGGTGGCTTGCATTCTCGGTTTCTTCCCTGATTGTTCTTTTGGTCGTAGTTGGCTAGCGGGGGATGTGCTTGATAGTTCTGTGGTTGTTGTGCACCCCCATCCTTGGGTGTAGCCAATACGACTTGATTTACTAGAGCAGGGTTGCCCTGCTTCTACTTATACTTGTCATTCTTACCATTCTTGTTCCACTCCTTTTTGTTTTGGAGTTTAATGGTTCCCTCATCTACTTTTATTTCTTCGATGAGCTTGGCCTGTGCCAAAGCTTCCTCAAATGAAGGATACTATTGAAGTTGTAGCAAGAGGGAGATATGTTTAGAACAACTTTTGGTGAACATGCGAATGATCTCTTCTGTGGGAATGGAGAATGATAATTTTACCATGACTTTTCTCCATCTATTCCCATAATCCATTACTGGCTCATCATCATACTATTTCAAGTTGGCTAAGTCTGAAAGGTTCACCTTCTTCTTAGCACCAAAGGAGAAATGCTTTAAGAATGCGTTTACTAGTTGTTCAAAGTTGGTTATGCTATGCTTAGGTAGTTGGTTGAACCATTGAGTGGCAGCACCTAAAAATGTCATTATGAATGTTCTTAGCATGAGAGCGTCATTGTCTTCAAGATGAAAATAGGCATTGATAAAATTGGTGACATGCTCTTGTGCATCCTCTTCACCCTTAAAATTTTCTAACCTAGGCATCTCAAAGTGCTTAGGATATGGAGGGCTAGGGATTGATGGGCACAATGGTTGGTTGTGTATTTTGCTCAATGTTGGTGAGTTCCTAGCTGCCTCTTGTTTCTCAAAGGTTTTCATCTTTTTAGCAAGCTCTTGAAATACCTTTGATGCATAGATTTCCTCCTCTTGTAAGCCTATTCACATTGGCAATGGAGGTAACTCTCTATCCATTTGATTTGTTCTATTTTCCTCCCTCCTATGAGGGGACTCAGGATTATGATCTTGGTTTGTTATGTTTGCCCTTCCCCCATTAGTTGGATTTCATTCATGATTTGGTGGGGGATTTCATTGTGGGCTATCTTGTCTAGTGCGCCTCTCCTTAGGTGAGTCAATGCATCTTGTTCTTTGGTGGTCACCACCATTTGTCTATAAATTGTTAAGAGCTAGCCGCTCGCCTGCTCTCTTAAATGTTGCTCATGTTGGCGCAAGAGTCTTTCTCTTTGTTTCTCTTGTTTGAGAGCTTCCACTAGCTCTCGCTCCTTATGTAATGCATTTTCTAACCACCTCATTCGGTCAGTTTGTGCTGTCATAGAAGACTCATGTTTATCTGACTCTGTTCTTGTTGTCTTGACTCATAGATTCCTCGAGGAGGTTTCTATTGTATCTGTACTCTTGCTAGCTAATGTGACTTGTTCAGTGTACTATTGAGTATCCCTATGATCAGACTCCATGCATCTACTATGGGGTCACTCTAGGTACCCCTAGACTAAGAGATATGTTTAGAAGTCATAGTTCATGAGCTTCCAGATGTAGAGTTCTCAGTAGCTATAGTTCTTTGAGTTGGTCGTGTAGGAAATCGATCCAACCCATCTAGTTGTCTTGTTTTCCATGGCTGGTCCCATGGGGTGCCATTCACTCCTATGAGGTCATAGTCTATGGGAATATTTCCTTTTGTGTGAAGGGTTTCTTCTATTTGATTCCCATGACTAGATGTAGCTCTAGTTTCCTGCCCTTTAGTGGGTAGACCTATTTCATATGTTTCTTGTGAGTCTTGAGGTGTTGCAATTCTTGTTTGCCTTCTTGATGAAGAGGGCTTGGTGGTAACATGTTTTCTCCATGTGGATGGAGATGTAGCAGTCTCATCATCCCTATGTGAAGAATGAGTCTTAGAACCTTCTTTATGTCCATGTGAGGAGGAAGCCCTTGAAGCTTCCTCACGTCTTTGAGATGTTTCTGTGTGTTTAGAGGAGGCCCTTGAGGTCTCCTCATGTCTCCTTGATGAGGATGGTTGTGAAGCCTCTTTTTGTTTATGTGACTTTGTTCCATGATGTGGTTCCTTACTTGGGGTTTCTCGAGGAGATCCCCCAAGGGTTGAATTATCACCCCTTAGGCTCATGGAGCTACGTCTCATGGTCTTACGGGTAGGTCATTCAATGTTACTATGACTCCGCCTATGGGTATGAGTTGCTTCTGTCTCTCCCTCGGTATCAGACCGAGGGTGCTTACTTCTTGTTTTGACCATGTTGTCTTATGAATTGATCTTTTGAGTTGCAATTTAGGAATAACCACACAATACCAAGCAAATGTTTATCTTGATTACCGATTTAAGTGTGCCCTAAACTGTTTGATGTGTTGTTCTTTCGATTTCTTGCTCTTGTTCTTGGATTAAGAATGAGAAGACTCATCCATAGTGACAATCAAGTACACTCATGCCAAACATGATTTTCTCAAAATAAGCTAGGGTACACCATTGAAGACCCAATGGAGGGTTCGCCTAGCTCTTCCACTCTGAACCAATGATTGTTCCAATAGTGGGAGATAGTTTGAACACAAGTAACTTAGTGTCACTATAAGTAAGTTTCTCAATCCATTTCTAGGAAGCTCTAGGGGTAAACTAGTGGAAGGAGATGAATTCCAATGTCACTGGACTGAATTGAAGGTTGGTGATGAAATCCAACTCTCCAATGTTTAAATGAGACGTGTGTGTGTGGTGTTCATTTTAAGCTTGCATAACATAAAGTGCATCATATAGCAGCAATGAATCTTTCCTATATGCCTAAGTGCAAAAATACATTTCAATATTCAGAAATATGCATGAACTACTATGATTTGTATGAGCACACTTTATTTCATGCAACTATGGCCTCTAGCAGGGCCTCAAAGCAAGCAAACAACATACAATGTCTAGCACGTTGGATTCTAGGGTGAAAATTTTTAGGCATAAGCCATTGTTCCTAGCAACGCCTAGTGGAAAATTTAAAAGAAGATCTAAGATATGCGAAATGCTTAATTCTTTCTTCTTTTATTCCTTCAATTTCCAAATATAAATGTGCTTTAAGTTCTCTATTTTAGACACACAAAAGTAGATAGAAAGTTATAAAATATCAGAGAAGCTATACCAACCTTTGATCCAGCTTAGAGAGTCGGTGTTTTGACCTCTACTGCACTCCAGTTCTAGTCGTTGTTGACCAGAGCGGCTGGTTCTTGGCCACTGTAGCTCAGAGCGGCTAAGCTCTATTGGTCATTGTAGCTCAGAGCGGCTAGTTTTTAGCCATGTAGCTCAGAGCGGCTAGACCTACACACAAAATTAAGTTAGTATTCTAGTAGAAAATGAAAAATTAGTGGTGGTCCCACCATGATCACCATCTGTAGCGACCCTAGGAATGCACGCACCAGCCCCTTTTTAACCCTACTTGCAAAGTTATTAAAATACCCAAGATGAAATGGAAAGACAAGAAGAAAAAGCATATAACATGAAATAACAAATATGGATCTCTTTATTGATATTGAAGCTCGGTTACATGTCGGTCCCTCTTAGGGATACCCATTTTGATACTATAAGTTACAAATAGGCAAAGAGTGCCCCTTTCATGAAGAGGTGGTGCGCTTATAAAAGCTTCTCGGTTTCGCACATAAAAATGTATGAGGGCTTATAGATGCCTCCTTCTCTAGGTCTATTTCCTAGAGGGATCCCTTTTGCTCTCGTATGTTGCAAACTTTGTCCGATGTACCTGTGGCCCTGCAAGCAATGAAACAACAACACATGTTTAGGTGTCCGAGATTGCCTCCTTGGATGAGGTTGTTAGTAATAAAATAATGTAATAGAAATATGATGAAACTATGCCATGAAATCATGTAAATCTATGCTAATGATATGAAAACATAAAGAAATAGAATAAAATATGCTATGTCTAAAACCTAAGCTAAGCCTATGGGCCACTGTCCAAGACAATGATCGCTAAGGTAAACCTTGCTCTCTTTGCCCCAAAGCTATGGGTCAAAGCCTATATCTGATGTTGAAATAATAGGTGTTATGCTCTTCAATCCATCAAGGCTTCATCGTACATATGATCTCAAAGAGAACTCTCCAAGTCTCGAAAGCTCTCCTCAAAAATATGTCTCTATGATATGATAAAGATCTCTTGGTGCTCTTAGGCTTGCACCTTTTATAGTGTGAAACCCTAGGTCTATGTCCAAGCCCTAGAAATGAATTTCTCATGCGTAGTGCAAGTTAGCATGAGAAGATTTTGTCCATTGTCTATGTTTGAAGGCTAGTTAACTAAAATCTAACTGCCCACTTGAGTCTTCTATGCGAACTGGTCGTTAGCATGAGAAGATTTTGTCCTTTGTTTATGCTTGGAGGTCAGTTAACTAAAGTCTAAATGCAAACTCAAGTCTCCTATGTGAACTGGTCATGAAAAGGAATGCAAAGTTACTCCCGCTCACCTTTATTGCATGCAGACTACCACTTCCACCCGTGATTAGGCCTGTTTGTCGATAAACTACTTCTTATGGCTTAGCCACTGTCATCTACAGTGGCTAAGATCTGGCCATTGTCATCTATAGTGGCTAAGGTCTGGCCACTCTAGGCTTGAGCGGCTAGGATCTGGCCGCTCTTGGCTTGAGCGGCTAGGCTTGGATGGCTTGAAAAGGCCCCAAATGAGTGGTGAGAACCATTGTTGATGCTTGGAAAGTCCAAGATTATGTCTTATGATCTTATGAGTGTGTCTATGTGAGCAGCTCCCCTAAGCATGACATGATTTAGGTGTCTACAAGTAGTATCTATAGCAATTCCATATGAAAATCAGAGATATTATTATAAATGCAATGAAATATTCAAGTCTATGCTAAAGCCATGTAAATTAAATAATGATAAATAAATATCTATTACTTAGAACAAATGAATCAATCATTTTACAACCTAGTTATGACTATGGACCATTATCAAAGATAGCGACCTCTAAATTAAAGATTACCTCAGGTATTATGGGCTATAGTAGTTGATCCCTTGTTCAAATTTATGTTCAAAGGTCACCAGGTGTGTCTCCTACACTGATTGGTGGTTGTAAATGATGGATCTAAATACTGATGCATGGACATGGCTCAACCAGATGATGCTCCAATTCTACTCAAAGGGACGTATATTGAATCTCCTTTTTGATAAGGCTTCACTGCACACAATTTGACTTCTCTGTATCTCTTTTGCCTTCCTGGAAGTCTGCATATGTAGCCTTCCTAGTTTCAGGTCTAGATCGAGGGCTTGGCTTCTTGGGGAAGCAAAACTCCAGATCTACATGCCAACTAACTATCCCAGAAGGAAGGTCCAGTCTTGGATTGGCATGAAAGGGACAATCAGGAGGAACTCTAGGAGTTCCTCATCGATATCCCTTTGAAATACATGTGATCTACCATTACTGCTTGTGATTTTGGAAATCCCTTATTTCAGTTTGTGTTTTAGTGCTAGTCGTTGTCATCAATAGTGGCTAGATGTGGCCGCTCTTAGCTTGAGTGGCCAAGATTAGCAGCTGCTTTGGTCAATAGTGGCCAAGCCTAAATGGGCTAGAACTACCCCTTTTGAGTGGTTAGGACCACTGTTGCTTTTGGAAAGGTCCAATATTGGTCATATGGTCTGTGAATGTATCCATATGGGTAGTCTCCTAAACATGACATGTTTTAGGTGTCTACAATTTCTATATCAAAGGTTTAAATTATTTAGTTGTATTTTTGTGAATACTTGAATGGTTAGTTTATGCTAAATTAATGGATTACTAACTACCAGGGTAATTGAAATCTACTTCTAAATTTGATCTTTATTGTTAGGGAGTGCATTTCTATAAAATCTAAATGTTGATGAATTCTGCTATTTGTATTATCATTGTTTAAATATTGGAATCATTGTCTGTAATATTTCTCTATTGTTATTTAATGAATGAAAGTGCATTTTATTTGAGATAATGTTGATCAAAGTGATGTGTATTTAAGTTAGTTTTTCAAAGATTTTTGTTGTGGTGCAATACTGTTAGCCTATCCATCCACTATTGTTCATATTTTCTAAACCTAACCTTTTATTACCCTAATATCTAAAACCCTAAGTGACCACAATTGTGTCAACACCCTATTTAAGTTGACAAGGAACCAGCCTACTCTGGAGGTTGGATCAAAAACTCTATTTTGGTCCGTCCAATGTTGAGTGTTGAGCTATAGCTATCAGGTGCAAGACTGGATAGAAAGTAGGAATATAGATAGTCGTAATATTGAGTAAAACTTGATGCAATTCAGTGCCCAATAGTTTTTGGCACGTCTGATAGAACTAGTTCACAAGGAACACAAAAACTCATCATATGAGTTATTGTTTATCTCAACTCGAAGGAATCAAGATTTGGTGAATTGTATTGACCTTATAAGTGAAGAATAGCAAATTCACCTGACAATTCTCTGGTCCTTAAATCCAAAAAAAATAATTACCCCTATAGATAAGTGTCCTTTCATGTATACTAGGTCATTCAAAAGGAATAACCTTGACTCTTATTTTTATTGTGAATTACCATATAAATGGTCTACTGTTATCAAAATTTTGAGTCAATATTTCCTCTCAGAATAAGAGCTTCCTAAGGAAAACCCTGTAGTTAACCAAAAAACCCCTCCAAAAAGACCTACACCTAGAGCTATGGTACAAAATATGGCCCCTAATCAACCATTGCATAAGTACCCCAACTGGAATATAGTTGGTCCCCCGAGATTAGCCCAAATGAATGCCATCCCCTAGGTTGTATCCAAAGCTATCCCCACTTATGATGGATATGGGAAGACAACTTATGAGCACTGTCAGGATATTTTAAATTTGGTAGCAATTCACAACATAAAACAAGAGGATATTATTGTGATAATTCAAGCCCTATCCTTCAAAGGAAATATATTACATTGGTTTAGAACTCTGGAAGATAACACCAAAACTTCATGGCAAGTGTTGGCTGAGCCATTTGTGAAAGAATTCAATGAATTTGCTAATCCTTTTTTCCTGCTTAACCAGTTTACATCCATGCATAAATCTCAGCAAGAAACTATCTTAGATTTCAATTTGAGATTTAGTAGAACATGGAAAAGAAATCCCCCACAGTCAAACTAGCTACATGTATGGCCTATATGTATTATATCAAAGCTCTTGGATCAGAGTTAGACTTGCAGACATAACAATATGAAGTGGAAACCTTCCCCCAAGTTTATAATGTAGTAGTTCATGCTAATAATATCCTAATTAATGTGGGGAGATTGCCCCCCAAAACTATGTTGCCTTACAACTCAAAAACTACTAATAGCCAAAGCCAAGCTACAAACCCATCTTACATGGATCCCCTTTCTTTATCATCCTCATATCCACAAATGAATGCAATACCTCAACCAAAGCCATTATCCTTTGTAGTTCCTTTCCCTCTACTTCCTTCTCAAACATCCCAAGAGTTTTATGTTATTCTTGATATGCAAAATATCCTAAAAACTCTAAGTAATAGAATGAATTCAATGGAGAAGAGAGACCAAGAAAGGTCACAATAAAGGAGATTTCCATATGTGAACAAATATTAGAAACCTGGTCCTAGTAACAGTAATAGGATCAGAGTGAATGTAGTATATGAGGAGCCAAAATGTTCTTCAGATACTTCTCTTGTAAATATTTGATGTTTAGTATGCAACGATCCCCATGACTCACAATCTTGTATTATGTACCAATATCATGTTCAAAAAGATATGGATCAAGCTGAAATAAATAAAAAAGGGATAGTAAACATGTTATGGTAGCTGAATAAAATCATGGTTGGAAAAGAGCAAGATGAGGATAGCCTAATTACTGTTATAACAAGGTTTGGAAAGAAAACCTTGCAAGTAGATCCCCAAAATATGGGGCAATTCCAAGTCCCTTCTTAAAAAAGAACTGAACCCCTTCCTCAAAGCAGTGATACCTTCCCCAATCCTCAAGATAAATGGAAAGAAAAGAAAAAAGTCTTCCTAAGAGGTCAAAAAAGGAAACAAAAGGAGATCGGATGAAATCTAAATATGAGGCTCAAGAAAGGCTTAGATTCCCCTCTATTACCAAAAGGCAAAGAATAGAAGCCACTCAACAATATAAAAGGAAATATGGTGAGCCAAAAAAAAGGTTTGAAAGACTTGCCATGACTAAATATGAGTATAATATAATTGAAGAGATGAAAAAGATTCCATCAAAAGCTAGCCTATATGACACTCTGTTCATTCCTGGTCATATTGATCTGCTTAAGGCTTAACTCAAAAAGTACCCACAAGATAGGAAGGCTACTACAATACTTACTATGCCATCATAAAATAAAGAAATGTCACCTACTATTTTAAAGAATAAGCTCCCTCCTTTCTATATATTCCTGAGGATGGAAGGTTGGGTAGTCAAAAATTGTATGATATATTCAGGAGCATCAACTATAGTTATGCCTAAAGCAGTCTATGAAGAAATGGGTATGGAGTATACCCGATCTTGTCTTGGAGTATTGCAATTGGATGGGACAACTATTAAGACATTTGGAGTCATAAAAGATATTTTAATGAGGTTGCATAGAGCCCCTAAGGTGACAATAGTATAATAAATAGTAGTGGTTGACCTAGAACCCTATTTTAGATTATGCCTTTCAAGGGAGTTTACTGTAAAACTAGGTGGATGTATGTACATGGATTATTCTAGTATGGTAATCCCATTCAAAGGAAAGAGAATAAGGATAACACCGGAAAATCCTGTAGCTTATCATATTGAATAGATTAAGGAAGACACGTGCAACCTTACTCTGGAAGAATTTGAGCTGATGGAAAACATGGAGGAATTAGATATTGAGTATGAGTTGCCTTTTAAAGAGGATTATAGTTAGTTTGAAACTGGTATGGGAACATATAGTATCTCATATGAATCAAAGAATAAAATCCCCACTATACCCAATTAATCTCTAAGAGAGAAAGAAACATGGATCATGCACTTTGATAGTGCTAAATGCAAAAATAGTGCAAGAGCTGGTATGGTTTTACAGTCCCAATCAAAGGGGACAAAGAATTTCGCCTATAGACTTACATGGTCATGTAAAAATAATGCTACAGAAAATGAGGCCCTATGTCTTGGATTGATACAAGTAGAAAACATGAGCATTAATATTTTGAACATATATGGTGATTTTGAGTTAATAGTCCAACAAGTAAGAAACAGGTGTAGCAATAAGCACCATTACCTAAAAGATTACAGAAACAGGGTATGGAATCTGATGGAATATTTTGATGCCCTAAATTTAAATTTTTTTCCCAGAGAAAAGAATACTCTGGTAGATTCATTAGCAACAAAGGGAGCTAAATTTAACCCTCATGTAGACTTTGGAATAAAGAAAGCCAAGGGAATCAAAATGATTTTTAGACTTGTAGTACCATACAAACAAATTTTCTAGTAGGTCATTAAAAGTGATGAGAAAATAATTGAGTTTTTGGTAAGAGAAGCATATCTTTCCAGTGTTTAAGAAGAAAAACTAGATGAGATTGATCAACAATATGTTATTAAACTAAGGAACAACCACATTCCTAGAGGATTAGTCACATTAGAGAGCTTATTTGACAATGAGGACAAAAAAAAGACAAGAGTCATGAAAGTTAGTGAATTTTTTTATAAAGAAGTTAAAGTCGGTACTGAAAGAAACTCAATGTTGGAGTTTGATGTTCAGCAGAGGAAGCAGAAGATATCAAAGCCTTATGCTTAAAATACCAAGATATTATGGCTTGGTCATATTAAAACCTCAAGGTATATGACAAGAAGGTTATCCAACATACTATTGAGCTAGAGCTTGGTGCAAAGCCTTTTAGGTAGAAGCAAAGGACTATAAATCTGAG
The DNA here is from genome assembly GCA_028583015.1 of Wollemia nobilis. Classification (NCBI taxonomy): domain Eukaryota; kingdom Viridiplantae; phylum Streptophyta; class Pinopsida; order Araucariales; family Araucariaceae; genus Wollemia; species Wollemia nobilis. The sequence goes on along the minus strand of JAQPPZ010000541.1, from coordinate 23,471,981 downwards.
GGTCGAAGACATTATGAGGAAGGAGCTCTTAAATTTATTGAAGGCTAAGATCATATACCCAATAAAATATTCAACCTGGATATCCAACTTGGTACCCGTGAGGAAAATAATGGGGATACTTGTTTGTGTGTAGATTTTAAAAATCTTAATCAAGCATCCATTAAGGATCACTACCCCTTCCCACAAATTGATCAGATCTTACATATAGTGGTAGGGGTAGAGAGGTTTTCATTATTGGATGGTTACTATGGATACAATCATATTTGGGTGAAAGATGAAGATCAGTATAAAACAACATTCACCACAAAATGGGGTATATTTGCCTACCAGTGAATGGCTTTTGGGCTGTCCAATGCAAGAGCCATATTTTAGAGAGCAATGAATTATGCCTTTGGGACATTGATCAAGAAAGTCATTTTTATATATTTGGATGATATGATTGTATTTTCCCATGATAAACATGACCACCTATCACACATGGAGCAAGTTTTTCAAAAATGTAGAGAATTTCGTATTTCACTCAATCCTAAGAAATCATTCTTTACAGTTCATGAAGGAAAGTTGTTAGGTCATATGGTATCAAAATAAGGTATGAAAATAGATCCAGATAGAATCAGATCCATTCTTGCTCTAACATTTCCTACAAATAAGAAGACTTTGCAGTATTTTCTTGGTCAAATCAATTTTGTCAGAAAATTCATTTTTGACTTTGCACAGAAAGTAAGGCCAATATCTGAGTTACTCAAGAAGAATGCTAAGTTTAAGTGGACTGAATTTAGGAAAAAATCTTTTGAGATTATTAAGTAGTCCATTGCAATAGCCACAGTACTGGTAAATCCATATTTCAGTAAAGGTTTTATCCTTTATGATTATAGAGCTGAAGAAAGTTATGCCTCAATACTTACTAAAAAAAATGATCAAGGTGAAGAGCATCCTGTATTATTTTAGAGCCAGACACTCCATGACTACCAGGTCAAATATAAATTTATTGAAATACAAGTATTTTTTGTGATGAAGTCATTGAAGAAGTTTAGGCAGTACTTGGTACAGAGTAAGACTGTGGTTTTGTTCATCCATATTTAAGAAGTTTTATCCTTCAGGGTGAACTAGGAGATAAAAGAGCTAGTTGGATTACCAAAATATGAGAGTATGATTTAGAGATACATACCAAAAAGTTGGTGAGAGGAAGAGCCCTATGCCAAGGTATAACTGTGGATACAACATTAACAGAAGTGACAACTTGCCAAGCCAAAAAATAGGATCAGGTGGAAGGAGTACAAACAATAGACTCTGATTGGGTTGACCAGATGATCAAATATTTCCAAAATAGAGAATGCCATTCCAATATAAATTCATACCAAATGAGGAGATACAAGATTTATGCTTTGAAATATGTATTACTACCAGAACGCCTGTACAAAAGAAATTTGGATGGAATTCTTCTAAAGTGCTTAAAAGATGATCAACAAAAGAGGATAATTGAAGAGTTCCATGGAGGGTCGATTGGTGGACATAGTTCAGGTAGGATTACAACTTTGAAAATTATAAGAGCTGGCTATTATTGGCCTACTATGTTTACTAATGCTTTCAAGGTTACTAGGGTCTATGACAAGTGTGAAAGATATGTTGGAAAGATAAGGAATGCTTCTTTCCCCCTTAGGCTGATATAGGTTGAAGAGACTTTTAAATAATGGAGGCTAGACTTCATAGGGGTCATCAATCCTAATTACTTAGAAAATCATAAGTTTATCCTAACCACCATAGATTACCTTACCATATAGGTAGAAGCTATTCCTACCAAGAAATTAGATCAAGAAGTTGTGATCAATTTTATGGAAAATTTAATTTCAAGGTTTGGAGTTCTAGAAGCTTTGGTGAGTGACAATGGCCCAACCTTCATAGGATCCAAGTATATTGAGTTTTCCAGCAAGTATGGCATCAATCTCAAGAATAATTTAAATTATTACCCACAGGGTAATGGACTTGCTGAATCTACCAAAAACAACTTGTTAAGAATTTTGATGAGATCACTTGAAGGGAGAAAAATAAGTTGGCACCTATTACTGGACCAAGCTTTATATGCTGATAGGTTACTATAAATAAGTCCATTAAAACTTCCCCTTATGCACTGGTGTATGCAAAGAGGTAGTGTTACCCATCCATTTGGATATTCCAGCACTTAAGCTTGTTAATATGGAGGAGGAGTTAGAGGAAAATCTGATAAATACCAGGTTGAAACACTTGCTAAAAATAGAAGAGAATAGAGCTCAGGCATATGATAATTTTTAAAGGCATTCCTCAGATATCAAGGCATGGTTTGACAAGAAGGCCATATTCAAAAAATTCTAGATTGGAGATACAATTCTCAGGTGGAATGTTGATAGAGCAAAACCGAGCAAGCATGAAAAGTTTAATTCTTTTTGGGATGGCCTTTTAAAAATAGTAGAGGCCAAGGATTCCAATGTGTTTTAGTTGGAAGATCCATAGGGGAACATACAACCGATTCCAGTAAATGGTTTTCATCTCAAGCTCTACTATGTTTTAAACATGAGCTCATTGTAACATATGTATATACATTGTATTATATTTTCCTTTATTTCTACACTTTGTATTTAGTTTCTTTCTGCACTTTGTACAAGCTCATTGAAAAATTTATAAAAAATGGTTGTGTTGACAAAGAAATCAGGAGGTTCCATTCTGCACTCAAATACATGTAAAGTGTGGCAGAACGGTGAGCAATGCTAAATCCGTACCAAAATACACTGAAGTTCCAATGGAATGGTGCAAGTGTTGTTTTCCATATGATGAAAAGAGCTAAGTCTCAAAAGAAGTGAAGATATCTCCAATCTAGAGATTTTTGGAGGTAAAGCATAGCAAAACAAAACCAAGGTGATAATTTGTGCGTAGAATTTGTTAATTGCCAACGAAATCAAAGGTATATTCGACCCACCATTTTCAACAACTAAAGTGGAGCAAAGAAATGAATTCATGACCATGCCACATTGAGAGGAAAGAACAAGCCTACATTTAATGCTAATGAAATCGCGCTCAAACAAAAGAGTAGTTGAAGAGATGCAGTGAGGTGGTAGTGTAGTTTGAATTTTTGACCAATGAATTGCCACTGTTGAGCTGTCGAAAGGAATGAGTGGAAATTGGAAAGTGTGCCAGTGGGTAGATTGCGTAGTAGCCACATTAATGGTCGAAGATATGCATGTACCAAGAAATAAAATAATTAAAAAAACATGAACAATCTTCATTTAGTGGTAAATCGTATTTCATAGAGCAAAAAAGAGTGAGACAGTACTAAGAAAATTTCGCTGCAAATTTTAGAGAGAACATAGTATTGTTGCTACCAAGATGGCTTTAGAGGATGCCTAAGAGGTTGAAACCCTGGATAGAAGGGTAGTGGCCTTGTACATCGATAGAGCAGAAGCCATGGTGGATATATAAATGGTCCTCACAGAGAGAACAAGGCTCAGAAGGAGAATTAACGATAGATTCAAGAAGGGAGTTGCTTTATTTGTGGAAGGTAGATGTGTTGTCATTTCTTAACTATATTTTTAAATTAGTGATTCTATTCATCCCTATCCAAAAATTAATAGCTACAATAGATAAATTTTATGACCCAATGGTCAAAGCAGTAAAAACCTCTAAGGGCAAAACCCTCTTTAGCATCACCGCCATCTTCTATCGTAATATTTTTGCCCTAGGGTCAGAACCGTTAGTAAAACTAAAATAATTTAGGGTGATTGACCAAGTTAGGTATTACTCCATGGAGAAATGAGCCAATGATGATGAGTCATTTAAGATATATGTTTATAAACAAATCAATGCTAAGCCCAGGAAGAAATTACCTAAAGTCCCAATTCCTATTAATGAATTTCTAAACCCTATACTATTCTCTATGTTGGCCTGTATGGAGGGTTTAGATTCTGATAGAATGGTGTATGACTAGAAAATTACTGCAACCTACTGTATTTCCAATGAAAGAATGTATGAGAAAGGCATGAAGGAAAAAGCGACTAGGATTATTTATTTTGACTGGCTAGAATTTCTTGTCCAAAGGATACATGAAAAATTGGTAAGAATGAAATGGGTTCTGATGCTCCTAGTTTTAGGCATTATTCAAGTCTGGTATGGATGTTCTATGCTACTATTGAGGACAAGATGCCTTGGATTCCAGTCAAGGACAAAACCAGTGATGGGGAACCCTTGCTAGTTTACTATTAGACAAGTCATTTGAGAAGTAGTGAGTCTTTTTATAGATTCAATTTGGAATTTCTTGGACCTATCTTGAAAATAATGTATGGAGAGTGCCCTAGATTGCCATCCTTGGCTAAGAAAATTTTGCGAGCAGAGGGTGATGAGGAGTGAGATTGGTATTTTTGACTGAGGGTATAGTAATCTGACTATATGGTTTCATGGATAAACCTTTTCTCCTATCCCATTTTGTTATAGAGAGGCTCTTTGCCTTGGAATATTTGAGGCAGGAAGAGTACATTGATTTGAATTATAGTTTTGGAATAAAGAGAAAATATTTTCTTACATACCGCACTGTGGAGGACAATATTATCACAAAGAAAGGGCAGAGTGAGCAAATTGATAAATACCTTGATAGTTTAGGTCTATTTTACATTCCCCAAAGGTGGAGTTATGACCTTGATGGTATTTTCACTGCAAGAAATGTATCCCTGAATGGAGAAAAAGCTTACAAATTTGAAAAGAGACCTAGGGCACATTTTGAAAAAGGTAAAAACAATGATGATACCACTCTTTTAGAGTAGAATGTGTCAAAAATAGGTCAACTACCTCCATGGTTGGATTTCTATGAACATATTGTTGACTATGATCTTGATAAGAAGAAGAGTCATCGGCTTACAAAATCCACCATTCATGAAATTGAAGAGAAAACCATGAAGAAAAGGGACCCTCAGCTCGACGAGGACACTGCTGGAGAGGTAGATAAGGGAGAACAATGGAACGTAGCGAAGATATCAGATTGGTGGAGAATATGGATTAAAATTAGAAAAACTAAGTCTAAGTTCAACATGAAGATTGATAATGCGTTTTCCAAGAAATATGATGAAAATATCAAAACCTGGAAGTAGAAGGACATCAAAAACATAGTGTTGATAGTTAAAAAGTCCTAGGCTAGTTCTGAATCTCTCTATTCACCCATAGATCAAGAATCTCCTATAGAGGAGAAAGAAACTCCTTTAATAGCAGCTGAGGTCTTGAAAATATTTCATGAAGAACACAAGCTTATACTGAGAGGGGGGTGACCAGTATAAGATCACTTTTTACTTTTCTTTTAAAACAAATATAAGAAATGTATAGATAACAATATCAATAGTAGTAATCAAAGTAATGCACAAAACACCATACACAATAGAGACACATATTTAACGTGGTTCACCCAATGTGGGCTACCTCCACGGAGAAAATATTTCTTCTAAATATTTCTCAAATAATCTCTTGGGAATCCTTCCCAATTACAATGTTTATGGACCTCTATCCAAAGGAGATGTTGATCCCCTAAATATGGTTTGTGGATCTCTATCCATAGGATAACTCCTTCTCCTCTGCTTTGGTTGGTGATCCTCTAGAAGACTCTGCCTCCACTACATTGATTGTGGATCTCTCTCCACTTGAAGACTCTTTGTCCTCACTCAGAAGACTTGTCCTCAATGTCTTGGCTGATGGATCTCTATCCACTGGAGACTTTGTCCTCTTTTCTCTATCACCTCCAAAGCTCTATCTCAATAGGTACTAAACATAATCTAGTCATTCTAGCACAACTCTGCTCAATAGGCCCACTCAGAACCTTCTCAAATATGCTCAATAGGTCCACTCAGAACCTACTCAACTCTGCTCAACAGGTCCACTCAGAACCTTCTCAAATATGCTCAACAGGTCCACTCAGAACCTGCTCAAATCTGCTCAATAGGTCCACTCAAAACCTGCTCAAATCTGCTCAATAGGTCCACTCATAACCTGTCCAAATTTTCTCAACAGGTCCACACAGAACCTGCTCCAAATTCTGCTCACTAGGTCCACACAGAACCTATCCAAATCTTCTCACCAGGTCCACATAGAACCTTTCCAAATTTGCTCACCAGGTCCACACAGAACCTGTCCAAATCTTCTCAACAAGCTCACACAGAACTTGTCCAAATATTCTCAACAAGCTCACACAAAACTTGTCCAAATATTCTCAACAATCTCACACAGAACTTGTCCAAATCTGCTCAATAAGCTCACTCCTAGGACTTGCTCAAATCTACATTGCAATCTTCCACTAAAAGCTCACACAAAATTAGTCCACAAGCCTTCTCAAAGACTATACCTTAAATCAGTTAACAAGTCCACACTCAACTTGTCCAATCTCATAGAAACATAAAGAGAATTGTTAGAGACTCAATATGTTCTATCTCAATACTCAATCTCATAGAAGCATAAAGAGAATTGTTAGAGACTCAATATGTTCTATTCTCAAAACTCAATACACTTTCTCAACTCAATCTCATAGAAGCATAAAGAGAATTGTTAGAGACTCAATATGTTCTATACTCAATGCTCAATCTCAACTCAAATCAGAATATAGAATAGTTTGTTTTATGGAACTTGAACAACCACTTCATACATCCACTTGACTAGGCTCAATCAACTCTACTCAACCAATCACTTCAAGGAACAACCCTTTCTCACAAACCCTAGTCCAAGCATGTATCAACCAACTCAAAATATTTCCAACAATGCTCAACAACAAATCTCACATAACAATGATACTCATGTTCTTTCCACAATTCTAGTTCAAGTTCTTTGCACAACAACTCACTTCAAAAACAATGCTTATAACACAATCTTCACATAACAATGATACTCATGTTATTTTCTACAACTCTTCACTCAATCCAATGGCTTCAACAACAATGCTTATAAAATAAGGTTTTAATCACAACTTCTCAAATTCAGAAAACCTTGAAGCAACAACTCAAACACTTTTGAAAAGGAAACCCTAATAAAATACTTTTCACTCCAAACTTAATTTTCAATCAAGCCAATCACCTAACTCAACAAAGAAGAATTTTGCCCATACCTTTTCTTGAAGAATAGTTGTCCTTACAAATCTGCCACACTCACAATTACTTCTTTGCAAAACTCAACAAGGGTTAGAGGATAATTTTTATATCACAAAAATAATATCTCAATTACACCTTATCACTCCAACTTAAACAATAATCAATATCCTCACAATAATCAAAAACCCCTTTATTTAAAATAACATACAACCCATAAAGTCTTAACCTTTCAATATTCCACAATGGCAAGTTTTAAGACTTTAAAAATAAAAAAACAAAATTCTCCTTATAACTCCTAAATGTATTTCTCAACTACCAACTTTTATCATAAAGCAAATTTTTCAAACTTCAACCACTAAATACCTTATACCTCCAACTTAGGCTTTAATAAAATAAAACACAAAATGTTACCTTTGCCTTTGGAGAGTTTCGAACTCTCAACGCAACCCACACAAATGTCTTTGCCCACGGCGCAAACCACCACATGAGCTACATGCTCATTGGAAATGAAGAAGCACCACGTGCTTCAACACCCTTGTCCTTTCTTGCCTTGCAAAACGGATGCACCTAAAGTTTTGGTGCCTTCAACACGTCCACGAAATGCTTCCACCGAGATTCGAACACTATCCACCATGCACACCAAAAATGTAAGCCCACTTGCCACTAGGCCAAAGCACCTTGGTGGCTTCCAACTAATCACTGCTTTATCTTTTGTTTGTTTCCATTTTGCCATCAAATCAAACACGATTTTCGCAACTTTATCTCATGAGCTCTGCATTTAATTCATATGCCATACACTTATCAATTCGAGCAAGGATAATTGTTTTGAAACTTTAGTGGCATATTTATATGCCTTCCCTTTGCTTGGAAACGTCGGCGCTCACATGCATTAATATACGTCGGTGCTACTTAAGGCTTCGAAAGCCTTTAATAAACCCATACCTTGGGTTTTTCACATTATTAAAATTGCTCTCGATTTTTCTAAAACCCAACCTTAGGGTTTTAAATAATTTAAATTTTTCTTCTCAAATCTAATTATATTATAATTAAAAATTATAATATTTAATTAGATTTTTACCACTTTGATAAATATTATAATAACCATTATAATATTTTTTATCCTTCGATAAAGTACCTTTTAATATTTATTTATAAAATTTAAATTCTACCGAATTTAAATAATTTATAAAATAAATATTATAACTCCTTTTTCACTTTTGTCTTTTGCACTATTTCACTTGAACTTTGGCCTTCTTCCTGGATATCAAATAACCATATTTGTCCCCTTTATTTCTTGTTGAAACCTTTGGCATTAATGATGACTTCATCTGGTGGCATCAATGGTGACATCAATGACAACTTTGACTTAGGGACTCAAAATGTCCAACAATCTCCCCCTTTGTCATTGATGGTAACCCATATTCTTTTTACTGAAACTTGACCTTTCTTTTTCTTCTGCTCCCCCTGGGACATTGCTCCCCCTGGCTCAATTCTCTCTCAAATATCAAATCTCTCCCCAATACACAAATCACACAAATCCCTCCCCCTTTGACATCAATGGCAAAGGGTCACCTTTGGGGCTCGGGGCTAAGAATGAGCCTCTTAGCTTAGCCCCTCCCCCACCTCCTCATGAGGTGGTTAATTTTGGGGTGGGAGTATTTATACTCCCCGAAAGCACTGTTCTTTACCTTTATATTTTTCCCTTCTTTTCTAAGTTTTTTGAATCCTCTGACTATTTCTGTTCAAGTCATCATCCCTATTCTTGACATCATTCCTATTTTTTCTGTTCCTGTTCCTTTTCTCATTCATGTTCCTATTCCTATTCTCATTCATGTTCTTGTTCATATACCTATTCCTATTCATGCTTGTTTTTGGAATATTTGCTCTACACCATCTTGTTGTGTGACCATCATTATTGCACTTATAACACTTAATGTTATTATTCCTTGGAGGTGCAAATGTCTTAGGATTTCTCCTAGTGAAGCCATATCTTCTTCTTTCATGAACCCTACAATCCATTGCCTTGTGACCAAACTCATTACATGAGTAGAAATACCCATGGAAAAGTTGTCCTTTCCCATATTCATGTCTTCCATGTGTCCTGCACTATGAAGCCATGTGCCCAAACCTATGACATGAAAAACACCTTCCATTGAAGCTTCCTTGTCTTGACCTCATTGGTCTCTTGTTTTGATTGCTGTTCCATATGTACCTTCTCTATGCATTATTCTTGTCTTTGTTGAACTCTTTGTTGTCCAAATCATCCTCTGATGTCTCACTCCCACTTACACTATCTTATTTTGATGTATCTTCATCTAAAGTTTCTTCTTATTCAAGAATTGAAGTAGACTCTTCTTCCCATTTATTTTGTACTTGTTTAGAACCAAGACCTGTCTTGTTTGTTGCTCCTCTTTGTATCTTGATTATTTTATCCACACTCTTTGCACTATTTACATACTTGTATAACTTATTCTTGGAATCTTCTAAGTATTCCTTTAGTAGTGCCACTTCTTGTGCTAACTTCTCACATTCCAGAATCTTTGCTTTCAACTTATCTTTGAACTTGCTTGCCTTAGCCTTTGATTTTTCTAAATCCTCTATGAGCAATAATATTTCTTCATCACATTATTGAAACTGACTTTCAAGCTTAGAGTGTTGCTTTCTTACCTTATTTATTGTGTCAAGAGCATAGATAAGTTCTCCCTTGAGATCATAACCATTCTCTGCTGAATAATCCTCTATTTTTTTGCCTTTGTCCACATCATTACTTTCTTTTGGCTTGTCTTCTATAGGATCACTCACTTCTTCTTCTAATGCCATTAGAATATTTTCATCTGGTCTTTCAAGTGCATCTTCAAAATCATCATCACTGAAACTATAACCATACCTTGTGCAATCATCTTCAAGATGTCCAAATTTACCACATCTAAAACACTTGAGAATAACTGGAGTCCTTTTCTTAACTGGTTCCTTTTCTTCAATCATAAATAGGACTTCATCTCTATCATTGTCTGAAAAACTAGCATCACTATCATTTGAGTACTTACTTGCATTATCCGCATAGTAGCTTCTCTTTTACCTTTGGAAGAACTTATTTCCTTGTCTATTTTATCCATCCTTGCTTTTCTTCTGGTACCTATATATTTCATATTCCCTGTACCTGTGATCCTGTTTTTCTTCATCATTGTTGTTCTTTGGCTCTTTGCACTCTGTTGCATAATGTCCATACTTTCCACAATTGAAACACTTAACAAATCTTAGATCTATGGGTCTTATGGAACCTTTATCTCTTCTACCATAGTTAGCTTCTTCATCACTAGATGACTCACTGCTTGATTCTGACTTCTTACCCTTCATATTATTTTTCACTTTGAATGCAACCTCTTTTGGAGGAATATGATATTTTGTTCTTATCTCAAAAGTCGTAAGCATGCCAAGTAAAGAATTTCTTGTCAGAGAATCACTATCAATTGATGTTTCTATAGCAAAAACCTTTTCACTATACCTTTTTGGAAGAGTTCTCAAGATCTTATCACAAGCATCAGATTCATCAACCTTCATTCCAAGACCTCTCATCTCATGTATAAGTTCATCAATATTACTGAGATAGTCATGAATGTTTTCATCATCTCTCATTCTTAAGTTCTCAAATTCTCCTTTGAGATTTTTGATCTTAGCTTTCCTGACACCTTTATCTCCTTCATATATGGTATGCAATAATTCCCACATATCTTTTGTTGTTTTACAATCCATAACCTTCATAGATTCTGATCTATCCAATCCTTTTATAATCACATTCATATCTCTTGAATTTGCATGCATTAGAAGCTTACCTTCCTTATATATAGGAGGATTGACTGTTGAATCATATCCAAGTTCCACTGCATCCCAAACTTCATTTCCAAGTGCCATCAAGTGAAATCTCATCAACACACACCAATACAAGAAGTCACTTCCATCAAATACTGGTACTGCATTATTGATGGACCCGTATATTTGATCTTTTGATCCATTGTGTTATTTTGACCACTTTTCCTTCAAGCTATCAAACTCTTCTAAAGGAACCCGCTTTGATACCAATTGAAGAACACAAGCTTATACTGAGAGGGAGGGTGAACAGTATAAGACCACTTTTTACTTTTTATTTCAAACCAATATAAGCAATGTATAGATAGCAATATCAATAGCAGTAATCAAAGCAATGCACAAAACACCATACACAATAGAGACACAAATTTTAACATGGTTCACCCAATGTGGGCTACCTCCACAGAGAAAATATTTCTTCTAAATATTTCTCAAATAATCTCTTGGGAATCCTTCCCAATTACAATGTTTATGGACCTCTGTCCAAAGGATATGTTGATCCCCTAAATCTGGTTTGTGGATATCTATCCACAGGAGAACTCCTCTCTCCTTTGCTCTGGTTGGTGATCCTCTAGAAGACTCTACCTCCACTGCATTGACTATGGATCTCTCTCCACTTGAAGACTCTTTGTCCTCACTCAGAAGACCTATCCTCAATGTCATGGTTGATGGATCTCTATCCAATGGAGACTCTATCCTCTTTGTTCTGTCACCTCCAAAGGTCTATCTCAATACTATACTAAACATAGTCTAGTCAGTATAGCTCAACTATTCTCAATAGGCTCACTCAGAACCTGCTCAAATATGCTCAACAGGTCCACTCAAAACCTGCTCAACTCTTCTCAACAGGTCCACTTAGAACCTACTCAAATATGCTCAATAGGTTCACTCAGAACCTACTCAAATCTGCTCAATAGGTCCACTCAGAACCTACTCAAATATACTCAAGTCCACACTGAACCTATCCAAATTTGCTCACTAGGTCCACATAGAACCCACTCAAATATGCTCACCAGGTCCACATATAACCTGTCCAAATATGCTCACTAGGGTCCACACAGAACCTATCCAAATATACTCACCAGGTCCACATAGAACCTGTCTAAATTTGCTCAACAAGCTCACACAGAACTTGTCCAAAATTGCTCAACAAGCTCACATAGAACTTGTCCAAATCTTCTCAACAAGCTCACTCAGAACTTGTCCAAATCTTCTCAACAAGCTCACATAGAACTTGTCCAAATATGCTCAATAAGTCCTCTCTAGGACTTGCTCATAATCTGCATTGCAATTGCTTCCCAAAAAGACTCAAAATTAGTCCACGTTCTCAAAGACTTACCTCAATCAGCTTAACAAGTCCACACAAAACTTGCCCAATCTCATAGAAACATAAAGAGAATTGTTAGAGACTCAATATGTTCTATACTCAAGACTCAATCACTTTCTCAACTCTAATCTCATAGAAGCATAAAGAGAATTGTTAGAGACTCAATATGTTCTATTCTCAAAACTCAATCTCTTTCTCAACTCAATCTCATAGAAGCATAAAGAGAATTGTTAGAGACTCAATATGTTCTATTCTCAAAGCTCAATCTCAACTCAAATCAGAATATAGAATAGTTTGTTTTATGGAACTTGAACAACCACTTCATGCATCCACTTGACTAGGCTCAATCAAATCTACTCAACCAATCACTTCAAGGAACAACCCTTTCTCACAAACCCTAGTCCAAGCATGTATCAACCAACTCAAAATGTTTCCAACAATGCTCAACAACAAATCTCACATAACAATGATACTCATGTTCTTTCCACAATTCTAGTTCAAGTTCTTTGCACAACAACTCACTTCAACAACAATGCTTATAACACAATCTTCACATAACAATGATACTCATGTTCTTTTCTACAACTCTTCACTCAATCCAATGGCTTCAACAACAATGCTTATAAAACAAGGTTTTAATCACAACTTCTCAAATTCAGAAAACCTTGAAGCAACAACTCAAACACTTTTGAAAAGGAAACCCTAATCAAATCCTTTTCACTCCAAACTTAATTTTCAATCAAGCCAATCACCTAACTCAACAAAGAAGAATTTTACCCATACCTTTTCTTGAAGAGTAGTTGTCCTTATAAATCTGCCACACTCACAATTACCTCTTTGAAAAACTCAACAAGGGTTAGAGGATAATTTTTATATCACAAAAATAATATCTCAATTACACCTTATCACTCCAACTTAAACAATAATCAATATCCTCACAATAATCACAAAAACCCTTTATTCAAAATAACATACAACCCATAAAGTCTTAACTTTTCAATATTCCACAATGGCAAGTTTTAAGACTTTTAAAAATAAACAAAACAAGAATTCTCCTTATAACTCCTAAATGAATTTCTCAACTACCAACCTTTATCACAAAGCAACTTTTTCAAACTTCAACCACTAAATACCTTATACCTCCAACTTAGGCTTTAATAAAATAAAACACAAAAATGTTACCTTTGCCTTTGGAGAGTTTTAAACTCTCAACGCAGCCCACACAAATGTCTTTGCCCACGGTGCAAACCACCACATGAGCTACACGCTCATTGGAAATGAAGAAGCACCACGTGCTTCAACACCCTTGTCCTTTCTTACCTTGCAAAATGGATGCACCTAAAGTTTTGGCACCTTCAACACGTCCACGAAATGCTTCCATCGAGATTCGAGAACTATCCACCATGCACACCAAAAATGTAAGCTAGCAACCCACTTGCCACTAGGCCAAAGCACCTTGGTGGCTTCCAACTAATCAATGCTTTGTCTTTTGTTTCCCTTTCATCATCAAATCAAACATGATTTTTGCAACTTTATCTCACGAGCTCTGCATTTAATTCGTATGCATTCTTTTATCAATTCGAGCAAGGATAATTGTTTTAAAACTTTAGTGGCATATTTATATGCCTTTCCCTTCGCTTGGAAACGTCGGTGCTCACATGCATTAATATACGTCGGCACTACTTAAGGCTTCGAAAGCCTTTAATAAACCCATACCTTGGGTTTTTCACATTATTAAAATTGCTCTCGATTTTTCTAAAACCCAACCTTAGGGTTTTAAATAATTTAAATTTTTCTTCTCAAATCTAATTATTTTTTTTTTTTTTTTTTTTTTTTGTGGGGGGCCCGCGCCGGCGGGGGGGGGTGGTGGTTTGTTTGTTGTTTTTGGGGCGCCCCGTGTGTGGCCCCCCCTCCCCCTTTCAATTTTTTTTAATTTTCGGAGGGCGGGGGGGGGGAGAGGTGGGGGGGGGGGGGGGGGTTTGTGGGGGCCCCCCCCCCCTTGGGGTTTGGGTGGACCAATTGGTTACCCCTGGACCAATATTATAATTAAAAATTATAATATTTAATTATATTTTTACCACTTTGATAAATATTATAATAACCATTATAATATTTTTAACCTTCGATAAAGTACCTTTTAATATTTATTTATAAAATTTAAATTCTACTGAATTTAAATAATTTATAAAATAAATATTATAACTCCTTTTTAACTTCTGTCTTTTGCACTATTTCACTTGAACTTTGGCCTTCTTCCTGGATATCAAATAACCATATTTGTCCCCTTTATTTCCTATTGAAAACCTTTGGTATTAATGATGACTTCATATAGTAGCATCAATGACAAATTTGAGAAGTTTCCCAAGGGAGCACAACTTCTGAGCAAAATACAATATTCTAGTGAAAAATTGTCATTACTCCAGTCATTGAAGTAGTGTCTAGGCCTAAACCCTTAGCTTTGGGGGAACAACCTCCAAACATAGATATTGACTGAATACAGAAGGATGAGAGTTTTAGGTTCACCCCCTTTATTTCACCTCTGCATCATCAGTATAATTGCATCCCATTTCTAAGCAAGTCTTGCTTACTGAAGCAATACAAGAAGATATATCTGAGGAAGAGTCAGAGAGTGAGTTGGCTTCCTTCCAATTGATTCATAGGAGAACTAAAAGAGCTTTGAAAATAAGGGAAAGAGAAATTGCAAAGAAACAAAGATTGGATATGGAGGAGATTGCCAAGGAGGAAGCTATTTCTATTATAGAAGAATTGATTCCTCAAGAGCAATAGCAGGAAATAGAGGTAGACCAAGAAAACCCTACATCTGTAGGTGAAGGTATGGTTTCTAATCGCTCTTCTCCTCTACGTCCTCCTAAATCCCCAAAGAAGTCTCACTCCATTTTTGGTCAAGAAAATGTAACAAAGGTACCTTATCCCTCTCATAGTTCACCCCGTATTTCATTGGTTGTCACTGAAGTGCAAGTCACCCCTTCTCCCTTAAAGTCACCCCAAATCATATTTCCACCATCTAAGGTTCCTACATCATCATCTCCCATCATTTCATCTTCACTATTACCACCACCCCCATCATAGGTACATATTGTTCCAAGTACCACCATTCATCCAATTGTTAGTCTTGCATCAATTCCTATGAGTTTACCAATAGCAACCACAACAATAGTTATAGAGTCCACTGTTATCACAGAGACCGCTATAATTACTTCCACACCACCATTATCGATGGTTTAGTCTGCCCTTACCTTTCTAGTATCTTCATATCTCGTGGCAGCTAGTTTTTCAGGTCCTATAACTTTGCCAAAAGAGAAGGCAACCACCTAAAAGATAAATGATTTTTGGGTAGACTTAGTGATTTTGCTAAACCAATTCCCAATAAAGAATGAAATATCACTAGAGTTGCTGCTAGAACCATGGTCAGGAAGCACAGGATACTTCAAAATTCTTGGCTATTGTTTGGCGGGATTGAGGGAATGATTAAATATGTTGTTGATGTAAACAAATAAATGATTCAATTTGGCTTCAAAGGCCTATGGATGAAGGATCACAACTTGCTATTTGTGGAAGAGATCTAGAAGAGCATTGATGAAAATTTACTGGATGAATCTAGAATTGATTCTCTTGAAGAGCCACTACCCCAAGAGCAAGCTGCCTAATTGATTGTTGATTTTACCATATTAAGATATCTCATGGAAGATCTAGTAAATAGAGGGAATGCTGCTAACTACGAGGATATTGGAGAATTATAATATGTTTATAAGCAGCTCAAAGAAACATCAAACCCCTCTAATGTAGCTTGGAAATAGGCTTTATAATCTTTGAAATTTATGATTTAGTTGTTTGGTGATGATTTTGGAGGAAGAAATAAAAAACAACCTTTCCTAGAAGAAGAAAACGAAGAAGAAGAAGAAGAAGAAGAAGAAGAAGAAGAAGAAGAGCAGGATGGAACTATTGTAGGCCCGAAAGGAACCCACACTTTGTTCATTTTTGTTTTTGTAAATATGCACAAGTTTTGTATTTTTATTTTTTGCTCTGACAATTGTCAAAAATAAAAAATAAAGGCATGAAGCATACAAAGGCACATAAAGTAGCATATTTTGTGTGAAGGTATTTTTGTAATAAGGCCTTATAAGAGGAGTAGAGTTATACCTAATTTTTTAAGATAATGGCAACATGCCTATATTTTTGGCATAGTCTCCTTATACACGGATAAGTCTTGATATTTTTGGTATGATCTCCATATGAGCCTTTACTCTCTAAATAGACTATCAGATCTTTCATAGGGTAGTGTTTATATGGAAGTTATTCTTTAAAGCATATGTTTGAAGATGAACATTTTTTGACTCCTACGACCTAATGGATAAGACTCTGAGTTCTATGGCTTTGCAAGCAAATCCACCCAGGAGGCACCGGAATGTAGACCCAAAATGGCCACATAATTAGGAAAATTTTGGAAATTTTGCCTAAGACATGAAGATTTCATTTCGCACACTTTGTAGTATATTTTAGAGCAGATCCGCAACAAAGGCCACAAATCCACTAAACTCTTGGTGAATTTTCACACTTGGAGCAGTTCCGCATAGTTTCTTATGTTTTTGGCTCCGAACTTGCAATGCATCCTGAATGCATAAATTTTTTTGAAGAGGGATGATGTTAGTGTAAAATAAGTGCAGATTGGTGACCGTTTGATATTTTGAATACCTTGTGAGCGGTTAAGTGTTGGAGAACCCAATTTCAGAGAAAGCATTGAATATTTTTATCCAAAATGGTAACAAAAGAAGGAAAGCTAAGTATAAGAGATGCGGATTCATGATGAAGGCTATTTTTTGAATTTATTCTAGAATGATGACAAGCAAGCATTTTACTCTGAATCCAGTTCAGAATAGAGGAAGAGTCACTTTACATTGTAACATGACCGAAATAGTGTTCATAGGACAATGCATTAGCTCAAGTCCGAAATAGAATCTGTAGAAGTTTTGAAGGAGATATAATGTCATTGAATTTTTTGTAGGGATTGGTGAATGCTTCATCACAAAATAAGGAAAATAAAGGATAAGGAGCATATTTCATCCCGTTTCACTTTCTAAGCATTTTGATACCAGATTGGCGTTCAATAATTTTTGAAACATGGAAGGTGACGCCATCATTTTTAAAAGTGAAATGGCACTGTGTTCTCTCACAATTATATCAAGCTTATTTAAGTTTTATTCATAGCCATACGATGGGAGAGATCAACGATGGAGATTTTGTTAAGAAATCTAAAGTATATAAAAGTGATTTCTCACCAAAGTTATAACAGTCAATTGGAGGAGGAAGCTAAAGCGTCGAGGGTTTGAAGAAGACGATAACTAGAGACGGTTGTAGATCAACGATGATAGGGAGCTTCCAAGAAATATCGATGATGTATATACAATATCCAATGACCAGAACTCTAGTTAGCACTGAACAACCAACAAGTTGCAGAGGTTTCGAGCTACCATGGTGGTCCACTTGTAGTGAATTTCCTGGAGGTTGAACTAGTAAGAGAATTCCAGCAAGAATTATTTTCTGAGCTATCAAATTTTAATCCTTGTAATGTTCCTTGTTATTTTAATTCTTCAAAACTATAAATAGAGGTTGAACCCTCATTTTTAAAGCGTTGACTCTAGTGTGTTTGCCTGTGCTGCTATAAATATTCCCAAGGGCTAATGAAAGGAGCATTACATTGATTTTCACCTCAAATATTGTGTCTACATATTTCGATATCAGAGGTTCAAATTATTTAGTTTTATTTTTGTGAATACTTGAATGGTTAGTTTGTGCTAAATTAATGGATTACTAATTACTAGGGTAATTGAAATCTACTTTTGAATTTGATATTTATTGATAGGGAGTGTATTTCTGTAAAATATAAATGTTGGTGAAATTGCTATTTGGATTATCATTGTTTATATATTGGAATCGTTGTCTGCAATATTTCTCTATTGTTATTTAATGAATGAAAGTACATTTTATTTGAGATACTGGTAATCTAAGTGATGTATCTTTAAGTTGGTTTTTCGAAGCTTTTTGCTATAGTGCAATGCTGTTAGCATATCCGTCCACTATTGTTCACATTTTCTAACCCTAAAATTTTCTTACCCTAATCTCTAAAACCCTAAGTGAGCACAATTGTGTCAACACCCTATTTAAGTTGACAAGGAACCATCCTACTCTAGAGGTTGGATCAGGAACTCTGTTTTGGTCCATCCAATGTTGAGTGTTGAACTGTAGCTATTGGGTGCAAGCCTGGATAGAAAGTAGGAAGATAAATAGCCACAATATTGAGTAAAAATTGATGCAATTCAATATCCAATGGGAACCACTTTTCAAGGAGTTGAAATATACACCAACTGTTAGGATCCTAATCTTAACAATTTATTAATTATTAATTCACTCATTATGTTTATGGATCATTGTGTTATTTCACTCATAATATTAGGGTAGATATATATTATTGTCCAATCATTCATTTGAAGGCATCCATGAATGAATAATACATATCTTTGAAACCATTGGAGAGACCCCCTTATCAATGCAACAATGATTTAAACCCTAAAAGTGATTCTTTTAAATATTATTTTATTTGCTTATTTATTAAATATTAGCTAGAATTTTTTAGGGTTCTACCATCTAGTATCAGAGCCTTCGTAATCCTGTACCTCAAAAATTCATTTTTCTCTCACCATATCACTCCTACTCATACTTCTTTGCATATCCACCTAGGTTTTTTTTCAATTCATATCTACCCAACATCATAATCATTCATATAACTTGTACGTGAATTTACTACTATGAAATCTTAATAATTCCACCCAAGAGTAGAACAACTACCCACAAAACCGTCGCCCACTAAAATCTACAATTAAAACTCACCATTTCACAACTATAAGTGACAATTGGATGGCCTCAAACACACAAAACAACTTCAATGAAAAAAAGATATTCTCGGTGTAGTTGCAAGTGAAAGTATAAGAATTTTTGGATCTTAAAAATATTTTTTGATCTCTATTGAAATTTGCAATTAAACCAGATCAACAAACATAGTCAAAATTATGAAAAATAAATCAAATTACTGGTTGATGTCCATTTTTAGGCAAGATATTGAAAAATTCGATGATAAAATATAAATATATTTACATAACCTAATATTTTAAACAAATTCTGATCGTCAATGGTAAATTTTGACATTAGAATTCACATGATAGCAAAATTTTTTATAAAAATGTTGAGGGAATAAATCCCACATCGACTATATTACAGGCTTATTTAAGTTTAAAAGTGCGTATGTGACATAGTATGGTTGTGAATACCATACGGTAGTCACGCACACATAAAATTTACCTCACTTGTCGCCTTGCCCTTTCATGCTACCCCATATTCTGATGCTTACCGCGTGTCCACCCTAGACCACCCGAATGCACCCTACCTTATGTTCCTCGCTCTTCGTGTTGTTGATCCCTTCTCACCTTACCTTCTACACCACCTCCCGTTGACCACTGCTCATACCTTACATGTTTCGTTGATCGTCGCTCATCCCTTGCACCTCTCGTTAAGGTCTAATTAGTTGAAAAACCAAATTTTTACAAAACTTTACATAAATGTTTGCAAAAATTTATAACTAAAAACACATGAATTTTTACAAATTTATTTTTCAAAACCAAATTCCACCTACCAAAGAAGACTTAAAAATTGCAAACCAGTCCTAAAATGACTGATGGTAAGATATCACAATTGTCAGAGCCCTACCCTTAAAGAATTTATCCTAGAAGTATGCCAGTGGAGGGAAGAACTTAGAAATAGTACTATACAAAAGGAGGAGTTTCACCAATGGAAGGACCAAATTACAAAACCTCCTATGTGGGAATCACAAAAACACCTATGGATGGATACACCTAAGGATAGCACTAAATATGAGGAAGATTTGCAAGCCATGACCAAAGCACTTGATCACAATGTAGGTAGTAAGGTTGATGTGCTAGAAGTGATCGATGCATCATGCAAGGATGAAGTAGACATACACAAAGTGACCAATGACGACCAAACATACACTCTACAAGAACTACACACAAGTTCCTCACCACTAGTGAGTTATCACCACATGGTCAAACCTCTTTGAAAATAAGGTAGAAAGGGGAATCCACACTTATTTTCCCTTGAATCTCCTAGGGAACTCCAAAATGATGTAGACGTATTACCACCACTTTTGATGCATCATTCTAAAGTGTTTGAATAATCCTAGGGTTTTCTTCCCCACTATCGTCTTGCTCTTACTCTTCTTCTTGGAAATCCATCGCTAACTATTACACCTTCCCAATAACCCTGCTTATGAAAAGATGATATTAAAATAGTACAAGAACATGAGCAAATGCTACTTGGAAAACTAGGGATGAAGCTCCTCACTTTGAGCTTTGAGGGCAAAGCTCTTTTTAAAGGAGGGTGGCATGTTAGGATCCTAATCCTAACCATTAATCATTATTAATTCACTCATTATGTTTATGGACCATTGTGTCCTTTCACTCACAACCTTAGGGTAGATATATATTATTGTCCAATCATTCATTTGAAGGCATCCATGAATGAATAATAATACATATATTTGAAACCATTGGAGGGACCCCCTTATCAATGCAACAGTGATTCAAACCCTAAAAGTGATTCTTTTTAATGTTATTTTATTTGTTCATTTATTAAATATTAGCTAGAACCTTCAGGGTTGTACCACCAAATACAACTTTGAATGCAATGTACAATCAAGCACAACTTGTAGATGATAAGTTTCAATCAAGAGGATCTAGATCTTTAGCATTTGGAGGAACAAATAAGGTGATAAATCAACAACAATAAAATGTAAAAAAACCTTCTTCCACTTTTTACACTTCTTCTCCTACCCCCTATTCGTCTACTTCCTCCTCTTCTTCATCAAAAATCATTATTCTTATAAACCTCCATTGGAATGTACTTTTTATAAGAATAAAGGTCATATTAGGCATCAATGTTGATGTAAATTCAATTGCAAGAGGTAAAAAAAAATGCCTCCCATCACATAAAACTATGATAAATAGAAAATAAACTGGTAAAACCTTCATTCTCATAAAAACTGCAATAGATGGAAATAAACCGATAAATGCTTTATTTTATCATTCTTGGATCCATTACCATAATGCAATACAAGGGGAACACATATACATCTCAAGAGAAACCCTAAATTAAAACCCTAAAGCTTAAAGTCGTAAAAATAAAAAATATTGTTTTTGGAAAATTATTTTTCATAAAAAAATGCCATTTTTAGTAATTACCATTTTTGGCAATTTGGTTTTTGTCCAAAATTACCATTTTTAGTAATTACTATTTTCGGCAAATTGTTTTCTCGTTAAAAATTGCCATTTTTAATAATTTGTAAAAAAACTTGGATTGACATGCAAATTAACACACAACTTCATAACACTTATACTAGGCATCCTAGAAGATCTTGACACCTAATCATATATATATAATGATTATTTAAAACTTCTAAAAAAACACCCTCTAAAAGATAAGCTTCCACATCATTCTCCTCTGGTTGAAAAGAACTTTGCTCTTGCGAGTTCCTCTAATCATACTTCTACAAATTTTTGCTGTCAATATTTTTTTCCAACCATTTAAATCCTGGATTAGATCAATATGATGCTGAATATCCCTTTTTGGGGGTAGTCCATCTAGTAACTCCTCTGGTATGATATTTACATACTATTTTAGCAACTCTACTACTGCGGGTGGTATAGCAATATCTTCAGTATCCACATTTTGTGTTGTCAATACATAACAAAACCCAACTTCATTCATCCCTTTGACAAATTCCTTAGTTCTCAATAGGTTTTTACTTTGTCTTTCTTCCTTATGCGGTAACAAGACCACTTTTACTCCATCCTTCCAAAATGTATAAGTATTCCTTCCCCCATCATGGGTAGCCTTCCTGTCATATTGCCAAGGCCTCTCCAATAATAAGTGATATGCATCCATCAAAATTACATCACATCATACTTCATCCTTGTAGGTATTCCCAATTTAAAACTTAACTAGATACCTCTTATCTATAGTTATCTAATTTCCTTTCATGAACCATGATATGAGGTAAGGATGCAAGTTATCACAATTCAAGTTAAGTTTCTCAACCATTTTATTTGAAATCATATTTTCACAACTACCACTATCAATAATCATATTACATACCTTTCCTCTAGATGTGCACCTAGTTCGAAATATATTTGTGTGCAACTACGAATTACCACCATAATTATCCTATGCTTTCTCCTTCCTTGGGATGATCATTTTCCTTCTCATCATAAGACTTTCCTCCATGTTTGTAGCATATTTTATCTTAGTTTGCTCTTCTGCCTTAACTAGATTGAATTTAGCTTGTTCTCCTTATCCTCTTTCTTGAGCAAGATAATGCAAATATTCGAAATCTCTATGCCCTTACTAATTGCATATGTAATAGGTATATTACCTCTATGGGCCATCCCAATTTTATCTTCCACCATAGCCTCTTCCTCTCTAAAATCATCCACCTCTCTAGTAGTGACTATGACCTTGTCCAAAATTTTCTTGTTTTCCTATATTATAAGATTATCCATTTGAGGAATTAAATCCACTACGCCCCCTGACTGGAGATGACGATGACTCTTTCTTCAATTCTCTTCTAAAATTACTCCTCTTATGTTTCTCTTCTGCCATTAATGTGAACGGATATGTATCGTCTACACTATGGATCCGAAGCATACTCAACTCATCTTGTATGGCATAACTTAATCCATTCACATACCTTGTAACCTTCTATTCTTCTAACTCTTTAAGCTCCACTCAAATTGATAACTTGTAATATTCATTGGTGTAGTCCTTGATGCTTTGATCCTTTTGTTTGAGGTTCTAGAATTTACGAAATAATGTTTGGACATAGTATTTAGGCAAGAATTTCTCCTTTGTTTGTTTTTTCCATTTTACTCCAGACCCTAATCTTTTCCTTTCCATTTCTCTACCTCTTCTTCTGTAGATGATCCCACCAAATCAACGCATGCCATTTCAACTTCATGCATGCAAGCTTCACTTTCTTTTCCTTGAAAAGGTCTTTCCACTCAAAGAACTTTTTCATGTTATTCAACTAGTCTATCAAAACATTTGGTTTCAACCCTTCTGCATACTTAGGGACATAAACCTTGATCCCATCTCTATTTCCTTCCAAGGCCCTAATCATCCTATCCTCAAAATGATGCTCCTCTGGATTTCCCTTCAGTTCTTCCTCTACATGAACCTATGATCTATTGTCTTCTCCCACAGTCTCATTATCATAATCTAGATCTACAAAATCTATTGTACGTATTCCCTTATACAGGCCACCATTCTAGTTAACTGAGCAACTTGTACTTGTAACTCTTGCATACCTCTTAACCTGGGCATAACCTCCTCTTTCTCTCATCATGTTAATCCGATCTGTATTATTCCAAACAAAAATAAGAATAACAAACTAACCATAATAAAAAAAATTACCTTCTATTCACCAGAAATATCCAACTTTCTCTAATACCAAATGATGTAAATACAGATACAAGAGATCAGAAAAAATACCTCCCATCAAATAAAAACTACGAAAAATAAAAAGATAAAACCCCCATTCTTATAAAAACTGCAATACATATTGATAAATACTTTATTTTCTCATTCTTGGATAAACCCCCATAATGCAATACAAGGGGAATATATATAAATCCCAAGAGAAACCCTAAAGCTTAAATCCCTAAAGATAAAAAATTACTATTTTTTGCAAATTATTTTTCATCTAAAAATTAATACTATTTTAAGCAAATTGTTTTGTCATCAAAAATTGCCATTTTTAGTAATTCGTAAAAAAACTCGGATTGACATGTAAATTAACACACAACTTTGTAACACCTATATTAGGCATCCTAGAAAATATCGACACCTAATCATGCATAAGAAAATTATTAAAAACTTCTAAAAAAATACCCTCTAAAAGATAGGCTCCTACATCAATATTATAAGTTGCAAAATTTAAAGAAAAAATACCTGGTTGTAAAGCCTCACAATGAGGATCCAAAATATGGTCCCATTGAGGCTATAGGGAAAGGAAGATTATATAAGGAGTTAAAGGGTCAATTGAACAATCTAAACTTCATGAATACTTCTCAAGATGATCGTGAAAATTTATTTGTTACACAGGCTCACCTAACTCATGACTATTTTGTTGATTGTATAATCAATAATGTCTCTGTTGGCATTTTTTCCACACTAAAATAAATTTTAAAATTTTATTTAAGTATGCAATAAGTTTCACTCAGCGAAACCCAATTTCGGGTAACGTTTCGAGCGAAATATAGTTTTCAGGTAGGAGACATTTCAAATTCAGGTTTTGCCTTGGCAAAAGATCCATTTTGCCCATTTCGCCCATTTTCCAGTGAAATCATCCTTTTTATCCCATTTTTTGGTGAAATCATATTTGCTAGTGAATTCCCATTTCAGCAACAATATTCTATTTCGTCCCTCATATTGGTACATTTTCGGGTAAACTTCATTTATACCATGGCAAAATCACCATACCACATGCTACCTTGGTGAAATCACATTTTCTGGCATAATACTTGAGCACAGTTCCTAGATGAAAATCTTTTTCTTTTCACGCCTCACAATGGCAAAATCTCTTTTTGTGCCTCATAGTGGTGAAACTCCTATTCGTACGAAGACTGGGTGAAACTCCTTTTTACGCGTTGCTTGGTGAAAGCAACAACAATACTTGGCACATTTTCTAATGAAGGCCTCTTTGCACAAAGTATGGGCTACTATATTGGGTGAAAACCCATGATGCGCTATAGCCTAGTGAAAGCACTTTTTTACACTAAAACCTGGCAAAAGCGCCTATTTGCTTTATAACCTGGTAAAATCAACTTCTTTGCACACTACACCTTGGAGAAAACCCTTTTTGGGCTTCACCTTGGGGAAATTAATTTACTCTATTTTATCCAGGTAAAATCGTGGTCAAAGGTGCTCTAATAAAATATCAGTATGGAGGGGATTTCAGGACCAACAAATTCAATTTTTGGGGCAAAAAAGTTAATGTTTTAGGAATTGTTGCCAAGGAAGATTAGATTCTATGGATAACTAAAATTTAATACTATTTGCTTTGCTTTTGAATCTAGTGTGTTCCCGATTGATTTCAAGGTACCGTCCACTGTGGTGAATGCTCATTTTTGAGGCACCATCACGGAGATGAAAATTCAATCAATGATTCCAACGAACTCTTGATTTACCATCTACTAAGGTTGCTCGTTGCTTCCCAAGGTGCCACTAGATTGTTTTGTTGCTGCTGTCAAAGAGATCTATCATTTCCCATCATTTTATTTAGTGAGCATTTAATTTTGGAGGTGAAATCCTCTATAAATATTAGAAAACTTGATGTAAAAGGAGAGGAACATTCTGCTAAAAGACTCTTGGAGTTTAAATTTCTATCTCAACTAAAAGACTTTTGACTCTGGTTCCTGGATCAGTTGTGTATGTGATTGTTTTCTGCCTGTTATTTCTGTTATATTCATGCCTTTGTTAGATAGATTGAATTCTGCATTTGAATTTAATTTTTGATGAAGTGAATGTTGAAATGTTAATTGGAAGTCATATGTGCAATTTGTGATTGGTTCTTCTGTTGTTCTTTCTTTTAAGTATTGATTAAAACTTGAATTGGTTATTTAGCTGTTAGTTCATCATCACTTTATTTTTCTAGCTTACAACCATATTTCCCATCTCTTTCTATTAATTTCTCTCCCTAAACTTCATACCAATATGAGAATATCAAGGGAGCCAACCCTCTCTAGATATTGGTCTAAAATACATTTCTTTTCTTTAGCATTTCAATGTTGGTCGAGTCTAGGATGCACATACATTTTATCCTTAAGCAAATTCTTGACCAAAAATTTTTGGCAAGCCTAGTGGGACACAAAAGTTCCACCTTAAGCAGTATTAAGATTTGATGTTCATATTTTACTATTTTATTAGAACATCTGGTGACTCAAATTTATCCATAAGCTTTTGAATGTGAAGTTGGCGAAAGTTTTACTTCATGATCACAATATTGAAGGCCAAAAATTTAGAAAATCCTATTGAGTTCTTTGAGCTTGATACCCAAGTCTTAAGAGATCAGCCTATATTAATCACTCCAACTAACCCATCAATCGTAACATATTCACAGGTAGCTGGTGTATTTTTTGTTCCTTCAAGTCCCTCTAGTGCTACCACTAGCTTTCCTCCTCAAGCAAATTATCTGGTCCAAATGGCTCAAAATCCACCATGACAATTTCCAGTAAGGAACCATTTTGGATCTTTGAATATGCAAGCTCAAAACCTAATCCTTCTAGTGGCATTAAAGGCTTTACCTACTTATGATGACATAGGAAAAACAACTTATGAGCATGTTCAAGACGTGGCTTCTTTGGCAACTATTCATAGCATCACATATGAAGATATCATGGTCAGATTTCTCATGCTCTCTCTCAGAGGGAAGCTGCTTTACTAATATCGGTCCTTACCACTTGCTACTATTACCACATGGGACCAATTGGCTGAGTTAATGATAAAAGTCTTCAATGAGCAAGTGAATCCTTTTTCCCTGTTGCATCAGTTCACTAATATTTAGAGGTATTCATAAGAGAAATTGTTGACTTCAATATTAGGTTTGCTCGAACTTGGTAGAGAGTCCTTTATGGTCTTTGTTCGACTCCTAAACAATCCTAATTTTATTATATTCGAGCCTTCAATTATGACATTAGTATGATCATCCATCAATCTAATGTTGATATATTTTTGGCCTTGTACTCCCAAGTGTAGAAGGCTGAAGCTAATTTATTTACTATTGTTAAGCTCCCACTGAAGATGATGCTTATATTTCTTGATATCCTACAACATTTATATTCTAATGCATCTTATCAGTCTTTACCAATGTCCTCCATGTATTTGATCCCTTCATAGAATCCAAGTTCATCTCAAATACCAAAAATTTTTGTCCCGCAACTGCCTGCTCCTTCCATTCCACAACTGTCCACTCCAGTTCCATTCCTAGCATTGTCGTGTCTGCCAGTACCACTACCATTACCAACTCCTCTAGCACCCTCAAATACCAATCCTCAAGAGAAGTTACTACAAGAGATGCAATCAATGAACTCAACAATGAGAGCGATGACAAATGAGATCATAGCTATTAAGAAAAGGTAAGCTGAGATATATTTTTAGCCTAGGAGATTTTAACCTTTGCCAATCACTAGAGAGCAAGCAACTTTGACCAACAAGATGTCTGAAAGGAATCCAATCATTTTGATGAATGAAGAAGTTGACCCATCATATAAAACGTATTAGTGTTCTACTTGCAATGATCTGCATGGTGAAGAAACTTGCATGGTTCATATCAACTATGTACAAATATTGGCAAATATCTCTTTCAACAGTTATATCAACATGATTAGAGAAGTCGATCATAATTTTATGGTCCCTTTTGTAGAACAAGTTTGAGTTATCACAAGAGCTAGGAAAAAGTTAATCATAGTGGACCCAACTAAAATGGATCCACTGAAGGTACCTACTAAGCCAAAGGTACATAATGAAAAAAAAAAGCACAAGCGAAGGCACTTGGTTCAGCATGTAAGTTGAAAGAACCTATTATTTTAAAAGATATCTTACCCGCATAAGCGAAGGAAATAATCTCTCAAGTGAAGACATCAACTTTACAAATGCAAGCTGAGATGAAGGAATAGGAAAAATAATGCCTTAAATACCCATCGTTGACTAAGAATCAGAGGGTGGAAGCTACACAACAATATCAAATCAAGTATGAGGTTGCTGACGAAGGAAGGGAGTCCAATTCCTCCACGTACAAGAAGAACTAAAGAAATTTTTTGCCAAGGTTAATCTATATGATGCATTGCAATTGCCTAGATAGGTTGATTTGTTGTAATAATATTTAAATTTTGTTAAAGATAAAAAGAAGAATCCTACCCAGACTATGTTAGATCAGACACTTACAACTTTGGCTACTAGGAAGAATATACCACCACCATTTTATTTATCTCTTAGGATGGAGGGTTGGATTGTGCATAACTACATGATTGACTCTGGTGCTGCGATAACTATCATACCAAGAGTAGTTTGTGAAGTTATGGGTATGGATTATACCAGTAGTAGCCCATGTGTCTTGCAGTTGTATGGTACTCCTATAAAAATAGTGGGTGTTATTAAGGATATATCAATTGTACTGCATAATATTCCTTAGATCACTATGATCCAAGAGGTGGTCGTAGTTGATCTAGAGCTATATTTCAGTATGTGCCTCTCAAGAGAGTTAACTACCAAATTGGGAGGTTATCTCTCACCTAGAATTTTCTTTCAAAGGAAAAAAATCTGAATCTACAATGAGAAGCCTTCCACGTTTCATGTAGAAAATATCGAAGAAGAAGAAAAGTCCATGAATTCTATCAATATGATGACTGAAGAACTTGAAGAATTGAATTTAATGGAAGAAGCACTGGATGAGCTTCGTACAAAAGATGAATTTTCAATGAATGATTTTAATGCAATGATCAAAACTAAGAATGATTGCTATACTATTTCCAAGCCTAAAAAGGTTGAAGTAAAGGTATCTGATGATCAGGATCCTATTCTATATTAGTTATGGATGCTCTACTTTGATGGTACAAGATGCAAAAATGGCACCAAAGCAAAAATTATCCTCATCTCCCCTTCTGGCATACAGAAGATATATTCATACTGGTTGAACTAGAGTTGTACCAACAACACTACTGAATATAAAGTATTATGCTTAGGTTTGAAGAAAGTAGAGAAACTTGGGATCAATCAACTCCAATTTTTTGGAGATTCAGAGTTGATTATGAATCAAGTAACCAGTAAGTGTGTCTTCAAGTAGCACTAATTTAAGATATACCACAATAAATTTTGGGACCTATTTGAAACCTACACAATGTTAAATATTCAAGCGATTTCGTGGGAACAAAATAAGCATGCTGATCTTTTGGCATCTATTAGCGTCAAATTTTCTCCAGTTGAACACATGATGCAAAAACCAAATATCGTGAGGTTGGTTTATAAGCCTTCAGTTCTTGATAAGAATATTTATTGATAAGTATTCAAAAGTAATGAGCATATTGTGAACTTCCTGATAAAAGAAGGTAGTAGTGTGGAAGGAAGAACACTCGATCAAGAAGAACCTGAACGACTGATCAAGTTAAGAAATAATCATATCCCAAAAGGATTTATTTCACTCAAAAGTCTCTTTGATCAGAATGACAGAGTTAAAAAACATAAGATCAAAGTAGATGAGAAGAAGTACACTGAGCTATAGTTGTAACTTGAAAAGTCAATCAAGGTTGGGACCGATTGCACTCTAGAAGAGATTGAGCACATCAAGGAGCTATACCATTAATTTATAGATATTTTTGCATGGAGTTACCATGATTTAAAAGGGTACGACAAAATATGATCCAACATACTATTGAATTGCAGGAAGAAGTTAAACCCTTCAGGTAAAAACAAAGACCAATCAATCCTAAAATTGAAGTTCTGATGAAAGCTGAACCATTGAAAATGTTGGAAGCTAAAATTATTTATCCAATAAAACATTCTACTTGGGTAGCTAATTTGATCCCTGTGTGGAAAAATAACAGATATATTCACCTGTGTGTTGATTTATAAACTTAAATCATACTTCTTTAAAGGATTCTTTGGCTACAATATTCTTCACATAGTTGCAGGAGCTCAAATATTTTCTCTATTAGATGGATTCTTTGGCTACAATCAGATATGGGTCAAGGATGAATACCAATAAAAGACAATATTCACCACTAAATGGGGTACATTTTCTTATCAATGAATACCTTTTGGTCTCTCAAATATTGGAGTAATAATTCAGAGAGCAATGGATGTGGATTTTAGTTAGTTATTAAACTAAGT
Organism: Wollemia nobilis; assembly: GCA_028583015.1. Lineage (NCBI taxonomy): Eukaryota > Viridiplantae > Streptophyta > Pinopsida > Araucariales > Araucariaceae > Wollemia > Wollemia nobilis. The sequence continues at coordinate 23,441,678 of JAQPPZ010000541.1, read as the reverse complement.
TATCATTATTTATTTGGATGATATGATTGTCTTCTCTCATAACAAGGAGGATCATAGCTTACATTTAAGACAAGATTTTGAAAATTACTGAGTTAGGGATATCCATTAACCTGAATAATTCTATCTTCATGGTGAAGGAGGGAAAGCTCTTGGGCCATGTAATCTTAGAAAAATATTTAGTTGTTGATCCAACTAAATATGAGGTACTTTTGAAGCTTTCAATGCTAGTCAACAAGAAGGGTTTGTAGTCATTTTTTGGTTAGATTAACTTTATTTTGAAGTTTATTGTATATTTTACCCAAGTTGTGAAACCAATAACTGAACTGTTGACGAAATATGTTGAGTTCAAATGGATTGAATAGAGGAAGCAAGCATTCAGGAAAAGCAAGGAAAGAATTGCTCAAGCCCCCATTTTGATAAACCCCAAATATTTAAAATATTTTATCCTTTATGTTGTTGGTGAACAAGAGAGTTATGCAATTGTTCTTACATAGAAGGAAGAAGATTAAAATGAGTGACCAATCACATTTTTAAGCCAAGTCATTCAACTGCACAAGGAAAAGTACAATTTCATAGAAAAGCAAGTGTATGTAGTAATGAAGTCCCTGAAGAAGTTTTGATATTTTATTTTGCAAAGTAAAACAATTATTTATGTTGTTCATTTGGATGTCCAAGGTTTCATTATCCAGGGTGAACTTGGAGATAAGAGAGTCGGTTGGGTTTCTAAAATACAAGAATATGATATCAAAATTTGACCAACCAAGCAGGTTAGTGGTCGAGCATTATGTCAAGAGCTTGTGAAGAGCACTACCCTCGAATAAATGGTTTGATAGTATGAAGATTCAACAAGTGAAAGTAATATTGCTAATTATTCCTCAAGTGACTATGATTGGAAAAAGGACCTTGTCAAATACTTTGATTTAGGACGGTGTCATTCAGATTTCAATGATTCACAAAGAAGAAGGACTATAGGCCCCCAAGTATGTTATGTTACCAAGTGGGATATTCATAAGAACATTGATGGAGTGCTTTTGAGATGTGTTAAAGAGTGAGAAAGAAAAAAATCCTGGAAGAGTTTTATTCTAGGTTGTTAGGAGGCCACTATGTAGGAATATCCATGACTTTAAAAATGATCAAACCATGTTATTTTTGGCCCACCATTTTTTAGATGCATTTAAGGCCAGTCAAAGTTGTTAAAAATGCCAAAGGTATGTCGATAGGAGCAAAAATGCACCTTTACCCCTTCACCCGATCCAAGTGGAAGCACCATTTCAACAATGGGGCTTAGATTTTATTGGGGTCATTGATCCTAATTCATCTACTGGATATAAATACATTCTAACTGCAACTGATTAATTCACTCGATGGATCGAAGCAGTCCCAACTAAGAAGGCATATTAGGAGGTAGTAATCACTTTCCTTGAAGGATTGATCACTCGCTTTGGCATACCAGATGCGATTATAACAGATAACAGAACTCCATTCTTTAGTGCCAAGATTAGTGAGTTTACGGGTAAGTATGGTATTTATTTGAAAACTTCATAAAATTACTATTCGTAGGGAAATTGTTTGGCTAAATCTACGAATAAGAATCTGCTTAGGATTTTAAAGAAGACTCTTGGTGACAATAAGTGAAGTTGGCATTTGCTCCTAAACCATGATTTATGTGTTGATCGCATCTCAATAAAAAAGTCTATGAAGGCATCCCCCTATTCCTTGGTGTATGGTAAGGAAGTAGTCTTGCCCATTCACATTGAGTTGTCGACTCTTCAATATTTGCAATTGCTTGATGATGAAGATGATGAATTTGATCGCATGAGTGCAAGGTTGGCTTAGCTATTATAGTGGAAAGAAGAGAGGGAGAAAGCATATAATACTTTCATGGAGCATGCTCAGATGGCAAGAAATTGGTTTAGCAAGAAGACTTTAGAGAAGGCATTTAAGGTTGGCAATCTTGTGTTAAAACGGAATGAGAACAAGGCGAAGCCAAGCAAACATCACAAGTTTGAGGTAATTTGGGAAGGCTCATTTCAGATTTCCAGTTTGAATCAATTTAATTATTTTTTGTAGGATATGGATGATCGTGTGTTACCGATTCTAGTGAATGGTCTTTATCTGAACACCTATTATCGGTAAGAAAATTCGAAAACATTTGTAAATATGTACATATTTTACCATTTGATTTTTTATGGATAAAAAAACAAAAAAAAGAAAAGAAAAAAAGGATGAAAAAGAGAAGCAAATTTCTTTTTTCTAGCGAAAATCATTTTCACTCGCGAAAGGTATTTTCACTAGCAAAAATCATTTTCGTTGGTGAAAATAATTTTCACTAGTAAAATTCCTCCTCGTTTCCTTTTTGGACGCTTAGGTTGGAGATTTTGCTCCAGAAGTGCTTTTTCGGCAACGACGTCATTAAAGGGCATTTTTGGTGGTGAAAATACATTCAAGTTTTAAGAAAGTTTTGCTTTTTAGGTGATAGAGTTAAAATCATGCCTATTTTTAAAGCTTGGCTCTCAAGTTGTAAAAAAATAGAAAATATGAAAAAAAGAGGAGAAAAAAACAAAAAAATAAGATAAAAAATGGAGTAATAAATGATTTCGCCCAAGACAAGGATTTTGCCCATGCATATTTTATTTTCTAAGCAAAATTCATCTTCGTGCCCCTTATCTCATGCATATCTTCTATTTTTGGAGCAAAACTCAAGCTGACAACAACTTCCACCCACATGCTTTTCAGGAAGACGAACTAGGTGAAAGATATTTTTGGGATTTAAGTGGGTGAAATTGCCTCTTCACCTTGCTTTTTTGGTTAACTTCTAGACACATGGATTTTCGTTAGCAAAATCAGTGAAATATATTTTTGGCACTCCACTTTAGTGAAACAGGTGCTCATCATGTAGTTCAAAGCAAAAAAGCGGTGAATCACATTTTTCCAAATTGACCATTAATGACAGGTTGTACCCCCCATGAAGGAAAAAAAAACAAAAGGAAGAAGAAATAACCAATCACGATGCAAAGAGATATGAATGAAAATGTTGAATCATTGGAAAGCATGACATACCCCCAAATTTAGAAGGTACACTACAGGCATTAAATTCAGTAGGTATGGTTGGAAAATTATAAAAGGGTGAATACTTCAACTGAAGAATAAAAAAAATTACAGAGCTCTTATTTGTAAAGTTACTATGAATTGCTTTTGCTTCAAGATTTAAAATTATTTGCTATCTATTCGAAGAAATCTAAATATGGGCAAGAAGACCATAGAGACCAAGAAATAGAAGGTTTCGAAGAAGGCTAACCCAGAGAAGAGGCAATGAAAAGCTAAAGAGGAGGATGGATAATTAGAACTGGTGCCTTACTACAACTGCTTGACACAAATATGCTACTGCACAATCACGAAAAAAGGTGTGGGGAAATTGTGGTAAGACATCAAATTTTCTCTTCAAAAGGTATCCATTGAAAGTTCATGCACCACAATATTTTACTCCTATTTTTTTAGGTATCTATGTACGTCGGTGTATTCATGTCCCAAGATGGTATGGGCGATTACACAATTTTATGATCCTTCTACAAGAGTTGTTTGAAACACCAATGGAGATAGACTTTTCAGTATCTCAGCCAGCTTAGTCAAAGAAGAATTTTCTTATGGTGTAAGACCTCCTTTCGACATCATATTTAAGAGGCTCAATATTTTGAATCAGGAGGAGAGATACTAGTCTATAGTTCCTATGCGAAAGTTCATGGAAAATAAGTTGTTGAAGACACCAGGGTCTGGAGAACTGCCATATTTTCCAATACCATTGAGAGATTTTAAAAGCCTAAATTTATGTTTTATTTTGGCATGTATTATCATATTGCCATAATATTCCACAGTGCATAAGTGGTAAGCATTGCTTTCATAGTGTATTCTACAGGTTGAGTTTTACACCTGACTACCATGAAAACAATCACAAATCCAATTTTATTTGATTGGGTAGATTTCATAGCTAGAAGAATGCACACTCAACTATAGAAGGTTCAAAGCAGGGAAGACATCATCTTCAAGCATTGTTACTTTTGGTATGGTATTTAGTTTATTATATGCATCCCCATTTTGCCTTTGTAGCAGTAAAGAAGATAGATGAAGTAGATAAAACATTGTTGATTTATTCATGAACTCAAAATTTGTAAAAGGATTCCTATTATAATTTTAATCAAATGCTTTTAGGACTTACCCTTGAGCTCATTTATGGGGTGTGCGATAGAGTATCGAAAGCAATGAAGGAGGCGATTGTTAAAGAGGATAATGGTAACATATTTTTACCGATTCAAGGAGTTGTCATTAGGATTTTTGACTTCACACGTCAATATTTTATGTTGTTATATTTTACTATGAAGCATATTTTCACACTAAAAGTAGCCTAGCAAAATGATTTTACAAATAACACATATGGGTCAGGCAGGGGAAAGTGAGCTACGTGTGCCATATTTTTTTAGTTTGATGATGTTAAAGTGACTCAATGCAGGCAGAATGAGTTAATTACCGAAACACTGTATGAACATGGGTTAATTGAGCTTCCCTAGTGATGGCGATATGATCCTTTGGGTATTTTTGAGAAGTTTATCAAGGCTATGAATTTTCATTACTACCCCAGAGAAGACATATTGTAGTTGAGGAACAATCCCAAGGGGTGCGACCTTGAGTGGTATGTTGAAAAATTATGTTGCTTTCTCCTTGGCATGATTTCTACGAAATGGAGGTCGAGTATGATCCTAAAAATCATCTAAAGTAGATTCCTCCTAATTATTTGTTTAATCAAATGAAAGTGAAATTACACGAATAGTCTGACTAGAAGATCGTTAATTGGTGGGTCATGAGGGTTCATCAAGGGAAGCCCATGTCAGCTTACCCGTTGGTTATGGATGAAGCATTTTTACAAGTTTATGATGAGCATTATGATAAGTACTAGCCCATCTCTTTTGTTGACCTGGTACCTTGAAGTATCTAAGTCCTGATAGGGAAGAAGATGTGGTGAGAGAGAAGAAGGCATTATTTGAAGAGAGGATAGTTATTGGAGAATAAGAGGAACAACCACCACTCGAGGAACATATTTCACTTAGAAATAGGAGTGTGGGTATAAGGTTACATTTCACTAATATGGTAAAGAAGCCTAGAAGTGGTGCAATTTTTGCTCTTATCACAATGTCATTTTCTTCACTTACGATTGAGTAGACTAGTTTTAAGAAGATACCTTCTTCGGCTTAGCAAGAATAGTCAAGCTATGTGGTGACGTTAGTAGATCTAGAAGAAAAATAATAGAAAGTTAAGGAATAGAAATATCCAACAGTATAAGAGCTATCGTCATTGGATCAAATGATGTTGAAGCCCATAGGTATGCATTTAATTTCTTCTTCTCTCCATGACAAGCACTTGGTGACTACTAGCTCCCTGCCTGTAGTTTCTACTTCAACTTCACTTCCATTTGGCATACCCATATATTTGGCTCCCCTCTCCATTTCATAATCGCAGGTTACCAATGCTCCCCCTATTTCTTTCATTCCTTCATTTCTCTCTTTCAATTCATTCACATCCTCTCCGAATCTATTTTCCATTCCATTGTCCTCCATTGCATCTTCCATCCCTATTAATATCATTACTGCTATAAGTATACAAGCCCATACCAAGGTAAGTGTAACTATAGTGCATTCCACTTTCACTCCCTCTATTGAGCCAAACCCTCAGTAGTCACTCTTCTCATTTTCCCTAATTTTTGCAATACACAAACCATTGGCTTAAGAAGTGGAACTTCTACCAAAGCATCCTGTAGTAGAGAAGATCAACCTAGAATGGTAGAGTTTATCATGATGGTTGAAGAGTCACAAGCAAAAGGACATGCAAGTCCTAGCTAAGACAGTGAAGAATGTAACTTTTGATTTGGAGGCTATGTAGGCACACACTGTGAAGATGGTTCCTCAGGTCTATAAACCCCAAGGAAAAATTATGCCAAATGATTATTCATATGAGGTCATCACCAAGGATCTCACAAAAATTGACACAACTGATCAAATAGATAATATACAGGTGGAGTTGAGTTTGATCTACTTGCATGGTGAGCATTTAAAATATCCTTTATTTCAAGTTGAAGAAAATATTGCAAAATTAGAAGATGATTTGGCTGAATAGAAGTCCCAAATAGACACTACATAGTATGAATCTCAATGATGGTAGTAGAAAGTGATGATATTAGAGGGATATATTGAAGGATATAAGCAAGTGGTCGAAAAACATCAAGAAGCACAGTAGGAAGTGTAGCAACAGATCCAGGCCTTGAATAACCAGATCCAATATCTGTAGGATCAGTTTGCAGATAAGGTGATGCAATTGGTAGCTCTCACAACGAAAAAAGTCAAGGAGGTTCGTAGTTATCTGCTTATTGATTGTCTGATAATGGCAACAGAAGCAACATTGGTTCTCATAATTCTTTAGGAGGTGCAATAAGTTGTTTCTTAAAACTTACACGTAGTGGAGTATTCAGAAGAGAATCTCAAACCAAAACTGGATATGGCACTAAAGATTCAGGCAATAGCTAAAATGCATCTCAGTTTCAACCCAATGAGTGACATGGCCCGATATTGGAAAAATGCCAAGATAACACTGCACACTTATTTTTCCAAGTTGGATCTAGTTAAATAATCTTGAAAGCTGTTAGATACATTTGAGCAAGAGAGGCACATTTCACTAGTCTATTTTGAGACTGTAGCGAATACTGGTTTCCCTATTTTCATTGATGAGTAGTGGAATATTCTAGAAAATAAAGACCTGGATGCAGTATGGGCTATTTTTGTAGATGACACTTTAGAGATAGATTACTGGGGAGATCCCATCACTGAAAAGCATGTGCTACCATTGATGAGGAAGCGTACTCACATCAAGTCTAGTTTATTGGAGATTAGCCAGAGGGCCAACTATATTGACTTGGAGCAGGTTCATAATTTTTGGTACATTATTGATACACTTCAAATTCATGAGGTTATTAGTATTGACACTTGGGCCAAAGCCATCACAGTATATGAAACTACAACCTCGCATCTCAAAGGGTAGGAGAAGACTGGTGCAAGCAGTAAGTAATCAAATGTAGCTGATGGTGGAAATTTTGATCCCAATGGATAAAGACCCTATGGTCGATTGTATTTAGGTGAGCTAAATACTCCATGAGCCACTAAAAGTGTTGGTATTTTTGCCACACTAAAATATATTTTAAAATTTTGCCTAACTATGCAATAAGTTTCACTTAGTGAAATCCAATTTTGGGTAATGTTTCAAGCAAAATACAGTTTTTTGGTAGGAGACTGTTCAAATTCAGGTTTTGCTTTGGTAAAAGGCCCATTTCACCCTTTTCACCCGTTTTCTAGAGAAATTACCCTTTTCATCCCATTTTCTGGTGAAATCATCTTTACCAATGAAATTCCCATTTTGAAAGTGATATTCCATTTCGTCCCTCATCTTGGTGCATTTTCGAGTGAACTTCATTTATACCATAGAGAAATCACCATACCGCGTGCTACCTTGGCGTAATCATCTTTCCACACATTACCTTGGTGAAATCACATTTTCTAGAATAACACTTGAGCGTAATTCCAAGGTGTAAACCTCTTTTTTTTTGTGCCTCACAATGATGAAATTCCTTTTCATGCCTTATAGTGGCGAAACTCCTATTCATACAAAGATCGAGTGAAATTCCTTTTCGCACGCTGCATGGTGAAAGCAACAACAACACTTGGTGAATTTTATAATAAATACCTCTTTGCACGAAGCATGGGGCACTATCTTGGATGAAAACCCATGATGCGCTATAGCTTGGAAAAATTGCTTTTTCATGCTAAAGCCCGGTGAAAGTGTCTATTCACTCTATAACCTAGCAAAATAAACTTCTTTGCACACTACACCTTGGCAAAAGTCTTTTTCAAGCTTCGCCTTGGTGAAATAAATTTACCCCATTTTCTCCAAGAAAAATCATGGTCAAAGGTGCTTTGAGCAAAGATCAGTATGGAGGGGATTATAGGGCCAACAAATTCAATTTTTGGGGTGGAGTTAATGTTTCAAGAATTGTTTTCAAGGAAGATCCAATTCGACGGATAACTAAAATTTAATATTGTTTGCTTCGATTTTAAATCTAGTGAAATCTTGATTTATTTCGAGGCACCGTCCACTGTGGTGAATGCTCATTTTTGAGGCATCATCATGGAGATGAAAATTCAATTGATGATTCCAGCCAAGTCCTGATTTACCATCTACTGAGGTTGCTCATTGCTTCCCAATGTGCCACCATATTGGTTCGTTGTTGTTGTTGAAGAGAGAATTGTGACCGACCAATATGTCATTTCCCATAATTTTATTTAATGAGCATTTAATTTTGGAGGTGAAATCCTCTATAAATATTAGAAAAATTGATGTAGAAGAAGAGGAACATTTTGCTAAAAAACTCTTGGAGTTTAAATTTCTGCCTCAATTAAAAGACTTTTGACTCTGGTTCCTGGATCAGTTGTGTATATGATTGCTTTATGCCTATCATTTCTATTATATTAATGCCTTTGTTATATAGATTGAATTTTGTATTTGAATTTAATTTTTGATGAAGAAGTGAATGTTGAAATGTTAATTGGAAGTCATATGTGCAATTTGTGATTGGTTCCTATGTTCTTTCTGTTAAATGCTAATTAAAACTTGACTTAGTTATTTAGTTGTTAGTTCATCCTCACTTTATTTTTATGGCTTACAACCATATTTCCCATATCTTTCTATTAATTTCTCTCTTTAAACTTCATACTAATATTAGAATAGCAAGGAATACAACCCTCTCTAGACATTGGTTTGAAGGACATTTCTTTCCTTCAACCTTTCAATGTTGTCCAAGTCTAGGATGCACATACATTTTATCCTTAGGTATATTTTTGACCAACAGACTCACTAAAAAATCTAACTACAAGGTCCGTTGTTGATAAATTAAAGTTTCCTATGAGTCCTCATATTGTCCTTATTCTTTATGATGGAAGGAAAATGGGATCTCATCTAAAATTACATACACTTGCATAATATCCTTTGTATTTGATCTAAAACTTTTGGACAAGGTTGTGTGTGATGTTAATCCAATGGATTGCTATATATTATTTCTTGGAAGGCCCTATCAATATGATAGAAGGTATATTCATGATGGTTACAAAAATACTTACACTTTGTACAAAGATAACAATGAATATCTAATCAAATTTACACAACACACCAAGAATTTGATATTAAGTTGTAGACAATCATGCAAATAAGTAAATTGAGTAAAGTCATTGGCACTCATTTTCATAAGATCAACAAATGAAGGAACACAAGCACAAAAGGTATTCTTCACTTGATACATTGTTGCATTCATATTCCAATATGTTTAAAGAGCCCACAAGTCTCCCTCCTAAATTCCATATCAATCATAGCATAGAAATTGTGCTTGTCACACCTCTTACTAATGCTCCAATGTAAAGGCAATATAATGTGCAAATGGAAAGGCAAATCCAAGACTTGTTGTCTATAAAATTTATTAAGCCAATTACTTCTCCTTGTGCATCTCCAATTTTGTTTGTGTTGAAGAAGGATGGTACTTGGAGGTTATGTAATGATTTTAGGGAATTAAACAAGATAACAATCAAGAATAGATATCCACTTCCAAGAATAGATGATCTCTTGGATCAGCTTCAAGGAGCTAAGTTCTTTTCCAAGATTGATCTTAAAATTGGATACCATCAAATCAAAATTAGGCTTAAGATACATGGAAGATAAAATTCAAGACCAATTTGATGAATGAAGTGTTCAAAGAAAGTCTAAACATGTTTGTAATCATCTACTTGGATGATATCCTTGTATATTCTCCTACTTGTAAGAGTCATTTAGAGCACTTAGAAAAGGTTCTCCAAACCATTCAAAAGAACCAATTATTTTTCAACTTCCCTACATTTTATTTTGGCCAATATTCCATTTTCTACCTTGGATTTGTAGTAAATAAAAAAGACATACAAGTGGACCCAGCTAAATTTGAAGTCATCCTCAAATGGTCAACTCCTACTTCCATCATTGAGTTAAGGAGTTTTCTTGGACTTGAAAATTTCTATCACAAGTTCATTGAAAGATATTCCACTATTGCCGCTCCATTGCATCACTTAACCAAATCCAAATTTGCATTTCAATAGACAAGAGATCAAGCTCATGCCTTTAAGACATTGAAACATAAACTATGTACAACACCTATCCTAGTCCTTCTAGATATTTCTCAATATTTTGAGATAGATATAGATGCATCATAGTTTTTCCTTGGAACCATACTAAAGCAAAATGGGCATCCACTGGTCTATCATTTTGAGATACTTTGAACCGCAAAAAAATATTCTACTTATGATAACGATTTGTATGCTTTGGTACAAGCTATCAAGTATTGGAGATATTATATTTTGGGAAAGAAAATAATTGATATACTAATCACATGCCCCTTAAGTTTCTTCAATCACAAAATGATATTGAGGAAGCTCATCACATGAAGTGGCCATATTACTTGCAATAATTTCACTTGGTGATCAAATACAAGAAAGGACAAAGTAACATAGTGGCAAATTGTTGGAGCCACCCTCCAACAACTCAAGATTTGATAAATGTAACCACTTATTACATTGGTTTCCAAACATGGCTAGCATAATATACTATCCTATTTTGGAAAGGTTTACCAAAAAATCTTGCATCCTTTCTCATCAAATCTAATTTCTCTTCAAGATTTTTACATAAAGTAAGGATTGCTTTATAATTTGGATAAACCGTGTATATCAAGAGCATTGATAGTCTCTTCTAAAAGAGGTAAATTTCACACCATACTCTATGGGGGAAACTTTGAAAAAAAAATACTCTACATCATCTACAATGGTTCTTCTATTGGTCTCATATGGAACAAGATGTTCTTTGAAATCTGAGGAAACATGAAATTTATAGCCGTTCAAAGCCAGATAACAAAAAATTGGGCCTCAACATTCCATTTTGTATTTTATCTCATCCTTGGAAAGTATTTCCATGGACTTTTTGAGTCGTTTTTCCATGATAGTTATACAACATGATTGTGCCTTTGTAGTTTTCAATAGATTTAGCAAGATGGCTAAGTTCATTCCCTATCACAAGATTAGTTTTGCACATGACTTAGCTCTTCTTCAACACAGTATGGTACTCTTTTGGTCTTCCCAAAAAAATTATTTTTTATCGAGACTCATAATTTGTGGGGTATTTTTGATGATATTTTTGGAATATTTTAGGAGTATTTATTAAATTCTCCACTACCTATCATTCTTAGTCATATGGGCAAACAAATGTAGTTAATTGCACACTTGTACGAAGTTTGAGGATCTATCACTACTCTAGTATAGCCAAGTGGGATTTGAGCCTCACCCATATAGAGCATGCATACAACAGAGTAGTTTAAATATCCACCAGACATTCTCATTTTGAATTTTTTCTTGGATTCCAAAACTTGGCTCCATATGAGTTTCCTTTATCCTTGTCCTCTCTAGCTACCAAGCACATTTAGAAAGAGTAAGATAAGGCTAAATTATTAATTCAACATTTGTGGAGCCTTTAGTTAAAGGTGGTTTATATTATATAGAAAAATAAAAAACAACAAAAGCAAGAAATGGACAAGCATCGTTTATTTCATAATTTTCAAGTTGGAAATAAAGTTTGGCTTTACTTGGATAAGCAACAATTTTTTAGAAAATCCCATAGTAAGATCAAATAACTTTGATATGTGCCTTATACACCATCCTCGAGTAGGTTTTTTAGAATACTTTCCACATTGATCTTATAGCACATATTGATATTCATGATGCCATCAATTGGATCTCCTCAAGCCATACTGTAGGCAAAAAATCCACCTCCCAAAAGAAGAAGCAAAAGCTGGATTTGCATAATTTTATCAATTTTTGCCAATTTTGGTAGATGTACATTTTGTCAAAATGTACACATGTAGGATTTGGTCTAATTATACAAATGTGGAATTATAAAATGTACAATTGGGTGCAATTGTATAATGTTATAAAACAAACAATTATAAATAAGCAAAATGAGCATTTAATGTGAATTTGATAATAATAAAATTAGAATTAGGAGAACCTTAATGCAAGTTGGTTGTATTACATGGTGGTAGTTTTAAATAGTGGTTGTCTCAGGAACCACATTGTAATGACCTAGGAAAGCATCATAAGGACACCCATTCATTTTTTGATGGTTTTTCATTGATAGTTCACTAATGGTTGTTGTTGTTGTCGAATGGTTGTTCATTCATGGTTTATAGTTGTTCATTGACTGTTGTTGATGAGAGTTGTGGGTAATTACTAATAATTGAGGCTAAAACTCATTATATTAATAATAAAACCTTACAATGCTTTTTATAGCACTCAAAATAGTTTGAAGTCACTATTATAATGGAGATCTTTCGAAACTTGCTCCAACTACATTCTAAACAATTCTCTATTTGTTCTCAAAGCAAAAACTGATTATCTCTAGAATAGTAGAGCGAATACAACAATATTTAAACTATTCTAAATATTAGAACCTAGATGCTTTAGGGAAGATACTCTAAAGGATACTCTAAAGTCCAACATTCTCCCCCTTAAAGTTGAGAGGGCTGACCAGACAGTCTCCCAGTTTTACATATTGAGCTTTAACAACTCATTTGGTGGTTTCTTCTTCCTGTAAGTAACCGAGTTCCTCTTTTGATGAGCTACCCCCCCTTCATCAAAAGCTCCTTCAAATGATGGCATTCCCATAATACCACAAGTATTGATATTCATTAACCAATCTAGCACATTTCTACCATCGTTCATTCTATGGTCTTCAAACCATATTTTAGCTCCTAATACTCCTGAGTATATACAATGCATCATCTTATGTAGATGGTTTTGCTATATTACAATTTCACATATCTCTACATAGATCTTCAAACGAAATATAGCTATGCAATAGCTAGTTACAAATGCAACAATAAATTGTTGCTCCTCACACAATGTTTCACTCTTTACTATGGCTTTACATGATTCCTTCCAAGGAATTTTAAACACAAAATACAGCCAACACATATCCATGGTTTTCATCATCATGTTTTCCATGTTATTTACAAATGAAAGAACTTCATCCAATGATGTCTCTACAAGACAATCATCTCTAAATACAACATTATCCTCCTTTCTTAAAATACTTGTTCACAAAAAGCAAATCATTAATCACAAAAATATTACCTCCAATGTGATTAGATTTGGTTCTCCCATAAGCCATTTTGTGGCATTTCTCCTTCATTTGCTTCAAGAGCAACCATCAACTCTTCACTTAGAGTTATCCTCCTTTTTTCAATCCATGTTGGTGTGTCGAAACACAATTCATTCAAACAATAATACATTGTTTCCTTTTCAAGATAACTCTTTTCCTTCAATGTAGACACTCCAAGTCAGTGATCTTCATTCATGAGTGATGTTTCCTTTGCCATTAAAACAATAAAATCAGCAATCTCATTTTCATTTTCTGTTTTTATCCCATTTGCTCTCTCACTTTCCATCTCCAAAATTAGAGGGTCTTGTGTATTCTTTTCTTCACACAACACATCCTTCACCCTTGATGAGTGATCTTCAAACAAGAAGCTTATAGCTTCCATATCCTCTTCATAAAAAATTTCTTGTGGATCAACATCCCACATCACTTCATTTGCTCTTTCAAGAGAGCACACATCCATTCCAAGTGAATGGTCTTCAAGCCAATGGTCTTCCATGAACATTGCTTCTCCATCATCATATTCTTTATTCTACTCCATGAGAATTGTAGGTGAATTCTCCATAATACACTTCTCATCATCAATGTGAGTGTTTCTCTTCCTTTATATTCAAATTCTAATTCATCTTTGCTATCAATGTGAATGCTTTCCAAGCATGCCATTCCTACAAAAAATTTATTAGTACAATTATTCTTTTCATATTTTTCTCCTCCTAAAATAAATAATTGACTATGAAAATTTTCCATGCCTTGACAAGACATATCTTCAACTATGGATGGCTCACAATGACTCTCTCCAATGAGAGTTGTACAAGGCTCCTCCTTCTCATCCTCTTCTCCATGAAGGGATTCTTCACAATCTCTCTCTTCAAGGAAGAACTTATCATTGGCATTGTATATGCCTTTTTCAGAAGACATATCTCCAAGAAAAATTACTACACAAGGCTCTTCATTTGAGTCTCCACAAGACTCTCCAAGAAAGCAAGGCTCTTCTTCATAAGATTATTCAAGGGTGCAAGGCTCCTCCTTGCACATGAATTCATGAACTCCATAAGCATTATTTAACACTTGCCATATCATTGTAGCTGATTTACAATTGGCTATGAGAGGAAAAACACTTTTTTCCATTCATCTTCTTAAATCCATAAGGGATAAGAAATTTGCATATTGTTTCTTCTTCTTCTCTTTTCTCTCTTGGCCTTGTAGCTTGCTCCAAGTAGGTTCCTCATAGCCTTCTTGAACTATATCCCATAAGTCTTGAGCATTCAAGAAGGTCTTCATCATTATGCTCCAAATAGCATAATTATCTCCATTGAATTTGGGCACTTCCAATTCTTTATACATGGTGGCCATTCTACAATCCACCACTCATCAATCTTCCACAAAGTTCTCAGCCACTCCTTTCATGAATATACACAGCCTTTATGTCTTACTAGTACCAAATAGCAGCAAAAATATTTGTCTTTTCAAAATTTTGGTTGCTTTATGAAACCACACTGTCCTCTCCTTTACTTCAGCAATGTAATAGTTCTTACTGTAGTCTTCCAGAATAGTTGATTGTTGCTTTAAAAACAAACAACCACTGTTGTGCTTACCACTTCTCCAAGTCAACACAAGGCTTACTACTGTTGACTGTTGCTGTTAAAAAATAAACAACCACATAGAATAAGAACAAGCATCTAATTGTTAACAAATCAAGAGCCAATTGAATACTACAACACATCAGCAGATTGCCTACAATCACAATTGTTTTTATTTTTTAAATTTTTTTGTCCAAAATTCACCAACTCGTCCATGTAGGACGCATCACCTTATCTTCGCAACAACAATTCAAAAAATAGAAGAACAATGTCTCCTTCTATACAGGTGAATACAATAAGAATGATATTGCTTGTGTAGAATATTATTCTATCGGCTGTCAATCACAACTCTCCTTCTTCACTGTGTTCAGTTGAATGAAACAATACAGTAGTCAAATGAAAACACAATAGTCAAACACCGTGCACGTCATCTTTCATTGAATGAAGCGTCTTCGCTCAGCAGGCTCACTTCAGCTCCAGCTCTATGGATAAATGTCACAAAGATTCAGTAAGTATTTGATTGCACAATGATTGTCTCCACGTAGTCATCACCACTGTCTAGCCAGTGAAAACAAATTACAGCCAAATCATTCTCAATTAGAAAATTCTCCTACAATGTTCACCTTTTTCCTCTGATGAATCAACTATGGTCTACAAAAATTAAAAACATATTGCTGATATCTCCTCCTTAGCAGCAATCAACGTCTGGGCAACAAATGTTTCTAAACCACAATGAATCTGTAGGCTTCTATCAACTCACATATTTTTCAAGTGTGGCTTTTGTCAAGCGCGTGTGCACGTCTTTTGTCAAGCACGCGTATTTCATCAAGCGCATGCGCATCTTAGGTATATCTTTCGAAGATGCTTGTCATGCCAAAAGTTTCTCCTTTTTTGTGATATCTCTGTTTCCCACTGTGCCATGATCCTTTTCTCCCCTAGCTGAACCAATGTTGTCTACCACTCCCCGACGCTCTCTTCTTCACTTAGTCAGTTGTCAACTGCTACCCTCAGGCTTAGTACCAAAAACTCTATCGGTACCACTGCTTCTTATCCATACATTAGCTAAAAGAGTGTATGGTTTGTTGTTGGTTTGAAAGTAGTCCTGTACGCCCACAGTATTGCTGGTAATAATTCCTCCCAGTTGGTTCCTTCCACACCGCATGTCTTGTACATGATAAAAATAATGGTAGTTGCCTTTGCTTGCCTGTTTACCCTTTGGGTAATACAGACTGGACAAGGAATGAAAAATATTGAATTCATTCGTTAAGTTCTAAATAATCTTGTTCATGAAATGGCCTCCTCTATCGCTTGTCAGATGAAGGGGTATCCCAAATATGGTGATCACTTGTTCATACAAGAAACGAGTCGTGCTTCTTGCCGAGTTTTCAACTAGGGCTCTAGCTTCCACCCATTTTGTGCAGTATTTTGTAGTGACTAAAATATATCTACATTTTCTTCTGTGACTTGTCCGTAATGGACCTACAAAATCCAACCCCCATATTTCGAAGAGTTCTTGAGGTTGTGTTGGATGCAAAGGCATGAAGTCCCTCTTCAATGGATTCCCCGTTCTCTGACACGTATCACATGCCTTGACAAAATTTGTCGCATCGTGATAGAGGGTAGGCCACCATAGACCTACCAACAACACTTTCCTTACTGTTGTATCTGGTCCCATGTGTCCTCCTGCCAATCCCTCATGTGTCTCCTTCAGGGTCTGTTGAACCTCGTCCTCCATTATGTATCTTCATAGAATATGATCCTCCCCCATCTTGTAAAGCAATCCTGTAATCAAGGTGAAGGGTGCTGACTTTGCAATTACTTTTCTTTGTTTTGCCATCATCATTTCTTTCAGCAGCTCTCCTATCGATAGGTATTCCCCTATGTGTTTGTACCATGCCAGTATGGCACTGATCGTAAATAATTGCGCATCAAGGAATTCGTCAGGTATTCCTCCTTTTGTAGGTTTGTCGAAGTGTATCCTTGATAACTGATCAACTATTATGTGCTTCTTTCCTAGTCTAACGACTATTCGAAACACGAACTCCTGCAAGGTGACGAGCCATTGACTTACTCATCCGTATATTGTTGGCTTGTTTATCAAGTATAACAGGGCTTGATGATCCACATAGAAAGCAAATGGGCTAGACAATAAATAGTGTCTAAAATTTTACACTGTATACACCATTCCCAATGCTTCCCTCTCTGTTGTATTGTAGTTTTTCTCAACTCTGGACAGTAGCCGACTTGTGAAATATATGGGCTGATCTAACCCAAATTGGCCCTCTTGAGCCAAGGCACGTCCTATTGCAAAGTTTGAGGTGTCGACATGTACATGAAACTCCCTCTCCCAGTCTAGAAAAACTAGGATTTGTGCCTTCACCAAATGTCCTTTCAACCCCTCAAATGCTTCTTGGTGTTCTTCTGTCCATCTAAATGGGACACCCTTTTGTGTAAGAGCATCCAGTGGGTGTGACATGAGAGCATATTTTCGGATGAACCTCATGTAGTACCCCACTATTCCCAAAAAGATATTTACTGAGCTCACATCATGTGGCTCCTCCATCAGTAGTACTACCCAAATTTTGTTTGGGTTGAGTTTCAAACCTTGTTGGCACACTATATGCCCTAGCAGTTTTTTGTAAGGTACCATCAGGATGCACTTATCTGGATTCAACGATATGCGAGCGTTCCTGCATAGTTCCATACACTTTTCTAATTCCTTTAAGTGTTCTTGCGTTCAGCCATAGAGTGACCAGTAATCCAAAAAGGCTTTGAAGTTTCCTGTAGCTATCTTCTCAAAGATGTATAAGATGATTCTCAGGAAGGTGGCTGGTGCATTGCATAGTCCAAACGGTATTCAGTTGTAAGCGTATATCCCATTCTCTACCACAAAGGTTGTATTTAGATTATCCTCCTTTGCAATGCTGATTTGGTTGTACCTCGAGAATCCATCCAAAAATGAATATATCTTGTGGCTTGCTACCTCTTATAGAATGTAGTGTGTGAATGGGATTGGGAAGGGGTATTTAATAGTTATGATGTTCAAACTTCTAAAATCCATGCAGATTCAGATTTTGTCTGCTTCTCACTTGAGCGTGATTACGATGGGAGACACCCATTCACTTGTCGTAACTTTAAAAATTATACCGACATCCAGTATCTTCGTAATATTCATGTTCACCCAAGCTGCATACTTGGCATTCATCCTGTATGGTCGCCTCCTAATAGGTTGAGCTCCATCAATTAGCGTAATCTTGTGTACACATAGTTCAGGTGGAACTCCCTTTAGGTCCTTATATGTCCAGGGAAAAATATCTTTATACTTCATAAAGATCTTAATTGCTACCGCCTTCAGCACTGGATCCCAATCATCTCCACACTTAATCATCTTATTCTCATCTTCCTCTCCTAGGTTTACCTGAATCATTTTTGGTCCTTCGTACTTGATCGATTCAGGGTCTCTCTCAGCTTTTAATACCTCAATGGGGTGGGCTGGCTTAACATCAATAGCTGCTTTCCCATTGTATACTCTGCAAAGTTTTTAGGAAACACCCACTTCTCTCTCTTTATCCTTTTCTATTGATGTCTGTATCTTGTTACTATTTTCCTCTTCAGTTTCTATCTTCTTATCTTCCCGCATTTCACCTTTCGTAGTGATGCATAGGCATTGAGGAGCGAATACCTCGTAATCCTCCATCTGCCAATGGAGTAGACCCTTATCCTAGTCTTGTTCATCCTCTGTGCATTCCTCCAAGGGTAGCACTACTTCTTCATCTGGTTCATACCCCGTTTTGCCTTTGGATAACGAAGATTTTGAGTCATTTGAAGTCGTGATGTTCTGGCTCACTATCTAATTCTTCAGATTAATCACATACTTGTGCTGCCCCTATTTAAAGGATATACACTCTTTCTCCTAGTTATGGTTAGTTCTCAACCATCCGCATCCTAGCAATGCATCATATGCGGGCTTTTGCATAGCTATAATTACAAAATCAAGGATAAAGTCCTGCTCTACTATACATATTTTTTGGTTCATTAGAATGCCAATTGTTTCGATACCATATTGATTAGCACCATACAACTTGAAATTCAGATATCTTAAGGCGGGCTGCCCAATAGTCTGCCATGTCTTTTTCGGCATCACGTTCACGCTAGACCCTTCGTCCATAATTACTTGACTTATTTTATGGTCCAAAATCTTCATAGGGACCATACCAAGTCTCCTTCCTACTTCTATCATTAGAATTATGGGGTCTATGAATTGCTCTTGTTTGATTGCTGCTACCTATCGCGGTTCACTCTTGATGGCTTCGCTGATCGTAGCATACAACTTAGGTACTATGGTGAACACGTTCGCAACCTTCACCTCTACCATTGTGTTCAGTACCTACGCTACCAACCCTTCGACCGATGCCTTCTTACTTATCTCTGATCTCTTCAACACTTTCTCCAAAACTAGTCGATTCTGCTTCTCTTTCTCTAGTTATGTCTGAATCAACTTCTGGGCTTCCTACCATCACTCTTTCTCTTGGGCAGGATTTGGGTATTGCTCTATATTTTTTGCCTATGTCCTTTTCATAGCCAACACCTAAATATTTTCCTCCGTTACTGGGCTCACTTCCCCAATGCCAATCAAATTGAAATTTTGAGTCCCATTGGAACTTGCTTTTTTCAAGAAATTCACCTTTGTATGGTTTCCTGGCCCACACCACTTACACATTTGTGTGGTGTTACTAGTATTGTTGCTTTTTGCATTTTGGGGTTTTGAACAGTTCTTCGCAAAATGTCCCCATTCCTGACAATTTCGACATTGGATGATAGGTCGACCGTTAGAGTCATACTATAGTTGACTCTGACCTCCTTGTTTGTCGTCTCTATGATTATTTTGGTAGCCCTCGCTTGTAGCTCCTTGTCCATTCCTTGTTGCATTTGGCTGCTCTTCTTATTGTATGGTCATAGTCTGATGTCGTTTACTTTTCAAGTTCAATGGACGGTCTGTGATGGAATGTCCTGCAACATCATAGATGTTACAATATGCCATATTTGGGTAGTTGACGTTTGTGTGTCCTTTCATCTTGCAGTCCGAGAACCAGATTTATTTTCTATCTTTGCGAGTATCTCCTTTGAATTATTTCAAAATTTTATCAAATTCCATTTTAAAAGAGTGGATTGTGCTCTGTACTTTTTCTTCTTCATCACTGTCGAAATCTTCATTATGCTTCATATGTGCTCCAATCCCCACAGTCGTATGCTTACTCTCACTTTCGAAATTCTTTGCTTTCTCCAATGCTTCTTCATATGTTGAGGAAGGTACTGCATTAATATTTTTCTTGTATTTTACCAGTAATCCATCTAGAAACTAGCATTTCACCATGTCGTCGATAGGTGGCATTTCCATTTTATCAGTTAACTGCTTCAGTCATCTATTGTAACTCTTGACATCCTCATCGGGTTTCTATTTTGTTATGCATAATTCCATGATGATGTCTGTATTGTCTCTTAACGGTCAAAATTCTTCGATGAATGCTTTTCTCAAGTCTTCCCATTGCACAAAGGCCTGTGTACTCTGCTTTTTCAAATACCAGTCAATCGCTATGCCACGCAGTGTGGCTAGAAACAGTTGCAACTATTTTGTATCTTGCATGACTCCATTTGCTCCTCAAATGGTTATGTAAGTTTCCACGTGTCTTGATGGGTCTTCTTTTCCATCGCCTGAAAAATGCGAGCACTTTTGTTGTACTATATTACTACCAATACTTGCCATTTGATTTGTGTTTTATCTCGGATTACTCGATGTTGATGGCTGTGTTGTTTGATTTGGTTGTCTGTCTACTGTTGATGGTGCAAAGTTATATCTAAATAACGTTTTTCCCAACTCCAATTGGTCTTTATTCTACGATCTCCTTCACAAATATACCAATCTTGGTTCTGGTCACCCTCCCCATGAACCCTCGCATGGTTGCTCAGATACAAGGTCTTCTCCTTCAGTATCCTCTTGCCAACCATCTCCCACTAGTTCAGGTGTCATCGTACTTTCCTCAATGATGGGTACTTCTTCCGCTATTTGCTCTTCGTCTTCTACAGTCATCGACAATATTCCTATGTTTGTACTCTCTTCCTCCTTAGGATTCTAGAATATCTCTACGTCTGGGTGGGAGATCTCTGTCGCCTCTTGTGATCTTAAATTCGCCAGCTATGCACTTATTTGCACCAGTACCTGTGTATTTTCTTATAACCTATGATCAATCATTCACCTATTAGCTTTGTCATTTATGCCTCTCAGACTCAGAGTTTGATTTTTAGGCAATGACACCAAATGTAGACAAGGGTGAGTATACTCCTAATACGAGAGGTGAATTGATCGAAAATACGAGACAAGGAATCAGCATGGGGTATTGGAGGTACAAGGTAAATCATATTTCAGAGGGGTCAGACGTCAGACTATTCTATCTATTAGTTTGCTGGAACCAGACATCTGGGTACTAGACGTCTGGGACTGGGATTTCAGGAGGCTAGACGTCTTGAAATAGATGTCAGAGGGTGAGACGTCTGGAAGGAAGACATCAGGTGGCTAGATGTTTGGGACTAGATGTCTAGAAATTGGACGTCTGGGAGCTAGACGTCTGGGACTTAGGCGTATAGGGGTTGGACGTCTGGGACTGGATGTCTAGGGTATAGACGTCTAAACGTCAGACAACTGTTGTCATGGCTTCTGCTCCCGAATACCTGCAAACAACCTACCAGGAAGAGTCTTCAACCTGCATAACATTAGCAACACAACCTACAATAACACTCAAGCATGATCTGTAATACACAACATAACACCAATATGATCAAGCGTTGTCTTATTATCTCCAGAAGGTTATAGATTACAATGCAAAAGTAAGGGGGGTATTTAAAGGCTGCAGGAGTGGTTCCCTAACTACCTGCACCAACCACCCAACTGTTTTCCCAACCAACTAGTTAGACGTCTAACTAAAAGTTTATACGTCTGACTAGCTAGACGTATATACTAACTAGACATCTGACTTAACTAGCCTTAACCCAAATGGTAGCCATTTTGCCCTTTTGTGCATTTAATCCTTTTCTCTTCTGATTGGCTGATTAAAATAAACAAACACTATGCCTTATACAAAATGGCATTTACAAAATAGCATAAATTCACATTTTTTATATACATTTAAAATTGCTTGGGATATTTTCATAGTCATTTCCTCATTTTTGCTGTTTGGAATTGATGTCTACACTATCAAGTATTGGAGGCATTATCTTTTGGGAAAGAAAATAATTGATATACTAATCACATGCCCCTTAATTTTCTTCAATCACAAAATGATATTGAGGAATCTCATCACATAAAGTGACCATCTTACTTGCAATAATTTCACTTGGTGATCAAATAGAAGAAAGGATAAAGTAACATAGTGGCAAATTGTTGGAGCCACCCTCCAACAACTCAAGCTTTGACAAACGTGACCACTTATTACATTGGTTTCCAAACATGGCTAGCATAATATACTATCCTATTTTGGAAAGGTTTACCAAAAAATATTGCATCCTTCCTCATCAAATCTAATTCCTCTTCAAGATTTTTACATAAAGGAAGTATTGCTTTATAATTTGGATAAACCGTGTATATCAAGAGCACTGATAGTCTCTTCTAAAAGAGGTACATTTCACACCATACTCTATGGGGGAAACTTTGAAAAAAAAAGACTCTACATCATCTACAATGGTTCTTATAGTGGTCTCATATGGAACAATATGTTCTTTGAAATCTGAGGCAACATGAAATTTATAGCCGTTCAAAGCCAAATAACAAAAAATTGGGCCTCAACATTCCATTTTTCTATTTTATCTCATCATTGAAAAGTATTTCCATGGACTTTTTGAGTTGTTTTTCCATGATAGTTAGACAACATGATTGTGCCTTTGTAGTTTTTAATAGATTTAGCAAGATGGCTAAGTTCATTCCCTATCACAAGATTAGTTTTGCACATGACTTAGCTCTTCTTCAACACAATATGGCACTCTTTTGGTCTTCCCAACAAAATTATTTTTGATCAAAACTCATAATTTGTGGGGTATTTTTGATGATATTTGTGGAATATTTTAGGAGTATTTATTAAATTCTCCACTACCTATCATTCTTAGTCAGATGGGCAAAGATGGGCAAACAAAAGTAGTTAATTGCACACTTGTACAAAGTTTGAGGATCTATCACTACTCTAGTATATCCAAGTGGGATTTGAGCCTCGCCCATATAGAGCATGCATACAATAGAGCAGTTTAAATCTCCACCAGACATTCTCCTTTTGAATTTTTTCTTGGATTCCAACCCTTGGCTCCATATGAGTTTCCTTTATCCTTGCCCTATCTAGCTACCAAGCACATTTAGAAAGAGCAAGATAAGGCTAAATTATTCATTCAACATTTGTGGAGCCTTTAGTTAAAGGTGGTTTAGATTCTATAGAAAACTAAAAAACAACAAAAGCAAGAAATGGACCAGCATCGTATCTTTCATAATTTTCAAGTTGGAAATAAAGTTTGGCTTTACTTGGATAATCAACGATTTTTTAGAAAAGCCCATAGTAAGATCAAATCACTTTGATATGGGCCTTATACACCATCCTCGAGTAGGTTTTTTAGAATACTTTCCACATTGATCTTATAGCACATATTGATATTCATGATGCCATCAATTGGATCTCCTCAAGCCATACTATATGCAACAAATCCACCTCCCAAAAGAAGAAGCAAAAACTGGATTTGCATAATTTTATCAATTTTTGCCAATTTTGTTAGATGTACATTTTATCAAAATGTACACATGTAGGATTTGGTCTAATTATACAAATGTGGAATTATAAAATGTACAATTGGGTGCAATTGTATAATGTTATAAAACATACAATTAGAAATAAGCAAAATGAGCATTTAATGTGAATTTGATAATAATAAAATTAGAATTAGGAGAACCTTAATGCAAGTGGGTTGTATTACATGGTGGTAGTTTTAAATAGTGGTTGTCTCAGGAACCACTTTGTAATGGCCTAGGAAAGCATCATAAGGAAACCCATTCATTTTTTGATGGTTGTTCATTGATAGTTCACTAATGGTTGTTGTTGTCGAATGGTTGTTTATTCATGGTTTATAGTTGTTCATTGACTGTTGTTGATGAGATTTGTGGGTGATTACTAATAATTGAGGCTGAAACTAATTATATTAATCATAAAACCTTACAATGCTTTTTATAGCACTCAAAATAGTTTGAAGTCACTATTATAATGGAGATCTTCTGAGACTTGCTCCAACTACATTCTAAACAATTCTCTATTTGTTCTCAAAGCAAAAACTGATTATCTCTAGAATAGTAGAGCGAATACAACAATATTTAAACTATTCTAAATATTAGAACCTAGATGCTTTAGAGAAGATACTCTAAAGGATGCTCTAAAGTCCAACATTCTCCCCCTTAAAGTTGAGAGGGCTGACTAGACAGTCTCTCAGCTTTACATATTGAGCTTTAGCAACTCCTTTGGTGGTTTCTTCTTCCTGCAAGTAACCGAGTTCCTCTTTTGATGAGCTACTCCCCCTTCATCAAAAGCTCCTTCAAATGATGGCATTCCCATAATGCCACAAGTATTGATCTTCACTAACCAATCTAGCACATTTCTACCATCGTTCATTCTATGGTCTTCAAACCATTTTAGCTCCTAATAATCCTTCTGAGTATATACAATGCATCATCTTATGTAGATGGTTTTGCCATATTACAATTTCACATACCTCTAGACAGATATTCAAACAAAATATAGCTATGCAATAGTTAGTTACAAATGCAACAATAAATTGTTGCTCCTCACACAATGTTTCACTCTTTACTATGGCTTTACATGATTCCTTCCAAGGAATTTTAAACATAAAATACAGCCAACACATTTCCAAGGTTTTCATCATCATGCTGTCCATGTTATTTACAAATGAAATAACTTCATCCAATGATGTCTCTACAAGACAATCATCTATCAATAAGACATTGTCCTCCTTTCTTAAAATACTTGTTCACAAAAAGTAAATCATTAATCACAAAAACATTACCTCCAATGTGATTAGATTTGGTTCTCCCCATAAAGCTATTTTGTGGCATTTCTCCTTCATTGTATGTTGCTTCAAGAGCAACCATTAACTCTTTACTAAGAGTTATCCTCCTTTTTTCAATACATGTTGGTGTGTCGAAACACAATTCATTCAAACAATCATACATTGTTGCCTTTTCAAGATAACTCTTTTCCTTCAATGTAGACACTCCAAGTCAGTGATATTCATTCATGAGTGATGTTTCCTTTGCCATTACAACAAGAAAATCAGCAATCTCATTTTCATTTTATGTTTCTATCCCATTTGCTCTCTCACTTTCCATCTCCCAAATGAGAGAGTCTTGTGTGTTATTTTCTTCACACAACACATCCTTCACCCTTGATGAGTGATCTTCAAACAAGAAGCTTATAGCTTCCATATCCTCTTCATCAAACTTTTCTTGTGGATCAACATCCCACATCACTTCATTTGCTCTTTCAAGAGAGCACACATCCATTCCAAGTGAATGGTCTTCAAGCCAATGGTCTTCCATGAACATTGCTTCTCCATCATCATATTCTTTATTCTCCTCCATGAGAATTGTAGGTGCATTCTTCATAATACACTTTTCATCATCTAGGTGGTCTTCAAGCAAGGAACACTTCAATGTGAGTGTTTCTCTTCCTTTATCTTCAAATTCTTATTCCTCTTTGCTATCAATGTGAATGCTTTCCAAGCATGCCATTCCTACAAAAAATTCATTAGTACAATTTTTCTTTTCATCTTTTTCTCCTCCTAAAATAAATAATTGACTATTACAATTTTCCATGCCTTTACAAGACATGTCTTCAACTATGGATGGCTCACAATGACTCTCTAATGAGATTTGTACAAGGCTCCTCCTTCTCATCCTCTTCTCCACGAAGGAATTCTTCACAATCTCTCTCTTCGAGGAAGAACTTATCATTGGCATTGTATATGCCTTTTTCAGAAGACATATCTCCAAGAAAAATTACTACACAAGGATCTTCATTTGAGTCTCCACAAGAATCTCCAAGAAAGCAAGGCTATTCTTCATAAGATTCTTCAAGGGTGCAAGGCTCCTCGCACATGAATTCATGATCTCCATAAGCATTCTTTAACACTTGCCATATCATTGTAGCTGATTTACAATTGGCTATGAGAGGAAAAATACTTTTTTTCCATTCATCTTCTTAAATCTATAAGGGCTAAGCAATTTGCATATTGTTGCTTCTTCTTCTCTTTTCTCTCCTTGCCTTGTAGCTTGCTCCAAGTGGGTTCCTCATAGCCTTCTTGAACTATATCCCATAAGTCTTGAGCCTTCAAGAAGGTCTTCATCATTATGCTCCAAATAGCATAATTATCTCCATTGAATTTGGGCACTTCCAATTCTTTATACATGGTGGCCATTCTACAATCCACCACTCATCAATCTTCCACAAAGTTCTCACCCACTCCTTTCCTAAATATACGCAGCCTTTCTGTCTTACTAGTACCAAATAGCAACAAAACTCTGTCTTTTTAGAATTTTGGTTGCTTTATGAAACCACACTGTCCTCTCCTTTATTTCAGCAATGTAATAGTTCTTACTGTAGTCTTCCACTGCAGTCTTCCAGAATAGTTGACTGTTGCTTTAAAAACAAACAACCACTGTTGTGCTTACCACTTCTCCAAGTCAACACAGGGCTTACTACTGTTGACTGTTGTTAAAAAACAAACAACCGCACAGAATAAGAACAAGCATCTAATTGTTAACAAATCAAGAGCCAATTGAATACTACAGCGTATCAGCAAATTGCCTACAATCACAATTTTTTTTCTTTTCAATTTTCCTGTCCGAAAGTCACCAACTCGTCCATGTAGGACGCAACACCTTATCTTCGTAACAACAATTCAAAAAACAGAAGGAAAATGTCTCCTTCTATACAGGTGAATACAATAAGAATGATATTGCTTGTGTAGAATATTATTCTGCCGGTTGTCAATTCACAGCTCTCCTTCTTCTCCGTGTTCAGCTGAATGAAACAATACAGTAGTCAAATGAAAACACAGTAGTCAAACACCGTGCACGTCACCTTTCAACGAATGAAGCGTCTTCGCTCAGCAGACTCACTTCAGCTCCAGCTCTATGGATAGACGTCACAGAGATTCACTAAGTATTTGACTGCACAACGATTGTCTCCACGCAGTCGTCACCACACAACACCATGTCTAGCCAGTGAAAATGTCTATATACAATACACATTTTCAAACGCAGCTCTACACGCATGCCATTTCAAATGCAGCTCTGCACTTCTATCTCCTATGGCTAATTTCAAACACAGCTCTACACACACGCCATTCAAAACTGCACTCGATAAAAGTATTTCCTGTGCAAATCTTCACACTAGTGTGTTGGCTTAAACACCTTCTGGTCAGGCTGGTTTCTGCTGCTTACAATCTGTTGTTCCCTCTGATCTGAAATTACAACCCCTGCACATGCACAAGTAACAGACCATACAAGACACAAGCTAATATAACAGAACAGAGCAGTCCATAAAACAGAGCATATAGAACAGTGGATAAACAGGGAGCTGCAGCTAATAGAAAAACTGCATTCTATTCCTCTGAAAAAAACACAGCAAATTACATCACTGTCATATGTTCATAAGGAAGAAGCTTCGAGAAGGGACTCAGACTCTAGAGCAAAACGAGGCCCAAAACAAGACAATTAATATGCGTTTAGTTTTAAGCTTGTCTCCAACGTGGGAACATTCTGCAGTCCAGATTACATAATTTTATCATATTAAATTCTAATTTAAAACTTGTCCTGCAGCGGGAAAAATGGAGTTAATGCGGTGGCAGTTGGGATTAAATTCCAACACTCCCCCTTAATCACAACTGCTACTACCAGCTACTATGCCTAGGCTATCTCTCTGAAGAGTGAAATTTCTTGTTCCTAATGGTTTTGTGAATATGTCAGCAAATTGTTCTTCTGACTTACAATATTCTAAGATGATTTCTCCAGCATTGATCAACTCTCTAATGAAGTGGTACCTTGTATCAATGTGCTTACTCCTTTTGTGAAAAACTGAGTTCTTTGAGAGTGCTATTGCTGAAGTATTGTCACAAAAAATCCTTGTTGGCTCCACTTGCTTATGTCCCAAATCGTTCAAAATCCTTCTCATCCACATAGCTTGGCATGCTGCCCCTGTAGCTGCCACATATTCCGCCTCAGCTGAAGAAAGAGAAACAATTGGTTGCTTTTTGGAAGCCCATGAGACAACACCTGATCCCAAATGAAATACATAGCCTGAGGTACTTTTCCTGTCATCTATACTACCTGCCCAATCACTATCCGTGTACCCAGTCAGCTTGAAATCATTTGTCTTTGTGTACAAAATACCAAACTCCTTGGTTCCATTGACATATCTCAATACCCTTTTGGCTGCTTGGAGGTGAGTTGCTTTTGGGTTTTCCATGAATCTAGAGATTAAGCTCACAGCATACATTATGTCTGGCCTAGTGGCTGTTAAATACATCAGACTACCTACAATGCTCTTGTACATGGTTGGATTCACACTCTTGCTCCAATCCTCTTTTCTCAGTTTCAGTCCCATGGCAACTGGAGTTGGTGTTGGCTTGCAAGTTTCCATTTTAAACCTCTTTAGAATGTCAGCAGCATATTTAATTTGTGAAATGAAAATTCCATGATCAAATTGTTGTACCTCTATGCCAAGAAAGTACCTTAATAATCCTAAGTCAGTCATCTCAAATTCTTGTTTCATCTCAATCTTAAACTCAGCCACAATGTTCTCATCATTTGCCATGAAAATCAAATCATCTACATAAAGTACAACAACTAAGAACTTGTCATTTTTAACTTTGATATAAAGAGTGTGCTCACCTTCACACTTGCTAAACCCATTGCTCATGAAGTAAGAATCAATTCTGCTATACCATGCGCGTGGTGCTTGTTTGAGCCCATACAGTGCCTTCTTGAGTTTATACACCTTGTCTTCTTGTCCTTCAACCTCATAACCAGGTGGCTGCTCAATGTACACTTCCTCCTTCAAGAAACCATTAAGGAATGCTGATTTAACATCCATTTGATGGACCCTCCATTTATGTTGGGCTGCTATTGCAAGGACCGTTCTTATTGTCTCCATTCTTGCTACTGGGGCAAATGTCTCCTCATAATCTATACCATATTGTTGCTTGTACCCTTTCACAACTAATCTTGCCTTGTGTTTTTCTACCTTTCCTTCAACATTATACTTTGTTTTATAAACCCATTTAACACCTATGGCATCCTTGCCTTGTGGGAGACTCACCAACTCCCAAGTATCATTCCTTTCAATGGCTGCAATTTCCTCATCCATCGCTGCAATCCACTTTTCTTGTTTGACAACCTCTTCAAAATGTATTGGATCCTCCAATTGAGAATAGAATGCAAACAATAAACTTGGACCAGCATTGCTATTGACTTCATCTGGCTCATACAACTCATTCAAACTCTTATACCTTTGTCTTCTATTCTGATTTGATGACTCACCTAAATTTGTGCTATTTATTGGGGCTGCTGAAGACATTCCTTGTCCACTTACTTGACTGCTTTCTTGTAATCTTGGGGCTGCACTTATGCTTGATGATGATGATGGTGGTTGAGGTGGACATTGTTGATTCTGATTTGGTGTGGGTGGAGTCACCGGTGGGGTATTTGCTACAGCCATATCATCTTTATTTGCTATAACATTCACAGTCTTCTCTACACTTCCATCCCATGCCTCATCTTCAACAAATGTTACATCTCTGCTGGTTATAAACTTCTTTGTTACTGGATTGTAGAGATGATATGTTCTTGATTGCTCACTATACCCCATGAATATGCATTTCTCTGCCTTACTATCCAACTTTCTTCTCAATTCATCTGGAACATGCGCATAAGCTACACAACCAAAGACTCTCATATGAGATACACTGTGTTTCCTTCCTCCCCATGCTTCTTGAGGAACTACACCATTCAAACTCTTGGTTGGGCATCTATTTAAAATATACACAACACACTTTACTGCTGCTCCCCAATACTCATTTGGCAAATGCTTGGCCTTCATCATGCTTCTTCCCATTTCCATAATTGTTCGGTTCTTTCTCTCAGCTACTCCATTTTGTTGGGGTGTATATCTAGCTGTAAACTGATTTTGGATTCCATTGTGCTTGCAAAAGTTCAAGAACTCCTTTGAGACATACTCTCCACCTCTATCAGTCCTCAACACTTTGATATAATGGCCACTTTGTTTTTCAACCATTGCCTTAAACTGTTTGAAGTATTCAAAAGCCTCATCTTTGTGCTTTAAAAGATATATCCATGTTTTTCTTGTAAAATCATCTATGAAAGTCAAGAAATAATTCATACCATTCAGTGAGGGGGTTTGCATCTTACCACACAGGTCTGAATGTATAATCTCCAATGGTTTTTGCGCTCTTGCTGATTGTCCCACTTGAAATGGCTCTCTATGTTGCTTTCCTAGTATGCATCCTTCACATACTCTGTTTGATCTCTCTATTGGTGGCAATCCTCTTACCATTCTCTTCTTTTGCAATAGATTCAAGTACTCAAAATTAAGATGCCCCATTCTTAAGTGCCAAAGCCAATTCTCATCCTTCATCTCAGCTTGTAGAACTATTTGTGTCACTATTGCAATGCTTTCTCTTGCTTGTAAATTCCCATCATGTGGAAGTTTGAGGGGAAACATTCGATTATTAGTCATCTGCACTCTTGCAACCAACAATTTACTTGAGAATTTATCATATATTGTGCATTGTTTGTCTTTGAAAAATACTTTATAACCATGTTCAACCAGCTGACCAATACTCATCAAATTATGCTTCAAACCTGGAACATAATAGACATCTGAAATATATTTCTTCTCCCCCTTCTTGGTTACAATGTTTATTCTTCCTTTTCCCATGACAGTGACCTTGTTATCATTCCCTAAAGTGACATCAGATTTTATGCTTTCATCTAGGCTTGCAAACAATTCTTTGTTACCGGTCATGTGGTTACTACACCCAGAGTCTAAATACCACACTTCCTTTTGGTTTTCTACTATTGCATTGCAAGCAAGAAATATTCCTTCCTGATATTCTTCTTCTACTGAGAAATTTGCATCTTGTTTTCTATAAGCATACTGTTTCTTTCTACATTCACTTGCATAATGACCGAATTTTTTACAATAATAGCATTGGACATGTGATTTGTCATACCTTTCTCCTTGTGCTTGGTTCTGTTGGCTTGAACTCCGGCTTGGGCCTTGACTGTAACCTCTTCCTCTTGTGTTTGATGAATTTCCTCTTCCACCTCTAGATGAACTTCTTCCTCTGCCTCTGGAGTTTGATCTTCCTCTGCCTCTTCCTCTTCCAAGACCAGTATCCACTTGAGATTTAAATGCATTTTCCACAGAAGTATTACTGGCTCTGTTTAGTCTATGCTCATGAGACATAAGAGATGCTTGCAATTCATCTATGGAGTAATGATCCAAATCCTTGCACTCCTCTATAGCCACAACAAGAGAATCAAACTTTGAAGGTAGACTCCTCAACATCTTATCTACAACTTTTCTATCTTGAATGACTTCTCCATGGGATCTCATCTGGTTCACCAACCCAATAGCTTGTGTGAAAAATGAATCCACTGATTCAGATTCTTTCATTTGCATTGTCTCAAAATCTCTCCTCAACATCTGTAATTTGGCTGCCTTTACTTTCTCCATTCCTTGGTATGTTGTCTTCAAAGTATCCCATGCTTGTTTTGCTTTGCTTGCACCTTGTATCTTTGGAAAAATGCTTAGATCCACATGTGTATATAGGTCTCTAATGGCTTTTGCATCCTTGGTTTTGTTCTCCTTCAAGGCATCCCTCTGTGCTCTTGTCAAGGCATTAAGAGCAGCTTCATTTGCAGGCTCCTGAAACCCATTTTCCACAACATCCCAAACATCTTGTGCAATAAAATGAGCTCTCATAACTGCAGACCAATATTCATAGTTCTTACCATCAAGAATGGGTAGAGTTTGATTTGTTGAGCTTGTGTTGGCTGATGCTGCCATTTCTGTTCTCCAAGGCTTTCTTCACTCTGGCTTGTCTCCTTGTCTCTGAAAAAACCCTTGGCTTCTAAACCGTGATATGCTCTGATACCACTTTGTTGGCTTAAACACCTTCTGGTCAGGCTGGTTTCTGCTGCTTACAATCTGTTGTTCCCTCTGATCTGAAATTACAACCCCTGCACATGCACAAGTAACAGACCATACAAGACACAAGCTAATATAACAGAACAGAGCAGTCCATAAAACAGAGCATATAGAACAGTGGATAAACAGGGAGCTGCAGCTAATAGAAAAACTGCATTCTATTCCTTTGAAAAAAAACACAGCAAATTACATCACTGTCATATGTTCATAAGGAAGAAGCTTCGAGAAGGGACTGGAGGGAAGCTTCTCAGACTCTAGAGCAAAACGAGGCCCAAAACAAGACAATTAATATGCGTTTAGTTTTAAGCTTGTCTCCAACGTGGGAACATTCTGCAGTCCAGATTACATAATTTTATCATATTAAATTCTAATTTAAAACTTGTCCTGCAGCGGGAAAAATGGAGTTAATGCGGTGGCAGTTGAGATTAAATTCCAATATAGTGCACGATTCCAAACACGACTGCTAGAGAGATTTAGATGTGCTGTAAATAGCAATGAAAGCCTGTTTAAACAACAAAATCGATGATTAGGTGCTTTCCTTTGCGTATTTTAAAACTAAAAACTTAGGTGCTTTCCTTTGCACATTTTTCACAGATTAAATTCAGTCTTCAGAGTACATAACATGTCCTCCTCTCACAGACTGCAACACAGATCACGTCCAGCCATACGGCGCAGCTCACAATGGCAATGCTTTTAAACACTCACACCAGCAGCCAATCACGAACGTCTCACACGCAGAATTTAATCTTCATATCATGTTAAGAATTGCTTGTCCTATTGCATGAAGGCACCTCCTTCGATCGTCAGCAAACATGCACACTCAAACGGCTTATTGTATGCTTCTAGCGTCCTTTTTTTATGTACGACAAGACACAAATAGCAAAACTGGGCGCAGCAAATGACTCTTTTGCAGAAGTACCATTGTTTCGTAACAGTAAACATTAAATGTTCCTCTCCTTATGGCCAATCAAACAGACGTTCTCATGCCGTCCAATCTATCACACCTCCGTTCTAGAAAACAAATTACTTTCTGCTCGACGTAGCTTTTTAACCTACAATTTAAAACAGTCTTCGCATACCAGATCAACACAGGCTTTTTCACGTGGATCAAAGCAGTATTATCACGGATGTCATGATGATTAGATTACACAACACTTTGATTTTTTCTATTCTTCTTACGTGCAAGAGCTTACAAATGTTTTTTCTGCGCATTAGAGATATATATATATTTTTATATGTTTTAGATTACCTTCTCTGTAGTGCAACTCCTGTCGTCTACTTCTCCGGCGTGTTGCTGTAGAATGCCTGTAGCTACTTTTTCCCTGGGTTGAACTCACGAAGCCGGGCAACCCACAGTCGTCTACTTCTCCGGCGTGTTGCTGTAGAATGCCTGTAGCTACTTTCTCCCTGGGTTGAACTCACGAAGCTGGGCAACCCACAGAGGCTCTGATACCACAATGAAGCTGAAACTCATTATATTAATCATAAAACCTTACAATGCTTTTATAGCACTATTTTATTTGAAGTCAATATTATAACGGAGATCTTACGAGACTTGCTCCAACTACATTCTAAACAATTCTCTATTTGTTCTTAAAGCAAAAACTGATTATCTTTAGAATAGTAAAGGAAATACAACAATATTTAAACTAATGCTAAATATTAGAACCTTAGGGTAAAGGATGCTCTAAAGTCCAACAAAAATTGTATATACATTTAGCCATGATAATATAAAAATAGCATTATGGATTGTGAGTTGTTGTGAATTCTAATGTGCATGTGAATGGTGCATCCATATTATGTGTTTTGTGCAAGTATGAGTAGGATGATGTGGAATATGGATGAAAATGGAATTACATTATTTATGAACCCATAACCTTGGAAGATATTGAGGAATTGACTCTATGCATTATAATTGCTAAACAAGAATGTTATTATGCTATTGTATGATTTTTAGAAATGTTGATATGATATTAATTTCAATACAGTAAATTAAGGTTTGCATGTTATAAAACTATGTTAGTAATTGTACTAGAAAGATAACCCAAATTTTTCCTAGAGAAAATTCTGTGTACAAATTGGCAAATCTGTGAATGAA
Source organism: Wollemia nobilis (assembly GCA_028583015.1). Taxonomy (NCBI): domain Eukaryota; kingdom Viridiplantae; phylum Streptophyta; class Pinopsida; order Araucariales; family Araucariaceae; genus Wollemia; species Wollemia nobilis. The sequence goes on along the minus strand of JAQPPZ010000541.1, from coordinate 23,407,362 downwards.
AAATTCAGCAAGGGTTTGGTGAAACCATACATCTAGACCACCAAAATGTACAACTGATTGTTTGTCCAATTTGGAAGTGCAATTATGTAGTTTAGACTTGCCAATTAAGGAAAATCAGGGTTTGGAAGAGAACAATTACAAAACTGATCGATTTGAGTTACAAAATGACTTTTAGAAAAGTGAACAAGTGACAAATCATAAATGCCAACCTATTGTATCATTTCGATCATACAACTATACCATTTGAAGATTGTACAAGCAGTTTTGTAAAAGATATAAATTGTTCAATAAAAAATTGTACGCTTGTACGATTTGGGTCAAAAACATCATAAAGCATAAAGTATAATTCTATAACCTCCCAAATAACCTCCTCCTCTAGGAATACTCCCACCTATGCTACACGTACCATTATTATACCTTGGAATAAGCTCCTGCCATCAATCATCCTATCGATGTGGTACTCAATGTTCAAATTTTGCTTGATATCAACATAGTTTTTATATGAAGATTAAATAGACTCGACAAGGATCTACTACTTTCTACCTTGTAGCCCATTGAGGATAGTTTTTGTATTAGGCTCATTGGATTTCTACTTATCACATGTCTCATGACTTCCTTTCTTTGTTAAACTCATTGGAGTCCAATATTTTTGTTGTTAGGAGGCATGATGAGGAATAATTTAAGTAAGCTTAGTCTATTAAAATAAGGACTTGGTCTTATTTTAGGCTAATAAAAAATTTGTGAATTTTTTTAAAACATGGGCTTTATGAGCTCATGTTGGATTTAGTATTTAGGCCTAGTTGTTCCCAATATCTTCTAGAGGTATATTAGAAGATAAAAGGATAAGAGGCTATCCCATGAATGAGCATTTTGAATAAAAATTATCTTCCCAATTTAGAAAGTGGTTGCTCAAACCAAGGAAATGGTTGCTTATTTCAAGGAGAAATTGGTTGTAATATGGCCTATTTCAACCTTGTATTTCAATACAATTGTTAGCTTCATTGGATCCACATAATATATGTTTTAAACCCTTTAATAAAGGTTAACAATATAGATGGTTTAACCAATATCACTAATGGTGAATACATCAAAATTACATGTAGGCTTACATAAAGACACCCATTGGTTTACATAAATATAACCATGGGACTATATAGAATTATGAGTATAGGATTATATGGAGAATTCCTAAAGGATTACATATCACTTATCCTCAAGAGCACCCATATGCGCTTCATTATTGTTGGCCTTGCCCTAAATAAGACTATATTACACATATTTCAACAAAATATTGTAGAGGATATGAAAAGAATATTAGCCAAGATCAATATAGTAGAAGCATTAACCTACCAAGACAATGGGATCTACTTCAAGAAGATCTAAAAGGGAAAAATTAAATTTATACAAGGGGTAAGCAATTAGAGTCCACTTTGACTAGTGTAGCAGATCAATTAATTTTGATGGTAGGACATCTATCAAATATCTAAGTCAATTTATTAGATATACAATTTGATATAAAACTAAAAATGTTAAATCTGCCCTCCTTCTATGTGACACTCAATGTTAACAATTTTATTTTTAGAGATTGCATAACTTATTTAGGTGTAGTAGTCATAGTTATGCATACAATCATTTATGAAAAATGGGTCTTCCTTATACTAAGACGACTAGGTATGCTATCCAAATGAATGACACAAGGGTCAACATAGTTGGGATACTCAAATATTTGGTCATAATTGTATATAGATATCCATAGTTTACAATAGTATAAGAAGTGATAGTGATAGATGTACCCTTGTATTTTGGTATGTTATTGTCCAAAGAGTGGAAACATAAGTTGTCAAGAGATGGTTACCTGACTAGGGACTATATTCATATGAAGGCACCCAAATATAAGAAAATAATCAATATTGAGAATGAACCATATTACAACTATATTCTACACATGCTTAAGAATGAAAATACAATGATTTGGAATGCACTATCAAACTTTATACATGATAATTTTTTATAAAGCAATCAATATCTAGAGGTAGACATGATAATCAAATTTTTACAAGATGACGAATACCCCGTGTTTGAGTAAAAATAAATTGAGTTAGAAAACTACCTTATCACAGATACTCCTTCAAATATTACCTCCTAGAAAATCAAGGAGCTGATAAGACATGGGGTATGTAATTTGAAGGTGCTAGAATTAGGAATATAATAGGCACTGACACATAGTTCATCAATCAACAAGGTGCATATACTCATTATACCTATAGTTTTTTTTTAAATAAAGGGGTAAAAATTTATTGATAAGAAGAAAATATTATAAAGTATAATGAATCCCCCAACCAAGACTCAAATAAACAACAAAATAGGCTAAAAACACCAGACACGATTGAAACTTGCAGAAAAAACAAGAACAAACCACATTAAGTCTGGACATCCTTATGGATCAACTCCTAGAGGTACTAAGAGTCCCCAGATAGGAGACTCTCCCAGTTATCCATAATCCAAGGACCCAAAATATCAGAATCCCATTTGGCTAAATAATCAACAACTCCATTCCATTCCCTTGGTATGTGCACAAAGAAGATAAATTCAAACTCTTCACTAATTATGAGAATATGAATGGCCATAGAGACCAACTACCAATTAACATCATCCAACCTTTTACTGTTTAAAATATTAACTAAAATTTGAGAGTTGGACTCGCAGATGCTCCTACGCCAACCAAGAAAAAACCCCCTTTGCAAGGCCTCGAGAATCATAAGAGCTTCCATAAAATTGTTGGAGTGAACACCTTTATAAATGTAAAATAAAAATCTAACCACACTAGTAGAGTCTCTCCCAACACCGCTAATTCTAGCATGTCCAGGATTGCACTTGGATGACCCATTAATTTTTAAAAGTCCTCCAAGGGGTGGCCTCCACCTACCATATCTCCAAAATTTCTTGTTGAGCTGGGGAACCCTGTTAGGGTAAGAATAGTTTGCACCAACTCCAAAGAGACCAAGGGCCTACCATAAATTCTTTTCCCTAGAGTCCAAAAGAGGATCCACATCACATTTTCTATGGATAGTTTCCTAAACCATACACAAGATCCTTTTCTAGATCTGTTGAACAACCAAATATCTACCCTAAAATATGTGATGGTTCTGTTCGAGCCAAATATGCCATATGATGCAAGAAGGTCCCAAATTCTAAGCCACTTGGAGTAAGAGGGTATTAGCTGGAGTTCTACCCAGACTACTCTAAAACTCCACTAGGGAGAGCACATGAAAACAAGGATGGTTATAGGCACTCCACCAATGGTGCCAAATGTCTCTGACAAGGAAGCATTGGAAAAATAAATGAGAAGAGTTGTCCTCATTATTACCACAAAGGACACAAAAAGAGGGACCCTGAAATTCTCTCTTCCTCATGGTATCCTAAGTGAGGTATTTATTATGAGTGATCAACTAGAGAAAATAGTTATATTTAGACCAAGAAAATCTATTCCACACATTTTTCCACCATGTGATAGGGACGCCCCTAAAATTTTACATATCAAGAACCTGATAATCATAGGCTATAGATTAGGTTTCCTTGGGATCAAGATTCCAAGCCTAAATCTATTTACCCCTTAGTGAAGAGGAGGGTCTCCCTACAATAATAAGAGCAAGCACATCTCTATCCTTGGCCAATCCCCCCTGGGGTCATTCATGTGGATATTTCCACTTATACATCTCTAAATTACCAAAATACTGGATTCTTTTAAAGTTCTCCACACTAGACCAGATCACTTCCAAGAAATAAACACTTAGGGAAAATAAACTAGGATATTGAGTCAATATAGGAGAGAGACCATCCCAAGAATCCTCTCAAAAAAGAGCATCTGATCCCTGATTGCAAATATAGAACAAACCTTGCTTAATTAAATTAGCCCCTCTTATCGGAGTGTTCTAGATAACCAAACCTTTCCCAACCAAGCTGAATCTAGGGATATCAACCTTAGAAATACCTCTCAAGTACTTGCAAGATAATATTTTAGCCCAAATATTATCTTAACAAGTACACCATCCACAATAGAATTTTGTAGCCAAAGCCTGCTTAGAAAGAGCCACTTGTTGCAACCCAAGGCCTCCCTATTGAATCAACCTACAAATAGAATCTCACATAACCAAACTTATTTTAGATTAAAAAAGTTTTCCATACCATAGAAACTATCTTGACAAAGCATCCATGTCCTTGATAAAATGAGGGGGAGCTATTTTCACAAAATACTTGTAAATGGGTAAATCTTGAACAACTAATTTTAAAAGCAACACTCTACCCATAAAAGGAGAGCCATCTAATGGTTCAGTGATTCACCTTCCCTCTAAACTTATCAAGCATAGACTACCAAAAAGATCTAGGCATAGGATGAGATAAAATTATAATACCAAGATAAATGAGGGGGGGAGTTCCAACCTGGAATCTTAGAATTCTAGCAATCCTAGCTTGAATAAGAGGAGGGGTATTGAAGAAGAAAATATAAGACTTGTCCTCATTAATCAATTGCCTAGAAGCACCAAGATATATGTGAAGATATTATCTATTGTTGCCAGCTTCCTTGGTAATGGCAACTCCCAACAAAGTTGTATCATCAAAAAATTGAAGGTGGGAAAGAGGTGGCGAACTACTATCCCACTTCCAACCCTAATTGAGACCATTCCTAACCTGAGAATTAAGCAGTATTCCCAACCCTTCATCCATAATGATAAATAAATAATGAGATAGAGGATATCCTTGCCTCAATCCCCTCGATTCCTCAAAAAACTTCGACAACTCATTATGAACAAGAACAGAGAATGAGGAAGAAGAAACACAACTCATCACCCATCTAATCCATTCCTCCTCAAAGCAAAAAGTAGCAAGAAAATTTTGAAGAAAGGACCATTTGACCCAGTCATAGGATTTGGCCATGTCCAACTTAATGAACATAGATTTCTCTTTAGAATTTTCCATCGAGTGAATATATTCTATAGTAATACAACCCCATCCATGATTTGCGCCAACAACAAACTCACCTTTCTCCTAAGTGTGAAAGGTGAGTGTGGAGATAAAATTGGTAAATTGCATTAACAATAAAACTTAGGTTACATAGATTAAATAAACAGTAAATAACCTATTTGAGAGAAAAAGGGGGGAAAGGAGAAATTGGGGGAAAAGAAAGATGACTTGAATTCTCTTGCCGCCCAAATGCTGTCGTCCACTGCCGTCCAGGTAAGGTAAAAGGTAAGTTACCTTTACCCAAGGTAAAATCAAATTTTTAACCTTTTTACTAATGGTAATATTCCAACATTCTCCCCCTTAAAGTTGAGAGGACTGACTATATAGTCTCTCAACTTTATAAATTGAGCTTTAGCCATGCCTTTGGTGAAGATGTCTGCTAGATTATCCAAAGTGCTACAATATTGAAGCTCAACTGTCTGTTGTTCCACCATATCTCTTATGAAGTGATACTTCATATCAAAATGTTTTGACCTTTTGTGGTGGATCGGATTATATGCCAAGCTGTATGGCACCGATATTATCACAATTCGGTTTGGTTGGACCAATTTGTTTTTCGCCAATCTCTTCAAGGATTTTCCTCAACCAGAGGATCTGAGTACTGGCATGAGTAATGGCTATGTACTCAGCTTATGTAGATGATAATGCTACAACAGATTGCTTCTTGGAACTCCAAGTTATTAGTCCTGAACCTAGACTAAAACAGGTTCCTTGATGTAGATTTTCTGTCATCTATATTACTGCCCCAATCGCTGTCACTATAACCAAATAACTTCACAGAGTTAGACTTGTGGTAATGGATTCCAAAATCCAATGTACCTTTTACATATCGTAAAATTCGTTTGGTTGCTTGAAGATGCAGCTCGGATGGGCATGCCATAAACCGTGATACAAGAGAAACAACATACTGTATATCTGGCCTAGTGTTGGTGAGAAACATTAAACTCCCAACCATGCTTCTGAAATTGGTCAAGTCAACTTTTGGTGCTCCATCTTCTTTGCTTAGTTGGATTCCATGTCCAGTTGGTGTTGCAGCTGATTTGCACTGCTGCATAGCAAATTTCTTGATCATGTCATGAGCATATTTCTATTGACATATGAAGATCCCACTCTTTGATTGATGTACTTCCATTCCTAGAAAGTATCTCATTAATCCGAGATCCTTCATCTCAAACTGATTCATCATGGAGTTTTTGAACTCCATATTCATTTTATTATTACTACCCATGAATATTAGATCATCCACATATAAACAAACTATGAGGATATCTACTCCATTTTTCAGGTAGTATAGTGTTGGTTCACTCTTGCTTTTTGTGAAACCATATTTGCTGAAATAGCCGTCAATTCGTGAGTACCATGCTCGTGGTGCTTGCTTGAGGCCATAAAGTGCTTTTTTCAATTTATAAACAAGGTTTTCTTTTCCTGGTTCTTGGAAACCTTGAGGTTGTTGAACATACACCTCTTCTGTCAGGTATCCATTTAAAAATGCACTTTTCACATCCATGTGTTGAATTTTCCATCCTTTATGGGCTGCCAAGGAAAAAACAGTTCTAATTGTTTCTTGTCGAGCAACTGGAGCAAAGGTTTCCTCATAATCTATTCCATATTTCTGAGTAAAACCTTTAGCTACTAATCTTGCCTTGTGCCTTTCAATGCTTCCATCAGCATTGAATTTGGTCTTATAGACCCATTTACATCCAACACATTTTTTTCCCTTGGGAAGCTTCACAAGCTCCCAAGTATCATTCTTTTTAATTGAGGATATTTCCTCTTCCATGGCATCTTGCCATATACTTTCAGTGCAAGCTTTTTCATAGCTAGATGGTTCTAGCTGTGCAACAACCAACAAAGCATAATTGACTACATCACCCCTTGGTTCATGAGACTCATCATCCCCTGACATTTGAAGATTTTCAAGTCTTGACAAAATGTCATCCATCTCACTAGCTTGACTCCTAGTGTATCTTTGTTGGAAATTCCTATCCAACATTTGAGAAGATGGATGACTCTGTAGTATGCGCTTTCCTCTATTTGTCTCTTTCCTTTGAGAAACTGAATCAATATCCATCGGACTTGGAGCGCTTACAGATCTCTGAAATCGTTTTGGAGAATTTGGGGGTGCCAACAAAGAAGTCCCTCTTGGACTTGGTGTACCACTTGATGTACTTGATGAAGTTTCCTGATGTGGAATTTGTGGAGGAGGACTTTTTCCACTGCTTTTCTTGGGTTGTACCAATGTGGGAGGTACTAATGTGGAATTGTCCGAATTAGAGTCAAAATCAACAAATTTTTTATGACCCCATTCTCCCCCTTCATCAAAAATTACATCCCTGGAGATAATGATTTTATGTGTCTTGGGATTGTACAATCTATACCCTTTGGTTGAATCACAATACCCTACAAAAACACATGCTTGACTCTTTGGATCAAGCTTCTTTCTCTTCTCTTCAGGAATGTGTGCATAAGCTAAAGAACCAAATACTCGAAAATGTTTGACATTTGGTTTCTTACCGTACCATCCTTCATAAGGAGTGATACCATCTAAACTAGAAGTCGGACTTCTATTTAGAATATATGCACTTGTTCTCACTGCATCTGCCCAATAGCTGTTTGTGAGATGTTTTGCCTGAAGCATTGTTCGTGCCATTTCAACAAGGGTGCGGTTCTTTCTCTCAGCCACACCATTCTGCTGTGGGGTATAGGCAGTGGTGAACTGCCTTTTTATCCCATTTTGCTTACAATAATGAAGAAATTCATTTGAGGAGTACTCTCCTCCTTTATCAGTGCGAAGACATTTGACATAGTAGTCACTTTGCTTTTCTACATTATTTCTGAAGTCTATGAAGCAATCAAATGCTTCATCTTTGTGTTTCAGAAAATAGATCCAACACATTCTAGAATAATCATCTATGAATGTTAGAAAATAAGAATTGTTTCCAAGGCTTTTTGTTTGCATTGGACCACAGATGTCCGAATGTACTAGCTGAAGAGGATAGCTTGCTCTCCACGCTCGGCCTCTTGGAAACTTCGTTGCGGAGTGCTTTCCCAAAGCACAAGCTTCGCATACCTTTTTATGTTCTGGAATTTTTGGTAGTCCTGTCACCATAGCTTGTGATGTTAACATTTTCAAGCTAGCGGAATTGAGGTGACCATATCTCAAGTGCCACAATTCACTTGGATTTGTAATAGCAATGTTTGCAAGTTGAGCTCCCCCTGGCTCACCAAATTTTAGAGGGAACAACCTATTCTTTGTCATAGGTACTTCTGTGATGACCCGGTTACAATTGTTTTTATCAAAGATTGTACATTTTCTTTCATCAAAAACTAATTTGTAATGCTTCTCCATCATTTGGCCAACACTTAACAAATTGTGTTGTAGCTGTGGAGTATAGTATATGTCATTCACATTTTTAAGGCCTTCTTTTGTGGGAACTTCCATAGCTCCTATGCCTTCAACTTGCAAGGATTTATTATCCCCTAACTTAACATGAGATTTGTAATTTGAATCTAATGTAGCAAAGAGATTTTCTTTGCCACTCATGTGGTTGGAGCAACCAGTATCTAAAATCCATGTATCATTTAGATTTTGATCTGGCTGTCCATAAGAGAGAAAAAGGTTTGGTGGACCTTCTTCTTCTCCGTAGAATGAGCCATATTGACTGCTTTGATCTTTTGAAGACTTTGACCAGCAGTCACGAGCGAAGTGTCCTTGTTTCCCACAATTGAAACAAGTTGTTTTAGGTTTATTACTTCCTCGTCCTTGATTTCCACGGCCTGCATTGCCGCTTTGGTTCTGATTGGCTCCTCTGTTTTGATTTCCACCTCTGTTTTGATTTCCTCCTCTGTAGGAGTTGCTTTGGCCTTTGCCTCTTTGTTGTTGTCCTCTGCCTCGGCCTCTTCCTTGTCCTCGTCTTGCAGTTTCATTCGAAGTGAAGGCTTTGTCATCACCTCCATAGCTTGTTGAAGGTGCTCCTTGAAGTCGCTCTTCATGTGATGTTAATGATCCAATCAAACTATCAAATGTAAGAGTAGAAAGGTCTTTGGATTCTTCAATTATGATAGCAATGTGATTCCACTTAGGAAGAAGTGTTCGCAACACTTTCTTCACAATTGTTTCATTTTTTGTGTCTTCACCTAAAGTTTGCATCATATCAACTACTGCTTTGACTCGTACACAGTAGTCTCCGACTCTTTCATTTTCCTTCATTCTGAGATTTTCAAAATCTCTTTTCAAGGTCTGAAGCCTGACTTGCTTTACTTTATCACTTCCTTGGAATCCTTCTTTCAAGGCATTCCATGCATCTGTAGCAGTTAAGTAAGATGCAATTCTAGGAAAGATACTTGGATCTAATGCTGATTGAAGATGGTATAAGGCAAAAGAATTATTTTTCTGTGCATCTTTGTAGATCTTCTTATCATTTGCACTTAAAGTAGTCCAATATGTTGGAGCAATGTATCCGTCTTCAATAATATCCCATAGTCCTTTTTCGATGAGTAATGTCCTCATTTTGATGGACCAGTACTCATAATTATCCCCACCGAATTCGGGAATTGGTAGATTATTATGTGATCCCATTATTATCTACTAAAACAAGAAACCTCTCTTTTATAGTCTTATTGCAAAAAAGACTTTACAAACTATCAAGCCCTGCTTGATTTACAATCATAAACAACTCATTCTTGTTGTTCAATAATTACAAAATTGTCAGCGACTTGTTCATCATCGTCACTGATCAATATTATTTCAGGAGAAGGAGGTTGTAGGATTTCAACTGAATTACTATAATGAGTATATTCGGATCCTTGTGAAGCAATTGCCACTGTGTCGGATTGTTCAAACCTGCTGCCAAAGGAGTTATCTTCTGAATCTGCTTCGTATCCTTGATCAGGATTTCTCTGGTGTGCAATAACCGCGTTTTGCAACTGTGAAAAAACTGTATTAAGTCCTAGTGTTTTCACGTGCCTATCAAAGTTTTCAGCGTTTGTTCTCAGTAACAACTTGCAGAGGGCATGATAACATCCTTCCGATCTTATCATTTAAGAAAATTTCCCAAAAAATTTCTTTTACAAAGATTTCCTCTTAGGAAATAATAATAAAAAAAAATTTAACTTTCAAAGTTTTTTTTTAAAAAACTTTACAATTATTTCCTCTCAGGAAATTTCTATTATCAACTTTGAAAAAAAAATTTTTAAACAATTGAACAGATATTTCCTCTTAGGAAATTACAAAAAAAAAAAAAAAAAATTAAACTATTTCCTTATAGTTTTTTTTTTTATTTTTTTTAAGAAACTATTGACCCCGCCGAGGATCGATCCTGCGACCTCGCGGGCGTCAGGGCAGAGGGTAGCCGCTGTGCTACCGGGCAGATCCGGGAGCTAAGCGAGCTCCCTGCCCTATAGCTTCCGCGTTGAGCGTGAAGCTAATATTGGCTTCGTGCTTCGGCGCGAAGCTTTGGTATTACTTGGGACTTTAGTCCCACATCGCCCGTGAGGCGATGTATTAGCTCTTTAAAAAGAGCAAAGCACTTACAGTGCTTTGACTGCCTATGGGCAGTCACTAACAACGTAGATTCCTTTTGCCTCCGATGCGCGCGTGGATCGCCACGTCGCCACACCTCGGGCCGCGTGCCAGTCACACGTCGCCACGCCACGCGTCACGCCACGTCAATCCCATGCCTCGGGCCATGCGCCAGTCACACGTTGCCATGCCACGTCACACCACGTCACGTTACCAGTGCCTCGGGCTGCGTGCTGTAGGTCGCCACGTCACCAGCGCCTCGGGCTGCGCCACGTCCACCATGCCACGTCAACAATGCCTCGGGCTGCGTGCAGGTCGCCACGTCACGTCGCCAATGCCTCGAGAATCGTGTCGATCTGTTGCTCCTGTGAACCGCCTCATCTAGCTCCACCAGCACCTCGGGAAATGCATCAATCTACTCCTGTAGGCTGCCTCAGGATCCGTGCTGCCTCGGCTCCTGTGGGCTGCCTCGAGATCCGTGCCATCGCCTCGAACTACGGGCCCCACCGCCTCGGGAATCATGTCGCTCTGATACCAAATGTGAAAGGTGAGTGTGGAGATAAAATTGGTAAATTGCATTAACAATAAAACTTAGGTTACATAGATTAAATAAACAGTAAATAACCTATTTGAGAGAAAAAAGGGGGAAAGGAGAAATTGGGGGAAAAGAAAGATGACTTGAATTCTCTTGCCGCCCAAATGCTGCCGTCCAGGTAAGGTAAAAGGTAAGTTACCTTTACCCAAGGTAAAATCAAATTTTTAACCTTTTTACTAATGGTAATATTCCAACACTCAAAGATGATTTTTCTCAACCATATCTTTAGCCTCTTAGCAATATTTTTTTAATGATATTGTACACAACATTATAGATAGCAATAGGCCTGAACATATCTAAAACATTCACTCCCTCATTTTTGGGAATAAGCACTACAAAGGTAGCATTTAGGACCCTTAGCATGTATTTATTCTTTTGGAACTCATGTACCACCTCCAAAAGATCAAACTTGATTAAATTCTAAAAATCTTGATAAAAATAAATTGGGAATATATTTTGGCCTAAGGCTTTCCCTTTTTCATCTTGAATACAACATTTTACAACTCCTTAAGGGAAATTGGGTTCATCAAATTCTCATTCATATCTCTAGAAAAAATTGAGGGAATACAGTTTAGAATAATCTTTTCATCCTCATAATCTAAGAGGGAGTCCTCCTTGGAGAGAGAGGAAAACTAACTCCTAGTCTCTTCTGAAATCTCCTTGAAAGAAGAGAGGACACCTTGAGATTTCACAAGAGAGAAAATCAAGTTACCATTACGGTGAGCCTTAATTGAGTTAAAAAATAAGTCCATGTTCCTATCTTCTTCCTAAATCCAATCCACTCGAGCTTTGTTTCCTAAAAAATTCTTCCCTCATATCCCATTCAGCAAGTTCTTTCGTAGCCTCATATTCCTCAAAGAGAAGCTCCTCTATGAGTCCATGATCTCTAATATTCCTTTAAGCTTCTTCTACCTTCTTAAGAGCCACCAACTTAGCCAAGGAAAGGTTCCCAAAATTTAGACTATTCCACCTCTTCAATTTATGCTTAACAAATTATAGCCACTTCATAAAGGAATACATAGCGATGCCATGAGAAGGTTTGCCATTGGTCCACCAGCCTCACATGAAATCATGAATCTTAGGATACCAAAGCCACATAAGTTAAAACTTAGAGGAAGGATTATTATTTAGCCCAAACTGAAGAGCAAAGAGTTTGATAGGCCAATTATAAGACCCTCTACCCTCTAGAATCATAGAACTAGAGATTCTGTTATTACCAATCCAAAAACTAGAGATCAAAAACCTATCTAGTCTCTCTGAGATGGACTCTTCCCCACATATTCTATTGTGCTAGGTAAATATCCCATTATACGACTTGATTTCAACCAAGTTTAGGGGCATTGAATATAGAATAAAAAGGCTCAATATGATCAACTCCATCGCATTTCTCCTCTAGACAAGTGATAGAATTGAAATATCCAACCAAAATCCATAGGTATAGGAGAGCCAAACTTCTCACAAAGCCAATGTGCTCCCAAAAATTTACTTTACCATTGTAATCAATAGGAGCATACACATTTGTAAGTAGGATGGTTTCACCAGATTCATTATCATACCCAATCATTGAAATAGAACATCTATTGGAAATCCAATTAAGAAGAGAGATCTTAACCGGATCCTATAAACAAGCAACACCACTAGCATATCCACTTGTACCAATACACTAGCATTGACTCCTTCTCCACAACTTGGGAGCAATATTGAAAATACTATCAGTAGCCAATTTAGTCTCCTAAATAAACACCACATTCGAAGAATATACATGAATCAAATCACAAAATTGTTTTTATCTGGGGATGTTGTTCAACCCATTTACATTCCATGAGAGGATAATCATTTTTTGGGGTTAAAAAAATGGGATTCCAATGTTCTCACCAAGCTTTAATCCACAAAAGTCTCCCCCATTAAATTAATTTATCCTGGCCTTTCTTTCGATCCACCTTCATATTCTTATCCAAAGCACATTTTTTAATTATTTTCTACTGCAATCCTAGCACCATAGGAGTTTTGCAGTCCAAGGATGACTGCATCAGTTCCTAAGTAGGAGAGAGCACAACTATATCTATACCACTTTCCAAAATACTTTTCCTTCCAAGGCTAGAGACAACCATATCACCTGTACTCAGAGCCAAAGCCATCTATTATTCATTTAAACCCACTAGATTTGATTCCTTAAGTTCCACCTCAAGAGGATACATCTGATTCTGACCTGTTATATCTACATCAGGTAGCAATGTTTCAAATAACTCCATGTACTGATCAAGATCATCCAGTATCTCAAAATGCTTGAGCATAGCACATGGTTGGATATCCTTAAGGGCTCATTTTACCATTCTTCCTATTTTTTATGATTTTATAGGAAAAAAACCTTACTTATCTCGATCCCCTTCCTTTATTAGGGATTTTTTAATCTAGATTTTGTATAGATTAAGAGGGCCTAGGATTTGAAGCCATGGACGGGATAAAATTAGGATATTTTCTTTGCAGGTGATCATATTCACGATAGATCCAACAACAAAATAGAAGATCTTCATAGTCAAGTTGTTAAACCCATGTAGATGATCCAAACTATATTTCAACAGAATTTGGAATAGGATTTTTTAAATCAATTTTGACATAGATACGTGAAATAGAAATTTTATTTTTTTCCATCGTTTTTTGTGATGGTCCAATTGACTTCCCAAGAAGAAGGACAATCATATGCAAGATATCATTTCTCCAAAATTTCAACGAGAGCCACAGGAGCTGAACCCACATTGGAACCCATGATGGTTGCTCCTCTCATGGGTTGAAACCCACATGCCAAGGTTTAAGAAAGAGTATAGATTGGTTATAGAAATAGGGACCCCCTTAAAATTATTTGTTATGATCTGCAAGATAAGAAAAACCACCATAAAATAGCTATTTGCACCAAAAATTACCTCCACGTCACCGTCAAGGTTCCAAGTCTTCCTAACCCAAGCCTCCATAAAGGGAAGAGAAATTTGGATGCCCATAAATTTGCTAATAAGTGTATGCTTGGTTAAATACTCCATATATTCTACCATCGAGTCTAGTTGAACCACTAGAACTGGTCTAGCTTTACATCATTCCAAACATCCTTTGTTATTTAACAAATGATTCCCAACATGCATTGGAAAATCTTGTCCCTTATAATCATTTTTAGATTAAAAAATGTTACTAGCATGCACAATATGTGACGGGCCCGACGCCATTGCAGAATTCCTCTAGTTCATATTAATTAGTCCATACTCCTACCATTACTGTGCTAAACCCTCCTCATTATACCTATAGGTTATTGTTTAATTGTACTAATAATTTTATAGAGGATGAATCACTCTACACTAGTTTGAGAGAAGCTGACAAGATGGGAATCAAGGACCTAAGAATATATGGTGACCCAAAACTAATTTAAAATCAGGTCAATTACTAGTGTATCAAATAGGACAAACAAATAAAGTATTATAAACATTGAGCCTAGGATTTGATTGAAAGTTTTAATTCATATGAAATTAAATCAATTTTAAAATATTTAAACATAAAGAAAAATGAGTTAGTGGGAATGACATCCCAATTTTATCCCACCAATGATATATGGGATAAACCAAAATAATTAGAGATTATCTTTAAGCCAATGGTACTTGGTAGCTTTGATCACTCATAGGTCTAATAATGAGAAAATCATGAAATTCATGATTAGGAAAGTCTAGTACACCAAGGAAAATAATGAGTATGGGGATGGCATAAAATATGGAAGCTAGCCAAAGTCTTGGTCAACCTAGAATACTTATTAGCCCTATTGATATTACAAGAAAAACTAGTCTCAAGGTAAAATATTTATATCACCCAATTAAGGTGGGTAGAGGGAAGAGCCTATTGCTAAAAAATATTACATTCGAGAAGAAAAAGACCTTTTCAAATATCTCTATGGAAAGCATAGAGACATTATTTTATGGTCATATGAAGATCTTAAGATCTATGATGGGAATATCATAGAATATACTATTGAATTCGAACCTAATTTCAATCCCTTTAGACAAAAATGGATACCTATAAATCCAAAAACAGTAGTGATGAAGAAGGAATTATTGAAGCTCCTATAGTATCAAATTATATTCTCATTCAAACAGTCCACATGGATTGCTAATTTGATCATAGCATACAAGAATAATAGAGATATAAGACTGTGTGTTGACTTTAGAAAATTGAATAGGGTATGTTTGAAGTATCATTATCATTGCTCAATATTTATCACACATTTCAAAAGGTATCTAGGTCATAGATGTTGTCTCTCTTGGATGGATTCTCATAATATAATTAGATTTTAATTAAAATGAAGGCTAATATAAAACAACATTCAAAACCAAATGGGGAACCTTTGCATAATAATTAATGTCATTCAGTCTATAAAATGCAAGGGAAACCCTCTAGAGAGCTATGGATATAGATTTTGCTAGGCTTATATGAGAGACTATTCCCATATACCTTGAATATCTAAGTATATTTTCCAAAATTATATTGACCATCTCATGTTAGTCTTCCATAGGTGCAGAGAGTTTGGTATTTCTCTAAACCCTAAGAAGTCCATTTTCATGGTTCAAGAAATAAAATTGCTTAGGTATGTAGTATCAAAATAAGACTTATCCATAGATCCTGATTGAATAAATTCCATCCAATACCTACCATTGCCCAATTTAATTAAAGGAATTAGGTCATTTCTAAGGAAAATCTAGTTTGTTGCTAAGTTCATTATAAATTTTGCTTAAATGGTCAAGCCTATAACCAAGGTGCTAAAAAAATATACCTCTCTAGATTGGATTGATGAAGAAAATAAATTCTTCTAGGATGTCAAATATGCCATCACAAAATCCCTCATCCTAATTAATCCTAATTAATCCAAATTTATCTAGAATTTTAGGTTGTATGTAGTTGGTACTAATGAGAGTATTTCGATTGGATTGATGAAGAAAATAAATCCCTCATACTAATTAATCCAAATTTATCCAAAATTTTAGGTTGTATGTAGTTGGTACTAATGAGAGTATTGCTACTATTATAACCCATATGAGTGACCAAGACAAAGAGCACCCCGTATTCTTTACGAGCCAAGAAATTTAAAAGTATGAATAGAAGTATATCTTGACTAAAAATAGATATTTGCTATCATAAAGCATTTAAAGAAGTTCAAATACTATCTATCACATAACAAGACTATTATATTTATAGTGCATCATGATGTTTGGTCTGCTATCTTACATTGAAAACTAGGAGAAAATAGGGCTAGATAGATTAATAAAAATTTAGGAATTCAATATAATCAAACCCACAAAGCTAATCAAGGAAAAATATTTATGCAAAAGGCTACCTAGGAAAATATTTGAATATTAGGTCACCCTATTGGAAGATATAGATATTGATAACATAATTGGATGGAAATATGACATGTGTAGATACATAACAATAAGGTAGGTTCTATATGGATTGATAGCTAAAGAGGGAGCTTGATTTCAACAAAAGATAATTCATTAATACTAGCTAGATGGTATATTATTTAGGATGGGATATGATGGCATCCTCCTCTACTACATAAAATAAGGAAGGAAAAATGCCTTAATCAACCAATACCATGATCAAGGAGTGAACATCTCTATGCCTAAGACAACTCATAAGATTTTGAGGGTTGCATACTATTGGCATACCATTTTTACTAATTGCTACTACTGGGTCGAGGATTGTAAATATTGTTGCATGTTCAGGGGAAGAAAAATAAGATCTCTAATACCTTTAAAACCTATCATTATGACTAAACCATTTAAAGAGTGGAACCTCAATTTCATAGGAAAAATTAACCCAATGTCAAGTGTAGGCTATGGATGGATCCTCAAAACTATAGATTATTTTACCAAATGGATCAAAGTGGTCTCATCCAAAGTTTCTAATTATGAAAAATAGTTTAAATGATAAAACATATCATAATTAGGTTTGAAGTTCCTATTTCCATCATCATAGATAATGCCACTTACTACAAGGGGCTATAATGATAAAATTTCCCTTGATACAATTTTTTGCTCAAAATATTATTTAATTACTATCCTCAAGGTAATAGATTGGACCAATAAACCAATAAAAACATCGTAGGATATTAAAAAAAATCATCTTAGATCATAAAAGGATTGACATACAAAGATACATAAACCATTTTGGGAAGATAGAGTAACCTTAAAAGCATCTACTAGATCATCTCCCTACAAGCTAGTCTATAACAAGGATGCAAATTTACCAAATAACCTCAAGTACCCTTCCCTCCAAATATCACAACTCAAATTAGAGGACATTTATGTTGAACCAATGTAGGTAACAATAAATACACCATTGGCCCTATAAGAAGATAGAAAAATACCTTCAATAAGACTCTGTAATGCTAGGAATACATCAAAATATGGTTTAATAAAGGAGCTAAATAAGTGAAATATAAAGAAGACCTTGTACGCAAATGGGATGAATATAGAGCAAAACCAGGTGTACATCAAAATTTTGATTCATTCTGGAATAATACCTATCAAGATGCTACAATTTTCAGTCTAAATGCCTATAGACTTACGTCTAAGGAGGGGGTACTGATACCTATTTCTATGAATATACAACATCACTAATTTGTATAACAAGAAGAATTTTGACCAAAAGAATATTTATGTAAATAGTAATGACTATAAAATTCACCAAATATTCTACTCATTACTTCTACAAGCCTTGTTTCCTCTTTTTACTTTCTTATAAACTTCACATTTTTATTAAAGTGTTTCCTTTCTTTGTAAATCAACATTTTGTAAAGTCCATTAAGGAAATTAATGTTAAAAAACTTGAAGCACAAACTTAAAGTGAGTAAACCACTTACTTTAGCAAGAAGGAAGATAAAACCAAAGAGGTATCCCATGCCAACCATAGGAATAATAAAATTTGCCCTTATAGGTTGATCACCTCATCTAGATGGCATATACCTTGGCACACATTTCCTATAAGCCCAAGGGACCCCAAAAGGGCCTCACTTTCCAAAGAAATGTGCCTAAGAACTCTCGCAAAACCCTCATTTGCATATAGTGTGCTTTACTTCTCATATCCAATTGCACCTTAGCAAGCTAATTATATATTTTCTCCATAAGATCTCCCTAATTACTGATGATAGATTAAACTAGTCATCAAACCTCACAAAAGAAAATAAAAAAGTTTTGGCCTAAGTCCTACAACAATGATGAATACTTAATATATATGAGCAAATAACTTGAATATGCTAAGTGAATCACTCCTTATTTAGATATTGTCCATATTTATATGAGTTAATAACATACCTCTCTAAGCACCATAGCAAGTGAATCACTTACATTTTATGAGCAAACCACTATTGCCTTCAAAAAACTAAACTTATCCATTTTGCCTAATTTTTAATCATTTTGCTCATATTTTTATCATTTTCTCACCATGGACATCACATATTCTTCCACTATCCTTCAATTCTTAATCCACAACATGTATCATAATTTTCCATGACTGCCACTTCACCCATTGTTATTTCTTTTTCATCAATCTTGGTCATATTAGTGGAGGCAAGACCATTAGAGAGGTAGTTATAGAAGAGAACGAGAGGGTAAAAAAAGAGGTAAGGCTTACCATTTCTAAAGAGAATACAAAATTATTTTGATGACCCATGATAGAGAGTGGAGAAGGGAAACTACACCCACCCCACAAGGCAAGTAAAAAAAGAGACCCCATGAAGGTTCAACCTAGCTACACAAACACATTCCTGGAGTATAAGTCAGACCTAGACTTAAGCGCTAGCAATAAACCTTATGCCCCAAGTGTGGAGTTGCTTGAAATTAGTATAGGTGGTGTTAGTTACCCAAGGTAGGAGCTTAATATTATAATATTATAATAAATGTATTTATCTCACGTGTGTGGATAGGTAGTAGTGGTAGGTAGTTGAGTATTATATAACATAGGTAAGAGGCTCATATTATAATTTATAGAGAACAATATTGTATATGTGTAGATATCATATTGAGATATGGTAAAAAGTTGCTTCCTTCCAATAAGGAGCATTGTACGGAAATGACCTACCTCAAGGTTTTGATTTATATTTTGAATAAATTGAATATTTTGTCTTATACAAGTTCATTAATTTATTAATTTTTTTTAGCATATTCATGAATGATTTTATATTCATTGAGAAGTACAAATTCTAATATTTCTACAAATTGGTTACTAATATTTGTGGATGATAAAAGAGGTTCTTAACAATTGGTATTAGATCAAAAAAGGTTCTTAATAATTGGTATTAGATCAAAGACGTTCTTAATAATCATTGTTGAAGAAACTATTGCTAAAGTTATTGTTGACAGTCATATGGAGCTTAACGGATGAAACTTTGACAATGAACTAGAACCCGAACAACATTTTCCTAGGGGATTAAGGTAAATATCATTGGCCATAAAAGTTGTCTAAGCAAGTACCACTTTTATTACCAATAATTTTCCCACTAGGAAATAATTAATGAGAAACCAACCACATGTTTACCTCCAAATGATAGCTTTTTATATGCTCTTTGAGGGTAAAACACTAACTAAACAAGGTGTGGGATTGTTGACCCTCTTCACTAGTGGCACACTTAAACCAATTTCTCTAGGGTTTTTGGGGTACTCCTTAGAATGATTTTTAGGATAGATGTTAGCCCAATTACTCCCAGTAAAGTCGTTGAGACTTGCACCTAATACTACAATAGGTTATTAGCCTAATGCAAATATTTATTAAGCACCCATATGAGGATATAAAAATTAGAAACAAAACATGGCCCTAGAAAGTGCTCTAAAATAATGAAGTGTCTACAACAAAACATGGCCCTTGAAAGTGCTTTAAAATAACTAAAGCTTCTATAGCAAAACATAGACCTATAAATTGCTTTGAAATAACTAAAGCTTCTACAACAAAATACAACCTTGGAATGTGATTTAATACCAATTGCTAAGAACCTCTTTTATCACCCATATATATTAAAATACTAATTTGAATAAATATCAAAATAATTTAATCTCAACAAATACAAAAACATCCATGGATATGTTGGTGTAGATACCCAAATTTGGAACAACTAACTTGCAAACCATCTTTCAAACATCAAAATGAGACAACTTTGTATTTTGATCCATTTTTTAAATTTTTGCTTGCCTATGTGATATTGTTAGTGTAAAATTTATGATGGTAATTTTACGATAGTGTTTTCATGTCAAAATAATTTCTTGCCTAGAATCCAAAGTGAGTTGACCTTCTTACTACTTTATTGGTATCTATTGGTCAACTCCACAATATAACTAGCATGGGATTGTTGACAATTATTTTGAGGTAGCAATTTTTGAAGGATTGAATCTTTAGAATATTAGATTCTCTATCCATTCTAAGCCTCTCACCATTTATGATGCCATCCCTTTTAAATACATGCCATTTGGTATCGACACCCAAATTTTCATTTCTTCAATCCACCTCTCTCTACCTCAAGATTTGAAGTTTGAATATTTGTCTTCCTATTACCATAATCATGAATGCACCTAACTGCTTCTCCAAGGCGATAAATTCTATAAATTGAGGGCTTGGGGTGCCTCTCACAACAACACTCTCCATGCTAACAAAACTTTACCACTTTATTTGCTCATTATTCTTAGCTCTCACTTTGTGCTAGTCTTTCATATTTATGCTTAGATGATTCATGCTTAGGGAAAATAAGGATATTTCATCTCATATCCCTTGGTTGTTTTCTTCTCTCTTGTCCTCTAGTGTATTTGTCTTGTTTTGTGCTTACTAACAATTTGCTTGATCAATATTACAATATTTAATTACTTTATTTTTTGTCATTTGGTTATAACTTTTCTATAAGCATCTCCTTTGTACATGATCTTTGGTTTAGTCTTCACATTTTATAGGTTCTCCTTGTACAAATATCTCCTAAATGTTCTAAGGCCACCCTTGCAACCTTCATCCCAACCTCCTACCTTGACATCCTCCCATTTTAACTCTTAAGTTAGAAACACTATCTTTCCTGCATAGGCAATGATTCCATATGCTATGAAATTTGGCTAGATTTTTAGCTCCTATAATTTACCTAAAATAATCTATCCTCCACATCTACCTTTTCACTCTAAGAGCCTCCTTGTAAGCTCAAGATAGACACTTTTTTTCCTTATCTCCCATGTTATTATTTTTGTATAGTCAATGATTTTTTCAATAATAAAATATTGATATAGACATTAACCTTTATTTTTTAGACTCAAGCTTCCCTTATATTCCTTCTTACGTCTAGGCAATATCATTGCCTACATTTCTCAAGTAGATATCCTTGTTGTTACTTCTGTATAAGTAGAAAAATCCTGCAAAATATTTTTTGTAGCTTGAGCATCATCCCACACATCATAAAACTTGATACATGATATTTTATTCTATTTATATTATGCACATAAACTCCTTATACTTTTATTTTTTGTTAGTATGGAAAAAATGTTGCTTAGAATCCTAGGCAACAATCTCACCTTATATTCATATTGTCATCTCTATTTCACTAATTTTAGGTTTTATAAAGGACCTAAGGGTTTTACTACTCAAAAAATGAAGATACTTGTTCTCTCAAGCCTTCAAAATCCCCAAAAAACTAATATCTAAATCTAGTCTATTTTATTTTGTAGATAAAGTTAGAATTTCTTGTGATATTTTATAGGTGGTGAATTTACGAAATCATTGGTTGTCAGCCTCAAGCAAAATTTTTGCAACAACCACAAAATTGAGTGCCATATATTATAATCTTTATTATTTACTTATTTTAGTTAAGCTTGCTTTATCTTTGGTTGTATCTTAAGTTATTTGTTCTTTACTTTAGGACACATTAAAATGAAAAGGGAATAATCAAAGAATATTTAGCTACTTTTAATTTGTTGATCTCCTTTGTTATTTAAACATCAAGATGGAATTTCATGTAGTTATGAATTAGGCTATATTGTATATTTCACATATTCTTGAGCCCTTGCTTGAAAGGAAATGTTTATTTTCTTGTAGTTAATAGTTTTCATAAAAATAAAATTTCATATAGGTTAGCTCTTGTATGCATGCATTTTGTTTGAGTGCATCTTAGCTTAAAGGTTATTTTTGCAATATATTGAAGTTATCTTTCACAATCAAACTTAGGTATCTGTAAAAATAAAATACCAAAATTAGATTAATACCTTAAACACAACCTTTGTACATTGAGAGTAGCCTCCCTAGGTTTAGCAAATGGATCCCAAAATCTCATGTGTCTACATATTTGGTGAACCCAACATGAAAACCTTCTTAAATCTAAACCTTCAACCTAATAAAAGATATAAATTTATTTAAACTTAAAAGAAGACCATCTAATCTATTGTGTAGAATAACTCATATAATCAAGATTAAAAAACAAACTCTACCCTCTCATATATCATCTCTAGCCATGTATCTATGTGTGGTCGATCCTTGTACTATTCCTTATCCACATACCTCAAGGTATGCCCTCATGTACAACCATGTATATCAAGGAGACCAAGCTTATTCAATGTATCAATGGGTATATCATAAGAGTAGGTATATCAAGAGACCCTCCTAAGGTATATTTGTAGGATATGTATATCGAGAGAAGGATATAGAATTGTTAACCACACTTTTAATACTCTTGTCCATAACTTTTTAATTACAACCTTTATTTAATGAATTTAATCACCTTCTTACCTAAACTATTAAACTTATGGCCTAGAAAGGGTATTACCTTCATGGTGGAAAATAAATCATGGATCTAATATTTATCTTATATGGGATAATAATGAAAATAAAATTTCTAACAAAAAGCCTAATTTTAAAGATGAGGATGATAATTCCTCATAGGTTACCTCGACCCTCAAGGGAATTTCCAAAGTAGACTAACCTTTAATTCCATGAATCATATGATAGCATTTTAAAAAAAATCATGTTTGAAATTATTAGTAGGGCTATCAATTTTTATTGGAGGGACTTCAAACCCTCATCAACCATCCAATTATAGTTTTATAACTCTTAATCAACCTAATTTAAATAATAATCATTTATATAATCAATCACTTATTAATATTACTCCTACAAGTGTAAATGCTAATTCGTATGCCTTAAACCCTAATATATCAAATGCTAATTACATTACATATACAACTATCATCACTTCCATAGGAGGTGGAACATCACATGCTCTACTTACTTTGGGAAATACTACCTCTATAACCCCATTTAAGTAACCATTAAGTGTTAATGCTATTTACCCTATCCCCCAAAAATCAAGCACACATTATCCCCCTAATCTAGAACCATCCTATAATCCTTTGAATTCAAATCCTTTTAACAACCCTTCTCCTTTCGATACTATCTATCCAAATCAAAATTATGTTAAAATCCCCACATCAACCATTCCTAATAAACCTTCGCTTATTTTAAATAATCTGGGGATAAGCAACACCATGACCATATTGCAACCTTATCCTCATCAAGCACCGTTAGACTTGAAATATACTCTTTGAGTTAAATATGATTTTGAGGTTCGAAACTTGGCCACCTTAGTGAAGCAACTAGAAAAACACATAGACACCATCCAAGCCCTTAGTTATACATATTATTACAAATACATGTGCAACTAACATTTAGATCCTATGGTAGCAATATTCCCTTACCCCTTGAATTTATAAGCACCACAACTTCACCTGCATAAGGGTATGAGAGACCTATTTAACATATTAGAGCGTTTTACACTGATTTATATGATATCACCTATGATAATATATTGTTAGTATATTTTCATAAAATTCCTAGTGGCCCCACATTGGAGTGGTACTATCAACTACCACACCACTCCATTAAAATATTTGGGAAAATAACCAAGATGTTTGTGGAACACTTCTTAACCTATGTCAATAAGAAGGTTACACGTGGTGATTTACACCAACTCAATCAAGCCAAAGATGATTTTTTTTTTGACTTCTTATATAGATGGCAAATGTTAGTAGGAAAAATTCAATATAATTCCTTCCAAATAACCTTATGGAGATCTTCATTAGTAATCTACATGATCAACTATCTTATGATTTGTAAACCATCACTATATTGTCCTTTGAGAAAATGGTTGAGTTAGCTAGATGTGTGGAAGCTACCTTTATAAATCCAAATACAAGAATAAGCATGTAGTTAAAAATGGTGTTACTAATTCTCACCAAAATAATAATGTGAATACTGATGACAACCTAAAAAAATTAGTTTTAAATAAGCAAAAAATCCTAGTAGAAACTTCACCAAGTTAAATCAACCTCTTTCCTCTATTCTTAAACAACTCCTTGATGCTAAGATGATTGATATTCTATCCATTAGGTCCATATATACCACTACAATTTGGTATAATCTAATAAACATTGTTATTATCACCAAGTTGAAGATCACACCACCAATAAGTGTAAGCACCTTAAAAACCCTGTTCAAGATTTTATAGATGGTGGTAGCATTGTTTTTGGTGGCTTTAAACCTAAAAAATAATCTAATAAAGATATGGATATATTTCAAAACCCACTACCTAATCATGATCAAAATACAACAAATAATATCCCACCTCCACATCAAAATATGATAGAAATAATTTCATATTATCTTTGTGCCACTCTAAGACAACAATAGAAAAACCAATATTCTAACCCACTTTACTAACCATATTTTATCCTTAAAAATATATAATTACCTTCCTCTGAAGGACATCCCCATATCTTAAAACAAAAAAATCAATCTAAGGGTGATTTAAATCTTAAACAACAACTAGCTAATACCCATGCAAAGACTTCTCTTCTTGAGCTTCTTCAACTTCTTCAACCCATAAAGAAACCTTGATTAAAATTCTAAGTGAGCATATCATTATTCAAGATCTTCATTTCAATAACCTTACTAATATATTGGGATCTATTGGGGTAAACCATGTTATAATATCATTTTATAAGGATGATCTTCCTCCACCATCCATGCATGGGGAACTATCCCGTTACATTACAAATCAAATTGGTGATCTATTTATCAAAATAATCCTTGTTGATAATGGATTAGACTTGAATACTTGTAGTATTCAATTTATTAATAGATTTATTCTAGGAGAATAAGACCTTTTATGTGGGAGCCTCTATTACTAAAACCGTCGACCAAGAAAATTATTGACAATCCATTAGTATAACTACTCAAATATGGGATAAAAAAGAAAACTAAAACAACAAAGGAGTAGAAAAATTTGAAGCAGGAAAAAATGAAATATAGACCTAGCAAAGAAACAAATAGAAGGAATATTGAGTTCATGGTTTGAGTTTTGGTGAACAAAATATAGAGAAAAGAGTAAGAAAATTTAAAATGACAAGTAATAGAGAGAAAAAGAGAAAATTTTAAAATTTCATTTTTTTCTTTTGGAATAATCACATTATGTATTATTTGTTTTTAGTATTTACATAAAAGAAAATATTTTCTAATCAACTCTATTTTTTGTTGAGTGTTTTAGTTTATGAATTTATTTGTTGTGGATTGACAGTGGTTTGTGTTTGTAGATCAAATTTGTGTATGAGAAGATGAAATATGGTCATAGTTCATGCTAAAGACATCATTCTAGGATATAAGAGATAATGCAAATCTAGTTGTCATTCAAATATAATAATCCAACATCTTCTCACAAAAAGAGGATGCAGTTGTTGATGGGAGCTAGGATATTTAAAGTAGACCAGGAAGGAAAGTGTCAATGAACTACTATGAACGTATGATTATTCTTCACATAAGGAATAGATTAAAATATATTTTTGAATAGAATAAGATTTGAGCCTTGATCAAATGAATGGTTTGGTTATTGTACTAGAAAGAGTAGTCTTATTATTCGGAATAAGAATATCATGTGACTCCAAGTGTCATTTAAACTAGAAAGCCTCACCATACATTGAACGATGGTAAAAGTTATCGTACAATAGACCATTGTACATTTGAATGCCACCCTATAATATTGTAATCATACAATAAGACTAACTATACAATCAAAGAAATATATATAAGGAATTTAGGGTTGTATAAAGACAATTACTGTACAATAGGAAGACATCATCGTACAAAGGATAATTTTATAGTTTGGTCATCTTCATCATTTTTGGTATCAAATTAAGGTTGTAATATGTATTAGAGAAATATGACTAGGGTTATCCATAAGGTGTCAGAACCAAAATCTATTTATAAAAATAAGGTAAAATAGTTTTTAAAATAAGACAAATTGTGTCCAAACTCATGTAGGAGATATGGCAAATTACCTTTATTTTTTACTAAAAATTATAAAATTGTGGTATATTTTATAATTTTGATGATCAATACTATATAGATTGTAACACATTGTAGGGACAACATCTTGATGATTAGTTGAAAATAAGGCTTCAACTATCTATCAGTTGCATTAGAGGATTTGACTTATGATCAATTGCATCATAGGAGTTGATTGTCGGTAGGTTGTGTTGTGACTCCTTCACAATGACCCCAAAATTTGGGGACCCACTTGAAATTTGAAAGTTATTTGAAATTCATCTCTATATGTGGTCGATTTCATTCATCCTTGGAATT
Source organism: Wollemia nobilis (assembly GCA_028583015.1). Classification (NCBI taxonomy): domain Eukaryota; kingdom Viridiplantae; phylum Streptophyta; class Pinopsida; order Araucariales; family Araucariaceae; genus Wollemia; species Wollemia nobilis. The sequence continues at coordinate 23,380,546 of JAQPPZ010000541.1, read as the reverse complement.
TGAGAATCCTATTTCGTAATTGTTGTTTTGGTTTCAACACTAGATGTTATTTTGCGATTCATGGGTTTGTTCTTTGTTCTCGTATGATTATGTTGTGTGGATAAACATTAGTATGTGTTATGTTTTGTTTTATAGTTATTTTGTTTAGGTTTACTTGGTTATGTTATTATTATTGTTTTATGTTACATGGTTATTTTATAAACTTGTTTTAAATTAATTAAATTATAAAGTTTTATAACTTTATAATTTAATATATTTAAAATTGTTATTTTATAAACTTGTTTTAAATTAATTAAATTATACAGTTTTATAACTTTATAATTTAATATAGTTAGAATGGTTATTTTATAAATATGTTTTAAATTAATTAAATTATAAATTTTTATAACTTTATAATTTAATTATATTTAAGAATGTTTTTTTATAGATATTCTATATTCTAATTAAATTTTGTCATTAAATCATTTGAAAAGGCTTTATTGATATTAGGGTTTCAAGAATTTGTTTTTTAAAACTGATGGAACGGAGTGAACTAATCAAGAGAAATGAATTTCTCAAGTTATAAATGGAGAATTAGAAACCAAAGAGAGAGTCGAACAGGTTGGAGAAAAAGAGGAAAATATTTAAAGGAGCTAAAACAATGTTTTGAAGAAGATACAAAGAAGTTCATATTGCAGAGAAGTCAAGCTTATTGTAAGATCAATATTTTATATTAAATATTTTGGATTCAAATATGTGCAGTCTGTATTTGAAATTGAAAAAATATTTAATATAATTTTTCAATAATTAATATTCCCTTGAAGATTACATCATGTCATTGTTTTGTTGTGTGAATAATAGTAAACAATGATTTAGTTTAAGTTTTTGTGATTGGTTTTATCTATAGCATTTGTCCGAGATAGAGAATTATTTTCTTATCATAAATTTTTTTATTATTTATTTTATACTAAATCATTTTTACATAACCTAGTTTTATTTCATAAGAATTAAATCTTACACTAGGTTATCAATAATTTATTATTTAAATATTAAATTGTTTTAATATTTAAATACATAAATAAATACATAAAAGATAAATGAGTACTCTGGTTTCAACTTTGATTTAATAAATTTGAGAATTAGAGTTGATATATTTTATTGAATTTTGTTTGGATATCATGCTTTAAATACAGTTTTATTTATTTATTGATCCAAACCCTACATTGGAGGATTATATTTGTTATTAAATATTTTATTCCTTAAATATTTAAAAAGCAAATAATATGAAAAAAACATATTTATGAACTTGATTTTTAAAGTTAAGATTCACAGCAGTTTAATATTAAAACCCTATGTATTATAATTATAAGATTTGAAAATCTTACAATTTTAGGGTTAAACATTATTACTTTATTTCATTTTCCAAATATTTTAATATTGATTTTATATTTGGGATGAGTAAAATGTTTTATAAATAAGTATTCTGGTTCCAACTTTGATTTAATAAGGTTGAGAATTAGAATTGATATCTTTTATTAAAGTTTGTTTGGATTTCATGTTTTAAGTATAATTTTATTTATTGATCAATCCAAACATTACAATGGAAGATTATATTTGTTATTAAATATTTTATTCCATAAATATTTAATAAACAAATAATATGAAGAAAACATATTTATGAACTTGAATTTCCAAGCATAAGATTCACAGTTCATTGATTAGTTTTATATTAAAACCCTATGGATTATAATTATAAAGTTTGAAAACCTTACAATTTTGGGGTTAAACATTATTACTTTTATTCATTTTCCAAATGTTTTAATGTTGATTTTATATTTGGGATGAATAAAATATTTTCATTAATTAAACCTTAGATTTTGAATTTTATAAAGGTGAATATTTATAATCAAGGTTTATATTTCATTTCATATACTTTGATTTTAATTAAAGTAATTGAAATTTTATATCAATTGAAATGCTAGATCAAACATTTGATTTAAACCATTAGAAGCATTTTAAATAAGATGTTGTTTTGAGATGATAGAATAGATTTACATAATTTATTAAAATTATAAGGCAAATTTATTGTTTAGAGAAAGAATTGGTGAAAAGGCACTTAATACATGATAAATTCCAAATTAATTACCTGATTCTCAGGCCCCTTGTTAACAGTACTTGCAAGCCATTGAAACTATTCAAGCACTTGTTTATGCACATATGTATGACACATAAAAATATTGAGTGAGAACCTTGAAGAAGTTTAGTTTCTTTGCAAGAGAGGACTTTGAGTCCTAGTTGTCGAATGGTTTTGTAACCTGACAAAATCAACCCTCAACAAATTAACGCTAGAAGGAGGGCTTGAAAGGTAAATATTTGATTTTCATTTGAAATCATTCAAATCTCAGTTTAAAAAAATTACAAATTGAAGGGTGTTATTTAATGTCAAGGTTTAATTGATGCATATCTTTTTATCAATTGATTAGTCATTTCATGCTTAGTTGCAAGATATATTTCTTTGACTAATAGATTGGCATTTAAGTTGTGTTTTTAAAGTTCACTAATGGCATAATATACTTTAGTAAATAAAATAATGGCATCTTGGATAGTTTATTATTATAGCAGTTTAAACATACCTATTCATCAAATTCCTGATGGTGTAGAAGTTTTTTACCCAGATTTAGGCATGATGTGGATTAAGCCAAGGAACATATTCAAAGATACAAGAGTGTGTTAAGTCATTTACAACTTACGTAGGAAGATGTTCCTTGTAGATTATTTTCATACCCATTGGATGAGGTTGCGCTTAAGTGGTACATACAATTACCTGTACGGTCTACTACTTCTTGGATTAAACTAGAAAAAGCATTTTTTGGAAAGTTTTTTTTTTTTTGTATTTACATGGTGGAATCGGTAGGCGCCATGAATCCGGGCAAGCTGTCCGACTTTTATGGCCACCATAGTATTTTGCGCTATCCGCCCCAAAATATGCCACAGATCTTCGTGCAGTCCGCCCCTATAACCACCATGCCACAATCATTTTAAACATTTTACACTCCTGAAAGCACCAGGAAAGGGACAAGCATTCAGTCCGACGAGGCCCGAGATTTGAACCTTGGACCTTCGCCGCGCTTATGGGGTTTGGATGAACCAATTGGTCTACACCTCGGACCTACATTTTTTGGAAAGTTGGATGACCTAGTTATGATAAATAAATTTGTTTCCATCTGTAAAAATTTAACGAACCCATGAGATCATTTAATTATAAATTCCATAGGTTGTATACTGAGGTGGGGATACATTATATAATTTCAGAATAAAGAGCTACTCAAATATACATGGGAGCCTTAGATCATATTACTTATTTGTTTTTGGGGAAAGGTCTTAAAATTACATCATTGCCTAGAGCTTACAATGAGGTAGTAACATTTGAACAACATTGATATCTCAAGGTGTTAATATGGAACAACTATATAGACTTAGACCTAAAACTCATAATCAAAGATCACAAATGAGTTAGGTTGAGATTGATAGTTTGATGTCACAACCACCTTAGATGATGAGAATGAGGTGCAGGTTTTAGAGTCAATACCCATCAATGAACATTGTGATGATCAAGTTGATCATAATGTAGAGATTGACTTAAAGCCATTATTCACAAAAGACGATCGGGATGATATTATAAAACAAAATACATAAATTTATCTCATTGAAGAAACCTTTGTCTTACCAAAATATGAATTTAAGGAAGATGAATTATTTGAAATCGAGGAGGGTGAATCTGAGAAAGATGAATTTTTTGAAATTAAAGAAAATGAATTTGAAAATGAATCTGAAGAATATATAGAAGAAATGATATATTTTCATCATTTTTTTTAGGAGGATAATGAGTGTGATGTTCAAATAGGTAAAGTTAAAGGATTGAATGATCATGGATGTGATTTCATTGAAGATTGCAAGGGATTACAAAAAATAATACCTCGATGATGATGGTTCAAATGACTGATCCTAAAATCTTATTGCTTGAGGAATATGAATTATTTAAAATTTAAGATGAATTATTTATTGAAGAAGGTAAATCTGAAAATGAATCCAAAGATGGTATGAAAGAAAATATGGAATATCATCAAGTTCTTCATAATGATTTTGTTATTGCATATCATGAAGAAGAATTATTCACTTTATTCGCAATTTCCAAAGAAGTTCTTATGTCAATTGATGTGCAAGAAATTGAAAGCCTTGTGTCACTTAAGGATTCTACAATGCTCATACAACAATAAATTAGTAGGTCTTCATCTCAGGTGATTGATAAAGGTGAATCTGAAAAGGAGATTATAGACCTATTCGAATTTTGCACAAAATATAGAATCGAATCTCACCCTTTAACTTTAGAAGATAATTTTTATAATGGTTGGGGAATATATGATGAATGTTTTTATTTTATACCTACTACTAAGAATTTTTCTTCATCTAATATGTAGGATTCTAAAATTGATATCTTACACGAAGAGCTTACAACTCCTCTACAGTCAAAGAATCACATGTTTTCTAAAGCCACGATAAAATATCACCCTTTAGCTTTAGAAGATAATTATTATAATGGATGGGGTATGTATGGTGAATCATTATTTTCTCACACTTCTACTGATAAAATTTTTGTTTCACTTGATATGCAAGATGTTGAAACTTCTATTTCAAAAGAATATTTCACAATTCCTACACAATCAGAAAATGACATGCCAATTGCAAAAATAGAGAAGGTTCCAAAATTGAATCACTTTGAAGATGAATTTATTGAACACCTTGCTGAAATTAAAAATGAGGAAATGGTAAATGTTTCTTATGACTCATTTGTTAATAATGAGGATGAGGTAAAGTCATCACTTTTACTCGTGACTAATAAAACGTTGAGTACAAATTCACATGAATGGTTTGGATTTAATGTTGGTAATGACCTAAAGAAAAATGTTGATCTATCTGAAGTAACTCAGGTGGTTGATCAAGAAAATTTATTATTTAACAAATCTTGTTATCAGTAAGATTTATGGTTTGAAAAGGATGGGCATACATTTAATTGGGTGCCTAATTTTGGTGTTTTTAACAAACAGGTATTTTATGAAGATAAAAAACTACAAGGTGATCATGATGGAGGCCATGAAGAAAAGGAAAAAGTGACAAATCCTCATCAAATCTTGGTAAATGCTAATAATGATGTGTTGAGTATAGATGACGAGGTAAAACATTCACCTTTCTCATTGGTTACAAAATATTTAGGTAATGGGTTACACGATAAGTTTTTGGATGCTAATGCTATCAATGATGAAATGTCAAATGTTGTTAACAAGAATTTGGAGACAGCTTCTAAAATTATTGCCATAAATGAAATGAAGGAAAACATGTTTGAAATGCCTAATCAAATTCATGAGCAATCAACTAGTGAATCTAGGGCACAAATTCTTAATGATATTCTTATACCAAATGTCCTAGATGCTTGTTAATTCTTGAATGATTATGATTGCTTTAAAAACTTTGAAAGTGACTTGAATTTGAAATTTTTAGAAATAGGTTCATATTTGCAATATCTCCTATTTTAAAAGTGGAGCCTAGTTCTAGATTATGAATCAAATTGTGAAATTTACACCTTTTTGAATAAACAAAGGATAATTGAAAATAATGTTTTCATTTTTAAGTTTAATAAATAAAATCTTAAACATGGAACTACTTATAATTTTGAATTAAATTAGTGGGATGAAATAGACACAATGAGAATTTCTTTTTTTGGCCTAATATTATTTTTATTGGATTCTTATAAAACTTGCCAGACATATAATTATATATGTATTCTAAAGTATGCTAATCGTATTTGGGATCAAGGGAAATGATGACATAAATATTGTAGTGTCTTGTACATAATGTATTTTGTCTGTAAATAGTCTTTTGGGTTTTGTTTTCTAGTTTTTGTGTTTGTACATAAGTTGTGGTTTTACAATGTTTTGTTATTGGTTCTGTTGTCAATGTTGTCAAGTTTAGGAAGTGGATTCACTCGCTTTATCAACTTTGAAATTTTGGTTTTGCAAATTTGTGTTTTGTATAGCTTGTTGTTTTGTGAGCTTGTTAGTTATTTATTTTGTTGCTTTTATTAGTTGATAATGTTGTTGATGCTTATTTTTGTTTGTTTAGTATTTATCAAATTTTTGGGTGTGTTTCTAGTATAGCAATAAAATGGCTTTGCCATATTTTGGGAGTTTTATTATTTTAATCTATGATGAAAGTTGATGAAGTTTCAAGGGGGTTTTCAAGGATTAAGGTAGTTGTTACCGAGACACTAGTCATTTGATGGTTTTGTTTGGTATTTGGTCTTGGGCCATATAGGATAAAATTACCTATTTTGAAAATCTGTGAAACCTGGATAAAAAAAAGTGAGATGTTAGTCTATGTATTCATGAATGTGAACTAAGATAATGAAATTTGAAATATTAGAATCATATTTCAAAAGATTCACGAGTACTACAAACACATTAAGGAATATCTTTTGAAATTTTGGATGTATGAAGTTATTAGTTTTGTAAATTAAGGTGAAAAATTTTATATACTCTTTTAGCCTTACCTGATCTCTAACCCAAGTGGCAAGTGAATTTTTTGCAAAGTACCATATTATTGGATAAAAGAGAGAAAAAGAGAAAGGAGAGAATATAAAAAAAGGTGAAAAAAAAAAAAAATAGAGATAAAAAAAATGATGAATACAGTGGAAAATAAGGTCAAATCTATCACTATGAATTAGATAATATTCACCAAAGCTATAGACGCTCGGTTGGCAGTGAAGCTATATCTAGCATAAAAGAAATGCAACATCCAAAATTCACCTAATATTTGGGAGTTTCAGATAATCTCTACCGGAGCTATAGATGCTCGACTGGTAGTAGAGCAATGTCTAAGGAGAATCAGGTGGAGGTATTTCTTCAAAGAGAAACAATTCATAGTCTGAAATGTGAAATTGATAATGGAATGTTGAATGGTTTCAAAATATATAGAATGAATCACTTTACACACACCAAGTTGATTCTGATGGTTCATGTCGAATTGATCTATTCTCATTCTTTGGATATTATTGATACTTATAATTCTAATATTTGGGTTTTTGTTGTTTTTAGAGTTTGGTTTTTAAGTCTGAAATATCCAGGGACATTTACCAACAAAGTCACCATTTGTTGTGACTCCTTCACAACGACCCCAAAATTTGGGGATCCACTTGAAATTTGAAATTTATTTGAAATTCATCTCTATATGTGGTCGATTTCATTCATCCTTGGATTTATATTCATAATTGTTGTTTTGGTTTCAGTGCCAGATGTTATCTTGCAATTCATGGGTTTCTTATTTGTTCTCGTATGGTTATGTTGTATGGATAAAGATTAGTGTGTTATGTTTTGTTTTATAGTTATTTTATATTATTTTGTTTAGGTTTACTTGGTTATGTTATTATTATTGTTTTATGTTACATAGTTATTTTATAAACTTGTTTTAAATTAATTAAATTATAAAGTTTTATAAATTTATAATTTAATATATTTAAAATTGTTATTTTATAAACTTGTTTTATATTAATTAAATTATAAAGTTTTATAACTTTATAATTTAATATAGTTATAATTGTTATTTAATAAATATGTTTTATATTAATTTAATTATATTTAATAATGTTATTTTATAATTTTTTTATATTCTAATTAATATTTGTCTTATTGGCAGGATTATAACTTTAATTTTCGAATGCCAATGAGGAGAAATATTAAATCCTTTGAAAAGGCTTTATTGATATTAGGGTTTCAAGAATTTGTTTTTTAAAAACTGACAGAACGGAACAAACTCATCAAGAGGAACGAATTTCTCAAGTTATAAATGAAGAATTAGAAACCAAAGAGAGGGTCGGACAGGTTGGAGAAAAAGAGAAAAATATTGAAAGGATCCAAAGCAATGTTTTGAAGAAGATACAGAGAAGTCCATATTATAGAGAAGTCAAGTTTATTGTAAGATCAATATTTTATATTAAATATTTTGGATTCAAATATGTGCACAGTCTATATTTGAAATTGAAAAAATTGTTTAATACAATTTTTCAATAATTAATATTCCCCTAAAGATTGCATCATGCTATTGTTTTATTGTGTGAATACTGGTAAACAATGATTTGGTTTAAGTTTATGTGATTGGTTTTGTCTGTAGCATTTGTCCTGTTAGAATTAAAGTGCACTATGCCTTCACCTTGACACTTGTCAGTTTCTCTTGACAAGTGTCATGTGTTTCATATAGGCTTATGCCTATATATTGTAACCCATTTGTATCAATAAAATCATCTCATCTTGTTCATTCCAAATAAGTCCCAACATTTGGTATCAGAGTAGGCTTTCCCTACCCTGTGAAACCCCCTGAGGGGGGATTTCCCTCATGGAAATCCTCCCTCCCCCCCATTTTTTCTTTCCCTATTTTTTTTTTAATTTTTTACCGAGGGAGTATGCTCTCCATCATTTTATGGATCAGAAACCAAATGGTAAGAATTTTAAAGTTTAAAATCTGTGCAAAACGATTGTTTTATTTTGTTCTTCATGATGGTGGGAATCGTAGAAAAGCCCTGTTGGTGATGGTGGGTCCCATAATGAAGTTTGCGCGTTATGCATTAAGCATAAAAAATAATGGCGATCATTGGTCTGCGTCAAAGTGGAGATGCCTCTCAATCAAAAAATGTGACGACAAGTCTGAGAGAGAGAGAGGTGAATGGCCACAGGTGAAATCCCCTCAAATATTATAACAATTTTTTTGTTTAGCAATGCTTAGATGAAGCGCAAAGATGATGCAGACGAAGAAGTTGAGAACGACAACATGCATAATTGGAAGTGGTCCTGCAATGCACACCGCAGTGATCTACAAAGCTCGGGCGAAGCTGAAGCCAATCCTGTTCGAGAGCTTCATGGCAAACGGTATTGCCATCGATGACCAGCTCACTACCATGATAGAAGTCATGAACTTCCCGGGCTTCCCTGGCAGAATCCAGGGATGGGACCTGACAGAGAAGTTCAAGCAACAGTCCCTCCGCTTTGGGATGCAAGTTTTCAGCAAAACCATCAAGCGTGTCGACCTCTGGTCCAACCCGTCGAAATAAAACCATTAATGGGAAAAATATTTTGCATCGTGCCAATGGCCGCAATCACAGTTGGTAGATTAACATTTTTTTAATGTTGTTTCTCTTTCTATGCATGGGCAGATATATTTCCATGATTTTTGCATCAGATGTGAAGTTGATACAACAGTTGGAGCTCTCAAAGCTCGTGGAGATTTCCTAGAGACTGAGGTATGGCACTGACAAGCTTTTTCGTATTCAGATAAAGTTTCCTCAGCCTACCAAGCTTTCCTAGTGACGGTGGAATGGAACCTATGACGTCCTTCAGATCTTTGAAGTTGCACGCTGGAGAGGCATGTGGAGACTAGATGGAAGAGCTGACCAAATGCACGTACAAAAGGAAAGCAATGAATGCAAAGAAGGAAATGCCAGTCCCATTGGGGTGCAGACCAAAGCAGTAAATGCTGACGACGTGGAGTATTCCAAATTTTAAAGAGGAGGTTTATCCAGAGGTGACAGGGCAAGTTTTAGGGTGTAGAATTTGCAATGGGCTGCTTCCCTTGCTTTGAATCGTGGAAGAAAGATGTTAGTCCTGCTGGCGACAAACCATTCATCGTGGAGTTAAATATATCAGCACACTATTACATGAAGATCTACCATGTTGGACCAGTCTATTGGAGTAGTCCATTGGCACCACCACACACTTGCAGCATGTGCATTGGGCTATCATTTTTGGTGGAGTGACGGAGCAGCATGAGGGCGGTGTAGGTGACACAAAAATGCCAAGCCAGATGGGATGGGAAAGATCGGGGTCGAGGGAGTACAATGATATTTAAAACAAATACCATAGTCAAATTGATTGATGGAGGAGTAGAACGTGTTGTGGTGGGTGCAATTTGACCATTGAAGGAACAAGAGAGAAAAACTTGTGCCATCAGAGTCGTATTCCTGCTTTTCCACTATGCAAAATGAGAGGGGATATTATATTAAAAAAGGAATCATCTCCTTTAAAATTATGATATTTGTATTAAGTGGTGAGGGCACTTAAATTGTATGGGGAATATTTTGACAAAGTTATTTTAAAGGTAAAGTAGGGGGCAGTTGAAAACTTGGACTAGTGGAGTGGAAGGCCCACATGGCCTATGTTATTTCCCTGCGAGGAAACATTTATCATCATGAAGTTTTTTTTTATTGACCACTAGTATGGTTTTATTGGTCATTTTTTATTTCCACATGGAAGTGGAAGGCCTAGATGGCCCATGTAATTCCCCTGCGAGGGAAAATTTGAAAAGTTTTTTTATTCCGCCTTGAGTGCGATGCCACCAAAGTGCGATGTTTATTTGCTGCCCAGAGAGGTATGTTGTTGTTTTTCCCATGGATGGAGGACTTATTGAGATCCGACTATAGCCATGTTTATAGTCGTTGGAAATATTTTTTCGAGATGAACACATTGGTGGTGTTCATTTGTAATGCTGAGGCTGTTCCATTTAAGTGTTTTAAGCCTCAAAGTTTTCTACCTTAGAGTGCACTCTCTGTTGAACCCGACACTCCCAAGGCACTTGTAAGTGAACCTAGTATCTAGTATTCTCCTCTTTCTACTTGGTGAATGTAGCAGTTGGTTACCCATGCATTCCGGTAAGATGAGGTGACTACCATAAGGACACTTATTCTAGGGACTACAGACATAGACACCCTAGACTCTATCCGAGGTTTTTCTAGATCTACTTCTGAAGACTATAGACGAAGACACTTCAAAATATTCTCTTCTTTTCTTCTTCTCCTTCATATTTGGCTTCTATGGCTCATTTTATTGTATTGAGTGCATTTTTGACAGAGACTGACACTCTTATATGGCTTGTATTTCCTTTGTATTAAGGTGCATTTTTTGGCAAAGACCAACACCTTCTAGATTGAGTTCACCATAAGGAGGGATTTGATATTTATGGTGGTGCTAGTCAGTGACCTACAAGAGACAACATCCTCTGAGGATGACCTGCAAAGACAAAAGACCCAGAAGTGGCTGACCCTGAGGCACCCATGATGACCCTGAGGTAGTTAGACGGCTGATCCAAGTGGCAACAGACCCATGGAAGTGGCTGACCCTGAGGCAACAGACCGAGATGTATACATAGTGAATCTAGCATTATTCACAGTTGGAGAGCCAAGCGCAAAGAGCACGAGCCTAGACCAAATCAACAATAAAAGAGGATGATAGGTTGCTTTTAGAGAAGTCAACATTAAGGGGGAATATTACCTAATGTTGACTTGTTTTTTTCTTTAGTTAGGATAGTGCATTTTAAGGGGGAATGTTAGAATTAAAGTGCACTATACCTTCACCTTGACACTTGTCAGTTTCTCTTGACAAGTGTCATGTGTTTCATATAGGCTTATGCTTATATATTGTAACCCATTTGTATCAATAAAATTATCTCATCTTGTTCATTCCAAATAAGTCCCAACATGTCCAAGATAGAGGATTATTTTCTTATCATAAAACTTTTGATTATTTATTTTATACTAAATCATTTTTACATAGCCTAGTTTAATTTCATAAGAATTAAACCTTACACTAGATTATGAATAATTTATTATTTAAATATTAAATTGTTTTAATAATTAAATAAATAAATATATAAAATACACATGAGTACTCTAGTTTCAACTTTGATTTAATAAAGTTGAGAATTAGAGTTGATATATTTTATTGAAATTTGTTTGGATTTCATGCTTTAAATACAGTTTTATTTATTTACTAATCCAAACTCTACATTGGAGGATTATATTTGTTATTAAATATTTTATTCCATAAATATTTAATAAGCAAATAATATGAGAAAAACATATTTATGAACTTGATTTTTAAAGTATAAGATTCACAGTTCATAGATCAATTTTATATTAAAATCCTATGTATTATAATTATAAGATTTGAAAATCTTACAATTTTAGGGTTAAACATTATTACTTTATTTCATTTTCCAAATATTTTAATGTTGATTTTATATTTGTGATGAGTAAAATGTTTTATAAATAATTATTCTAGTTCCAACTTTGATTTAATAAGGTTGAGAATTAGAATTGATATCTTTTATTAAATTTTGTTTGGATTTCATGTTTTAAGTATAATTTTATTTATTGATCAATCCAAATATTACAGTGGAAGATTATATTTGTTATTAAATATTTTATTCCATAAATATTTAATAAAAAAATAATATGAAGAAAACATATTTATGAACTTGATTTTCCAAGCATAAGATTCATAGTTCATAGATCACTTTTATAATAAAACCCTCTGGATTATAATTATAAGGTTTGAAAACCTTACAATTTTGGGGTTAAACATTATTACTTTTATTCATTTTCCAAATATTTTAATGTTGATTTTATATTTGGGATGAATAAAATATTTTCATTAATTAAACCTTAGATTTTGAATTTTATAAAGGTGAATCTTTATAATCAAGGTTTATATTTCATTTAAATTTCATATACTTTGATTTTTATTAAAGTAATTGAAATTTTATATCAATTGAAATGCTAGATCAAACATTTGATTTAAACCATTAGAAGCATTTTAAATAAGATGTTGTTTCAAGATGATAGAATAGATTTGCACAATTTATTAAAATTATAAGGTAAATTTATTGTTTAGAGAAAGAATCGGTGAAAATACACTTAATACATGATAAATTCCAAATTAATTACTTGATTTCTAGGCCCCTTGTTAACAATACTTGCAATCCATTGAAACTATTCAAGCATTTGTTTATGCACATATGTATGACATATAAAAACATTAAGTGAGAACCTTGGAGAAGTTTAGTTTATCTGTAAGAGAGGACTTTGAGTCCTAGTTGTCGAGTGGTTTTGTAACCTGACAAAATAATCCCTCAACAGGTTGTAGTAGGGGATTCAATAATCGATAGGTTGCATAGAAAGACCCAACTATTGATAGATTGCACAAGAGGATTTGATTATCAATAGGTTGCAATATGGGCTACAATAGTCGATTGGTTGCATAGAAAGTGAATAAAAAATCAAGCAACACCAATAATAAAAGTATTAAAATTATAGTAAGCACCATTAGACACAATGATTGCACAAAAACAAATAAACTCTTTACTACTACGAGTGGATCTCAAATGTTACAATAAATATGATCCCAAATGTAGGGTATTACAATGCTTATGTTGATACAAAAATTATAAATTGCTAGGGTTATCTAAAACCCTAGTTGAAAATAATGGCTGGTGTCTTCATGCTTGTTTGATCCAAACAAGGTTACGGGTGGGATTGTGTATCCTAGATAGGGCCACCCTAGCTTCAATAGCTACAAAATGTATGATTCCTATACCTATACATAGTAAATAGTAACAAATATCAATAACACCTGTGAGAGCTCCACTACGCGAGAACCTCAAAATAAAATCACTAACCCTAGATACTATAATAAAACTATAAACAAAGAATAAGAATATGAAAATAAATACACATAACTATTACCTTGTCAATAAACCTTCTATTTCTATTTTTCTTACATAAATGATGCCAGTGATAGTTGTAAAGATGCCCTAATGGTTCCCGAGGGTTGTAGGGCAACATATTTAGTGCATGAGACACCTATGGGTGCTTGGGAATGAGAAAAAACATCTAGAGGCACTCTGCTATATCTGGTGGGTGCTTGGCTAGATCTAGTGGGAACTCAATAGGCTCTAGAGGGTGCTCATTAGGCTATAGAGGGTGCTTTATTGGCTTTGGGGGGTGTTCGAGGGTTTATGGAAATGGTATAAAACCATATCTGGTTCACATAGGAAGGGCGATGACAGAAGTGGAGGGCTACAAACGATAGTGATGGAGGTGAGGATGGAAACAAGGGGAGGGCTAAGACTTGGACTCCAAAAATCTCTTAAGAAACTTAACAAACTCCAGCACTTAGGGATTCCAGGAACTTAGAAGCACTTTGTTATGGGTTGAGTCATCAAAATGACTTCTCTTTATAATCTTCCCTTAGACATGTTAGGGTTTCGATGACACAATTTAGTGGTTGAGATTAAAACATGAGGAAGGGTGGATATTAAATCTGGGTAAGTGGCATGAATTAAGGTGAATGGATGGTTGATATTAAAATGTGGTGGAGGGCTAGGATTAATTCATATAAATATAAATATAATATATAAAATATTAATATTTAAATATATATTAAAAAATATGTATATATATATATATATATATATATATATATATATATATATATATATATATATATAAATGATGGTAGAGATTGGGAAACATGGATGGATGAAAAGTGGATAGATTTTGGTGTTTACAGATGTCCCTTTTTCTACCGTGTTGTGTGAAACACAATACAGTGCAAAAATACAAGACACTTGGTTTGGCATTATGCAGAAGCAACTTTCTTTCATTGGAATGCGAAGATGATCTTGAAGATAAAATAATTTGATTGTGTATTTTACCCCCTCAATTGGTGAATGAGTGAAGAATGAATCTCACAAGCCAATTGACAAATTTGTGCAATGCAAATGTAAGTGACTGGTGTAAATATAAATGAATGATGTAAATGTAGATGATATTAATGATTTAGAAGGATGATATGAATGATGTAAATGGATTCTATTTTTTCCCAATGAAGAAAGGAGGTTGTTGTAAAATGCAAGTGATTAAATTTGTTTTTATCCCAACAGAGAAGGGATTTTTGCCAAGTGTAAATACCATGATCATGTAAGATGTATCCCAATGTTATAAATCAAAATCAAATGTGATTGTCCCAATTTTGAGAGGATTCAATGCTATTGAATAAAGTGTCATTTGACGTCATTGAAATGTAAAGTGATGAAAATGCAACAAAATAATAGTCAACCTTGGAGGGCCAACTAGTGACTATAGGATAATTTCCTCAATTGGAACCAATCAACCTAGAAAGTTCCTATCTTTGTGATGACTGTCAATGTAAAATAAATGACGAGTTATGATTTTGTCTATGTTTTAAGCCCCATAAACAAGGCCATCAATGACAATTGTTTAAGCAAATTGGTCTAAGCATAGTCTCACTCTAAAGGTGAGGTACCAACAATGAATTTGCTTTAGAGCATTGAGATATTGGATGATGAATATGACCAAGTGTTCTTATGGTAATTTACTCATCTTACCAAATTTCATGGATACCAATCGCTGCAATCGCTAAGGAGATAAAATAAACCACCAGATACAAGGTTCACTTGAATTTGTGTATGAACTTGGAAAAAATGTGCAAATGTAATGATTTATGAATGAAAATGATGTTTTATGATGATTTAATGATGAGAATGATGAATATTATCATTTTGTGTAAATTTGGACCGTTTTGGTATGTTTTGAAGTTTGTTAAGAAATTTTGTGCCTTTTGGGCATAAATAAAAATTATGCATCCAAATCGATTTTGGTTTTCAAAAAACATGATATAATGATGAAATGAATGTGTGGATGAAATTTGGTGTGGTTTTTCAAAGGTAAGCTACCTTTTTGGATCATTTTAGTCTTTTCACCAATTTTGATGCCAAACAACAACGGGTATCTGTAGCAAACTCAAATGCCCATGGACATATGATGATACATAGATGTTGATGTGCATATGAATGTACCTATGAATTCCCATGGGTGTCCCAGTGCACCAAGAACAACTATAAATGTCTTGCAGAGGTGAAATCAGATTCATTCTTATGTTCATGAATTCCAAAAGTTGCATTTGAGGGAGTGAGTGAGGTGAAGTGGAGTGAGGTGCAAAAGCTATGGCAATGGAAGGGACAAATGTGGTAGTAGGAGTAGAGGTTCAATTTTCTAAGGTAAGTGACCTTGGAACTCTTTATTTGACTTGTGAAAATTATTATTATTTTTTTGTGTATGCAAATGAATGTGACTTTAATGTAATTTCTTTATGGATGTGTTGTGTTGTAGTTGAGGATTTTAGAAGCTCAAAATCGGTTCTCGCCTCTCATCCCAGGGATGAGAAATATTGGTTTGAGGATGCCATATTGATGTGGTTAGGGCTAATGAAGGGTATATCTCTACCTTGGCAGAGAGGTGGGATACATATATGGGGACCTTTCAAGTTCCTACTAGAGAGATGACAGTGACACTTAAGGATGTATATCACATCCTCAAGTTACCAGTGGAGGGGTTACATGTCAATGTTGGACATGATAAGGGGCATGATATGAGTCACATATTTAGATATGGATGGGAATCTAAGAGTGTGAGTGGTGGAGGGATAAGATACTTGGCTATGTATGTGGAGAAGAAGTTGGACGCACTTCCCACATTGGTCATGTTCATGTTGGCCAATATAGTGGCCTTGAATAACAGTGGTTATTGTTTTCCATGGAACCTGATCGAGTTAGTGTATGATATGATCGATCACATTGGGTGTATGCATGGACACCTACTTTGTTGGTGTATTTATACTAGGATCTATATGAGGTGAAGAGGTGGGGGTAAAAGGGACTTGGATGCAACTTGCTATTGTAGTATTGGGGCTGGGAGAACTTAAGTGTGGCTTGACCTATAGGTTTGCTTGTTGAGTCATGGGATATGAATCAACCCTATGCTATGATATGGCATATGGTAGAGGAGATGCAAATGATTCATCCTATTTATATATGCTAGTGGTATAGGTATCTATAGGCTATACTAACATCAGCTTAGGTTATTTGGAGATCATGGCAAGATGCCACTCAGGTTGGTGATGGGGAGTAGCTATAGAGAGTTCAATAGACTAGGTGGGTGTTTGGGAGGTATAGGAGTATGATGGAGTACATCTAGTTCTCTTGGATGTTACAACAATTTGGGCTAAGGTAGGGGGTTCTTGAGGCACTAGTACTCTATAGGTATCATCAGGATGAGATGGGTATACCTTGTACTAAGGCATGGAGGGTGACCTATGAGGATGATGAGGAGATGAATCTCCCCAATATGGATAATGTAAGGACTACTATGGAGTACAATGCATGGTTCATTGCCCAACTACCATGGGTACTGAGTCTAGTAATGGATGAGGAGAATGGTGATGAGTTAGAGGTCCAGGTGGAGGAGGCAAGTGTAGATCCCAAATACTGAAGACACCTTTGATTTAGAAATCAAAGGAGGTGGTTAAGGGATATAGTAGAGCAGGATCTAGGGCTTGGAGATGATGGATATGGTAGGGATGATGATATAGAGGATGCTTTGGAGGGACCTCCAGGCCAGAGTGAGGTGGATTGGGTGAGGCTTGAGAAGTTTGTGGTAGAGCGGGACATAGTGATAGCAACTCAGGATGCGATGATAGCAAATCAATATGTTAAGATAACTCGACTATGGATAGAGCTAGAGGTACAACCCACTATAGGTGGAAGAGAGGATATGATCACAAGGCTCCAATTGGAGCTACTTGAGAGAGACCTTCATCAAAGGTATGATGTATAATGCATTCAAGATCAGGAAGGATATATCGAGGATTTGGAGGATTGATTGATGGAGTACCATATTGGTCTTCCAGATCCACCCTCCTCATCCATATCCGGGTCTGATAGGCATAGTGAGTCTAGTAATAGCTCTAGGTATAGGGCTCCTTAGAGGTCACAAGGGTCCTCTTATATGCATTAGCTAGTGCTTATATATACATTTTGTATATGAGCTTTGGTGCTCCATAGTATCTAGCCTTTTGGATATTCATTGTACATGCAATATTTATACATATATACATGAATTTTACTTTTGTGTTATGTTTTTGCATGAATGCTTTTGTGTAAATAATTTTGTGTGGATACATGTATATGTATGATTAATGCAATTATAATGTGTTATGAATACAAATGAATTAATTATCTAATGATCATTCATAGTTTAGATTTTTCTTGACCATGTATAACATTATTGTTTAATCAAGGGCACCATACTAGTGGCATGTGAAATGGAAGACTCATGCAATGAAATGGATGTTGACATGGAAGCAGACATGGAAGAAGATATGGATGTTGATATGGAAGAAGATATGAATGTTGATATGGAAGAAGATATGGATGTTGATATAGAAAACTAACTATATTTTAGAGACTCAGACATACTAGTGGCATCAAACAAACTCACTAAATACACATAATTTCTCTAAGACCAAATGTGTATGCAGTGAATTCATTTATCTAATCATGAGCATGGTAATGACTCGAGGTAATCAAGAACCAATGTGTGTGCAAGTGAGTTCATTAACTCATCTTGAGAAAATTGAGATGAAACCTATTATGGATGAGACCAAGAAGCTAGTTTGTACTTATGTGTGATTAGAGGTCTCTTTGAAAGAGACATGTTGCCATGCATGAGTGTACTCCACTGCCAGTCAAGCATCTATATCCCCAGTGGAGATTGACTCCATAGTCCAAGAATTTGATCTCTAAGCTTTGGAGATTTGAACTACCTAACCATCTAATTAGAAAAGTAGTTCTATCCTTATAACTTGAGGATCAATGGTGTGTGTTGTATAAAATATTTGGAGTTGTTTGGGGATTTTACCTACTCTTTCTTTTATTTTTATTTATTGAAATTGTGATAGTAGTGAAAACCACTATTTTTGTGGACTATGTGCATAATGGAACAATCAAGGATTACCCTTTTTACTTCAAGGTACAACCCAAGTATGGTGTTATATCTCTTTGACACAAGATGTTTTTAAGACGTGTATTTGTGTTTGGTTTAAGAGGATTTTAGAGTGAATTTCCAAAAATAAATATTTTCTTAGTGAAAATGTGTCTTTGTCCTAAAGAAAACTCGACATGTATTCGAGGTTTCTTAAAACACTAGGAGTGGATGAGTGATCAAAAAAACCTAGGGATTATGTAAATATGGTTTGCAAATGATAATTTTGACTTTATGGAATGGTTCAACGAAATGTATGATGTTTTGAAGATGCCCCTGATTAAGGCAACATGATGTTATTAGACCATTTAATATTTGAACTGAATGAATGGTCCCTATTATTAAATGTGAAATGTGGTTGTGAATGCAATGTATGAAATATAATTTGTGAAATGGAATGTGTGTAATGCAAATGTGTGAAAATGAAATGTGTGCAATACAATGTGTGAAATGCAAGGTGTAAAATGTAATGTATGAAATACAATGTTAGTTTTGTATAATACCCAAGTATATATACATATATATATATAAATCACATTAAGCATAGAATGCTCATAAGTGTATGAAATTAAGTGGTTCGAGCTCTTCATTTCCCTCTATACTAGCAAGCCTATAATTTACTTTATCAAATTTTTGAGTGACAATATATAGACCCAACCAATTAGCCATTAATATATCAAGAAGATGTAGCAATGCATTGGTGTTTTGTTGATTTTTTTTTAATAACAATATATCCTACTTGTAATTCATGTAGATGGACTTTGGAATTGTAAGAACGCTTTAGGTGGTCTTGATAAACTCATAAATGATCTAAAGAATTGACTCACCTCTCATGAAGGAGTGTGAGTTGGTCAAGATATGCTTGTCTAGCAGTATCATCATGAATTCTTGCAATGAAATTTGTAATGAGGGGATATCAATCTCAAGAGGTATGATTTTTTTATAGTTATAGACCAATGAAAATGTTTTTGCCCTAGTAGACATGCAAATGCTTGTTCAATAAGCCCATAATGCCAATATAATTTGTGTATGCCAGTCTCTATGATTTTAATTGACTAGTTTTTTGAGAATAGCAACTAAGGTCTTGTTGGTAGCCTCAACTTATCCATTTTCTTGTGGGTAGTAAGGATTCGAGACTGTGTTAGATATTATATTTCTTGCAAAGTGCTTGAACATCCTTGTTCTTGAAAGACTTGCCAATTTTAGAAATTATTTTTAAGGGAATACCAAAATTATAGATAATATGATGAAGTATAAACTCCACAATTCTAGGTCATATCATACTAGTTAGAGGGATTACCTCAAGCCACTTTGTGAAGTATTTAGTGGCTGTGATGATAAATGTATGTTATCTCGAGTAAGGAGGTAAGATTTTTCTAGTCAAATCAAGACCCCATTGTGAAAAGGACCAAAGGATTTGAATAGACTGTAATGCTTGTGATGGTATATGAGTTAAATCAACATGCTCTTGACATTGCTTATAATGCTTGACATATGTGCAACAATCATGTTCTATGGTGGGCCAATAGTAACCCATACGTAGAATACTATTTGCAATGGTCATTCCACTAAAATGACCACCACAAGTATCATCATGAGCTTTAGCTATAGCTCTTTGTACCTTCGCAAACTCAAGACAACAAAGGAGGATTCGATCATAACCATGTCTATACAACACATTCTCCAAGAGATTAAAATAAACTATATTTTGCTTGAAAGTGGGTCTAGTAATCTATAACATATTTGATGGGAGTGCTACAAACTTTAGAAATGCTATTATTTGGTTTGACCAAGGCTTATATGACTCTGAATGGATAAATCAAACATCTTTCTCATCCTTAGATTTAGCACAAACAATTGCAGTTTTAGAGATCATTGTGATAATAAGTGGTTGTACCTCTCCTAAGTTATCCTTTGGAATAAATGATCTAATAGAGGCAATAACATATGAAAATATATTAGTCGAACATAGTAAAATATCAATTTCATACCGATCAAATTTGATAAGATATTTCATTGCTACTTCATGGTAAAGTTTTATGGTAGGTTCTTTGCATTTGTATTCTCTATTTATTTGCTTAATAACAAGTTGATAATAAAAAAATATATTGATACACTTTATACCCATAGCTATAGCTACTTGAAGATCTAAAATTAAGGATTCATACCCTACATTGTTGTTTGTACATTGGAATTCAAGTTTGAAAGATAAGGGGATAGGCACCCCCGGGGTGTATGAAACATGACTTTAGCACCTTGGCCTTTTTCGCATTTTGAACTATCAAAGAAGAGAGTGATATCAAAATCATTCTCAAAAATAACATCTTCTTATTGTTCAATGATAGTGAATACAAAATCATCTAAGAGCTCAATAATCAAGGGTTGATCACTAAGAAGTGGAGCTTCCACAAGATGATCAACTATAACCTGATATTTAATGAATTTTTGGTTGATGAACTCAAGATCGAATTCAGTGAGAAGCATTATACATTTAGTGGTGCAAGTGTTATTGTAAGTGCAAGAAATCATATAATGTAGAGAATTTTTGTAAGCTATGACATATGTGGTATGACTAAGCATGTAATATTTGAGTTTCTTAGTGGCAAAAACCATTGCTAAGCACGATTTTTCCACATAAGCATATCTAGTTTCATAGCTTACCAATGTTAAACTAATGTAATAGAAAAATTGCCCTCGATTATTTTCATTTTTTTGTGCAAGCATTGTCCCTAATGCAAATTCTGTTGTTGAAACATAAATATGGAAGGATATCCCTGAACGAGGAGTTAAGATTGGTGGAGAAGCCAAGTATTGCTTAATATCATCAAAATATTTTTGAAATTAATTTTTCCATGCAAATATCACCCCATTTTGTAGTAGGTGATTGAATGGTCTGCATTTTTTAGACAATTGTACAATGAAATGATGGATTGATTGAATCTTTCCTTGTAAACTATGCAATTACTTAATTTTTTTTTAAGGGAGTCATATCCATTATGGCCTTGAATTTGTTTGGGTCCACCTCAATGCCTCTTTTGGAGACAATTAATCCTATTAGTTTGCTTGAGGTAATACCAAATACATTTCTTGGGGTTCAACCTTACATTACGATCTAGAAGTTGATCAAAAAATTTTTCCAAGACACCAATGTGCTCTTGTTAAATTTTGGATTTTTCTAATATATCATCCACATAATATTTGATGATATTATACATGTGATCATGGAAGATGTATGTAATGGCATGTTGATAAGTGGAACCTATATTTTTGAGGCCAAAGAGCATCACCTTGTAATAAAAATTCCTCCAAGGTGTAGTGAATGTTGTTTTGTGTTGGTCATCAAGATTGTTTCAAAATTTGGTTGTATCTTGGAAAAATATCAATTAGAGAAAGTATTTCATGGCTAGCATAGGTGTTGACAAGAGTATCAATGTTTGGAAGATGAAAATCATACTTAGAACATGCTTTTTTTACGTCTCAAAAATCAGTGCAAACACAAATCACCTTGTTAGGCTTGCGAACGAATACCATGTTTGACAACCACTTAGGATAGTCAATGAGGATAATAAAATCCATATCTAATAGCTTTTGAATCTCTTATTTGACTAGGAGGACAATGGTAGAATTCATCCTTTTAATTTTATGTTTGATCGAATTAGCATCAGAGTGCAAGGTGAGATTAGGGAAAACCAAGTTACGATCAAGTCTAGGCATGTCTTTGTAGGACCGTGCAAAATAACCTTCTTATTCTTTAGGAGAGCAATTAATTTCTCTTGTTCATAGATGGATAAAATTTTACCAAGTCTAAAAAACTGGATATTTTCTATGTTTGAACTAAGGTTTGAAGAACACAAGCTTATACTGAGAGGGGGGGTGAACAGTATAAGACCAATTTTTACTTTTCTTTTAAATTCAATATTATGCAGTGTATAGATAGAAGTATCAATAGCAGTAATCAAAGCAATGCACAAAACACCATCCACAAAAGTGACACAACAATTTATGTGGTTCACCCAATGCGGGCTACTCCACAGAGAAAATATTTTGCTAAAACTTTCTCAATCAATCTCTTGGGAATCCTTCCCAATTACAAATTTTATGGACCTCTATCCAAAGGAGATGCTAATCCATTAAATCTCAAGTTTGTGTATCTCTTCCATAGGAGAAATCTTTCCCCTTCTGCTCTGGCTAGTGATCTTCTAGAAGACTTTGTATCTCTACTATGCTGACTTGTGGATCTCTCTCCACTTGAAGACTCCTCACTCAGATCTATCTTCAATTGTCCTGGCTACTAGATCTCTATCCACTGAGACTCTATCCTCTGTACTCTATCACCTCCAAATATCTGTCAATAGGTTCACTCAAAATATCTTCAAATCTACTCAATAGGCTCACTTAGACCCTTCTCAAATATGCTTAATAGGCTCACTCAAAACCTGCTCAATTCTACTCAATAGGTCCAATCAGAACCTACTCAAATCTACTCAACAAGCTCACTCAAAACTTGGTCAAATCTGATCAACAAGCTCACTCAGAACTTGCTCAAATCTGCTCAACAAGCTCACTCAAAACTTGCTCAAATTTGATCAATAGTTCCACTCAAAACCTACTCAAACATGCTCAACAAGCTCACTCATAACTTGCTCAAATCTTCTCAAATTTGATCAAATCTGCTCAACAAATCCTCTCTAGTACTTGCTCTAATATGCATAGCAATATTTCACAAAAGCTTACACAAAATTAGTCCACAAGCCTTCTCAAATATTTTCCTCAAATCAGCTCAACAAAATCTCAAATCAATCTCATAGAAGCATAAATAGAATTGTTAGAGAATCTATATGTTCTATACTCAAATCCCAATCTCAACTCAAAGCAATTTCATAGAAGCATAAAGAGAATTGTTAGAGAATGAATATGTTCCTATACTAAAATCCCAATCTCAACTCAAAGCAATCTCATAGAAGCATAAAGAGAATTGTTAGAGACTCAATATGTTCTATGCTCAAGTTCAATCTCTTTCTCAACTCAATCTCAATTCAACTCAATATTAATTCAAATTAGAATATAGAATAATTTGTTTTATGGAACTTGAACATCCACTCCACACAATTAATTGACTAGGCTCAAATAATTCTACTCAACCAATCACCACAAGGAATGACTCTTTCTCATAAACCCTAGTCCAAGCATGAATCAACCAAATGAAAATGTTACCAAAAATTCTCAACAATAACTCTCACATAACAATGATACTCATGTTATTTTCAACTCAAGTTCAATTTCAAGTTCTTTGCATGACAACTCTTTTCAACAACAATGCTTATAAAACAAGGTTTAAATCACAACTCTCAAACCATAAAACCTTGAAGCATTAAACTAATTATTTTCGAATAGGAAACCACACTCAATCCTTTTCACTCCAATGATATTTCATAAATCAACCACCCAAATAAAATCAATGGAGGATGTTACTCATACCTTTTTGATGTCTTATGAGTTGTCCACTAAATCTGTCACACTCAACACACTTTATTTTTCAACTCTCAACAAGGGTTAGAGATCTTGAGTAATAATACAACAATAATATTCAAATAACACCTTATTACTCCTACTTTATTTTCACATCCATAAAAGTTCATTTTAAAAGAAAAACCCTTACTCAAAAATAACTTTCACTAAAAGAAATTTATCCAAAACCCTTATTACTCCTAATAATATCAAAAATCACAATAAAAATTTAATTCACAACTCAAATAGCCACAACAACCTTATTTCTAAGGTTATTCAATAAATCAACTATCGAAGCACATTTTCTCCTTATCACTCCACCTTAGGCAATAAACAAAAATAATAAAAACCTTAATACCTACCTCGAGGGGAATCAAACTTTCGTCTTGCCCCAACATGAATGCCATAGCCACGACAAATCTATCGCACGAGATGCAGGCTCGTTGGTGAAGAATAAACGTCAAGTGATTCTTATTCTTCACCCCCTTTCACCAAGCAAAAAAGGATTATGCCTTGAGCACCTCAACAAAACAAAGTCAAAAGATGCTTGCAGGAATCGAACACACAACCTTCGTGTCACCAATACCTTTTCACAAACCAAGTTGCCACTCGACCATGCTACCCAACACATCTTGGGAAATGGTCTCTGTTTGCTTTTTAATTTTGCTACTTCGCATAAATGAAAATACCACGTGCTCTTTCTTCGCACAATACAAATCGCAAATAATATCAACGAGCAAGGATGATTAACTTCAAAAATTTAATGGCATATATATATATATATATATATATGCCTTCACTTTGCTTGGAAACGTCGATGCTTTTGAACCTTCCTTCATGACATTGACGGATAAAATTTAAATTTAATTTTAAAATTAAAATTAAAATTTTAAATAAATTAAAATTTAAACTAAATACTTAAAATTAAATATCTCCATCATCGGGTCATCTTTTTCGATGAAACAAAAATCCAACTTGGGTTTTAAGAAAAACCCATTTCAAATCTGCCATCCATGATTTTAAATAAACCTTTAAAATTAAATTTCTTCATCACCGGGGTACATTTTTTGATGAAACAAAAAATCCAACTTGGGTTTTAAGAAACACCCATTTCAAATCTGCCATCCATGGTTTTAAATAAAAACCTTATGCTAAGCTTCCATTGAAGCTCCTTTTGGAACCAAGTGCCATGCATCCCTTCTCAAAAATTTTATCAAAAACCTTTGCTTCTCATGAAGCTCTTTGTGAAACACAAACATAGTGCTAGCTTACATAGATCCTTTTGACATCAATGACAACTTTTGGCTTAGGGACTCAAAATGTCCAACAATCTCCCCCTTTTTCATTGATGGCAACCCATATCCTTTTACTGAAATATGACCTTATTTTTTGCTCCCCTTGGGACTTTGCTCCCCTGGCTCAAAGCTTTCTCAAATATCAAATCTCTCCCCATATCAAAACATACACAAATATCTCCCCCTTTTCATCAATGTCAAAGGGTCACCTTTGGGGCTCGGGGCTAAGAATGAGCTTGTTAGCTTAGCCCCTCCCCCACCTCCACATGAGGTGGTTAATTATGGGGTGGGAGTATTTATACTCCTCGAAAGCATTGCTCTTTACCTTTATCTTTCTTTATTTCTTTATGAAATTTTTGAACCCTCTCACTATTTTTTTCCAAGCCATCATCCCTATTTTTGTTATCATTTCTATTTTTTTTCCTGTTCCTATTCCTATTTTCATCCATGTTTCTGTTCCTGTTCCTGTTCTTGCTCTCATCCATGTTCCTATTCATGTTCTTGTTCATACCTGCTTCTAGAATATTTGCTCTACACCATCTTGTTGTGTGACCATCATTATTGCACTTATAACACTTAATTTTATTATTCCTTGGAGGTACACATATCTTAGGATATCTCCTAGTGAAACCATGTCCTCTTTTGCCATGAACCCTGCAATTCATTGATTTATGACCATACTCCTTGCATGAGTAGCAATACCCATAGAAATTTTGCCCTTTCCCATATTCTTGTCTTTCATATGACCTGCACTGTGAAGCCATATGCCCAAACCTATGACATGAGAAACATCTCCCATTGAAACTTTCTTGTCTAGATCTCATTGGTCTCTTGTTCTGATTGTTGTTCCATTTGTATCTTCTTTGTGCATTGTTCCTATATTTTTTGAATTCTCTGTTGTCCAACTCATCTTCTGATGTTTCATACCTACTTAAATTGTCATCTTCTGAAGTATCTTATTTCGAAGTTCCTTCTTCTTCAAGACTTGAAGTATACTTTTCTTCCCATTTCTTTTGAACTTGTTTGGAACCAATGCCTGTCTTGTTTTTTGCTCCTATTTGTATATTGACTATTTTATCTACACTCTTTGCACTGGTCACATACTTGTACAACTTTTTCTTGGAATACTCTAAATATTCCTTTAGTAGTGCCACTTCTTGTGTTAAATTTTCACACTCCAAAATATTTGCTTCTAACTTATAATTGAAATTACTTGCCTTAGTCTTTGACTTCTCTAAGTCCTCTATGAGCAATAATATTTCTTCATCATATAATTGAAAACAAATTTCAAGCTTAGAGTGTTGCTTTCTTACCTTATTTTTTGTATCAAGGGCATAGATAAGTTCCCCCTTGAGATCATAACCATTCTCTACTGAGTAATCCTCTATTTGTTTGCATTTGTCCTTATCATTACTTCCTTTTGACTTGTCTTCTATAGGATCACTTACTTCATCTTCTAATACCATTAGAATATTCTCATCTGGTCTTTCAAGTGCATCTTCAAAACCATCATCACTAAAACTATAGCCATCCCTAGTGCAATCATCTTCAAGATGTCCAAATTTACCACATCTAAAACACTTGAGAATAACTGGAGTCATTTTCTCTCGAACCATATATAGGAATTCATCTCTATCATTGTATGAAAAACTAGCATCACTATCAATTGAGTACTTACTTGCATTATTCGCATAGTAGATTCTCTTTTGCCTTTGGAAGAAATTCTTTCCTTGTTTGTTTTGTCCATCCTTGCTTTTCTTCTTTCTGATTCCTTGTACTTGTGATCCTATTTTTCTTCATCACTGTTGTACTTTGGCTTTTTGTACTTTGTTGCATAATGTCCATACTTTACACAATTGAAGCACTTAATAGATCTAACATATATGAATCTTTTGAAACCTTTATATTTCCTACCATATTTAGCTTCTTCATCACTAGATGACTCACTGCTTGATTCTATCTACTTTCCATTTTTCTTTTTATCCACTTTGAAAGCAACTTCTTTTAGAGGAATATGATCTTTTGTTCTTATCTCAAAAGTAGTAAGCATGCCAAGCAAATAATTCATTGTCAAATAATCACTATCAATTGACGTTTCTATAGCAGAAACCTTTTCACTATACCTTTTTGGAAGAGTTCTCAATATCTTATCACATGCATCAGATTCATAAACCTTCATTCCAAGACCTATCATCTCATGTACAAGTTCATCAATCTTACTGAGATAATCACAAATATTTTCATCATTTCTAATTCTTAAGTTCTCAAATTATCCTTTGAGATTTTTGATCTTAGCTTTCATGACACCTTTATCACCCTCATATATGTCGTGTAGTAGATCCCATATATCTTTTGTTGTTTTACAATCCATAACCTTCATAGATTTTGATCTACCCAATCCTCTTATAATTACATTCATAGATCTTAAATTTACATGCATTAGAAGCTTACTTTCCTTATCTATAGGAGGATTGACTGTTGAATCATATCCAAGTTCCACTGCATCCCAAACTTCATTTCCAAGTGCCATCAAGAAAAATCTCATCAGCATACACCAATACAAAAGTACTTCTATCAAATACTGGTACTGCATTATTGAAGGACCCATAATTTTGATCCTTGTGATCCATTGTGTTCATAGACCACTATTCCTTCAAGCTGTCAAAATATTATGAAGGAACCCGCTCTAATACTAATTAAAGAACACAAGATTATACTGAGATGGGGGTGAATAGCATAAGATCACTTTTTACTTTTCATTTCAATTGAATATTATGTAGTGTATAGATAGCAATATCAATAGCAGTAATCAAAGAAATGCACAAAACACCATCCATAAAAGTGACACAATAATTTACGTGGTTCACCCAATACGGG
Organism: Wollemia nobilis; assembly: GCA_028583015.1. Classification (NCBI taxonomy): domain Eukaryota; kingdom Viridiplantae; phylum Streptophyta; class Pinopsida; order Araucariales; family Araucariaceae; genus Wollemia; species Wollemia nobilis. The sequence continues at coordinate 23,352,112 of JAQPPZ010000541.1, read as the reverse complement.
CTACTTCAAATATGGGCTACTAAAACTTTCTCAATCAATCTCTTGGGAATCCTTCCCAATTACAAATTTTATGGACCTCTATCCAAAGGAGATTCTAATCCCCTAAATCTCAAGTTCGTGGATATCTTCCACAAGAGAACTCTTTCTCATTCTACTCTGGCTAGTGATCTTCTAGAAGACTCTGTCTCTCTGTTGCGCTGACTTGTGGATATCTCTCCACTTGAAGTCTCCTCACTTGGATCTATCTCCAATTGTCCTGGATGATGGATCTCTATCCACTGAGACTTTGTCTTATGTACTTAGTCACCTTCAAAGACCTGTCAATAGGTTCACTCAAAACCTCTTCAAATATACTCAATAGGCTCACTCAAAACCTTCTCAAATCTGCTCAATAGGCTCACTAAAAACCTACTCAATTCTGCTCAATAGGTCCACTCAGGACCTACTCAAATATGCTCAACAAGCTCACTCAGAACTTGCTCAAATATGCTCAACAAGCTCACTCAAAACTTGCTCAAATCTTCTCAATAGGCCCACTCAAAACCTACTCAAATATGCTCAACAAGCTCACTCAAAACTTGCTCAAATATGCTCAACAAGCTCACTCAGAACTTGTTCAAATCTGGTCAACAAATACTCTCTAGGACTTGCTCAAATATGCATAGCAAGCTTTCACAAAAGCTTACACAAAATTAGTCCATAAGCCTTCTCAAAGACTTGCCTCAAATCAGCTCAATAAAATCTCAACTTAATCTCATAGAAGCATAAAGAGAATTGTTAGAGGCTCAATATCTTCTATACTCAAATCCCAATCTCAACTCAAAGCAATCTCATAGAAGCATAAAGAGAATTTTTAGAGACTCAAAATTTTCTATACTCAAATCCCAATCTCAACTCAAAGCAATCTCATAGAAGCATAAAGAGAATTGTTAGAGACTCAATATGTTCTATACTCAAGCTCAATCTCTTTCTCAAATCAATCTCAATTCAACTCAATATTAATTCAAATCAGAATATAGAATAGTTTGTTTTATGGAACTTGAACATCCACTCCACACAATTACTTGACTAGGCTCAAACAGTTCTACTCAACCAATCACCACAAGGAACAACTCTTTCTCACAAACCCTATTCCAAACATGAATCAACCAACTCAAAATGTTTCCAACAATACTCAAAAACAACTCTCACATAACAATGATACTTATGTTCTTTTCAAATCAAGTTCAAGTTCAAGTTCTTTGCATGACAACTCTCTTCAACAAAAATGCTTATAAAACAAGGTTTAAATCACAACTCTCAAACTAGAAAACCTTGAAGTATTAAACCAATTATTTTCGAATAGGAAACCACACTCAATCCTTTTCACTCCAATGATATTTCATAAATCAACCACCCAAATAAAATCAATGGAAAATGTTACTCATACCTTTTTTATGTCTTATGAGTTGTCCATTAAATATGTCATACTCAACACACTTTCTTTTTCAACTCTCAACAAGGGTTAGAGATCTTGAATAATAATACAACAGTAATATTCAAATAACACCTTATTACTCCTAATTTATTTTCATATCCACCAAAGTTCCTTTTAAAAGAAAAACCCTTACTCAAAAATAACTTTCACTAAAAGAAATTTATCCAAAACCCTTATTACTCCTAATAATTTTAAAAAGCACAATAAAAAATTAATTCACAACTCAAACAACCACCACAACCTTATTTCTAGGGTTATTCAACAAATCAACTATCGAAGCATCTTTTCCCCTTATCACTCCACCTTAGGAAATGAACAAAAAAAATAAAAACCTTAATACCTGCCTCGAGGGGAATCGAACCCTCGTCTTGCCCCAAAATGAACACCCTAGCCGTGGCCAAGATGTCGCACGAGCTGCAGGCTCGTTGGTGAAGAAGAGTTAAGTGATTCTTATTATTCACCTCTTTCTGCCAAGTGAAAAAGGATTATGCCTTGAGCACCTCAACAGAACAAAGTCAAAATTATGCTTGCGGGAATTGAACGCACAACCTTCCTATCACAAATACCTTTGAACAAACCAAGTTGCCACTAGGCCATGCTACCCAAAATATATTGGGAAATGGTCTCTATTTGCTTTTAATGTTCGCTGCTTCACATAAATGAAAATACCACGAGATATTTCTTCACACAATACAAATTGCAAATAATATCGACGAGCAAGGATGATTAACTTCAAAAATTTAATGGTATATATATATATATATGCCTTCCCTTCACTTGGAAACGCCAGTGCTTTTGAACCTTCCTTCATGACGTCAGTGGATAAACTTTTCATTTAATTTTTTTTTTTTGAATTTACATGGTGGAATCGGTAGCCGTCATGAATTTGGGTAGGCTGTCCAGCTTTTATGGCCACCACAGTATTCTGTGCTATCCGTCCTAGAAGCTGCCACATAGATCTTCATGCAGTTCACCCCTATAACCACCATGCCACAATCATTTAAAACCTTTTACACCGCTGAAAGCACCAGGAAAGGGACAAGCGTTCAGTCCGACGAGGCCCGATATTTGAACCTTGGACCTCCACCCCCATTATGGGGTTTGTATGAACCAATTGGTCTACACCTCGGACCTGACACACTTTTAATTTAATTTTAAAATATAAATTTAAATTTTAGAATAAATTAAAATTTAAACTAAATCTTTAAAATTAAATATCTCCATCATCGGGGCTTATTTTTTGATGAAACGAAAAGCCAACTTGGGTTTTAAGAAAAACCCATTTCAAATATGCCATCTATAATTTTAAATAAACCTTTAAAATGAAATTTCTTCATCACCAGGGGACCATTTTCAATGAAACGAAAAGCCAACTTGGGTTTTAAGAAAAACCCATTTCAAATCTGTCATCCATGGTTTTAAATAAAAACCTTATGCTAAGCTTCCATTGAATCTCCTTTTGGAACCAAGTGCTATGCATCCCTTCATGAACCTTTGATCAAAAAACTTTGCTTCTCATGAAGCTCTTTGTGAAACACAAACATAGTTTTAGCTTACATAGATCCTTTTGATATCATTGACAACTTTTGGCTTAGGGACTCAAAATGTCCAACAAGGTTCACATTGATGGTATCTTAAATGGACATGTGAGAACCTTCCTCAAGCTAATGGGGTTTTAGAATTAGATGAATGTAATCTATGATTTATCATGATCTTTTGACTCAACCTCTTCTATGTCTGCCTAGAAAACTTCAGGATCTAAATGTGAAGGTGAATGTGAATGTGGAGGTGATGGAGGATTGTAGTTGGCGGAAGCTTTTAATAATTATTTGAAAAGGATACATTCAAAAAGGATGGAGGTGAGGAAATCCGATCCATATCAATAAGGCTCATATCAATTGTAATTGGCTTTTCCAAATCGTATGGATTATAGAGTGGGATGAATAAGTTAACATGATTCATGTTGACTTAAGGGGGAAGGTGATAAGTGACAAGGTGGATTATTGATGGATCTTGATTGCTAGAATCGATGCTAGAGCTTAGGTAACTTGAACAAAAATAGGAAACATAAATAAATGCAATTGGTAGAAATCCATGTTCATGCAATGCAAATAATTTTTTTTTGAATATTTTTTTTGTTTTTTGTTTTTTTTTTGAATTATGTACATATGTTACAAGTTTAGCCGATGAGGTGGATCAATGAAGTGAAGGTGGTGTTTCACCAATTGTTTTGGCTCACTCTTGTGGAAGGAGTAAGCTAAGGATGGGTTGATGGATGGGGAAAATTTTGAGGTAAAACTTATCTTGTTCGGAGTATGGAATGATGGGTGTTGATTCCTTATCAGATTTTTCAGAAGCTATCAACATGATGTTAAATTCTTCATAGATTTTATATTCAAATTCATCGATGTGATAGTATCTTATCCTAAATTTAAATCTAAACTTTGCAAAGCTTTTTCAAGAGAAGAAGTGGATGAAAGTGGATAATAGCCTAAACCTAAATGGTCATGTGCTTCTCAATATGAAACATCAATAATTTCATGCATTCCTTATTCATGTTGTCCTAGGCCATGTCCTTGCCAATTAACTATGTGAAAATATTGGTATGGAAAACCTAATATATGTTGTATATTGGCAAGTTTTGGTTGCATGGGTTCATCTAGGGAAGATAGATTAGACAAGAAATCAATCTCCCATACACAAAATTAATGCTATTAGACACTGAACCCATGTTATACACCACTTTTATAGATAAATATGGGTCACATGGGTGATCGTAATTCTTATCAAGTTGAATTTTGAGTAGTGTGAATGTGATGTCTTAGACCACATATTCATAAATACCAGGATTAGTGAGGTGGACCTCAAATTACGATGATGTGGAGGTGTATGAATTGGATGTGGATGTGGATGAATCGTGGTTGGATGATGGCTCAAGAAATGAGAGAGGTGTGGACTGAGATGGTATATCATAATCCATAAATGCAACTTGTGAGAATTCAAATGATGTGGATGAAGATGGATTTGGCTAAGGTGGTTTTTGAAAGGGGGATGATGTAGAAGGAATTATGGTGGATGATGATGTTGATGTTGAATGTCCAGAGATGGATGACTTGGAATGTGGACGAGTTGGGAAGGAATGGTGTAAAATTAGATGGGTGATGATGAGGTGGAAGGTTGAGGAGATACACTTACCTGTGGTGCTATGGGTGGTTGAACAGGTTGTTATTGTGCATTTTACTAGTTAGTGCATTGTTGAACTCGATTGACTGCATGAATATCATCCACAAAATATTGGTATTATTGCAAGTGATTGACATGATTTTGGGAAGTCTTGGTGTTAGACCCTCCTATTATTGGTTGCACCTCCTAATTATGAGGAAATGGTGTTTTATAGATACCAAGGTTTTGGTTATGTTGGGCTAAGAAACTATCAAGCTTGATGACCCCCAAGTCAATGAGATCTTGCACTATGTCTTTAAAATTATAGAAACTATTTATGTCATGCCCATATTGCCTATGATAAGGGCAAAAACAATGGTCCCTATAGTGTTTACTATGCTTTATAGGGTCATCTGGTTTAACCTCAAGTAAGGCAAGTTAGTTGGTGTCATACAATTGGAAGAATATGGAAGCATATGATTCGACTAAAGGGGTGTATTAGCAGTTTTGTCAAATATATTATCGACATGGACAATTTTCCATAGCTAGCACTGTGTTTTGAGTTGATTGATATGGTGAAGGAACTACATGATATGCAGTTTGTTATGGTTGTTGTTGCACAAGTTGTTGAGCTATTACCGATTGGCTCATGAACACTTGATTAATTTGGTTAGCTAGGTTGTCTTGGTTAGGCTGGTTTGGTTTTGGATTGACTAGAATAATTACCTTTATACTGGCCCTTATTCTACCATTATTTCCTTTTAGGCTTAAGCACACCCTCTTGGATTTTGATCTCTTCAATTGTGCTATCTTGGGCAAGAGCTTACTCAAATAATCGATATTGTTGTAATTGTAATAACCAAGATATGTGTTTTAAGCAACTCTTAGTAAACAGTCTAGTAAGCTTTTCCATTGGTAGGGAAAATGGTTTTTTGGTAATAACAACCCTCCAACGATGGCCAAAGTCATATAATGACTCATCATCATATTGATTTAAACCATATAAGTCAATTAATGATACCTTCTTTCTAACATGAAGGGAAACTATTTTGAGAAATTGATCAACCAATTGTTAAAAAGTATAGATACTGTGATGAGGTAAATGGTTGTACCACTCTACAACATCTCCTCCAAATTTATAAGGAAATGTTCAAAGCATTAGAGCATCATGATGTTGGATTCTAAAATATGAATGGATAAATGTGCTCACATGTTCTCTAGGATCCTTAATCCATTTAAATTTGTCAAATTTTAGTATTGTGAAGTCTATTGGATATGGTAGTGATGGTACAAAAAAATGGATTGGTTGATTGTTCAACTGTCTGAGCATTGGGTTTCTGGTTCATCATACCATGAGTATGTTATATTAGGATATCAATATGTTGTTGCATAGCTTGGATTCAAGGATCTTCCCTAGTTATGTGGAAGCCCTAAATTACTTGATGATTCTATGAAGGTGAAGTGTTGATATGGAAGGGTGTGATGATTATGATTTGGTGGAGTGGATTGAAATTGATGATGTGGAGGTTGATGAAGAAATGATGGTGAATATTGAAAAGGAGATGATGTGTGGGGGTTGTGAATGTGATGATTTGTGGGAATGGCATGGGCATGGGTATGAGTTAATTATGGTGTGGGTATGGAAACCATAGAATATTGTGGTACCCATGATGGATTTTGGGTGAAAAAGATGGGTTGGGTGAAAATAGGCTAAGATTTAAAATCTATCACCTATACTTGCTGTTGGGAACAAGATTGAGCACCTTGTTGAGCCATAAGCAATGAATTGAGGTGTTTCCATAATTTTTGTATGGCCACCTTTGAGGTATATGGTGTGGATGTGGATGGAATGGATGAGGTAGGTGGAGGATAAGTTGCAATAGGAATTACAACCGGATGGGAGACATTGGATGAGGTGGAAGCTGACATTTATGAAGCAACATTGACATGTGCTTCATACAAAGGATTACCATAAGTGGTAGTGGATGAGGATGGAATGGAAGTTCTTGGAAAACTTGATTGTTGTGGGATGGACCAATAATGGAAAAGTGTAGCTGAAGCCTCAAAAAGAGGGTTTTTATACATATGGGTAAGGCTGGAAGGTTGTGAAGAGGTAAGCTCCTGCTAAAATGAAGGATCATGCATAGTTTAACTTTAGTGGATCTTTGCAAATATTGCACTATGGCCATATCTATATAGGTTATGTTGTGGTAAATGGTGGGTGAAGACAATTTTGTTTGTGGAATGGTTGTGTGAATGGATTTGTGTAAAACATCAACATTTGAAGTTTTCATAGCATGTGAGGGACCCATAGAAAAATCTAAACAAATTGTCTATATAACACTAGTGGGATTGACCACAAAATTGATAGGGAAGGAGGATGAACACTCCATGTATGAAGTGTCTTGGTGTATGGAAATTTGATTCAATACTTTTGTTTGATTTCTAGTTAACACCATAATCTAATGAATCAAATATGTGAAATGTGCAATAAAGTAATGCAAATAAAAATTTCACAAAATAAAGTAAAGAACTCAATCCTATATTTTTGAAACAAATATGTCTTACCTCCTTTTTTTAATCTTATTTTTAATGTTTTTTTGTAAGTTTTGTGTGTTTTTAGATGTGCTAATCTAAATTATGAAGGGTGAAACCTATGTCTTGGCTGGAAAATGAGATTATTCCTAGTGATGAAATCCAGAAAGTTTGCACATGGGTATCTATGGTGGCTAAGGGTAGATATTGATGGATGGAAATGAAGCCCACTATCACGAAATCTTAAGTAATGGTTGGTGATGAAATCCAACTCATTATTGTTTATTGTAAAAATGTGCAATGTGTGATTCATTTTAAAGTTTCATGTTTTCTAGTCTGTACACACAATATCAAAAATAGCCAATTTTATAGGCCTAAATCAAAATCCAAGAACAAAAATACTAAGTTCCTCAAAAGAATGTACGGTACACCGCTTCAGATCCACTCTAAATAGTGGAGGGTTTACCTAATATTTCACCTTTAATCACAAAATGTGAGAGTATACTTAAGTATCCTAATTTCATTCCTACTTATACAAGTAAAAGAGTTCTTAACCTTGTTATGCAAACTATTATATACAGTTTTCACTTCATATAAAAATAGTATGCAGAATATTGAATAAAACATACCAGATTACAATGAAAATTTAAATACGAAATGTGACCTATGATGAATGTGTAAATGCAAGGCTACTCTAGATGCCTCAAATACAAATAAAATATGATTACTTTTAACATAAATTAATAATATTATTTTTATCAATGCTACCATAAAAGCAAGGAAACAACAATAGAAATGAGTTAGGATTTATAGTAAACTTACAAGAAAACCTACTTATCTATTCCTCACTATGTGAAATGCACCCAAAGACACTGGAATGTAGCAGGGCATTCACTGAGTGCTATAGGGCACCCCTCGAGCATTGTAGGGTGTCTACACAACTTCTGGTCAACTTCTACAATTTTCCAAAATATCTAGTTCTACAAAATTTGCACAATATAATTTTTGAAAACCTACAAAATAGAAATAGAAAATTGAAAGATAGTGACAAAATAAATCAGCATAGAGAACCCTTTGTGGGTCCCATTGTGATCACCATTTTTGAATCAAAAATCAAGCAACACCAATAATAAAAGTATTGAAATAATAATAAGCACCATAAGACACAATGATTGCACAAAAATAGATAAACTCTTTATTTTTGTGGGTGGATCTCAAATGTTACAATCCATATGATCCCAAAATGGGGTATTACAATGCTTATGTTAATACAAAAATTACAGATTACTAGGTTTCTCTAAAGCCCTAGTTGAAAATAATGGTTGGTGTCTTCACGCTTGTTTGATTCCAACAAGGTTGTGGGTGGGATTGTGTATCCCAGATAGGCCCACCCTAGCTTCAAAAACTACAAAATATATGATTTCTATACCTGCACACAGTAAATAATAACAAATATTAGTAACACCTGTGATGTATCCACTGCATGAGACCCTCAAAATAAAACCACTAACCCTAGAAATTGCAATAAAACTATAAACAAAAATAAGAATATGAAAATAATGCATAAAAATATTACCTTATTAGTAAACCTTCTATTTCTATTTTTTCTTATGTAAATGATGCCAGTGATATTTGTGAAGATGCCCTAACAGTGCCCAAGGGCCATAGGGCTACAAATATGGTGCATGAGATGCTTGCGAGCACTCGAGAATGAGCAAAAATACCTAGAGGCACTCTATTGGCTCTGGTGGGTACTCAAATAGCTCTGGTGGGTGCTTGGTAGGATCTGGAGGGTGCTCATAGGGCTCTAGAGGGTGCTTAGCTGGATTTGGAGGAATTCAGGGGTTGATAGAAATGGCACAAAACTAGATATATTTTATGTGGGAAGAGTGGTGGTAGAAGTGGAGGGCTAAAAAAGACAATTATGGAGGTGAGGTTGGAAATGAGGGGAGGGCTAGGGCTTGGACTCTAGAAATCTCTTAAGGAACTTAAAAAAATCTAAAACTTAGGGATTCAAGGAACTTAGGGGCACTTTGTTAGGGGTTGAGTCATCAAAATGAATCCTCTTTATAATATTTTCTTACACATGTTAGGGTTTTTATGACACAATTTGAGCAATTGAGATTAAAATATGAGGAAGGGTGGATATTAAATCTGGTTAAGTGGCATGGATTAAGGTGGATGGATGGCTGAGATTAAAACGTGGTGAAGGGCTAGGATTAATTCATATAAATATATATGTTTATTATATATAAATATAATATATTAAATATTAAAATTTAAATATATATTACAAATATATATATATATATATATATATATATATATATATATATATATATATATATAAATATAAAATAGACAACGAAGATTGGAAAACATGGATGAATGACAATTGGCTAGAATTTGGTGTCTATAGAAAGACCCAAATATTGGTAGGTTGCATAAGAGGATTTGACTATTGGTAGGTTTTAGCAGGAGCTATTATAGTCAATTTATTGCATTGGAGTCCTCGACTATTGATAGGAAGTATCAGATGATTCGATAGTTGATCATTTGCATAGGAGGAATCAACTGTTGGTAAGTTGCAATGAAGGAAACAACTGATGATAAGTTGTATCCTAATTACGTCCAATGAAATCCTTCCATGTGTCAATCCCACATTAAATTTTGACATGCAAATGCCTATAAAAAGGTATCAACAATAATTTTCATGTTTTCTCATCCAAAGCACATTAGAGCTAATCCTAGTCACATCATACCTTACACCCTACATATTCAAAATATTACCTTACACAATACACCCTAATCCCTCCAACCCTGCTTATTTTCTATAAAATATAGTAATGGCGACCTATTCCATCCCCAATCCTTTCAAAATTTATTTCAAAAACCTTGTGTTCCCTCTTATTTTTGAAATATTAACCACATCAGGATACAACTTGTCATGGGTCAATGATGTTGATTTTCATAGTTTAGTTTCAATGCCACACTATAAAACAAACCACCATTTGTTGCATAATATTATCAATGCATGCAATAATGATATGACAACCATGAATCTAACAATGTGCAATAGGAATGTCTCATTTACTATTGAACCCTTATATGTGGAGAGATTGATAGGTTTTCCTCACAAGGATGTTGAGGCTATCACTCTAAAGTTCATATTAACTAACAATGACAAAGCAAACCTGGAGTCTCATTGCAAACTCTCCTCAAACACTTTGTGAAGTATAACTATCAATATTTCTAGTGTTGTTTAAAGTTGAATTATTTTCTAGTTTCTCAACGAATATATATTTTTAAAGTTTTTGCATCTAATTCCCAAAGGGGTTTGAATATTACATATATTGAACACAAGTTTCTAAGATCATGTATAGAATTCTTCCAAGCAAGACTTCTTTTGCAAGGAAGACCAATGGATATTCCATTCTGGGTGTTGACCTATCTTGTTTGGTGTCTTGGCCACCATAAATTTATCTGGTGTACAATGAATCAAAGCATACGTCTACAACATCCAAACGAACACTTACACAATTGTGTCAACATACAATTACATTCTTGTTTTTTATTAAAAATATTTTCATAATCTGTAAAATATTGAAGTACCGACCATGTGGCACCCAATCCTAGTAAATATTGACATGACAATTGAAAAGGTGTAAGTAAAATTGTATATTTTTTTGGTAGTTGGAATTGAAAAGTGGGTTTTGAAAGGGGCCCAAAAACCTTTTACAAAAATGGTTACAAAATGAGACAAGGAGGCAATCTCCGAAGGGAGATGGTATCTACAAAGAGAAAAACTACACCAGAAGACCATATTGGGAGGACCATCTCCAAATCCTTAAAAATAAAAATATGATATCATTATACCTGGTGAAAAACAAGCAAAAAAGTACAATGAGTCCTGTAACAAGAACAAATGGGAAAACATTTAAACTTTAAGGAAACACGCCTATATGGGCCTTAGTAAAAAATATTATCTTTGATCAAAGTAATTAATTTTTATATTACAACACTTTTTCCTTTTTTATTTTTTTTAATTTGTACCTAAATGCATAGAAGGACATCCACATCCTCTACAAAATGAAATTTTGTAGTAAAGGGTCGTATGCTAGAAGTCATTGGTTATCTTGAGATACCATTAGAATCAACACCATTGTAAAAAAGATCTACAAAATTTTTGAAAGCTTATTCTTATCCTATTTCTCATCCACCTCTACTTGGATGTCATGTGGATTGTGATATTCAATCTAGCAAGGCAGTTCCAATGATACGTAAGCTTACTATTTTGAGCTTCTATTCATGTATTCATTTAGCACAAATTATCATCATTTTTATTGATTTTTAAATATATTTTCAGATGTACGTTCCACCAACATGTCTTTATAGGCTATAGTTGCACAAAAAATCTCATATTTGTTAGGTATTTGTAATTTATTTAATCTAATTTATATTTACTTTATTCAATTTTATTCTCTCAATAATTTTAAAAAAATCTTATTGTAATATTTTTAGGCACGTCCCTGTAATTTTTAGTAAGAAGACAACATATGATGCCGCCACCACCTCCACCAAAACAACCATTAATGAGAGGTCAATTTAAGGTTATAAAATAAATTTTTTTAATCATTTCTCATGGAGCACCAACCCAAACTCTCATATTTTCTAAAATTTCCTTTTAGAAACATTTCAAGCATGTAGGGAATTTCAGGCTCATGGTTAGATAATCCTCCACTTGATGAGGATTATCTTTTACAAGGTAATATTTTAGGTGCCTTTAGAGTGATATATGTTCTTCAATATCCTCATAAAGAAGCACAAAAAATAGAAGTACTTGCATCTCCTTGGACCTCATCACCACCTCCTCAAACCAATTACGCTTGTCCTATAACTAAGGATGAGAAAGTTGTTTTTTTAAAGATATTTTGATGGTAGATAATATCAAATCAATAATCAAAGATTTGTTTCTTCTATATTTAGAAGAATTTAATGATTGGGAGTATAAGGAAAAGTGCTTATCCACGCATTTAAACGTATGATATAAAAAAAAATCTAAAAGAGAAGCAATTTTTATTTGATAAAAAACAAACCAAAAAAGCTTGATGGTCTACTACATCAAGCTCAATATGGTACAATGAAGACCATCTATGTATACAATGATGAAATTTTAGATTAGGTTGAATGGATTGGAGATTGAAGAACACAAGCTTATATTGATAGGGGGTGAACAGTCTAAGACCACATTTTATTTTTATTTCCAACTAAATATTATATAATGTAAATATAGTAATATCAATAGTAGTAATCAAAGCAATGCACAAATCACCACAGACAATAGAGACACCAATTTTACGTGGTTCACCCAATGTGGGCTACTCCACGGAGAAAATATTTCACTAAAATTTTCTCAATCAATCTCTTGGGAATCCTTTCCCTATTATAATATTTATGGATCTCTATCCAAAGGAGACACCAATCCCCTAATCAAGTTTGTGGATCTCTATCCATAGGAGAACTCTTTTCTCCTTTGCTTTGATTGGTGATCTTCTAAAAGAACTGCTACCCCCATTGCTCTGGCTTATGTATCTCTCTCCATTGAAGACTCATATACTCACTACCCTGGCTAATGCATATCTATCCACTAGATACCTTTGTCCTCTATACTCTATCACCTTTAAAGCTCTATCTCAAATCTGTACTAAATACAGTCCTTCGATCTAGCACAAATATGCTCAATATTTATCTCTAGTTTGGCATAAACCTATCCTCAAATATGTACCAAACTCTGTCCTCAAATATATACTAAATATGGTCCTTTGGTCTAGCACAAATATATCCTCAATATCTGTTCTCTGATCTACACTAAACACAGTACTTTGTTCTAGAAAAAATCTATCCTCAAGCCTTAACACAAAGCTTGACTCAATCTCAAATCAACTCTACTATATCTGCCCCAAACCTTAACTCAAGGTTTGAACAAATAAATCAATAAAATTTGCTCACAAGTCTTCTCAAATACTTGTCTCAAATATGCCTTGTAATCTTCCACAAAAGCTCACACTAATCTATCCACAAGTTCTCTCTAGAACTTGTCCAAATCTGCTCAAAAAGTCCTCACTAGAACTTGTCCAAATATACTCAATAAGTCCTCACTAGAACTTATCCAAATATGCTCAATAAGTCCTCACTAGAACTTATCCAAATCTACTCTCAATATGTATTGTAAGCTTCCACAAAAACTCACACAAATATGTCCATAAGTCTTCTCAAATACTTACCTCAAATCTGCTCAACAAGTCCTCACTAGAACTTGTCCAATATCATAGAAACATAAAGAGAATTGTTAGAGACTCAATATGCTAAAAATTCACCACAATGCTCAATCACTTTCAATCACTTTTTTTTACCATAGAAACATTTAGAGAATTGTTAGAGACTCAATATGCTTCACATTCATAAAATATCAATCACTTTCAATCTTTATTTTATCACAAAAACATATAGAGAATTGTTAGAGACTCAATATATTTCACACTCATCAACACTCAATCTCTTTCTCAAATCAATTCAGAATATAGAATAATTTATTTCATAGAACTTGAACTATCACTTTAATACATCCACTTGACTAGGATCAACAAAATCTACTCAACCAGTCACTCAATGAAATAATCCTTACTCACAAACCGTAGTCCAATCATATGAAAACAACAACAATGCTTATAAAACAAGGTTTCATCAAAAACTCTTTATTCTAGAAAACCTTGAAGCATTAATTCAAAGCACACTCAATTTTTTTTACCAAACAATCCTTTTTACTCCAACTTTGCATTCACAACATTCAACAATCACTCACTAGGAAGACGTGCCCATACCTTTTGTTTGATGTAGAAGTGCTCTTAGAAAAACTTGTCTTAATCACAATTTCCTCCTTTGCAAATTTCAATGGTTAGATGATAAAATATCACACTAATTCTCTTTAAAAATATTTCTCAAACACAAAAATAATTAATACCAAATACACCTTATTACTCCTTGAAATTAGCAATCATCAAATTACACATAAAAATATTCACTCAAAATGCTCCTTATAATCTCCAATTTAATAAATCAAACTTTCAAAAATAACCCTTCAGAAATAATAATTGCCTACCCTTATATCTCCCTTAAAACACTTAACAACCAATATTAAATTTAGTCAAAAATTAAATCTTATAAATCATCAAACATTTATTTTCCAACCTTGGCGCATAAAAAAAAATATTTTATTTCCTTCAACCTTAGCACATTCCAAACAAAGCGACAAACCCAACAATCATCAGTGCATACCTTTGTTTCAACCAACAAAAGGGCCTTGGTGGGTTTTGAACCCAAAACCTCTTTGTCGAGCACCTTACCAAGGTGCTAGCCCACCATATGGGATAGGTGCTCCCATGAGGAGATGAAGGCACTTGCCTTCCTTTATTCCCTCGTTGGCACCGCTTTCAAAATGACGACCTCATTCCTTACAAAAAATGAACCTTGTAGGATTCTAACTTGCATCCTTCCTTCCAAAAAATGTCTTAACACCTTTTGCCATTGCTAGATGTGCTATGCGGTGCATGTGTAGGGTGAAAGGATCCTAGCTCCTACTTGTCCCTTATCTACCACCAAATATTTTTCAAAAATCGAAAATCATTGCTTTCTCTCTACACTCATTTTCAAACTTAGGGCATTCAAATTAAAAATTGCATGAGGATTTAAAGCAAAGGTTTTGCCTTCCTATATATACATAGTTCTTTGATGTTGTAATACGTCAGCACTTCAAATCAAAATTTAAATTTTATTTATAACTTTTCTTTATAACCCTTTTAGGGTTTATTTAAATTAATAAAAATTAATTTATAATTAAATTAAAACTAACTTATAATTAACTTAAGTAACATGAAAGTTAATTAAATTAATTAATAAATTAATTTATAATAAAATTATATTAATTAATTTAAATTTCCTTTTTAATATTATAATAAACTATTATAATATTATTTGCCTGGGCCTCTTCTTTGCCCTTTTGACCTCATTTGACTGCCTGGAACCAGGTCTTGATTAACTAAAGGTGGATTATCCTTTTACATTTATTGGAGAACATGAATCTGATGTTGCCCACTAAAACTACCACTGACTGCTTGCCATTAATGACCATTCACTCTTGACATCAATGACAACTCATCTACTCAAAATGTCTAACAATCTCCCCCTTTGTCATTGATGGTAACCCAAATTATTTTTACCAAAACTTGACCTTTTTCTTGTTCTGCTCCTCTTGGGACATTGCTTCCCTTGACTCAAATCTCTCCCCCTTACTCAAATATGTCCCCCTTTGACATCAATGGCAAAGGATCACCTTTAGGGCTCCAGGTTAAGAATGAGTCTCTTAGATTAGCCCCTCCCCCACCTCCTCTTGAGGTGGTTAATTCTGGGGTGGGAGTATTTCTACTTCCAACAAGCACTGTTATTTACCTTTGTCCTCTTTACTTATCATTTGATCCTTCTGATTCCTTTTATTTTTCCTATCCATATTCCTGTTCATGTCCATGTTCCTATTCCTGTCCATATTTCTGTTCTTGTTCATGTTCATGCTTGGTTCTGGAATGTTTGCTCTACACCACTTTGTTGTATGTCCATCATTATTGCACTTATAACACTTAATTTTATTATTACTTGGAGGTGCAAATGTCTTGGGATTTCTCCTGGTGAAGCCATATATGTTCTTGTCATGAACCCTACAATTCATAGCCTTGTGACCAAACTGATTAAATGAGTAGCAATATCCATGGAAAATTTGTATGCTTATGAATTTTCCATATTCCTATCTTTCATGTGTCCTGTATTGTGAAGCCATATGCCCAAATCTATGGCATGAGAAATATTGTCCATTGAAATGTCCTTGCCTTGACCTCATTGATCTCTTAGTCTCTTTTTCTCTATGCTGGTTCCTATTCCAATTGTTTCTTCTTTGTGCATTTTTCCTTTCCTTGTTGAACTTTTTGTTGTACAACTCATCCTCAGAAGTCTCACTCTCTCTTACACTATCTTCTTCTGATGTTTCATCTTCTTCAGAGCTTGAGGTTGAATTTTCTTCTTGTTTATTTTGAGCCTGTTCAAAACCAAGACCTATTTTTTTTGTTGACCTTATTTGTACCTTGATAATCTTATCCAATTTTTTTGAACTTCTTCCAAAATTGTGTAGCTTGTCTTTAGACTTCTCTAAATATTCCCTTAGTAGAGCTACTTCTTGTTATAAATTTTCACATTCTAAGACCTTTGCTTCTAGGTTATCCTTGAACTTCTTTGTCTTAGCCATTGACTTGTTTAGATCCTATATAATATTTCCTCTTTATTCATCACATTATTGAAACTGAATCTCAAGTTGAGAATTTTGTTTCTTAACCTTTTTAAAGTTTTAAGATCATAAATAAGCTCTCCCTCAAGATCAACTCCTCCTTTTTTTGATTCTTTCTCTATTTGTTTGCCTTTGTCAACATCTTCATTTTATTTTAACTTATCTTCTATAGGATCATATTCTTCTTCTTCTAGTGCCATTAAAATACTCTCTTCTAGTCCTTCAAGTGTATCCTCATATTCATCATCACTGAAATTGAAACCATTCCTTGTGCAACTATCTTCAAGATGTCCAAAATTACCACATCTAAAACACTTAAGAATTATTGGTGACCTTTTCTTAAATTCTTCTTTTTCTTCAATAAAAAATAGGACTTCATCTTTATCAGTACTTGAATAACTAGCATTACTATCACTTGAGTACTTACTTGCCTTGTTTGCATAGTAGCTCCTCTTTTATCTTTGAAAGAACTTCTTTCCTTGTTTGCCTTGTCCATCCTTGCCTTTCTTTTGGTACTTGTATATTTTTGATTTCCTGTTCTTATGATCCTATTTTTCTTCATTATAGCTATTTTTGAATTTTTGAAAATTAGTTGCATAGTGACCATACTTTCCACAATTGAAACATCTAACAGATTTTGCATCCTTAAATATTATTGAATCCTTATTCCTTCTCCCATAATTTACTTCTTCATCATTGGATGACTCATTGCTTGAATCTATTTTTTTTCCCTTTGTCTTCTTAATTGATTTGAAGGTTGCTTCCTTTCGGATATTAGGTCCCTCTTTTGTTCTTAAATTAAAAGCTATAACAATACCAAGTAACATATCTCTTGCCAAAGAATCATGATCATTTGCTTATTCTATAGCTGAAATATTTTAACCAAACCTTATTGGGAGAGACCATAATATCTTATCACAAATATCAACTTATTCAATATTAAATCCAAGTCCTTGCATGGCATTAACAACCTCATCTACCCAAAGCAGATAAGTACCAATATTTTCTTCATCCTTCATTTTTAATTCTTCAAATTATCCTTTGAGATTTCGTATCTTAGCCTTTTTGACACTTTTATATCCTTCATATATGCTTTGCAACTTATTCCAAATTCCTTTTGCATATTTACAATGCATAAATTTTATTGATTCTGTTCTATGCAAACCTCTCAAAATTACATTCATTTATTTTTAATTGTATTGTTGTAGAATCTTACCTTCATTATCAGTAGGTGGATCAATTGGTGGTATGTATCCATTTTCAACTACTTCCTAAATTTCATTGCCAAGTGCCATCAGGTGAATCTTTATTCTCATACTCCAAAATATATAATCACTTCCATCAAATATTGGTGTTGAATTATCTAAGGACACATTCTTAGAATCTATTGTATTCTTGAAATATTTTCCTTCAAGCTATTAAACTCTTTCGAAGGAACCCGCTCAGATACCAATTGAATAACACAAGCTTATACTAAGAGGGAGAGGTGAACAGTATAAGACCAATTTTTAATTTTTTTCCAAATTAATATTATGCATGTAAATATATCAATATCAATAGTGGTAATAAAATCAATGCACAAATCACCACACACAATAGAGAAACCAATTTTACATGGTTCACCCAGTGTGGGCTACTCCATGGAGAAAATATTTCACTAAAATTTTCTCAATAAATCTCTTGGTAATCCTTTCTCTATTATAATGTTTATGGATATCTATCCAAAGGAGACACCAATACCATAATCAATATTATGGATCTCTATCCATAGGAGAACTCCTTTCTCCTTAGCTTTGACTGGTTATCTTCTAGAAGAACTACTGCCCCCAATGCTCTAGCTTATGGATCTCTATCTACTGAATACTCCTATCATCACTACCCTGACTAAAGGATATCTATCTATTGGAGACTATCATCCTCTATACTTTATCACCTTAAAATATCTATCTCAAACATATACTAAACACAGTCCTTCGGTCTAGCACAAATTTGATTAATCTGTCTCTAGTATGACACAAACCTATCCTCAAATCTATACTAAACATAGTCCTTTGGTCTAGCACAAATCTATCCTCAATATTTTTCCTCTGATCTAAACTAAACACAGTCCTTTGATCTAGCATAAACCTGTCCTCAATATCTATCCTTAAGCCTTAACACAAAGCTTGACTCAATCTCAAATCAACTCTGTTAGATCTGACCTAAAACTTAACTCAAGTTTTGAATAAATCAATCAATCAAATTTGCTCACAAATATTCTCAAAGACTTATCTCAAATCTACCTTGTAAGCTTCCATAAAATCTCACACTAATCTATCCACAAGTCCTCTCTAAAACTTGTCCAAATCTGCTCAACAAGTCCTTACTATAACTTGTTCAAATCTGCTAAATAAGTCCTCACTAGAACTTATCCAAATTTGGTCAAGAAGTCCTCACTAGAACTTATCCAAATCTTCTCTCAATATGTACTGTAAGCTTCCACAAAAGCTCACACAAATCTATCCACAAATATTCTCAAAGACTTACCTCAAATATGCTCAACAAGTCCTCACTAGAACTTGTCCAATATCATAGAAAAATAAAGAGAATTGTTAGAGACTCAATATGCTTCACATTCACCACAATGCTCAATCACTTTCAATCACTTTTTTTACCATAGAAACATATAGAGAATTGTTAGAGACTCAATATGATTCACACCCATAAACTCTCAATCACTTTCAATCATTATTTTATCACAAATACATATAGAGAATTGTTAAAGACTCAATATGTTTCACACTCATCAATACTCAACCTCTTTCTCAAATCAATTTAGAATATAGAAAAATTTGTTTCATAGAACTTGAACTATCACTTTAATACATCCACTTGACTAGGCTCAACCAACTCTACTCAACCAATCACTCAATGAAATAATCTTTATTCACAAACCCTAGTCTAATCATATGAACACTCACTCAAATATTTCCAACAATGCTTATCAATCAATATCACATAACAATGATACTCATGATCTTTGCAAACCCTAGTTAAAGTTCCTCACTCCACTAAGTGCTTCAAAAACAATGCTAATCTCACATAACAACGATACTCATGATCTTTGCAAATCCTAGTTCAAGTTCACCCAACTTAATCACTTCAACAACAATGCTTATAAAACAAGGTTTTATCAACAACTCTTTATTATAGAAAACCTTAAAGCATTAATTCAAAGCACACTCAATAATATTTACCAAACAATCATTTTCACTCCAAATTTGCATTCACAACATTCAAAAATCACTCACTAGGAATATGTGCCCATATGTTTTGTTTGATGTAGAAGTGCTCTTAGAAAAACCCGTATTAATCACAATTTCCTCCTTTGCAAATTTCAATGGCTAGATGACAAAATATCACACTAATTCTCTTTCAAAATATTTCTCAAAAATAAAAATAATTAATACCAAATACACCTTATTACTCCTTGAAATTAGCAATCATCAAATTATACATAAAAATAATCACTCAAAATGCTCCTTATAATATCCAATTTAATAAATCAAAATTTTAAAAATAACCCTTCAAAAATAATAATTGCCTACCCTTATATCTCCCTCAAAACACTTAACAACCACCCAGGTGTTGTAGGTGAGTTGGAGAGGAGAGGGAAATCCTCCAAGAGAGGTCCGAGGTTCAAATCTCCACCCTACCAAAAAGCTGAATTGGGTATCCAAAATCCAATTGATAATGTTGGTGCGGGCAGGGTCGGGTGCAACTTTCGAGTGACTTTGACGGCGTAGAACCCCTTGTTCGTGGTCTCTCAGACCAAGGCAGCCCGCAAGGGGTTTTTTGCTTAAAAAAAAACTCTTAACAACCAATATTAAATTTAGGCAAAAAATAAATCTTATAAACCATCAAACATTTATTTTCTAACCTTGGCACATAAAAAAAATATTTTTATTTCCTTCAACCTTAGCACATTTCAAACAAAGCGAAAAACCCAACAATCATCAGTGCATACCTTTGTTTCAACCAACAAAAGGGCCTCGGTGGGTTTTGAACCCAAAACCTCTCCACCGAGTGCCTTACCAAGGTGCTAGCCCACCACATGGGCTAGGCACTCCCATGAGGAGGGGAAGGCGCTTGCCCTCATTTATTCCCTCATTGGTATTACTTTCAAAATGATGACCTCCTTCCTTGCAAAACGCTAACCCCATGGGATTCGAACCTGCGTCATTTCTGCGAGCAAACGTCTTAACACCTTCCATCATCGCCAACTATGCTATGTGATGTGTGTGTAGGGTGAAAGGATCCTGGCTCCTACTTGTCCCTTCTCTATGTCGAAGACTTTTCAGAAATCAAAAATCACTGCTTTCTCTCTACGCTCATTTTTAAATTAAGGCATTCAAATTAAAAATTGCATGATGATTTAAGGCAAAGGTTTTGCCTCCCTATATATACATAGTGCCTTGATGTTGTAGTACATCAGCGTTTCAAATCATTTTTTAAATTCAATTTATAACTTTGCTTTATAACCCTTTTAGAGTTTATTTAAATTAATAAAAATTAATTTATAATTAAATTAAAATTAACTTATAATTAACTTTAGTAACATGAAAGTTAATTAAATTAATTTATAATAAAATTATATTAATTAATTTAAATTTCCTTTTTAATATTATAATAAACTATTATAATATTATTTGCTTGGGCCTCTTCTTTGCCCTTTTGACCTCATTTGACTACCTCGAACTGGTTGTTGATTAATTGAAGGTGGACTATCCTTTTACATTTATTGGAGAACCTAAATTTGATGTTGCCCACTAAAACAACCACTTATTGCTTGACATTAATGACCATTCACTCTTGACATCAATGACAACTCATCTACTCAAAATGTCAAAAAAACATAAATGTTGAAGCCCAAGCATATTTTAACTGATGGGCTTCTTATAAGAAAAAATTATAGTTGCTAATGTTGCAAAGGATGTGGTTGAGGTGAGTCATCCTAATTTTGTTTTTTATTTTTCCATATAACTATCAATTGACTTATTTTTTCTTTTATCCTTTGCAGTAAAATTTTGAAAACTTATAAAAACAAGTAAAAATACTGCATGTTCATATAAAAGTGGCAAAGGGATACATTCAAGGTACAATAAAAATGAAAACATGACTATAAGCCACAATTAGAGAGAACAACTTTTTCAAAAATCATAAAGTTACACAACTTAGATCCTGATATTTTTCTTAAGTAAAAGGGTATTTTTGAAATGCTTTCTACAGTACAAGAAGATCTAGCAAAATAAGAAAGAGTATTGTTTGGGACTTAGAGACAACAGAGGAATTCCTAATTACAACTAGAGCACTACCAGTGGAGACTGTTGAACAAGGAGATAAGGGAAAAGAACATGAAATTGAAGGAGAGTCTGAAACTGCCTTAAGACCCTAATATCAAGATTTAAAAAGTGAATGCAATTCACTAGTTGACTATAAATTTTGTTGTATTGCAATCAACTATTTTGTACAATGTAATATATTTACTTCTCGTATAATGAAAAAGACATTTTCAAAACATGTGTCTTCTATTATTCAATTATTATTTCCATGTACATTCTTGTGTTGCTCTAAATTTTTTGATGATTCAATTATATTTACTATTGTACTTTCAATTTACAAAAGAGAAATTTACTATTGGTTTAAAATTGACTGTCTTATATAGTATATTTATTTGCATAATAATTTTTTATGGTGGGGCATTAAATATTTATTAGACAAAAAATAAGAGCTCAATTTTACCAATATATTAATATTAATACAATAAAAATACTATGATATAAAACATAAAATTTTATTAACTATGTTATCATTTAAAACATAAAATTTTATGAATAAAATATTTTCTTTAGTTTTTAGTAAACATGAAATCCAATTTTAATATCCTAGTGGAAAACAAATGATAAAAAATACTATCAAATATATCAATTTTATTAAATCTTGGAAATATTACAATGGAGGAAGCTAAAACAAACACTTCTCAGCTTGTCCAAAATCACTTGTATGCATAGCAAATATTTATATCTCCATAATTAGATCACTACAAGCATAATTATCATCATTATTATGATTATTAGTGATACCTCTTTTTTCTGCTAGGGATTTCTAGTATGCCAAATCTCTATCATAGGGATACTTGTCAAACTCATATGATGATACATATTCTCAAACATTTTTCTAAATATTTTTCCAACTTGTTATGAAATTTAGATTTCATAAAAGAGAGTGAACTAAAAACCCTTTCATATTCAATAGATCCCAAAATTATTATTTGGTATAATTCATAAAAAAAAAAATATCCATTGATCGTATCTTGTAAGACATTCCTTGGATATAATTTTTTCCATAAACATGTAATGGAACCAGACTCATGAGGGTTACTCAAATGTGACATTTGATCAACCATTATCAATCCAAAATGGGTTTGAATATTGTGTTAAAATTTCTTTTTTGAGAATACCATTGATTTCAATACCATTGACTTTCACACTTTTAGTAAAATGTTTAACAAAAGTGCCCATATATTTTATAAACAACTCAATTGTAGTATTGTAGTAAATACAAGGATATCGAAACATGGGGTTAACCACACCCATCACCTCAAGCAAATCATATTTTTGAAAATGATATCTTATTTTTTTAAATAAAGAGGTAAAAATTTATTTGTAAGAAAACAAGATTACAGAGTACAACGAAGCCCCCAACTAGAACTCAAATAAATAACAAAATAGGTTAAAAGCACTAGACAGGGTTGAAACCCGAAGAAAACAACAAGAAAAAACCACATTAAGTTTGGACATCCTTGTGGATCAACTCCCAGAGGTACTGAGAGTCACCATCCATGAGACTCTCCCAGTTATCCATAATCCAAGAACCCAAAAACTTAGAAGCTCTTTTGGCCAAATAATCAACAACCCCATTCCGTTTCCTTGATATGTGTACAAAGGAGATAAATTCAAACTCTTCACTAATTATGAGAATCTGAATGACCATAGAGACACAATGCAAATTAACACCCTCAAACCTTTTTATATTTAAAATATTAACCTATATTTGAGAGTCGGACTCGTAGATGCTCTTGCGCCAGCGAAGAGAAACCCCCCTCTAAAAACCTCTATTTAAATGATCTCTTATTTCTCTTGTTAATGATTCTACTATTTTTATCAATTTAATCTTAGTATTATGTAAAACTACATCAAATTCATTGTGTATTATGGGCATTTGTTCAAAATACTTTATAACTAATTGTGATCACTTTTAAAAATAATATAAAGGTATCATATTTCGGTAAATATTAATACAAAATATGATCATTGATGTTAGTTAACGTTTTTCATATATCAAATAAAGGCAAGTATATCCTATCAATATGCATACATATTTGTTTTCTCATCCTAATAAAATAAAAAATATACATTGAATTTAATCAAAGTATTCATTTCTTACAATAATGGAAGAATACCACATAATGTGAGAAGTGTTTCCAAGTTAGTCGTACGGTATAAAAAATATTTTGCCTTATCAACTACCCTATGATTTGCATACATAAACCTTGCTAAGAATTGATACTATGAAAAAACTTTGTATGCAGGCTAAAACAATGAAATTCACCTAGTATCTACATCTTTTAACAATTTTATACCTTTAATAACTCATAGTGCAAATTGTTGAAACTCTACAAATAATTTTGAACTACACAAAAAATAAGCATGTATTTCACATACAAGTTCTTCCACTCTCGCAACATTTTCAAATGTGCTCATAATTTTGTATGCAAGATTCATTCTATGAGCCATGCAATGAATGGGTATCAAATATGGGGTAATTGATGTTTGAAGTTGAACACAAAGGCCATTCCTATATCCTTGCATTGTAGCAACATCCTCAACTCTGATACATATAAAATTTGTGGCTATTTTTGTATTATCCATTCCAACAATATCCTTTAAATTGGTTACAAGAACATTATAAAGGTTTCTGGCATTATAATTTTCCACTATCTTATGTAGTGCTAATAAATGAGGTTGCCTTATATGATTTTGCAATGTATACACATGCATGCAATCCAAGATGTTTTTTCAACAACCATAATCTCATTAATTAAAAGTGAAATAAATTTGGCATCTTTTACTTTCTCTCTCAAGTCCTTGTTAGAGTAATATAGTTATTACACTTATTTTTTACTTTACCTAGAAGATATTCATTATCACGAATATCTTATGGTTAGTAGGTTAGTGCTACTTGATTGTTGTTAGCATGAATAGGGGATAGATATTTATGCAAATTCTATCTAGGCTATTATTAGCCTAAGTTGTATTATATATACTCCTATGATCAATGATAATTTCCAATGTTCGTGCAACTACATGATATCATAGAACTTACATAAGTGAACTTAGTGACTAGACTAACGGGGCATAAATCTCGATATGAGACCCCCTCTAGCACCTTGTTGCTCAAAACGGATCTAGAGATGGATCCTGAGAAACATGCTTCCCAAGGTGGAATATGATCGAATTTCCTGCTCTATCTTTGACCAACATAATTTTTGTTTCTACTCAATCTTTGATCGATGCTAAATTTTTTACTACTCTATATCTGACAAAAATGAAATCCCCTGATGGGAACACTACATGATGGGCATGAAACCTATTGACATCCCTTGCAGGGATGAATGAAACTAGTAGAACTTTGATTGCTGATGAATCCAAGGAAATTCACCTCTGATTAGTTGGATCTCTCGCACATCCACCTATTGGATGCTGACAACGAGGTGATATGGAACTGATGGCAGACACCACAATGATAACACTCTAACTGATCACTGACAGTGACAAGCAAATCTTCATTGGGTGTTGGATTTGACCACCATTGGGATCAACAACCACCAGTAGAATAACTCCTCTGACCTTTGACTACAATCGGTGCATGGAAAACTTGGATGGTATGGAAAACCATGAAATCTAACAAGATCTAACATTACATGCACTTCAAGGCTGATGTGGTGCGGTGATGAGGCTATCAACATGGTGGGCATGCGGATCGAAATGTAGAGTTGATGTGGTACAATCCGATTTGTTGGTGTTGTGTCATCATTTGGTGTGTCCACGTGATGGATGACATGGATTTATTCAGGCATTAACATGTGGTATTTCCTAGTTCATCGGCTGGCATGGGCAGCAAAAGGTTGTTTGACATCATTCGGATTACCCACAAGCAATCAAACATCAAAGGGAGGATTTGCTATTTTAAACAGTTGAATTGCACCCAAAGGGTGCATGTGGGAAAATAGTATCGTAGTATTTATTTTCTCCCATTCATCCATGGGATAGGAAATAAAAGGGAATTAATCTCCCTTTCCTCCTATCCAATGCACAACTAAGACGGTCGGGCGCTCACAACCAGTGCATTGCAGCCCGCGATGTTGCAAGGTCGACCCTGTGCACATCCTTTTATATTGCAAAAGTCAAAACAAATTTGCCAAAGGTAAATTTTTTTTTTTGCAATTTTCAAATTTTATTTCAATTTTTTTTTTTAATAATTTAATTTTAATTTTGCTAAAATCATTTTTTTTAACTAAATAATTGATTTTTAGCAAAGTTATTTTGTTATTAATTAAAGTAGTTGATTAAAATTATTTTTGCAATCAAAACATAAAGAAAATGAGCTTCAATTTTTTTGTAAAATTACAAAATCAAAATTGTGCATTTTTTGTTTTCTCAAAAGCAGGGATATAAGACAAAAATAATTGCACATTTTTTTTGCAAACAAACAAATTGAGACAAATAATTTTTGCAAATTCAAAAGGAAATAGTGCAATTGTTTTCTCAAAATTGAGGGATGTAACACAAAATTTGCACATTTTTTGCAAACTGAAGGGGTTATGTAAACATTTCCAAAACCTTGTTTATTTTGCAAACAGAAGGGGGTACAAATCAAGAATTGGAAAAGTTGCAAAATTGTAACACAAGGGGGAAATTGTGAAATATCAAATTTTTGCAAACACAAAATCAATTTTTTTTGCAAAAATTATTGTAATAAAGGTGCATTTTCAATTGCATTCGACACCTTTTTAAATTGGCATTGTAAAAATAGGTGCATTTTCGATCGAATACGACACCTAAGTGTTAAAAATTTTGGGCAATTTTGATGGTTTATTGCATTTAAATTCCTCTTTTTTGCAATTACATCTTAAGTTAAAAATAAAAAACACTTAAGATCCCAAAATTTACACCCATTTGTATAATTTATTGCACAGGTAGAGCCAATTTTATTTTTGATATTCACTCCATAAAATACCCTAAATTCACTCTTCTTGTTTGGCTTAAATTCCTCAAACTAATCATCCTTCTTTAGAAGGGTTTTTAGGCAGGTGCCATTAAATATATTTTTGAGTGAATTCTCTTTTAGTACTCTTTTGGGTATATCGAAAGAGAGACCATTTTGGTGAGATAAGGAACCTTCAAAGTAGCAATTGTTTGCACTAAGGGGGGTAATTCCTTTCTACATCAAAAGATTTTTTTGCAAAAATAAAAGCGAAAAATAAAACATTGTTAAGGCAATCAGAAAGGAAGAAGTCATCAAATTGTACCTTTTATTTTAGGCTTCATAACAACAAATTTTTACTTGAAGTACTTGTAATAAGGGGGGATTTTTTGGTGAACTTTTTGATAATTTGCCTAGGAGGCAAATTTTTGTACATAATATTTTGCACTAAAGGAGGAAAACTTTAGAAATTGCCTAGAAGACAAGATTTGTAAACCTCTTTTTAGGCTTCATAAAAACAAAGTTTTTCTTGAAGTACTTAAGGGGGAATAATTATTTTCTTTCAAATAATATTTTGCAACAAAGGAGGAAGACTAGTAAGGGTGCATTTTCGAAAAATATTGACACCTTAGTTAAACATCTTACAAAATTCCTTCAAATAATATTTTGCAACAAATGGAGAATATTTGTAAAGGTGCATTTTCAACAGTGACTGACACCTTAATCAAAATTCTTGCAAAATTCCATCAAAGAATATTTTGCAAAAATGGGGGGAAGAATTGTAAGGGTGAATTTTCTTCAACAACTAACACCTTAGTCAAAATTCTTGAAAAATTCCATCAAATAATATTTTGCATAAAGGGAGGAAGACTTGTAAGGGTGCATTTTTGACAATAACCAAAACCTTAGTCAAACTTCTTGCACAATTCTATTGTAAATGGTGCATTTTTAGTAGAGACCGACACCTTAAAAATGGGTATATAAAAGAAGAATAATGCTCCAAAACTAATTGATGATATCGCAAAATCAATTAAAGGTCCTTAATTTCCACCAGGGATGGAAGGAATGGATTTTATCACACTATGCAGTGGTGTAAAAGCCATTCTCAAAGATTCTAAGTCTTTTGAATATCTTCAAAACAATGATGCTTTAATCCTACTAGCATTGTAAGGGTAATATACATGTCATTTATTTCACTTAACATCGCCCTACAGAAAATGAAAAGGAAAATCAATGAGAAATCAGAGGTCATGCTCCTAATGGTCGATGTTTGTTGTGACACAAGTGACCTTCAACCCATGATGACAAATTCTTATTGTGATACAAGTAACCTTCAGCCCATGATGGTGAATGCTTGTTGTAGCACAAGTGACCTAAAGCCCATTGTGGCCAATGCTTATTGTGATACAAGTGACCTCTTACCTTCAATGGTAGATATCAATTGTAGCATAGGTGATCTCGATACAAGACCAGATTTTTCTTACGACACTAGTGAATTAAAAGCTGAAAATCCTCAAAAAGAGCTCCATAATATCATAAATTATGAAAAATCATATATTGTTAAAAGCATTGATGAAGATGAATAACTTGGGTGTTTTGAAAAACACAAAAAAAGGCATTGGATTCAAAATGATGAACAAATTGGGATTCAATGGTGAAAGATTAGGTAAACATGGGAAAGGCATTAAAACTCCTATAATACCAAATGTCAGGCCAAATAAAGAAGGCCTTGGCTATGATGGACAAGCAAGTACTAGTAAAACCATGTTTGAAAAAACTAAATCTCCAACAAATCCTATAAAGCATTATTGTAGTCATTGTAGTAGAACATAACATGTAGCAACTAGGTGTTGGAAATTACATCCTTGTAACTCATGTGGATGTACAAATCAATCCTTTTCAAATTGTTGGTACAAAGTGAAAATAGCCAACAAGGTTCATATCAATTGTGGATGGATATATCTCACACAATGGACCAAGATGAAATAAATATTGTATGGCTTCTACAAGAATGGTAAAATCTATGGTAGACCCAGTGGAATATCCAGTGATAGACCAAGTGGTTTTCCTATAGGCAATGACCTAAAGATAGACCTAAAGGTAGACCTAGTGACAAATATCTAGAGGTAGACCTACAAGCATATATCGAGGTATTTTCACAGGTAGATCCAAAGATAGACCTAGAGGTACTCATCCAGAGGTACACTTAGAGCCAGAGCCAGAGCTAGAGCCATAAGCCAGAGCCCAAACTAGAGCAAGAGCCAACATACCAACATCTTTTATTTTTCTACTTCATTGTATGGGGGAGTTATATACATTCCCACTGATGAACAGGTTGCAAATATATTCACTAAGGCACTTGCATGTGTCAAATTTTAGTTGTTTCGCAACATTATTTGTATTTTAAAATAATGTAATAAAAGGAGTTGTTAGATTAATATGTTTATATATTTTTTGTTTACTTTACCTAGAAGATATTCATTGTCATGAATATCTTATGGTTAGTAGGTTAGTACTACTTGATTGTTGTTAGAATGAATAAGGGCTAGATATTTATGCAAATTCTATCTAGGATATTATTAGCCTAATTTTTATTATTTATAATCCTATGATCAATGATAATTTCTAATGTTTGTGCAACTACAATCCTTAACCAATATAGACATTTTACCATTTCTCAACCACTTCAATCTGACCAATGGAAACTAGGAAGTTTATGTACATCAGCTAGTTGAAATAGGTACTTATAATCAATAAAATCAAACATGGGTCTATCATTTTTAAAAATACTATATACCACAACAATTTGTAAATGTTTTGAAGCTAAAGTGATCTTATAATTTTTTTGAAATTGGGCTTGAATCGTTCCACCTTTCTCAATAAGAGTTTTCTCCAGTTTTGTTTCTTTTTTATATTATTTTGAATATATGAGATACATGCATTTTGTTGCATCCTTCCATCTAATTATTTTGTTAGTTGTTCCATAAATTTATTTTAATTTACATGGTGGAATCAGTAGCTGCCATGAATCCAAGTAGGCTATCCAAATTTTATGGTCACCACAAAATTTTGTGATGTTCACCCTAGAAGCCGCCGCATAGATATTTGTGCAATCCACCCCTACAACCACCATGCCACAATTATTTTAAACCTTTTACATCGCTGAAAGCACCAAGAAAGGGACAAGCATTTAGTTTGATGAGGCTTGATATTTGAACCTTAGACCTTTGCCCCCATTACGGGGATTGGTCAAACCAATTGGTCTACACCACAAACCTTATGGGATACTTTTTTTTACTATTGAATAATATTTTCTATAATTTTTTTCTATTGTATCTAACTTAAGTTGCATCTTATCATCCTTTCCTATTTTCCAACTACAAATTAATTTATCTACATTTTTATGGTACATCATTGTTCTTTAACTAGACTAGCTCAATAAAGGTATATGCTGATGACCATTCAAGCTAAAATGTCCTTCCAATTGTCCACCTAGTTAACTTTCTATGTTTAGGTTTCTAACTAGAAGATTCTCCAAAAGTCTACATTATATTTGAATGATCGTTTTTTATTTATTAGCATGTTAGTTTGAGGAATTTCTTCAAGTGGTTGTTGCATGTCATTTTTAGAAAATAATTTCATGAGGAGGTATCTCATCCTCAGGAAAATATTCAAGTGGAGGCATATCAACATCAATAGTATTTTCTACGTATAATACTGTTATTATATTAAAAAATTAATAGAATATAAATATTTTTTGAATCTGGCAAAAAACCCCTCATGGGGTTGCCTTGGTCTTAGAAACCATGACCAGAGGGTTCTACACCGTCAAAATCACCCAAGAGTCATGCTCGACCCTGACCGTACCAACATAATCAACTGGATTTTGAGTATCGATGTACGTTTGGTAGGGTGGAGATTCGAACCAAGGACCTCCCTTAGAGGATTACCCTACCCTCTCCAAATCACCTACAATACATGGGTAACATAATACATGTTTACAAACAAAAAAAGAGGTAAATAAAAATTCCACTTGGCCAAAGCCATAAATCAAATAACACCATTTGTTATGAAGACAGACATTATGTAAAAAAAATAACAAAATACAAAAATTCACTATTTAGAAGGTAAAATGTGTTTGTACCTTGAATTTGTGTAGATGTTTTTTTTTATTGGTTGGAGAAATGGGTTTTGAAAGGGACATTGACCCTTTTACAAAGATAATAAAACAAGTGGAACAAGCTTGAGAAGACTAGCTTCAAGAGTTAAACAAAGAACAACAAAACCAGGGAGAAAATATTTGCAATACCAACAACAACTAGAACTGAAATTTGAAAAAGGATTTCCCTCCAACATAAGGGAAAGCTAGCAAATTTCCAAGATGAACAAAATTTTTAACAATGTTTTCCCACTAAGACTGGGAAAAACTAGCAAACTACCAAGATGAAATTTGAAATAAGATTTCCATCCAAGACTAGGGAAATCCAGTAAACTATCGAGACAAATAAAAAATTGAATAAGGTTATTCCATCAAGTTGAAATTTGAACAAGGCTTTCCCACCGAGATTGGGAAAAGCCAACAAATTGCCAAGATGAACAAAATTGAACAAGGTTTTCCCTCTAGGACTAGGAAAACTAGCACACAACCAAGAAGGATCCGACTCCAATGAAAAAAAATAAAGGACCAAGCCCTGGTGAAGATAATCCTACATGAAATAGACATTGAAAACCTCATAAAGAGGAGTTTTTGAGGACCTAAAATATGGATCAACAGTAAGAGGATATCTCCATAGGTCATGGTATCTCATTGCAAAGGGGACTGAGAGCATAGCCAAAAGGTAGAAAATTCACAAGAATTTTATATCCACCCCGACATCTCATGATTGGAAGGGAACATCCAACATGGGGACTAGTATCAGGAGACCATCTTCAATAGCTAGCATGCAAGCACAAGGTCCTTCATCGAAGTACCAAAAGAGACTATAAAATAAAGTCATCCATCAAAAATTTGCCCATTATAGAGCCCACCTAGCCCCACTAAAAGTCTATCCAGGAAGAAATTTGAAGACATATTCAATCATAGTTGTGCGATAAGGCACATGGTCTACCCAAATACTAGGAAGAAGTAGTAGGGAAGGATGTCGTAGGATGCTAAATACCAAACATAGCCACATCGGCTATGTTTTTCAAGTGAATTTATTTTGTATATATCTAGGTTGAATTTAATTTTTATGACCTCTTTTAGTGAGGATATGGGTAATGAAGAAGTTTTTGAGCAACAATGGGGTTTTGATAGACCTTACAAAAATTACATCCAACGATAGAGGAATAATGAGTATCAATATAGGAACAATGTTCACCACCAACCAAGAGGTCCTACTGGAGTCAATTATCCATGCATTGGCATGCCCACATTTTAAGGTCAAGATCCACGTGGATAGATAGCCAAAATGGAAGGCATATTAGACTTCTATCAGTTCTAATAGGTAGAAAAGTCCCTTTTACAGCAATCGAATTAGGCACTAAATTTTATCAATGGTTTACATGGTACAAATGTGAGAATTACCACCAGGGTCTCTTCAGGGATGCATTTCTTCATAGATTTGAAAAAGGTCCCATAGAGTCATACACTATATGATTGTTATCACTGAAGCAGACAGGATCAGTAGGGGACTATATCTTGGAATTTACTAGTATGCTTCACTATGCACAAGACTTACAACTAGACGTGGTGGTAGAAGCTTTTAAAAATGGGTTGAAAGCGAATATTAAAGTCAAAGTGGACCTACAAAATCCATCTAAGCTAGATGAGTGTATAAGGGTGGCCAATTTTGTAGAGACGAAGGTGCAACTAGGTCCATCCACACGACATGATCGACCTCAATTCCACAATAACTCTTTTCGTAGAAATGATCAACCATCACGGTACTTTTGCTACAAATATTGCAATCATCATCCAAAATATTAGACATGTATACAACGATAAAACTTTCAAATTGAATATGCAAACAAGGAAGATGAAGAAATAGAGGAATTCAGTACACCTGAGGATCCCACAGTCGATGACTAAAGTAAACATGGGGATTTTGTAGCTAAAGAAGATACCATGACTATTTTAGTACATGCTCTTATGGGGCTATACTCTTGCCATACAATCAAGAAGGCAGGATTCATTAAAAAAAATAAGGTAACAATATAAATTGATTCAGGAAGTACTCATAATTGTATTGATGCAAAACTTGCAAGATTATTAAATCTACACATCTACTCATCTAGTCAAGACAGATTTCAAGTCAGAATAGCAAGCAGGGAAATTTTGCAATGCTTAGGTAAGACATATTCAATTTCATTACAAATGGGTACTTATAATTGGTAAGGTCCTCTCTTTGTTATGGAATTAGTAAATTCATAAGTTATTTTGGGAGTTGCATGGATGGAACAATTAGAAACCACAGTTGGTTTTAATCACAAGCATTGCTTTGTGGAATGGCAAGAAAATGGGAAGACCATTCATCTTCAAGGATTACCCACACCTCCATCAAAAATAGTAAGTTCACATAGCATGGAAAATATATTAAGAAAATATGATGGGGGATTCATAGCCTGAATCAATTGCATGGAAAAATTAGAACAAGATATGCTAGAAATCCAAGTAGAAGATCTCCAAAACATTGTTGCTAACTATGAGGAGGTTTTTCAAGAACCAAAAGGACTACCACCCAAAATATCCCATGACCATGCCATAGACCTAGTCCCTGGAAGTCTCCCACCTAATGGTTGTCCTTATCAATATTCCCAACCCCAAAAAACCAAAATTTAGAAGATTTTCCAAGAACTATTAGAACATGGTGTCATCCATCATAGTACTAGCCCTTATTCCTCACCAGTAGTTTTATCTTGTCAAAAAGACAATTCTTGGCGTATGTATCCAGATTTTCGTCCCCTCAACAAAATCACAATCAAAGAAAAATTTCCTATTCCTGTCATTGATGATTTACTAGATGAACTACATGGTGCCAAATTATTTACCAAATTATACTTATGTTCAGGCTTTCACCAAATATGAGTTAGGGAAAAGGATATTCCCAAAACAACTTTTTGAACTCGTGAAGGTCATTATGAATTCTTGGTCATGCCCTTTGGTCTCACTAATTCCCCATCTACTTTCCAAAGTCTCATGAACCAGGTGTTTTGTTCATTCCTTCGCAAATTTATCCTAGTATTTTTCGATGTCATACTCATCTATAGTAAATCATGGAAGGACATGTTGCGAAATCATGACATTTTCTCCTCTGGCCTTTCCTGTCTTCCTTTGGTCATGATTTCATGACATGTCATGAAATCATGACATTTTTGCTCCGTGCCTTCTCTCTCCTTCCTGAGTTGTGAAAATGTGACATGTCACGATATCATGACACTTTTCCCTGTCGCGATATCATGACATCAAGGCACACTTAGAATTTTTTTTTTTGTTGATGCCAAATTGCTCTACTGCCATCGGATGCTCCTGCATCAGACACCCGGGGTGGATTGAGAAGTGTCCTCTACTTCTATACTGTTGGAGGAAGACCCAGGCGGTCGACCTCTATTTTTGACAACCAAGTTGCATCTTCGATAGGCCTGCCTTTCCACTTGACCAAATATTTTGAATATTTCCGGTTCCTAGTACTTCTGCCTTCTCGAGTATCTAGTATTTCCTCTATCTCATCTGTAACTAGCGCAGTCACTGGAATACTCCACAAATCCATTCTTGGTGCCTCACTACTACCTCCTTCATGGTATTCTACCAAGTCTGAAATATTAAAAATAGGTGATATATTCAGTTTGCTTGGCAGCTCTTCATAGACATTACCTGAATCTCTTTTACCTATGATCCTACATGGTCCAAACCTCTTCATATTTAGTTTGTTGTAGATTTTTTTAGGAAACATTTCCTTTCTCAAGTGAACCATGACCTCATCTCCCACTTGGAACTCCTTGAAACGTCTCTTCTGATATACTTTGGCCTTGTACTGAGTATTCATCTTACTAATATGTTGTTTTACCTCCTCATGCAAACTCTTTAGGTGTTCAGCAAAATCTTCAGCCTCGACACTACTCTTTTCTCCTTTACCCATCGTTCTCAACTCTGAAGCATTCCTTGGGTTGTTCCCATACACAATATGGAATGGTGATTTACTAGTACTTATGTTGATAGAATTGTTGTAAGCAAATTTTGCTTGTGGCAAAATCAAATTCCATCCCTTGGGCTTATCTTCTACCATACATCTTAGAAGATTACCCAAAATTATGTTCACCACTTCTGTTTGTCCATCAGTCTGTGGGTGGTATGCAGAACTAAAATTTAAATCCGTCTTTAACTGCTTCCACAAAGTCCTCCAGAAATATCCCACAAATTTGGTATCTCTATCAGATACTATACTCTTGGGTAGACCATGAAGGCATACCACCTCCTTGAAAAACAAGCCTGCAATATGAACTGCATCACTCATTTTTT
The DNA here is from genome assembly GCA_028583015.1 of Wollemia nobilis. Classification (NCBI taxonomy): domain Eukaryota; kingdom Viridiplantae; phylum Streptophyta; class Pinopsida; order Araucariales; family Araucariaceae; genus Wollemia; species Wollemia nobilis. Next base: position 23,316,748 of record JAQPPZ010000541.1, on the reverse strand, counting down.
GATAGGAAATAAAATGAGCCATATTCGAAAACCTGTCAACCACAACAAAAATGGAGTCATTTTCTCGTTGGGTCCTTGGTAGGCTAAGAACAAAATCCATACTGATATCCTCCCATGGTATTTCTGGTACAGGTAATGGCTGATACAATCATGTATTCTATCTCACTCCCTTAGTCATCTGACACACTCTGCAACCCTACACAAATTTTGTCACATTCTGCTACAACTGTGGCCAATGGTAGTTTTCATTGACAAGGGCAATGGTCTTATCTCGACCAAAATGCCCAGCTAGTCCTCCACTATGCTTCTCCTTTATCATATTCTCCCTCATTGAAATTATAGGAATGCAAAATTGGTTATTTCAGAATAGCATCCCATATTGGATTGTGAAATCCAGCCATTTAGTTCTATCCAAGGTAATAGGAGACAAACATGCCTTCCAAGCTTCTGCAAAGTCCAGATCCTCTGGATACAAACTCCTGAGTTCTTCAAACCCAATGACTTCCACCTTCATCTCCAACAACAAATTTTGCCTCCTACTCAAGGCATTTGCAACTCTATTAGACTTCCCACTCCTATGCTTCAAAACAAAGGTATAACTCTATAGAAATTCAACCCACTTCAGATGTCTCTGATTCAGTTTTCCTTGACTATTAATATACTGTAAAGCTTTTTGGAGTATATAAAACAAACTCTTTTGCTAACAAATAGTGTCTCCATTTCTTAAGAGCTTGAAATATAGCGTAAAATTCCTGATCATAAACAAAGTATTTATTCCTAGCATCATTTAACTTCTCACTAAAATATGCAACAGGTTTACCTTCCTGACTCAACACAACTCCAATGGCACTGCCGCTAGCATCACAATCAACCTGAAATACTTTATTAAAATTTGGAAGTATCAAAATGGGTTGTTTCGTAACCTTCCTTTTTAACATCTCAAAACTTGCACCTGCCCTTGTAGTCCACTTAAACTCCTTATCCCCTCTCATGGTTTCTGTCAGGGGTGCACAAATACTGCTAAAGTTTCTAATGAACTTTCTATAGAAACTTGCAAGACCATGGAATGATCTTACCTCTGTTATGTTCCTTGGAGTAGGCCACTCAATGATAGCCTTCACCTTTTTTGGATCCATTTTTAGACCCTCATATGAGATGAAAAATCCCAGATACACCAACTCCTTCTTCACAAAACTACACTTCTTCAAATTAATCAGCAACTGTTCCTCCCTCAGCTTTTCAAAAACTATCCGAACTTGCATCAAATGTTCTTCCAATGTCTTGCTATAAATCAGAATATCATCCAAATAAACAATAACAAACTTCTCTAGGAAGTCTTTCAACATGATATGGAAATTGAAGCTGACTTTATTGATAAAATTAAAGGGTTTAAATAAGCCTAAAACAAACAAACATAATCCTGGAAATTTGCAACTACTCCAAGGATTACGTACACAAAATACGCAAGGGCTAAAATGAAAGCCCAAAAATGACAAAAAAAAAAACACTTAGACTAGACTATTCAATGGAGGTTATCAAAACAACTCACGTTGATTATTCAACTAAAGCCTAATTATTATTTCCTAGGTCTAGAACATCATTCCTCATCATTCATCCCAACAAAAGAAGCATTGGACTCCAATGCTTTTAACAAAGAGGGAAAATCCTGGGACAGAATGTGAGCAGAAATCCAGCGAGCCTGATGTGGAAATTGGCCTCGGTGGGCCACAAGATATGAAGTAGAAACACCTTGGTGTGTTTGTCGGGTCTTCGTATCAAAGACTGTATCGACGTCAAGCGAAAGCTGAGCATCAAGAACCACATCAACTGGATGAATGATGGTCGGAACTCGTCTCCAATGTGGAATCATAGTATGGTTTGAGAAGATCAACATTGACAACATCATGGATGCTAAGATGTGCTGGAAGGTCCAAGCGAAAGGCATTCTCAGAGATTTGTTGAAGAATAGTATAAGGCCCATAACAAAGAGTCTTGATTTTTCTATGTGCCTTATCTACAAATCGTCGTTTGTCAAGATGAAACCATACTTTGTCACCAACCTGAAAGGAATGAGGAGTGTGGTGCTTGTCCATCTATTTTTTCTGCTTTTGCTGAGTCTTCTAAAGAATTTGAACCACTTTGGCTTGAAGACTCTGCAAATGCTGCACAAAAGAGTTGGCCTTGTCTTGTTCCTTCTGAATGTGCATTGTGGTTGAAGAAGGCAAAGACAAAGGTAACTCATAAGGAGCAAGTGGTTGAAAACCAAAACACACTTCAAATGGAGAGTGCCCCGTAGAACTGTGGATGGCCCTGTTGTATGCGTGTTCAATGTGAGTGAGACTTAAATCCCACCTGGCGGAGTGGAATGATGGTAAATCCTCAAACTCTGCACTAGAGTATGATTAACTACCTCTGTCTGCCCATCGGATTGTGGATGATAAGCAGTAGAGAAGTTAAGAGATACTCCCAAAATTTTCCAAAGTGATCACCAAAAGTGACCCACAAAACGTGAGTCACGATCAGAGACAATGCTGGTTGGAAGACCAAAAGAACGCCATACCACCTCAAAGAAGAGTTGGGCAAGATCCTGTGCAGTACTTGTCTTGCGACAAGGAATGAATTTGGCCATTTTGTTGAATCTGTCCACCACAACAAAGACACAATCATGCTTGTAGACTGTCATAGGAAAACCACTCAAGAGATCCATGGAAATTCTTTCCCACGGACGAGAAGGAATGGGCAAAGGCATGCTCATTCCCAATGTCCTATTGGTTGATTTGGAGCGATTACATACTGCACATTGTCGCAAGAAGCGAAGAACATCTCTTTGCATGTGTGGCCAAAAGAAAAACCACTGTAGATGATGAAGAGTTTTCTGCCTACCAAAATGTCCCCCATAGAGTGTGGAATGAGCCTCCTTCAAAAGAGACTCCCTGTTCCCATGAGGAACACAAAGTTTGTCCAATTTGTACAATAGTCCATCCTGAATATGAAAGTCTTGAAGAGCTCTCAAATTTGAAGAAGAAGGATTGGAAAGTTGGTGGAAAACTTTGCCAAAATTTGGATCCATAGGATATTGTGTAGGCCAAGTTTGGAAGCCAAGATGAGAAGTAGTGACAATTGTCAAAACAAGAGTAGAAGGAGGACGACTCAAACAATCAGCCACTACATTGTTTCATCCTTTCTTGTACTTGATTACCAAATGGAATTGTTGCAAGTACGATGCCCATTTCATGTGCCTAGCTTCCTCAATTTTTGTTTGAGATTGAAGAAACTTAAGGGGCATGTGATCTGTATGGACAATTGTTTCTTTTCCCAAGAGATAATGCCTCCAATACTTGATTTCTTGAACCAAAGCATATAACTCCTTATCATATGTAGAATAGTTCTTCTTGGCCTCTAAAAATGTCTCTGAATGATAGGCCACTGGATGGCCATTCTGCATGAGCACAGCTCCAAGTGCAACTTGCGAAGCATCAATTTCTATCTCAAATGGTTGAGACAAATCGAGAAGAACAAGAACTGGTGCAAGTACTCAATTTCTGTTTCAATGTGTCAAAGGCTTTTTGTTGATCCTTTGTCCACTCGAAACCGAACTTTGATCTTTGTCAAATAGTGTAAAGGTGCAGCAATAGAAGAATATCCTCCAATGAACTTGCGATAGAAATTAGCAAGTCCAAGAAAACTCCTTAACTCCGTGACTGAAGTAGGAGTTGGCCAAGAGAAGATAACTTCAACTTTGGAAGGATCTACTTGCACACCTTTTTCACTAATTACAAATCCAAGATAGGCAATGAAAGTTTGCCCAAATGAACACTTAGGAAAATTTGCATACAATTGGTTCTTTCGAAGAGTTTGAAGAACCGTTTCTAAGTGTTTCAAATGATTCTCCCAAGTGGAAGAATATATAAGAATGTCATCCAAATAGATGATTACAAATTGATCCAAACAATCTCTAAATACTTCATTCATCAGCCGCATGAATGTAGCTGGAGCATTTGTAAGGCCAAAGGGCATGACAAGCCACTCAAAGAGCCCCATTTTGGTCTTAAATGCTATTTTCCAAGTGTCTTCTGCTTGAATTCTCACTTGATGATACCCACTTTTGAGATCAATTTTGGAGAAGAATTTTGCACCTTGCAATTGGTCCAAAAGATCATCAATGCGAGGAAGTGGATAACGATTCTTGATTGTAATCTTATTGAGTGCCCTGAAATCAATGCATAGTCTCCATGTGCCATCCTTCTTCAACACAAGCAAGATAGGAGAAGCACAAGGGGAAGTACTGGGTTTGATGAACCCTTTAGTCAACAATGCTTGAATTTGCTTTTTAATTTCTTCCATTTGCACTATTGATTGTCTATACATTGAAGAATTAGGAAGAGATGATGCAGGAACAATCTCAATACTATGATTAATCTGTATTTCAGGAGGAAGACTTGTGGGTTCTTGAAAAACATCAAAAAATTATTGAAGTATTGAATGAACCGAAGAACTCCTGTTATTAGTGTGCTTAGGTGCTTGCTTTTCTTCTTGAATTGGTCCGATGAAGATGAGTGCTAATTCCTTTGCTTGATTTACAGATTTGCGTGCTTGTCTACAACTCAACATCAAATTATGTGGTGTTTGTTGTGTACTTCTGATTATGAATGCTTTATTATCTTTGTGCAAAGTGTATGTATTTTTGTACCCATCATGTATAGACCTCCTATCGTATTGATAGGGTCTTCCAAGCAACAAGCCACAACAATCCATTGGAGTTACATCGCACACAACCGAGTCCACAAAAGAAGGACTGAAAGCAAAATTCACAGTGCAAGTGTGTGTGATGTCGGATGTAATCCCATTGTCCTTCCATCCCAAAGGATAAGGATGAGGATGGGGATTCATCGGTAACTTCAGTTTGTCAACAACGGACCTCGCAATTAGATTTTTTTGTGAGCCGCTATCGATTATACAATCAACCATAAAGGTGTCACTGAGATGGACCGTAGTCACAAACAAATTCTCGTGATCACCTTGTGAAGTATTCATAAGGGTCAATTTGTTTAACCCTGCCAATTCCTTATAAGACTTACATTCCCCTGTAGCCTCAATGGGATTTTCTTGTGAATCCTCATTGGAAGGCTTTACAACTAGGGATTGTTTCTTCACATTTTGCAACTTAAAACACCTCTTTTGAGTATGCCCTGGCTTTTTACAATAATTACAAATCAAAGGTGATTTAGAAGAAGAAGATTTTTGTGAAGAAGAAGGGGAAGATGAAGAAGAGGGAGAAGGAGAAGAAGAAGATTTAGCTCCCTTGGAAGGTTGTGGAGAAGCCTTCTGATTTCCTCCCGACGTAGAAGAGCGAGTCCCACGCGATTGCTCCCTCATTTCCTCCTAAGCAAGAAGGGCTTGATTGAAAGCCATGTCAATGTTAACAATCAACTTGTATTTCATATTCCTGTAAATGGGCTCCTACAAACCACTTTTGAATTTTTTAACAAGTTGTGCTGCATTATCCTGTATAGAATTCAAAATCCGCAACTTGCTAAATTGAAAAATATAATCATGAACAGTCATATTTGAGGTTTGTCAAAGACGAAGCCACTTGATCTCAAGGTTAGTGGCATAGTTTGAAGGATAAAAATTATTCTTCAATACTCTTTGCAATTCATCCCACATGTCAATGGTATTTTGGTTCCGTTGTCGATCAGTGACAAGGACCTTAGCAATGCCAGAAAGTTTCAACTTGGCAAAGTTAACCTCTTGATCCTTTGTGAGCTTGATATACTAAAACCAACTGTCCATGTCCAAAATCCAACTATTGAGGACTTCGAGATCTCGTGAACCAGTGTAAATCGGAACCTCACACTGTTGTTGCACTTCATTAGACGTAACCTTATCAGCCAACACGCTGACAAGTTGAGTTACTTGAGCCAATTTATCGGCTAATTCGAAAGCCATTTGACCCCGAGTGATCGCCAGCAAAATGTGTCACAAAAACACAATTACAAAAATGTGCAAAAATAAATGTGCCCAAATTAATTTGCAAAATGTGCAAATTTACAATATAGAAGGGGCAAAATTAATATTTGCACAATGTCTTTCAAAATTTGACTTTGTATGAAAGACAAAAAGTTACTTTTTTTTTTAAATTAAATATCTTTTTGTTTTTTTTTGTTTAAAGAAATAATTGACGGTTTGCTTGCCTAATCAAAAGGGAAACTTAAACCACTGGTGGATTGCGAGTCCAACCGATGAAGTCTCGTCCACCGGAGCGACACGCTTGGAAATCACCGTGATAGAATCAACACGGATCAAGACAAACAACTGGAAACAAAATGCGCAACCATCATCGCAGCTGGAGTCTTGCACCATGAAATCAAGATCGAGCAGCTGCGTCCTCGCCCAACATGCAAAAAAAAAGGAGCAAGAACAGGGTGCTGTCACGCGGGTCGAGGGAAATAGAATTTTCTCTACTACAAAAAATTCAGAAGGGCATGGCACCGGTGACCTCGCAGGGAAAAGTTGAGTTGTTTATAGCATCGATAGGGAACATAGCATGTAGGCCAAAATTTGACAAGGTAAAATGTGAGGTGAGTTTGGTTTCCCAGAGGGTTTCTCCGTCTGCATGCCACACACAGAAGAAAATGACAACGTCGACGCTCACAGTGGCCAAGAAAATGGTTTTTGGCATGCGGCTCATTCACTGCACATAATTAGGGACCAAGACAGTCGAGGAGATAGGTAGCAGATTTTTGGGAACCGCCTTCGTATAACAAAAACTTGTTGTCGAAGGTCGACCCTATCAAAATTTTGGCGAGCACGTGCGTCCAATGATTGACGGACACAAAACACTGCAATAGCCGAACACTGTCGCGTGGTTCCAAGGTAGATCTAGCAGTGCTAGACTACCAAATTTGTGGATCGGCCATGCTGACAGCAGTGATGGCAGCAACCAGATAGGGACAGAGGTCAGTGAAAACAAAGCCCTGTTGGATCAGGCTATTCATCGCAGAAGTGGGCATCTGGTGGGTCTACGCCAATCGCAGACGTGCGGCCAGGAATGGACGTCCAAAAGTGATGGAAAACACAGTCCATAAAAGATCCACCGCTTGCATTACGTTTACAGCCAAAAATAGCTGCAGCGGGACGATCGTGAAAAAGTGACAAAAAGTTGCAGATTACACCTGCGTGCAGACTATCAAAAAGCGGTCAGACTGGAAAATTCCTGTCACGGACAAATGGGCGTCGATCACAATTTTTTTTTTTAATATAGTGGCCTCTCGTGCAACTGCGGACGTTGAAAACAAAATGACACTGCAATGATTAAAATTGACAATAATTTAATCAACAATAAAAATTGCTTGTAATTTTTCTGCAATATTGGCAGCAAAAATTTTTGCAATTTTTCTGAGCTTCACACTGGAATGAAGGTGGTGACAAACTTCAAACCACCCTATGGAGAACGGAAATTACCCAAATCCTCCACAAAAATCCTTCGCTCTGATACCAATGATATGGAAATTGAAGCTGACTTTATTAATAAAATTAAAGGGCTTAAATAAGCCTAAAACAAACAAACATAATCTTGGAAATCTGCAACTACTCCAAGGATTATGTACACAAAATACACAAGGGCTAAAATGAAAGCTCAAAAATAACAAAAAATAAAACACCTAGACTAGACTATTCAATGGAGGTTATCAAAACAACTCACGTTGATTATTCAACTAAAGCCTAATTATTATTTCCTAGGTCTAGAACATCATTCCTCATCACAACACCTCATTCATTAACCTCATGACTGTACTAGGTGCATTGGTTAAACTAAACGACATGACCAACCACTCGTACAAACCCTCTTTGGTTTTGAAAGTAGTCTTCCACTCATCACCTTCTCTGATGTGAATCTGATGATACCCACTCTTTAAACCAATCTTTGTGAAGTATTTCGCTCCACTCAAACAGTCCATTATATCGTCCATTCTAGGTAATGGAAATCTATACTTAATGGTAATATTATTTATGGTTCTAGAATCAGTACACATTCTCCATTCTCCATCCTTCTTCGATGCTAGTACTGTAGGTACTACACAGGGACTCAAAATTTCTCTAATCAATCCTTTCCTCAACAATTCTTGAACCTGTCTGTTCAACTCCTCGTTCTCCATGGGGGACATTCTATGGGCTTCTTTATTGGGTAAACTGGCCCCTGGAATCAAGTCAATTTGATGGCTAATATTTCTCACTGGTGGCAAGCCCTTAGGCACATTATCAGACACAATATCATGAAATTATTCTAATAGAATTTCAACCTCTACTGGAATATCCATACATTGTTCCTTCTTAACAATAGGAATTAATGCGTAACACATAGACTCCTTCTTCAAACCATCCAAAAATTTTCTACCATCTACCAGAAAAATTCTTGCACTACTACATACCTTTTCATCCACTTCCCTCGATGGCTTCAACTTGTGATGCCTTCCACCTTTGGTCAGAGAGTAAGTATTCACATGTCCATCATGCACCGTGCGTCTGTCAAATTGCCATGGCCTCCCCAACAACAAATGACAAGCATCCATAGGCAAAACATCACATAGAACCTCATCTTGATAAGTTCCAATATGAAATTTAACCAAACACTGCTCACTGACTAATGCCCTCTGATATTTTTGCAACCATGCAATCCGATATGGATGCGGGTGCGCCCTCTTCTCCAGTTTTAGCTTAGTTACCATTTCTCTTAAAACCAAATTGTCTGTGCTACCATTATCTATGATAACATTATAGGTCTTACCTGCACATTTGCATCTCATGTGAAATAAGCTCTTCCTTTGATCCACATATTTCCCTCCATTCATCAATGCTCTTCTTGTCATCAACACTTCTCCTTCTTCTGCTTCTTCAGAATGTTCAGACTCAGCACCTTCATCTGCTAGAACAGCTCTGGCATGATCCTCAGGTCACTTATTCGTCCTCTCTTGGTATTGGGGACACTCATATGCTCGATGTCCCTCTTCTCCACAATGGAAATAGGTTCCATGAAATCCACCTCTTCCATACCCACGTCCAGATCTACCTCTTCCCCTTTGGTAACCGTTGTTCTGATTAGGGGGGCGATAAGTATTCTCATATTTCTGATCCTGGTTAGTACTTTTTTCACCAGTCTTATTACGATCATCATATTTTCCTCCACTGGTCCTTCCACCAGTTCTTCCACCTCGACCTCTTCCTCTTTGTTTGCCTTCAAATCTTCTATTCAGCTTCTCTTCAACCTTCAAGGCAAACTAATATGTATCCTCAATGGTGGTAATTCTGACCAAACTGAGTTCTTCTTGGATAATCATTCTTAACCCATTTATGTAACGAGCTACTTTCTCCTTACTATCCTCTGAATTTCTAGATCTTATTAAAATCTGGTAAAACTCCTCGGTATATTCCTTGACAGATTTGCTTGACTGTCTCAAGCTCTGCATTTTCCTCAATAGCTCTAATTCGTAATCTGCAGGAATAAACTGCCTCTTCAACTTCTCAATCATTCGGTCCCATCTGGTTATCCTTTCCTTTCCTATCTTATTTCTTTCTAGTTGTACTTCTTTCCACCATATGCTAGCATGGCCTTTCAACTTTGTTTTTGCCAATTTGATCCGATCTAGATCTACAACCTCCTCATACTAAAAATACTCCTCCATATCATTGATCCAATCAATCAACTCTTTTGGATTGAGTTTCCTAGAGTACGTGGAGACATCAAAATTTGGCTTCTTCCTAATCTGAGTTGTGGCCTTAACTAATCCGACTTCTGTAGGATTCATTGCTTCCTCTTCCTCTGATGGATTATCAACCTCCCAAGCTTCATCTTCATTGTGATCTTCTCCCCTTGGCTCAACCCCTCTTCGCAATTCCTCTTGCAGGGCTTGCACTTGCCTCTGCAAAGCTCTAAAATCTTCTTCAGGTACCACATTCCTTCCACCACCATGGTTTCTTCATGGAGGCATTCTTCCACACTCTCTTCTCACACCCCTTCCACAGATCTTGGTGCAAACTGCCTCACTTTCGACGATCTGCTCACACACTCAAGAACTCCTACTCTGATACCACTTGATTGAGAGACAATTCGCTCACGCCAATTCTATACTCACATTCAACAAATTAGAGAAATATTACAGTCATGGCAACAGTCTGCCAAATAAACTCTTTTATCCCAAAAGATAGTTTTTGTTACAACATCTTCTGTCTAGAAGAAAAATAGCCTAACAGGTCCATAATGGCTTCTTGCCTTCACGTCTGCAACTCTGCCTTCACAATTTTTTGACCCCCCTCCATGTCTTTGCTTCGCCCTTTTAAAATCTCTGGCGTGACTCTCCGTTTCCCTTTTTTGACCCTTCATTTCAATTCCTGCGCCTCTTTGGTGTCTTGGCTTTCGAAACGTCTTCCTTTCGATGCTTGGTCTTCATTTGCTTTCATTGCACCTTGGTACCACGTGCTCGTCTAGTGCTACCACTGTAGACTCTGTCCGCTTGTCAACCCATGATGACATTCGGGATACCCATCGCTCGATGATTCCCTCTGTAACGGTCCCTGTAACTGCCTGCCTTTTCCTTTTGTTTGGTCGTGAAAACGCGACATGTCACGATATCGTGACATTTTTGCTTCACTGTCTTCCAGCCCCTTATGAGTCGCGAAAACGTGACATGTCACGATATCGTGACACTTTTTGCCTTCTGCCTTCCTGCCCTTTGCAAGTCATGAAAATGTGACATGTCGCGATATCATGACACTTTTTACTTTCTACCTTTCTGCCCTTTGCGAGTCACGAAAACGTGACATGTCACGATATCGTGACACTTTTTCTCACCTGTGCCTTCCCTCACCTGTTGGTCGCGATAATGTGACATGTCACGATATCATGACAAATTTCACTCCTGTGCCTTCCCATGCCTTTTGGTCGCAAAAATGCGACATGTCGCGATATCGCGACACTTGTTCTCCCTTGCGCTTTCTTTCATCCTTTGGTCGCAAAAATGTGACATGTTGCGATATCGCGACATCTTTCCCTTTTGGCTCCTCTTCCTCCTTTTCGGTAGCAAAATCGTGACATGTCGCGATATCGCAACATCTTTCCTTTCTGCCTCCTCCACGCCTCTCGGGTCGCGAAATCGTGACATTGTCGCGATATCGCGACAACTTGGCTTTATGCTTTCCTTCTCCATTTTGGGTCGCAAAACCGTGACATGTCACGATATCATGACAATTTCCTTCCTTGCTTTCTTTCTGCTCCTTCGGTCACGATTTCATGACATGTCGCTAAATCACAACATTTTCTCCTCTGGCCTTTCATGTCTTCCTTCAATCGCGATTTCGTGACATGTCGCGAAATCGTGACATTTTTGCTCCGTGCCTTCTCTCTCCTTCCTGAGTCACAAAAATGCGATATGTCGTGACACTTTTCCCTATCGCGATATCGCGACACTTTTCCCTATCGCGATATCGCGACATCAAGGCACACTAAGATTTTTTTTTTTTTTTTTTTACTGATGCAAGATTGCTCTGCTGCCACTGGATGCTCCTGCATCAGTTAAACAATCCTTTTGTTGAAAAGGGTTAAAAGCAAAGGTCAAGCAATGGGTAGCAGAGTGTGAAGTGTGCCAACGCAATAAGGGAGAAACAGTCAAGTCACCAGGTTTTCTTCAACCATACCTATTCCATATCGTCAGTGGGAATATATTTCCATGGATTTTATTAAAGGTTTTCCTAAGTCAGAAGGTAAAATAGTAATTTTTGTGGTAGTTGATCGCATTTTAAAATACACTCATTTTTAGGCCTTACAACATCCATTTTCAGCAAGCAAAGTGGCCAAGGTATTTATGAATTCAATTTTTAAATTGCATGGAATGCCCAAAAATATTGTAAGTGATCGAGATCCCATTTTTACTAGCAAATTTTGGAAAGAATTTTTTCAACTTAATGGTACCAAATTAAACATGTCTTCTGCATACCATCCACATACATATGGTCAAACAAAGGTAGTTAACAAATGTTTGGGTACTTACTTGAGATATTTTGTACAAGATTAACAATATCAATAGAGTTAGCAGCTATTATTAGCAGAATTATGGTACAACACTTCTTACCATTTCCATCAAGATGTCTCTTTTTGAAGCATTGTATGGAACTAAACCACCAATAGTATTAGATTATGTACCAGGTTCCTCCAAAGTGGCCCAAGTAGATGATTGGCTTTAGTAGCGGCAATCGATGCTCACTATTTTGAAAGATAATTTTGTCCAATCACAAAATAGTATGAAGTAGTAGAAAGACATGTATCATTCAAAAAGAGCATTCAATGTGGGTGATATGGTGTTTTTACATTTACAACCCTATAAATAATTGTCTCTAAAGATAAAATCAAGTGAAAAATTGGCTCCATGATTTTATGGGCCTTATCGAATTGTGCGTCGCATTGGGGAAGTAGCATATCAACTAGATTTACCTTAATCCTCACGCATACACCTAGTGTTTCATGTCTCCTATCTCAAGAAGGTGATTTTCCAGAGAGTATGATCTCAGTTAGAATTACCAATTTTGGATTAAAAAGGGTGTATATATCTCTAGCTAGAAGCAGTGGTACAAACCAGAACACGTAGACTAAGATCTCGTCACATCTAAGAGTTCTTCATAAAGTGGTAGGACTTACCCGAAGAAGATGCAACCTGGTAATCTAAAAGTATTTTCCAGTCATTTCCATATTTGAGGACAAAGCTTTCCGAGGAGGGGAGTCATGCTACATACCAAACATAGCCACGTCGGCTATGTTTTCCAAATGAATTTATTTTGTATATAACTAGGTTGAATTTAATTTTTATGAATCATTTATCATATTTCATTTTATTATTTTCATCTACGGTATTCACACTTGGCCTTTAAGGCGGGGATGTGCCCTCCCTGAGTGGCAAACTATTCATTGAAATATTGATTTAATTTCTTATATCCAAATTTTTGCATGCATATGTTTTATTGGTTTTTTGAGATTTGTATTCAGCTTATAATAATATAACTATTAATAATAGAGAGAGAGGTTTGTTACTCTCCATAGGAGAACCCTAAAAAGAATAAAAAATGGATATGCTAAGAGATCCTAATCCTGCTCCAAAAAGTCCATCCTAGAAACAAGCCCAAAATTTGTGTAGATGTTGATGGCTCACTGGATTTTGATATATGGCTAAAATATTTGAGGATAATATTGTTAAAAATATATTAGCTTCCCATTTACATTGCTAATAGGTTCCATTGTAACTATTAGAGTTGCTATGCTACAATAACTATGATTATTACTTCATTTGGTAATTTTTAAGATTCACCTAGGTAGATTTTATTTACCTCATGGTAAATAGTAGTTTGTTACTTTTGTACTATTAAATTTTAACCTGGATATTTATCTTGGTTAGTAGGTTAGTTATCATATTTATTTTGACTACGTAATTAGGTTATTTTTTAGCTACCTTTAGGGTGGGACTTCCTATTATGTTTTTGTTAGCGTGATTAGATCATAGGCTATTCATAGCCTATGTACAATGTTATTTATACTCCTTGATTATTAATAAATTTCTAATGCTTCTGCACCAATTTATTACAATGGTATCAGAGTGCAATACTTGGGCAAGAGAGAGCATAATAGAGGAGTGAGCAAGATGGAATTGTTTTTTTCATTTCATAACAAGCAAGGCGAAATATTATTTTTCATTTCGTAATACAAGCAAGGAAAATTATTTTATTTTCTTTTTATACTTCATTTTTGTTCTTTGAAGGCACAAAAATATAGGTCAAAGGGCATATAAATTTTTTTCCATAAAATATTTGATATTTTTTAAGGTGCTCATTTGATCCCCCTCTTTGGCCTGATAGCGTTGACAGTTCACAGGCCTGAAAGTGTTGACAATCGATAGCTTGTAAGGCTGCTATTGTCACCTTCAACAATCCCAAGGCACTAAACCTGATGACTCCTAAATAGTGGGCACATTGACCACAATGCAACGAACATGTTTACGAGGAGCAGTGGAGAGGCCACTGATGGAAGGAGTTCTGATGTTGATGCATTGAAGGCACCCTGACCCCTAGCAACCACTAACACAGTGCAGATCAAATTAATGAGTGCTGACATCATTAAATCGGGCATATCCCATGGTCAAAACTGAGTCACTGCACCCCTGACAACCACTAATGTGGTACAAATCATGGTGGAATATGACAGGCATAGTGCACACGATCCAAAGCTGATGTGGTGGCCTAACTGGGTGAAGTTGATGCAAACAACACCAGTATAAATCCTGAAGCATCTGATGTGGCTCTTCTTTTGACCTGGACCAGCATGAACTCCAAGGCTAACTAGATAGCCATGTGGTAGATTTCAATGCTAACTAGGTGGACACCTAGCAGATGATGTGGCATGAAGATCCTACTAATGTGGCGATGGATATGCATCCCAAGGTAGATATGTGGAGATTCATTGTGTTGATGTGGCGTGTGTTGATAGGCTGGTGACATAGTGGGAGTTGATAGGTTGGTGACATGTTGATTTATTCTTGATCCACATGGCACGTACAAATACCTCTATATTTGGTAGCACAACACTGCATGGTTGGCCGATTTATCGAAGGAAATCGATAAACCTTCGATGTGTTTGTGTATTTAAAGAGAGGAAATGTACCCACAATGTGCATGTGGGAAAATAGTCCCGTAGTTTCTTTTTTTTCACTTCCTTGGTAGGGAAGTAGATAAAACTAGGAATATGAACATTTTTTCACATCCAGCCCACCAGCTAGGCTGGTAGCCAAACCAATGCTAAGGTGTTTCCCAATGGGAAATCAGGGGATCCACTCTCATCAAGGGTCAAAAACTTCAATATTTTGCTAAAGAAGGTCATAGATGCTTTTCAAAAGGTTATATATATATATAATTTTTAAATATTTTTATTAATAATTTAATAAATGTTTTAAATAAATCAAAATTTTCTTATAAAATTAGTTGATTTTCTTAAAACTTTATTTATTATTAATTAAATTATAATTAAACTTATTAAAATTTTGCACTAACATTTAAAAAAAAAGGGGGTGGACTTATTTTTTTGCAACTTTCATACAAAAGAGTGTTTTTTTGTTTTTCTCCAAGAGGGGAATATAAGGCAAATAAATAGCATTTTTTTTACAAATTAGGGAGCCCTAAAATCTTATCAGACCTTGTTAATTTTGCAACCAACAAAGGATCAAACTTGAATTCTTTTTTGCCAAATTGTAACACAAGGAGACACAAAATTTTGTAAAATTCAAATGTAAAGTGTGCATTTTTTTTCTCCAAGGGGGATATAAAGACAAGAAATTGCACAATTTATTTTTGCAAAACTATTGACCTGCTCCTCACAAGCTCATGGTGAGAAGAGATTGAAGACCTTAGGCAGTAAAACCACGTCGTGTGTCGACTAGTTCTGGAAGCCTTTCAAACATGGGTCATGTGTCGACTTGACTTGAAAGAAGTGCTACATTGTTCATTTTGCAAATCAAAAGGGGGAAGACAAGAAATTATATTTCTTTGCAAAATTATAACACAAAGTGAGGAGCACTTACAAATAAAACTTGTTAATTTTGCAACACAAAAAGGAAAGACAATTGTTTTATGCCACATACTTTGAAAAATGACAAACAAGAGGAGACATAACATATCAAAATTTTGCATAACACAAATCCAAATTTTTTTGCAAAATTTGGTAATAAGGTGCAGTTGTTATTTTACTCGACAACTTTATTGCAAATTGGAAAATTAGGTGTATTTTTGGTTGCATCCGACACCTAAGTGATAATAATTTTGTGGGCACTCTTTGATTGATTATTGCATTTAATTTCTTGTTCCTTTCAATTATAAGTCATCAAAATCAAGAGCATTCAAAACCCCAAATTTTCACAATAAATTGTGTAATTCATTTGCACAAGTATAAGCCATTTGTAAAATTGATATTCTCTTCTTACAAACCCTAAAAATTCACTCTTATTTGTTTGGCTCAATATCCTCAAACTAATTATTCCTCTTTAGAAGGATTTTCAGGAAGGTGCCATTAAATATCTTTTTGAGTGAATTCTCATTCACTTATTATTTTTTTGGATTAAATATCCTCAAATTGGCCATATTTCTTCAAAGATATTTTTTAGGAAGGTGCCATTAAATACCAATTAAGAGTGAAAGAAAAGTCATCTTAGTGCAAATTCTAGAACCTTCATCATGACAACTATCAAAAAATACCTAAATGATACAAAATTGCTTAAAGGTCCTAACTATTTAACATGGAAAACTAAGATGAAAGCCATACTTACTATAGAGGAAATGTGGGATTTAGTGGATGGTACTGAAACAAGACCCACATCAATAGGAGCAGATAGAAAAGCATGGGACAAAAATAAAAATCGTCTTCTCATGTTGATTCTCCTAGCTACTACTTATGAGATCTAGCCTCACATAAGTGAAACTAAAAATGGTAAAGATGCATGGAATGTACTTTGTACCATTTTTGAAGGTAAGAATCAATAGACTATTCTAAACCTTCAAACACAACTTCATACACTCCATATGAAGTCAGGAGAATCAGTAGAACTATTCCTCTAGAAAGTGGTAGAACTAAAGTAAAAAATGAATGCTTTAGGAGCAAAAGTAGAAGATACTATCTTGAATTTAGTAATATTGAGGGCTCTTCCATAATACTAAAATATGTTAATAACATTCCTTAATGTATCTCAAGGAATAGTAAACTTTGTGGAGTTAGTCAATTTGCTTCAAACAAAGGAATCAAATCAAATCCAAAGCGGTGAAGTGACAAACAATGTACTTTACTTGAACAATCAAGGTGAAAATAAGAAAGGAAACTTTCAAAAGAGAGGATCATCTTCAAAAGTTAAGGGAAAGCAGCCTCAATATAAGTCTTGCACCACTTGTAAAAAGGACAACCATGACAAAAATTGGTGTTGGTTTAAAAACAAGCAAAACAAAAATGGTAAAGGCACATAACAAAGAGGTAATGTTGCTAGTGAAGTGTCTGATTCTAATTCTGATTCTATTTCAAAAGGAGCATACAAAGTGCTCGTGACTAAGATAATATTGTAAAGAGAAACAAATTTGTCACCTTAGGCAAGCACCATTTAAACTCTCTTCATAGGCTTCATAAATAGCATAAGTTTTTGTTTGAAGTACTTACAATAAAGGGGTGATTGTACCTCTTTTAGGCTTCATAAATAGCAAACTCTTTTTGTTTGAAGTACTTGTAACAAAAGGGGAGAATTTTCTAGTGTAAAATTTGCCTAGGAGGAAATATTTGTAAAAAGCTTTAACAAGCTTCATGAGTTGCAGATCTTTTGCAATTAAGGGGGGATAAACATTTGTTTTCCTATATTCACACTTTTTTTGTAAAAATAGAGGAAGACTTATAAGGGTGCATTTTCGATGGAGATCGATACCTTAGTCACACTTCTTGCAAAAATTCTATAACAACATGTTTTGCAACAAGGGGGGAAACTTATAAGGGTGCATTTTCGACAGTGATCGAAACCTTAGCTACTTTATCAAAACTTTTACAAAATAATATTGTAACTGAATGAGCCTCGTATGTAGTAATCTACTCTAATACACCTAGTAGATGGAGTGACTAGTTACCCATGCAATCCAGTTGGATGATAATATTACAATAAGGACATTAGTTGATGTGAAGACAAAGTGAGGAATGATCCACTTTTTGATGTAATAAGGGGGAATGTTAGAGTTACTATGCTACAATAACTATGATTATTACCTCATTTGGTAATTTGTAAGATTCATCTAGGTAGATTTAATTTACCTCATGGTAAATAGTAGTTTGTTACTTTTTTACTATTTACTTTTAACCTAGATATTTATCTTGGTTAGTAGGTTAGTTATCGTAGTCAATTTGACTACGTAATTAGGTTAGTTGTTAGCTACCTTTAGGGTGGGACTTCCAATTACACATTTTTTAGCATGATTAGCTTATAGGCTATTCATAGCCTATGTCAAATATTATTTATACTTCTAATAAATTTTTAATGCTTTTGCACCATTTTATTACATTGGTATCAGAGTGCAATACTTAGGTAAGGGAGAGCAAAGCAGAGGAGCGATTAAGATGAAATTATTTTTTTAATTTCATAATGAGCAAGGCAAAATATTATTCTTCATTTGGTAATACAAGCAAGGTGAATTATTTTCATTTTGTTTTGTAATTAATTTTCATTCTTTGAAGGTACAAAAATCTAGGTCAAAGGGCATAGAAATTTTGTTTTCACAAAATCTCTGATATTTTTTGAAGGTGCTCATTTGATCCACCTCTTTGGCCTGACAAAAATGATAGTCCATAGGCCTGATAGTGCTGATAGTCAATAGCCTGCGAGTCTACTGTTGTCACCTCCAACAATCTCGGGGTACTAAACCTTGAGGACCCTTGAATAGTGGGTGCATTGACCGCAGTGCTATGAACTCATTTATGGAGAGTGGTGGAGAGGCCCCTGATGGGAGGAGTTATAATGTTGGTGCACTGAAAGCATCTCGATTCCTAACAACCACTAACACAACACATATCTAATCGATGAGCGCTAACATCGTTGAACCACACACATCCCACGGTGGAATCTTATAATCACTACACCCCTGACGATTATGTATGTGGCACAAATTTTAGTAGAATATGATAGGCACAGTGCACATGATCCGAAGCTGATGTGGTGGCCTAGCTAGGTGAAGTTGACTCAAAAAACACCAACATGTATCCTGAAGCATCTAACTTGGCTCATCTGCTAACTGGACCAACATGAATTCCAAGGCTAACTAGGTAGCCACATGGTAGATTCCAAGGCTAACTAGGTGGACACCTGATAGATGACATGGCATGAAGACCCTGTTGATGTGGTGGTGGGCATTCATCCCAAGGTAGACATGTGGAGATCCGTTGTGTTGATGTGACGTGCATTGATAGGCTAGTGATGTGGTATGATTTTATAGGTCGGTGATATGTTGATTTATTCTTGGTCCACATGGCATGTACAAATACCTCTATCTTTGGTAGCAAAACACTATGTAATTGGTCAATTTCCCGAAGACAATCGATAAACCTTCGACGTGTTTATGTATTTAAAGAGAGGAAATGCACCCACAAGGTGCATGTGGGACAGTAGTCCCATAGTTTATTTTTTTGCTTCCTTGACAAGGAAGGAAATAAAACTAGAAATGTGAACGTTTGTTCATGTCCAACCCACTAGCTGGGCTAGTAGCCAAATCAATGCTAAGGCATTGCCTGACGGGGAGTCGGGGGTCAAAAACTTCAATATTTTGCTAAGAAGGCTGCAAATGCTTTTCAAAAGGTAATGTATATATATATATATATTTGTTTTGTAATTTTTTAATATTTTTAATAATAATATAATAAATTTTTTAAATAAATCAAATTTTTATTATAAAATTAATTGATTTTCTTAAAAAATTATTTATTATTAATTAAATTATAATTAAACTTATTTTTTCTCCAATAGGGGAATATAAGGCAAAGAAGGGTCTTATTTTTTTGCAACTTTCATACAAAAAGTGTGTTTTATTTTTCTCCAAGAGGGGAATATAAGACAAATAAATAGCATTTCTTTTGCAAATTAGGGAGCCCTAAAATCTTCTCAAACCTTGTTAATTTTGCAACCAATAAAGGATCAAACTTGAATTCTTTTTTTCCAAATTGTAACACAAGGAGACACAAAATTTTGTAAAATTCAAAGGTAAAGTGTGCATTTATTTTTCTCCAAGGGGGATATAAAGACAAGAAATTACACATTTTATTTTTTGCAAACCTGTTGAGCCGCTGCTCGCAAGCTCGCGATGAGAAGATATTGAAAACCTTGGGTCCACTAAAACCACGTTGTGTGTCGACTAGTTATGGAAGCCTTTCAAACATGGGTCGTGTGTCAAATTGACTTGAAAGGAGTGCTACTTTATTAATTTTACAAATCAAAAGGTGGAAGACAAGAAATTATATTTCTTTGCAAAATTGTAACACAAAGTGAGGAGCACATACAAATCAAACTTGTTAATTTTGCAACACAAAAAGGAAATGCAATTGTTTTTATGCCACATACTTTGCAAAATTGACAAATAAGAGGAGACATAACATATCAATTTTTGCATAACAAATCCAAATTTTTATGCAAAAGTTGGTAATAAGGTGTATTTTTTATTTTACTTGACATTAGGTGCACTTTCGATTGCATCCGACACCTAAGTGATAATAATTTTGAGGGTATTACAATTATAAGTCATCAAAATCAAGAGCACTCAAAACCCCAAAATTTCATAATAAATTGTGCAATTCATTTGCACAAGTATAAGCCATTTGTAAAATTGATATTCTCTCCTTACAAACCCTGAAAATTCACTCTTATTTGTTTGGTTGAATATCCTCAAACTGATTATTCCTCTTCATAAGGATTTTTATGAAGGTGCCATTAAATATCTTTTGAGTGAATTCTCTTTCACTTCTTATTTGTTTGGCTTAAATATCCTCAAAATGATCATCTTTCTTCAAAGAGAGTTTTTAGGAAGGTGCCATTAAATCCAATTAAGAGTGAAAGAAAGATCATCATAGTGCAAATTCTAGAACCTTCATCATGACAACTATCAACAAATACCTAAATGATACATAATTGCTTAAAGGTCCTAACTATTGATCATGGAAAACTAAGATGAAATCCATACTTATTATAAAGGAAATGTGGGATTTAGTGGACGAAACTAAAATAAGACCCATATCAACAGGTGCAGATCAAAAAGCATGGGATAAAAATAACAATCGTCTTCTCATATTGATTCTCCTAGCTACTATTGATGAGATCCAGCCTCACATAAGTGAAGCTAAAAATAGTAAAGATGCATGGAATGCACTTTGTACTATTTTTGAAGGCAAGAATCAATAGACTATTCTAAACCTTCAAACACAACTTCATACACTCCATATGAAGTGAGGAGAATCAGTTGAACTATTCCTCTAGAGAGTGGTAGAACTAAAGTAAAAAATGAACGATATAGGAGCAAAAGTAGAAGATACCATATTAAATTCAATAATATTGAGGGTTATTCCAGAATTCTAAAATATGTTAATAACATCCCTTAATGTATCTCAAGGAAAAATCACCTTTGTGGAGTTAGTCAATTTGCTTCAAACAAAGGAAGCAAATCAACTCCAAAGCGATGAAGTGACAAAAATTGCACTTTACTTGAACAATCAGGGTGAAAAGAAGAAAGGAACATTTTAGAAGGGAGGATCATCTTAAAAAGGTAAGGGAAATAAACCTAAAAATAATTTTTGCACCACTTTTAAAAAGGACAACCATGACACCAATCGATGTTGGTTTAAAACAAGAAAAAGAAAAATGGAAAAGGCACATAACAAAGAGGTAATGTCGCTAGTGAAGTGTCTAATTTTGATTATGATTTTGGTTCAGAAAGAGCATACAAAGTGCTCATAGCTAAGATAATATTGTAAAGAGAAACAAATTTGTCACCTTAGGCAAGCACCATTTACACTCTCTTTTTAGGCTTCATAAATAACATAAGTTTTTTTTTGAAGTACTTGCAATAAAGGGGTGATTGTACCTCTTTTAGGCTTCATAAATAGCAAACTCTCTTTGTTTGAAGTACTTGTAATAAAAGGAGGAAGTTTCTAGTGTAAAATTTGCCTAGGAGAAAATATTTGTAAAAGGCCTTAAAAAGCTTAATGAGTTGCATATCTTTTGCAATTAAGGGGGGATAAATTTTTTTTTTCCTACATTTACATAATTTTTGTAAAAAGTGAGGAAGACTTATAAGGGTGCAATTTTGATAGAGATTGATATATTAGTCACACTTGTAGAAATTACATTACAACATGTTTTGCAACAAGGGGAGAAATTTATAAGGGTGTATTTTTGGTAGCGATCGACACCTTAGCTACCTTATCAAAACTTTTACAAAATTATATTGTAACCGAATGAACCTCGTATATAGTGATCTAATATAGTACACCTAGCGGTTACAGCAGCTGGTTACCCATGCAATCTGGTTGGATGACAAGATTACAATAAGGACATTTGTTGATGTGAAGACAAAGTGAGGAATGATCCACTTTTTTCTTAGAAGTAGCCAGAGCACTATGATAAAACAAGAACCAACAGATCAACATATTTTTCATTGTATTGGGGCAATTATATACATTACCCAAATAATGTAATAAGGGGGATGTTAGAGTTACTATGCTACAATAACTATGATTATTAACTCATTTTGTAATTTGTAAGATTCACCTAGGTAGATTTAATTTACCTCATGAGAAATAGTAGTTTGTTAATTTTTACTATTTACTTTTAACCTAGATATTATCTTGGTTAGTAGGTTAGTTATCGTAGTCATTTTGACTATGTAATTAGGTTAGTTGTTAGCTACCTTTAGGGTGAGACTTACTATTACATGTTTGTTAGCATGATTATCTCATAGGCTATTCATAGCCTATGCCAAATGTTATTTATACTCCTTGATTATTAATAAATTTCTAATGTTTTTGCACCAATTTATTACATTGGTATTAGAGTGTAATACTTGGGCAAGGGAAGGCGAAGTCAAGGGGCAAGCAATATGGAATTATTTTTTTCATTTCGTAATGAGCAAGGCTAAATATTATTTTTGTTTTATAATATGAGCTAGGCAAATTATTTTCTTTACATTTCTTACTTCATTTTTCGTTCTCTAAAGGCACAAAAATCTAGGTTGAAGGGCACAAAAAATCTATTTTCATGGAATATTTAACATTTTTTGAAGGCACTCATTTGATCCTCCTCTTTGGATTGATAGTGTTAACAGTCAGTAGGCCTGACGATGCTAACAGTCGACAACCTACAGGGCTGCTGCCATTGTTGGCAATTTGAGTTATTTTATGTTGTCATTGATGTCACATGGATCACATTTGAGTTTTGGTGGCAAAAGCACTTCATAAAAAATCATTTATGATATTTTGGAGAGCATGGATATATACAGGGTTTTTGTGAAAACCAAGGTAGGCAAAATAAAAGGTTTTATTTAAAACCATGGATGGCATATTTGAAATGGGTTTTTCTTAAAACCCAGGTTGGCTTTTCGTTTCATCGAAAAAGGTGCCCCGGTGATGGAGATATTTAATTTTAAATATTTAGTTTAAATTTTAAATTATTTAAAATTAAAATTTAAATTTTAAAATTAAATATATTAATTATAGCGCCAAAGTCTAAAGAAAGGAGGAAAGGATATATTAAAAATTATAGCACCAACGTCTAAAGAAATGAGGAAAGGCATATATATATATATATATATATATATATATATATATATATATATATATATATATATATATATATTTATTATATATATATATATATATGTCTATATATATATCCTTGCACTTATTTCGAATGCCTTCGATTGGGAACGAATTGCGAAAAGAGTGTGAAGCGTGATTTTGGTCTATTGAAAAATCATTCATGGAGTTTAATAAGATGCATAGGCACCTTTGGCCTAGTGGTTCGTGCGTTGTGTGTTACGCAGGAGGTCCTGCGATCGAGTCCCGCCATGGTTGTTTGCTTTGTTGAAGCACTCGAAGGGCGCAAAATTTTATGGTATTTGTTTTGGTTCGTGCCCCTTTGAACATGTGAGGGCATGTGGCCCAATGGCAGGTTGGCCGTGGTTAAGGCGCTGAGCAAGGAGGCGTCAAGAGATCGAATCCCATCAGGGACAGAGGCAAGTTAATATTTTTTATTATTATTTTATTTTTCTAAAGTTGCACTAGGAGAAATAAGGGTTGTGATGCACTTTAAGAAAAAGAGATATTTCTGGTGATTTTCTTTTTGGAAGTATATCATATTATATATCGTTGGAAATCTTATTTCGAGGGCTATTTGATTAACTTGCTTAGAGGGAGAAATAAGGTGTGTGTAAAGAGATATTTCTGATTTTGTAAAGGGGTTCAAAAGTGAAGGTTGCTTTGTTCTTTTTCAAAGGGGATTAATTCTTTCATGAGGGGACATGATGTATTTTATTGAGTAGGAGTAATAAGGTGTTATTTGGATATTATTGTTGTGTTATTAATCATGATCTCTAACCCTTATTGAAAGTTGAAAAAGAAATTTTTTGAGTGTGGCAGATTTAGTGGACAACTAATAAGGCATCAAAAAGGTATGAGCAATATTCTCCATTGACTTTGTTTATGGTGGTTGATTTCTGAAATATCATTGGAGAGAAAAGGATTGATTGTGGTTTCCTTTTTGAAAGTGGTTGGTTGAATGCTTCAAGGTTTTCTGGTTTGAGAGTTGTGTTTAAACCTTGTTTTATAAGCATTGTTGTTGAAGCCCATTGGTTGTGCAAAGAACTTGAATGTTAGAGAAGAACATGAGTATCATTGTTATGTGAGATTTGTGGTTGAGCATTGTTGGAAATATTTGAGTTGGTTGATACTTGCTTGGACTAGGGTTTGTGAGAAAGAGTTGTTCCTTGTGGTGATTGGTTGAGTAGAGTTGTTTGAGCCTAGTCAAGTGATTGAGTGAAGTGGTTGTTCAAGTTCCATGAAACAAACTATTCTATAATTCTGATTTGAGTTAAAGAGAATGAGATCATTGTGGATCATTGTTGTCATCCATTGTAGAGTGCATTGCCATTCATTGTTGAGTTCATCATTGAGCCTTGCCTTCATAGATTTGTGGATGATATTTGAGTGCTACTTGAGCATGATTGATTGAGCCTTTGAGAAGGCTTTTGGGATAGATTTTTGGATAGATTTGTGGTAGTTTTGTGTATGATTGATTGAGCCTTTGAGAAGGCTTTTGGGATAGATTTGTGGATAGATTTGTGACATGATTTGGAGGTTAAGTTCGGGAGCTTGTTGGATAGATTTGAGCAAGTTCTTGGTGAGTTGTTGTAGAGATTTGAGCAAGTTCTTGGTGAGTTGTGTAGAAGATTTTGAGCAAGTTCTTGGTGAGCTTGTTAGAGTATATTTTGAGAAAGTTCTTGGTGAGCTTGCTAGAGCATATTTTGAGCAAGTTCTTGGTGAGCTTGCTAGAGCAGATTTTGAGCAAGTTCTTAGGTGAGCTTGCTAGAGCAGATGAGAGATTTGAGCAAGTTCTTGGTGAGCTTGCTAGAAGATTTGAGAGTTCTTGGTGAGCTTGCTAGAGAATTTAGCAGTTTTGGTGAGCTTGCTAGAGTAGATTTAGTAATGGATTGCCTACTGAGAATATTCTTAGATTAGTGGATTGCCTACTAAGGATCAGATTGCCTTAAACAGTGGATTGCCTACTTGAGATCAGTGGATTGCCTAGCTTTGAGTAGATCAAAGTAATCATTTTTATTGGGATAAGGATCCTTATTTCTTTGTGAAATATTATAAGGATATTATCTTGTGGAGTACCCCACATTGGGGGAACCACGTTAAATCTTGTGTCTCAATTGTGTGTGGTGATTTGTGCTCTTGCTTACTATTGCTATCTATGTCATTAATGCACACTGCTATATTTGGTTATTGCAATTAAGGACACTAATTGATATTGGTTTGGAAAGAAAGTAAAAAGTGGGTGCTATACTGTTCACCCCCCTCTCAGTATAAGCTTGTGTTCTTCAATTGGTATCAGAGCGGGTTCCTTCGGAAAGGCTAACAACTTGAAGGTAGATTCTACTGGGTTATAGGATGGACAAATGGTATATTGATAGTGGGTGCTCTAGTCATATGACTTGGTATAAGGATAAGTTCATTTCTCTAAAAAGGAGAGGGAGTTTGGTGATATGTAGGGATGTGAGATTTGGTGATATGCTTCCAGCTAAAATCAAAGGGAGAGGAACTTTAAGTTTGGATGATGGAAAGACTACTACATAGGGTGTACTCTATGTTGAGGGTCTAAAACACAATCTACTGAGTGTAAGTCAGCTTTGTGATCGAGGGTACACAGTTATTTTTTCCTCTATAGGATGCAAAATCAGGGAAACAAAAATAGGGAAGCTTGTTGCAAATGCAGAAAGAACCAATAACAATCTCTACATGCTCAATGAAATAAAAAGGGAAAAATGTCTTCTATCTCAAGAAGAAGAAAGTTGGTTATGGCATAAAAGGTTGTGTCATTTGAACTTTGACAACATAGTAAGGATAAGCAACAAACAAATTGTCAGAGATCTACCAAAGATAAAAAGACCTTCAAATACAATTTGTGCATAGTGTCAGTATGGAAAGCAGACAAGATCAAGTTTCAAGGCAAAAGAATATTCCTCTTCCAAGGTTTTAGAATTGATTCATACTGATTTATGTGGTCCTATGAGAACCAAAAGTCTGCAAGGTGAAAGCTACTTCATGTTGTTCATAGATGATTATTCTAGAATGACTTGGGTTGTTTTTCTGAAAGAGAAATCAGAGGCATTTGAGCATTTCAAAGTATTCAAAGAAATGGTAGAAAATGAAATAGGAAAGAAGATCAAGTGTTTGCGATCAGATAGAGGAGGGGAATTCATCTCTACATAATTCATTGAGTTTTGTGTAGAACATGGAATCAAAAAAGAATACTCAATAGCCAGGACTCCTCAGCAAAATGGAGTAGTAGAAAGAAAGAATAGAACTCTTGAGAATATGGCCAGAGCAATGCTAAATGAATCAAGAATCTCATATGGGTTTTGGAAGGAAGCAATCAGTACAACAGTCTATGTTATGAATAGAGCTCAAGTTAGAACAAAGCAACATAAGACTCCATATGAGTTTTGGAAAGGAAGACCTCCCACGGTAAACTACTTTAAAATTTTTGGAAGTAAGTGTTATATCAAAAGAGAGGATAAGGACTTGGGCAAGTTTGATCCTAGATGCGATGAAGGTATTTTTCTTGGATACTCTACAAAGAGTAAGGCCTACAGATGCTACAATAAAAGAACACATACCATGGTGGAAAGTATAAATGTCAGAGTTGATGAAAGAATAGGAATAAATGAGCCATCTCAGGAAGATATTCTTGAAGAAGAAGAAAGTTGTCAGGAAGAAATGGGTGAAGATTCAGATGAAGAAGATTTGCAGAATATACCTTCCAAAACTTCATCAAGATATATTCAGAAAAATCATCAGGAGGACTTGATCATTGGCAGCCCTGATGTAAGACGGACAAGAAGAGGAATCATAGGCTCAACAGAACAAGCAAATGTTTCACTACTATCCAAGATAGAACCAAAGGATTTCAGAGAGGCAGAAAGTGATGAATGTTGGATTAAAGCAATGAAGGAAGAACTAGATCAGATTGAAAAAAGTAAGACTTGGGAATTAGTTCCAAGACCAAAGGGAAAAAATGTAATTGGTACTAAATGGGTCTACAGGAACAAACTGAATGAAGATGGTCAAGTCATCAGGAACAAGGCAAGATTGGTGTGTAAAGGATATGCACAAGTAGAAGGAATTGATTTTGATGAGACCTTTGCACCAGTTGCAATATTGGAAGCTATACGGATGTTTTTGGCACTTTCAAGCTACAGGAATTTCAAAGTATATCAGATGGATGTCAAATCAACATTTCTGAATGGTCATTTAGAAGAAGAAGTTTACATTGAACAACCAGATGGGTTTAATCAAGCAGATAAGCCAGATTATGTATGCAGATTGAAAAAGGCTCTTTATGGCTTAAAGCAAGCTCCTAGAGCATGGTATTCAAGACTGGATAAATATCTTCGAGAGCAAGGTTTCATAAAGGGAACAGTTGATAGCAATCTGTATATTAAAAATAAGGGAAATGATTTGATGATTGTGGAAGTTTATGTGGATGATATTATTTTTGGGGGTAGCAATGACAGAATGTGTCAAGAATTTGCAAGAAACATGACTAATGAGTTTGAAATGTCTATGCTTGGTGAATTAACCTTTTTCCTCGGATTACAGATTTCACAATTAGAAAAATGGGATATTTCTTTCACAAACAAAGTATATAAAGGAGATGTTGAAGAAATTCAAAATGGAAGATAGTAAGCCAGTTAGTACTCCAATGGTTATAGGGTGCAAATTAAGCAAAGATGATGAATCTCCTGATGCAAATCAAACTCTATACAGATCTATGATTGGTAGCCTATTATATGTTACAGCCACAAGACCAGATATAATACAGGTAGTTGGTTTAGTGGGAAGATTTCAAGCAGCTCCAAAAGAATCACATGTGACAACAGTGAAAAGAATACTCAGATATCTCAAAGGAACAATGGAGTATGGTCTATGGTATCCTAGAAGTAGTAAGTTCACTCTCACAACATACACAGATGCAGATTGGGCTAGGAAATATTGATGATAGAAAAAGCACAAGCGGAGGAGCATTCTTTCTTGGTGATTGCCTAGTTTCTTGGCTAAGTAAGAAACAACCATCAGTGTCACTTTCCACAATAGAGGTAGAATATATTGCAGTGGCAACATGTTGTTCACAGGTATTATGGATGAAACAGACTCTCAAATATTTTAGTATAGAACATGATCATCCCATTCCTATTCTATGTGATAATACTAGTGCTATAAGTATCTCGAAGAATCCAATAATGCATGCTAGAACAAAGCACATTCCAATCAAGTATCACTTTTTAAGAGAACAGGTTACAGAGCAACAAGTAAGATTGGAATATGTTCCTACAAAATATCATATTGCAGACATATTTACAAAACCATTACCGAGAGAAACGTTTGAGCATTTGAGAGAACATCTGGGAGTAAAAGTACTCCCACCCCAAAATTAATCACCTCAAGAGAGAAGGTGGTGAGGGGGCTAAGCTTAAGAGTCATATATTTTAGCCCCATAGGTGTCCCTTTTGCCATTGATGTCAAAGGGGGAGAGATTTGAGTAAGGGGGAGAGCATTGAGTTAGGGGAAGCAGCCTCCAAAGAGAGCATTGAGTTAGGGGGAGCAACCTCCATAGAGAGTATTGAGTCAGGGGGAGCAACTTTGATTCTCAGAGATGGTTTTTGCAATGATTGTGGTGATTTGCATTAGAGGTGTTGCCATCAATGACAAAGGGGGAGATTGTTGGAAATTTGAGTTATTTTATGTTGTCATTGATGTCACATGGATCACATTGAGTTTTGGTGGCAAAAGCACTTCATAAATAATCATTATAGATATTTTGGAGAGCATGGATATATACAGGGTTTTTGTGAAAACCAAGGCAGGCAAAATAAAAGGTTTTATTTAAAACCATGGATGGCAGATTTGAAATGGGTTTTTCTTAAAACCCATGTTGGCTTTTTGTTTCATCGAAAAATGTGCCCCGGTGATGGAGATATTTAATTTTAAATATTTAGTTTAAATTTTAAATTATTTAAAATTTAAATTTAAATTTTAAAATTAAAAATATTAATTATAGCATCGACGTCTAAATAAAGGAGGAAAGGCATATATATATATATATATACCAACAAAAGCTTCGATAAATCCTTGTCCTTGATTTTTGAATGCATTCGAATTGGTAATGTATTACGAAAAGAGGTGTGAAGTGTGGAGGGTACAAAATTTTGGTCTATTGAAGAATAATTCATGGAGGATAAAAAAATGCATAGGCACCTTTGGCCTAGTGGTTCGTGCATTGTGTATTAAGCAAGAGGTCCTGCGATCGAGTCTCGTCAGGGATGCTTGCTGTGTTGAAACGCTCGAAGCATTTTTGAGTTTTTGAAGGGTGTAGAATATTAAGGTATTTGTTTTGGTTCGTGCCCCTTTGAACACGTGAGGGCGTGTGGCCCAATGGTGGCTTGGCTATGGTTAAGGCGTTGAGCAAGGAGGCATCAAGAGATCGAATCCCATCAGGGACAGAGGCAAGTTAATATTTTTTTAATATTTTATTTTTCTAAAGTTGCCCTAGGAGAAATAAGGGTTATGATGCACTTTAAGAAAAAGAGAGATTTCTGGTGATTTTCCTTTTGGAAGTATATCATATTATATATCGTTGGAAAGATTATTTCGAGGGCTATTTGATTAACTTGCTTAGAGGGAGAAATAAGGTGTGTGTAAAGAGATATTTCTGATTTTGTAAAGAGGTTCAAAAGTGAAGGTTGCTTTGTTCTTTTTCAAAGATGATTAATTCTTTCATGAGGGGACATGATGTATTTTATTGAGTAGGAGTAATAAGGTGTTATTTGGATATTATTGTTGTGTTATTAATCATGATCTCTAACCCTTATTGAAAGTTGAAAAAGAAAGTTTGTTGAGTGTGGCAGATTTAGTGGACAACTAATAAGGCATCAAAAAGGTATGAGCAATATTCTCCATTGACTTTGTTTATGGTGGTTGATTTATGAAATATCATTGGAGAGAAAAGGATTGATTGTGGTTTCCTTTTTAAAAGTGGTTGGTTGAATGCTTCAAGGTTTTCTGGTTTGAGAGTTGTGTTTAAACCTTGTTTTATAAGCATTGTTGTTGAAGCCCATTGGTTGTGCAAATGAACTTGACTAGTTAGAGAACAACATGAGTATCATTGTTATGTGAGATTTGTGGTTGAGCATTGTTGGAAACATTTGAGTTGGTTGATACTTGCTTGGACTAGGGTTTGTGAGAAAGAGTTGTTCCTTGTTGTGATTGGTTGAGTAGAGTTGTTTGAGCCTAGTCAAGTGAATAAGGTTGTATTTTCAAGTTCCATGAAACAAACTATTCTATATTATGATTTGAGTTGAGATCATTGTGGATCATTGTTGTCATCCATTGTAGAGTGCATTGCCATTCATTGTTGAGTTCATCATTGAGCCTTGCCTTCATAGATTTGTGGATGAGATTTGAGTGCTACTTGAGCATGATTGATTGAGCCTTTGAGAAGGCTTTTGGGATAGATTTTTGGATATATTTGTGGTAGTTTTGTGTGATGATTGATTGAGCCTTTGAGAAGGCTTTTGGAATAGATTTGTGGATAGATTTGGAATTGTAGATTTGTGAGTTGAAGTTTGAGTTTGAGAAGTTTTGTGAGTTTGAAATTTGAGAAAGTTCTTGGTGAGATTGTTAGAGCATATTTTGAGCAAGTTCTTGGTGAGATTGTTAGAGAGAATTTGAGCAAGTTCTTGGTGAGATTGTTAGAGTATATTTTGAGCAAGTTCTTGGTGAGATTGTTAGAGCATATTTGAGTAGGTCTTGCTAGAGAATTGAGAGTTCTTGGTGAGCTTGCTAGAGCATATTTTGAGCAAGTTCTTGGTGAGCTTGCTAGAGTAGATTTGAGCAAGTTCTTGGTGAGCTTGCTAGAGCATATTTTGAGTAAGTTCTTGGTGAGCTTGTTGAGCAGATTGATGGCTTGTAAGAATGTGGATTGCCTACTGAAGCAGATCAGGATTGCCTACTAAGTAGATAGTGGATTGCTATGAGCAGATCAGGATTGCCTACTGAGTAGATCAATGGATTGCCTACCTAAGCAGATTAGTGGATTGCCTAGCTTTGAGTAGATC
This sequence comes from Wollemia nobilis, assembly GCA_028583015.1. Lineage (NCBI taxonomy): Eukaryota > Viridiplantae > Streptophyta > Pinopsida > Araucariales > Araucariaceae > Wollemia > Wollemia nobilis. The sequence continues at coordinate 23,285,269 of JAQPPZ010000541.1, read as the reverse complement.
AAAGTAATCATTTGTATTGGGATAAGGATCCTTATTTCTTTGTGAAATATTATAAGGATATTATCTTGTGGAGTACCCCACATTGGGGGAACCATGTTAAATCTTGTGTCTCAATTGTGTGTGGTGATTTGTGCTCTTGCTTACTATTGCTATCTATGTCATTAATGCACATTGCTATATTTGGATATTGTAATTAAGGACACTAATTGATATTGGTTTGGAAAGAAAGTAAAAAGTGGGTGCTATACTGTTCACCCCCCTCTCAGTATAAGCTTGTGTTCTTCAATTGGTATCAGAGCGGGTTCCTTCAAAAAGGCTAACAACTTGAGGGTAGATTCTACTGGGTTATAGGATGGACAAATGGTATATTGATAGTGGGTGCTCTAGTCATATGACTGGGTATAAGGATAAGTTCATTTCTCTAAAAGGGAACAACAATGGATCTATGAGATTTGGTGATAATGCTTCAACTAAAATCAAAGGGAGAGGAACTTTAAGTTTGGATGATGGAAAGACTACTACACAGGGTGTACTCTATGTTGAGGGTCTAAAACACAATCTACTAAGTGTAAGTCAGCTTTGTGATCGAGGGTACATAGTTATTTTTTCCTCTACAGGATGCAAAATCAGGGAAACAAAAATAGGGAAGCTTGTTGCAAATGCAGAAAGAACCAATAACAATCTCTACATGCTCAACGAAATAAAAAGGGAAAAATGTCTTCTATCTCAAGAAGAAGAAAGTTGGTTATGGCATAAAAGGTTGTGTCATTTGAACTTCGACAACATAGTAAGGATAAGCAACAAACAAATTGTCAGAGATCTACCAAAGATAAAAAGACCTTCAAATACAATTTGTGCACAGTGTCAGTATGGAAAGCAGACAAGATCAAGTTTCAAGGCAAAAGAATATTCCTCTTCCAAGGTTTTAGAATTGATTCATACTGATTTATGTGGTCCTATGAGAACCAAAAGTCTGCAAGGTGAAAGCTACTTCATGTTGTTCATAGATGATTATTCTAGAATGACTTGGGTTGTTTTTATGAAAGAGAAATCAGAGGCATTTGAGCATTTCAAAGTATTCAAAGAAATGGTAGAAAATGAAACAGGAAAGAAGATCAAGTGTTTACGATCATATAGAGGAGGGGAATTCATCTCTACAGAATTCATTGAGTTTTGTGCAGAACATGGAATCAAAAAAGAATACTCAGCAGCCAGGACTCCTCAACAAAATGGAGTAGTAGAAAGAAAGAATAGAACTCTTGAGAATATGGCCAGAGCAATGCTAAATGAATCAAGAATCTCAGATGGGTTTTGGAAGGAAGCAATCAGTACAACAATCTATGTTATGAATAGAGCTCAAGTTAGAACAAAGCAACATAAGACTCCATATGAGTTTTGGAAAGGAAGACCTCCCACGGTAAACTACTTCAAAAATTTTGGAAGTAAGTGTTATATCAAAAGAGAGGATAAGGACTTGGGCAAGTTTGATCCTAGATGCGATGAAGGTATTTTTCTTGGATACTCTACAAAGAGTAAGGCCTACAGATGCTACAATAAAAGAACACATACCATGGTGGAAAGTATAAATGTCAGAGTTGATGAAAGAACAAGAATAAATGAGCCATCTCAGGAAGATATTCTTGAAGAAGAAGAAAGTTGTCAGGAAGAAATGGGTGAAGATTCAGATGAAGAAGATTTGCAGAATATACCTTCCAAAACTTCATCAAGATATATTCAAAAAAATCATCCAGAGGACTTGATCATTGGCAGACCCTGATGTAAGATGGACAAGAAGAGGAATCATAGGCTCAAAAGAACAAGCAAATGTTTCACTACTATCCAAGATAGAACCAAAGGATTTCAGAGAGGCAAAAAATGATGAATGTTGGATTAAAGCAATGAAGGAAGAACTAGATCAGATTGAAAAAAGTAAGACTTGGGAATTAGTTCCAAGACCAAAGGGAAAAAATGTAATTGGTACTAAATGGGTCTACAGGAACAAACTGAATGAAGATGGTCAAGTCATCAAAAACAAGGCAAGATTGGTGTGTAAAGGATATGCACAAGTAGAAGGAATTGATTTTGATGAGACCTTTGCACCAGTTGCAATATTGGAAGCTATACGGATGTTTTTGGCACTTTCAAGCTATAGGAATTTCAAAGTATATCATATGGATGTCAAATCAGCATTTTTGAATGGTCATTTAGAAGAAGAAGTTTACATTGAACAACCAGATGGGTTTAATCAAGCAGATAAGCCAGATTATGTATGCAGATTGAAAAAGGCTCTTTATGGCTTAAAGCAAGCTCCTAGAGCATGGTATTCAAGACTGGATAAATATCTTCGAGAGCAAGGTTTCAGAAAGGGAACAATTGATAGCAATCTGTATATTAAAAATAAGGGAAATGATTTGATGATTGTGGAAGTTTATGTGGATGATATTATTTTTGGGGGTAGCAATGACAGAATGTGTCAAGAATTTGCAAGAAACATGACTAATGAGTTTGAAATGTCTATGCTTGGTGAATTAACCTTTTTCCTCGGATTACAGATCTCACAATTAGAAAAAGGGATATTTCTTTCACAAACAAAGTATATAAAGGAGATGTTGAAGAAATTCAAAATGGAAGATAGTAAGCCAGTTAGTACTCCAATGGTTACAGGGTGCAAATTAAGCAAAGATGATGAATCTCCTGATGCAAATCAAACTCTATACAGATCTATGATTGGTAGCCTGTTATATGTTACAACCACCAGACCAGATATAATACAGGCAGTTGGTTTAGTGGGAAGATTTCAAGCAGCTCCAAAAGAATCACATGTGACAGCAGTGAAAAGAATACTCAGATATCTCAAAGGAACAATGGAGTATGGTCTATGGTATCCTAGAAGCAGTAAGTTTACTCTCACAACATACACAGATGCAGATTGGGCATAGGAAATATTGATGATAGAAAAAGCACAAGCGGAGGAGCATTCTTTCTTGGTGATTGCCTAGTTTCTTGGCTAAGTAAGAAACAACCATCAGTGTCACTTTCCACAATAGAGGCAGAATATATTGCAGTGGAAGCATGTTGTTCATAGGTATTATGGATGAAACAGACTCTCAAATATTTTAGTATAGAACATGATCATCCCATTCCTATTCTGTGTGATAATACTAGTGCTATAAGTATCTCGAAGAATCCAGTAATGCATGCCAAACAAAGCACATTCCAATCAAGTATCACTTTTTAAGAGAACAGGTTACAGAGCAACAAGTAAGATTGGAATATGTTCCTACAAAAGATCAGATTGCAGACATATTTACAAAACCATTACCGAGAGAAATGTTTGAGCATTTGAGAGAACAGCTGGGAGTAAAAGTACTCCCACCCCAAAATTAATCACCTCAAGAGAGAAGGTGGTGAGGGGGCTAAGCTTAAGAGTCATATATTTTAGCCCCATAGGTGTCCCTTTTGCCATTGATGTCAAAGGGGGAGAGATTTGAGTAAGGGGAGAGCATTGAGTTAGGGGAAGCAGCCTCCAAAGAGAGCATTGAGTTAGGGGGAGCAACCTCCATAGAGAGTATTGAGTCAGGGGGAGCAACTTTGATTCTCAGAGATGGTTTTTGCAATGATTGTGATGATTTGCATTAGAGGTGTTGCCATCAATGACAAAGGGGGAGATTGTTGGCAATTTGAGTTATTTTATGTTGTCATTGATGTCACATGGATCACATTGAGTTTTGGTGGCAAAACACTTCATAAATAATCATTTATGATATTTTGGAGAGCATGGATATATACAGGTTTTTGTGAAAACCAAGGCAGGCAAAATAAAAGGTTTTATTTAAAACCATGGATGGCATATTTGAAATGGGTTTTTCTTAAAACCTATGTTGGCTTTTCGTTTCATCGAAAAATGTGCCCCGATGATGGAGATATTTAATTTTAAATATTTAGTTTAAATTTTAAATTATTTAAAATTTAAATTTAAATTTTAAAATTAAAAATAAAATTATAGCACCGACGTCTAAAGAAAGGAGGAAAGGCATATATTAAAAATAATAGTATCAATGTCTAAATAAATGAGGAAAGGCATATATATATATATATATATATATATGCCAACAAAATTTTACAGATATTAATTCCTTGTACTTGATTTTGAATGCATTCGAATTGATAACGTATGTGCAAAAATAGCGTGTTGTGAAGGGTGTAAGGGGGGGGGAAGGGTTTACAAAATTTTGGTCTATTGAAGAATCATTCACAGAGGATAACAAAATGCATAGGCACCTTTGGCCTAGTGGTTTGTACATTGTGTGTTACGTAGGAGGTCTTGCGATCGAGTCTCATCGTGGATGCTTGCTATGTTGAAACGCTCGAAGCGTTTTTGAGTTTTTGAAGGGTGCATAATATTGAGGTATTTGTTTTGGTTCGTGCCCCTTTGAACACGTGAGGGCGTGTGGCCCAATGATGGCTTGGCCATGGTTAAGGTGCTGAGCAAGGAGGCATCAAGAGATCGAATCCCATCAGGGACAGAGGCAAGTTAATATTTTTTAATATATTTTATTTTTCTAAAGTTGCCCTAGGAGAAATAAGGGTTATGATGCACTTTTAGAAAAAGAGAGATTTTTGGTGATTTTCTTTTTGGAAGTATATCATATTATATATCGTTGGAAAGCTTATTTCGAGGGCTATTTGATTAACTTGCTTAGAGGGAGAAATAAGGTGTGTGTAAAGAGATATTTCTAATTTTGTAAAGAGGTTCAAAAGTGAAGGTTGCTTTGTTCTTTTTCAAAGAGGATTAATTCTTTCATGAGGGGACATGATGTATTTTATTGAGTAGGAGTAATAAGGTGTTATTTGGATATTATTGTTGTGTTATTAATCATGATCTCTAACCCTTATTGAAAGTTGAAAAAGAAAGTTTGTTGAGTGTGGCAGATTTAGTGGACAACTAATAAGGCATCAAAAAGGTATGAGCAATATTCTCCATTGACTTTGTTTATGGTGGTTGATTTCTGAAATATCATTGGAGAGAAAAGGATTGATTGTGGTTTCCTTTTTGAAAGTGGTTGGTTGAATGCTTCAAGGTTTTCTGGTTTGAGAGTTGTGTTTAAACCTTGTTTTATAAGCATTGTTGTTGAAGCTCATTGGTTGTGCAAAGAACTTGAACTTGAGTTAGAGAAGAACATGAGTATCATTGTTATGTGAGATTTGTGGTTGAGCATTGTTGGAAACATTTTGAGTTGGTTGATACATGCTTGGACTAGGGTTTTGTGAGAAAGAGTTGTCCCTTGTGGTGATTGGTTGAGTTGAGTTGTTTGAGCCTAGTCAAGTGATTGAGTGAAGTGGTTGTTCAAGTTCCATGAAACAAACTATTCTATAATTCTGATTTGAGTTGAGAACATTGTGGATCATTGTTGTCATCCATTGTAGAGTGCATTGCCATTCATTGTTGAGTTCATCATTGAGCCTTGCCTTCATAGATTTGTGGATGAGATTTGAGTGCTACTTGAGCATGATTGATTGAGCCTTTGAGAAGGCCTTTGGGATAGATTTTTGGATATATTTGTGGCAGCTTTTGTGTATGATTGATTGAGCCTTTGAGAAGGCTTTTGGGATAGATTTGTGGATAGATTTGAGAAGTTCTTGGTGAGCTTGCTTGAGCATTTGAGAAGGTTGGATTGGTTTGAGCTTTTGGTTTGAGCAAGTTCTTGGTGAGCTTGCTGAGCAGATTTGAGAAAGTTCTTGGTGAGATTGTTAGAGAATATTTGAGCAAGTTCTTGGTGAGCTTGTTAGAGTATATTTGAGCAAGTTCTTGGTGAGCTTGCTAGAGCATATTTGAGCAAGTTCTTGGTGAGCTTGCTAGAGCAGATTTGAGCAAGTTCTTGGTGAGCTTGTTAGAGCATATTTTGAGCAAGTTCTTGGTGAGCTTGTTAGAGCAATTTGGTATTGGAGTATTTGAGCAAGTTCTTGGTGAGCTTGCTAGAGCATATTTGAGCAAGTTCTTGGTGAGCTTGCTAGAGCAGATTTGAGCAAGTTCTTGGTGAGCTTGCTGGAGCATATTTGAGCAAGTTCTTGGTGAGCTTGCTAGCAGATCAATGGATTGCCTACCTGAGCAGATTGGATTGCCCTGCTAGAGAAGTTAGTGGATTGCCTACGGGTTGCCTAGAGCAGATCAGGTGGATTGCCTCCGTAAGTGGATCAGTGGATAGCCTAGCTTTGAGCAGATCAAAGTAATCATTTGTATTGGGATAAGGATCCTTATTTCTTTGTGAAATATTATAAGGAGATTATCTTGTGGAGTACCCCACATTGGGGGAACCACGTTAAATCTTGTGTCTCAATTGTGTGTGGTGATTTGTGCTCTTGCTTACTATTGCTATCTATGTCATTAATGCACATTGCTATATTTGTATATTGCAATTAAGGACACTAATTGATATTGGTTTGGAAAGAAAGTAAAAAGTGGGTGCTATACTGTTCACCCCCCTCTCAGTATAAGCTTGTGTTCTTTAGATGTCACCTCCAACAATCCCAGGGCAGTGAACCCAAAGACTTTTGAATAGTGGGTGTGTTGACAAAAGTGTGACGAACTCATTTACGAGGAGTGGTAGGGAGGCCACTGATAAGAGGAGTTCTAATGTTGGTGCACTAAAAGCACCTTGATCCATGATAACCACTAAAATAATGTAGATCCAATCAATGGGTGCGGACATCATTGAACCATGCACATCCCACAATGGAATCTAATAGTCACTACATCCCTGAAAACCACTGGTATCATACATATCTCGATGGAATATGATCGGCATAATACACATAATCTAAAGCTGATATGGTGGCCTAACTGGATGAAGTCGATGTAAACAACACCAAAACAAATTTTGAAGCATCTAATGTGGTTTTTCTGTTGACCTAGACCAACGTGAATTCCAAGGCTAACTAGGCGGCAACATGGTAGATTCCAAAGCTAAATGGGTGGAAACTTGGTATACGACGTAGTGTAAAGACCCTATTGATGTGGAAGTGGGCATGCACCCCAAGTAAGACATGTGGAGACCCATTGTGCTAATGTGGTGTGCATTTATAGGCTTGTGATATGGTGTGAGTTGATAGGTTGGTGACATGTTGATTTATTCTTGGTCCACGTGGCACGTACAAATACCTCTATCTTTGGCAGAAAAACACTACATTATTGGCCAATTTATCAAAGACAATCGATAAAACTTCAATGTGTTTGTGTATTTAAAGAGAGGAAATGCACCTACAAGGTGCATGTGGGACAATAGTCCTGTAGTTTCTTTTTTTCACTTCCTTGGCAGGGAAGTAGATAAAATAGGAACATGAACATTTGTTCACGTCCAGCCCACTAGCTAGGCTGGTAGCCAAACCAATACTAAGGAGTTTCCTAACAGGAATTCGGGGGATCAACTCCCATCGGGGGTCAAAAACTTTAATATATTGCTAAAAAAGGCTGCAAATGCTTTTAAAAAGGTAAATCTATATTTGTTTTGTAATTTTTTAATATTTTTTATCTTGTTATTAATAATTTAATAAATGTTTTAAATAAATCAAATTTTATTATAAAATTAGTTGATTTTCTTAAAATTTTATTTATTATTAATTAAAATTATTAAAATTTTGCACTAATACTTAAAAAAAAGGCCTTATTTTTTTGCAACTTTCATACAAAAGATTTTTTTTTTCTCCAAGAGGGGAATATAAGGCAAATAAATAGCATTCTTTTTGCAAATTAGGAAGCCCTAAAATCTTCTCAAACCTTGTTAATTTTGCAACCAATAAAGGATCAAACTTGAACTATTTTTTCCCAAATTCTAACACAAGGAGACACAAAATTTTGTAAAATTCAAAGGCAAAGTGTGCATTTGTTTTTCTCCAAGGGGGATATAAAGACAAGAAATTGCTTGCAAGCTCATAGCGAGAAGAGATTGAAGACCTTGGGTCCACTAAAACCACATTGTGTGTCGACTAGTTTTGGAAGCCTTTCAAATGCGAGTCATGTGTCGACTTGACTTGAAAGGAGTGCTACTTTGTTCATTTTGCAAATCAAAAGGGGGAAGACAAGAAATTGTATTTCTTTGCAAAATTATAACACAAAGTGAGGAGCACTTAAAAATCAAACTTGTTAATTTTGCAACACAAAAAGGAAAGGCAATTGTTTTATGCCACATACTTTGCAAAATTGACAAACAAAAGGAGACATAACATATCAAATTTTTGTACAACACAAATCCAAATTTTGTTGCAAAATTTGGTAATAAGGTGCATTTTTTATTTTACTCGACATCTTTATTACAAATTGGCAAATCATGTGCATTTTTTATTCCATATGACACCGAAGTGATAATAATTTTGTGGGCACTCTTTGATTTATTATTGCATTTAATTTCTTGTTCTTTGTAGTTATAAGTCATCAAAATCAAGATCACTCAAAACCCCAAAATTTCATAATAAATTCTGTAATTCATTTGCACAAGTATAAGCCATTTTTAAAATTGATATTCTATCCTTACAAACCCTAAAAATTCACTCTTATTTGTTTGGCTCAATATCCTCAAACTGATTATTCCTCTTCAGGAGGATTTTTAGGAAGGTGCCATTAAATATCTTTTTGAATGAATTATCTTTCACTTCTTATTTGTTTGGCTTAAATATCCTCAAACTGATCATCTTTCTTCAAAGAGAGTTTTTAGGAAGGTGCCATTAAATACCAATTAAGAGTGAAAGAAAGATCATCTTAGTGCAAATTCTAGAACCTTCATCATGGCAACTATCAAAAAATACCTAAATGACATATAATTGCTTAAAGGCCCTAACTATTTAGCATGGAAAACTAAGATGAAAGCCATACTTACTATAGAGGAAATGTGGTATTTAGTGGATGGTACTGAAACAAGACCCACATCAACAAGAGTGGATCAGAAAGCATGGGACAAAAAGAACAATCGTATTCTCATTTTGATTCTCCTAGCTACTACTGATGAGATCCAACCTCACATAAGTGAAGCTAAAAATGGTAAATATGCATGGAATGCACTTTGTACCATTTTTTAAGGCAATAATCGATCGACTATTCTAAACCTTTAAACACAACTTCATACACTCCATATGAAGTTAAGAGAATAAATATAACTATTCCTCTAGAGAGTGGTAGAACTGAAGTAAAAAATGAATGATTTAGGAGCAAAAGTAGAAGATACTATCTTGACTTCAATAATTGAAGAACACAAGCTTATAATGAAAGGGGGGTGAACAGTATAAGACCAATTTTTACTTTTCTTTCCCAAGTAGTATTAACAAATATAATCAATGGTAATATCAATAGCAATAACCAATCAATATACAAATCATCACACACAATAGAGACACCAATTTTAACGTGGTTCACCCAATGTGGGCTACCTCCACAAAGAAAATATTTCTTCTAAATATTTCTCAAATAATCTCATGGGAATCCTTCCCAATTACAATGTTTATGGACCTATGTCCAAAGGAGATGTTGATCCCCTAATCTCAAGTTTGTGGATCTCTTCCACAAGAGAACTCTTTCCCCTTCTACTCTGGCTAGTGATGTTCTAGAAGACTCTGTCTCTCTATTGCACTAACTGGTGGATCTCTCTCCACTTGAAGACTCCTTACTCAGATCTGTATTCAATTGTCCTAGTTGTTGAATCTCTGTCCACTGAGACTCTGTCCTCTGCACTCTATCACCTCCAAAGCTCTCTTAATAGGTTCACTCAAAACCTTCTCAAATTTGCTCAATAGGTCCACTCAAAACATGCTCAAATCTTCTCAATAGGTTCACTCAAAACCTACTCAAATATGCTCAATAGGCTCACTCAAAACCTGCTCAAATATGCTCAATAAGCTCACTCAAAACCTGCTCAAATTTTCTCAATAGGCTCACTCAAAACCTACTCAAATCTGCTCAATACGCTCACTCAGAACCTACTCAAATATGCTCAATAGGATCATTCAGAACCTACTCAAATCTTCTCAATAGGCTCACTCAGAACTTGTTCAAATTTTCTCAATAGGCTCACTCAGAACCTACTCAAATATGCTCAATAAGCCATCTCTAGGACTTGTTCAAATCTGCATAGCAAGATTTCACAAAAGCTTACCCAAACTCAGTCCACATAGCCTCCTCAAAGACTTGCCTTAAATCAGTTCAAAAAAATCTCAACTCAATCTCATAGAAGAATAAAGATAATTGTTAGAGACTCAATATGTTCTATACTCAAATCCCCATATCAACTCAAATCAAATCAATCTCAACTCAGCTTTATAGAAGCATAAAGAGAATTTTTAGAGACTCAATATGTTTTTTTCTCAATCTCAATTTCTTTCTCAACTCAATCTCAACTCAAATCAGAATATAGAATAATTTGTTTTATGGAACTTGAAAAACCACTCCACACATTCACTTGACTAGGCTCAAACAAATCTACTCAACCAATCACCACAAAGAACAACTCTTTCTCACAAACCCTAGTCCAAGCATGAATCAACCAACTCAAAATGTTTCCAATAATGCTCAACAACAACTCTCACATAACAATGATACTCATGTTCTTTTCAACTCAAGTTCAAGTTCAAGTTCTTTGCATGACAACTCTCTTCAACAACAATGCTTATAAAACAAGGTTTAATCACAACTCTCAAACCAGAAAACCTTGAAGCATTTAACCAACAAATTTTGAGAAGGAAACCACAATCAATCCTTTTCACTCCAATGATATTTTCAGAAATCAACCACACAAATAAAATCAATGGAGAATATTTCCCATACCTTTTTGATGATGAAGATCTCACAAATCTGTCAAGATCATAACCACTTCTTTGCCAAGCTAGAGAGGGTTAGTAGACAAAGAATATTGCACAAAATTTCTCAATAATATTCCCTTGAAATATCTCAACAATATTTTATTTTATTCTTCCACTCAACAATACAAAGCATGTTCCACATACACCTTATCAACTCCAATCTCAAGAAATAAGCTCATCAACACATGAAAGCAATAACCACCTCTCAAGAAGAAATTACCACCATAGCATTTAGAAACACTTTAAAATAATATCAAGGTAACTTAGGGCATCCTTCAATAACATTTGCATGACATTGATTTAATTCAAAAACATATACTCCCTTATAACTCCATTGCCAAATTTAATCAAAAACCCTTATTAAAATATTAAAGCTTGCTCAACCTTATATCTCCTACAAAAATTATAATCAAACCTTAGCAAGCAAAATATTTTAATTAAAATATTAACCCCAAAAATATCGAAGTCGGAGTGCATACCTCAAAAGAGCCCTCGCAAGACTTTGGCGATTCGAACCTTTGCCCACCGTGTTGCCAAGCGGCAGCTAAGCCGCATGAGCTAAGACTTCCCACGTGAGTGCCTTGGGCACTCCTTATATTTAATCGCATGTGCTTTCCTCACAAGGCACTAAAATTTGACTGCCCACGATTTGACCGTCCACTTCACACTCTTCAATAATTCGTTGTGCAATATTTGGATGAGCAATTACTTTGGGTTTTAGAAATAATTCTATTTAACCATTCATTAATGAGAAACCTTTGGATTATTTATATAAGCCATCCTTAGATGCGAATACGTTGACACTTTCTAATTTTCCCTCATGACGTCGGTGGCACCAATAAGAAAGGAGTGAAAACCTTTTTAAAAGGATTTAAATTTAAATTTTAATAAAATCAGAATTTAAACTCAAATTTCAAACTTCAATAACTTTATCACCGGAGGTCGTTTTTCGATAAAACAAAAAGCCCACTTGGGTTTTAAGAAAAACCCATTTAAAATATGCCATCCATGGTTTTAAATAAAACCTTTAAAATTAAATTTCTCCATCACACCTTTTCGATGAAACAAAAAGCCAATTTGAGTTTTAAGAAAAACCCATTTCAAATCTGCCATCCATGGTTTTTAAATAAAAACCTTTTGCTAAGATTTCCTTGAAGCTCCTTTTGGAACCAAATGCCATGCATCCCTTCTTGAACCTTTTATCAAAACCGTTTCTTCTCATGAAGCTCTTTGTGAGACACAAACATAGTGCTTACTTACATAGATCATTTTGACATCAATGACAACTCTTAGCTTAGGGACTCAAAATGTCCAATAATCTCCCCCTTTGTCATTGATGGCAACCCATATCATTTTACTGAAATCTGACCTTATTTTCTTCTCCCCCTGGGACTCTGTTCTCCCTAGCTCAAATATCTCCACATAAAAAATCTCTCCCCAATACACAAATCTCGTCCCCTTTGACATCAATGGCAAAGGGTCACCTTTTGGAGCTCGGGGCTAAGAATGAGCCTCTTAGCTTAGCCCCTCCCTCACCTCCTCATGAGGTGGTTAATTCTGGGGTGGGAGTATTTTTACACCTCAAAAGCACTGCTCTTTACCTTTATATTTTTCTCTTTCTTTCTGAGTTTTTTGAATCTCGTTCTTGTTCTCATCCATGTTCTTGTTCCTGTTCCTATTCCTATTCTCATCCATGTTCCTATTCATGTTCCTATTCATATTCCTGTTCTTGTTCATGTTTGATTCTTGAATATTTGCTCTACACCATCTTGCTATGTGACCATCATTATTGCACTTATAACATTTAATGTTATTATTCCTTGGATGTGCAATTGTCTTAGGATTTTTCCTAGTGAAGCCATATCCTCTTTTGTCATGAACCCTACAATTCATTTCCTTGTGACCAAACTCATTGCATGAGTAGCAATATCCTTGAAAATGTTGTCCATTCCCATATACTTTTCTATCATGTATCCTGCACTGTGAAGCCATGTGCCCAAACCTATGACATGAAAAACATCTTCCATTGAAGAAACCTTGCCTAGACCCCATTGGTCTCTTCTACTTGTTTCCTGTTCCATCTGTTCCTAACTTGTGAATTTTTCTTTTCCTTGTTAAACTTTCTATTGTTCAACTTATCCTTAGAGATATCACTCTCCTTTTTACTTACTTCCTTTGAATCTTCTTCTTTTCTGGTGTTTGAGCTGACTCTCCTTTTTTCGCTTCCTGTTTCCCTTGTTCTTCTTTGGAACTAAGTCCTATTATGGTGACTGATGATTTTTATGCATTAATAGTCCTTTCAAAGGTCTTTGAATTTTCCTCAAACTTGTGTAGCTTTTCCTTAGAACCTTTTACTTCCAACCTTAGTGAAACTATCTCATGCTCTAATCTTTCACACTCTAGATCTTTTATTTTTAATTCTTTGACCATACCTTATTCAATTTTTCTTGTCTCTTCAACTTTGATTTTGAAGTTAGTGAGTTCTTGTAGAAACCTTGCTTTTTATTTTTCATCTTCTTGAGCTTGAACCCTTAATCCCGAGTTCTCCCTTTTTATTTATTCAAGAGTAATAATAAGTCTTTCTTGTTCTATCTCTTTTTCCTTTGACTGTTTAATCATACCTTCTTCAACTCTTCTTGCTTTTTCAACCTTATCTCTTAAATTAGAGATATCCTGTAGAAGATTTGTCTTACATTTCTCATATTCTTGTATTTGAGCCTTTAATTCTAAATTCTCTATTTTCAATTCAATAAGTTCCTTAAGAGTGACTTCTCTTTTTTTTTCTAAAGCATCTTCTTGTGATACTTGCTTTATCTGGTTTTAAGAGCTTTGAATTTAAGTTTAAATAACTACACTGATTAACCCCCCCTCTTAGTGCCATTGTAAGACTAAAAATTGGTATCAGAGCTAAGTTCCTATACAAGCTTAACCGGCTAGGGTGATCTTGAAAGTAACACAATGGCAGGTGGTGAAGGCTTCTCATCAAACAAAGCACCTTTGTTTGACGAAACTAATTACACGGTCTAGAGAATCAAGATGCAAACATATATTTGTGCTTTGGGATACGACATCTGGGATTCAGTAGATAGTGAATACACAATACCCATAACTCCTCCAACCGATGCTGTCGATAAGAATCTATTTGAGAATGACTCAAAAGCAAATAATGCTATTAGGTGCGGATTAGTAGACAGTGAACTGGTAAAGATCATGAGTTCTAAAATGGCAAAAGAAATATGGGACAAACTAAGGAGTATTCATGAAGGAGATGATGAGATCAAGGAGGCCAAGTTACAAACACATCAAGCTCAGTTCGAAGCTTTAAAGTTGAATGACGATGAGAACATAGTGAGAGTTAATGAAGTCCTAGAGGATGATTCTAAAAAAGAAACAGGTGGAGGTCTTTTCATGAAACTAGAAGAAGAAACATAAAAAGAATAGGAATGTGATGAAGAAGAAATTGATGCAGAAATAAATTTGAAAGAGGAACTAATTACAGCTTTGGATGAATTGAAGATAGAAAGAAAAATGAATAAGGAAATCTCAAGAAATCTTGAGGATGCAAATGAAATAATAACCAGTTTGAAAGTATAGGTATAAGAATTCAAAAGGATTGAAGAAACTCTCAGGTCACAGATCAATGAGAAAGATATTGGTTGCTGCAAATAAGAGGAAGAGATTGTTTTATTGAAGAAACAATTAGAAGAGGCCAATACAAATCTCAAATTCGAGAAGAGCACAGAGTTGCTAGATAAAATGATAAGCCAACAAAGAAGCTCTACGGATAAGTGTGGTATTGGATATGAAGCTGAACAACCTTCATCTTCCAACTCTATAGAGAAGAAGAAGTTCACTGTTGAAGGATCGAAGCAAGAAAAGTTTGAAGTTGAATCTTCAAAAGGAATAAATTATCAAAGGAGATCTACAACAAAGCAACCACAACAAAATAGGTTCTATCACTCTCACTCTATTCATAATAATACTTTTAATGGCTATTGTTTCAGATGCAACCAAGTATGGTCACAAGGCAATTTATTGTGGATTGAATAATAAATCAAAGAGTTATGCTGGTAGAAATACATCTACGTTTCTGAGTGAACACTATGTACAATGTTTTCAATGTAATGGTCATGGGCACATAGCAAGGTTTTGTCCAAGAAATTTTGTATCTAATCTAAGGCAAAACAATAGATTTCATCAGACACAAAGAACGCAACACAGATAGGGAATAAATCATGTACATAAAAGAAAGGAAAATAATCATTCATCAAGGATGCACAAGAGGCAACCACACAAGAGAAATGTTCGAGTTCATGAAAAGGTGCAAAACAGGGATGTAGTTGAAAAATCCAAGCCCGAGTTCAAGAAAGTTTGGAGAAAGATAGAAGAAAGGAAATCGTGTCTCCTTGGACTGAAGGAGACTACTCCGCTATTGCACTAAGCAACTCTAGGTAGCACATCCTTAGGGGGAGAAATCTTGAAGTTTCATTTTAATGCTCCTATGTATTTGTTTGATTACCTGAGGATGAAAGGCAAGTAGTCAGGGAAGTTGTCGTATAGTTGTCGAAGTGTTTTTCAGTTCATGTAGTTGTTTGTGGAAGTGTCGTGAAGGGTGGTGATTAAATTAAGAGTTATCATTATTGGTAGTATTGCTATATGTCATTGTTGTACTATTGATGTTTCTTACTGCCACTATCCAAAGTTAAGGATTATAACAGTTCAGATAATTTGGTTAGTGAAAGAATGTTGCCCTAGCCGCATATATGTGTTTCGATAAAAGTAGTGTGTATTTGAACTACACATTGAAGATTGTTAGATCTATTATGATGTTGTGGTGAAAAATATTGAAGTCTGATTATTGATTCATGTTTAGCTCATCAAGATGAGCAACTTTTCTTTGTGAATCATACCTATCCGAGGTCTAGAAGTATGAGTTTGAGTAAGGTGCACTATAGTTGGCCGTGAAGTGTTTGACAAAATGTTGTCTCTTGATTCGAATAGTTGAAAGTAAGGTGTGACCAGCGGTGACTGTAGAAAACATATACCAAGTTGAAAATGTAAAAAGGGATTTGGTTGGTGTTGTGGTACAGTGTTTGATGCTTGCACATAGTTGGTAGTAAAATTTTAGTGTCGATACAGTGTTGGACAAAAGTTGGTACAAATGTGAGTCACTTGACAATTTTTTTGATAGATGTGAAATCAGCGTTTTTGAATGGGAAGCTTGAAGAAGAGGTTTATATTGAGCAACTAGATTGTTTCCAGCTTGGTGATGATCCCAACTTGGTTTGTAAGTTGAAGATATATGGCTTGAAACAGGGACCCCGAGCATGGTATGCAAAGCTAGACAACTATCTCACTCAACAAGGGTTTAAGAAAGATGATATCATTTTTGGCAGCAGCAAAGATGAGTCATGTAAATATTTAGCAAATAAGATGCAGAAAGAATTTGAAATGTCAATGATTGGTGAACTTTCGTATTTCCTTGGGTTGCAAGTTAATCAAAATAAGAAGGGCATATTTATTTCTCAAGTTAAATATGTGAAAGAGATGTTAAAAAGTTCACAATGGAGGATTGTAAGCCAGTTAGCACTCCCATGATGACAGGTTGCAAGTTGAGCAAGGATGACAAATCTCCACATGATTGATCAAACCATGTATAGATCTATGATTGGGAGCTTACTGTACTTGATAGCTACCAGACCAGATATTTTGCAAGCAGTATGCATGGTAGCACGATTTCAGGCTAATCCCAAGGAGACTCATGTGACAGCAATGACGAAGATTTTTTTGGTACCTCAAGGGTACTATGGAGTATGGGTTATGGTATCCAAAAGGTAAGGATTTCACCCTTATTGTGTATTCAGATGTTGATTAGGCAGGATGTTTCGATGACAGAAAGAGTACCAGTGGAGGTGCATTTTATCTTGGAGGCAGGTTGGTCGCATGGCATAGTAAGAAACAAGAGTCGGTTTCCTTATGGACAACAGAGGCAGAATATATTACAACAACAACATGTTGTACGTAGGTATTATGGATGAAATAAACCTTGAAAGATCTTGGTATTAATTTTAGTGAGCCAATATCAGTTAAGTGTGATAACACCAATGTCATTAACATCCCCAAGAATCCAGTTATGCATTCACGCACAAAACACATTGCTATCCGACATCACTTTTTGAAGGAGAAAGTTGTGAAAGGTGAGGTTAAGTTGGATTTTGTTCCAACTACAAAGCAAGTAGCGGATATCTTCACAAAACCATTGCCCAAGGAAGTATTTGAGTACCTTCACAATAAATTCGGAGTGGTCACACTTCCCAAGAATTGACTAACTACAGGGATCACATTCTTAGAGGGAGCATTTAAGTATTTGATTATCTTTTTGCTCATGTTCATGATTTTTGCTGTGTAATAAATTTTTCCTGAGAATGTTGTGCATGGACTCAGGGGGAGTCTGCAGTAGCCCTTTGGTATTATTGTCAAAGGGGGAGAAGAGTTATAGGAAATTGCACATGTGTTGCCAACAATTCCAAAGGGGGAGATTGTTGAGCAAGGTGCAGCAACAGTATTGTCATTATTGTCAACACAAGCAGATAGATCTATTGATGCAGTGGACAAGAAGTTAAAAATCTATTCAGATACAGAAGATAGGAGTTCAAAGGTTATTCAGAGTATATACAGTGATTTTCCAAGAAGACCAAAGTGGCCCATATGCAAAAGATCAAAGAAAAAGACAAGTAAGAAAAGTGTCATGATATCGCGACATATACAACAGGCAAGAAAAAATTTCATGATTTTGTGACATGTTGGAAGAGAGAGAAAAAATAGAAAAAACTGTCACGATTTCGTGACATGTTGGAAGAGAGAGAAAAAGCAGGAAAAACTGTCATGATTTCATGACATGTTGGAAGAGAGAAAAAGTAGGAAAAACTGTCATAATTTCGCGACATGTTGGAAGAGAGAGAAAAAGCAGGAAAAACTGTCACGATTTCATGACATGTTGGAAGAGAAAAAGGCAAGTGGAAAAACTTTCGCGATTTCGCGACATGTTGGAAGAGAAAGAAAAAGCAGGAAAAACTATCACGATTTTGTGACATGTTGGAAGAGAAAAAGGCAAGTGGAAAAACTGTCATGATTTTGTGACATGTTGGAAGAGAAAAAGAAAGTAGGAAAAAGTGTCACGATTTCACGACAAGTTCGAAGAAAGAAAAAAAGTAAGAAAAGTGTCACAATTTCGTGACATGTCGCATTTTTGTGACTAAAATAGGAGAGAGAAAGTAAGTTGGAAAAGTGTCACGATTTCGCGACATGTCGCATTTTCGCGACTAAAATAGGAGAGAGAAAATGCAAGGAGAAAAAGTGTCGTGATATCGTGACATGTTGCATTTTTGCGGCCAGAAGAGAAGAGAAAATGCAAGGAGAAAAAGTGTCGCGATATCGTGACATGTTGCATTTTTGTGGCCAGAAGAGAAGAGAAAATGCAAGGAGAAAAAGTGTCACGATATCGCGACATGTTGCATTTTCACGGCCAGAAGAGAAGAGAAAATGCAAGGAGAAAAAGTGTCACGATTTCGCGACATGTATTTTTGCGAGCCAAAGCTAAGAGAAAGAGCAAGGAGAAAAAGTGTCACGATATCGCGACATGTTGTATTTTTGGGGGCCAAAGCTAAGAGAAGGAGCAAGGAGAAAAAGTGTCGTGATATCGCGACATCTTGTATTTTCACGGGCAAAAGCTAAGAGAAAAAGCAAGGAGAAAAAGTGTCACGATATCGCGACATGTTGTATTTTCGGGGGCCAAAGCAAAGAGAAAGCGTAAGGAGAAAAAGTGTCACGATATCGTGACATGTAGCATTTTCGCGGTCCGATGCAAAGAGAAAGAGAAAGAAAGAAAAAGTGTCACGATATCGTGACATGTTGTATTTTTGCAGGCCAAAGCAAGGAGAAAGACAGAGAAAGAAAAAGTGTCGCGATATCGCGACATGTATTTTCGTGGCAACAACAACAAAAGAAGCTACAGAGGCAGAAATATCATGATTTCACGACAGGTCATAAATGCGCAAGTCAAGAAGGAGAACCCGACTAAAATGAGAAGTATGATAGTGGATCGACATCTCTACAGCATTTACAGGGACAAATACAGAGTGAATTCATGCAGCTAAAATATGAAGAGTGAACAAAATTCAGTGCGATGGCTACAGGGACAATTACCAAATGAAATCTTCGAGCAGTGGAATTACCGAATATCTTCATGAGTTTAAGCTGACTAATATCGATGACAGTTGACTAAGATTAGGGTTTATAGTTGTTATAAAAGACAACTAATATTAGGGTTTACATTTGTTATGCAAGTCGACTAAGATTAGGGTTTTCATCATGAAAATATTGTTATAAAAGGAGGGTTGTTTGGAGAATTTTTGTGTGGTTGCATAAGTGGTCGAATGCATGTCAAGTGTGAAATGCGACTGTAAGAGCGCAGAAAGTGCAAAAGCAGTGAGATTATGGCAAAGTGCGCAAAGTGAACAAAGAGTCATGTCAAATTGTCCTAAGTGCGTCTGTGAGTGCACAGAGAAAAGCAGAAGGCATAGAGAGTGCAAAGGGCGAAGATGAACGTAAAGTGCAGTTGTAAGGGTGCAGAGTGTATGAATACAGTGCACAGAGGATGCGTAGAGAAGAGACTCAAAGAAGGCGAAGTGTGGTTGTAGATCATAGAAGATGTGTCTATTCCGTAAATAGTGAGAGAGATTGGGTAAGCAATAGACCAGTCAGGGTCTTGTAAAAGCAAAGGTTTTTTTTTTGTTAAACTTCTAGATTCAAAATTGAAGTCCAGGTTGTAGCTTGGCATCAGGGGTTGGTGCTCCTTCCAGTGGGTGCTCGTAAATTGATTGTAAAGTTGGTGCTTTGCAAAGGCTAGATTTGGATGGTAGTCCAAGCAGTCATTCTTGAGGAGTAGCCAAATTGGTGAACCTCATTAAATCTTGTGTTGTGTGATGTTCTCTTGTGATACTTGCTTTATCTGGTTTTAAGGTTTCATTATTTCAGTTTTAAGAGCTGTGAATTTAAGTTTAAAGAACTACACTTATTCACCCCCCCATCTCAGTGCCATTGTAAGACTAACATCTTCTTCATACCTATTTTGATTATCCCTATTATCCTTTCTTGAACCAATATCTAGGATTTCATTTTTGAGGATATCATCTTCATATTCACTGATACTGAACCCATTAAAATATCTTGGATCATGGCCAAATTGACCACAAAAAAACATTCTTGTGGATAATAAGCTGCATGGTGACCTGTGTTCCTACATATGATATAAAACTTTATCTGTTTGGATGTTTCTCCATTACTTGATTCATCTATTGAATCTTTTTCCATATGTCCTCCCAACACAACAATATTAAACTCATCTTACTTTTCTTTTATGACCATAGGTGTTATTTTCTTCTTGTGTATTATGCTTCTACTCTTGCCCTTCTTTACCATTTGTGTTCTTGTAGGATATTCCTTCAAGTTGTTAAACTTCTTCCGAAGGAATCGACTCTGATACCAATTGAAGAACAAAAGCTTATAGTGAGAGGGGGGTGAATAGTATAAGATCACTTTTTACTTTTCTTTTCCAAATAATATTAATCAATATAATCAATGGCAATATCAATAGCAATAACCAAAGAAATGCACAAATCATCACACACAATAGAGACACCAATTTTAACATGGTTCACCCAATGTGGGCTACCTCCACAAAGAAAATATTTCTTCTAAATATTTATCAAATAATCTCATGGGAATCCTTCCCAATTACAATATTTATGGACCTCTATCCAAAGGAGATGCTAATCCCCTAATATCAAGTTTGTGGATCTCTTCCACAGGATAACTCTTTCCCCTTCTACTCTAGCTAGTGATCTTCTAGAAGAATCTATCTCTCTATTGCACTGACTGGTGGATATCTCTCCACTTGAAGACTCATCACTCAGATCTGTCTTCAATTATCCTGGTTGCTAAATCTCTATCCACTGAGACTTTGTCCTCTACACTCTGTGACCTCTAAAGCTTTGTAAATAGGTTCACTCAAAACCTTCTCAAATATGCTCAATAGGTCCACTCAAAACCTACTCAAATATACTCAATAGGTTCACTCAAAACCTACTCAAATATGCTCAATAGGCTCATTCAAAACCTGCTCAAATATGCTCAATAGGACCACTCATAACCTACTCAATCTAGTCAATAGGCTCACTCAGAACCTACTCAAATCTTCTCAATAGGCCCACTCAGAACCTGCTCAAATCTTCTCAATAGGCTCACTCAGAACCTACTCAAATCTTCTCAATAGGCTCACTCAGAACTTGCTCAAATTTTCTCAATAGGCTCACTCAAAAACTACTCAAATATGCTCAATAGGTTCACTCAGAACCTACTCAAATTTTCTCAACAATATCACTCATAACTTATCCAAATATGCTCAATAAGTCCTCTCTAGGGCTTGCTCAAATATGCATAGCAAGCTTTCACAAAATCTTACCCAAAATCAGTCCACAAGCCTCCTCAAAGACTTGCCTTAAATCAGTTCAACAAAATCTCAACTCAATCTCACAAAAGAATAAAGAGAATTGTTAGAGACTCAATATGTTCTATACTCAAATCCCAATCTCAAATCAAATTAATATCAAGTCATCTCAATCAATCTCAACTCAACTCAATCAATCTCAGCTCAAATCAAATCAATCTCAACTTAGCTCAATCTTATAGAAGCATAAATAGAATTGTTAGATACTCAATATGTTCTTTTCTCAATATCAATTTCTTTCTCAACTCAATCTCAACTCAAATCAGAATATAGAATAGTTTGTTTTATGGAACTTGAAAAACCTCTCCACACATTCACTTGACTAGGCTCAAACAACTCTACTCAACTAATCACCACAAAGAATAACTCTTTCTCAGAAAACCTAGTCCAAGCATGAATCAACCAACTCAAAATATTTCCAACAATACTCAACAACAACTCTCACATAACAATTATACTCATGTTCTTTTCAACTCAAGTTCAAGTTCAAGTACTTTGCATGACAAACCAGAAAACCTTGAAGCATTTAATCAAAATTTTTTGAGAAGGAAACCACAATCAATCCTTTTCACTCCAATGATATTTTTATAAATCAACCACCCAAATAAAATCAATGGAGAATACTTCCCATACCTTTTTTATGATGAAGAAGATCTCACAAATCTGTCAAGATCATGACCATTTATTTGCAAAGCTAGAGAGGGTTAGTAGACAAAGAATATTGCACAAACTTTCTCAATAATATTCCCTTGAAATATCTCAACAATATTTTATTTTATTCTTCCACTCAAAAATACAAAGCATGTTCCACATACACCTTATCAACTCCAATCTCAACAAAGAAGCTCATAAACACATGAAAGCAATAACCACCTCTCAAGAATAAATTACCACCATAGCATTTAGAAAAAATTTAAAATAATATCAAGGTAACTTAGGGCATCCTTCAATAACATTTGCACAACATTGATTTAATGCAAAAACATATACTCCCTTATTACTCCATTGCCAAATTTAATCAAAAACCCTTATTAAAATATTAAAGCTTGCTCAACCTTATATATCCTAAAAACTATAATCAAACCTTAGAAAGAAAAATATTTTAATTAAAATATTAACCCAAAAAATATCGGAGTCAGAGCGCATACCTTAAAATATCCCTCGCAAGACTTCGGTGATTCGAACCTCTGCCCACCATGCTACCAAGCAGCAGCTAAGCTGCATGAGCTAAGAATGCCCACGTGAGTGCCTTGGGCACTCCTTGTATTTAACCACATGTTATTTCCTCACAAGACACTAAAATTTGACTACCCATGATTTGACCAGCCACTTCACACTCTTCAATAATTCACTGTACAATATTCGGATGAGCAATTACTTTGGGTTTCGAAAATCATTCAACTTAACCATTCATTAATGAGAAACCTTTGGCTTATTTATATAAGCCATCCTTAGATGCAAATACGTCAGCACTTTTTAATTTTCCCTCATGATGTCGGTGGCGCCAATAAGAAAGGAGGGAAAACCTTTTTAAAATATTTTAAATTTTAATTTTAATTTTAATGAAATCAGAATTTAAACTCAAATTTCAAACTTCAATAACTTTATCACTGGAGGTCCTTTTTCGATAAAACAAAAAGCCAACTTGGTTTTAAGAAAAACCCATTTCAAATCTGCAATCTGTGGTTTTAAATAAAACCTTTAAAATTAAATTTATCCATTGTTGGGGCACCTTTTTTGATGAAACAAAAAGGCAATTTGGGTTTTAAGAAAAACCCATTTCAAATCTTCCATCCATGGTTTTTAAATAAAAACATTTTTCTAAGCTTCCCTTGAAGCTCCTTTTGGAACCAAATGCCATGCATCCCTTCTTGAACCTTTGATCAAAACCTTTGCTTCTCATGAAGCTCTTTGTGAGACATAAACATAGTGCTTACTTACATAGATTCTTTTGACATCAATGACAACTCTTAGCTTAGGGACTCAAAATGTCCAAAAATAATATTGAGGGATCTTCAAAAATCCTACAAGATGTTAATAAAATTCCTTTTTGTATCTCAAATAATATTCACCTTTGTGGTGTTAGTCAATTTTCTTCTAACAGAGGAAGCAAATCAACTCCAAAGTGATGAAGTGACAAACAATGCACTTTACTTGAACAATCAGGGTGAAAATAAGAAAGGAAAATTTCAGAAGGGAGGATCATCTTAAAAAGGTAAGGGAAAGAAAAATCAAAAGAAGTTTTGCACCACTTGTAAAAAGGACAACCATGACACCAATTAGTGTTGGTTTAAAAACAAGAAAAAGAAAAATGGCAAAGGCACATAACAAAGAGGTAATGTTGCTAGTGAAGTGTCTGATTCTAATTCTGATTCCAGTTTAGAAATGGCATTAAGTGCTCATGGCTAAGATAATATTGTAAAGAGAAATAAATTTCTCACCTTAGGCAAGCACCATTTACACTCTCTTTGTAGGCTTCATAAATAGCATAAGTTTTTGTTTGAAGTACTTACAATAAAGGGGTGATTGTACCTCTTTTAGGCTTCATAAATAGAAAACTCTCTTTGTTTGAAGTACTTGTAACAAAAGGGGGGAATTTTCTAGTGTAAAATTTTCCTAGGAGGCAATATTTGTAAAAATCCTTAACAAGATTCATGAGTTGCATATCTTTTGCAATTAAGGGGGGATAAACATTTTTTTTCCTACATTCACACAATTTTTGTAAAAAGGAAGGAAGAATTATAAGGGCGCATTTTCGAAAAATATAGATACCTTAGTCACACTTCTTGTAGAAATTCCATTACAACATGTTTTGAAACAAGGGGGGAAAATTATAAGGGTGTAATTTTAGCAATGACCGACACCTTAGCTACCTTATCAAAACTTTTGAAAAATTATATTATAATCAAATGAACCTTGTATGTAGTAATCTACTCTAGTACACCTAGAAGTTTTAGTGACTAGTTACCCATGTAATTTGGTTGGATGACAAGATTACAATAAGGACATTTATTGATGTGAAGACAAAGTGAGGAATGGCCCAATTTTTTCTTATAAGCAGCAAGAGCACTGTGATAGAATAAGAACTAGCAAATCAACATCTTTTTTATTGTATTAGAGCAATTATATACATTACCCAAATAATGTAATAAGAGGGGATGTTAGAGTTACTATGCTACAGTAACTATGATCATAACCTCATTTGGTAATTTGTAAGATTCACCTAGGTAGTTTTAATTTACCTCATGGTAAATATTATTTTGTTAGTTTTTTACTATTTACTTTTAACCTAGATATTTATATTGGTTAGTAGGTTAGTTATCATAGTCATTTTGACTATGTAATTAGGTTACTTGTTAGCTACCTTTAGGGTGGGACTTCCTATTACATGTTTGTTAGTGTGATTAGCTAATAGGCTATTCATAACATATGTAAAATTTTATTTATACTCCTTGATTATTAACAAATTTCTAATGCTTCTGCACCAATTTCTTACATTGGTATCAGAGCACAATTCTTGGGCAAGGGAGAGTAGAGCGGAGGAGTGAGAAAGATGGAATTATTTTTTTCATTTTGTAACAAGCAAGACGAAAGATTATTTTTCATTTCGTAATATGAGCAAGATGAATTATTTTCTTTTCATTTCATACTTCATTTTCATTTTTTGAAGGCACAAAAATCTAGGTCAAAGGGTGCATAAATTTAATTTTCATGGAGCCTCTAATATTTTTTGAAGGTGCTCATTTGATCCTCATCTTTGGCCTGATATCACTGACAACCCACAGACCTGACAATGCTGACAGTCGATAGCCTATAGGGCTGTTGTTGTCACCTCCAACTGTAATGAACCTCTCTTCTCATTCCATATATCTTTCAAAAATATATCAAAATATTCAACATGCATCCATAAATAAATTATTTGCATAATAATTTTCTCAATAAAATAGAGATTTATTATACCCTTGAGGTAGAGCAACACCATACAATGCTCCTTTAGGAAGGAAGCCACTCCATAAGATCTCTAGCTCCATGAGCCAAGACTTCTTCAAGAATACATCATAGATATCTTTCATAATGGGGGTACATATCTCTTTATACAAGAGTGTGATGGTTCACCTTCAATGAGTTACAAGATTACACATGTGGAGATTCACCTTACATGAGTTACAAAGTGCATAATAATATGGAAATATTTCTTGCGGTTACATATGACAATATTCTCCCAATGGTTACAAATATGATTCTATGACATACCTATTTCTATTTTGACATGTGGCCTTCCTTACTCAATAATTAATTTATGGCTCATATTATATAATATAATATTAAGTTATTCAACACTAAATACCTATCTTAGTACCTAACATTCCATACCCCTTACAAATGTTTCATCCTTGAAACATTAAAAGAGGTTAAATAATATGATATTTTGTGCCATGTTAAATACTGGTACCAATATTTATCATCTATCCATCCTATGTGAATTTTGATGGGTGGTGGCCTTCCTTGATTTTGATATGTCATGTGTCCATTTTAGTAGCCAAAATTGTTGGTTTTCCTCCATTTTTTTGTTGATCTACTTTGATGATGAGTCCATTTGTTTTGTGATGCAACTACACCACTCTCAAAACTAGACTCACTATGCTTTCTTTGCAAAACCTTGCCATAGTTGGTACCTTGTGGATTCCATGTATAACCATAAGATTGTTGCCTTATGCCATGCCTCTCATGGTCATGTGGATGGCAATATAATCCAACCTTAGCCTGATGTTCAACCTATTTTTGCTCTTCTCTCTTACTCTATGTCATTGATGCTACCTTTGCTTTAGCTTCCATGGTTTCTGCTACTGCCTCTGTTGGCTCTTCACTTTGTTCCTTTGCAATAGCTACCTGTTTTTCCTTACATTGAGAAATGTCCTGTAATGTTATCTTCTTCTTTTGATACCATAACTTCATAAATTTATTTTATACATTAATGTTAATAGTACCCAAAGAATGCAACCAAGGATAACCAAGAACAATATATGCATAATTCATCTCAATAGCATGAAAATATGAATGTAAAACATATTTATCCATGGTGATTTTAAAATATTCAAAAATTTGAACATTGTTTCCCTCAAGTTGTATGTCTTTGATTTTATTTTATTGAACTTGTAATCTCTTAGTCAAAGACATATTGATAAAATTATATTTGTTGCCAGGATTAATGGAAACAATTTTTTTTTAATTTTGAATGCAACCATAAACTTGCAAAATATAATTTTGACATTCAAACAAAACTTTTTGATCACTGTTTGGCCCTGACACACAAGGTGTAGTTTCCTTTTATTCATTTTGAAGCATGTTTATTTCTTGTTCATATCCCTTGATAGTGTCCTCCAAACTAGCTATCTTTTTATATGGGTCCCATTTACTCAAGAATGCATGCTCCATGTCATCCCAAGTGTATTCATTATTCCTTTCATGACAAAATTTACTCAACCAAGACCAAGCTTCCCCATTACACCTTCTCTTAAGGAAGAATTTCCAAAAATAATTATTACAATATAGAGATCTAAACTTTTTCCACCATTCTCTAGCATTAATATCATCCTTCCCCAAAAAATCTTGCAGCTCCATAAGTTCGCACCGCAAGTTAAATATCATGCAACTAAGGTTTTATGGGTTTCATAGAAATATATATCTCCCCATTTATTTGAAGCTCAATTCCACATGAACAACTAGATATACAATTTTTCTTCAAAACAAAACAAACGACAACTAATTTTCTTACCCGTATTGAAAGTTATGATTTTTTCCCCTTTTTTCCAGCAACCCGAAAACAACACCAAAAGCCCAACTTGCAATATTTGTAACTTCATCAATACTTACAAAAATTTCATAACTAAATAATCATTTTTGTAGTAATCAAAATAACCTGCATGCTGATGCAAAATATTCTAAAAATGATTGCTACAAAATTTAATACAAATTTTTTCTTTTTGAAAAAAAATCACGCAACCAAAAAATAACTTGAACCCAACTTCAAACAATGATAACTCTTGTCAAAAATTATCAGAAATCCATAAATGAGTAGTCATTTTTATATTATTCAGAATGATCTATATGTTGGTGCCAAAATATTTTACAAATGACAACTGAAAAATTTAATACAATTTTTTTTTTATTTTGAAAAAAAAAAAATCACGTGGCAAAAAAATAGCAAAAATAGATCAACTTCAAATAGTAATAACTTTCTCAAAACATATCAGAATTTGACAAATGATCAGTCATTTTTATAGCTCTCAAAAATATCTACATAATGGAGAAAAAACATTCTAAAAATGACTGCTAAAATAAAAATATATATTTTTTTTTGGTAAGTAAGAGAATATTATAATTAACATCGGGTTTTAACTGGTTGACCCAAAACCATTTTACAAAATAGGGTCCACTGACCAACTGGACAAAGGCCAAGCCCTAAAAGTTTAAACCGACAACAAAAATGGCCAAGACCTACTCTTCCATTAGAATACAACCAAACTAAACTATGGAAGCCTAATATTATGGCCATCAGAAAAGAAAGACGCAAAAAAGAACTAACAAAGACAAAAACTAATCATGCAAGCACCATGCAGAGTAGCTTGTGCCCATATAAAAATAATAGAATATGGTCAAAAAAAAAAAAAACATCCCATAGAATGGACAACCAAGAGGCCAAGCAGTCTTCCTTGTAGTCCTCATCTAACTTCTTATCATCGTTCTTGCCATCATATTTAGATTTTGCCTTTGACTCCTTGTGCCCTTGGAACTGCTGGCTATAAAACAGAAGATTTAAGGAATCACACAAATCAACAGCTGCACTGATGAGGCCAGACAGACTCTTCAACTGGTTGATACTGTTGGAGGTCGATGAAATTGTCATCTTCTCCAAGACTATTATGGTGGGGTCTGGTGCCTCATTGTCATGGATCTCCAACACTTTGTTATTTCTTACTAGGGCCTTTTTGCGACATCGAATCCAAACACACCTTGGGAAATACTTGAGGCCAAAGCAGATTTTTCCCATGCATGAATTTGTAGATAAAAAACCTATATCAGTGCCCCACCAGCTGCAAAAAACACTAGTCACATGAACAAAAAAAACAAATATGACAAAATCCATTATAAGGTTCAATTTTTTTTTTTTAAAAATGCCCCCATTTTCTGTCATTGATCCACTTTGAGCCTTCCAATCTAAAGTTTTTCATTATCTATCACCATTGAGACTGCATGAGGAAGATTTTCAGTCCACGTGATCAAATTTTCTGCTACAATGCCTTCATTTGCCAACTCTATCACCTGCCATGTTTGCTTCCCGAAGGTATGCAAAATTATGGCCTCGGGTCGGTCATGAATTAGAGCCCTTGCTTCATGGATGTAGTCATCAAATCTCCAAGGAGCTCTCTTAGTGTTCTTTAGAAGATTTATAATAATAAGAGAATCACCTTCCACCAACAGTTTCCCTGGATAATTCTCTGCCACCTTGAGGCTCCTCCAAACTGCCCTTGCTTCAGCCACATTGTTAGTTTGAGCTCCAAGATGTTCAGCAAAAGCTACAAGCACCTCACCCTTGTGGTCTCTAAGTAAGCCACCAGCCCCAGCTTCACCTGGGTTGCCCCTAGATGCCCCATCAAAATTTAACTTAATCCACCCTAGGGGGGGTGGGGTCCATGTGATCATGGTTCTAGGACAGACTTGAGGATGATTGAGGCCATCAGTGAGAGGTAAGTTTAATGACTGGCCTAATGAAGCTTCAAAAGGATTTGGAGGTCTAGATGCTGCAGGCACTAAACAAGTATTCTCATTAGCATATGCTAAAATTTTTGACAGGACAGAGGATGACTGAGAAACCTTATCCAAGAAGGCCCGACGATTCCTTTCCAACCATATCTGCCACAAGTAGTGATGAAGGCAGATCTTCCACATATACCTAAGACGCCTATTCAAAAATGGGGAAGGCCACTGGACAAATAAGTCAAAAATGGACTCGAGGATGGACCCAATAAATATGAAACACTTGTAACAGACCTAACAAGATTGAGACAGAAAAATTACAATACATAAACAAATGATCAATAGACTCCCACTCAGACATACAAAGATAACACCTATTAACAACAATCACACCTCTTTTTATTAAGTTATCCATGGTGAGGATCTTATTTTGGATGGCCAGCCATGCAAAAAACCCAACCTTCGGAACAATGCTTTTGGGCCAAACTTCCAAGTGAGGGAAAGTAGGTTCATCATTATCAATAAGCATCAGATAAGCAGTCTTGACAGAAAATTCCCCATTGTCTGAAGCTTCCCAGATAAGCTGGTCCTCAAGAATGCCAGAAGGGAGTAAAGACTGTTTTAATTCATTCTCCAGTATTATTGATGCCCCTGGTAGATCATTATTCATTATTGGCTTCCATACCCTTCTATTGTTTGACAAAGTAATAAAATCTGCAACTTTGGTACCAAAAACTTCAATTGTCCAAGCTCTAAGGGTTGAAATGATGGGGTCCTGCAGAGAGGGGATAGTCCTTTAACCATTTGTGGTCCCAAAAATCAATGTTTCTTCCATTTCCCGGGCTTCCAACGTAGCCCTTTGCTTAGCAAGTTTTTAGTTTGAAGGATTGATTTCCAAAAAATTGATCCCCCGGGAGGAAAGGAATAACTTAAGAATTCAATTTCTTGCAAATACTTTCTTCTGATTATAGTAATCCATTCTGCATTTGCATTTGTCAAAAGACGCCATGCTTGTTTGGCCAGGAGGGCCATGTTTAAATGTTGTATTCTCCTTAGCCCAATACCTCCAAACTCCCTTGGTTTGCAAACCCTATCCTAGGACACCAAGTGAAAGCGCTGCTTAGATTCAGAACCAGTCCATAGGAACCTCTTCTGGATCTGTTCAATTTTAGTGTAGACACTTGTAGGAGCTTTAAAAATAGAGAGAAAGTAGACAGGGATGCTTTGAATGGAAAACTTGGTGAGAACTGCCTTGCCAGCTTGAGATAACAAATTCCCTTTCCATCCAGCCAGCTTCCTCTGAATTCTTTCAATTACATTAGTCCACATGGAATCAGTAGCTCTGCCTGTAAATAAAGGAAGGCCTAGGTATGTGGATGGAAGAGTAGACACTGAGCATCCAAGAATCCTAGCAATCTTAATCTGCCTCTGAATGGGAGTGTTAAAGAAATAAATTTTACTCTTTGAAAAATTTACCTTTTGCCCCGCAGCATCCTCATATAGCTCTAGAATATGTTTTATGACCTTAGCCTCAAAAACTGATGCAAGAGTTAACAACAAAGTATCATCCACAAACTGTTCATGTGTAACTCGCTGTATTTGTGATGATGCTTTAATTCCTGAAATAAGACCAATATTACAGGCAACTTTGATTGTCCTCCCAAGGGCTTCAGCCACAATGATAAACAACATGGGAGAGATAGGGTCACCTTGCCTTAGGCCCCTTTTACTTTGAAAGTATCCAGCAGGAGCACCATTAACAAGGACTGAAAACCAAGGTTTCATAAAACATCCTTCCAAAAGCTTGATCCATTCATGATGAAAACCAAATTTCTGAAGAATGGCAGAGACAAAACTCTAGTTTATGCGGTCATAAGCCTTGTTCATATCCAGCCTTGAGAGCAAAAGCAGGTTTTTAGTCCGGACTACCGAATGGAGGGCTTCATGAACCGTTATGACCCCATCAAGGATGGACCTTCCAGGGACTGAACCGCCTTGACAAACATCAATAAACATAGGAAGGATCTTCCTCATTCTATTTGCAATTGCCTTGGTCAAAATTTTATAAACAACATTACAAAGGCTAATAGGTCTAAAATCCATCATAGATCTAGGAGTAGGAATCTTTGGGATTAAAGCAATAAAAGTGGAGTTAAAACTTCTTGGAATATGCTTTGTGGACTGAAATTCCTTGATAGTAGCACATACATCAAAACCTACAATATCCCAAAAAGCCTGAAAAAAATGAGGTGAAAACCCGTCTGGACCTGGAGATTTATCAGGGTTCATTGAGAAGAGGGACTCTTTGATTTCTTCATCCGTGAAAGGCTTAATTAACTTCCCATTCAAGTCATCAAAAATTAAATGAGGAATATGGTAAAGCATTGATTCTTAAGCTAAGGCAGAACTGAAATGTTCTTCTCCTAAAAGATTCTGAAAATAGGAAACTGCTTCATTTCTGATTTCATTAGGACTAGAAAGGAGTGATCCATCATCTCTAACAAGTTCTTTAATTCTATTGTGGCTTCTGTTCCTTAAGGTAGATGCATGAAAAAATCTTGTATTGGCATCACCTTCTTTTAGCCAGGTAGCTCTAGACTTTTGCCGCCAAAAAGTCTCCTCGCAGGCTAGAACATTATGGTACTCAGCAAGGGATTTCTTTTCATCTGCCTGTAGGGAAGGGTCTGGCAATCCCTCTTCAAGTTTTTTCTCAATGGTTGATAACCTTTCAGAGATGGCTTTCTTGTTTTCAAAAATATTTCCAAAAATTTCCTTATTCCAGATCCTTAGATTTTCTTTCACCACTTTAAGTTTCGTGCTAATCCGAATGAAGGCTCGCTCCGACAAGAATGCTGCCACCACTGAGAAATTTTGTCTCTGAGATCAGGGTGGTGCATCCACATAGATTCAAACCTAAAAGGCCTTTTGAATTTTGGAGTCTCTTCAATTTCTAGTAAAATCGGGTTGTGGTTAGACCCAATGCGAGGCAAGGACAATAGATTTGCATCCCCAAAAGATTGTATTGCTTCTTGTGACAAAAAAACCTATCAAGATTTTCCATTATAAGTTGATTTCCAAACCTCCTATTGCTCCAAGTAAATTTAGCATTTTTTAATTTGACATCCAATAAATTGTTGTTGTTGATGAAATCTTGAAAGTCCTCCATACTTCTTCTCTGGAATTCCTACTCCCCATTTTTTATCAGAGGGGTA
Organism: Wollemia nobilis; assembly: GCA_028583015.1. NCBI lineage: Eukaryota > Viridiplantae > Streptophyta > Pinopsida > Araucariales > Araucariaceae > Wollemia > Wollemia nobilis. Next base: position 23,252,890 of record JAQPPZ010000541.1, on the reverse strand, counting down.
AAGAGGGGTATTAAAGTCCCCCGCCACTATCCATGGGATATCCTGAAAAGCTTCCTTGAAATGACTGAGTAAATTCCATATATCAGCTCTCCTAGATATAGAATTAGGGGCGTACACATTTGTTAATATCCAAGAAAGGTCATTAACCTTATCCTTAAAAATAATGCTCATTACCCTTTCCCCCAATTGAATAACCTTGCCTTCCACCTTCCCTGGATTCCAGATACAAAGAAGACCACCTGAGGTTCCATTGGCTTTGCAAAAAATTGCTTCTCCATTTTTCCGGATATTGAGGGCAATTTTTCTAGACAAAACTTCATCGACTTTAGTTTCTTGCAAAATAAGAATAGTGGGATCAAAATCTCTTCTTAAATATTTGACTAACCGCTGTTTAGGAAGGCCATTGAGCCCCCTTACATTCCAGGATATGATCTTCATTTGGAACTTTTAAAGTTTTTTTCCTCTTCCCCTGCCTTGGACTTGAGGGGGCTTAAGAATTTTGTTTTCTTCAAAGGGAAGATTTCCAGTTGGTGGAAACAGAGTAGTCTGAATTCCATTAGCTATCTCATCTTGGACCTCTTCTTTCCATTGCTGGGCATTTGACTTTCTTCCCTTTTTTTTCTCACCTCCACAGTCAATCATGGGGGATTTCATTGAGCTTCTAGTCTGTTTCGGGCTAAATTTGGTTTGGGTGACCTGTTGGATAACAGTACTGGAAACCCCTTCTCTGGATTGGGACAAAGACAAAGGTGAAAAATGTCGCTTGGAAGGGCTGATTAACTCTGAAAGCACTTTTTCTCTTTCTCGGACAGAAAAGGACTCATCATTAGGGCATTCTTTATGGCCAACAGGAGGAGGATTGGAAGGTCTAGATTTGGTTGGGGAGTCAAGTTAAGCAGGGAGACCAAGAATTATATCCTCAACATTAGACCCTTCATTCTGATTTTCCTCTGTAATTATTTGGTTTTCAGCCAAAATGTTAAATTTATTTAGATTCTCGAAAGGAGAGCATACCTTTTGTTGGTCAGTTTGTGATGTAGCAATTTGCTTGTCCTTACCATTGTCCATGTGAAGCTCAGCCTCATTCTCCATTTGTCCCAAACCAGAGGCCTTTGCCTTTTCAACATTTGGATCTTTAACCCTGTACATTCCTGTGTATTTGCCATTATTTCTGAAAGACTGCTAAAATAAAAATATGGTCTTCATAAAATATTGTGTTTTTCTAAAAAACATGCCCTAGCTCTGCAAAAACAAACTCACTTTGCCTAAATTGTTGCTCTAATACCAAATGTAATGAATCTCTCTTCTCATTCCATATATATTTCAACAATATATCAAAATATACAACATGCATCCATAAATAAATTATTTGCACAATAATTTGCTTAATAAAATAGAGATTGATTATACCCTTGAGGTAGAGCAACACCATACAATTCTCCCTTAGGAAGGAAGCCACTCCATAAGATCTCTAGCTCCACGATCCAAGACTTATTCAATAATACATCATATATATCTTTCATAATGGGGTACATCTCTCTTTATACAAGAGTGTTGTGGTTCACCTTACATGAGTTACAAGATCACACATGTAGAGGTTCACCTTTCATGAGTTACAAAGTGCATAATAATATGACTATATTCCTTGCAGTTACATATGACAATATTTCCCCAATGGTTACAAATATGATTCTATGACATACCTATTTCTATTTTGACATGTTGCCTTCCTTACTCAATAATCAATTTATGGCTCATATTATACAATACAATATTAAATTATTCAACATTAAATACCTATCTTGGTACCTAACACCAACAATCCCGAGGCGTTGAACTTGATGACTCTTGAATAGTGGGCATGTTGAACACAATGTGATGAAATCATTTACGGGGAGCGATGGGAAGACCACTGATGGGAGGAGTTTTGATGTTGATGCACTAAAATCACCCCGATCCTTGACAACCACTAATGCGGTGTAGATCCAATTGATGGGCACTGACATCATTGAACTGTGCACATCCCATGATGGAATATGATAGTCATTGCACCCCTAAAAACCATTGATATGGCATGGATATCAATGGAATATGATAGGTATAGTGCACATGATCTGAAGCTGATGTGGTGGCCTAACTGGGTGAAGCTGATGCAAACAACACTAGCATAAATACTGAAGCATATGACATGGCTCTTCTACTAACCTAGACCAATGTGAATTCCAAGGCTAACTAGGTGGACACCTGGAAGAAGACGTGGTGTAAATACCTTATTGAAGTGATGATGGGCAAACACACCAAGGTAGACATGTGGAGATTTATTATGTTGATATGACATGCATTGATAGGATGGTGACGTGGTGTGAGTTGATATGTTGGTGATGTGTCGATTTATTCTTGGTCCACATGGCATGTACAAATACCTCTATCTTTGGTAGTATAAAACTACACGATTGGTCGATTTCCTGAAGGTAATCGATAAACCTTTGACGTATTTATGTATTTAAAGAGAGGAAATGCACCCACAAGGTGCATGTGGGACAATAGTCTTGTAGTTTCTTTTTTTCGCTTCCTTGGCAAGGAAGCAGATAAAAATAGGAATGTGAATATTTTTTCACGTCCAGCCCACCAGCTGGGCTAGTAGCTGAACCAATGCTAAGGCATTACTCTATGGGAAGTTCGAGTATCGACTCCCATCGAGGGTCAAAAACTTCAATATTTTTCTAAAGAAGGTCGTAAATGCTTTTCAAGAGGTTATATATATATATATATATATATATATATATATTTGTTTTGTAAATTTTTAATATTTTTTAATCTTTTTATTAATAATTTAATAAATGTTTTAAATAAAATCAATTTTATCTTATAAAATTAGTTGATTTTCTTAAAACTTTATTTATTATTAATTAAATTATAATTAAACTTATTAAAATTGTGCACTAACACTTGAAAAAAAAAGGGGCCTTATGTTTTTGTAAATTTCATACAAAAGAGTGTTTTTTGTTTTTCTCCAAGGGGGGAATATAAGACAAATAAATAGCATTTTTTTTGCAAATTAGGGAGACCTAAAATCTTCTCAAACATTGTTAATTTTACAAACAATAAAGGATCAAACTTGAATTCTTTTTTGGAAAATTGTAACACAAGCAGACACAAAATTTTGTAAAATTCAAAGGCAAAGTGTGCATTTGTTTTCTCCAAGGTGGATATAAAGACAAGAAATTGAACATTTTATTTTTTGCAAAATCGTTGAGCCAATGCTCACAAGCTCACGACGAGAAGAGATTGAAGACCTTGGGTCCACTAAAACTACATCATGTGTCGACTGGTTATGAAAGCCTTTCAAACGTGGGTCGTGTGTCGACTTGACTTGAAAGGAGTGCTACTTTATTCATTTTTTAAATTAAAATGGGGAAGACAAGAAATTGTATTTCTTTGCAAAATTTTAACACAAATTGAGGAGCACTTACAAATCAAACTTTTAATTTTACAAAACAAAAAGGAAAGGCAATTGTTTTATGCCATATACTTTGCAAAATTGACAAACAAGAGGAGACATAACATGTCAAATTTTTGCACAACGCAAATACAAATTTTGTTGCAAAAGTTGGTAATAAGGTGCATTTTTTATTTTACTCGACATTAGGTGCATTTTTGGTTGCATCGGACACCAAAGTGACAATAATTTTGTGGGCACTCTTTGATTTATTATTGCATTTAATTTCTTGTTCTTTGCAATTGGGACATGGTGACGTGGTGTGAGTTGATAGGTTGGTGATGTGACAATTTATTATTGGTCCACATGGCACATAAAAATACCTCTATCTTTGGAAAAAAAACACTGCACAATTAGTCACAACATACAAAGGTAATTGATAAACCTTCGATGTGTTTATGTATTTAAAGAGAGGAAATGCACCCACAAGGTGCATGTGGGACAATAGTCCCATAGTTTCTTTTATTTTTCTTCCTTGGTAGGGTAGCAGATAAACTAGGAACATGAACGTTTGTTCATGTCCAGCCCACCAGCTGGGCTAGTAGCTGAACCAATGCTAAGACATTATCCGATTGGAAGTCGGGGGATCGACTCCCATCAGGGGTCAAAAACTTCAATCTTTTGCTAAAGAAGGCTACAAATGCTTTTCAAAAGGTTATATATATATATATATATATATATATATATATATATATATATATATTTGTTTTGTAATTTTTTAATATTTTTTAATCTTTTTATTAATAATTTAATAAATGTTTTAAATAAATCAAAATTTTCTTATAAAATTAGTTGATTTTATTAAAACTTATTTTATTATTAATTAAATTATAATGAAACTTATTAAAATTCTGTACTATCACTTAAAAAAAAGGGGCCTTATTTGTTTGCAAATTTCATACAAAAGAGTGTTTTTTGTTTTTCTCCAAAAGGGGAATATAAGGCAAATAAATAGCATTTTTTTTCAAATTAGGGAGCCCTAAAATCTCCTCAAAACTTTTTAATTTTGCAACCAATAAAGGATCAAACTTGAATTCTTTTTTTCCAAAATGTAGCACAAGGAGACAAAATTTTGTACAATTCAAAGGTAAAGTGTACATTTATTTTTCTCCAATGGGGATATAAAGACAAAAAATTGCACATTTTATTTTTTGCAAAACCATTGAGTTGTTGCTTGCAAGCTTGTGGCAAGAAGAGATTGAATACCTTGGGTCCATTAAAACCACATTGCGTGTCAACTATTTCTGGAAGCCTTTCAAATGTGGGTTGTGTGTCAACTTGACTTGAAAGGAGTGCTAATTTATTCATTCTTAAATCAAAATAGGGAAGACAAGAAATTGTATTTCTTTACAAAATTATAACACAAAGTGAGGAGCAGCACAAATAAAAATTGTTAATTTTGCAACACAAAAAGGAAAGGCAATTGTTTTATGCCACATAATTTTCAAAATTGACAAACAAGAGGAGACATAACATATCAATTTTTTGCACAAAACAAATCCAAATTTTGTTGCAAAATTTGGTAATAAGGTGCATTTTCAATTTTACTTGACACCTTTATTACAAATTGGAAAATTAGGTGCACTTTCGGTTGCGTCCGACACATAAGTGATAATAATTTTGTGGGAATTCTTTGATTTATTATTGCATTTAATTTCTTGTTCTTTGCAATTATAAGTCATCAAAATCGAGAGCACTCAAAACCCCAAAATTTCACAAGAAATTGTGTAATTCATTTGCACAAGTATAAACCATTTGTAAAATTGATATTCTCTCCTTACAAACCCTAAAAATTCACTCTTATTTGTTTGGCTCAGTATCCTCAAACTAATTATTCCTCTTCAGGAGGATTTTCAAGAAGGTGTCATTAGATATCTTTTTGAGTGAATTCTCTTTCACTTCTTATTTGTTTGGCTTAAATATCCTAAAACTTATCATCTTTCTTCAAAGAGATTTTTCAGGAAGGTGCCATTAAATACCAATTAAGAGTGAAATAAAGATCATCTTAGTGCAAATTATATAACCTTCATCATGGAAACTAGCAACAAATACCTAAATGATACACAGTTGCTTAATGGTCCTAACTATTCAACATGGAAAAATAATATGAAAGTCATACTTACTATAGAGGAAATGTGGGATTTAGTGGATGGCACTAAAACAAGACCCACATCAACATGAGTAGATCAAAAAGCATGAAACAAAAATAATAATCATATTCTCATGTTGATTCTCCTAGCTACTACTGATGAGATCCAGCCTCACATAAGTGAAGCTAAAAATGGTAAAGATGCATGGAATGCACTTTGCACCATTTTTGAAGGTAAGAATCAATTGACTATTCTAAACCTTCAAACACAACTTCATACACTCCATATGAAGTCAGGAGAATCAGTAGAACTATTCCTCTACAAAGTAGTAGAACTGAAGTAAAAAATAAATGCTTTAGGAGAAAAAGTAGAAGATACTATCTTGAATTTAGTAATATTTAGGGCTCTTCTATAATCCTACAAGATGTTAATAACATTGCTTAATGTATCTCAAAGAACAATCACCTTTGTGGAGTTAGTTCATTTGCTTCTAACAGAGGAAGAAAATCAACTCCAAAGTGATGAAGTGACAAACAATGCACTTTACTCTAAAAATCAAGGTCAAAAGAAGAAAGAAAACTTTCAGAAGGGAGGATCATCTTCAAAAGGTAAGGGAAAGCAACCTCAAAAGAAGTTTTACACCACTTGTAAAAAGGACAACCATGACACCAATCGGTGTTGGTTTAAAAACAAGAAAAATAAAAATGGCAAAGGCACATCACAAAGAGATAATGTTGCTAGTGAAGTGTCTGATTTCGATTCTGATTTTGGTTCAGAAAGAGCATACAAAGTGCTTATATCTAAGATAATATTATAAATAGAAACAAATTTTTCACCTTAGACAAGCACCATTTACACTCTCTTTTCAGTCTTCATAAATAGCATAAGTTTTTTTTTGAAGTACTTACAATAAAGGGGTGATTGTACCTCTTTTGGGCTTCATAAATAGCAAACTCTCTTTTTTTGAAGTACTTGTAATAAAAGGGAGAAATTTTCTAGTGTGAAATTTTCCTAGGAGGCAATATTTGTAAAAATCCTTAACAAGCTTCATGATTTGCATATCTTTTGCAATTAAGGGGGAATAAAAATTATTTTTCCTACATTTACACAATTTTTGTAAAAAGGGAGGAAGACTTATATGGGTACATTTTCAATAGAGATCGATATCATAGTCACAATTCTTGCAGAAATTACATTACAACATGTTTTGCAACAAGGGGGGAAACTTATAAGGGTGCATTTTTGGTAGCGATCGACACCTTAGATACCTTATCAAAACTTTTACAAAATCATATTGTAATCAAATGAACCTCGTATGTAGTGATCTACTCTAGTACACCTAGTAGTTGCAATGACTGGTTACCCATGAAATCTGGTTGGATAACAAGATTATAATAAGGACATTCATTGATTTGAAGACAAAGTGAGGAATGAGCCACTTTTTTCTTAGAAGTATCTAGAGAACTGTGATAGAACAATAACTAGTATATCAACATCTTTTTCACTGTATTGGTACAGTTATATATATTACCCAAATAATGTAATAAGGGGGATGTTAGAGTTACTATGATACAGTAACTATGATTATTACCTCATTTTGTAATTTGTAAGATTCACCTAGGTAGTTTTAATTTACCTCATGGTAAATAGTAGTTTGTTACTTTTTTACTATTTAATTTTAATCTAGATATTTATCTTGGTTAGTAGGTTAGTTATTGTACTCATTTTGACTACGTAATTAGGTTATTTGTTAGCTAAATTTATTTTTGGAATTCATATTACGTGTTTGTTAGCGTTATTAGCTCATAGGCTATTCATAGCCTATGTCAAATGTTATCTATACTCCTTTATTAATAAATTTCTAATTATTTTGCATCAATTTCTTACAGTAACTATAAATAAAGTATAAAATCAAAAGATGAATATAATGAAAGTAAAAAACTTCACAAAAAAAGAACCTTGAGAAAATACCAGATCTTACTACCACAAATCATGAGCAAATATTGTATCTTATTACGACAAGGTCTCATAGTCATAGTCTAACTAGAATAAACAAACGATTGATAAGCACCATGGAAAAATCTATTGCATATCAATTTCCACTTAGTCATTATCATGATTTTTTTAGATCGAATATCTTTATCTTTGCTCACTTCTCTCTTTTATGGTGATATAATTTATTTTCATTTGTATTATTCAATTAAAATACAAAATGAAGATATATAATTAAAATATGAACAAAATAAAAGTATAAAAATGTAGACACCTAAAACACATCATGTTCGGGAAACTACTCATATGGGACATGCTAGAAGACCATATGAAAGATCTTGGATAGATTCCAAGGTAAGGTAGTACCACTCATTTAGCATTTTGGCCTAGTCAGTGTTAGTTGCGGCTGACACCCATAGTTAACAGTGTGACCGTACCTCAAAGCCGCTACTAGTCGTCAATATCCGTTGGACCTTGACTGACCCAAAATTGGTTACAACAATCAATTGGTTGAAGATTCAAGTAGTTAGAGGGCAAAAAGTTCTATAAGTTTCCATACAAATGCCCTAGTTGTCCCTTCTTGATATTGGCTTCTTCATGAAGCTAAGACAAGGTCTTCTCATGTGCTATAAAATCTCCCTCCAAATTGGGAAGAATTCTAGAAGAATATCGAGTTAAAGCACAGTAAAGACCTATCAAATTGCATATTCACTTGCATTTATTGAGAGGAATACTTTGGCTTCCCAATTGGAGATCAAATGGCATTTGGAACCAAGAAGGCTATGGAAGGCTAGGAGAAATAAAGAAACTTAATTAAGCTCAATCCACTGCTAATATGATCAATTCAACCACCAAATTTATCAGAAGACATCAAGGTAACCTTTGAACATCAATTCCAAAAATTGAATTGAGGAATAAAGCCTTGATTTGGAGAGCAAGGACATTCATTGCTCAATCACAGCTATCAACCGTGGCTAATAGTGCCAACCACTTCACAGACCTACGGTCAAGGTTTAATCCTATTTTACTTTAGTTATAGCATTAATTTACCTTTTTTTGTAGTATATTAGACGTATTTAATCTATATTTGCTTTATTAGAGACAATTGTGTGGTAGAAATAGGGATTTAAGACTTATTTCCTTTATTTCTTGTTATTTTGTACCTGGATTAGTTATAGATATTTCTTATGCTTTCATGTTTTCAATTGCCTAATTATAATATCAGATAGATTGATCTATGTTTCCTTTACATTTCTTGATGATCAATTATCATGTTTAGTGTAGTTTACCATGCTTCTTGCACTTTCTTGATTTCAAGATTTCATGGCATCTTTTGTATAATTTCCTCTAAAAGCCTCATTGAGAGAGGCCTCCTTTGATTTTAATTGCTTCTTGTTGTTTCTTGAACATAGGGTCAATATGGTCTTTTCATTCAAAGAAAAAAATACCTCTAAAAATGGAGAAGAAGGTCACATTTACCTTGGTGCAGTTCATGTCAACCTAAGAAGCCTGTGTATTACACCTACCCTTGCGTGGGGATTTTATATGACTGTAATAATTGTATCACATTGTGTATCCCTAATAGGGATGGATTTGTAATCGTATTTCCATGGAAAATTAATTAAAATAAGCACTCCTTTGTGGTTATTTGCAAATTCATCCATTCTTTTATGCTTTGTGTGATGTTTCAATTATTATTAGCTTAGGTGTATGCATCCTAGATTACCATAGAAGGCGATCACAGAAGAACCCCGTATTTTATGCCATAGAATACTAACTTGTTTTTTGTGATAACAAGCCTTAGCTATGATTAAAAACCATAGTTAACAGTTGTCACCGCTACTGACAACCATGGGAAATAGTTGCAGTTGTGCCTGACAGACACGGTTAGCAGAAAATAGAAAATAAGCATAATCAAACATCACTATAAAACTTAGATTTGAGGTAGGATCATTTTTTCCTCTCTGTATTTTTATTTATGTATGTTTACAAAATCAGAATGCAATAGATGGATTTTAATTAGAAAACATAACAAAAATTATAATGAAGGATTCATAGATGCTTTTTAGTTTTCTACTAGTCGTTGCTAGGAACAACAAATCTCTGATTGCAGTCCGCCCTAGTCTCCAACGGTCTAGGACATTGCATGTTTATATTTTGCATGTATGAGGCCCAATTAGTGGTCATTTTCCTCATAGATAGTTGCATTCTATAAAAATCATCTAGCATAGTCGTGCATTCTCTTAAAATCAAACGTTCTTTTGAAAAGCATGTAGCAAAGTCATTTGAATGTTGTTTTATGCATTTTATTTTCATGCAAAGTAAAAAGAACCACACACACCATGACACATTGTAAATTCTAGTGAGTTGGAAGTCACATCCAACCACTAGTAGGGTTCAACAATAGTGGTAGTTATTTCCATCCGTTGGCCCAACTCCCTCGATCCTTTTGTTACTAGACCAATACTAGATCCAAGATGCCATCATAGCCCATGGAAAATTTGCACGTATCTCTCTTAGGAGAGGTATATAGTTGATTGTGGGTGAACAGGGTGAGGATCGAGAGGACCTGTGCTCCCTGATTGTGTGTGGACTTCATTACCACATATTATAGGTGGGATTACAAGGCTTGGAGTTCATAGCTAGGTTGTCGAGTTGCGAGCATACAGGTGAAAGCCATTGAACAATTAAGTATATCATAAACCTATTGAAAACATGATAAGAGTTACTTTTTGATACAACAAATCTCAAAACACATCAAAATGGTTTAGGGCTCATAAACAAAAATTTAAAAGAAATAATCACCATTGTTTACTTTGTTTGTCTTAAACATTTATAAACAAGATAATATAGTATCATGGTGCAAACACGGAGAGGTCGATACAGGCATAGACCCAAGATCAAGGTCGAATATCCACCCAATGCACAATAAAATATGTAGGACTCTCAACCATAAAATCCTCTTGAACGTCGTTCATTGAATATTAGAGGGGACAATTCTACGTGCGAGGAGTCTATTGAGAATACCTCAGTTAGAGGAAGTGTTAGACACTCTCTGATACATAGATATTAGCATGGGGCTTCCCAGCATGGGGGTCCCAAAAATATTAGCATTTACCATGATCATTTTCTATGTGCATCCATGAGATCTATTGAAGATTATGCCATAGAGGGATCCAGATCGACACGCCTTCGACATGCATCTAGGGGAGGCCCAAGTCCTCCACCATATGAGTATAGATAGGCTCAAGATCAACCCATTCAAGAGAAAACAAATAGGGACACTTCTAAGTGTAGGCCCATGCAAACTCCCTACAAAAGTGAACCTTGTAGGATCACCATAGACATGTCTAAAGTGGAAGTTAATGGTATGCCACCACATGAGCCATGGTGTAGTAGATAGTTATATGGTCTAGATAAAGTCTTAGGATAAATAGGTTATAAACCTTCACCTGCACCCTCTCATTCTATGAATGTGCATAGTGAAAGTACAATTAGGACCATAAAGGAACCTAGAGAATACTCCAAGCATTCTCATGATATGCATGCCCCTACATCCCATGCGGACATAGAGTATATACAACAGTTGGATGCAAATGCCATCTTCACAAACAAGAGTAAGAGCATAGCAAATCAGTCTATTAGGGGTCACATCCAAAAAGCTGCTTGAAAAAAGCACATACACCAGAGGTTTCATACGGCTGATAACATATATAGATCAAACAAGATGGTGTTATAGAAAAGATGTTAAATCTTCCAAGACCAATTGGAAGATGTTTGTGTAGAGCAAATATGACTCAAAAATGAGGACACTTAGAGAAAAAGGTTCATAAGACAATGCTTATATGAATAGCACATGCACGAGTAATGCATCCTTGATCAAAAGGAACATGTTGATAGGGAGGATTGATTGGCCAGTGCTGGTTTTCCTCCCCATAGTGAGGACAAGGAGCACATTGAAAAATGAGCTACCTCATAGCCAAAGTTGCACCCTGAGTATATAGACACCCATACTTACTATATGGCCCAACATAGAGATGGGCACCCCACATCTGAACATCATGGGCATAGGCAGTATGAAGAAAAATTGGGAGACAAAATAGATCAAGAGTATCCCAAAATCTCCCAATTCGAAGTGGATGAGGAGCCTAGTCCTCCACCTCGATCGAAGAGGAGTGTACCTCCAAAGGTGCCGCAAAGACAATCCAAAGAAGATGAGTTCATATCTTCGCAAGCCTATAAGGTCTTGGTAGAAAAGCTTAAATATATTGAGAAGCAAGGAATAGCTTATCAAAATCCTACTTTGAATAAAATTCATAATGAAACTTTATTCTTATTAGTTTATATTTTGACTTATCCTGAGCATTTTGAGATGCCTAGGCTAGAAAATTTTCAAGGAGAGGAGGACGCTCAGGAGCACGTCATGAGTTTTCTAGACATGTGCTTTCATATTGAAAGTAATTATTTCTTGATTTTGTAGACCTTCATTACAACCCTCTTAAGCCCAACCTGCGAGTGGTTTAATCAACTCAAAAGGCACATCATCACCAACTTTGAGCAATCGGATGATGTATTTCTTGAACGCTTCTCCTTTGGCATCAAGAAAAAGGCTAACTTATCTGATCTAGATGCTTTATTGCAACATGATGATGAGCCAATTATGGATTATGGAAAATGATGGAGAAATATGATGGTAAAATTGCCATTCTCCATCCTTGCTTCTGAGTTAACTTGAATGTTTAAAAAAAGTTGTGCTAAGCACATTTAATTATTTTTGTAGTTACAGTAATATCAAAAATTTGAAGAGGCTTTGGCTCAAGCCAAGGTGATAGAGGATATCAAGTTACAGGAGGGTAACTTAAAACTTAGAAGTAAGAAGGAATGGAATAAGAAAAGCACCAAGAAATAATAGGCCAAGCCAACCCACGTTAATCATGTGGTTCTAAACCTTCAAAAAGTGGATAAGAGGAAGTAGCAATAAAATTATCAAGCCCAACCTCCTCCTGCATAATATGAGCAATGCAACAACAACCAGAAGGGTAAGGACAAATAAATATGCCCTCCTCACATATTTACTCAGTTATCAGAATTGTTGACATCAATTTTCCATCAATTATGTAAGGCAAAGGTAATAAACTTCTCGAAAATCATATTAGTGGACCCTAATCAAACCAAGCCTAGGGCATATAAGGATGATCAATATTACATATTTCATCGAATGAAAGGTCATGACATAGATGTATTTTGGTATTTCAAACATTTAGTGCAAAATATGATTGAAAGAGGTGAGATTCTTATGGACAACCCACAGGCACTAGACAACCAGGATATGGGGATTTACAAAAATACTCTACCCAACCGTGAGGTACCAAGGAACAATGTTGTCCAATTCAATCGAGTATGCATCGAACCGCCAACTCACAGGTTCATCGAAATGGTCAACATAATCATAAAAATACAAGGTATGAAAGACCAAATCAACCTCAAAATCCTATTAGGGTCCAAGTTGTGCCTCCTCCAAGGCCAGCCCAAAATGTGCCAGGCCCACCAACTAGACCGGTGGTAACAATCAGGGGTAGGTTGGTTCAAAACCTACAAATAACTCCAATGAAGTTGTCAAGTTATGAGTTTATTCAGTAGTCCCTAAAACATAGGAAGACGCTTATGGATATTATAAGGTCCATAGAAGTGTAGTCCTATGATCCCAAAACATTCACACACTTCGTGGAACACGTGCAATAGTATCAGGAACCAACCATACAATTTTATGATCATGAAGTCAAGACGATTTCCACTTTCACAACAGACCCACCGCTCCACATCATTGTGTGTGTAAATCACATACCTTTCAAGTAGGTGTTGATTGATATGGGATCATCAATCAATATAATCATGACCAAGGCATTGACATACCTAAAGTTACCAAAGACACATATCATACCTTTTGCCTTCATGTTGAGAGTTTTTAATGATGCATTATGCTCAACTGTCGGCACTATAGTCTTACCTATTCAGGTGGGACTAAATACCATCCCTATGATGTTTCATGTGATTGAAGGTACTATGCAATATAATATACTTCTACAGAGACCTTGGATAAGAGAAATGTTTTGTGTCCCTTCCATTCTCCATCAATGTATTAAATACATTCATGAGAGATAGGTTCACATGGTACCTTCAAATGAAGAACCATTCAAATACATGAATTTAGTATATTTATCAAGGGATTTTGTTCTCCCCTCAACACACTTGGACATATGTCTAGTGTTGTCGATCAAAGAGCTAGAATGTAAAATAAAAGAAGTGTGTGCCAAACCTACAACATATGTATCGCAATGATCGGAGTACACAACATTCACTTCTACCAGGTTATTTGCATCCATAATGCATCAGGATGATGGGAATTTGAAGGAAAATATGGGTGAAAAGAGATAAAATGAGCATCTAAACCAATAGTTATTGAGATCCCTACTCCCATGGAAGTAGAGGATGCTCAAGGAGAAGTCAAAGAGGCACTGCAACCTGCTTCTCTTGCATCTTTAGCAGGGTCATCTATACCGTAGGTGATCATTCATTTGGTTAATCCTAAACTAGAGGATTATATTGTGTAGAATATGAAATTCATGCTGATAATCGAGACTACACAAGATATAGGCCGGCCACAAGCTTATCACCTTCCTGTAGGAACGATGGTGTCATTGGGGGCACCTCCTAACCAAACCAATTTCATCTATGGAGGGCTTGAAAAACTTTCATCTCACACCCCCATGGATGAGGATGATGATGAACCATTCACTTTGAATGTTCATTATCTCTCTAACCTAAAATATGCCTTACAATATTTCAAGCATTACCATTGGCATTGTTATGGTCTCGAATTATTCGAACAGGGGCGTATGAGGCCTTACGAATTGCAATATCAATTTCCAATTGATAGGTTCAGGTTAGGATATTATATTAGAGATTATAATGAACTCCTTGTGGTATATTTAGACCATATGTATCTTAGTCTAGAGGGTGAAGTAGATTTTAATCCTTATCATTCTAATCCCTCCTTATTTCAAAGGGACAATCGGATAGTGTCTTACATAACTATAGAACTGCTCAAGACATATCATGAAGACATATTGGTGGAAACCGATTCAAATCACATACCAAGAGATAACTTGGATGAAAAAATATATGGGGAAATCGACAAAATAGGACTACAATATTAGAATGCTAGCATAGTGGTAGAGTCCAAATCAGAGTGTCATTATAACAAGGATAACGTAGAGTCCATATCTAGGAGAAGGGGACCGAGTTGCGTATATGAGAGTGGTGATGGAGATGAGTCCTAAAATAATGAGTAATCCAAGGATGAAACTGAGGTGGGTTACCTGGGTCTCCTAAATTTATGCCATTTGTTACCCTTGGAGATAGTCACGGAGGATGAGCGATATTCCATTGATGATAGTGGCTATCAAGAGTGGGCTTACATGGGACCACATCTTCCTAATCTCTTAGTTCTAGTAGGTAGCAATGAAGGTTTTTATTATGATAGTGATGAAAAATATTAAATGGAGAGATCCTATTTAGGGCCTCCCTACTTGCATCATCATAATGTGCCCTACACTATAGAGGACATGTACAGAGATATCAATCTCCACGCTTGCCTCAGGGGAAAACCATCGAATCTCAATGTGATTTATCGTATAGTCTTCCCTAACCCACCAACATACATGGAGCTCCTAGAGCCTAATGATCCTACCTTATAGTCTATCCATAAAGCAAATCCAAAGATCCCCATACCCTAGAACCACATCTTAGGGATGGAAGTTGTATCAATGTAGAGTCACATGCATGTGGTCCTAGAGATATAATCCATTTTATCAATATGATCTCCATTGATTTGACCACTCCACTTTATAATATAGCCAATCCATTCAAACCATTGCACTTAAATATAGATGCTATTGATTGGGATCATGCTGACTCACCATTGGAGCTTGAATATTTCTTCCCTAATGAAGAAATATTGCAACCATTTCACTTTGTTCTAGGCTGTGCACATGATGTTTACCATGATGAGGATGCTTCCAATGTGGAACCCATAAACCTAGCTGATGATATCCACTTTATCCCTATACCTCACCAGCTGGAGGAGGGATCCTATATGTTAGAAGAGGAGACCTTCCAAGTGGATATCAATGATGATTCCATAATTTCTAGGAAGGTTAAATTTGGAGAAACTTTATCTCCTGATGAGTGTACCAACCTCATACCTATACTGAAAGAGAGGCCTAATCTCTTTGCTTGGACTTATAAGGATATGCCAGGTCTAGATTCAAAATTGGTTACTCATAACCTTTCACTAGATCTCTCAAAAAATCTAGTCAAGTAGAAATTTAGGAAGATGCATCTAATAGTAGCCTTAATGGTTAAATATGAATTGCAAAAGTTGTTGGATGTAGAGTTTGTCATTTCCATCGACTATCCGAAATGGGTATCAAACATGGTACCTATAGGAAAACCTGATGGAAGGATCCATATCTATACAGATTTCAAAGACTTCAACAAGGCAGCATTGAAGGATTCATTTTTGTTGCTAAACATAGATGCTCTCGTAGATGCAACTACAGGTTATGAAATGCTCTCCGTAATGGATGTTTTTTTTGGTTACAGCCAAATTCGTATTAAGCCCAAAGACCAACATAGGACCATGCTCATAACACCAAGGGGGAAATTTTGTTATAAGGTTATGCCATTCGGCCTTAATAATGTTGGTGCTACTTATCATCGGGCTATGACATACATCTTTCATGACTACATACACAAGATCTTGTAATATTACATCGATGACTTATTGGCAAAGCCATTGCTGCATTTAGAGCATGTAGAGGTCCTAAGGAAGTTCTTCGATCTCCTGATAGAGAATAATGTCAGGTTGAATCCTAATAAGTGCATATTTGGCATGACTTTAGGAAAGCTCTTAGGATTCATCATTTCAAACCGAGGCATCAAAGTTGATCCAGTGAAGGTCAAGGTCATTTTAGAAATGTATCCTCCCACTAATAGTAAGGAATTAAGAAGCCTACAAGGTAAAGTAGCATACATAAAGTGATTTATCACATAATTATTAGATAAATGTTAACCCATGAAATGAGTACTACACAATGGGATCCCATTCAATTGGGATGAAAACTGTCAAGCGACCTTCACTAAGATCAAGCAATACCTAGTGATGTCACTAGTGCTAGCTCCACCAATACCAGATGTACCTTTTTTGCTATATATATTGGCAACTTACTTTGCATTAGGGAACATGTTGGCCCAAAAGAATGTGCAATACAAAGATCAAGCCATATATTACATTAGCCAAACCTTGGTAAGTTATGAGCTAGGATATACCTACATGGAAAAGATGTGTTTAGCAGTAGTGTTTGCTACAAAGAAATTACGAAATTATATGTTAAGTCTTATTATATATGTCATATCAAAACAAAATCCTTTACATTATATGATGATCAAGACATATCATAAAACACATACTACAAAGTGGATCATGCTATTGATCAATTTTGACTTGGAATTTATTAGCCAAAAATCCATTAAGGGATAGGTCATAGTTGATCAACTAGTTGAGGCACCACTAGAAAATAGTAGGCCCCTCATCATTGAGCTTCCATATGATGCTATCTTCGCATTATAAAAGGCTCCCGAACCTGAATAACTGGATAACAAAGTTTATATGACCTTATTCTTTGATGGTTCAAAGTGTGAGAAAGGGGTGGTGCAAGAATAGTGTTTTTCACACCACAAGATGCTCCTATACCCTTATAGTTTAAGTTGGACTTTCCTTGCACTAAAAATAATGCTTAATACAAAGCCTTAATTTTGAGTCTCCAAACAGTGGTCGCCATGAAGATTTAAAGGTTAAATATCTTTGGTGATTCCCTTCTCATTGTTAACCAAGTGAAGGGACTTTTTCAATGTAGGTGTCCTATCCTAAAGACCTACAAAGATTTTATTGATACTTATCTAGCTCAGTTTAAGTGGTACAACATCGAAGAAATACCTCATTCATTAAATAGATTTATAGACACTATGACATATTTGGTATCCTTAATCCCTCAGAATCTATCTGTTGATTTCACTACCATCCATGTGAAAATTCTATCACATGCTACCGTGTAGCATGAGGCTTTGGATAACAAAGAATCAATCAATATGATTCAAATAGAACCAAACCGTGAATGGTTCTACAAAGCCAGAGAATTTCTTAAGAGGACATCCTGGAGGTGAATGATCTCATAGGGTCCTTCGAGGGGAGGTACTACCATTCATCATAAGGTTATTTCCTAGCATGCATTTGTAAATGTTAAACTATAGGGGGAGTATGTTGTCTTATTAGTTGAGGCTGAGATCTATCATAATTGGATGTCACAAATACATGAATTCCTAAAACTTGGTGTGATCCCTTAGGGATTGTTGTGTGTTGTGAAACACACATTTAAATAGAAAGTGATAAATTATGTCTTGGTAGGAGATATATAGGTGAAAGGTTTTATTACTTGCTCAGTTTGTGAGGCGCAATGGTCTAGGGTAGTGGTCATTGGCAAAAGGAAAAGTTTACCCCCCTACCTGAACAAATACCTTGCTTACAAATGAAGAAGCAAAAATCCTAGAAAATAAAATCTAAATCAATGTAAATTCAAATCCCTTGCTAAAAACAAAGTACAAAAACAAACAGTGATTTTTATCACTATACAAAAATAAACAATGTTTTCATCACTATATATGAGCAAGTATCTCGATAAATTGAAGAAAATAAGGGGGTGAGCTTGAATCCCTAGAATTATCATTGCTCAAAATCCATAAGGTGATCCCCAATACAATAATGGGCTGAATGAATCTTGCCTGGCATTGGGGTAGGTCTAAGCAATTTACAAATGAGCTAGCTTTAGGTGGCATGGATCGCCTAGTGGTTTAGTCTGACTGAGTTCAAACCTAGGATCAGATAGACATTTGAGGGTCCCAATACATCAATGGGCTGAATGAATCCCACCTTGCATTGGGGTATGCTTATACCTTATCTAATATATTCGTTTGCACACATAGGGGTAATGAATAGCCTAGTCTTTCAGAATGAAAACATTATTTTTCAGAAGTCTAGTATGGTCATTATAAAAATTTTGATAAGTCAACTAGGGTGTTTGAGTTTCATGGAAAACCTCAAAAATTACCAAAATAGAAACAACAAATTTTCAGGGAAATCATAAAATATCAACTCCTTTTATGAGAGTTTTTTATTAAAAATATTCATAATATATATGTTAGATACCGAACGGATATCAGAACTGATATTTAAACAGCCACTGACTATGTTATCCATATTATTTTAATCTATAAAAATTTATTTTATAGAAACAATACATCATTGCATCTCACATATGGGTGTCCAATTGATTAATTTTTTAATAAGATATAGAAATTACAGTTCATGATTGTTATACATTCTGTGGTGTCATCCATTAGATTGTTAAACACATATTGTATTCATACATTATGTTATAAGTAATTAAAGCATACATGTCTATTTAAAATAAAATTATCATCATAAAAATTAGGTAGTACATACATGGCATGAATCATGTTATAACATCATAAATTAAATGCATACAAGTACTGAAAATTAAACATGCATTTAACATCAAACATTGCATTCATATACATTCACCATAAGTAGCCCATCTACACATACATATCACTACATCTAATCATACATTATATAGCTATCTAGTGCATGTCATCCACACATCACATCATATAGTATAAAATAAACATAACATCAACATTGTATCCATATGCATCTCATAAACATAAAACAAATAAAAATTGCACATATAATATCTCAAATGTCAGATCATATATATAATATATATGTGTATATAAAAAATAATGCAGTATGGTGACATATGTCCAAAGTGCCCATAGGCTATAAATAGATCCTCAACCTTACACACAAAAATGGTACAACATCTATTATATATCTATACTAAGCAACGCCTACGCTGCCAGTCTATGAGGCTCCACCATTGCCTCCACCCTCCCTGTGATTCTACTTGGAGCTGGCACCTGAGGTCCTCTCGGACCTGTGAGTCCTGCAACTAGAGCGAGCTGAGGACTCCCTTGTCTCCTTGGTCTAAGTCCTCTAAGATCCTATAGCCATGGGCCTCTTAGGAACCTCACCCTTGAGTAGCTCAATCTCTCCCATAAAAATAGAAATGTAGGTAGCATCTAATGATCGATCTCTGATATGTTGTTGCACTAGAGCCCGCAGTCACCTAACCTCTGCCATCGGATCCATCATTATTAGTCTTTGTACTATTGGTACTACTATAACTACTAGAACTATTGGATCAAATAGAGACACTAGAGTATCCTATGGAGATGAGGGGTCTTCCCCCATCCCTGAGTGAGTCACGCTCTATGGTCACAACATCTAACTAAGACTGTATGAGGATGTGCTACCCTATGATCCTCTAGATATTCATCTGCATCATGGTAATCTATGCATGGAGAGTTATCTTCTCCTCCTAATAGTTGCACCACTAAGCCTACCCTGCTATGAGTTGTGATCGCATGTCTTTGACATGTGCCTCCAAGGTAGCTATAGAGGTATCTCACCCTAGAAGTTGTGTTTGAAGTTTGCCTATCTAAGTCTAGAGGCTAGCAACCTAAGCCCTAAGATATCCAATCTTGCTATCAGGTGCTACCTCACCCTCTGCTAGGGCCTCGTCCTCCTCAACCTGGGGGGGATCCTCGATGGCTACTTACTAACCTCATTTACCCTCAATTCTATGACGAACTTAGCATCCATGAGGATTGACCTCAACTCCCTCTATGCCCTCTAATGCTACGTCATCTGCAGACCTCTCTAAGGGGTCATCCTTGTCCTACCATACCCTGGTCATCCACTAGGTATCGTAGTCAGGTGTAGTCCCTACATCTATCAGCCTTGAATCCTAAAATTCATAATCCTCCTCTTCCAACTAAGTCACTTAGGGCCATGCTATGTCCCTCTCTAATGTGAGATGGTAATAAATGGTAGGAAGCTCTCGAATGTCCTATCTAATGTTGAGTTGTCTGGTAACATGAGAGAAGTAAAAGAAATCTTATACCTTAGACTTTTATCTGAGGAGCCATATGTCTCTATGTGCTCATTATAGGTAGCCATGAACCTCTTTCCATGGTGGGTAGTCTAAGTAGGGGTACCACTAAATTTGGTCTACCTGCAACTGTGTAAACTGCTCTGTGTTGTACTTCAGGTCTCCTATGCGAGACCTACTTTAGAAGCTCTCATGATCATAGTGCCAACATGATACATAGCACTGGCATGCCTCCTAAATTACTATGATCTCAAGTGGTAATCCAATAGGATGCTCAATCTTGACGTGTTGCCACCCCTAGATCTAAAATAGTAAGTTGTAATTGATGCCCACTATGCTCCTCTAAGAGATCTGATACAACTCATTATAGAGCTGCACTAATAGGGAACTACCCCAATACAGGATTCGGGGCTACTGAGTGGTGCTTTCCAGGACATATTGCATCCTAGCTAGGAGGTTCCATGGAAACCTCACTCCAAAAATATTAGGGATCACAATTTGCACAATCAGGTGCATGAATATGGTCGCTCATTAAGAGAAAACATGCTCAGTGTACCAGTGCTCAATGTGGACCCCTTCGTGATCTAAGTGCTACTGTGTTGTGTCACTGTGATGACCAAATATCTCATGAAATAATACCTACTTTGTATTGGTATATGAATATGTGATGGCCTCACCATCTAGAGGGAGTTAAAATATGTGGTATAAATATTCCAGTATCACAATCATATCACCTATCGATAGGTGAAAGGTATTGGTCTGCGCATCCTAGCATCAGGCCAATGCAGTCATGTAGGCCTAATTGACTCGAATGGTGGGAAGGTGTAATACATAGCTGAAGCCCATAATCCTGAACCAATATTGCTCTACTTGAGTAAGGGCACCACGTAGGTTACAAATAATTTTAGACTCCCTCACCCTCGTAGTTAGAGTCTGGTCACAAGTAGAATAATAGGGCAAAAATAATTAAAAATCAACCAAAAACATTCAAAAAACAACTTAAAAAATGACAAACAAAATCACAAAATATCAAAACTTAAAAACATTCAAAATATATTAAATTTTTTTTCAAAAAAATCAGTTAAATCAATTCAAAATTCAAAAACAAAAATAAAATAAAAATAAATAATAATATAATTAAAATAAATAAATAAAAATAATAATCAAAACCCTAACAAAAAAATATTTCTACCCACCCATCTAATCTAACCTAGTCTAAATATATATAGGGTGTGGTTTGTTTTCGGTAGTTTAATGATGTTCATTTAGCCCATTACTTAGTGAGGTTAATTTTAAATTGGTAAAAGAAAATAATGGTCGAGGGTTTGTGTGCTTCTACGTTAGTAGCACTGACTCCTCCAGGTTGGTCTGCCACGGTACATGTGGTAGTGAGGTTAAGTTTGCAATAGCATTTTGTGTCAAAGTTGGTAACTCACCTCTCAGAGCTCTAAAGGTTGCAAACTGGCAGTTGGAAATAATGATGTTGAAAGTGACATATTTTTCTTAAATATTTCCAATTTAACCCCTGATCATGGCTAGCACCCATGGGCGCAAAAATAGGGTTTGTCGATCACGGGTATGAGCTACGACTAAGAAATTTGAAATTTTTAGCTGCTCTTATCACCTGCGGCTAGCAACTGGGCATAGTTGCCCTAAAAATTTCACCTTTATGGGTCGCAAAAATTTAAATTAAAAATATCCACCTGACCAAAATTGCCAAAAATATTACAAATAACAAAAAAAATCAGATAAACCAAAAGCCAAATGCGCCTCGTACCTAGTAATTTATCCTATACACTTGGCGGTTGTAGCGACTTGCAATCCATGCAATATGATAAGATGAGTAAATTACCATAAGGATATTTGGAACAAATTCATCATCACCGAACTACTATGGTTCATTTCAATCCTGAAGAAGGCCTCGAAGGCTAGACCGCCCCATAAGAACAAAGTAATCATGTCAATTCATCTATGACATTTTTAGCAGATCATTGAACAATATTATTCAACACATGCCTAAATGGAATTATTATCATCTTGATTCCCTAAGAAAGTATTCATGGTTAGACTACTTCATGGGATAGAGATATACAATTACTATTAACAATTATAATCATAGTTGATTAGGCCTAAGCTAAGTATCAAGTACTAAACCTTAAATTGTTGAAGATCAATCATAGTGGTCAAAAGAATCATTACTTCATTTAATTGTCATTACCCTCATCGACTCATCGCTTGAGGGGGTAGTCATAATATCATAATCATAATCAAAGTCAAAAAATATCCCTTGATCGTAGATTTCTTGATCTTGTCAAAATTACGTTCATATTATGAATAATTTCCAATGACTATCATAAGCTTACCCTTTGTTGGGGTAAAAATAAAATATGATAGTTAAGTTAGTAGCTCTCCTCCTTTTGGATCTATATGGCGTAGAAGCCTATAGTAGCACTAAAGCTACCCAGTCACTGCTGGAACTTGCCAAAGCTTTGCAAATTTAAGCCTTCCATCCAGTTGGAAGCAATGATTCTAGGATGTGCATCCTTTTGCAGGACCTTGGAAATCTAATATTGATTAGACTAATGATCATCATCCAACCTACGACATCATTTTAGGAGGTCTATTTTTTCTTAGCATTGTTCGATCTCACAACGCATCTCAAAAGGGGCATTTGTAGACACCTAAAACATGTCATGTTGAGGTGACTACTCATATGGGACATGCTAAAAGACCATATAAAATATCTTGGACAAATTCCAAGGTCAAGTAGTGGTAATTACCACTCATTTAGGAATTTTGGCCTAATCAATGTTAGCCACAACTGACACCCGCAGTTAAAATTTTTGGCCATGACTTAGAGCCATGGCTAGCCATCAAAATCAGTTAGACCTCAACCGATCCAAAATTAGTTACAATGGTCAATTGGCTGAAGATCCAAATAGTTAGAGGGTAGAAATTTCTAGAAGTTTCCATCCAATTGTCCCAATTTTCTCTTCTTGATATTGGCTTCTCCATGAAGCTAAGACAAGGCCTTCTTAAGTGCTGTAAAATCCCCCACCAAATTGGGGAGAATTCTAGAAGAATCTTGAGTTATAGTGCAGTGAAGCCCTGTAAAATTGCATATTCACTTGCATTTATTGAGAGGAATTCTTTGGCTACCCAATTGGAGATCAAATGGCATTTAAAACCAAGAAGACTATGGAGGGCTAGAAGAAATCAAAAAACTAAATTGAGCCCAATCCACCACTGATCTGATCAATTCAACCATCAAATATGTCATAATACATCAAGGCAACCTTTGAACATCAATTCCATGGAGTGAATTGAGGAATCAAGCCCTAATTTGGAGAGCAAGAACATTCACTACTCATTCATGGTTGTCAGTCGTGGCTAACAGTGCCAACCACTTCATAGACCCATGATAAAGGTTTAAGCCTCTTTTACTTCAGTTATAGCATTAGTTTACCTTTTTTTTATAGTATATTAGATGTATTTAATCTATATTTGCTTTATTAGAGACAATTGTGTGGTAGAAATAGGGATTTAAGACTTGTTTCCTTTATTTATTATCATTTGGTAGTTGTATTAGTTGTAGCTATTTCTTATGATTTCATACTTTCAATTTGTTTAATTAGAACATCATATGGATTGATCTATGTTTCCTTTACATTTCTTAATGATCAATTATACCATGCTTCTTGCACTTTCTTGATTTCAAGCTTTCATGGCATCTTTTGTATAATTTACTCTAAAAGCCTCATTGAGAGAGGTCTCCTTTGCTTTTAGTTGCTTCTTGTTGTTTCTTGAATGTAGGGTCAACAGGGTCTTGTCATTCAAAGCAAAAAATGCCTCTAATCATGGAGAAGAATCTCATATTTATCTTGGGGCAATTCGTGTTAACCTAGGAAGCTTGTGGATTACACCTACCCTTGCGTGGGGATTTTCTATGATTGTAATAATTGTATCATATTGGGTATCCCTAAGAGGTATGGATTTGTAATCACATTTCCATGGAAAATTAATAAAAGAAGTATTCCTTTGTGTTCATTTGAAAATTCATCCATTATTTTATGCCTTGTGTGATGTTTCAATTATTATTAGCTTAGATGTATGCATCCTAGATTACCAAAAAAAACTTTTACAATTAAAAAAAAGAACATGTATGGCTTAGAAATACACTTAGAGATTCAAATTTGTTCAACCTATCAGCTATAAAACTTACAACATACCAATATTTAGTTGGCTATCAACACTCCTCTACAACCTATCAACTATTGGTAGGTATTTACAACCTATCTATTAGTGATACTCTTTTGCAATCTACTGGCTAGCGACACTCTTCTACAACCTATTAACTATCAACACTCTTTTGCAACCTATCAACTATCGACAAGTCTTTGCAACCTATCATCTATTTCTTTGCAACCTCTCACTTATTGATAGGTCTCTATAATCTATCAGCTATCAACTATTCTCTACAACCTATCAACACTTGGAATTCCTTTGTAACCTATCAACTAGTGACACTCTTTTGCAACCTATCGACTATCGACATGTCTCTACAACCTAGCAACTGTCAACTATTTTCTACAACCTATAGGCTATCGATCTACAACTTATCAACTATCAATTGTTCTCTATAACTTATCAGCTCTAGATACTCCTCTAAACCTATTAGTTAGTGGTACTCCTTTGCACCCTATCAACTTTTGATAGGTCTCTACAACCTATCAACTATTTCTCTACAACCTATCAGTTATTGACTATTCTTTGCAACCTATAAGCTATCACTCTACAACCTATCAACTATTGAATTTTCTCTATGACCTATCGACTATTGAATTTTCTCTACAACCTATCAACTATAAACACTCCTCTACACCTATCAGCTAGTGACACTCCTATGTAATCTATCATTTTTTATAGGTCTCTACAACCTATCAACTATTACTCTATAACCTATTAGCTATAGATAGTTCTTTACAACTTATCGATTCTCACTTGCAACCTATCGACTATCTCTCTACAACTTATTTTATCTAACTCTACAACCTATTGACTATCTCTTTGTAACCTATCAACTCTCTTTTTACAACCTATCGACTATCGATAGATCCCTTCATTCTATCAGTTGTCAACAATTCTCTACAACCTATCGACTATCAATAGTTTTATGTAACCTATTGATAGTTAGGTTATTATGCATGTCATTTTTGGTTGCTTCAGGTCTTGTATTTTCGTTGTAGGGGTTTCATTGCTACAGGTCATTTTTCAAGGAGTTTGAATGTTTTATATTGTTGTCGCATTAAGTATATAAAACATTAAGTAGGGGTTTCATCATGGAACTTTTATAATTTTAAGGAATAAAAGTTCCATGATTTAGGTGAGACTAAGAGTGTTGATGATTTAAAATAAAAATGATGAAATTACTATCAAAGTAGGGTAATCTGACCCAAAAAAAAAATTGTTCTCAAAACTTATGGGTGAATAGACCTATGTCTAAGGCCCCCATATTAACCAATTTCAAATTTTATAAATCCTAATATTCATAAATTAACAATGATTTATCATTATGCATAACCCTGAAGATGACACAATGAGGAAGAAGAAGACCATGGAGATCCTAACCCATAGATATAACAAAATTACTAAGAGGAATAATGTCTCAACTTTATGCAATTGAAATTACCCAAAGGATTCAAGTAGAAGATGTGAGTTATAGTGAAGAAGAAGAAGTTGGTCAAAAAGAAGCTCATAATGAAGAGCGATAGGGAGGACTAGAGGAACAATTAATCTGGGTAATTTATAACATGGGAAAGAAGCCAAAGATAGAAACCCAATCATAAAATGGAATTTTTAATCTTGAGGAACTCATAGACTGGATTATATAGATAGCAAAATATTTGAAGTTGAATTGGTAAAAGAAACCAAGAAGGTGAAGTTCACTTGTGTGAAGACATGTGCTCCACATCTCAAACTTAGACATAAATATGCATTAGCATGAGTAGTTATATAACTTTTCTATTATTTATGGATGTCAAAATTATTTTCTCTTTCTTTTGTGTCAAAATAATTGTATATAATCATTGAACAAAACACCTATCATTTCACTCATAAGCAATAACAAGAATTGCAACTAGAAAAATTATGCTTTGAATGGTGGTTTCCCTTAAAGGGTTCACTCATTAATTTTATCCTTAAACAAAAAACAATAAATATTATTAGTTTAATGGCTCAAAATGGTGGAAATACATAATATAAAATAGAATGTAAAATAAATAAAAATTCACAATAAGAATGACCATAAGACATTGGCAATATTTATATGAAAAACCTTCTCAAAGAAGAAAACCCATAGGAAAATTGTTGTTTTTTATATTTTTCAAATATAATTAGATAACAAAATGTATGAACTAAAACAAATTTGCTTCACAATGAGGCCATAAAAGCTCACATAATCAAATATCTCAAATTTCTTCCTTGCCCATGGTGGAGATGCAGCACCAATATCCATTAATTTATTATTTTCTAGAAATGAGGCATGATAAAGGGACATGGAAAGTCAAATATCATGCTTTAACTCCAAAAATTCATTATTTTTTATGTCAAAAAAAAGGCTTGCATAATTAACCCAGTCTTCAATCTAGATCACATGTCCTCAATGACAAGATTTTGGTTCTTGAAAAGATCATTAAGAAATAAAAATTGGCTTAATGCTTGGGTCTATGACTTGGAGAAACTTATGTCTCTTGGTATCTAACTTATGGCAACATTGAATTGGCTCACTCATATAGATCTATCTTCATACAAAATTAGAAAACATAAGAAACTTTGATCAATGGATCAAAACAATAAAATCATAGCTAAAATTTGCATAGGAAAATATAGAATCAAAATAACCATCAATAAGGAAATCAAACATGATGAAATAATAAAACAAAAACATGATTTATGTTGGAAAAAACCTCTAAGGAAAGAAAAACCATAAATATATATCACAAGTTATATTAGTGAAATTCAATTACAAGTTAAATGTGCATGAGCCAAACAAAATATATCCTAAATAAAATAAGAGTATACAAACACTCATACAACCCTAAACTCCTAAAATTTATATCCTTGCCAATGACTAGAATATGTACTAGCATCCTAAATCTATAATTTTCTAGAAAAGAAAAATGAAAGGGGTATGGAATGTCAAAATTAACATTGTTTCCTCTTCAAATCCTTCTCTAGCAACCTTTCATATTCCAAAAAGTCATAAAATATAATTTATCTTATTTGATCAAATTTGAGTCTTAATTGTTAGAAAATTATTACATCATATAATATACTTAGAGTTAGGTTTTAAAGAGTTATACCTTAATAGGTAGTGGACATTTTATTATTCAAACAAAACACTTATACCTTCATTCTATATATACAAAAATTTTATCATTAAAATCTTGTTTAGCACCCTACTAGTCTAGCATGTGGTATTAGAGCTAACATTATTCTTAATACTTGTAAATAAATGGATCTTTCATATCATTATAGATTTATGTTACATATTTTAAGATTTTTATTTATAGATATAGTCTGGGAGAAAAGACGATCTGATGGTAAGAGAATACAATGAATTCTTTTCAAAGGAGAGCCTCATCATCAAAGAAGAGGTGAAAATTTTAACAATAATGACCTATCTTGGAAGAGAAATTTAAATATGTGTTGCCATGTGATATTAAATAAAGGTTTCATATGAGAGTTTGACACCAACTAGAAGTAGCACAATGAGGAAAATGAATATTTTTTATTATCATGGAAGCAATAATTGAAAACAAGATGGAATCAATGCCATAAAAAGCAACATTTATTATTGTCCTACAAAGAAAGATCGAAGGGGAAGGCACAATTTTTTTATTTTTAATTTTGCAAAAGAACTTAGAGCTCCAATTGGCTCTTGATTGTAGGGAATTGGGCTACCTAAAGGAGGCAATTCAAAGAACAAGTTGTTTTTAGCAATTCACTAAAAAGAGTTTTGGAAATCAACCTCTTTGTATATTGCTACCATATAAATATCATGTCATCATAAAATTGGATCATCTAGAGAAGAGATGTCATGTAGAGATATCATTTGGAGAAGATCTACCTTATAGATATTTTATCTAGAGAAAAGTTGCATATGAAGAATAAATATTACTTAGAGTTTAGATATATCATTTGATAAGAGATGACATCTAGACCTATCATGTGGAGAAGATATCATCTGAATACATTGGTGTTGTCACCTAACTTGATTTTTGAAAGAGCCATCTCGAGTTGCCATCATAATATATTATTGTATAAGGTGAATTTAATAGTTCCATTTGAAGTGAACTATGACCTTGTTGTCTATCGACTAGGTCATATAGAACCAATGTCATCTAAAGATGCATGAGGGCCATCTATTTTGAAGTTTTCATATAATAAATACATGGTTCATTTGAAAGTTAACTATCAGTAAAGTGTCATTGGTTGAAGTCTTGTATCATGCAAAAAATAACAAGAAATAAATGATTTGGAAAACATATTACATTTTGTTGTGAGGAGATTATTGTGTATGATCTATTGCATGCAAAGAACACTTTGTATATAAATAGAAAGGAAAGGCCAACATATTTAAATAAACAAATAACTATTTTTACTTTTGTTATTAAATGTATGTAACAAGATGGTGATTTGAAATATTTTTTAATTAACTCAAAATGTTGATAGAATATTTCCTAATGATTCAAGTTAGATCATTGACCTCATTAAATAAGAGTAGCAATGTTTATTGCAATGTGTTTGTTTTGGAAGGATATGCTTGTGTCATGAAGGTTTGAAGACTCTTTTTGAAGAAGAACATCTCTAATATCCCACATTCTCTATAAGATGGGATAATTTACCCTTTATATAATACTTTGGCAAAGGATAGATTGTGCTCACATCTAATGCGGCACCTAAATATTATAATTAACACAAATACTGAGGTTTGATGTGATATCTAAAGGTATATTTATATTCATAAAAAAGCCTTTTTAAAGCTTAATGCTACCATTCCATTAAAGAATGATGCCAAGGAATTTTAAAGACCACATTTTTAGAAATTTTGTTTAGCTTGAGGAAGATCATTTGTTTCACCTAGTTGTGATCCATTTTTGAAGGCCAAATTAGACTACATTATATACAAGAAGTAATTCTTCATTTAAGAGAGGTGGAGACCTTGTATTTTGTAGATAGTCAAGTGTGTCCCTATTTGCATATGATCTTGTAAATGGTTGTGTGTCATTGTTCATAATAAAATATAGTGCTTATGATTAGATGAGTGTGTCCCTAATCACAAAGTTTTATAGACAAAGAAGTTATCCCTATTTGCAACTATGTATATGGATAGTGTGTGTACCCCTATCCATCTACGATGTAAAATATTGTATAGTTGTGATTTCCATATCCTTTATTGAATCTTGTGTGGCCATTACCACTAAAGTAAATAGTTTATTGTGTTATTATTCACAATGATGTAAATAATGGGTTATTATGTGTTCCCTAGTCCATGTATTTTTTAAAATTTTGAGTTGTTGATTTTTTTCCATGTTTAAGCAAGATGTAATAAGGGAAAATTTTAGTAATTTATTACATCATGTAATATAGTTTGATAGAGGTATTTGGAAGTTATACCTGAATAGGTGGTTGATAGTTCATTATGCAAACCAACCACCTACACATTTATTGTATATATACATAATTTTAATCAATACAACCTCCTCCAACACCCTATTAGTGCAACACTAATCACACCTCCCTAATTTTTTTGGTCGCTATCTCATTGAAAGAAACTAATATTTACGCAACAACTTGGATAATTGGAATTAAATTTGAATGTAAACTAAATAGAAAAATTTATATAAGTACAACAATGAATACCTATTATAAAAATCTAAAACTACAATCAATACCAATGTCATCTATTAGTCCTTCAAATTTATCCAAATGCTATCATTCTATGATATATAAAAAATACAAATACCAAAACACTTACTCTTTGGTTAGGATAATATACTATAGTAAAAAAGTTTAAATACCATAACAAAGTAGATGATACAAATATATACAAATAATAGAACATGAATGTGCCATGAAATGCTTCCTTTTCAAAAGAAAATATTTTAACATGAAGATGCCTTAAGTATAAGTATGATTTGGTGTGAAGTATTTTTGAAACTATAAGTACACAAATATTTGATATGATAATAGCAAGGGTTGTATATTCATAAAACCAAATTCTAAATACACATATATAACTATCCATTCTTACTATCTGAAAATCAATTTCTAGCACCAACTCTAGAAGTGACAATTAAGCATTTATATAGTTGTCTTTGAAATTGCTTTAAAATTAATTGAGAGTTGAACAAAATGTTGGACATTTTGAGTCCTCTAAGTCAAAGTTGTCATTGATGTCACCTGATAGAGTTATCACTCTTATCAAGGAATTCGGCAAGAAATAAAGTCATCCAAGGTTGTCACTATCATCCAAGAAAAAGCTTCATCAGTGCAAAAGTGAAAGGAAAAAGGCTCCATAATATTTTAATATTATTGGGAGCACAGGTTAAGAGATTGGTTCATAAAAACCCAAGATGGGTTATTGCAAAGGTTAAAAAGGAGGTTTAATAATTATTTATAAATTATTTAAATTCACAAGGAATTTAAATTTTATAAATAATATTTGATTACACCAAGGTTGTGCATTAAGACAAGGCTCCAAGGTTTAATTAAACTAAAACCTAAGGTTGGTCTAATTTAATTTATAATATTTAAATTTAAATATATTATAAATTAATCAACCAAGCCGACGTTGAATTAAATCGATGCACCGACGTGATTGCAAGGAAGACAAAGACATTATATATAATGCCCTAAAAGGCATTAATCGTATTCCTTGCATTTTCATTGGGAGTGCATGTGAAAAGGCTCGTGTTTAAGATATTTATGAATTGCGAAAAGAGTTGAAGTAAGGAACGTGTGGGTGATTGGAGCACATAGGCCAGCTTGGCCTAGCGGTGTGTTGGCTTGGCGAGATAGAGGAGGTCCCACGTTCGATTCACTTGGAGGTTGCTTGCAAGGTTGTTTGTGCTCGACGCGCATTTTTGTTTTTCATGAAAGGCGCAGTTTTCGTGAAGTTTTTGATGCTGGTCATGCCTTCTTAGGCACGTGAGGGCATGTGGCCCAACGACGGCTTGGCCATGGCTAAGGCATTGGGAAGGAGGATTTCGGGGGATCGAATCCCTCCGAGAGGCAAAGGCAAGTTAATTTTTATATTTTAATTTTTGTTAAATAGCCTTAAGGGAGAAATAAGGGTTATGCTATGCCCTAGAAAATTGAGATATTTTTTATGGTTTTATTTTTGGAAGGGTAGCATATTATATATCATTGGAAAGAATTTTTCAAGGGCTATTTGATTAACTTGCTTAGAAGGAGAAATAAGGTGTGTGTAAAGAGATATTTCTGGTTTTGTAAAGGGGTTCAAAAGTGAGTTTGATTTATTCCTTTTCAAAGGGGATTATTTCTTTCATGAGAGGACATGGTGAATTTTATTGAGTAGGAGTAATAAGGTGTTATTGGGATATTATTTTTATTGTTGTGATATTACTCAAGTCCTCTAACCTCTTTGTGATTGAAAAGGAAATATTTGAAAGTGTGTTGAGTTTGACAGATTTTGTGGACAACTCCTTGGCATCAAAAAGGTATGGGCAATATTCTCCATTGACTTGATTGGGTGATTGATTTCTGAAAATATCATTGGAGAGAAAAGGATTGATTGTGGTTTCCTTTTCGAAAGTGGTTGGTTTAATGCTTCAAGGTTTTCTGGATTGAGAGTTGTGATTAAACTTTGTTTTATAAGCATTGTTGTTGAAGCCAATTGGTTATGCAAAGAACTTGAACTTGAGTTAGAAAAGAACATGAGTATCATTGTTATGTGAGATTTGTGGTTGAGCATTGTTGGAAACATTTTGAGTTGGTTGATACATGCTTGGACTAGGGTTTGTGAGAAAGGGTTGTTCCTTGAGGTGATTGGTTGAGTAGAGTTGATTAAGCCTAGTCAAGTGGATGCATGTGGTTGTTCAAGTTCCATGAAACAAACTATTCTATATTCTTATTTGAGTTGAGATTGAGCTTTGAGTATAGAACATATTGAGTCTCTAACAATTCTCTTTATGCTTCTATGAGATTGATTTGATTTGATATTGAGCTTTGAGAATAGAACATATTGAGTCTCTAACAATTCTCTTTATGCTTCTATGAGATTGATTTGAGTTGAGATTGAGCTTTGAGAATAGAACATATTGAGTCTCTAACAATTCTCTTTATGCTTCTATGAGATTGAGTTGAGAAAGTGATTGAGCTTTGAGTATAGAACATATTGAGTCTCTAAAAATTCTCTTTATGCTTCTTATGAGATTGAGTTGAGAAAGTGATTAAGCATTGAGTGTAGAACATATTGAGTCTCTAACAATTCTCTTTATGATTCTATGAGATTGGACAAGTTTTGTGTGGACTTGTTAAGTTGATTTGAGGCAAGTCTTTGAGAAGGCTTGTGGACTGATTTTGTGTAAGCTTTTGTGGAAGCTTGCTATGCAGATTTGAGCAAGTCCTAGAGAGGACTTATTGAGCATATTTGGACAAGTTTTGAGTGAGCTTGTTGAGCAGATTTGGACAAGTTTTGAGTGAGCTTGTTGAGCATATTTGGACAAGTTCTGAGTGAGTTTTTTGAATATTTGGCAGTTGAGTGGCTTGTTGAGATATTTGAGTAGGTTTGAGTGGACTTGTTGAGCATATTTGAGCAGGTTTTGAGTGGACCTATTGAGTAGATTTGAGTAGGTTCTGAGTGGACCTATTGAGCAGATTTGAGCAGGTTCTGAGTGGACCTATTGAGCATATTTGAGTAGGTTCTGAGTGGACCTATTGAGTAGATTTGAGAAGGTTCTAAGTGGACCTATTGAGCATATTTGAGTAGGTTCTGAGTGGACCTATTGAGTATATTTGAGAGGTTTTGAGTGGACCTATTGAGTATATTTGAGTAGGTTTTGAGTGGACCTATTGAGCAAATTTGAGCAGGTTTTGAGTGGACCTATTGAGCAAATTTGAGAAGGTTCTGAGTGAACCTATTGATAGAGCTTTGGAGGTGACAGAGTATAGAGGACAGAGTCTCAATGGATAGAGATCCAACAGCCAGGACAATTGAAGATAGATCTTCTGAGTGAGGAGTCTTCAAGTGGAGAGAGATCCACCAATCAGTGTAGCAGAGAGACAGAGTCTTCTAGAAGATCACTAGCCAGAGCTAAAGGAGAAAGAGTTCTCCTATGGAAGAGATCCACGAACTTGAGATTTAGGGGATCAACATCTCCTTTGGACAGAGGTCCATAAACATTGTAATTGGGAAGGATTCCCAAGAGATTATTTGAGAAATATTTAGAAGAAATATTTTCTCTATGGAGGTAGCCCACATTGGGTGAACCACGTTAAAATTGGTGTCTCTATTGTGTGTGATGATTTGTGCATTGCTTTGGTTATTGCTATTAATATTGCCATTGATTATATTGATTAATACTATTTGGGAAAGAAAAGTAAAAAGTGGTCTTATACTATTCACCCCCCTCTCAGTATAAGCTTGTGTTCTTCAATTGGTATCAAGTCGGTTCCTTCGGAAGAAGTTTAACAACTTGAAGGAAGATCCTACAAGAACACAAATGGCAAAGAAAGGCAAGAGTAGAAGCATGAGACACAAGAAGAAAATAACACCTATGGTCATGAAAGAAAAGGAATATGAGTTTAATATTGTTGTGTTGGGAGGACAAATGGAAATAGATTCAAGAGATGAATCAAGTAATGGAGAAATATCCATACTGATAAATTTTTGTACCAGATGTGGGAACACAGGTCACCATGCAGCTTATTGTCCACAAGAATGTTTTGTTTGTGGTCAACTTGGCCATGATGCAAGATATTGTAATGGGTTTAGTAGCAGTGAATATGAAGATGATATTCTCGAAAATGAAATCCTAGAGATTGGTTCAAGAAAGGATAATAGGGACAATCAAAATAGGTATGAAGAAGAAACTCTACTTTCAATAATAGAAGAAAAATAAGATGCTTCAGAAAAAAGAAAAGGGAAATCCACTCTTAAGGAGCTTATTGAATTGAAAAGAGAGAATTTAGAATTGAAGGCTCAAATACAAGAAGATGAGAAATGTAAGACAAAGCTTCTATAGGATATCTCTGACTTGAGAGATAAGGTTGAAAAATCAAGAAGAGTTGAAGAAGGTATGATTAAATAGTCAAAGGTAAAAGAGATAGAATGTGAAAGGCTTATGATTACTCTTGAAGAATTAAAAAGGGAGAACTCAGGATTAAGGGTTCAAGCTCAAGAAGATGAGAAAGAAAAAGCAAGGTTTCTACAGGAACTCACTAACTTCAAAATCAAAGTTGAAGAGACAAGAAAAATTGAAGAAGGTATGGTAGAAAAATTAAAAACAAAATATCTAGAGTGTGAAATATTAGAGCATGAGATAGTTTCACTAAGGATGGAAGTAAAAGGTTCTAAGGACAAGCTACACAAGTTTGAGGAAAATTCAAAGACCTTGGAAAGGACTATCAATGCACAAAGGTCATCAGTCACCATAACAAGACTTAGTTCTAAAGAAGAACAAGGGAAAAATGAAGCAGAAAAAGGAGAGTCAAGCTCAAACACCAGAAAATAAGAAGAGTCAAAAGAAGTAAGTAAAAGAGAGAGTGAGACTTCTAAGGATAAGTTGGACAATAGAAAGTTCAACAAGGAAAGGAACAATGCACAAGTAAGGAACAGATGGAATAGGAAACAGGTAGAAGAGACTAAGAGACCAATGGGGTCTAGGCAAGGTTTCTTCAATGGAAGATGTTTTTCATGTCATAGGTTTGGGCACATGGCTTCACAGTGCAGGACACATGAAAGACAGGAATATGGGAAAGGACAACTTTTCCATGGGTATTTCTACTCATGTAATGAGTTTGGTCACAAGGCAATGAATTGCAAGGTTCATGATAGAAGAGGATATGGCTTCACTAGGAGAAGTCCTAAGACAGTTGCACCTCCAAGGAATAATAACATTAAGTGTTATAAGTGCAATAATTATGGTCACATAGCAAGATGGTGTAGAGAAAATATTCCAAAATCAAGCATGAACAAGAACAGGAACATGGGCATAAACATGAACATGAACATGAACAGGAAGAGGAACAAAAATAGGAACATAAATGAGAATAGGAATAGGAACAGGAACATGGATGAGAACAAGAATAGAAATAGGAACAGGAGTGATGACAGGAACAGGGATGATGACTTGGAAAGAAATAGTGAGAGGATTCAAAAAACTCAAAAAATAAGAGAGAAAGATAAAGGTAAAGAACAATGCTTTCAAGGAGTAGAAATACTCCCACCCAAGAATTAACCACCTCATGTGGAGGTGGGGGAGGGGCTAAGCTAAGAGGCTCATTCTTAGCCCCGAGCCCCAAAGGTGACCCTTTGCCATTGATGTCAAAGGGAGAGAGATTTGTGTATATGGGGAGAGATTTGATATTTGAGAGAGCATTGAGCTAGGGAGAGCAAAGTCCCAGGGGGAGCAAAAAAGAAGGTCAGGTTTCAGTAAAAGGATATGGGTTGCCATCAATGACAAAGGGGGAGATTGTTGGACATTTTGAGTCCTCTAAGTCAAAGTTGTCATTGATGTCACCTGATAGAGTTATCACTCTTATCAAGGAATTTGGCAAGAAATAAAGTCATCCAAGGTTGTCACTATCATCCAAGAAAAAGCTTCATCAATGCAAAAGTGAAAGGAAAAAGGCTCCATAATATTTTAATATTATTGGGAGCACAGGTTAAGTGATTGGTTCATAAAAACCCAAGATGGGTTATTGCAAAGGTTAAAAAGGAGGTTTAATAATTATTTATAAATTATTTAAATTCACAAGGAATTTAAATTTTATAAATAATATTCATTACACCAAGGTTGTGCATTAAGACAAGGCTCCAAGGTTTAATTAAACCAAAACCTAAGGTTGGTCCATTTTAATTTATAATATTTAAATTTAAATATATTATAAATTAAACCACGCCGACGTCGAATTAAATCGATGCACCGACGTGATTGAAAGGAGGACAAAGAAATTATAAATAATGCCCCGAAAGGCATTAATCACATTCCTTGCATTTTCATTAGGAGTGCATGTGAAAAGGCTCGTGTTTAAGAGATTTACAAATTGTGAAAAGAGTTGAAGTAGGGAGCATGTGGGTGATTGGAACACATAGAACAGCTTGGCCTATCAGTGTGTTGGCTTGGCGAGACAGTAAAGGTTCTACATTTGATTCACTTGGAGGTTTCTTGCAAGGTTATTTGCGCTCGATGCGCATTTTTGTTTTTCACGAAAGACACAATTTTCATGAAGTTTTTGATGTTGGCCGTGCCTTTTAGGCACATGAGGTAGCATGGACCAATGACGGTTTGGCTACGACTAAGGTGTTAGGAAGAAGGACTTCATGGGATATAATCCCTCCGAGAGGCAAAGGCAAGTTAATTTTTATATTTTAATTTTTGTTAAATAGCCTTAAGGAGAAATAAGGGTTATGCTATGCCCTAGAAAATTGGGAAATTTTTGATGGTTTTATTTTTGGAAGGGTAGCATATTATATATCATTGGAAAGAATTTTTCAAGGGCTATTTGATTAACTTGATTAGAAGGAGAAATAAGGTGTGTGTAAAGAGATATTTCTATTTTTGTAAAAGGGGTTCAAAAGTGAGTTTGATTTATTCCTTTTCAAAGGGGATTATTTCTTTCATGAGAGGACATGGTGAATTTTATTGAGTAGGAGTAATAAGGTGTTATTGGGATATTATTTTTATTGTTGTGATATTACTCAAGTCCTCTAACCTCTTTGTGATTGAAAAGGAAATATTTGAAAGTGTGTTGAGTTTGACAGATTTTGTGGACAACTCCTTGGCATCAAAAAGGTATGGGCAATATTCTCCATTGACTTGATTGGGTGATTGATTTCTGAAAATATCATTGGAGAGAAAATGATTGATTGTGGTTTCCTTTTCGAAAGTGGTTGGTTTAATGCTTCAAGGTTTTCTAGATTGAGAGTTGTGATTAAACCTTGTTTTATAAGCATTGTTGTTGAAGCCAATTGGTTATGCAAAGAACTTGAACTTGAGTTAGAAAAGAACATGAGTATCATTGTTATGTGAGATTTGTGGTTGAGCATTGTTGGAAACATTTTGAGTTGGTTGATACATGCTTGGACTAGGGTTTGTGAGAAAGGGTTGTTCCTTGAGGTGATTGGTTGAGTAGAGTTGATTAAGCCTAGTCAAGTGGATGCATGTGGTTGTTCAAGTTCCATGAAACAAACTATTCTATATTCTGATTTGAGTTGAGATTGAGCTTTGAGTATAGAACATATTGAGTCTCTAACAATTCTCTTTATGCTTCTATGAGATTGATTTGAGTTGAGATTGAGCTTTGAGAATAGAACATATTGAGTCTCTAACAATTCTCTTTATGCTTCTATGATATTGATTTGAGTTGAGATTGAGCTTTGAGAATAGAACATATTGAGTCTCTAACAATTCTCTTTATGCTTCTATGAGATTGATTTGAGTTGAGATTGAGCTTTGAGTATAGAACATATTGAGTCTCTAACAATTCTCTTTATGCTTCTATGAGATTGAGTTGAGAAAGTGATTAAGCATTGAGTGTAGAACATATTGAGTCTCTAACAATTCTCTTTATGATTCTATGAGATTGGACAAGTTCTGTGTGGACTTGTTAAGATGATTTGAGGCAAGTCTTTGAGAAGGCTTGTGGACTGATTTTGTGTAAGCTTTTGTGGAAGCTTGCTATGCAGATTTGAGCAAGTCCTAGAGAGGACTTATTGAGCAGATTTGGACAAGTTCTGAGTGAGCTTGTTGAGAAGATTTGGACAAGTTTTGAGTGAGCTTGTTGAGCAGATTTGGACAAGTTTTGAGTGAGCTTGTTGAGTAGATTTGGACAAGTTCTGAGTGAGCTTGTTGAGCAGATTTGAGCAGGTTCTGAGTGGACTTATTGAGCAGATTTGAGCAGGTTCTGAGTGGACCTATTGAGCATATTTGATCAGGTTCTAAGTGGACCTGTTGAGCATATTTGAGCAGGTTCTGAGTGGACTTGTTGAGCAGATTTGAGAAGGTTCTGAGTGGACCTGTTGAGCAGATTTGAGCAGGTTCTGAGTGGACCTATTGAGAATATTTGAGTAGGTTCTGAGTGGACCTATTGAGCAGATTTGAGTAGGTTCTGAGTGGACCTATTGAGCAGATTTGAGAAGGTTCTGAGTGAACCTATTGAGCATATTTGAGCAGGTTCTGAGTGGACCTATTGAGCAGATTTGAGAAGGTTCTAAGTGAACCTATTGATAGAGCTTTGGAGGTGATAGAGTATAGAGGACAGAGTCTCAGTGGATAGAGATCCAACAGCTAGGACAATTGAAGATAGATCTTCTGAGTGAGGAGTCTTCAAGTGGAGAGAGATCCACCAATCAGTGCAGTAGAGAGACAGAGTCTTCTAGAAGATCACTAGCCAGAGCTAGAAGGGGAAAGAGTTCTCTTGTGGAAGAGATCCACGAACTTGAGATTTAGGGGATCAGCATCTCCTTTGGATAGAGGTCCATAAACATTGTAATTGGGAAAATATTCCCAAGAGATTATTTGAGAAATATTTAGAATTTTGGACATTTTGAGTCCCTAAGCTAAAATGTTGTCATTGATGTCAAAAGATCATTTAATGTCAAAAGGTTCTATTAATGTTTTTGTGAAAACCAAGATAGGAAAAATAAAAGGTTTTTTTTAAACCATGGACAACAGATTTGATCTGGGTTTTTCTTAAAACCCAATTTGGGATTTTGTTTCATCAAAAAATATGCCCCGGTGATGGAGATATTTAGGTTTAAAAATAAAAGGTTTTGTTTAAAACCATGGACATCATATTTGATCTGGATTTTTCTTAAAACCCAATTTGGGCTTTCGTTTCATCAAAAAAGGTGCCCTGGTGATGGAGATATTTAGGTTTTAATATTTGATTTAAATTTTAATTATTTAAAATTAAAATTAAAATTTAAAACTAAATTTCTACTAACATCATCAAGCAAGTACTAAGTTAAAATTTCCATCGACGTATTTGATATGGCCAAAGGACTATATAAAGGTGGCTCCATTTGATTATTATTTTATCCTTGCTCTTCGTGCAAAAATCGTTGGCTATTAAGTGGTTAAGAGCTCGTGTGAAATTCGTGAGTGTGAAGAAATGAATAAGATGAACAACGTTTGGAGGAGTTAACATTGTGGGCAGCGTGGCACATTGGCAAGTGGTTTTGGCTAAAGTGCAGGGCAGACAAAAATGCCAAGGATCAAATCCCTTGGACTACGTTTTGGAAGGCGTGAAAAAGCATGTTGAAGGTTTTAATTTTTGCGGAAGGTGGAGAATGGTTTAGGTACATTGTGCCTTTATTTTTCCAACGAGCACCTAGCTCATGTGGAATCTTAGCTATGGCTAAGATGCTCGCGGTGTGGCAATACGGGTGTTCGAATCCCCTTGAGGAGGTAATTACGTTTTGCATTGTTTAATTTTTGGTAAGCCCTAAGTTGGAGTTATAAGGTGCTAAGTGGAAATTAAGTTTTTAATTAAACTTTGTTTATTAGGGCTGTGTTGTTTATTGCAAAACTTGAAGGATTTAATGATTTATTTGTTGGGTGTTAAGAATTAATTTAGGAGAAATAAGGGTTTGTTTTAAAGTGATTTTTGAGAGATTTATTGTGGGTTATTTTTTATAAGGGTTTTATTAAAAGAGATATTGGTGGATGTGTTTATTAAGTTGGAGTGAAAAGGGTGTAAATTAAGTTATGCTTTATATTGTGATTATTTGAAGTCCACTAACCCTTATTGAAATTAAAAGGAAAGTTGTGATTAAGTGTGGCAAATTTTGTGGACAACTTCTTGGCATAAAAAAGGTATGGGCACATTCTCCTATTGATTGTTAATGGTGGTTGATTTTTGAAATATCATTGGAGAGAAAAGGATTGATTGTGGTTTCCTTTGAGAAAATGATTGGTTGAATGCTTCAAGGTTTTTTGGTTTGTGAGTTGTATTTAAACCTTGTTTTATTAGCATTGTTGTTGAAGCCCATTGATGATAAAATGAACTTGAACTTGAGATAGAAAAGAACATGAGTATCATTGTTATGTAAGACTTGTGAGTGAGCATTGTTGGAAACATTTTGAGTTGGTTGATACATGCTTGGACTAGGGTTTGTGAGAAAGAGTTGTTCCTTGAGGTGATTGGTTGAGTTGAGTTGATTGAGCCTAGTCAAGTGGATGCATGTGGTTGTTCAAGTTCCTAGAAATAAACTATTCTATATTCTGATTTGAGTTGAGATTGAGATTTAAGAATATGACATATTGAGTCTCTAACAATTCTCTTTATGCTTCTATTGAGATTGATTTGAGTTGAGATTGGGATTTGAGTATAGAACATATAGAGTCTCTAACAATTCTCTTTATGCTTCTATGATATTGATTTGAGTTGAGATTGGGATTTGAGTATAGAACATATAAGAGTCTCTAACAATTCTCTTTATGCTTCTATGAGATTGATTTGAGTTGAGATTGGGATTTGAGTATAGAACATATAAGAGTCTCTAAAAATTATCTTTATGCTTCTATGAGATTGATTTGAGATATTGATTGTATATTGATCTTAGAACATATTGAGTCTCTAACAATTCTCTTTATGATTCTATATGATTGAACAAGTTTTGTGTGAGCTTGTTAAGCAGATTTGAGACAAGTCTTTGAGAAGGCTTGTGGACTGTTTTGAGTTAAGCTTTTGTGAAAGCTTATTGAGAAAATTTGAGCAAGTCTTAGAGAGGACTTATTGAGAAAATTTGAGCAAGTCCTAGAAAGTACTTATTGAGCATATTTGAGCAAGTCCTAGAGAGGACTTATTGAGCAGATTTGAACAAAGTCCTAGAGAGGACTTATTGAGCAGATTTGAATAAGTCCTAGAGAGGACTTATTGAGCAGATTTGAGCAAGTCCTAGAGAGGACTTATTGAGAAAATTTGAGCAAGTCCTAGAGAGGACTTATTGAGCAGATTTGAGCAAGTCCTAGAGAGGACTTATTGAGCAGATTTGAGCAAGTCCTAGAGAGGACTTATTGAGCAGATTTGAGCAAGTCCTAAAGAGGACTTATTGAGCAAATTTGGATAGGTTATGTGTGGACCTGTTGAGTAAATTTGGATAGGTTTTGTATGGACCTTTTGAGAAGATTTGAGCAGGTTTTGAGTGAACCTATTGAGCAAAATTGTACTAGACTGACTGTATTGTGTTTAGTGCAAAATATTGAGCAGAACTGTGCTAGACCGACTGAACTATGTTTGGTATAGTATTGAGACAGAGCTATGGAGGTGACAGGGTACAAAGGATAGAGATCCAACAGCCAGGACAATTGAAGATAGATATGAGTGAGAAGTCTTCAAGTGGAGAGAGATACATAAGTCAGAGTAGCAGAGAGACAGAGTCTTCTAGAAGATCACTAGCCAGAGCAGAAGGGGAAAGAGTTCTCCTATGGAAGAGATCGACGGACTTGATATTAGGGGATCAACATCTCCTTTGGATAGAAGTCCATAAACATTGTAATTTGGTAAGGATTGCCAAGAGATCATTTGAGAAATATTTAGAAGAAATATTTTCTCTATGGAGGTAGCCCACATTGGATGAACCACATTAAATCTTTGTCTCTATTGTGTGTGGTGTTTTGTGCATTGCTTTGATTACTGCTATTGATACTGCTATCTATACACTGCATAATATTGATTTGAGAAGAAAAAGTAAAAATTGGTCTTATACTGTTCACCCCCCTCTCAGTATAAGCTTGTGTTCTTCATAGAAGAAATATTTTCTCTATGGAGGTAGCCCACATTGGGTGAACCGTGTTAAAATATGTGTCTTTATTGTGTATGGTGTTTTGTGCATTGCTTTGATTACTGCTATTGATAATGTTATCTATACAGTGCATAATATTGATTTGAAAGAAAAGTAAAATGTGGTCTTATACTGTTCACCCCCCTCTCAGTATAAGCTTGTATTCTTCACAAAATGCCAAGGAATCAAAATGCATTTCTATGTATACTCTCTCAAGGTAAAATGCTACTAAATAAAGTATGGGGTAATTAATCATTTTCATTAGTGACACTCACAAACTAATTACTTTGGGGTTCCTAGGGTACTCCTTAGAATGAGTTTTAGAGAAAATGTTAGTTCAATTACTTCTCCTAGTTAAGTAATCAAGACTTGCACTTGATCTTGCAAGAGGTTTTTAGTCCAATACAAGTGCCTATTAAACACCAAAATTAGGATCTAAATAGTGAACAACACATCATAGCCCTAAAAAATGCTCTAAAATATGAAGCTTCTATAGCAAAACATAGCCCTAGAAAGTGTTATAAAATAACTAAAGCCTTTGAAACAAAACATGACCCAAGAAAGTGCTATGCTACAATTATTAAGAACCTCATTTTTTATTTATACAAAATTCATCCACAATGATTAAAATAACAACATTCATCCAAAAATATCAAGCATAATAACAATTTCACACAAATTTAAACACTGAAAAATATTCAAAATATAAATCAAACCTTGAGGTAGGGCAACACCGTATAATGCTCTTTATTGAAAATAAGTCAGTCCTTACTATATATCAATATGATATCCAAACAATACAATATTTTGCTCCTTTGATTAAAGGCCCAAAAAATATTTAAAAGATTTAAGTTATTTAATATTTAAATTATTTTTTAATAATTTAAAATTAAATATTTAAATATTTTAAATAAGTTATTATAAAGCTTTAAAAAATTAATTTTAAATGTTTAACGTTGGGCACCATATTATAAAAAGTGATGATGGTTTTATTTTAAAGGGACTTGGTAATATTTAATATTTTAATTTAAAACCTAAATTAGGTTTAGGTAGACGAAAAAAGGGCCAACGCTTTTTTTGAGAAGGCAATGCCTCATATAAAACGGAGAAATTCAAAGGGTTAATAGAAATGCTTGAAAAAATAGAAGGCGAAAGAAAAACATTGAGATTGGTCAAAACTATGCACGAAGTCCAAAAATATGTGGGCATGTGATTGAAATCCCTTTAAGTGCATGATAATTGAGAGGGAGTTACAATGCTTTGTTGGTGGTTGTTCATTTGTCGAAGCTAAGCACAAAGTTTAATAAGCGCTTCAAATTCAGAATTGATGCAGCAACAAACAAAGATTTCATGTTTCTTGAGGAAGGAAAACATTTTTTTTGTGTGTGATGATTGAAGGGTAAGATTAAAGTTGTTCTTGTGCACAAGTGATAGTTGTATGTGCACATAGCCCAGGTGGTAAACTGGTCGGTTAGCCTGGTCGCTAGGCTAACCGAGAACGTGAGTTTGAATTGCGTAAGAAGGGTGCACAATTTGTGGCAAAGGTGTGCTTTAAATTTTTGATATTTTATTTTATTTTGAATGGTTACTAAAGGGTAGAGAGTAATACATGTTGTTAGGTAAGACTTGGAGTTATAAGGGTTTATATAAGTTTATAAGGGAGATATAAGGGTAAGACGAATATATTAAAAT
The DNA here is from genome assembly GCA_028583015.1 of Wollemia nobilis. NCBI lineage: Eukaryota > Viridiplantae > Streptophyta > Pinopsida > Araucariales > Araucariaceae > Wollemia > Wollemia nobilis. Next base: position 23,208,430 of record JAQPPZ010000541.1, on the reverse strand, counting down.
TTACATTATAGTTTATTTGGGTATAAAGATTTTAATTAAGATACATCTTTGGAGTTATAAGGGTATATGGTAATTTATATTTTTTTGGTGTTTTAATAAGAATATAATTGGAGATTATAAGGTGTTAATAAAGGGACTTATTTTTATGTGTTGAATATTTTTGAGAGTTTGGATATTATAATGTGTACTTGAGTCTTGATATTTTTGTATGGTGAAATAATTATTGAGGAAAATATTGGTGTGAACGTTTTGAGATTGGTTGTTGTTATCTAACCTTGAAATTGGTAAAGAAGATTTGATTGTGATTAAGATAGGTTTTGAAGATATTTCTCCATCAAAACAGAAGGTATGGGCACATCTTTCTCATGAGTGAAATATTTTTGGATTGAATGTTGTGAAAAGCAAATTTGGAGTGAAAAGGATTGTTTGATAAACATTGTTGGAAATGTTTGAGTGAGTTTTCATATGCATGACTTGTGGATGTTGATATATCATGAGTATCATTGTTATGTGAGATTGAGAACTATCTTGAACTAGGATTTGGAGTATCATTGTTATGTGAGGTTGAGAACTATTTTGAGATAAGGTTTGTGAAATATCATGAGTATCATTGTTATGTGAAAGTGAGAACAATCTTGAGCTATGGTTTGTGAAATATCATGAGTATCATTGTTATGTGACATTGGAATTATCTTGAGTCAAGATTTGAGTTTCATAGTGTGAGTTGTTGGAAGTATAGTGAAACACTTGGTTAGGGTTTGTAATCAAGTTGTGTTTCATTGAGTGGATGTTTGAGTGATGTTGGTTGAGCATTATTGACTCAAAGAATTGGAGTGATAGTTCAAGTTTTGTAAAGTAAATTATACTTTATTCTAAATTGATTTGAAAGAGAGTTTGAAAGTGATTGAGTGATTTGTGAGTGTGAAACACATTGAGTATTTGATCATTATCTATAAGTTTTTGTGGTTAAACAATATTATGAGTGAAACTTGTTTGTGTGATTTAAGAGGTTTTATGAAAGATATTAAGTTGAATTTTATATGCAAGTATTGCAGTTATTTGAGTAAGATTTTGTGAAAGCTTAAGGATATATTTGAGCAAGCTTTTGTGAAAGCTTAAAGATAGATTTGAGTAAGCTTTTGTGAAATCTTAAATATATATTTGAGTAATATTTTGTGTAAGCTTAAGACAAAGTTAAGTAAAATTTTGTGAGCGGATTTGAGTAAGTTCTAAAGGGGACTTAAGAACAGAGTTAAGCAAGCTTTTATGAAATCTTGTGAGAGGATTTGAGTAAGTACTAGAGGGGACTTAAGGATAGAGTTAAGAAAGCTTTTGTGAAAGCTTGTTGGATATATTTGAGGCAAGTATTTGTGAAGACTTGTTGAGCATATTTAAGGCAAGTCTTGGTGAAGAATTATTGAGCATATTGGACAAGTTCTAGGGAGGACTTGTTGGACAGATTTAAGGTAAGTCTTGGTGAGGACTTGTTGAGAATATTTAAGTCAAGTCTAAGGAAGACTTGTTGAGAAAATTGAGCAATTTCTTGAGAGGACTTGTGGATAGATTTGAGGCAAGTCTTTAAGAAGACTGGAGAGCATAGTTAATTGATTGAATGTTTGAGCTTTAAGTTAAGGCTTGGGGAAGATCTAGAAGAGTTGATTTGTGATTAGATCAAGCTTTGTGTTAAGGCTTGAGATATATTTGAGGATATATTTTGGTGTATATTTGAGGGTAGATTTGTGCCAGACCAAAGATAGATTTATAAGTAGATTTTTGCTAGATCGAAGGACAGTGTTTAGTGTAGATTTGAGATAGATATTGAGCAGAGTTGAGAGCAAGCTTTGGAGGTGATAGAGTAGAGGACAATAGTCTCTAGTAGATAGATATCTATTAGCTAGGGTAGTGAGGATAAAATTCTTTTGAGTGAGAACAAAAGTCTTCAATGGAGAGAGATCCACAAGCCATTACAATGGAGGCAGTAGTCTTCTAGAAGATCACCAACTAGAGCGGAGGATAAGGAGTTCTCATATGGATAAAGACCCATGAACTAGTAGAGGAGAAGAAGTTATCTTGTGGATAGAGGTCCACAAACTTGATTAGTGGATTGGTGTCTCCTTTGGATAGAGGTCCATAAACATTGTTATAGGGAAGGATTTTGAAAATATTTGTTGAGAAAATGTTAGTGAAATATTTTCTTCGTGGAGTAGCTCACATTGGGTGAACCACATTAAATTGGTGTCTTTATTGTGTGTGATGATTTGTGCATTACTTTGGTTACTGTTGTTGATATTGCCATTGATAATATTGGATAATATTGTTTGGAAAAGGAAATAAAAAGTTGATCTTATACTATTCACCCCCTCTTAGTATAAGCTTGTGTTCTTCACCCTTATTTGTGAAGCCCACCATCTGGGAGGGTGGTCATAGAAAGTAAGATCACATTTTTCCAATGCACAATTAGCTAAATAATCAAAATTATTGTTATATTCTCTAACCACATTATTGTAATCAACTTTAAAAAAGCCCATTTGGATTAATTAAATCTTCTCAACATTTATTTTTATTCTCCAATCAATCTTATGATTCTTAGGAGTCTTCAAAAGATTAATCATGAGTTGGGAGTCAAATTCAAACAATACATTTTCCCATCCAACCTTAGCTACCTCTTGAAGTCCTTTAAGGATACCATACCCCTCATCAAGGTTATTGGAAAGGAGACCCAAATTCTTAGTAAAAGTGAAAACTAGGAAGCCATCTAAAAGTCTACCAATTTCTCCTACACTAGCTTTTTAGGGTTACCCCTAGAGGCTCCATCGATATTGACTTTTCCATAATCCTTAGGAGGAGGTTTCCAATTCCTTATTTTTTCATCTTGCAATTACTCACATTCCCTTTAAGTCAGTTTCCCTTAGAAGAGTTAATCTTCAATATTTGCATCACTTGATCCCATATTTGGTGGAAGTTTTGGGGGTGATTAAGGAGTTTTTGGATTGATTCAACTAAGTTGACAATAGGCTTTTACCAGATATAGTGAATATCCTTTATTTCTTGATTAAAAATATGGTTGTTCATTTCATTCCATATATTCCAAGGTAGAATGGTAGAACCCATCCAAACTAACTACCTAATAAAATGATCAACACCCTCTTGATTAGATCAATCCATCCAAAGTTGTTCAAAAGTAGAAAAATTAGACCACTTTAAGCTAAGTAATATGGCTATTCTTCTCCATAGCTTAGAGGCTAAGGTACAATTAATAAAAATATGGCTAAGAGTTTCCACATTCTCTCTACACATTTCACATATAAAAGGGCCATGAAAACCACGTTTCATAAGTTGCTCACCAGTTAGCACCCTACGATGCAATAAAATCTAAGTAAAGAACGTCACCTTAGACTAGAGCTTTTGAGCCCACAAATGAGAAAATATGTTATAAAATTGGTTGGGATTATTATGGCATAAGGTCAAATAACCTTGAGTAACTGAATACTCACCCTTAGTAGTGTTGTTCCATCCAAAAAAATCTTTATCATGGGACCAAGAGAGAGATATCATATGAAGGATGTGTTGGATGTCCTGTCTTTGAATTTCTAGAATTTGAATAGGTCGGTCCTCAATAGAGATCCAATATCTACCAACATATGAATTACTAGGATGGTATTGATAGTAATTAACCACCTTTGTCCAATTAGCTCGATGAATCTCCTCCATCCAAGGCCTCTAATCAGTAAACTGAGTTGTCAAAGGTTGGTGATCATCCCAAGAATCTATCCAAAAAATTACTTTTTGACCGTTATGAATGATCCAAAATAACTTTTTCTTAATCAAATCCTCACCAGTATTAATAACAGCTAAAATGGAAGAACCTTTGGTAGGCAATAGATAGCAAACAACTTTTTTTCTCAACATATTTAGCATGGAGATTACTAGCCCAAAGGGCATTGGGGTTATGTAAAACCTCCAATACAATTTAGCAGCTAAATATTTGTTGTTATTAATAGCATATCATAATCTTAACCCCCCTTCATTCTTAGGAAGATATAAAGTATCCCATTTCACCAAGGTTCATTTTATTTTCTCCTTAATACCACTCTAGAGGAATCGATAATTTATTTGATCCAATTCTTGAAAAAAATCCTTTGGGATATTCAAAACGATATAAACATAAATAGATATAGCTTGAAGGGTATATTTTACCAAGGTAATTTTACCCCCAAAAGAAAGCCACCTATTGGTCCACTTTCCACTTTTCTTCTTAACTTTTTTCAACAATCAATTCTACTATTTATTTTTCTATCTTTGAGTATTGATAAGGATGCCTAAATAAGTGATCAAAAGGGAGATCTTATTATATCTTAATTTATCCAAGACCATTGATCCCTATCTAGTAGAGCAGTGGAAGAAAATTATTTTAGACTTATCTTCATTGATCAATTGTTTGATAGCCTTAGAAAAACAACTAATAATTTGCTTAATTTTAGAAGCTTCCTTAACTATAGCTTTACCTAATAGAGCAGATTCATCAAATAATTGAATATGAGAGATAGGCCTAGCTCCATGAGCAATGGTAACTCCCTCAAGGGTTTTATTATCTCTATTTTTGGTTATAGTTCTACCCAAGCATTCAACAATTATGAATAAATAAGGGGAGAGGGGGTCACCATTCCTATACCTCTAAAATATGGGAATATTTTTGAAGTCCTGCCTTTGATAAGAATTGAGTAGGATACTGAAGAGATACAACCCATAATCTAGTACATCCAATATTAAGAGAAACTAAATTGCCTCAAAACTTTGATAAGGAAGTGCCAATCCACTTTATCATAAGCTTTGGATAAGTCTAAATGAATGAACATAGAAGAAGATTTTTGAATTTACATAGAATGGATGGCTTCTTAAGAAAGAACTATCTCATCCACTATTTGACACCCTTCCACATAACCTCCTTGTTCAGGGAAATAATATTATGCAAAAGAGGCTTTAACGTTTATGCCATGATCTTAGTAATGATTTTGAGAAGAACATTGCATAAAGAAATAGGTCTAAAAGTTGAGATATGATAAGCCTATTGAGATTTTGGGATAAGGTTTATATAAGTTTTATTGATAACCTTCAAAATATATTTGTCTTTCTTGGATTCTTCCACCACCTCTAATAAATTAGCATGAAGGATATCCCAAAACTCTTGGTAGAACTCAATGGGAAAACCATCAAGACTTGGGTTTTTTCTTTTGACATTTTAAAAACCACTTGTTGAAGCTCATTAATAGTAACAAGAGTAGTCAAAATAGAGTTCTCCTTAGAATTGATAAGATAAGGGATTTCTTGAAGAACATTTTGTTGAGAATCCGAGTCAAAAGGAGTAGCAAAAAAATGATTGAAAAAGTAATTACAACAATAGATTTCATGCCATACCAAGTGTAGACAACCTCTCCAAAATCTAAATTTAGGGAAGAAATAAAGTTGTGAGATCTTTGAGCTAGAAGAGATTTGTGGAAGAAATTTGTGTTTTGATCTCCTTATTTGAGCCATTGAAATCTAGATTTTTGCTTCCATAAGAGTTATTATATTTTTTTCCATTCCTCTAATTGAGCTATGAGTCTAATTTCATCTGTACTTATATTCTTTGTGAGGCCATCTAAACTGATTTTCTTATTCAAATTTTCAATTTGAGAAATAACTTCATATTTTTTGTTGAACATACCCAAACTCCTTCCTATTCTAAGACTTGATTTTGTATTAAATATATTACAACCTTTTGGAAAAGTAGAACATCTTAGTCCTATATATTAGTTTACCATTCTTCCACCATTGTTGCACTCAAGGTTTGAAGGAACTATCTCTAAGCCACATTAAATAAAATAAAAAAGGAGAGAAACTCACATTGGTTTTCCAAATTTCCACCATGACTGGCTAGTGATCTGAACTAGCATTGTTAAGAGTCTTCACTTTAGGAATGTGACTCTAGGCCCAAAATGGCCACGTCCTTAGAAAACATTGCAAATTTATTCCAAGCTATGCAGTTTCTATTATGCACACTTTGTAGGTATTTTGGAGCGGATCTACTACATTCGTTTCCTAATCTTCTAACACTAAGTGTTATTTTTGCCTTGAGTGATTCCGCTGGGTTTATAACACAAAATGGTGCAAATTGGTGATGACTCCCGATTCCGTAAAATTTTTTGACAATGATGATGTTAGTGCAAAATAATGTGCAAAGTGGAGACCGAGAGCAAGTTCTTGTATGCTTCGAGTGACTAAGTGTTAGTAAAGCAAATTTCATTGATTTTATAACATATTTAGGTGTGAATTTATGTCAAAGAGTAAGTTTACACTAACTCCAGAGCGAAACGGTGACAAAGTTAATTTTACACTACAGAGAGTATGGATTGGAGACAAGAAGCTATTTTACATTACGACCAGAATGAAATGGAGACAAAAGAGGTTTTATATTTGCCTAAGTGTAGATTCCCAATTCCATAAATATTTTTAGCAAAGATGATGTCAACATGAGTTAAGATACAGATTTTAGAAGTTTTGAAAGCAAAGAAGGAAAAGGGAAGAGTAATGAGTGGATTGCAGCATGCTCATATCTAAGTTCATATTGTGCCAGAATTCAATTTCATAGGCTCAAGGCTATAATGATGATATCAGCAACTTAAAAGTGTGGAAGCACGCTTGGGTTATCCCAACCAATTTGTAGAGTGTCTTGGGAGATTTAATCACAACCGCTCACAAGGAGGATCGATGATACAAAATTTTCTAACATTCTTGAAGGATTTAAAAGAATTTTCTCATCGAACCAGATCACAATTAGTTGGAGGGAAATAAGATGAAGCATTGAGGGTTTCCAAGAACAAGAACCAGTTGCAATTATAGATCTACGATAGAACCGAGCTGCCAAGAATGATCTATGAATGAGATGCTATGTCCAACTGTTCAAACTCCAAATACCACCAATAACCAACAAGTTGCAGAGATATGCTACCATGGAAAATTTCTCATAGTGATTTTCTTGGAGCTCTCCAGCTAGTAAGATGATGCCAGTAAACTCTTTGTTGAGTTGTAAATGTGCAATCTTTGTAATGTCTCCTTATTTTCCTATTATTTTACAAACTATAAATAGAGGCCAAACCCTCATTTTTTAGGGTCATCTCTAGTATGTTTTATTGCCATACTATAAATATTCTTATGATCTAATGGAAGGATCATTACTATGATATTCCGACTCAAATTTGTCATCTTCATTATATTTTACAATAGGTCTAAATTCTTTGACTGCTTTTATGTTAATGCTTGAATGGTTAGTTAATTTCAGCTTTTGTATTACTAGTTGTGAGAGTAGTTGAAATATATTCTTGATTAGATCCATATTGTTAAAAAGTTTGATTTCTGTTAAATCTAACTATTAATTTATTCTGCTATTTGGATTATCAAAATTGGATGTTGGAATTGCTTTCTGCAATATTTCTCTACCTATGCTTTAATGTGTGAAGGTTTCATTAATTTAGGTGATGTGTATTTGAGTGGTGGGACACTGGAAATAGCTTATGAGAGACTTTTTATTGTAGTTACCTATGTTGTTAGCCTATCCTACCACTATTTATTTATAACATCTCTAACCCTAAACCTTTTTCTAACACTTATCTTAAAACTCTATTTGAGCTTTAATTGAATCAACACCATTTTAAATTTTATAAGGAACCAACCTACTCTAGAGGTTGTATTGAAGTTTTATTCGATCCATCCAATGCTTGAGTGTCGAGCTACAACTATCGGGTGCATGCTTGGATAGAAAAATGGAAGATATACAGTTGCAGTGTCAAGTAAAACTTGATGAAATTTTGATGTCCAACAGTTTTTGGTACACCCGATGGGACCAGTTCATAAGGAACACAAAAACCCATCATATGAGTTATTGTTTTATCTCTACCTGAAGGAATCAATATTTGATGAATTTTCTTGACCTTGTTAAGCAGAGAATAGCAAATTCACTTGGGGACTTCCTAGTCTCTAAACCTAGAAAATAATCATCCCTATAGACAACTTTCATGTATATGAGGTCTTTCAAAAGGAATAACCATAACTCATATTTCTATTGTGACCTACCTTATAGAGGGTCTACTGTTCTCAGAAAAAGAGCTTCCTAATGAAAATCCTATAGTTAATCCAATAGCCCTTCCAACAAAACCTACACCTAGAAATATGGTAGGAAATGCAGTCCAAAATCAAGAAAATGTAGCCCTGAATCAACCATTATAGAAGTACCCCATCTAGAACACAACTGGTCTCCTTATGTTATCATATATGAATGTCATTCCCCATGTTGTGTCCAAGGCTATTCCCACTTATGATGGATATGGAAAGACTGCATATGAGCATTGTCATGACATTTTGAATCTGGTAGCAATCCACTACATAAAGGAGGAGGATTTATTGTGAGAATCCTAGCCCTGTCCTTTAGAGGAAATATTTTGCATTGGTTTAAGACTTTGAGGATAAAACCATTACCTCATGGGTAGCATTGGCTAAGCCTTTTATGGAAGAATTTAATGAACCTGCTGACTCTTTATCCTTGCTTAATTAGTTTACATCCATACAAAAATCTCAGCAAGAGACTATCTCAAATTTCAATTTGAGGTTTAGCAGAACATGGAAAATAATTCCCTATATAGCTAGAATAGATGCATGCTTGGCTTATATGTATTATATCAGAGCTCTTGGATCAGAGCTAGGCTTACAAACCCAACAATCTGGGGTGGAAACCTTTCCATAAGTTTATAATGCAATAGTTGATGTAGAGAATATCCTACTTAATATGGGGAGGTTACCTTCCAAAATTGTGCTACCTTATAGTTCAAAAAACACTAATGGCCAAAGCCAAGCTACAAACTCATCTTAAATCGATACCCCTTCCTTATCATCCCCATATTCACAAATGAATCCTATTCCTCGGCTAAAAACATCATCTATTGTAGTTCCTTTCTCTCCCCTTCCTTCTCAAACATCTCAAGAGTTTTTTGCCATTCTTGATATACAAAATACTTTGAAAACTATGAGTAATAGAATAAATTCAATGGAAAAGAGAGATAAATAAAGGTCACAACAGAGGAGATTTCCATATGTGAACAAAGATCAAAGACCTGGTCCTAGTAACAATATTAGTATCAGAGTAAATGTAGTATATGAAGATCCTGAGTGTTATTTAGAGATAAGTCTGGTTAATGTACGGTGTTTGGTATTTAATGATCCTCATGAATCAAAGTCTTATGTCATGTATCAACACCATGCTCAACAAGCTATGGATCAAGCAGAAAGAAACTAAAAGGGAAGGACAAGTATGTTATGGCAGCCTGACAAAATCATGGTTGGGAAAGATCTAGATGAGGATGGCCCAATTATTGTTATGACAAAGTCAAAAAATAAAACCTTGCAAGTATATCCCCATAAAATGGGACAATTCCATCTTCCTTCTTAGAAAATGAATGACCCACTCCCCCAAAGCAGTGATACTTTACCTATTCCTAGGCTAAAGGAAAAGAGAAGACAAATAGTCTCCCCAAGAAATTCAAGAAAGAAATTGATGGAGATCGAATGAAATCTAAATATGAGGCTCAAGAGAGGCTTAGATTCCCTTATATTACCAAAATACATGGTATAGAAGCCACTCAACAATATAAAAGAAAATATGGTGATCCAGAGAGAAGGCTTGATAGGACCACCTTGGCTAAGTTTGAATACAACATTGTGGAAGAGATGAAAAGGATTCCATAAAAAGCTTATTCATATGATACCCTTTTTATTCCTAGCCAGATTGACTTGCTTAAATATTCTCTCAACAAGTATCCATAGGATAGACAGACCACCAAAATCCTTAGCATACCCTTAGAAAAGAAAGAAATATCCCCTGCTGTTTTAAAGAATAAAACCCCTCCTTTCTATATCTCTTTAAGAATTGAAGGTTGGTTAGTAATAAATTGTATGATAGATTTAGGAGCATCAACTACAGTTATGCCTAAAGCGGTCTGTGAAGATATGGGTATGGAGTATACCTAATCTTACTTGAGAGTACTGCAATTGGATGGGACTCCTGTGAAAATAGTGGGAGTAATAAGGGATGTTTTAATGAGGTTACATAGAGCCCATGAGGTGATAATAGTACAATAAATAGTAGTGGTTGAACTAGATCTCTACTTTGGTTTATGCCTCTCAAGGGAGTTCACTAGAAAATTAGGTGGATGCATGTACATGGATTATTCCAACATGGTCATTCCCTTCAAAAGAAAGAGGATAAGAATAACACCTAAAAATATTGTCTTATCACATAGAAAAATTTGAGGAAGACTGTGCAACCTCACTCCTCTTGAAGAATTTGAAATTGTGGATAAATTTGAGGAAATAGAACTTGAAGATAAATTACCTTTTATAGAGGATTATAGTTAATTTTAGATAGACATGGGCACATATAGTATTTATGTAGAATTAGAGAAGAAAATGCCTACTATATCTAATCAGTCTCTAAGAGAGACAGAGGTATGGACCATGCACTTTGATGGTGCTAGATGAAGAAATGGATCTGGTGATGGTGTGGTACTACAATCCCAATCAGAAGGGACATAGATTTTTGCCTACAGATTAACATGGTCATGCACCAATAATGTTGCAGAGTATGAGGCTTTATGTCTTGTATTGATGCAAGAAGAAAATATGGGCATTAAGGTCCTGAGAATATATGGTGACTCTGAGTTAATCATCCATTAGGTAGGAAAAATATGCAGTAGTAAGCACCATTACCTAAAAGCATACAGAAATAGGGTATGGGATCTGATGAAATCCTTTGATGCCCTAAATATAAAATTTATTCCCAGAGAAAAGAATACTTTGGTAGACTCTCTAGCATCAATGGGAGCTAACTTCAATCCTTATGCATATATTGGAGTTAAGAAAGATAAGGAAATCAAAATTATTTTCAGGCCTACAAAGCCATATAAGAAAATTTTTTGGCAGGTTTTTGAAAATGATGAACAAATAATTGATTTTCTGGTAAGGGAAGCTTATCTCTCCACTATATAAGAGGAAAATCTAAAGGAAATTGATCAACAAGATGTTATTCAACTTAGAAACAATCACATACCTAGGGGTTTGGTCACCTTAGAAATCTTGTTTGACAATGAAGATAGAAAAAGGACCAAAGCCATGGAAGTCAATGAATTTTTTTATAAAGAAGTTGAATTCAGTACTAAAAAGAAGCTCAATGTTGGAATTCTATGTTCACCAGAGGAAGAAGAGGACATCAAGGCCCTATGTCTAAGGTATCCATATATCGTAGCTTGGTCATATGAAGACCTCAAGGTATATGACAAAAATATTATCCAACACACTATTGAGCTAGAGCCTGATGCAAAGCCTTTTAGGCAGAAGCAAAGACATGTAAATCCAAGGATCAAATACATAATGAGATAAGAGCTCTTAAATTTTTTAAAGGCTAAGATCATATATCCCATAAAACACTCCACCTAGGTAGCCAACTTGGTACCTATAAGAAAAAATAATGGTGATATTCGCCTGTGTGTGGATTTTAGATAATCAGACATCATTAAAGGATCATTACCCCATTCCACAGATTGATCAAATATTACAAATAGTGGTAGTGGAAGAAAGGTTCTCACTATTGTATGGTTTCTTTGGTTATAACCAGATTTGGGTGAAGGATGAAGATCAGTATAAAATAGCATTCACCACAAAATAGGGTACTTTTGCCTACCAAAGAATGTCTTTTGGGTTATCCAACATAGGAACCACATTTCAGAGAGCCATGGACTATGGATTTGGGGAACTTATAAATAGGTTCACTCTGATCTATTTGGATGATATGACTATGTTTTCCCATTACAAGCATGATCACTTAGCACATCTAGAGCAAGTATTTCAGAAATACAAAGAATATGGCATTTCCTTTAATCCTAATAAATCATTCTTTGTAGTCCATGAGGAAAAATTGTTAGGTCATGTAGTCTCAAAATAAGGTATGGCCATAGATATAGATAAAATCAATTCCATTCTAACCCTTCCATTGCCTATGAATAAGAAAGCCTTACAATATTTCTTGGGTCAAATAAAATTTGTCAAGAAATTCATTTTTGACTTTGCACAAAAAGTGAGGCCCATTTCTGAACTGCTCAAGAAAAATATTGAGTTCAAATGGACTAAAGTCAGGAAATAAGCCTTTGAGATAATCAAGGAGTCCATTGCAATAGCCCCAGTGCTAGTGAATCCAGATTTTAGTAAGGATTTTATTCTTTACGCTTATAGGGCTAAAGAAAGTTATGCCTCAGTGCTCACTCAAAAGTATGATCAAGGTGAAGAGCATCCCATATTATTTTGGAGACAGACCCTCCATGATTACAAGGTTAAGTATAATTTTTTTGAGAAATAAGTATTTATTGTGATGAAGTCATTGAAGAATTTCAATTAGTATTTGGTTCAAAGTAAGATCCTGGTATATGTTGTTCACCCAGATGTAAGAAGCTTTATTCTGCAAGGTAAAATAGGATATAAGAGAGCTAGATGGATCACCAAGATCCAAGAATATGATGTGGAGATACACCCCATAAATTTGGTAAGAGGTAAGTCCTTATGCCAAGGTCTAATAGAGGTAGTAGTTTCAATAGAAATAACAACTTTCCAGGTAGCTGAAGATGATCATATTGAAAGAATGTAGCCAGGAGACTCTAATTGGGTATACCAAATGATCAATTACTTTCAAACCATAGTGTGCCCTTCTAATATTAATGCATCACAAAGAAGAATATATAGACTTCAAGATTTGAAGTATGTCTTACTACCAGAAGGACTATACAAAAGGAACCTTGATGGAGTCCTCCTTAAGTGCTTGAAATAATATTAACAATAAAAGGTCATTGAGGAGTTCCATGGAGGGCCATCTAGAGGATATTTCTTAGGTAGAATTATAGCTTTGAAAATCATAAGAGTAGGCTAGGGAGATACAAAGTTTAAAGCAACAACTCTATATTAAAAAGGCTAAATATTCTAGATTTTCCAAAGTTGGACTCAAGAAAGTAAGAAAAGAATTACTTTCTGAAGTGATAGAGAAATGCTCAGGGATGCAGCTTATTATTGACTATTTAGATGATGCCATTCATTTACTCCATATTATTTAGAAGGATTTGGACAAAATCACTAGATAGCTATAGCTTATGGTGATTCCAACTAAGCAAATTCATAGGGTGGTGGATAGTAGACTCAATGATTCTGCTAAGCCAATTCCTAATAAGGAGTGGAACATTGCTAGGTTTACTACCATGATAGTAGTGAAGAAGCACAAAGCACTCCAAAAGGCTTGGCTATTATATGATAAAATTTGAGGATTAATTAAGTATGTAGTGGATGCTACAAATTAGTTTCAGAGGGTTATGGATGGAAGATCACATCTTGCTTTTAGTTGAAGAAATCAAGAAAAGTATTGGAGAGATCTTACAAGATGAATCTAAAATTGATGTTCTAGAGGAACCGATTGACCAAGAGCGGGCTTCACAAAGGATCATTGATTTTACCAAGCTCAAATACCTTATGTAAGACTTGGTAAATAGAAGAAGTGTTGCTTATTATGAAGATATTGGTGAACTCCGGTATATTTACAAGAAACTAAAAGAGACTTCCAATCCCTCAAAAGAAACTTGGAAACAAGCCCTATGGAAACAAACCCTACAGAAATTAAAACTGATGGTGCAATTGTTTGGTGATAATGTTGAAGAGGGAAATAAGGAACAATCTTCTCTAGAGGAAGAAGCAAAGCAAGAAGAGGATAATTTTGAAGAAGAGGTCCAACATGAATCGTGAAGGGGCATAAGATTAACAGTTTTTTTTTGTATATATATAGTTATAAGTTTTGTATTTTTGTTTGATACATTTTTTACTCTAACATGGTCAAGAAGAGATAATAAAAGCATGATTTCAAAGAGACAGAAAACAAGTAGTTTTGTGTGAAGGTATTTTTATCATGTATGGTAAGAAGACTTTAAAAGGAGAATATAACTGTGTTTTAATGGAGCAATAAAGCAGTTTTTCTAAAAGGGCATAGATATCAATGTTTACAACATAGTCTCCATGTGCACAATTATCTTCTAGGATGTATGAAGCATGGTCTCGATATGAATGTTTATCCTTGAAGATGGCCTTAAAGTTTTTAGAGGATAGTGTTCATATGGAATTTATTCTTTAAAGCATTTTTAAGAGAAGCATTTTTGACTCCTGATACCCAATGGATAAGACTTTGAGTTCGATGGCTTTGTGAGCAAATCCACATGAGAGGCACTAGAATGTAGGCCCAAAATGGCTACATCCTTAGAAAATATTGCAAATTTATTCTAAGGTATGTAGTTTCCATTCTACACACTTTGTAGTGTATTTTGGAGCAGATCCGCTACATTCATTTTTAATCCGCCAAAACTTAGTGTTATGTTTGCCTTGAGCGATTCTGCTAGTTTTATAACACAAAATGGTGTGGATTGGCGATGGCTCCCGATTTTGCAAAAGTTTTTGACAATGATGATTTCAGTGCAAAATAATGTGTGTAATGGATACCAAGAGCAAGTTCTTGTATGCTCTGAGCGGCTAAGTGTTAGTAAAGCAAATTACACCAGGTTTATAATGTATTTAGGTGCATATTAGCATCAAAGAGTAATTTTACACTAACTCCAAAGCAAAACAGTGCCAAAGACAATTTTACACTATGGAGAGTGCAAATTGGAGATAAGCAGTTGTTTTACATTATGTATGGAGTAGAATGGAGACAAAGGAGATTTTACATTTGCCCAAGTGTATATTCCTAATTCCACAAAAAGTTTTAGCAAAGGTGACATAAACATGAGTTAAGGTGTGGATTTCAAAAGTTTTGAAAGCAAAGAAGGAAAAGGGAAGAGTAATGAGCGGATTGCAGCCCACTCATATCTTAGTTCATATTGTGCTAAAATTTGATTATGCAAGCTCAAGGCTATAATGATGATGTCAGTAACTTAAAAGTGTAGAATGATGCATGGGTTCTCCTCACCAATTTGCATAGTGTCTTGGGAGGTTTAATCACAACCATTCACAAGGAGGATCGGCAGTCCAAGATTTGTTGACATTATTGAAGGGTTTAAAAGTATTTTATTGCCAGACCATATCACAGTTAGTTGGAGGGTATGAAGATGAAGAATCGAGGGTTTTCAAGAACAATAACTAGATGCAGTTGCAGATATACGATAGAACCAAGCTACCAAGAATGATATATGGATGAGATGCTATGTCCAACTGTCCAAAATCCAACTGCCACAAACAACAAGCAAGTTGCATAGGTATGCTGCCATGGTGGATTTGTCATAGTGGTTTTCTTGGAGCTCTCCAACTAGTACGATGATTCCAGCAAACTCTCTGCTAAGTTGTAAATGTGTAATCTTTGTAATATCTCCTTACTTTTTTGTTATTTTAAAAACTATAAATAGAGGTTGAACCCTTATTTTTTAGGGTTGTCTCTAGTGTGTCTACTTTCCCTACTATAAATATTCTTGTGAGCTAATGAAAGGAGAATTACTCTGATATTCCAACTCAAATTTGTCATCTTCATTATCTTGTGCAAGAGGTTCGAAGTCTTGGACTGCTTTTTTGTTAATACTTGAATGGTTAGTTTATTTCAGCTTTTGGATTACTAGTTGTGAGAGTAGTTCAAATATGTTCTTTATTAGATCTGTATTGTTAGGAAGTTTGATTTTTATTAAATATAACTATTGGTTTATTATCCTATTGTATTATCAGTATTGGATGTTGAAATTGCTTTTTGCAATATTTCTCTGCCTATGCTTTAATGTGTGAAGGTTTCATTTATTTGGGTGATGTATATTTGAGTGGTGGGATACTAGAAATAGCCTGTGAGAGCATTTTTGTTGTAGTTGCCTATATTTTTAGCCTATCTAGCCACTGTTTCTTTATACCATCTCTAACCCTAAACCTTTTTCTAGTTCTTATCTCAAAACTCTATTTAAGCTTTAATTGAATCAACACCATTCTAAAGTTGATAAGGAACCAACCTACTCTAGAGGTTGGATTGAAATTTTATTTGATCCATCCAATGCTTGAGTGTCGAGCTACGACTATCGAGTGCATGTCTGGAAAGAAAATTGGAAGATAAACAGTTGTAGTGTCAAGTAAAGCTTGATGACATTTCGGTGCCCAACAGTGGTCATGGATTAAGAAATGATCAGAGAGCAGGAACCTATCCAATATCTCCATGATACAAGCTAAGCCTTGCCTTATGTTAGACCAAGTCATAAGGCCATTATCTAGTTGGATGTCCACAAGATGAAGGTTTGCAATATAATCATTCATGAGTTCAGTGCTCCTGTCCAAATTTCTATTTCCTACTATTTTCTCATCCAGAGGAATGATGGTATTGAAATACCCTCCTATAAAAATCTAAGATTTAGTAAAATGAGAGATAATATAAGTTATATCCTTCGACTATCTTTTATTTTACTCCAAATAAGTCAGAGCATAAATAGTTATACAAAGAATAATTTGGTTGGAATATCTAATTTGAATATATATATCTAAAAGACCCCAATTGCCAACCATATGGTGAATAACTACCTATTATAGGTCCCAAAGGTAACCAATGCTAATAGAACTCCCCTAGGAACTGAGGAAAATAACTTTTTTAGTTGGCCAGATTTTAATAGCAATTGAATCCAGTTCCTCGATTGAAATATTTTTTCTTGAAGAAAAATAAGATGAGGATGGTTTATCTAAATCATTCTTCTAATTTCATTCTATTTTGAAAGAATCCCTTTGAGTCCTCTAATATTTCAAGTGATGGTATTCATTAATACCAGGGCTAAAATAGTTAGTAAAGGAATTAATCTTACCTTCCTCTACAAGATTTTCATATTCTTTTAATATATAATATTGATTGGTCTTGCGACCTACATTTTGATTACAATCCATATTCAGTTTTTTTCCTTTATTTCTTGACTTAATCCAATTGAATATGGGATGTCTTCTAACCTTGAAGAATGTGTGTACAAAGCTAAACTATTGCTGGAAGGTTCAACAGAGTCTATCTTGGGACCTGTATTATTTGAAGACTCAACATTTAAAATATTTTTTTCTTGTGTATATTTTCCTCCTTTTTTTTTGTTGAAAATTTTTGATTTGTTGGTTTGTCTCTGAGTTATTATTTTCATCTCTAAATTGTGTTTCTAAGATTTTTATTTTCATTATTTCCTCTTCCTCGCCTAGGGCATCATTTGTGGAAAAAATTTCAAATATATTAGCTAATAGCTTTGATTGATCATTCATAACTAATTTTTCTTAGAGTTCTTCTTAGGCATTTGGAAACCTGTTGAATTTGTATCTTCCTTCTTTTGATTTGGAATTTTATTTGGGAAAACACTAGACAAATGACCACATTCATGGCAAATTCTACAACAAAAATAAATGTTATCATAGTCCACTACTTGCTCCCAACTGTCCTCCCCAAATTGTAATGTGATCTTTTTAGGTAGGGGTTTGTCAAAATCCATTAAAACACAAATCCAAGCATAAATATTATGTTCAATTTTTTAGTACAATCAAAAGTCTTCATAAATTTTTTGAAAGAGTTTCCAATTGAAGAAAAAATAGTCAAATTCCAAAATTCAATTGGGAGGCCAAAGAGTCTAACCCACACAAGACTTGTAGAAGGCATCTCTTCTTCGACTTTAAATTTAGTATGCCAAGGCTTCATGAAAATCCCTACCCTTCCAAAGAACCAGGGACCTCCTTGAAATGTTCTCTCTATATTCATTATTAGAAAATAAAAAAATAAAATAACCATGTGGATAAATAGATATTTGTAACTCACATTTAGTTTTCTAGATTTTTGTAGCCTAGAATTTGAAAGTAGATAGGCTCGGATGAAAACCCAATAAATAATAAACTAGTCCTCTTTTTTTTCCATATCTTTAATGCTAGTTTGAATGTCGCCCATATCAATCTCAACAATAGTTCCATTAGCTACTTTAATACATCTTGAAATAGTTTTCCTTGGATTAATATTAGGCATTCTTTTGCGGGAAGCCCTAAGATTAATGTTAGCATTAGGCTGAGGTTGTACACCACATAGAAAATCCCTAAAATTTATTTTTGGGGCCGAGTATTGAAAATACTTTCCCTTGAAAGGGGTTTACATTATGCATTTATTTTGGGGGTGCACCTTAGCACCAGATTGGTCACTTACTCGAAGAAAATGGACACAATGAAATGAAAAATAATGCAACTTTGAAACCTAGGGTTTGGGAACAAGTGATCATCCCCATGATAATATGATATGAAATGCAAGTAAAAAAAAATGATGAAAACCTGAATGGAATAGAAATAGAGATGAAACAGTTCATAATAGGTATGCAAATAAAAACCCTAGGGTTTTGGAACAAAAAATCATCCCAAAGTCTACCTAGACTGAATCCACACCTTGTAAATCATTGAGTGTGGATTTGGTAATAGAGAATTGAACACATAACACCCAATGAGAAAAAGTAGAGCTTTCATTGAATATGTTCCCTATAGTGGATGAGGCATAAATTCACACAAGAGGACTTAAAACCCTAAAATATAGATCAAAATATGACAAAACACATAATGAAGAAATTAAATGAACTAATAAATACAAAGGAACAACCTGGTGATCTTGTGGAAGAAACAAGAGCAAAGGTGGAAGACCTTTACTCCTTCAATAAGATAAGTTGTTAAGGGTTTCTCCACTTGTAGACCACAAGGAACACACCAACAATAGAATATCAAAGCACCAAGAGCACTATAAGATTGCACAAGAAATCAAAAGAACTAGTATTTCACATGAATTTTGATAGATTGATAGCTAGAACCCTTAGGAATAATTCTTGGGAAAAAAGCAGATCCAATACCTTTATTTATAGAGGGATTGAAGGGTTAAAAGGTGAGAAAACAAAAGTTAACCTTGATTAAGCCAATGCCCTAAAAGGTCCGCTTAAAAATTAGGTATTCTTAAGAAAAAATATAATTTTTTTGAATCTATGTCCCGTAATTTATCAGGTGTGGATTCGATCAAGGTTAATAAAATCAAGGGCAACTACAAGAGAAAGGGGTCAAATTTGTTCCTAGCAAGTTTGAGAGCCTCCCAAAGGAACCTTGTTGGAAATATTGAGTTGTCATTGATGTCAAAGGAGCATGGTATTCAAGGCAAAAATATTCTTCAAGGGTGAAAAGTTTATAAGGATGGACAATATATCATTGAGGTCAAATATGGGCTTGTTCATCCAGGGCAAATATATTTTACAAGGAAATATTATTGCAAAGCAAGGCAATTATTTTTAAGGATTATAATATTTAAATATCAAATTTAAATATTATAAAAGAGATGAACAAAGATGTAAAAGTTCTTGGGACAAAAGGTTTAAAATCTTGAGATAAAAGTTTGAAAAAAATTTAAATCATAAAAGGCTTTGGAAAAAGGTTTAAAAAGTAAAATATTATAATATTTAAATCCCAAGATTTAAATATTATAATACAAATGAGTTTAAGTTTAAATGGTGCCAATGTCATAAAAGGTAAGCATAAAATAAAATATATATAAGCAAAATATAGCACCGACATCCATGGTGAAAACAAAAATGCATGTATAAATAAGGAGCAAAAATCAAGTGAGATGGCTAAGGTAAATGAGCGTAATTGGATATTATTCCAGCGCATAGAATTCAGCAAACAAGGAGGGTAGCGAGAACAGTGAGAACGTTTAATGATTGGTGAAATTTGAAGCAGAATACATGTGTTCATGTGTCTTGGTTCCCATCCACTACGGTGTCCCAACTGGTTGGTTGATCCATAATAGGGTGCTACTGTATAGAGAGATAGAGGTTCAAATATTGTCATGAGGTTTTTTATTGTGCATTAATTATTTAATAGGATAAAGTTGTGAAAGTCACAAATATTGACACTGAGCCCTTTGGTTTCACCCATTGGGTTAGCTTAGTTGGTCAAAGATCCCTTAGGAGAGCACTGCATTTGGCAAGGTGTGGAGATCAAATCTCCTCCACGATGATTAGAGAATTTTGGCTGTTGAGGTAAGAAAAATTTGTTTTAGTTTTATTAGAGTGGGATTCAAGTTTTATTAGAGTGGGAGTCATAAGATGCAATGATATTATTTGATTTTATATTCTGCATTGTGTAAGTAGGAGTTATAAGGTGTATGGGAAAATATTGAAAATTATCTTTTGCATATTGTGTGAGGGAGTTATAAGGTGTATTATGGTTTATTTTTTAATTATATTTTTGCATGATAGAATAAGGAAATTTGAGGGTTTAGTCATTATTAAAAGCTTTATTTTGTGAGACTAAAAAGGAGTTATAAAGTATTATTTTCAAGCCTTATTGTGCACATCTTTTTGAGAAGGATTTTTAATATGGATGATTTAAAAAAGATATTTGCTAACCAACTTTGAAGTAGCATAATAAAGGAAAATTAAATTTGTCAATACATGTTTTGAAGACACATCATCATCAAGGAAGTTTTAGAGATTTGAGAAAAATTATGAGCAAGATTATGAGCAGGTTTGAGCAATGTTAGTGAGCAGATTTGAGCAGGTTTGTGACCAATATTGAACAACATTTGAGTAGTATTACAAGAAAATTTGAGCAAAATTATGAGTAGGATTGTAAGCAGGTTTGAGTAGTGTTAGTGAGTAAATTTGAGTAGGTTTGTGAGTAACATTGAGCAATGTTTGATTATGATTATGAGTATATTTGAGCAATATTATGAGCAAGATTGTGAGAAGGATTGTGAGCAGGTTTGAGAAGTGTTAGTGAGAATATTTGAGCAATATTGAGTAGGTTATGTGAGCAGGATTGAGTAGGTATTATGAGTAGATTTGAGCAAGTTTTAGGAGTATATTTGTGTAGAGTTGTGAGCAAGTTTGGAGAAGATTTGAGCAAAGTTGTGAACAAATTATGGAGCAAATTTGAGCAGAGTTGTGAGTAGCCTTTGGAGCATAAAATAGAGCAAAGGGGATTGGTATATCCTATGGATAGAGATCCATGAGCTAGAGAAAATGGTATTGGTATCTCCTATGGATAGAGGTCCACAAACCAGAGCAAAGGATATTGGTGTCTCTTGTGGATAGAGGTACATGAACTAGAGTAGAGGATATTGGTGTCTCCCATGAATTGGGATCCAAAAATATTGTAATAGGTATTTAGTTCCCACATAGTTTGTTGAATAAATTTATAAGAAAAATTTCTCTATGGATGTAGTCCACTTTGGGTGAACCACATTAAATTTGTATCTCTTATATGTGTGGTGATTTGTACATTTTTTCATTATTGCAATTGATAATAATTGAAGTTACTACTTTGGAAAGAAAAGTAAAAGTTTTATCTTATACTATTCACCCCCTCTCAATATAAGCTTGTGTTCTTCAATTGGTATCAGAGCGGGTTCCTTCGTGAAAGCCTAACATCTTGAAGGAAGATCTTACAGGAACACAAATGACAAAGAATAAAGAACTAGAAACAAGTAGTGAAGAAGAGACTAACTTTATGAGAAGAAATAAGAAGGATCTAAGAAAACACAAATGTTTTAGTTGTGGTAATCTTGGTCACTATACAACTAATTGTCCACAAGATGAAAATAGTAGTAGTGAAGAAGAAAAGGAATACAAGAAAAATAAGGAAAGGAAATTCTATCATGAAAAGAAAAACAAGAATGATCAAGGCAAGAATGATAAGAAGATCTTTCAAATACACAAGAAGAGATTTTATGTTGAAGAAGTAAGCAGTGCTTCCAGTAGTAGTGATGAAAGCCTCTCAGATAGTGAAAAAAAAGAAATCTTTATTCCTACCATGGAAGAGAATGAAGATGCTCCTATTGTCAAAGACCAAGAAGAAGAGTATCTTGTAGTTGAAGAACAAGAAAAAGAGAAATATTTAGAGAAGGAAGAGGAAGCCACAAATGATATGGATGGTTGAAAATGGAGAACTTAAAATTGAAGGTTCAAGTACAAGAGGATGAGAAAACAAAGGCAAAGCTTCTACAAGATCTCACTGACTTAAAAGTTAAAGTTGAAGAGGTAAGGAAAATTGAAGGCATGGTTGAGCAGTTAAACTATTAAAGGCAAAAGAGTTGGAATGTGAAAGACTGGAACATGAGGTTGTTTCTCTAAATAAGGAAGTTGAAAAGCTACAAAAAAATATCAGGTTTGAGAAAATCACATAAATCCTAAATGATATTATCAAAGCACAGAGATCTCCATTTATAAAAATAGGACTTGGTTTTGAATAAGGTCAAGAGAAACAAAAAGAGGATTCAAGCTCAAAAGGAATAAAGGAATCAAAGAAAGTAATTGAAGAAGAGACTAAGACCTATGCTGATGTGTTGAGAGGTGATAGTATCAAAGAGGAATCAAACAAATAATTATCAAGGAATAGGGATCATCACAAGAAAAGCAAAGAAAGAACCATGAGATCAAGTCAAGATGAATATTTCTTCCAAGGTTATTATTTCTCATGTAATCATTTTGGTCATAAAGCTATACATTGTAGGGTTCATGATAAGAATGATTATGGCTTCACCAAGAGGAACTTCAATTCATTTGCATATTTCAAGAAATACAACATAATTTGTTACAATTGCAACAATTTTGGTCGTAAAGCTATACATTACAGGGTTTATGGTAAGAATTATTATGACTTCACTAAGAGAAATTTCAAGTCATTTTCACTTTCCAAGGACTACAATATCATGTGTTTCAATTGCAATAATTTTGGACATAAAGCAAAATAGTGTAGAACAATGTTTCTTGAATTTTTGAAGACACACAAGAAGAAGGAAAGTCAAAATGTTCAAAAAGGTATGACTTCAAAAGTTTGGAGAAATAAAATGAAACAAGATGAGGAGCATAGTAATTTGGGAGTTTCACTCCCATTCCAAAATTGATCACCTCAAGAAAAGGAGGTGGTAAGGAGGCTGATTTAAGTGTCTTATTTTTAGCCCCAAAAGGAGCCCTTTGCCATTGATGTCAAAGGGGAAGAATTCAGTGAGGGAGGATAGCTTGTTAGGGGGAGCAGATTGGAAATCTAGTTGCAATAAAAAAATTTTTTAGTAGGGTTGCCATCAATGACAAAGGGGGAGATTGTTGGAAATATTGAGTTGTCATTGATGTCAAAGGAGCATGGTATTCAACGCAGAAATATTCTTCAAGTGTGAAAAGTTTATAAGGATGGACAATATATCATTGAGGTCAAATATGGGCTTGTTCATCTAGGGTAAATATATTTTACAAGGAAATATTATTGTAAAGCAAGGCAATTATTTTTAAGGATTATAATATTTAAATATAAAATTTAAATATTATAAAATATATGGACAAAGATGTAAAAGTGCTTGGGATAAGAGTTAAGTAAAAGCTTGGGATAAAAGTTTTAAATCATAAAAGGCTTTGGATAAAGGTTTAAAAAGTAAAATATTATAATATTTAAATCCCAATATTTAAATATTATAATACAAATGAGTTTAAGTTTAAAAGGTTCCAATGTCATAAAAGGTAAGCATAAAATCAAAAATATATAAGAAAAATATAGCATCGAGGTCCATGGTGAAAACTAAAATGCATGTATAAATAAGGAGCAAAAATCAAGTGAGATGGCTAAGGTTAATGAGTGCAATTCAATATTATTCTAGTGCATAGAATTCAGTGAACAAGGAGGGTAGGGAGTGTAGTGATAACATTCGACGATTGGAAAAATATGAAGCATAATACATACTTGTTCATGCATCTTAGTTCCCATACATTGGGGTGTCCTAGCTTTTTGGTTAGCCCATGATAGGGTACTACTATGTAGAGAGGGAGAGGTTTGAATCTCGACATGAGGTTTTTTGTTGTGCATTATTTATTTGAGAGGATAAAGTTGCAAAGATCACAAATATTGACGATGAGCCCTTTGGTTTCACCCATTGGGCTAGCTTAGTTGGTCGAAGGTCCCTTGGGAGAGCACTATGTTTGGTAAGGTGTGGAGATCGAATATCCTCCATGGTGATTAAAGAGTTTTGGCTGTTGAGGTAAGAAATAAAATTGTTTTATTTTTATTAGAGTAAGAATCAATATGCAATGATAATATTTGATTTTATATTCTGCATTGTGTAAGTAGGAGTTATAAGGTGTGTGGGAAAATATTGAAAATTATCTTTTACATATTGTGTGAGGGAGTTATAAGGTGTATTATGATTTATTTTTTAATTATATTTTTGCATGATATAAGAGGAAAATTTGAGGGTTTAGTAATTATTAAAAGCTTTATTTTGTGAGACTAAAAAGGAGTTATAAAGTATTATTTTTTATTGTGCACATCCTTTTGAGAAAGGTTTTTAATATACATGATTTGAAAAAGAGATTTGCTAACCAGTTTTGAAGTGGCACAAGAAAGGAAAATTATTTTTGACAAGACAGGTTTTGAAATCACATCATCATCAAGGCAATTTTAGAGATTTGAGCAAGATTATGAGCAGGATTGTGAACAATATTGTGAGTAGGTTTGAGTAGTGTTAGTGAGAAGATTTGAGTAGGTTTGTGAGCAATACTGAGCAATGTTTGAGTAGGATTATAAGCAGGATTGTGAGCAGGTTTGAGCAATGTTAGTGAGCATATTTGAGCAATATTGAGAAGGTTATGTGAGCAAGATTGAGCAGGTATTGTGAGTAGATTTGAGTAAGTTTTAGGAGTAGATTTGTGTAGAGTTGTGAGTAGGTTTGGAGAAAATTTGTGAAAATATTGTGGAGCATATTTGAGCAGAGTTGTGAGTAGGATTTGGAGTATGAACCAAAGCAAAGGGTATTGGTGTCTCCTACGAGGGGGAGCCTGGATAGAGGTCCACAAACCAAAGCAAAGGGGATTGGTGTCTCCTATGGATAGAGGTCCATGAACTAGAGCAAAGGGGATTGGTGTCTCCTATGGATAGAGGTCCAAAAACCAGAGTAGAGGGGATTAGTGTCTCCTATGGATTGGGGTCCACAAACATTGTAATAGGGATTTGGTTCCCACAAAATTTGTTGAAGAAATTTATAAGAAAAAATTCTTTGTGGATGTAGCCCACATTGGGTGAACCACATTAAATTTGTGTCTCTTATGTGTGTGGTGATTTTTGATTTGTTTCATTATTACAATTGATAATAATTGAACTTACTACTTTGGAAATAAAAGTAAAATTTTTATCTTAAACTGTTCACTCCCCCTCTCAATATAAGCTTGTGTTCTTTAAACCTAAGGAAAAATGACTTATTTGTATGGGTCAATTTTTAGTGTCTACAAAACTCATTAATGATTTCACTTATCTCTCCTTAGCTTAGCAAATTAAATAGAAGCCTCCAATAATATTTTAAAAAATAAATTAAAGGAATTTATAACTCATCACTCCAAAACTTAATTATATACAATAGAACCTTATAACTCCAAATTTAACCTAAAATTTAAACTTCAAATCAAATTCAAAACTTAAATCTTTTACCCCCTTATTTGCTCATGTTATTTTTTCTTCTTACACATTAATCAAGGGTATGCATAGTGGTGAATATTCACAAATTGGGTGAATATTAGGATTTCCAAAATTGGAAATTGGCAAATATGAGGACCCTCAATGTCAGCCCATTCTCCTAAAATTTTCAAGATCAATTTTTTCTTAGGTTCAATTCGCCACAATATATATCTAAACATAAGCATATTTATACTCGTTGGAAATATCCATTCAATCCTGATCTAATGGTGGCATATTTATGGAGTCATATGGTGATTTAATACGCCAAAATTCATCCCAAAAATGACCTTAATATTTAGGGCTTCAAATACCTCAAATTTTGGTGTGAAGATGATTGATTTAATTTTCTCAGGATTTGCCATGATTCACATTGATTTTTAGTAGGATTCATTATTTTTTTACAAGTACATTTTGAGTCCAACCCCTTATGCATAATTCTGCATTAATTGAATTGAATTTCTATAAATGCACCTAAGCATCCAATTTAACCTACATACTCTTGTGCTACATGGCTTGGATATCGTTCTACATTCTACTATTTGCTGCTTGTCTCAATGCTACATGGCTTAAACACCACTCTATATTTTATTGTTCATTGTTTCCCTTAATGCTATAAGGCTTGAACAACTCTCTATCTTCTAACACTTGAATTTCAACATTTATTTCTTACAATAGGGAGGAAAAACTCTAGAAATAGATGTTACACCTTATTGCAATGTTCAATATTTCATAAATGCATTCAAATATTTTATAATGCCCAAATTTATCTCCTTTCTCAAGTGTCCCTTCAGTTTCACTTTATTGCTTGTTGACTATTTGCTAGTGCCTCGCCTGTGCTCTCTATCTGGTTTGTTAGCTAGTCACCTTCTTGCATGTACTCACTATCTAGTTTGTTGGCTATGCACCTTCTCACTTGCACTCATCGCTCAATGATTCAATTGACATGCATTCTTTTTGTACCTCAACGATAATATGTTGCTTTGTGCTCTTCACCTAATGAATTAGTAAATAGCTTGTTATATGCTTTAGCTAAAAGCACTCTTTTTACTTTAAAATTTGCATATACATTTCCTTTCTTTAACCTACATATGACATCTTTTTTTCTATGCTATGGATGATTTCTTCTATGCTAGGAATAATATTTCTCCTTTCTCTATTTTTCTTAACAGATGGTTCTCTCTTACTGCCAAAGTCTTTGTTTCCTTGCTTGGGATATAATGCCTCTCTAGTGTTGAACATTATTTGGAAGATAGCACCTTTCTAGCACTGGAGATAACACCTCTCCAAAATTGAACACTATTATCTCAAAGACTATATTGCTTTCCCTTGCTCTTCTCTAACACTGGCTCTCATATTGATGTTCTATCTTGAGATAATGCTCTCATGGCAATGTTCTTTACACATGTCTATGCTTTTTAATTTTTAGACTTGTTTTGCTAGTTAATTACTTCCTTTTATCTCATGCTAGTTGTTGTTGTTCTACCTATGTAGACTATTGGTTTATCTTCTATGCTAGCTTCATTGATGTTGGCCTCTTTCCTTTATTTTTCATAGAGCCAAATAGAGCTATTTAATTTCAATCATTATAAGCCTTTATATTTTATCATAGGGTTCCTACTTTTTAGATTTTTTCCTTTCCTTCAAATATCCTTTCTCTCTTGGACCTATTTTCTTTAAGGGTCTCTTCCTATAATATTTTCCTCTTAGGATTATGCCTTTTGTATTGGCTTCTTGAACCAATGTTAAGGTCAATCTGACCTGAATCATCAATATCTCTAAAACTTTCTCTGAATATTTTATCAAGGCCTCTTTTATTTTTTCTACAATGGTATTTCTTTCCTTGGATCTCTTTCTTTAAAGGGTATCAATCTATTGGGCTATATATTTTATCTCTATCAAGATCTATTTCTTTAGGACCTAAATATTTATTTGTCAAGGCATACCTTCAAGACTTGAATCCTTCTTTCTCTATCAAGGTTTACCTTTAAGACCTAAAATATTTATGTCAATATCAATTTCTCTATGACCTAAAACTTTAATAGTATGCAACTTAAATAAATCCTTTCCTGATGAAAGCTTTATGTATTATTCTTGTACTTGATGATGAAAGTATTCTCTATCTATTGTAGGAAGCTTCTCACACTTATGATGACTAATTTTTTCTACAACAATGCCTTTGGTCGCACTTAATAACTTAATCCTTCAATCTCAAGGTGACACAAATTTTAGTGATGCTCTAAGCAATATAGCTTTATTGTACTGAATCCTTCATCTTTCTTCTAAGTGTTGATAGAAATCAATTGTCAAGAATTAACTATGTCCTTGAAAATATCCTATCAATGTCAGGGCTGGCTATGGCCATAAATAATAGATTATCTTTAAGTTGATTCACCCAAATATGAGTCCTCGTCTTCACTGGTTATTCTTCAATATAGTAGAAAGACTCAATCTAACGTCATGTCTTCACTAGTTGTTCCTACAATTGTGGAAAGACTAGACTTTCTACTTAATTTTGATCTTACTACAAAGTATAGGTCTCATTCCCTTTAAACTAAATAAACTCTAACCAATTTTGTCACACTAGACAAAAATCAATTTTATATGCAGCTATATAACCTTTGCAAGAAACTAATTGATGTAGCTCTAATACCACTGATGGCTTTTTAAGCCTTAATAATAATGTAACTCTCATAGGATAAATTCCACAAGATAAAATATGTGGTAGCCACAATATAGTAATATAAATATAATAATGTAACCATAATAATATGAGCCAACTAATATGTAAATCAAGGCTAATAATAAATTAAATAACATTCATTAATAAGCAAAAATTATGAATGTAATAGCCTAAATCAAACATGTACAAAGCATGTTGCACAACTTACAATATTAGTTGCTCAAATATATGCAACCTTTATTATTCCTCTTCCTCTTACATATGTATCATATAACTCTATTAAAAAGATGATAACAATACTCTCTAAACTCACTATGAATGTTATGAATGCTATGCTTGCTATATGGTAATATATAGCCATAATAGAATGACTCTTCATATATTTAACTATTCCTTTTCTTATGCCAAGTCTCATGACTCATGGATTCTCTACTTGACACTTACATACACACGATTCTATCTTGTATACACACCTAGAGACGACTCTTCACTTAGCACACCCTAATCTAAGAACACATATGTACACTTACATATAATACACTTATGCACATGTACACACATAAAACTTGCACACTTGCTCACATGAAACTTGTGCATTTCTTGCACATACACACTTAAAACTTATATATTCCTACATATTATTACATTATATACAATATTTACTCACACTCTAATC
This sequence comes from Wollemia nobilis, assembly GCA_028583015.1. NCBI lineage: Eukaryota > Viridiplantae > Streptophyta > Pinopsida > Araucariales > Araucariaceae > Wollemia > Wollemia nobilis. The sequence continues at coordinate 23,179,484 of JAQPPZ010000541.1, read as the reverse complement.
TAAGACTCAACCCTAGTCTAATATTTACAAGGTGTACCATGAAAGTACCATGGGGGTACATTAGCTTGTACCAAATAATGTATCTCCAATAGAAACAAAGTCAAATACATAAACTAGGGCTAGAAGTGACATAGAATAATAATATTCAATGAGTAAAATTACCATTATACATTCAAGGTAGGGAAGAAGAACCAAAACAAAGGCATGCAATCTAGACAATTTAATTTAAGAGGTATCCTACCTAATAAATTACTAGGTGAGTCCACCCATATATGATATGGATAAGGAAAGGAACTTAATCAATTACAATAGAAACTTTAGTGAACCTTTTAATAATACAATCTCTACCTTGGACTACTTGTTATATAAGTGTTTAATTCCCTAGAGTAATTAAGACATGACCTTTATTTGGCCTTTCTTTTGATATAAGGGCATGGTTTATTAACATTCATTCCTAACTTCTCTCCCTCCTACCATTGGAGATGCTCCATATGAATATTCTCGATATCTAAATCTCCCCCCCACCATGGATCTAAGCCTTTATAACCTTTTCCATATCCTCATATGTAAGGACAATCTTCCTATTGTCTATATATTGGGATCAAAATGGTGAAAATAAGGGATTTTTCTCAAGGGAGGAAATCATACCTTCTACCACACACACACATCTATGTTTTTCCCTCTTTGTTCTCTCAATTGTTATGATCAACCCTTCTTATATTTTCTCTACTCATGCCTCTTGAACCTCTATCTGTTTGGTTTATCTTTATTTGGAATTATATTCCCTAAACCACTTTCTTGTTTATTGTCTATCCTCTTTACTATTGTATATGTACATCTATTTCATTAAAAAAAAGGTTTTTTGGTCAAATATCTAATACTTTTCAAAATTCCTTGGAAGGGTGGAGATCATGGTTTGAATCCCTCTGACCTAGTAGAACTAGAGGGTGTGTCACGCCAATGCCATAAACTATACAACTAGAGGTTATAGTGGTAACAAGGAGTAGGATTCAAACCCACAACAAGGCAATGAATAAATATAACTAGTTATTGATTCCTCTAGTATACGCTAAAAAATATTTTTAAAATTCCCCCTTGGATTGTTGCATAACTTTGAGTAATATTCTTTTTGTTCCTCTCCTTCCATTTGATGATCATAAATCCCCTTTGATTCCCTTTATGACTAGTTGAGACTAGCCTATAATTACTCTCCTTTAGGTTTCTCCCTATGATATTCCACTTGTTGCATCATGGTTTCCTCCAAATACATAAGTAGATGATAATATTTAAATAAGCTTCCATATATGGATCTTCCTACACCAAAATATAATGGTTTTATAGTCTAAAGGACAAGTGCAAATAACATTCAAACATATTTACATAGTCACCTTCCTTCTTGCATTAGTTGTGACAGTCTGAGGTAATTCCCTAGTAAGTCCCATATCATTTGCGAGGTTTCTAACTTCTGAAAAATGACTAGTAGCATAAAATATTAAATCTAATTCAAGATATTACAGGTTTATTCATTGTCCAATATAAAATTCATATGCTATATTTTTAAATAAATAAGCCTACTTTCTTGTAAAATATATGCCTCCTTTATACACCTTAATGCAACTCACTACATTGGAAAATAAAATAATTAAATACTCATTATTCATTAGATAAATTTTTAGATGATCCTACATGGACCATATTATTCTAATCCATTCTTAAATGGTTTTCAATGTTATATGCATCCCTACAAATCTATAATAAGAATGTTTTTAATAGTATATGTTATCTTCTACCATAGACTATAAGACCATCACTAGTTCCTATTTTTGGATAGATTATGGGATGCATCCATTAGCCCAATCCACCATTTTACCCTCCATAGGCCCCCTTAGCCTTCGTTCTAAATTTCTCAAAATTAACATTATAGAGACTAGCTTCTTGGATTTCTACTCCAACCCTTTAAACATTGGCTTAAAGGAGGGACCTTTGGACCTATCTATATACCTTTAAGGATCTGCCATCTAGATAACATAGTACACCACATAGGATGTGCATATTGATTCCTTATAGTCTTTATCATCCCTTCCTTTCACTTATCCCATTGTTAGTCATAATTAACAACATAAATTAATTTTAAATATAGTAGATATTATCACTTATTTATAAAGTCAAAATTGAATTCTTAATTCGATGACTTGGTCCATTTTCCACTTAGTATAAGCCAAGCATATAAAGAAAATAAATATCAAGGTAGTTCATGTGCATGTAAAAAGGAAAAATTAGATCACACTTGGGATGCAACCATATTAGGCATTTGAATGATATATAAAATATAATTGTTATTGCACCTATAGAATATCCAATATGCCATTGTGTATTCGATGTGTCACATTTTAGCATGAACTTAGATAAAAACTAATGCTTTAAAAAAATAGAAATACTAACTAAAACACAAACTACAATTATTTTATCTCTTCCTTTGGATATTTTTTGTGATGACTTGTGTATAACGAATATGAATGCCATAGATACTTGCCTTAAACTCATGCTTAGACCTAGTGTTGCATTTTTACATATGATACATTTTCTTGCTTTGAAATGTTGGATTTCACACCAATTTCCAGTAACAACTAGAAGCAATAAATATACTCAAATATTATGCAAAAAATAAAAAGGATGAAAATATAAAGATATTATACACAAATTATTGATGCTCTTGAGCACTAATAATCAATGTATTATCCATATATAAGAATTACCACACTCTAATACAATGCATGGAGTGGAAGGGAGGTATTTAGAACAATACTTAAAACCCCAAATACATAATCATATTAACCTAATTCCATATTATAAATACACTTTAGGTTAATTATAAGTTAAATATTTAACCATGATAAGATTAACGATATCCCATAGACAATATATAAATAATAAATAGATACATTGCATAATGATTGCTCATAAGGTTACACAAGATTGCATCATACAATGTTGGCCTTGGCCATTAAGTCACATTACAAATTTCAACACTTGCTCATAATTTGAACTAAGAGTCCAAGGAGAGAAACATTAGTGACAATAATAACTTTCTCCATAATGTATGCTTTAGTATGCCTTTATATTTAGATAAATTCTCTTCATCATCTAAAAGTTTGCTTATGTGAAGATTCCCCTACACTTTCATAGGAATCTCCTCGTGCTTAACCATAGTCACCATAGCCAATATTAGGTAGTCATGCATATTTAAAGAACACCTCCTCTATAACTCCATATGAGGAAGATGAGAAAAAATACCCCCTTTAAAAATTGCTTCAATATTTTACAATCATATGAGGCAAGTCCTGGAAACATGGCCTTCCATTTTACACCACATTCCTTCTATGGAGACTTTAAATTATCTTTGGGATACTTGATCATTGACATCAAATGAGGCTTTGCATGAAAAGTTTTATGATAAGATCCATAATGACTCCCCAAGATACCTTGATAAAAAATAGAAGAGATAATAGATCATGAATGATTATATCATAATTTATGAAATGAACCAATAGCCTAAACATCTAATAGGAAGAGGATGGGATTGAAAAATCACATTCTAAATTATTTTTTATGTGTATTTAAAAGATCCAATAACTACTTCTAATGAATCAACAACTATCTCTCCCATGGATACGAACCAAAGAAATTTATTCCAAAATATAATATAAATTTACCCCTTTGAATGATAGCTATAGGTTTTGAGGATAATCAAACAATAAGCCCCCAACACTATAAAAAATCCTTGAAATAATGTCACTAATGCAAAGATCTCAAAAAAACCATTCAATTTAAAAAATGGGATGAAAATGCTTTCATATGAGAAATTTATGACCTTTAGAAGGTTTGTCATAATAATCCTTAAGAGATTAAAAATCAACCCTTCAAAACTTAAAATTGTTGTATCCAATTAAATTTTTTTGCTTGGCACCCATTGATTTATTTATGGTTTCCAGTAAGAATTTGCCACCTATTTTTTATTGGACATTGAGAGCAAATGAAGTATTTATAAGTTCAATTTGGATGGGTAAGGGTTTAAATAGTAATAAATGCGTGTCAGAGTAGAGTGCCATGTTGATCACCACATCAACAATGGTTTCATTTCATCACTTTGATATGCCAAAAGATCCTTAAGGGATCAAATCTAGATCTCTCATGAAGAAGTATGCTTTCTCTAGCCAAGGTGTTGGCATATCTATTAAGGTGCTTAGGCCATCTACTTGTATAGGAAAGGGAACATACACCAACAATATTGGAAATTTTGAGTATATTATTGCCATTGATGTCAAAGAATTAATGGCATTGGTTGTCATTTATGTCAATAAAAATAAAGGTTTAATGGTTTTACCATGGTGGCATTTGCAAAAGAAAAAGGAAGAGGTTTTCCAAAGAAAATGTCCAAGAAGAAAAAAATATTATAATATTTAAATCTATGAAGATTTAAATAATTATAATAATTAATATTTAAAAGGGCCCAAAGGTTAAAGCCTAAGGATACATTATAAAATAATTATAATATTTATATTATAATTTTTATATAACCCAAAGTGGGTTTGGTACCAATATTCAAAAGGTTTTTTTTAACTTCTAAGTGTCATCGACATCCTTAGCATGGTGGTAATCCATATTAATATGGATAACGTTTGATGCCCTATGGTGTGTGTTCAATGCGTGATAAAACCGATCAGTGTGATTTCTCCCACGTGCACTTTGTGAGAAGAAAAAGATAAATTTTTATATAAGGGAAGGCATCGACGATTTTAATGTAAGATAATTCGATCTTATATCCGACCAGGGAGTTTGCCTAGCGGTAGAATAGGCAGTGTTAATATGCAAGACAGACAACAGGTTTTTGTGTTCGAATTTGAGCGGTGATAGTTTTATTCAATTTTTCTTGGTAAGGAAGCCTTCACAGGACTAAGGTGCAAGTCTTGCGTTTTAGTCCTCATGTGGGTGGTTGGCCTAGTGGCAACCCAAAGGGTGCTAGTGCAATGGCAAGTGATAGATGTTGTGTTTGAATCTCCCCACGGTAGTTTTGGTAAGCATTGATTAAAATTTTAATTGCCTACGGTTGAGGTTTAGGTGCATGAGGTGTGTTTGATTATTTGAGCATCGTTGACTTAGGGAGGTATAAGAGGAAATAATTTTTAATTATTTCTTGCAATTTATTTTAAAGAAAATATTTTTTTTTGGTAGATAAGATACTATAGCATTAATACCGGGTTTTACAGGTTGACCCAAAACCTTTTACAAAAATTAGCCTAGGGATGTTGATGAACATATCCTTACTAAGGATCCTATATATGTAAAATCTACATGCCGCCAAAGCCATTACATATGGTAAGGCACATAGCCTGTTATCAAAAAGAAACTTCCCATACAACATTTTGGGTATACCCTGAGAAAACACACATGCATCATAATTACAAAAAAGAAATAGACACGGATCCCTTCCTTGAGACAATGGAGAAACAAAAAGCTACAGACACACATAGCAGAGTACTGGAAAAAACTTCCACAAGATCTGTATTGATGTTACTCTTAATAATTCTTTGGTAATTGTTTTCTTCTGTATATGACATGCTTTGGTGCCACATACTATCTTGGCCAATCAGCCTTGGAGAAGTGAACCTGTTGGCTAGATTTATGGCGGTGGCTATTTGGTAGTCCACGTGGCTTTGATTCAAAATCTTATATTGTCATTTCTTTCCTTCCCTGTGATTATCAACCAACCTCAAATTACTAAGATGACTAGGAGCCATGTTATCTAACATGTGACTGTCCCTATTAGTCTTTGTGGTATTTCCAAGTAGCATCCACGAAGATTGACAACTCAAATAATTTTTATTGTGATTCCAATTCAAAAAAGATATGGGAATACTCCTAGCCTTCGAACTTACAGTGCCTTCCCTGTTGGTAAATTCAACTATAATTCTTGGCATTCTTGTTGAATAAGCTCCTCTACTTCACTCGGGACACCATGTTCCCATTTGAAAAGTTTGTCACCATCGACACCCAAATTGGCCAACTTATCAACAATTTTGTTAGCTTCCCGAAAGACATGTTGGGCTTTTCTATCCTGTCTTCCCTGGAAAAGGATCCTAGCATCTTCAACAATTGTTTTAATCCTACAAGGAGGTGTTTTCCAATTATTGAGGAGATTTATAACATGCATAGAGTCTCCTTCTACGATCAAATTTTCTTCTAAGTCTTGAGTCATTTGAAGGCCTCTCCACATAGCTCTAGCTTCAGCTTCGTTGTTCGTCCTTGTTCCCAAATATTCATAAAATGCAAGTATCATATTCCCATTATGATCTCACACAATGCCGCCAATGCCTGCTCTTCCAGGATTGTCCTTAGATGCTCCATCAAAATTAAGCTTAAACCAACCCATAGGAGGTGGAGACCACTTAACATTGGCTCTGGGGTTGACTACCCTAAGCATAGACTCATCTAACAAGGTTAAGCTTAAAGATTGAGCAATTGTGGTCTCCTGTAGATGAGTTTTACAACCATCAAAAGGGATAAGGTTCACATTCTCATTGGCAAAGGATAGGATCCTAGCAATGATAGTTTGATGATCATGGATAGACTCATTAAAGACTCTATGGTTCCTTTCTAACCACACCTGCCAAAGATAGTGATTGAGACAAATTTTCCACATGTATCTAAGTCTTTGGCTTGAAAAGGGGCAAGGAAACTGGACGAACAAATCAAGTACGATGGCTGGTTTAACCCATGAAATATTGAAGGCCTAAAAAACCCCACTTAGGAGAGTCAAGAAAAAAGGGCACTCAAGGAAAATGTGATAAATGGTCTCCTAATTAGCCCTGCACAGATAACAACGATTAGTGATATAAATAAATTTACACATCACATTATCAATGGTTAGAATTATTCCTTGGATAACCAGCCATGAAAAGACTGCAATTTTTGGAATTAGTTTTTTTATCCAAACTAAGTCTTTTTGGAGGAAAAAATCCTCGTCATCAAGCAGAAGCTTGTAAGCTGATTTAACAGTGAACCCGTTTTTCGTAGGAGCCCAAGTCACTTGATCTTCCTTGGGTCTCATGGTGATAAACTGTTGCCCTGAAATGTTACAAATATCATTTGATTCTACTTGAAATCCCTAAATTCTTATTTGTTTCCACTTCATTCTACCTCTATCCTCAACCATATAATCAGAGACTTTTCTTCCAATGAGTTCTTAAGTGATATCTCTGATTTAGGCTAAGTTAGGATATTGCATCAATGGTTCATACTTAGCCCACCTGTCATTCCAGAAATTTATCCTCTCACCATTGCCTAAAACCCATCTTAAACCTTTTTTGATGATTTCCTTACAATTAAGAATTGCTTTCCAAAAATCAGAACCTCTGATTGGAACTGAGTCACTTAGAAATTCCATATTTTGAAGATACTTTCGTTTGATGATAGTTTTCCATTCATTTTCTTCACCAAAAATGAGATGCCACGCCTGCTTAGCTAGTAAAGCTAAATTTATATGAGCAATTCTCCTTAGACCTAAGCCCCCATTTTCCTTGGGTCTACACACTTTGGTCCATCCTACAAGGTGTATCATTTTTTTCTCCTCTGATCCAGTCCATAAAAATTATTTTTGGAGTTTCTCAATTTTATGGAAAACCTTCACAGGGGCTTTGAAAATGGAGAGGAAATAGACTGGAATGCTCTGAAGAGATGCCTTAGTGAGGGTCAACTTTCTTGCTTGAGATAGAAGATGACCTTTCCATCCAACAAGTTTTTTTTGAATTCTTTCAATAATCCTGTCCCACATTGACTCTCTCAGAGAACCAATGAAAAGAGGGAGACCAAGATACGAAGTGGGGAGGTTTACTATATCAAACCCTAAATTTTTTGCAATACTTCATTGCCTCTGAATGGGAGTGTTCAAGAAATATAACTTTATTTTACTAAAATTAACTTTTTGACCAACAACATCCTCGTAGAGTTGCAGGATGTATTTAATTATTTTGGCCTCAACCAATGATGCCTTAGTCAATATAAGGGTATCATCGACGAATTGTTGGTGAGAAAAAACCCTAGTGAGAGATGTTGCCTTGATTTCCAATATTAGCCTTGAACTGCAAGCATTTTTTATGGTTCTACCTAAAGCTTCTGCCACAATGATGAATAACATGGGGCTAATAGAGTCCCCCTGTCGAATTCCTCTACGACTTTGAAAGTAACCAGCAGTTGTTCCATTAAATAGAATCGAGAACCATGCTTTAGAAATACATTCTTTGATAAAATTAACCCATTGGTGGTGAAAACCAAACTTAAGGAGGATAGCAATCAGAAAGTCCCAATTTAGCCTGTCAAATGCTTTGTTCATATCAAGCTTGAGGGCAAAAACAGACCTGTTAGTCTTATGAGCAGAGTGCAGAGCTTCATGAACTGTGATAACTCCATCCAAGATTGACCTACCCTGGATAGAGCTTCCCTGGCATGGATCTATGATGTAGGACTGAATATCTCTAATTCTATTTGCAATGGCTTTAGTTAGGATCTTGTAAGAAATATTGCACAAACTGATTGGCCTGAATTCAGCCATAGATTCAGGGGTTTGCTTCTTAGTAATTAGAGAAATAAAAGTAGAGTTGATACCTTTTGGGATATGATTGCTTGCTTGGAATTCTCTAATAGTAGAAATTACATCCTCACTTACGATGTCCCAAAAAGCTTGATAGAAATGAGGGGGAAAGTCGTTAGGTCCCGGGGCTTTGTCTAGCTCCATGCTAAACAAGGCTTCCTTAATTTCCTCATCATAAAAATGGAGCTAGAAGCTTAAGGTTTATATCCTCATTTATTATGCTAGGAATGGATTGCAAGAGAATATCTTTGGCCTCCTCATTCCACTATGATTCCTGACCAAGGATAGAATTGAAATAAGTTACTGTCTCCTTTCTGATTTCTGTTAAGTCTTGAGTAATAGAACCATCTGCTTTTTTTAAAAAAATTATCTTGTTATTTCTTCTGTTTCTAAGCATGATGACGTGAAAAAACTTAGAATTTGAATCTCCATATTTCAACCAAAGAGCCCTTGATTTTTGCCTCCAATATATTTCCTCATAGGCCAAAATGTTATGAAACTCTGCTAGTTTTGTTCGTTCCTCCTACCTAGTAGTTTCATCAGCATCACCATGTTGGATCCTCTGATCAATTATCTTCAAACTTTAAACAACCTATTTTTTATTTTTAAATAGGTTCCCAAAGACCTCTTTGTTCCAAGTTTGAATTTTTTCCTTAACAAACTTTAATTTTCCAGCAAGTTTAAAAGTTGCACTACCCCTGAAATACTGCTGCCACCACTGACTTAAGTTATCTCTAAAACTGGAATGTTTGATCCACATAGATTGAAATATGAAAGGTTTATTGAAGGACAAAGAGTTAGGGATCTCCAAAAAAATAGGATTATGATCAGAGGCAATTTTAGGAAGGGCTTGTAGGGTAGAATCACCGAACAAATTTGTAGCCTCCTTTGATAGAAAAAACCTATCAAGCCTTTATTGAATGAGATGACACCCTATCCGCCGATTGCTCTAGGTATAATTCGCTCCTCTAAGTTTTACATCCATCAACATGTTGGAGTTCACAAATTCATTGAACTCATCCATGCTCTTGATAGGTGGTCCATTTCCACCCATTTTGTCTGAAGGGTAAAGAGGAGTGTTAAAATCCCCAACCAAAATCCAGGGGACATTATGGAAGATTTCACTCAGATTTCCTAAGTACTCCCACAATAGAGCTCTCCCTTGAATTGAAGTTGGGGCATAAATATTTGAAAGGATCCACAACCTGTTGTTGTTTATTTCCTTAAATAAAACACTAAGAACACTATCATATTTCTTAATAATGGTACCTTCTACTATCCGAGGATCCCACAAAGTCATAAGGCCTCCAGATGCTCCTTTGGCTGATTTGCAAACCATCTCCCCTTGATTCCAGATTTTTTTTGCTATTTTTTTGATAGAATATCATCAGTTTTTGTTTCTTGCAACATGATAATAGTTGGATTCACTTAATTTCTTATTACATTGACTTCCCTGTGTTTGGGCAGGCCATTGAGGCCTCTCACGTTCCATGAGAGGAACTTCATTTAGATTGTTTGGTATTTCTTCCTCTCCCCCTCCCTTGAAGGGGTTTTCCTAATTTGTTGTCTTCAGAACCCAAAATAACCTGTTGAAACAAGGTTCTATATTTTCCATTGGCAATGTCATTATCAGTTTTAATTTTTTTATGCTCAGCATTTGATATTATCCCTCTTATTTTTTCACTACCAAAACCTATAGGAGACTTCACAGTGCTCCTGGTTTGTTTAGGACTAAACTGAGAGGAGGTAATTTATTGCAGAACTAGACTGCCATATTCCTCAGTCTGAAGAGTTTCACATATCTCCACCCCTACATCCAAATCTTCTCCTTTTTTCCTGTATTCCCTTGGTCTGTGGGATGGCCCCTCAGTAGGATTCACTTGGCTCCTAGTGATGATGTTAGGGAGATGAGATTTTTTATTTTCCAATGCCTCAACTTTCTTCCTAAGTTCTTCAACATTAGGGTTTGGCTTTGGGATGACCACTGGGCTTGAACTATTTCCAGCATTGGGGTATAAGGATCTTGACTTGGATATGGATTCTAGAGATCGTGCATTAGGGTTTGGATTTGTGATGCCCATGAGGCTTACATTAATTTTAGTATTAGGGTTTAAGGATCCTAAATTGGATGGGGATTCAAGAGAGTTAGAAAGGTTAGCCTAAAGGTTCGAGGCTTCCATGTCTTCTGATAATCCTCCTACTCCCATAGTGGATAGAATTGAAAATTTATTTGAAACTAGAGGATTGGAACTTACTTGAGTATTTTGGTTGCCAACAACCTGTTGTTTTCCTTTGTCTTACTGGGACCCTGCACCCTCTCTTTTATTTTTTTGGTAGACATAGTTTTCTTGATTGAAATCACCTCTACCAGGGAAACTCCTCAAATTTCCTCTGTCTAGCATTTCTTGTTTCTGCTTTTCTCTATTCATTGCTAGGTTAGGGCATTGATTGCATAGATGTCCTTGATTTTTACATTCTGCATAGAATACCGATATGTTCTCGTATTCTACTAGCTATTTTCTATAGTATTATCCATAATCTAGCTCCACAAACCTTGGCAATTCATTATTCAAATTAGCATTTACGCAGATTCGTGCATAAGTCATCCTTGTCCTGGCCAATGTCGCATGGTCAATGGAGATCAGGTCCCCTATAGTTATGGCTATGCCCTGCAACCAATATTCATTGAAGAACTGAGCAGGTAGACTCGGGAGACAAATCCAAATAGGGGAAATGTTAATATTTTGCTTTTTAGGTTTGAAATATTCACCCCATCATCTGAGAAAAAGGCTCCTTTTGCTTAGAAACCAAGGACCTCCTGTTAAAATGCGGTTAACATCCTCCATATTGTTAAAAAGGATAATGAAGAACCCTCGAGTTAGAGCTACCAACTCCAACCTACCTACCAGTCACAATTTAACCGTTTTCGAAGCCCTGATAGTCTCCATGTCCGGCCTACCTCCCAAAAAATTGCCTACTAGGGAGAATTCTTCCATTAAAATAAAAGGGCTCATGGAACTTGTCGAGGCTGAAATTTTATTATTTACTGGAACTAGGGGCGGAAGAGAGAGAACCTCCTTTATTTTTCCTCTAAGAGTCTTAGCAAAAGACAACCACTTCTTGGGCCCCACATTGTCCTTCATATCTTTTTTTTCGGGGTCTTTCTGAGTAGGGTCAGGCCCTTGTGTGATGCCCACCTCCAAATCTACCGCAACCTAACCGCTTTCCTCTGGATCCTAGCTTAATCCATGCTCGAGGTTCCCACCCGCCCCTTCCGTACCTACTCTACCTCTACCACCTTGGCTGAGATTCCTACCCAGAAAATTCAAACCCTCACTCCTGCCGCACCCGCTAAATCTCAGCTCACTCATTCCTCTTGCTGAAGGAGAACAAATTTTGTTTATTTTGAAGAAAATATTATGAAAATGTATTTTTTTTTAAAAGTGATTTTGTGGAGTAATAAGGATTTTTGATAATTCTTTTATGAATGTTTTTTTTTTTTTTAATTAAGAGGGAGTTAAAAGGTGTATGAATTACTTTTATTGCTTGTATTTTTACTTCATTTTGAAGGGCTTGGTTTCATGATTTAATGCTCTATTTTGAGAAACCAAGAGAGTTGGTTTGGAATTTAATTGTGCACACTTATCAAGAAGGGTTTACAATAATAGAAGGTGTTGTGCTAATCCTTTTTAAAGTTGCAAATATATTATTTTTGAGAAATGTATTTGAGGGTACTTCTTCATCAAGAATTTTGAGGGTTTAAGGTCATATTATATTTAAATAAAGTAAGAGGTATGAGCAAGTTCTTCCTTTTTTTTTTTTTTTGGTAATTATTTTAGAATATTAACAGTGGGTTTTTATAGAGGATCCCAAAACCTTATGTACAAAATTAGCCACATCTCTAATGATGCATCATACCTCTTGGCTGTAACAATAAGCCTAATTGCAAGTAAAGCCATCCTCATGCCAAAGACTTGGAGACTGCAAAAAGGGATTTTAGGCCTGGAAACCCAAAGAAAAAATGAAATAGGACAAACCCGAGAGGACAACAAGTAGAGGCCGAAGAACTGAAACAAGGAAAATAGCCAAGACACCATGGACAGCTAATCATGATCCTCCTATCCTTCCGATTTTTGGCACTTCTGGTTCTGATTTAGGATTTTAATCATGGAATTAACGGTAGTAAGAATGGAAGCAACCAGGTCTAGAAGAGAATTGCCATGACTCTCCCTATCACTCTCAGTGTTCGACAGGATATGCTGCGGAAGGACATCCTTCTCTACCTTTTTGGATTTCTATAGACGCTGGGAAGATCTGTCAGGAATGGAATATTTGCCACCAATGCTACGCTTTGGTCGAGAACGAGCGAAGCGACTGTAGGGAGAGGACCTGTCAACGCTGGGAGGGCTGTTTCTAGAGGGGCTGGAGGCAGGAGAGGACACACAGGGGGATTGGGAATTCAATGGGTTGACAACTTGAGGAGGAGGGTGCTTGGCCAGAGCATGCATGTAAATGATTGTCATGAGGCCTTGATGGATGGGAGAGGAATTTGCTTTCCTACTTTTTTCAATGGCAAGGCCAAGGGAGTGCATGAGGTAATCTGGAAAACTCACTTTTTTGGCATCGCGGAGGTGGTTATAGAAGCTAATGTGGAAGCTTCGAAGAGTCTTGTCGGGATCATCACATGTAATATATTGCATGATAGGAATCATGGAAGATCTATAAGGCTCAGGGAGGGTAGACCGGAGGAGGCACGACCTATCCCATCCAAGATTTTTCCCTTTATCAGGGAGCTACTCTAGCTCCTTGGCCCAATTGTGGTTATCTCTCCTGATGACCCGCCCATGGGCCGACAAACTAGTGATCTCCACCAAGAACACAGTCGAAACATAGATAGTAATACCTTTCACGACCACATCACCCTAGGTCCAATTGTCAACGAAGCTCTGTGAAATTTCTTGGTTAGGGCAAGCAAATTTTTCTAGGAAGGGCAACAACTTCTTAGCTTTCATGAACATGCATGCCTCATCGCTAAGGGATAGGGTAGATGGCTAACCACCTACAAAAAACTCCAACAACAGATATTGAAACAAATAGACATAAATATAAAATGGGATGGGGGAGGATAAATTTTATCATGAGCCACCTCCCACAGTCAACCCGAATCCAACATCGCAAGCCAAGGCCAAAAAGGAAGGGTGCCACACAGATCCCGATCTTGCCTCTCTTTTGTCTAAAAGCGCCACAAGGTCTCGCCACCCCTTTAGTCATAAAATCATCAACCTTGCATGCACGGGACAGATTGGAAGGAGCGTGCCAAGTCCAAGGTAAGGATTTGGTAAGATCCAAGCCCAAAAATTCCCACACACCACTAATAATCCACACACGCGTGGGCATCGTTGGAAAGGGGTACTTTGAAATGCCAACCGTGAACCAATGCCAGGATTGGACAAAATAGATAAACCGCCTTGGTGGAGAAAAATGTGTTGAGAGCCTACATGGCACCAAATCTGGTGCATCCTAAAGATTTGAAAAAGAAATAGCTTTGAAAATAGGGGTGCGCTTCACAAGGCACTTGTGCCCACACTCGCCCAAGGGAGTAGACAAAATTGCCATGCTACCCCGATACTCGTCGAAAGGGGCTTTCCAAAAATTGCATGAGGAAAACCTCATGAAGGGATGTCTGCTCTGGCCAACCTTTCCACCTCATATGGGAAGCGAGACCGCCACACGACCGGACACATGGTCGTGAGCCCTTTGTTGGCCATGTGGTCATCCATGTGATTGCCTTCTCTCAAGATATGATTTGCTTTCCACCTATCATGATGGGAGAGAAGCGTTCTTGCCTCGAGGATGATGTTGCAGACTTTCCAAGATGGATTTTTCATGCCAAGGAGGTAATTCATGATGTTGAGCGAATCACCTTCAATAATTAGAGGCCTCGTATCCTCAGAGAGGATCTGAATACCTTTCAGAGCACCTCGAGCTTCGACATAGTGATTCATCTGGGAGCCCAAATCTTCACAATAGACCATCACAAGATTTCCATCATGATCTCTAACAACACCCCCAGCACCAGCAGGCCCAGGATTACCCTTAGATGCACCATAAAATTTTAATTTAATCCAATCCATGGGGGGCTTGGTCCAAATAACACTCCTTCGACAGGGCCCTTTAACAACATCTAGAAACGACCAGAGATTCATCATTTTGAGAATCACTTCTTCGCTCGAAATGTGGGGACGGGGGCTGGGAACAACAATAGAATTCTTGATGGTGTAGGATAAAACCCTTTGAGCAACAGGCAGAGGCCCTTTAGGAGCTTTACCAAAGATTTTGGCATCCCTCTCTAACCAAATTTGCCAAATTGAATGATGGAAGGAAGCCTCAAGGAAGAAGCGAAGTTTAGGATTCTTGAAAGGATTAGGCCATTGGTGGAAAGCATCTCTGAGGGAACAGGGAGAGCACCAAAGAATTTGGAAGGAGGATAGGACATTGCTAAGAATAGAGTAGGAAAATGGGCAATGTAGGAATAAATGATCCCTCATCTTGCAATCTGCTAGACACAAGTAACACCTGTTGGGGAAGGCAAAACCTCTCTTGTGAAGGTTGTCAATAGTTAAGGCTTTGTTGTGGAAAACAATCCATGCAAAGAAGTTTATTTTAGGGATGACCCCTTTCCTCCAAACAGTATTCCACCTGTAGTCCAGAGCAGTCTTGGTGGTAAGAAACTCATAAGCTGATTTAACAGAAAAAATTCCATCCTTTGTACCACTCTAGATGATTCTATCATTCCTCCTGGTAGAAAGAATTAAAACCGACTGGAGGATGTTTGCAAGAAAGGTAACCTCATTATTAAACCCCTCCACAATTGAAAGCTTCCATCGAGGAAACCGGGTGCTCCGGTCTATGAAATCCACCACCCTAAGTTGGGAGTTTGGGTCAGTTAACCCTTTCTGCCTAGCAAGGTCCGTCCTCGACCCAAGGGCTTCTTCAGTCACCCACCTGTCCTTCCAAAATAAAATGAGGTTGCCATCACCCAAAATCCAACGGGCTCCCAGGCTAATCAAATGTCGGGTTTGGAGCATAGATTTCCAAAAATTCGATGCTACGAAGGAGGTCTCAGCATCCAAGAAGGAATTGGGGCCAAGATACTTCTTTTTAACCAACTTAACCCACTCCACCGAGTCACTAGATAAAATCCTCCAAGCGTGCTTCACGATCAGAGCCAAATTCATAAGTCTTGATCTTCTCAACCCCAAGCCGCCTTGGTCTATCCTCAAGCACACCTTGTCCCAGGCAACAAGGGGGAGTCTAGATTTCTCTTTGTTGCCTGACCATAGAAAGGTTCTCTGAATCTTCTCAATTTTGGAGTGAATTACAACCAGAAGCATGAACACCGACATAAAGTAGGTCAAGATCCCTTGAAGAAAAGCCTTGGTAAGGGTGGCTTTCCTGGCTTGCGACAGGAGTTTGTCCTTCCAAGTGCCGAGTTTCCTATGAAGGCATTCAAGAATCATGTTCCACATATTTCCACTGGCCCGCCCACTATAAGACAGAGGCAACCCCAGATAGGATGTAGGAAGGGAATCAATAGTGCATTCAAGAATTCTAGCAATCCAAAGTTGCCTACGCAGGGGAGTGTTAATAAAGTAGATTTTGCTCTTGATGTAATTGACCTTTTGCCCTGTAGCTTGCTCATAACGGGACAGGATCCGCTTGAGCAATTTGGCTTGGGCAATGGATGCCCCAGTGGAGATGAGGGTGTCATCCAAAAATTGCTGATAAGTGACAGGATCAACTCTAGAAGTTGAAAAAATGCCAAAAATCTTGTTCTGGCAAAGAGCCTCTTTCATGGACCAGCTCAAAACCTCTGCCAGAAGAATGAAAAGGATGGGAGACAAAGGATCACCCTGTCTGAGGCCTCTGGTGCTTTGGAAATACCCAGCTGGGGACCCATTGACAAGGACAAAAAAAAATGGAGTGGATATACAACTATAGACAAGGTCAATCCATTGGGGATGAAAGTTGAACTTGAGGAGGACTGCACACAAAATTTTTTTATCAACCCGATCAAATGCTTTGTTCATGTCGAGCTTAAGAAAAAGAGCTAAATTCTTGGAGCGGTAAGCGGAGTGAAGGGTCTCATGGACAATGATGACACCATCAAGAATGTTTCTGCATTTAACAGTGCTTCCCTAACAAGGATCAATCAGGAGGGGGAGGATGATTTTGAGTCTATTGACTATAGACTTGGTGAGAATCTTGTAAAAAATATTGCACAGGCTGATGGGTCGATAGTCAAAGAAACTTTTGCAGGCAGGAGATTTAGGAATAAGGGCAAGAAATGTGGAATGGATTTTTGGGTGGATGGATCTGGAAGCTTGAATAACTCGAATAGCATTGCACACATCCGGACCCACGACCTCCCACATGACTTGAAAGAATCAAGGGGGGAAACCATTGGGACTAGGGGCCTTATCTGGTTGCATGGAGAACAATGCTTCTTTAATATCGGATGAGGAAAAAGGTTCTAGAAGCTTAATGCTTACCTCATGGGGAACTTTAGTTAGAAAATTGGCAAGCAAAGATTTCTGGACCTGAAGGTTGTTGTCCGGAGGAGTGCCAAGCAAATCCTGAAAAAAGTCAACCGCTTCGCTCCTGATTTCATCTATCTCCCTGGTAATGTGCCCATACTTACAAGCCACTTATCTAATCTTGTTGACCCCTCTGTGCCTCATAGTAGACGCATGGAAAAACCTCATGTTGGAGTCTCCATTCTTCAACCAAAGGTCACGATATTTTTGGCACCAAAAAATTTCCTCCCTAGCGAGAATAGAATGAAAGTCCACAAAAAGGCTTCGCTCTTCCTCCCTAAGACCCTCAGTGTAACCTTCGAGTTCTATCCTTTCCTCCAAAACCTTCAAGTTCTTCGAGATGGATTTTTTGGACTCAAAAATGTTGTTGAAAACCTCTTTATTCCAAACCTTTAGCTTTTCTTTGACCATTTTGAGCTTTAAAGCCACCCTCTTAGGAGTGCTTCCTTCCACCTTCAATTGCCACCACGCTGAAACCAATCCTTTGAAGTCCTTGTGAGAAATCCACATGGATTCGAATCTGAAGGGGGTCTTAAAAATAGGCCCATCGTCCACCTCCAAGAAAATAGGGTTATGGTCAAACCCAATCCTTGGAAGCACCGAAAGGATAGCCTCGCCAAGGATGGGAATGGCTTCTTGGGAAATGAAAAATCTATCAAGCTTGACTTGAATCAAACTGCTCCCAATCCTTCTGTTACTCCAAGTGAAGGAAGCCCCTTTGAGTTCGATGTCAAGCAGGCCATTAATAGAGACAAAATCTCTGAAGTCCTCCAAGTTGCGGCTGGAGTGGTCGGACCCTCCTTTTTTTTTGAAGGATGAAGGGGACAGTTGAAGTCACCCCATAAGACCCAAGGAAAATTACTAAAATTCTCCCTCATCTGAGAGATAGCTTTCCACATTTTTACTCTCTCTGTGGCAGAATTTGAAGCATAAACATTGGACAGAATCCAGGAAAAATTAGTGGTTTTGGACTGGAACAGCACATTGATGATTCTGTTGGAAGTTGACAGCAGGCTGCCCTCAAACCTCGAAGGGTCCCACAGAACCATGAGTCCTCCCGCTGTTCCCACTACAGGGCTGGACAGACAATTTGCCTTGGCCCAAATGGCCTTTGCAACTTTATCAGAGGAGATAGCATCGATCTTGGTCTCTTGCAAAATAAGGATGGAAGGGTTAATCCTCCTACGGAGATCAACCACTAACCTTCGTTTGGCTGCACCATTCAGTCCTCTCACATTCCATGAGAGGACTTTCATCTGGACAGTTTGAGGTTTTTCTTGCCTCCCCTTCCTTGATGAGGGGGAGGTTTTGATGCATGCGCTTCGTCCGTCTAAGCGTCACAGTCATCCAGAACCAACAAACGTTGGGTTCCATTTACAACGTTTGATGTTGTCTCTTTGTCTCACCTGTATTTGTTAGGAGGACGACCTTGCTTTCTCTCACTACCAAAATCCACACTTTGCTTTTGATTCCTCGTGTTTTAGGGGCTAATGTGACCAGACTATTCACCCCTCCTTCCTAGGAGGTAATCTTCTAGCAGTGTCTACGACTGGCTAAAATCAAGATGACCCATTATCTTGGAGCAAAGAAACAACCTGAGTCATATTTTGGGATGGGGTCCGTTCCTTCTCTTCCTGCGATTCACTTTCCAAGTGGGAGTCTGCTCCTTGCTGATTGTCATACTCAAATTGCTCAAGGTTCGATTGGAGAGTGGGATTCTCTTCAGGCTGAGAGAGTTCACCTCAGTCTCTAGAGGGGCCTGGAGATTCATGGCCCTTCGTGTTTGGAAGATTTGACTACTTCACTTGACCTTCACCATTCTCCAAGGGGTTACCATTTTCACACTTCTGCTTACCTAATTTTTGAAGAGGACACTGGGATTGGAGGTGCCCTTGGGATCGACACTGGGGGCAGAAAGCTGGTCTATTTTCATAGACAATAGCTTGTTTATGAAGAATGGTACCTCCAGACCGAAGAGTGATGGAAGTTGGGAGTTTCGCCTCCAAATCCGCCAAAACGCAAAAACGGGCTTGGACGAACCTTGTTCGAGCTCGGGTGGGAGGGTCAATGGTGATCAACTCCCCAATGGAGTGCGCGATACCCCTTATGACATTTTCATGCCAACCAAAGAGGGGAAGACTCGGGAGACTAACCCATATTGGGGCGATGTTGATGTTCTGGGTGTCAGGATTGAAATCCATGCCCCACTTCCTAAGGAATAAACTTTTGTGGCCCAGAAACCATGGCCCACCAACCAAAATTTTACAATAATCCTCCTTATTGTTTAGTCTAATGGCAAAAAAACCCTGGGATAGAACCACCAGCTCTATATGACCAGAAGTCCTCCATTTGCTTGCTGCCCACTTTCAGATAGTTTCCATGTCAGGAGGGCCACCAAAGAATTTGCCTATGAGGGTAAATTTCTCAAACTCCATGAAGCTTGAAAGGACTTCCGTCGGGATGTCCAGCTCATCCCCAACCAAAAATAACTCTTTGGTAGAAAAATTATTTAGGGTTTCTGAGGCTACTGCCTGAGCATAAGACTTTTGAGCCCCACCACCCCCTTTGTCTGGCGGGTCCTTTCCCCAATTGACACCGTCGTCATCCTGGTCTTCTTCAATGGGTACGGACGCTTCCGTACCTTCAGATTCCTGGTGCCCTCTGACTTCTCTGTTGTGCCCAAGAATCGAACCATAACCGCTCTCGAGCTCCCCCGTAGATGACTTCCCGCCCATCGACATCTCCCCCAACTCCCTCCAAGTTCTTCCTTCTTGAGGTGTGTTATTGAGAAAGGTTTTCTAGAAGATAATGTGGAGTGAAAAGGATTGTTTGATAAACATTGTTAAAAATATTTGAGTTAACCTACATTATGTATCTTTGTTGAAATAAAGTGGAAACACCTATATTAGGGTTTGTGAGCAAATTGTGCTTCATTGTTTGAGTGATTGTGTAAAGATTTTGGGGATTAGTTTTGAGTGATATTGAAAGTGAATTTGCAATCATTAGAAATCAGATTTGTGAAAGCATGTGCATCAGAAAGACAGGTGTCATGTGCTAGACTAGATATATCTTTAAAATAGTAATAAATGTGATACATGTGAAAGCAACAAACTTAATAATTGAGTAGAACATATTGAGATATTTACATGCGTATATCATTCTCTATATGTTCAGGAGGTTAAACGAATTCTGGATAGAATATGTCTAAACTGCTTCAAGTTAAAGAAATTACATTGAATATTAGACAAAGTATTTGGTAGCATTATTTTTTAAGAGTATTAATAAGAAATTTGAGTATACCTTGAGCATGTGATTTGAGAAATTCTTTGAGAAGACTTGAAGGCATATTTGATGAAGTCTTTTGAGAAGACTTGAAGGTAGGTTTGAGAAAGTATTTGAGAAGACTTGAAGGTAGAATTGAGCAAGTCTTTTGAGAAGACTTGAAGGTAGATTTGAGTAAGTTTTTGAGAAGACTTAAAGGCATATTTGAGCAGAGATAGAAAACAAGTTTGGTTGCTTATTTGATCAAGATTTGTGTTAAGGCTTGGGGTAGAATTGAGTAGAGATAGAGAGCAAGTTTTTTTGTTTATTTAATCAAGATTTTTGTTAAGGCTTAGGGAAATTTGAGCAGAGAGAGAGAGAGATTAGATTTATTTTCTAATTTAATCAAGCTTTATGTTAAGGCTTGGGGCATATTTGAGATAGATTTTGGTGCATATTTGTGAGCAAAGTTAGAGAATATTTGTGCTAGACTTGGGATAGAGTTTGGTGTAGATTTGAGATAGAGTTGAGAGCAGGATTTGGAGGTAATAGATCAAAGAGGATAGTAGTATCTAGTGGATGGAGATCTATCAACTAGTATAGTGTGGATAGAGATCTCCTATAGAGATAGATCTACAAGCCTTAGCAATGGGGGCATAAGTCTTCTAAAATTTCACCAGCCAAAGTAGAGGGGATAGAGTTCTCTTGTGGATAAAGATCCATGAACAAGAGCAAGGAAAAAGAGTTCTCCTATGGAGTAAGACCCGTGAACCAGTTGGGAAGATAGAGTTATTTTTTAGAAAGAGATCCATGAACCAATTGAGGAGATAGATTTCTCTTGGATCAATTTACATAAACTAAAGTTTGGTGATAGAGTTCTCTTGTGGAGAGATATCCATGAACTAGAGAAATGGGATATAGTTCTCCTATGGAGAGAGATCAATGAACTAGAGCAAAGGGATAGAGTTCTCCTATGGAGATATATCCACAAACTAGAGCAAGGGGATAGAGTTCTCCTATGGAGAGAGATCCAAAAATAAGAGCATAGGGGATTAGTGTCTCCTTTGGATAGAGGTCCATAAACATTATAATAGGGAATTGATTCCCAAAATATTTATTGAGAAAATTTAGAAGAAATATTTTCTTCATGGAGTAGCCCATATTAGGTGAACCACATTAAATTTGTGTCTCTTGTGTGTGATGATTTTTACATTACTTTTATTACTGCTATTGATATTGCCATTGATAATATTGGATAATAATGTTTGGGAAAGAAAATTAAAAGTTGATATTATACTATGCACCCCCCTCTCAGTATAATCTTGTGTTATTCAATTGGTATTATAGCGAGTTGCTTCAAAAACGTCTAACAACTTGAAGGAAGATATTACAGGAACATAGATGGAATATCAAAATGGATCTTCATAAAATAAGGTGTCATCATTTTATGGGAACAATTATGCTTTCTGGAACATAAGAATGAAGACTTACTTGATGGCACAAGGATATGAGACATGGCAATCCATTGAGGATGGGTTCACACCTACAACTACTCCTCCCATAGATAAAGATGGTAAGATTTTACATGTTAATAATACCAAGGCTATGAATATAATCTTAAGTAGATTACATGAAGCAAAATTTGTGAAAGTTATGCATTGTAAATCAGCAAAAGAGATATGGGAAAATTGAAGTAAACATATGAGGGAGATAAAAAGGTCAAGATGGTAAAACTACAAAACCACAAGAAAATGTTTAAAAATTTAAAGATGGAAGATGAGGAATATATTGCTACATACATGATTCACGTGGATGAAGTTGTAAATACCATGCATGGACTTGGATACAAAATTGAAGACTCCAGTATTGCTCAAAAAGTACTAAGGTCACTTTCTATGAGGTATGATGGAAAGGTTTCAACTATAGAAGATATGAGAGATATTGAAAAATTTACTATGGATGATTCACATGGAATGATCATAGCTTATGAGATGAGAATAGTAAAGGATCCTAACTCAAAGAAAGAGGTAACTTTCAAAGCATCAAAGAATACAAAATATAAGAAACCAAAATCAAGTGGCGAGTCAAGCAGTGATGAAACTAATTATGGTAGAAGAAACAAGGACTCAAGAAAGCACAAAGGTATGAAAAAAATGAAATATTTTAACTATGATAATTTTTATCACTATGCACCTAATTTTCTAGAAGCTAGAAGTAGTAGCAGTGAAGAGAAACAAGATTATAAAAAAAAGGAGGAAAATCTAGGTATGAAAAGAAAAATAGGTATGGTCAAGGCAAGCATGAAAATAAGTTCTTTCAAAGGCACAAGAAGAGTTTCTATGTTAATAAGGGAAGTAAGGCTTCAAGTGATAGTGATGAGAGACTCTCAAAGAGTGAAGAAGAAGAGATTCTATTTTTGGCAATACAAGAGAAAGAAAATGTTCATGTTGAAGATAAGGTTGAAAAGTATAAATATGCTCTTAAAGACCAAGAAGTAGAAAAAGATTCAGAAAATGAAGAGGAAGGCACATTAGATCTAGAATAAGAACTCATTGTTGCCCTCAGAGAATTGAAAAAATTTAGAAAGTAAAATTCAATACTAAAGACTCAAGTTCATAATGTGAGGAAGCAAACTCAAAAGCTAAGGCAAGAAGAATTAAAGAGGTCATGAGTGAAAATTTAGAGGCAAAAGAGTTAGAATATGAAAGACTAGAACAAGAGGTAATTTCACTAAGGATGGAAGTGAAATATTCTAAGGATAAGCTACACAGGTTTGGGAAAATTTTAAAAACTTTGGATAAGATTATAATTGCACAAAGATCGTCTTCTATCAAAATAGGACTTGGTTTTGAATAAGGACAAGGGAAACATGTGGAAGGGTCAAGCTCAAGCTTAAGAGAAGAGGAATTTTTAGAGCAAGAGAGTTGAGAGTTATGAGGATAAGTCAAATAATAGAAGCTTCACTAAGAAAGGAAACAATGCACAAACAAGAAACATAGATCATCATAGATAAGAAAAGACTAAGAGGGCAGTAGGCTCAAGACAAGATTTCTTCAAAGGACGTTGTTTTTCATGTAATCGGTTTGGTCACAAGGCTATGCATTGTAGGATTCATGGAAAGGAGTATGGTTTTACTAAGAGGAACTTAAAATATGGATATCTCTTTCAAGGGTATTGCTACTCTTGTAATTTATTTTGTCATAAAGCAATCCACTATAGGGTTCATAACAAAAATGAGTATGGCTTCATTAGGAGGAACTTCGAGTTTTTTGCACCTTAAAAGAACTACAACATTAAGTGTTACAAGTGAAATAATATAGGGCATATTACCAAGTGGTGCAGAACATATTTTCCAAAGCTTCCAGAAATAAGCAAGAACAATGACACACAAAAGGATCAAAAGGGTATGTTGAGAAATAAGGTTGACAAAGGAAAAGAGAATTGTATTTTGGGAGGAGAAATACTCCCACCACAAAATTAATCACCTCAAATAGAGGAGGTGGGGAGGGGGCTAAGCTAAGAGTCTTATATTTAGCCTCAAAGGAATCCCTTTGTTATTGATGTCAAAGGGGGAGATATTTGAGTAAGGGGAGAGTATTCAGTCAGGGGAACTGGTTTCTCAGGGGGAGCAAATTTGGAATCAAATGGTTTTGAAAAAGGAATTTTTAGAAAAGGGTTACCATCAATGACAAAGGGGGATATTGTTGGAAATTTTAATTATATTGTTGTCATTGATGTCAAATAATTAATGTCATAGGTTAATGACATTGGTTGTCATTTATGTCAAGAAAAATAAAGGTTTAATGGTTTTACCATGGTGGCATTTGCATAAGAAAGAGGAAGAGGTTTTCCAAAGAAAAGGTCCAAGAAGAAAAAATATTATAATATTTAAATCTATGGATATTTAAATAATTATAAAAATTAAAAAATTAAAGGGCCCAAAGGTTAAAGCCTATGGATGCATTATAAAATAATTATAATATTTATATTATAATTTTTATATAACCCAAAGTGGTTTTGGTGAAAATATTCAAAAAAAATTTAAAAATTCTAAGCGTTGTTGACATCCTTAGCATGGTGGTAATCCATATTAATATGGAAAATGTTTGATGCCCTATGGTGTGAGTTCGATGCACAATAAAATTAGTCAATGTGATTTCTCCTACGTGCGCTTTGTGAGAAGAAAGAGATAAATTTTATCTAAGGTAAGGCATCAACAATTTTAATATAAGATCGTTTGATCTTATATACAACCAGACAATTGGCTTAGCAGCAGACTAGGCAGTGTTAAGGCACAGGGCAGATAGAATATTATGTGTTTGAATCTGGGTGGTGATAGTTTTGTTCAGTTTTTCTTGGCAAGGAAGCCTTCATAGGAATAAGGTGCAAGTCTTGATTTTTAGTCCTTGTGTGGGTGGTTGGACTAGAGGTGGCCCAAAGGATGCTAGCACACTAGCAGGAGATAGGTGTTGTGTTTGAATCTCCCCATGGAAGTTTTGGTAAGCATTGATTAATATTTTAATTGCCTAAGGTTCAGGGTTAGGCACATGAGGTGTGTTTTATTATTTTAGCGTTGTTGACTTAGGTAGGTATAAGAGGAAATAATGTTTAATTATTTCTTGTAATTTATTTTGGAGAATAATATTATGAAAATGTATTTTTTCTGAAAAATGATTTTGTGAAGTAATAAGGACTTCTGATAATTTTTTTATGAATGTTTTGTTTTGAAATTAAGAGGGAGTTAAAAGGTGTATGAAGTACTTGTATTGCTTGTATTTTTACTTCATTTTGAAGGGTGTGGTTTTATGATTTAATGCTCTATTTTGAGAAACCAAGAGAGTTGGTTTGGAATTTAATTGTGCACACTTATCAAGAAGGGTTTCCAATAATAGAAGGTGTTGTGCTAATCCTTTTTAAAGTTGCAAAAATATTATTTTTGAGATAGATATTTGAGAGCACTTCTTCATAAAGCATTTTGAGGTTTTAAGGTCATATTATCTTCAAATAAAATAAGAGGTATGAGCAAGTTCTTCCTTCTTGAGGTGTGTTATTGAGCAAGGTTTTATGGAACATAAGGTGGAGTGAAAAGGATTGTTTGATAAGCATTGATGAAAATATTTGAGTTAGGTTTTGAGACCTACATTGTGCATCTTTGTTGAAAGAAAGTGGAAACATCTCTATTAGGGTTTATGAGCAAATTATGCTTCATCATTTGAGTTATTGTGTGAATATTTTGGGGATTATTTTTGACTAATATTGAAAGTGAATGTGCAATCATTAGAAATAATATTTGTGAAAGCAAATGTGTGCATCAGAAAGACAGGTGTCATGTTCTAGACTATATCTACCTTTAAAATAGTAATAAATATGAGACATGTGAAAGCAACATAATTAATGATTGAGTAGAACATATTGAGCTATTTGCAAGTGCATATCATTCTCTATATGTTCAAGAGGTTAAATGAATTCTAGATAGAATATGTCTAAATTGCTTCAAGTTAAAGAAAGTACATTGAAGATTAGACAAAGCATTTGGTAGCATTATTTGTGAAGAGTATTGATAAGCAATTTGAGTATATCTTGAGCATGTGATTTGAGTAAGTCTTTGAGAAGACTTGAAGGCAAATTTGGGAAAGTCTTTTGAGAATACTTGAAGGTATATTTGAGCAAGTCTTTGAGAATACTTGAAGGTAAAATTGAGCATGTATTTTTAGAATACTTAAAGGTAGATTTGAGTAAGTCTTTGAGAAGACTTGAAGGTAGATTTGAGCAGATATAGAAAATAGGTTTGGTTGCTGATTTGATCAAGCTTTGTGTTAAGGCTTGAGGTATATTTGAGCAGAGATAGAGAGCAATTTTAGTTGTTGATTTAATCAAGCTTTGTGTTAAGGCTTGGGGTAGATTTGAGCAAAGATAGATAACAGGTTTGATTGCTGATTTAATCAAAATTTGTGTTAATATTTGGGGTAGATTTGAGACAAATTTTGATGCAAATTTGTGAGTAGATTTAGAGTAGATTTATGCTAGACATGGGATAGAGTTTGGTGTAGATTTGAGAGCAGGATTTGGAGGTGATAGAGCAAAGAGTATAGTAGTCTCCAATGGATAGAGATCCATAAGTTAGTGCAATGGGGATAGAGGTCTCCTATGGAGAGAGATCCACAAGCCAGAGTAGTAGGGGTAGAAGTCTTCTATAAGTTCACTAGTCATAGCAGAAGGAATAGAATTCTCTTGTAGATAGATATACACAAACCAGAGCAAGGGGTGTTAGCATATATTATTATATAGAGAACATACTATTACATTAATATATGAAGTGCTCTTCTAATTCTTGGGCGGTTATGTAAAAATGAGTTGGGTAACTACCCAAAAAACTATATTCAAATGTATTTAAACCCCCTATGAATTCAATACAAGGCACTTATCATTTATTTTATTTGCAAATTTTATCATGGTATCAAAGCAGAACGGTCCGAGCGAAGCGAGGTAGCAGGACCTAAGGATGTGGAAACCGAGGGTAGACCGAAGAGGAGCTAAGGATACAAAAACCAAGGCTTAGAATTTGATGAAACCTTGAAAATCTGAAGTGGACCAGGGCACAAAAACCAAGGCTGATCGAGGCTCAGAAGCTGATAAAACCCTAAAGCTGACTCGACAGATCAAGACAAGACAGGACACAGTTGAAGCTAACTAGGTAGGACTAGAACGTGGCAAGACACGGGTGAAGCTGGCTCGATGGACCAAGGAAGCTAACTCGGCAGACCAAGGACGTGGTTAAGTGACACATGACACATGGTGAATGGATCGAGAGCAAAACAAGTACACAGATTGATTGCTCGAAGGCAATTGAAAGCCTTGGGGCAAAAATGTGTATATAAATACCTTCATGTTTCCTCCCCTCTTGAATTTGGGATAAAAGAAATATTTTTTTTGTGTTATTCTCCTCACATGATGCAGGGCAATACACTCGGTGAAAACCAAAAATAAAACCCTCATACATGCAGTAAAAGACAAATCAATAATGCAGCACTAAGACCCTCATACACGTGGTGAAATACAAATCAAGAATGCAACACTAAGACCCTCATACATGCAATGAAATACAAATATCTATGTTCCATAGCTCACATAGCCCTCAACAATTCACTGTCATGCGATAGAAATAGAGGTTCTCACATCGCAGAATTGTGGGATTCAATTTTTTTCAAACACCCAAAATACTATCACGCGACAGTCGGTTCAGTTGCCATCGCTATGTATTGGCCGAGGTGGTTTGGCCACTTCTTAGTGACGGTTTGGTTAGAGGTTCCACTCTCGCCAAAGGTCGTCCAATTTTTTCTTATTGCAAGCTTATAAATACAAGGTCTTTTATGTTGATTGTCAAAGTTCTGTTCCACCACGAGTGGTTCGGTTCTTCTAGTGTGGACTTAGTGGTTGGAGGGTCCAATCCCACCCACACCACATTCTTTTGTTTTGTTGTTATAATATATCAACATTACAAGGGCATTATCCATATCTCATATCAAAGTTGCTCCAAAGCAACCCAAACAAAAGAAAACACATTTTTTTTGTGTTTAAAACAAAAAAAATCATCCTCACAAACCCATACACATTTTTTCTCCACTTTGCTCCAAGTATCCTTTTTTTTCCTCTATCTGTGAATTTTTGCAAAACCAACAAAAAGGAGGGGATTCATAGTACACTTCCTTTCTCTTTGCAAAATTTTAAAATTTAGGGGGGAAATATTATTCCTAGAATGACTTATGTGCATAAATATCTCTCCGATTCACAATTACTCAAAGGTCCTAATTTTGTTCCCTGGAAGACAAAAATGAGAGCCATTCTTCAAGTGGAATACTTATGGGAAGTGGTGACAGGCACTATCAAATGCCCTCAAACAGTAGGAACTGATCAATATGCTTAGGATAAGAAGGGTCTCATGTTTCTTCTTCTTGTTGTTACCGATGAGGTCCAACCTCATATTTGTGATGCAAAAACTAGTCGGACCACTTGGAAATATTTGATTATGGTGTATGAAGGAAAAAATCAATCTACTATCATGCACCTTCAAACTCAACTCCATACCCTCAGTATGAACTCTGGGGAGATAGTTGATCTATTTCTTTGCAGAGTGGCAAAACTGAAGGTAAAATTGAATGCTATGGGAAAACCGGTGGACAAATATGTCTTAAACTCTGTCATTTTGAGAGCATTACCAGATTCCTATAAGGTGTTGACCACTTCCCTCAATGTTTCGGGTAGACAAGTATCTTTTGTGGAGTTGGTAAATTTGCTTCAGACTGAGGAGGCAAATCAGGTTTAGAAATATGAGATACCAGATAATGCTCTTTCCACTCAACAAAGGGGAAAGAAACAAGGGCAATTTCAAAAAGAGGGTACTTCATCCAAAGGAAAAGGATAACAAAATCTACGGAGAGATAAATATTGCAAGATATGTGATATGAATAATCATGACACCAATAGGTGTTGGTTCAAAAATAAGCAAAAAAATGACCAATCCCATAAGAAGAAAGGAAAAGAGAAATAGAAATATAACAAGAAACATAGACAACCTAAGGGACATGTCGCTTATGCAAACTCCAGTTCCAACTCAGACTCATCTGAATCAGATTCATATTCCAACTCTGAAAGAGCACACAAAGTGCTTATGACCCATACTTCCCCTTCTCCTATAGATGTTGTATGGTATATTGATTCAGGAGCTAGTAAACATATGACTAGAGATAAATCATGGTTTGACACATTTGAGGAGAAAGAAGGAAAACCGATCACCATTGCTAACAATCAAGTCTATCAAATAAATGGTGAATGGAATGTCTTTGTCACTCTTCCCGATGGTAGCTGTCAAATAGAGAAGGTTCTCTATGTCCCCGGATTAGCAAATAATATGTTGTATATTCCTTAGATGCTAGATAGAAAAATGGATGTTGTATTCCGAGTTGTGAAAGGCAAGAAGAGATGTTTTATAACCCACAAAAGTAAACATGTTGCAACTGGTTCTTACAAGCATGGATTGTTCATTCTAGATGCACTCTCCACACCTCATGTTGCTTTGGCTGCAACTACCAAGGAGGCTACTTCTCTCTGGCATAAAATATATGGCCATCTCAGTTCAGGGTACTTTCTTGAGTTGAGCAAACATGACATGGTAAGAGGACTTCCTCATCTCTCTTCCATCTTACCAGTTTGTACAGATTGCTTAGCAGGGAAGCAACACCAGGTACCTTTTGAGTCTAGCACTTCCAGAGCAAATAAACCTTTGGAATTGGTACACACCGATATGTGTGGTCCTATGCCAACCAGTTATGGTGGGAAGAAGTATTTTCAATTGTTCATCGATGATTTCTCTCGCAAGATGTGGATTTTAATCCTCTAATTGAAATCTGAGGCATTTTCATACTTTCGACAGTTCAAGAAACTTTTTGAAAAAGAGTTTGTATGTTATCTCAAAATTCTCCACTCAGATCGAGGGGGAGAATATAGTTCCAAAGAATTTTCATCATAACTAAAAGAACATGGGATAAAGTAACAGCTAACAACAACTTATACACCACAACAAAATGGTGTTGTTGGAAGGAGAAATCGATCCATTGTGGAAATGAGTCGATGTATGATAAAAGGTGCACACCTTGAAGATCAGTATTGGGCAGAAGCAGTTAATACAATAGCATACCTTTTGAATAGAGCACCCACAAGATATCTGCAAGGTAAAACCCCACAAGAAGCATGGAGTGGTAAGAAACCTTCCATTTCTCATCTACGAGTATTTGGATGTAAGGCCTTCATGCATATTTCAAAACAGAGAAGGAAGAAATTTGATGAGAAAACCTTACAGTGTATCTTTCTTGGTTATGATGAGCATTCAAAGGGATATCGCTTGATTGATCCTACCACCAAGAAGACACATATAAGTAGAGATGTAGTATTTGATGAAGCTTTCACATCGAATACTACTTCTACAGCAGTATATCATGAGGATGATGAGACTAAGCAAGAAGTTTCACCTTAAAAAAAAAAAGGTTCCAAAATGGTATACCAGCACTTTGAGAGATTCTAAATTAACCTCACTTCCAGATATGACTCTAGATCGACCATGTACACGGAGTCTCACTCAGCAGAAGAAGGCATAAGCGTCATCTCCAAAAGTTGATGAACTTTATCATCAGTTTGATGAACTATCTATGGATGGAACAGAAGACAGATAAATGGATATAGAGAATGAAAGGGTTTATCTGACAATGTTAGATGAAAATGAACCCACAACAGTCCAATATGCACTTAGATAGCCCCAGTGGAAGGCGGCTATGGAAGTGTTGGTCCGAAATCTGCCACAGGAAAGGATTTTTACAATTGCACCCTAGACCCGACCAACATTGAAAGGCTGGAAGCAAGAAATGGCTTCCAGACTAATCTCCAGAGTGGGCTGGTTCCCTTTACTATTCTAAATTTCTGGTTAAAGATAAGGGTTGCTTGGAAAGAAATCAAAAGTTGCGAGAAAGGAATGGGAAATATAGCCACGAGCCGAAGTGATGGGATCAAAAGATAACAGCAGGAAACTTAAAAATGCGACAACAGCAAGTAACATAAGATGTCAGCTCAATTCTCACACAACTGTATGTAGCAAATCTCTCCAATATTACACTCCAGAAATCATACTCTCATGGCAGCACTTAAATCCAAGATGCAGAATTTAAATACAACAACCATTAAGAAATACGAATACTATAAGAAATGCAACCTGACAGAAAATAAAATCACTCATACAACCGTTGCTGAAAATCTGAAGCCAATACTTTTATTCCTGCAGATACAATTCCAGTTTCTAGCAGAGAACTCTCCAACCACCCTTTCAAATGAAGCTTACATTGGTTTTTATAGAGGGCCGTCCTCTTTGCAGACATTAAATATTTGAAACCGACTTCCTTGTGATCTACAATTATGCTTTGGAAATTATGCACACGATCCCCTTAATTGCAGCCTTGGAGACCCACAAAATTGAATGCAATGTACATGTCAGCTTCGAAGAACCACCTTCATTAAATTTGTTTTTTAAACATGTGCATGAAAAACCGTTAAACTGATCCACGACCAGCAGTTTTGAACCAAGAAAATATTTAATTTTGGTGGCCTGGGTGCTCTTCGACCTTGACCATAATGAAAATCCGTAAAGCATTTAATTCGAGGTAGCATTTAATCTTCAAAAATCGGAAAAACCTCCTCGAAACTCACAAAACTGCTTTGGGCCAACAATTTAAGCATTAATAATTAATAATAACAATAAATGTGGCAAAAATGCCAACATTCTTGGCGACTCACGGGGTATACAACTCGCTGTATGCAAGAATCCAAGCCTGAATCCATTGGGCTCAGAGTCAAGAAAACTTAAAGTCAGCTGTTGTGGTACATCTCAGTGAACTGCTGCAATAGAAACTTTTGTCGAATGATTGAAAGTTAAAGAAATCTGCATTTGGCTGAATTGAACATGGAATGGAAATGAATGGAATGAGATCCCATGGATGCGCAGGCGGTGAAATGCAAATGGAATGGTAATATGATGAAATGGATGAAATGAAGAAAACTAATGCGGTAGTCAGTAACAGAATGCTGTTGTACTACCGGTTGCAATGGATATGGAATGAAAGTAAATGAACTAATGGAATGGAAATGGAAATATGAAGGTCGTGGAATGATATTGAACTAAACTGTAAATAAATGCGTAAAATGATAGAACTTAGAAGAAAGGGATAAGAAGGAACGGGAATAATAGGAAAGGGGAAAAGAAACAACAGCCGTGGCTTTGTTTTTTTTTTTTACTACAGAAGAAAAAGAAGAAGAAGGAGGAAGATGAAGAAAGGAAGGAAAGAAAAAGGGAAGGGAAAGGAAGAATTTTCTAGAAATCCACCAACTTCTGGGAAAAGAAAAACAAAATAAAAACAAGCACCTACGACTCGCATGCAAAAAGAACCGAGGTGGACAAATAAAAACAATACCTCTTTTTTTTTTTTTCTCTTCTATTTTTTTTTGTTTTTATTTTATTTTATCCTATATACATAAGTTTACGACATGATTGGCATGTCGCCACCACAAACCCAGTCTCAGAGGGTTATCCGGTAAATCTGCAATGTCTCGCCCAGATTTGGTCATACTTGAGTCGGTCCCTGAAATTGGGCTGGCTTCTTCCTGTAGTTCTCCCTTCGACAGTGGCAGTGTCATGATTCAAGAAGTTGACTATCTGCTCATTATCTTCAATGAATTGCCCAAAAGACTTGCATAATGTTGCTCCTACCCCATATTTGGATTTAACCCCATCAAAAAATAGCTGCCATAAATGATTTGTGACAACATTCTGATCAGCTTGATTAGGCAATTCCTGCTTCATGTCACTCTCAGGCTTTTGGATGGCATAACAGCCAATTTCAGTTTCCAGCATGGCATTAAAATTAAGCATAGAAAACTGATCATCCAATTGAAGATTATTTAAAACTTCATTCAGCAAAATCGAGTCTTCAGACTCGTCAGTAAGCATGTAAACAGACTGCACTTCCTTTTCTGTTTCTTCCAACTTTTCAATGTGAAAAGAAGAAGGCTTTTCATTTTGAATCCTGAGA
This sequence comes from Wollemia nobilis, assembly GCA_028583015.1. NCBI lineage: Eukaryota > Viridiplantae > Streptophyta > Pinopsida > Araucariales > Araucariaceae > Wollemia > Wollemia nobilis. The sequence goes on along the minus strand of JAQPPZ010000541.1, from coordinate 23,146,350 downwards.
CGCCTACCCTTGACATGAATTTATAAATGGGAATAATCTAGTGCCAAATAACCCCCTAACTTGGCGGTAAACTCCCTAGATAAACACATACTAAAGTAGGGCTCTAAATCAACCACAACAATTTCTTGGATAACAGTAACTTGGGGCATTGTATGCAGAGTAATTGGAACATCCTTAATCACACCCACTGTTTTATAGGCGTACCATCTAATTGCAGAACTCCAGGAGTACTCCGTGTGTACTCCATTCCCATTGCTTCACAGACTCCCTTGGGCATTACAGTTGTGGCAGCACCAGAGTCGATCATACAATTATGGACAATCCAACCCTCTATGTGCAATGACAAATAAAATGGAGGTGGCCTATTTTTTCCAGTAGCGGAGGTGGTTAAAGTTTGTGCATACACTGTCTGGGTAGGACCTTTTTCATTATCCTTGACAGATTTTAATGATTCCTGTAATAAGTCTACTTGGCTTGGAAACTGCAAAGCATCATAGAGGCTTACCTTAGCGAAAGTCTTCTTAAGTTCATCAACTATGTTGTATGAAACTGCAGCAGAATATTTCTTTTCAGCAGGTTGTTCAAATCTGGTATGATACTGCTGTGTAGCTTCCACCCATAGTCTCTTTGTCAGTGATGGATACTTTAACTTTTCACGAGCTTGCTCTTCTGTTTCTGATCTTACTAGTGCAGCTGCGGCCTTGTCTTGAACTCTGTGGAAAGCAGGATCCTTCGGTAATACAGGCGCATCAGACTTTGGAGCTGGCTTTTGCACAGCAGCAGGCACTTTCAACGGCTCTAAGATAGCAGGATCAACTGTCACGGGCTTTTTTCCAGTCCTTGTCAGAACTGAAACTTGTTCTTCAATTGGAGACATTAAATTATGGCCAGCTTTTGAGATCATGTTAACTTGTCCACCCGAAGAGCTGGCAGCCAAAGTCTGCACATAATTCAGGTGTACCATACACGTATCCTCTCCATGAGGATCATTGCAGGTTGAGCACCAATACATTCTGTCTGCAAGGGCTGCATATTCATTTACTAAAGCAGTCAAGCTTTTTTCAGGTGCCTTACTAGTCGAGGCTGCTTGATCTCTAGTAATTTGAGGAGGTTGAAATCTCCTTGGCTGGAAATCTCTTTCAGCTTGTTTCCTCTCAATGAGGGTGATCTTGTTTCCCATGGCCCTAATTGCTGAATTTGCAGACTTAACCTCTTGTAATAAGGCGGTATATGGATCAGGGTTTGCAAGTGCAGGAGGTGCTGGCAAAGGCAAAGGAGCTGGTGGTGCTGGCAAAGCTAGAAATGCAGTGGAAACGGGAGATGGTTGCATGCTAGGTGCAGGAAGCGGTAAAGGAGCTAAGGCAGGCAACTGAGGAGCTGGGACAGGTGCAACCTGAGGTGCTTTAGAGCTCCATGATGGTGTGGGATACATAGCTGGCATAGGCTGTGGTTGTGAACCAGAATATAAATACTGAGGCAAATCTGGAATAAGAGGCATAGTTACCTTTGGTGGAAGTTTCCCTATAGCAATCAGATCAGCTTCTGCTTTTATTGCTTGTTCAAACAATTCTAGAAATGTTGTCACATTGGACTGTCGAACCGCCCAGCCAATATCCGAGTTGAACGCTCTCAGGTAATAAAGTGCAGCCAATTCATCAGCAGGCCGAATGCCTTCAGGAATTCTATGCCAGGTTCTGGTAAATCGGACATTAAAGTCAGCTATCTCCTCTTGTGGATGCCTCTGGATGACAGTAAACTGATTCAATAATGAGAAAGGGTCAGCCTGTTCATGAAAATGTTTAACCAAAAAATCATCGAACTGATCCCACGATGTTATAGTGCCTGGAGGCAGCGTTCGGTACCAAAATAACAATTTACCTCTCAAAGAACATACCAACAACTTCACCATTACATCCTCATCAGTAATATCATGGATAACAGCTAAGGAAGCTACATCATTTATGTGCTCATAGGCAGTCTTACCCGTACCATCGTAAGTCGGCAAAGCCTTCAGTGCAGCCTGAGGAACTGGATTCTGAGCCTGCAAATTCAAGGCTCCAGTGCTGTTCCATGCCAAGAATTTTTTGAGTGGAGGATATTGTGCCATTGGAACTAAGGAATATGGTTGGGAAGATGAAACACTAGCAACAATACCAGGGTTTTGTTCAGCAGAAGATGGAAGGGATGGGGAAACTAATCTAGAATGCTCACCACTTCTTGAACTATCAAGTTCGAAAAATTCAACAAGATAGCCAAATTTCTTTGACTGTGATCTCATGATCATGAATAATTTCTGAGTTCAAAAAAGTCACCAAATAACAGGCAGGCGTCCACGATCAAAAATCCGGATCTTCAACTCAGCAAAGTCGCCAGATGAACTTACAAATCTCCGCTATGAGGCCAAGACAGCTCATCAAATCTTGAGACCTCCGGGTGTTAAAACAAATGTGGATTTTTGTGAGACAGAAGAAGTCTGTCCCACCGGGCGTGCCAAAAATTGTTGGTCCGAAATCTACCACAGGAAAGGATTTTTACAATTGCACCCTAGACCCGGCCAACATTGAAAGGCTGAAAGCAAGAAATGGCTTCCAGACTAATCTCCAGAGTGGGATGGTTCCCTTTACTATTCTAAATTTCTAGTTAAAGATAAGGGTTGCTGGAAAGAAATCAAAAGTTGCAGAAAGGAATGGGAAATATAGCCACAGGCCGAAGTGATGGGATCGAAAGATAACAGCAGGAAACTTAAAAATGCGACAACAACAAGTAACATAAGATGTCAGCTCAATTCTCACACAACTGTATGTAGAAAATCTCTCCAATATTACACTCCAGAAATCATACTCTCATGACAGCACTTAAATCCAAGATGCAGAATTTAAATACAACAACCATTAAGAAATACGAATACTATAAGAAATGCAACCTGACAGAAAAGGAAATCACTCATACAACCGTTGCTGAAAATCTGAAGCCAATACTTTTATTCCTGCAGATACAATTCCAGTTTCTAGCAGAGAACTCTCCAACCACCCTTTCAAATGAAGCTTACATTGGTTTTTATATAGGGTCGTCCTCTTTGCAGTATTAAATATTTGAAACCGACTTCCTTGTGATCTACAATTATGCATTGGAAATTATGCACACAATCCCCTTAATTGCAGCCTTGGAGACCCACAAAATTGAATGCAATGTACATGTCAGCTTTGAAGAACCACCTTCATTAAATTTGTTTTTTAAACATGTGCATGAAAAACCGTTAAACTGATCCACGACCAGCAGTTTCAAACCAAGAAAATCTTTAATTTTGGTGTCCTGGGTGCTCTTCGACCTTGACCGCATTGAAAATCCGCAAAGCATTTAATTCGGGGCAGCATTTAATCTTCGAAAATCGGAAAAACCTCCTCGGAACTCACAAAACTACTTTGGGCCAACAATTTAAGCATTAATAATTAATAATAACAATAAATGTGGCAAAAATGCCAACAGGAAGCTAAACATACATCTCTCATAAAAAATGTTACATGGAAGCTAGTAAATTTACCTTCTGGAAAGAAGCCCATCGACTGTAAATGGGTATTCAAAGTGAAGTATAAAGTAGATGGTTCTATTTATAAGCATAAAGCCCATCTTGTTGCAAAGGGCTATGCTAAAAAATAAGGCATAGATTATGAAGAAACTTTTGCCCCTACTGCAAAAATGACTACCATACGAGTACTTTGTGCCATGGCAGACCAGTTTGGGTGGAAGTTACATCATATGGATGTGAAAAGTGCTTTCTTGAATGGTGAATTACAATAAGAAGTGTACATGACTCAACCAGAAGGATTTTTTGTTGAAGGGCAAGAACAAAAAGTTTGTAAATTGATCAAATCCCTGTATGGGCTCAAACAAGCTCCTCGAGCTTGGTACATCAAGATAGACAGTCACCTAGTACAACATGGATTCAAAAGAAGTCCGTCATATGCAAATATATATATCAAGAACAATGGTTCTGATATAGTTATTTTGGTGTTATATTTAGATGATCTGATCATAACAGGAAGTTCAAAGAAAATGATTGATGCAGTGAAAGATGATTTGAAATAGTCTTTTGAAATGACAGATCTAGGACTTCTTTACTATTGTCTTGGTTTGGAATTAACTCATAAAAAATATCACATCAGAGTAACACAGAAGAAGTATTCCAAGACATTAGTCAAAAAATATCGGATGACTAACTGTAAGTCTAAAGCCACTCCAATGGAGCAAGGACTTAAGTTATCATGATATGATGAATCACCTTAGGTAGATGGTACTCTCTATCGACAGTTGATTGGGAGTCTCATATATCTAACAAATACTAGGCCAGATCTTAGTTTTATTGTGGGGTACCTTTCACGATTCATGCAGAATCCCAAGGTAAGTCATTGGAAAGCAGGAAAAAGAGTTTTATATTATGTCTGTGGTACCATAGAGTTTGGCTTGGAATACAAAAATACAAATTTTATCTACAAGGATACACAGACTTCGATTATGTTGTCCATTGATGATCAGAAATCAACTTCTGGATATATCTTTCATCTTGGGTCTGGACCTATCTCTTGGCATAGCAAAAAGCAGCAGGTGGTTGCTATTTCTTCTACAGAGGAAGAATGTCGAGCAGCTAGTGGAGCAGTCTGCGAAATAATATGGCTACGTCACATTCTTACACATGGATATTTCAAAGAATATTCCACTACATTTATCTTACAACAACCAAGGTGTTTTGAACCTTGTCAAAAATCCTAATTTTCATGATCGTACCAAACACATTGATACAAGATGCCATTTCATTCGTGATGAAGTTCCAAAGCTGATGAGCAAGGTGCAACCAAAGTATTGTCATTGTTGTCAACACAGTCAGGTTGATCAGTTGATGCAATGGACAGGAGTTCATTGATGACCAAGGTGTAGCCAAAGTACATTAAATAGGAGTTCATTGTTGAGCAAGGTGTAGCCAAAGTATTGTCATTGTTGTCAACACAGACAAAGGATTGGTTGATGCAATGGATAGGAGTACAGAGGTCATTAGATGGATCGGTTGATGAAGTGAACAAGAGTTCATAGTAGTCAGAGCATGTACAGTGAATTTCCAAGAAGACAAAAGTGGCCCAGATTTAAAGGATCAAAGAAAAAGACAAGAAAACTATCGTGATATCACGACATGTTTTCTGTCACGATTTTGCGACATATCGAAGGAGAGAGAAAATGTTGGCAAAATTGTCACGATTTCATGACATGTTGGAAGCAATGAAGGCCAATAGAAAAACTGTCGCGATTTCGTGACATGTTGGAGGCAAAGAAGCCAAGTGGAAAAACTATCGTGATTTCGTGACATGTTGGAGGCAAAGAAGCCAAGTGGAAAAACTGTCGCAATTTCATGACATGTTGGAAGCAATGAAGGCCAGTAGAAAAACTGTCACGATTTCGTGACATGTTGGCAAAGAATAAGGCAAGTAGAAAAACTGTCACGATTTCATGACATTTTTGAAGAAGAAGCACATGCAAGGAAAACTGTCACGATTTCGTGACATGTTTGGAGAGAAGGCGCAGGCAAAGAAAATTGTCGCGATTTCGTGACATGTTCAAAGAGGAGGCGCAAGCAAAGAAATGTGTTGCAATTTTGTGACATGTTTGAGAGAAAGAGCTTGAAAAAAAAGTGTCACGATTTCGCGACAATTTGCAAGAGGAAGCACTAAGGAGAAAAAGTGTCATGATTTCGCGACATGTCAGGTTTTCGCGATCCGATGAGAAAAAAAGCGCTAAGGAGGAAAAGTGTCGCGATTTCGTGAAATAATGCAGGAGAGAGAGTTCGATAGAAAAATGCGTCGAGATTTCGCGACATGCTTCATTTTTGCGGTCCAAAGCAAAGAGAAAGAGGAGAGAGAAAAAGGTGTCACTATTTCGCGATAGAAGCAAAACAAAAGAGCATGGAAGTAGAAGCGTCATGATTTTCCAAAAAATTCAAGGAGGAAGAGCTCAAAGGCGAAAGCGTCACAATTTCATGACATGTTCCATTTTCATGGGTGAAATACAGAGAAATGCACAAGGCAGCGAATGTGTCATGATTTCACGACATGTCTTGTTTTCACTGTGCAAGCCAAGAAGAGTGTACGAATGTGAAAGATGTTGCAATTTTGCAACATGTCATGTTTTTGCTAGTGCAAGCAGAGAAGAGTGTAAGGCAGTGAAAGTGTCACGATTTTGCGACATGTTCTGTTTTCACGGGAAAGAGACAAAGAAGAGTTCAAGGCAGCAAAAGCGTCATGATTTCATGACATGTTATTTTTTTGTGGTCAACTACCAAGAAAAAGTCAAAGGGGCAGAAATGTCGCGATATCGCGACATGTCATAGTTTCATGGGTAAAAGCCGAGAAGCATACATAGGGACAGTTGTAGAATAAGTTCATGCAGCAAAATAAGAACTATTACAGGTGGAGAGTTACAGTGAGATCATGTAAGCTATAATAAGGAATGTGGAAAAAGTTTGGCAGTTACAGAACTATAGTTGCAAAAGAAAAATCATGTAAGAAAAATAAGAATAGTAAACTGAAGTAATTATGGTAGTTACAGGGGCAGTTACAGTGACAGTAAACAGAAGTCATTACTACAGTTACAGAAGCCGTTACAAAGAAATGTCATGTAGTAGTGGTTACTGAAAGTCATCATACGAAGACCACGAGTTGGACAGAGAAACGTCTCGAAGCCCAAACAAAGAAATGTTATTTTAATAAGATTGCATGTGAGAATAAAGTAGTTGTTACTATTAACAGGTTGCATGCACGAATATGGAAGTTAAGAATAGAAACAGAACACGATTATAAAAGGAGATTTGCGTGAAGTAGCAAGGTTGAGCTCCGCACGGGAAGATAGAGCAGCGTGTTGCTGAGCAGAAGAAAAGTGCTATGAAAAATGATGTATAGAAAGCACGGCTGAGATAGAGTGCAACAGATAGAGTGCTGAAATAGAGTGCTGAGATAGAGTGCTGAGATAGTGTAGCAGATAGAGTTCTGAGGTAGAGTGCTGAGATAGAGTGCAGCAGATAGAGTGTAGCAGATAGAGTGCTGAGATAGAGTTCTAAGATAGAGTACAACAGATAGAGTGCAGTAGATAAAGTGCAGCAGAGAGAGTGCAGAAGAGAGAGGCTTGTTGTAAGTGAGCTATGAGAGTGCTGTAAGAGTGCAGTAAACATAGCTGTGAGAGCTGCAAGAGTAAGCTATAAGAAAGGGTTGTAAGTATGTAGTAAGTAGAGCTGTAAAAGAGTGTATGCTTCCATGAGATTGATTTGAGTTAAGCTAGACCAGTGAGGGTCTTGTAACACAGAAGGCATTTTTATGTCAATCAAGATTTAAAATAGAAGTCCAAGTTGGTGCTTGGAATTAGGGGTTGGTGCTCCTTTCTATTGATGTAGATAAATCAGGGGTTGGTGCTCCTTCCAATGGGTGCTTGTAAACTGATTGTGAAGTTAGTGCTTTGCAAAGGCTGGATTTGGATGGGAGTCCAAGCAGTCTATTTTTGAGGAGTAGCCAAAACTGGTGAACCTCGTTAAATCTTGTGTTGTGTTGCTATCTTATTACATTTGCTGCATCCGATTTTAAGCATTCATTAGTTTTGAATTAAGAGATGAAGATTTAAGTTTTAATTAGCTGCACTAGTTCACCCTCCCCTCTCAGTGCCATTGTAAGACTAACAATTGGTATCAGAGCCAAGTTCCCAGTTTAGGCTAAATTAGTCAGGGTTGATCTTGGATTAGTTCACAATGGATAAGAAGAATAGATCCTCCTCCAAAAAGACATCTCAGCTAGTTTCAGTTCTTGTGGAAGAGAAAACTGAACTAGAGAAGGTTGAAGAAGTGGATTATGAAGTATGCAATGAAAACCTAGAGATTGAAGTAGATCTAGAAGGTGATTTGATAGCCGCACTTGAAGAGTTGAGTATAGAACAAAAAAAGAACAAAAGAATGTCTAAGAAGTTAGAAGAATATCGGGATGATATTGAAGATCTCTTCCTACAAGTTCAAAAGGCCAAGAAATCAGAAGAAACCTTGAAGACACACCTGGATGATGTATGCAGCACAAGTGAAGAGGAATCTAACAAAGTTATTGTTGATCTAAAGCTACAAGTAGAACAGTACAAAAGGATTGAAGATATTCTCAGGTCTCAAATCAATGAGAAAGAGACTGTTTGCTGCCAACAAGAAGGAGAGATTGTTTCATTAAAGAAACAACTAGAAGAGGCCAATATAAGTCTCAAATTTGAGAAGAGCACAGATTTTCTAGATATAGTGCTAAAGCAACAAAGAAGCTCCATGGCTAAGTTTGGTCTTGGATATGAAATTGAACAACCTTCATCCTCCAAATGTGATGAGAAGAAGAAGATCATGACTGAAGGATCGAGGCAAGGAAAGTATGAAGCTGAACAATCGTCATCTTCAAAATATGCAAAGAAGAAGAAGTTCAAGGTTGAAGCTGAATCTTCAAAAGGAAGAAAGCATCAAAGAAGATCTACAACAAATCAACCACAACAAAAGAGGTTCTATCACTCTCACTCTTTTAATAATAATGATTTTAATGGCTATTGTTCTAAATGCAACTGCTATGGTCATAAGGCAATTTATTGTGGACTGAACATTAGATCAAAAAGTTATGCTGATAAAAACACATCTGCTTTCCTGAGTGAACACCCTGTGCAATGTTTTAAATGTAATGGCCATGGGCACATTGCAAGGTTCTATCTGAGAACTTATGTATCTAATCTAAGGCAAAACCCTAGATTTCATCATACACAAAGAGTGCAACACAGAAAGGGGACATATCATGTGCAATGCTTTAAATGTAATGGTCATGGGCACATAGCAAGGTTTTGTCCGAGCACATCTATATCTAATCCAATGCAAGACCGTAGATTTCATCAGATGCAAAGAATGCAACATAGGCAGAGAACATATCATGTGCATAAAAGAAAGGAAAATAATCAACCATCAAGGATGCACAAGAAACAACTGTGCAAGAAGAATGTTCAAGCTCACAAAAAGGTGCAAAATGGGGATATGGTTGAAAAACTCAAGCCCAAGCCCAAAAAAGTCTGGAGAAAGACAGAAGAAAGGAAATCGTGTCTCCTTGGACTGAAGGAGATTACTCCTCTATTGCACTAAGCAGCTCTAGGTAGCACATCCTCAGGGGGAGCAAGGTTAAAGTTTATTTTAATGCTCCTATGTATGTGTGTAATTATCTAAGGATGAAAGGAAAGTGGTCGAGGAGTTGTTGTACAACTGTCAAAGTGTGTTTTTCTGTTCATGCAGTTGTTTGTGGTAGTGTCGTGAAGGGTTGTGTTTTTGTTGAGAGTCATCACCATTGGTAGTAGTGCCATATGTCATTGTTGTACTATTAATGGTTCTTGTTGTAACTGTTCATAAGCTATGGATTATAACAGTTCAGATAAGTTGGTTGAGTGGAAAGAATGTTTGCTCTAGCTACATATATGTGTTTCAATAAAATTAGTGCGTATTTGTACTACGCTTGTTGTGAATATTGTTAGATCTTCATGATGCCTTGGTGAATATAGTTAATTCACAAACAATGTCATTTTAACTGTTGATAAAATGCCAATCCAAGGTTAAGAAGTATGAGGCTGAGTAAGGTGCATTATGGTTGCCCATAAAGTGTTTGTCAAAATGTCTTCTCCTGATTTGCACAGTTGAAAGTAAGGTGTGATCTGCAGTAACTGTAAAAAGTTTAGATCAGGTTGTAAATATAACAAGGAATTTGGTTGTGCTACAATACAATATTTGATGCTTGGACAGAGTTGAAACTGGATTGAGGTAGCCTGCTAGATTCTCACTATAGAGAGAGACAAACTAATGTCATTAGGTTCAAGCTTGTTGAGAATATCCAAGATGCATGGTGGAGATGTATGCAGATGCTGCTGGAATTGCAAAACAAAAAGTTGGCTAAATAAGATCATTGTAAGACTAACAATTGGTTCTTACTACCACTATCAAAAGTTAAGGATTATAACAGTTCAAATTATTTGGTTGGTTTTGTGGTATTGTGTTTGATTCTTGCATAGATTTGGCAGTAAAATTGTAGTGTTGGTACAACATTGGACAAAAGTTGGTACAAGTGTGAGTCACTTGTCAATGTTGTTGACAGATGTGAAATCAATGTTTTGAATGAGAAGATTGAAGAAGAGGCTTATAATGAGTAGCCAGATGATTTCCAGCCTGGTGATGAATGGTTGAGTTGCTTTCATAGAGGTTATTTTGATCAAGTTAATGCTTTACTTGATACATGATTTGGGCTAACTCCATTGAGATTGATTTGAGCAAGTTATTCTTTGCATTGGTAATTTATGTTGGTGGTTGTTTTGTTCAAATACCTTTGGAAGGAAAAAGATGTCTACTAGTTTCCTTTTCATGTAGTGATCGGTTGAATGCTTCAAGTTTAATCTTGAGTTGAATGATGTTGGTTAAACCTTGTCTATAAGCATTGTTGTTAAAGCCCTAATTGGTTGATGAATCACATTGGGTCTCTAACAATTCTCTTTGTGGGTTCATGCTAAGCAAGTTTTTATTGATGAACTTGTGAGCTGATTTGGATAAGTTCTAGTGAAGACTTGTGAGATGAATTGGACAGGTTCTAGTGAGGACTTGTGAGATAATTTGGACAAGTTCTATGTGAGCTTGTTAAGCAGGTTCTGTGTGAGCCCATTGACAGAGTACAGAGAACAGAGTCTCAATGGATAGAGATCCAGCAGCCAACATAGTTGAATATAGATCTGAGTAACACCGATTATGCTTATCATGATGTCAAACAGTGAAATGAAGTGGTCACATATTCCCAAGAATAGTCTAAGAATTGACTAGCTATGGGGATCAAATTCTCAGGGGGAGCATTCATGCATCTGTTTATCATATTGCTCATGTTTATGCTTTTTGCTAACTATAATAATTTTTGCCTGAGAATGTTGTGCATGGACTCAAGGGGAGTTTTGTAGCTACCATTTGGTATTATTGTCAAAGGGGGAGAAGATTTATAGGTAATTACACATAATTACGTGTGTTGCCAACAATTCCAAAGGGGGAGATTGATGAGCAAGGTGCAACCAAAGTATTGTCATTGTTGTCAACACAGTCAGTTGATGCAATGGACAGGAGTTCATTGATGAGCAAGGTGCAGCCAAAGTACATTAAACATGAGTTCATTGTTAAGCAAGGTGCAGCCAAAGTATTGTCATTGTTGTCAACACAGACAGAGGATCGGTTGATGTAATGGACAGGAGTACAGAGGTCATTAGATGGATCGGTTGATGAAGTGAACAAGAGTTCATAGCAGTCAAAGCATGTACAGTGAATTTCCAAGAAGACAAAAGTGGCCCAGATTTAAAGGATCAAATAAAAATACAAGTGATAAAACTATCGCGATATCGCGACATGTTTTCTATCATGATTTTGCGACATATCGGAGGAGAGAGAAAATGCTGGCAAAACTATCACAATTTTGCGACATGTTGGAAGCAATGAAGGCCAGTAGAAAAACTGTCACAATTTTGTGACATGTTGGAGTCAAAGAAGCCAAGTGGAAAAACTATCATGATTTCGTGACATGTTGGAGGTAAAGAAGCCAAGTGGAAAAACTGTCGTGATTTCGTGACATGTTGGAAGCAATGAAGGCCAGTAGAAAAACTGTCATGATTTCGTGACATGTTGGAGGCAAAGAAGCCAAGTGAAAAACTGTCGTGATTTCGTGACATGTTGGCAGAGAAGAAGGTAAGTAGAAAAACTGTCACAATTTCGTGACATGTTTGAAGAAGAAGTGCATGCAAGGAAAACTATCATGATTTCACAACATGTTTGGAGAGAAGGCGCAGGCAAAGAAAACTGTCGTGATTTCATGACATGTTCGGAGAGGAGGCGCAAGCAAAGAAATGTGTCATGATTTCGTGACATGTTTGAGAGAAAGAGCTTAAAAAGAAAAGTGTCATGATTTCGCGACAATTTGCAAGAGGAAGCACTAAGGAGAAAAAGTGTCGCAATTTCGTGACATGTTAGGTTTTCGCAATCCGATGAGAAGAAATGCACTAAGGAGGAAAAGTGTTGCAATTTCACGACATAATGCTGGAGAGATATTTCGATAGAAAAAGGCATCGCGATTTCACAACATGCTTCATTTTTGCGGTCCAAAGCGAAGAGAAAGAGGAGAGAGACAAAGGTGTCACAATTTCATGACAGAAGCAAAACGAAAGAGCATGGAAGTAGAAGCGTCACGATTTTGTGACAAATTCAAGGAGGAAGAGCTCAAAGGTGAAAGCGTCACAATTTTGCGACATGTTCCATTTTCACGGGAAAAATACAGAGAAAGGCTCGAGGCAGCAAATGTGTCATGATTTTGTGACATGTCTTGTTTTTGTTGTGCAAGCCAAGAAGAGTGTACGGATGCGAAAGATGTCACGATTTCGCAACATGTCATGTTTTCTCTAGTGCAAGCAGAGAAGAGTGCAAGGCAGTGAAAGTGTCGCGATTTCGCGACATGTTTTGTTTTCGCGAGAAAGAGACAGAGAAGATTTCAAGGCAGCAAAAGCGTCACGATTTCATGACATGTTATGTTTTCGCAGTCAATTGCCAAGAAATAGTCAAAGGGGCAAAAATGTTGCGATATCGCGACATGTCATAGTTTCGTGGGTAAAAGCCAAGAAGCATACATAGGGACAGTTGTAGAATAAGTTCATGCAGCAAAATAAGAACTGTTACAGGTGGAGAGTTACAGTGAGATCATGTAAGCTATAATAAGGAATGTGGAAAAAGTTTGGCAGTTACAGAACTATAGTTGCAAAAGAAAAATCATGTAAGAAAAATAAGAATAGTAAACTGAAGTAATTATGGTAGTTACAGGGTCAGTTACAGTGACAGTAAACAAAAGTCATTACTACAGTTACAGAAGCCATTACAAAGAAATGTCATGTAGTAGTGGTTACTGAAAGTCATCATACGAAGACCACGAGTTGGACAGAGAAACGTCTCGAAGCCCAAACAAAGAACTGTTATTTTAATAAGATTGCATGTGAGAATAAAGTAGTTGTTACTATTAACAGGTTGCATGCACGAATATGGAAGTTAAGAATAGAAACAGAGCACAGTTATAAAAGCAGATTTGTGTGAAGTAGCAAGGTTGAGCTCCGTGCGGGAAGATAGAGCAGCGTGTTGCCGAGCAGAAGAAAAGTGCTATGAAAAAGGATGTATAGAAAGCATGGCTGAGATAGAGTGCAGCAGATAGAGTGTTGAAATAGAGTGCTGAGATAGAGTGCAGCAGATAGTGTAGCAGATAGAGTGCTGAGGTAGAGTGCTGAGATAGAGTGCAGCAGATAGAGTGTAGCAGATAGAGTGCTGAGATAGAGTGTTGAGATAGAGTGTAGCAGATAGAGTGCACCAGATAAAGTACAGCAGAGAGAGTGCAGCAGAGAGAGGCTTGTTGTAAGTGAGCTATGAGAGTGCTGTAAGAGTGTAGTAAACAAAGCTGTGAGATCTGCAAGAGTAAGCTATAAGAAAGGGTTGTAAGTATGTAGTAAGTAGAGCCGTAAAAGAGTGTATGCTTCCATGAGATTGATTTGAGTTAAGCTAGACCAGTGAGGGTCTTGTAACACAAAAGGCATTTTTATGTCAATCAATATTTAAAATAGAAGTCCAAGTTGGTGCTTGGAATTAGGGGTTGGTGCTCCTTTCTGTTGGTGCAGATAAATCAGGGGTTGGTGCTCCTTCTAGTGGGTGCTGGTAAACTGATTGTGAAGTTGGTGCTTTGCAAAGGTTGGATTTGGATGGGAGTCCAAGCAGTCTATTTTTGAGGAGTAGCCAAAACTAGCGAACCTCGTTAAATTTTGTGTTATGTGTTGCTATCTTGTTACATTTGTTGCATCTGGTTTTAAGCATTCATTAGTTTTGAATTAAGATATGAAGATTTAAGTTTTTAATTAGCTGCACTGATTCACCCCCCCTCTCAGTGCCATTGTAATACTAACAAAAGCATCATATATAGCTCCAATACATTCCTACTGAAGAGCAAGTTGCAAACATTTTTACCAAAGCACTTGGACGAGTCAAGTTCGAAATATTTTGCAAAGCTCTATGCAGTTGACATTAATGTAATAAGGGGGGATGTTAGCATATATTATTATATAGAGCACATACTATTACATTAATATATGAAGTGCTCCTCTAAGTCTTGGGCGGTTATGTAAAAAGGAGTTGGGTAACTACCCAACCAACTATATTCAAATGTATTTAAACCCCCTATGAATTCAATACAAGGTACTTCACGTTTATTTTCTTTGCAGATTTTATCAAGGGGAAATATTTCTCCTATGAAGTAAGATTCATGAACCAACTAGAAAGATATAGTTATTCTATGGATAGAGATCCAAAAACTAGTTGAGGAGATAGAGTTCTCCTAGATCAAGTTCCACAAAACAAAGCAAGGGGATAGAGTTATCCTATGGAGAGAGATCCACGAACCAAAGTAAGGGGATAGATTTATCCTATGTAGAGAGATCCACAAACCAAAGTAAGGGAATAGAGTTCTCCTGTGGAGAGAGATCCACGAACCATAACAAGGGGATAGATTTCTCCTATGGAGAGAGATCCATGAACCAAAGCAAGGGGATAGAGTTATCCTATGGAGAGAGATCCACAAATCAAAGCATATGGGATTGGTGTCTCCTTTGGACAAAGGTCCATAAACATTGTAATAGGGAATTGATTCCCAAGAGATTTATTGAGAAAATTTAGAAGAAATATTTTCTCCGTGGAGTAGCCCACATTGGATGAACCATGTTAAATTTGTGTCTCTCTTGTGTGTGATGATTTATGCATTGATTTGATTACTACTATTGATATTACCATTGATAATATTGGATAATATTGTTTGGGAAATAAAAGTAAAAGTTGATCTTATACTGTTCACCCCTCCTCTCAGTATAAGCCTGTGTTCTTCAAACAAACCAAAATAAAAATACAAGCATAATTCAATAAAATGGAAGGACATGCAGTTAAAACTTAATACATCTATTTACAATAACCCAAATCAATACTTAATTGACCACATTGCCACACTTTTAAGTTAGAATTAATGAAAATAGTGGCATACTTATTCTCTGCGTTGTTCTACATCACATAGGCATAAGAGTTAGGTGTGGAGACAAACCCATGATCCACATGATAAGACCCTTAGTTGCACCATCTAGTCATCTTGGTATTTTCTCTAAATGAATGGAAGAATGCACTCTCTCTTTGAAGAAGGGCTTAACACTCATCACCAAAAAAAAAGGGTGACAAAAATTTAAATTAAAATAGAGCACATATGCATATTTTAAACTTGTTATACAACAAATGGTAATACCCTACCCTTCTTCTTCTTCTAGGAAAGACACCATAGCTCCTGATTTGAAATAAGCAACACTTACTTCCTCTTTCTTTTGTGGGAATGCAATAGCTTCCTTGTAGAGGAAAAAAGGATTGGTTCCTAGATAATTGTTGTTATAAAAAAATGATCACCATGTTACTATTACACCTATTTTAGACCTACATAAAGAAGGTAAAAAATACCCCAATGATAATGGAGTAAACATAAATTCTCCAAGATCTTCAAAAAAAGTAAATAATGAAGAGTGAAATGAAATATTTTCTTTGTCCCTTATGCTAAAAACAATTATAAAGCTTTGAAAAATAGTTTTCCAAAAGGCTTTAAGAAAAACAATTGTATGACTAAGCAAAAATTTTCCATACATGTTCCAATATCATGTTGGATTTTACACCAATTTATAGTAACAAATAAAAGCAATCTATTTACTCAAATATTATACAAAAAGAAAAAATATGTAAATAGAAAATCTATAGACACAAATGGTGGATTATCTTGTGTTAGAAACCTCAATTAAAAAATAATCATAACCAAAATAAAAATGCAATAATTAACAAAAATATGACAATGAAATAATACAAGTGATTAAGACAATAACTGATTGGAAATACAACTTATATTACTCAAGAGAAACAAAAATTGTAGGCCACTTTGATAGGGAAACCTCATTGGAAGCAGAGCTCTGATACAATATAAAAATACACATTATACATTTTATTTTCACCCTTGTATTTATGTAGACTCTTATTTACCCTAAACTTAATACTCAAGGGTCATTTCACATGCAAGATGGGACCTAGCTACTAACTCCTACTTATAATAAAATTAACGGTTACATCATTAATGACTTCCACTTTTCTTTTGATTAGGTAAATAATATTATAAGGGTGGGTTTTTTGATAGGGTCCCCAAAACCTATTTAAATAAAGGATCTTTCAACCATCATTAAAAAAATTCAACAATACCAAAATAGACTAAGATACTAAAACTGTAGTAGAGGGTTGAAAATCATTAACTACTTTTTAAAAAAAATTATTAATATTCCATTGATATTTAACCCTATTGATTTGATAATTAGAGGAAGGTAAAAGGTAAATACCACTCTCCAATATTAACCTGACCCTCTTTCCAAGTTGTTGTAGCCTTCTTAGATAAATATTCATGTATGCTTCTAGAAAGGAGTTAAACCTCCTTCATAGATAATTATCCAAACTTCTTCCATACCCTTGACTTCTACAAAGTTATCTGGTTTCATCTTCATAATATCCCCGCCTATATTACTAAAATTCCTCCATAAAAATACTAAAATTGTTTTGGTATATCGCTTCTAAAATTAAGAGTAAAAAATCTAGTCGTACTTGACGTAACATAATTCCAAATTGGGTTATTTTAGCTTGTATGCATGTGATCATATCTCAAATTCACTTAACATGTAAAACTAACTTTCCCATGAAGCATGTTGGTATATTTTCTATAGTATTGTTTTATTCGAAATTAAACCACCATTCACGACATGCATACCAATACTTATGACGTCCTCCCAACTTACATAGATCTATTTAATCAACATTCCTTTCCCTAAATCCATCATTACATTTTCAACAAACTTTAATGTTTCATTATTATTATTCCTTTTGAACTTCTTGGAAATGACAAGCCATATCTTGTCAACCCACTTTTGCATTTTCTTCATTGTCCACATCATCATGATTTAATAATTGTAATATCTTGATCATTTCCTTCTCTTTCCCATTCTTTTGGGATCTAAAAATTGAATAATTTTCACTAATACTAAATTTTATTATTTGGTAAACTTTTACTCCAATTTTAGAAAATCCTACAACTCTTCTCTTTCGACACTACCCAACAAAAGTGTGGAGGAATGAAATCCCAAAATTCATTGAAAATATTCATACTAGAATTCCTATCCCATTGGATCAACATATTTATAAATGATTTAGATTGAACCCATTGAATTCTTAAAATGTTCCTAGTAAAATAATAGCGTAGAAACATATGGTCAATTAATTCCTCCATTTTACAACATAAAACACATCTATTAGGAAGCTAAAACCCTATTTTATTCAAATTTTCAATAGTAAGGATCTTATTATGAGTTGTTGTCCATATGAAAAAATATATTTTTGGTATCAATCCTTTCAACCAAACCTTCTTCCACAATTGATAACCTACATCAACTAAATTATAATTTGCAAAATTAAAGATTAATTTCACCCTATACTTGCCATCCTTTGCTCTATTCCAAACTAGATTATATTTTCCATCAGAGTGATATGTTTCCTTTCCCATCAATTATTTTCTTACCACTTCCAACTAACTATTGATCTTTTCATCATCAACTTCTATCATATACCACTATTTCCCATTCTCAATTCTTCTAATATAATTAAACACCTTCATCCCTTGTTGATTTATTTCCCACAAAGCCCCATATTTCAACTATTCAAATGAAATTAAATGTTTCTCCCTTAACCACCCATCTTCATAAAAGAATAAATCATTCTCATTTTTTATTTCCCAAGAAAGGTGATCCCAAATAATATTCCTATTTTCAAGCAAACCATTCCAAAAAACAAAGCCACTTGAAGGATTTTCAAATTTTAAGAAAGAATTTGTGCTTTCAATATATTTATCTTTGTATATTGAAGACCATTCACATTCAATATTATTTCTTAATCTCCATCCTAATTTTCTTCTTAGAGCTTTACATAATGTCTTTATATTCCTTAAACCAAGGCCACCCAATTCTTTACTCTTACAAATTGCATCCCAGGATATTAAACTCATCCTTTTCTTATCCTCCAAACTAGAACAAAGGAACCAACTATAAATATAATCAATTTTCTTAGCAATGGTTGATGGTATTTTAAACACAAGTGAACTATAAATGGGTTGGCTTTGAATTGTATTTTTATTAGTAATAATTTCCCATCCTGACTCAAAATAGCCTCCTTCCACCCAACCAATTTCTTAGATATCCTTTCTAGTATTCCATTCCAAAAACTATCTTTTATCCTTCCAAAAAAGAGAGGCATTCCCAAATAAATAAAAGGCAAGTTACTAATTTGACAATTCAAAACCTCAATAATTTTTAGTTGTCTTCTTTCAAGGGTATGAAAAAAAAACTTTGGTTTTTTTAAAAATTTACTTTCTAGTGAGAGGCCTTCTCATACAACTATAAAATATTCATAAAATATTTTGCTTCTAATATAGATGCTTTTCCAATAAGAATGGTATCATCAACAAACTGATGATGTGTGACCTTTTCATAGTTTGGAGTAGGAAGAATGCCTTGAATTCTATGATTTCTTTTTGCTGCTTTAACTACCCTCCTTAAAGATTTAGCCATAAAAATAAATAGATAATGGGATATAGGATCCCCTTGCCCAAGACCCATTTGTGTAGGAAAGAAACCAACAACCTCACCATTAATCAAAACTAAAAATCTAGTAGTAGAAGTACATACCTTTATCCAATTCCTCCATTAAACATTGAAACCAAATTTTTCTAGAATCATATCCAAAAACTTTCAATTCACTCTATCATATGCTTTGCCTCTCCTCTTTTGTTGATGGAGTGTAAGGTTTCATGCATATTTATGATACCATTAGTAATTTGCCTTCCTTAGCCAAATCTATCTTGTTCTTGTGAAATCACAAGAGGTAAAAACTTTTGTAACCTTCTTGCTAAGATTTTAGTAATTACCTAATAAATAATATTACATAAAATATTAGGTATAAAATATTTAAATTCTTTAACATCTTGAGCCTTTGGAATAAGAACAAAAAAAGTGAAATTCCATGATTTTTGAAGTGTTCTAAAATTCCAAAATTGCAACAATAATATCTCTTCCACCAATGTCTCAGTATGATTGAAAAAAACATAGTGGAAAACCATATGGTATAGGGTATTTATCCTAATAGACCCATATGTACTAAATCCCACTTATTATAAAAATAATTATTACATCATAATAGGACCATACATTCTAAGTGTCCAAGGTGCAACATATATCATCAGTAAATAGTTACATATGATGGTTGTTTTAGGATAGGGTCCTAACATGTCCTCCCCCTTCAAGAAGCTTTGTCCATAAAGCTTGAGGTGAGGAAAATGGTACTATATTTGGTAGAGTGACTCACACATGGCATCTTTTGGTTACAGAACTTTCCATTGTACTAAAACATAAGTGTGTGTGTCAATCTATCTAGAGTAATCTCAGGTATCAAGATGATTGAGCCTTCTTCATATAATTGAGGTAGTGTTGATTTAACCTATGTATTATTTTCAATTACCTTCTTTAAAGAAGATACATAAAAAATTGGATGTACATTGGATGAGTTTGATAATTCAATCGTTTAGGATATGGGGCCAATTTTTTGTAGCACATTATATGGACCATATAATTTAGCTACTAGATTTTGATGACCATAAAGTTTTAAATGATGATTACTTGTATGGCTGCAATAATAGAAAAACAATATCCCCACCATTAAACCTATGCTTCAAGTGGTGTTGATCAACATGTTTATGTATATGATTATGTGCCATAGCCAAATTATCTTTAATACATTGGAGAAGTTGTGCATGCTCCTTGAGAGTGAAATCCACTATATAAACCTTGGAACTATATGGAATGTATGACAAAAGTGATGGTGAATGGCATGCATAGATTTCTCCATATGGTGTCACCTTTGTGATAGTGTGATATGAATTTTTATCCCACCATTCGGCCAATGTAACCTATTTGAATCACTTAGTAGGTTTCTTATATGCAAAGCAACATATATATGTTTCTAAGCACTTATTAACAATTTTTTTTTGTCTCTTTGGATGAGGATGGTATGCCAAGCTCATATTGAGTTTTGTGCCCTACAATTTGAATAAATATTTCTAAAAATGACTAGTGAAAGTGAGGTCATAGTAAAAATGATGGATTGGAGCATGCCATAAAGGCATAAGACTTTTGCAACTATTAAGACCTTGTAAGGGCAGGCTAGAGGACATAAGTGAGCATACTTAGAGAGATGATAAACTACCATGAGAATGATTATTTTACCTCTATATTTTAGGATTCCTTTAATAAATTCCATTGAAATATCTATCCGAAAAGTCATTGTAATAGGTAGAGGCTAGAATGTGCTTATAGTTTTCCCCTTCATATATTGACAAGTATCAAATTCATTTCTTGTACCAAACTTTCACAAAGTAGAAAATTTATAGGATTAAAAATGCAAACTCGGTACCTCAAATGTTGCCCATCCCATGTATATTTTTCTTGAGAGTCAAGATCATTTTGAATATCCTAAATTAAGGATTGTAAGGTATGATCTAGGTTACCTCTTCTTGAAACCGACAGATCCATTGAGGAAGTGAAGTAGAGATGATACATAGTATACCTTGGTCCTCATATTGATGGGATGGAGAACCAAAAACTACATTTTTCTTGCCCTTCTTATAAATTATTTCATTGTCATATCCAAGTAGTTTGGTGAGCCATTTTTATTGTTTTGGCATGGAGACACATTGATCAAGAAAGTATTCAAGACTATGGTGATCCATTTTTATGGAAAAATACAACCCAATTAGATAAGGTCTCTAATGGTTGACAATATGTAAGATTTCCATCATCTCATTCTCATAAGTTGATTTGCCTAAGTTTTTTCTTAATAATGCCTTACTAGTAAAATCCAATGTTTTTCTCCTTGCGTAAGCACTACACCAATTCCACTTCTCGATGCATCAATTTTAACTATAAGCAACTTGGAGAAATTAGGCATTGCCAACACAGATTTAGAGAGCATAACTTGTTTGACTTATAGGAAGACGTGCTCATTTGGTTCTAACCATAGAAAAGTATTTTTTTGTAACATAGTTGTCAAGGGAGACGTAATATTTCCTTAATCATAGATAAAATTTTGATAATGGTTGATGAGTCCTAGGAAACCCTAAGATATTTTAATATTGTGTGGCTTGGGCCATTCTTGTATGGCAATGATTTTCTTTGGACCTACCTTAACCCCTTCCCCTAAAACTATATGACCTAGGTATTCCATTTCTTGCATTCCAAAAGAACATTTGGACCATTTCACACAAAGTTGATTATCAATCAGGAGTTGCAAAGTTTGGTCCTTATATTGTAAATTTTCCACCTATGTGCAACTATAAATTAGAATATTATTAAAAAAACAAAATAAATTTATGTAAGAATTGACAAAATATTGAATTCATGAGACTTTGAAAGGTGGAATGTGCATTGGTAATATCGAATATCGAAGGGCATGACAGGGAATTCATATTGGCCTTCATGAGTTTAGAATGTTGTCTTTCAAATTTCTTCTTCTCTCAATCTGATTTGATGTTATCTTAAATGCAGATCTAGTTTTGAGAATTGAACACCATGGAGTTCATCTAGTAACTCATCAATTATGGGAATGGAAAAATTGTCCTTGCAATTAATCTTGTTAAGCTATCATAAATCCATGCATAACCACCAAGACTTTTCTTCCTTATGAATTAGCAATACCATAGGTAATATGGGTTGATAATTGGTCGAATGATCCCTTCAACTTACAATTCTTGCACCATCCTTCAATATTAGTCTTTTTCACATATGGATATCTATAAGGATATATGTTGAGTGGTACACTTCTAGGGACAAGCTATATGGCATGATTATGGGTGTGTCATGGTTGTAATCCATGGTTTTTTTTAAATATGGTTGCATTATTATCCATAATTTCCTATAATTCAGTTGACTGAATTGTATTATTGGTAGTCGAAGCTTGTGTAAACAATGGTTCCACCAACCCTTGATATAATTTCGTCAAACATTTTTCCATTTAGGATATGATAAGATGGGTAGGCCCTACAATAATACCATGGATACTATATTACTTTCCATGCTCATTGAATTACATTCATGGCTCAAAAAGGTCTCATACTATTAGGCCCAATATATGAAGCCATTGAGTTCCCAATACAATATCACATCCTCCAAAAGGAAGAGCAAACATGTCTACCCTAAGGTTGTAGTTTCTCATACATACCTTTACATTTCTACATTTTCTTTTGCACAATAGGGTCCCCCATTAGCCACTATTAGTTCAAAAGAATTGCAAGAGTATATATAATTAGTTTACTTTTTGGCTACTTGTAAATTAATAAAATTATGGGTATTGTCTGAATTAATAAGGATGATGATTCATTATCCCTTGAAAAACCCTATTACTTTCATGGTTTGGAAGTGGAAAGCCAAGCTAAGGCATGTACTAATATCTTAGATGGTTGGTCCTCTATCAATTTCAACTCTTCATATTGCTCTTCTTCTTTATGTTTCTTCTCTTCATCATGCGATTCTTGGGTGGAAGGTTTGCCCATGTTAAGCAAATAATATTTCTATTACATACATTTATGGCCTAAAGAATATTTATCATCACAATTGTAATAGTCATTGTGCCCTCTATTCTTCAATTTATTCTTGGTTAAGACATTTGATTGGGGGTGGTTTGTTGACTGGATTTGATGATGTCCAAGATGGAAGTGATGTTTGAGCTTATAGAGGTTTGAAGGTATGCCTTTGTACATAAATTTATCTTCTTCTAGCCCATTTAAACCCATTATTGTCATTATGCTCCTTGGTTTGAATATTTTTACTTCATTATAAATATCTTCCTTTAATCCTATAATGAAACAACTTTAGAAAAGCTTAGCACTCAATCCCCTCATGTGGTTTGTCAACTTTTCAAATTGTGTTTGATATTCATAGATAGTTGTTTGTTTTAACATGGTGAGGGCTATAGTAAGTCCTCATACTTATTGGTTCCAAAACAGATGAGTAATTTAGTTTTAAATTTAGCCCAAGCAAGATGTTAATGTATATTTTCCAACCATTGGTACCATTGTATTGCTTCATGTTCGAGGTTGAAATATGTTATTATAATTTTTTGATAATGGGGAATGACATAAATAATAAAGTATATTTCAACACGATACAACCAACTTGTTGGGTCCTCATCATCAAATTTGGGGAAGACTAGCTTGGGCATTCTATGATTTGTATAATTGGGCAACTAATTTTTGTGTTGTACCCTAATAATCATCTTCTTGACTCCTTGTTGGCCTATATAGCATATCATATTTGGCATCTAAGCCTGCTATACAACCTTCAATGCCACTTAATTTATCCAATTTATTTAGTTTGCATAATTTCTTATGGAATTTGTATTATTGGTCTTCTAAGTGTTTCACATGTTCACCTAATGGTTCTTTCTCTTGGGAAATTCTAGTAGCTCTAACCATTTTGAAGCACCTTAGGGTCTCAAAAATATTTATGGGTGTTATATATCAAAACAATCAGCTCAAAGAGGATTGAAATGGACTAACCACAAAATGATAAATTTTCAATGTTTTATACTCTTTACACTACTGAAAACTAATTGCTTTGTTTTTTTTTGACAATTGACTGCTCCGACTATCAACTGATTTATCCTCTATATTATTGGACTAACAACTAAGACTGACTATTTTGACCAACTTTATATTATTTGTATTGTTCAACTTTATATCCTCTATATTTTCAATTGTATAATCTCTCGACCATCTGCAGATATTCTAGGCATTGTTAGAATATGATGGAATAGTATCTTATACTATATGCTTAAATCTAATTTTAATTTTAACTAAAAAAGGACTAAAGACAAGTTCATTAGGGATGTGTTAATCTAAGTGTGTCTAGTTTCATGTGATCTTTGATATACAATATTCAATCACGATTAGTGGTATGTTTAATATCTTAGAGATCTGGCTACAAAGGGTTCCACTATACCTGTAGTTGTACCATCTATTTTTTATTGTATTGTGAGAGTAACTTTCTAAGGATAATTGCTTACTAGTGCACCAAAAAACTCAAACAACCAAATATATTCTTATGGATGAAGTTTTATCCTATTCCTAGGTGGTTTTCATATATCCCAAAAGGTATTTTGGAGCTCACAACCATGTACAAGTGTTATCTAAGTCATTGGTATTGGAGCCTAAGCACCCATCGCTTAACTTAATGCTTTATGGGCAATCTAGCTTAGCTAAAAACAATAATGTATTTGTGATATTTTAAAACAATAATATTTATTAAAAACATTAAAAAAATTATGGTTTTTTTGCATGATATTTTTAATGAAAAATGAGCAAAATGAAAAAATTACATAATAGAAAAATAAATGAAAGGATAAAAATTGTTACTATTGCTATGGAACACAACCCTAAAAAGGATCCTTATACCACTTGTTAGAAACCTTACATAAAAAAATGCATAACGACAACAACAATGTAGGAATTAATAAAAATGTAACAATAAAATAATACAAGTACTTGAAAAAAACTTACTGAAAACACAACTTATATTACTCAAGAGGAACATAATTCACACACCTTTTCAATGGGATAATCTCCTTGGAAGCAGAGCCCCTATCTTTATATAAATATTATTTACGAGTCAGTCCACATGCAAGAGGAAACCCAAGCTTAAAACTCTCACTTATAATAAAAATAAAGGTTACATCACAACAAGCCCATACACTAGGCATCCACGATGTAACATACACCAACATTAATCAATTACAAAATAATAGTTGTGTTAAGATAGGATCCAAACACCTTGAGCACCAATAATCATTATAGTATCCTTAAATAAGCAACATAACACTTCAATACAATTGATGGAGTGAATAAGTTATACCAATACCTATGCATAATAATATTAACCTAAGATAACATAATATATAAACTTTAAATTTATTACAAATTATAAATTAGAGGTCTAGCCATAACCCATATATAAATAATAAATGAATACATTGTATAATGATCCCTTATTAAACATTAAATTAGCTTATAACTATCAACACAAAAATAATGTAATAAACAATAATTATTACATTTAAAGTAATGTTAGAAAATCAAGAGAATGTAGGGAATGTAGCTCAAATGGTAGAGCGCTTGCTTAGCATACGAGAAGTACGGGCATCGATACCTCGCATCTCCATCAATATGACAATTTCATGAATTAAACGATCTTTTGTTGACATGCATTTGTCTAAGTGGTTAAGATGATGATTGTTTCTTAAGTGGTCTTGTGTTCAAATCCCTTGAGGGTAGTTGTTGATGAAATAAGATATGGTTAAGATGATGGTTGTTTTTTAAGTGGTCTTGTGTTCAAACCCCTTGAGGGTAGTTGTTGATGTAATAAGATGATGGTTGTTTCTTAAGTGGTCTTGTGTTCAAACCCCTTGAGGGTAGTTGTTGATGTAATAAGATGTGGTTGTTTCTTAAGTGGTCTTGTGTTCAAACCCATTGAGGATAGTTGTTGATGTAATTTGTAAAGGTTCTCCTTAAAAAAAAATTAAAAAACATATGAGATCTATATGTTTTAAGTTTAAGTTAAAAATTATAACAAATCTTACTATAAAATTAATTTATTTTTAAAAGACTGAAACCCTTAAAAAAACTAGGGTAAGAATTCTTAGATCTCGTGCTCTACGATACACTTGTATATGTGATCCCAAGTGACTGTTTCCCCATTTCACATGAATGACTGTAAACACTCAATTCTTGATATATAATGGTAAGCCTGTCATGACATAACAAGCACTACTGTCAGTTAACTCTACATTTTGGTTGACGTGTATTCGAAACAGTTTCGAACAAGACTTCCCTAATCACACAGTTAATCAACAGAAGAACATGGTGTTTCCAATGGCGTCATGAATTTTTGGGTAATTCGAAGGAGCAGCAGAGGATGACGAAGAAGAGGCGGCGTCCTGAACTTTTGGGTAATTCGAAGGAGCAGCAGAGGATGACGAAGAAGAGGCGGAGGAGGAGGCGTTAGAGGCCTCCGCAAACATGGCCTCCAGATACCGTCGCCCTCTGTAGGCCGCGAGATCCGCGTAATACACAGGCGGAGGTATCGACACCGGCTTCGTGCACCTGGCAAACGTGAAACACATGTTATACGTAATCGTCTGCAGCTCGTCCGACTTGAACTTGTTGTCGTCACGGAGAACAATGTAGCGCGTGGGCTTGCTGGTGCCCAGCGTCCCGTTGTGGCTGCACAGGTAGAAATCGAATTCCCTTGGATGGATAATTCCCGTGTCCACCACTGTCCCTGGAGGCACGTTGCCCGACTGCGGCTGCTTTAGTTCTGCCCAGTGGTAGAAGAGTCTGGCGTGGTGCCTCTTCTGAGCAACGATGAGGGTGATCTTCGGATCGGAGCCCCTAAATTTGGCCACCGCGGCTTTCAGCGCGGGCAATTCGTCGTTGCAGACCATCTCGAATTGGCTCTCGCTGACTCCATCTCGGTAGAAAATAATCTTGTCGGGTAAGCCCTTGCTGGCTTCCCTGTATTCCTCGAGCAGGGCTGTGAACATTTCTCCTAAATTTTCGATTTTCTCTTGCCGGTGGGTCTGGTAGCTGATTCGGGCTAGGTATCGAGTGGATTCCCGCCAGTTGATGCTTCCCACCACTGCCGCCACGGAAGGGCTCCTCTTGTCGCCGGCTGGCGGGTGGTTGACGTCGGCACCCACGTACATGACTTTGAATTCGCCGGGCCTTGCGAACTGCCGAAACGGGCTGTGTAAAAGCGCCGTGTTGCTGCCGCCCAATTTGGCGTTCATTTTCTGCCCCAGATTGGCCAGATACTGCGATCCCCAGGAGAAGGACTTCTCGCCCTTCTGGACGTTACTCAGCAGACAGCACTGCGTGACCAGGCCTATCTCGGTCTCGGCAATCAGCTTGAGAGTGCTGTAACCTGGGTGCTTCTCCTCCATCACGCACATCAGAATCTGTATCTCTTCATTGGTTTCCCTGTGTACGGTCTGTAAAGTATGCCTGAGCTGCTTGGGGTTGGAAAACTGTACCATGGGTCTGAATTGAGACACCACGGGATTATTGGCCATGGGGATACCGATATCATTGCATCTCGTGACAAGGGAATTGCCGAATACATCGAGAAGATGTTTTTTTTGCCACTTAGAACGCTCACAGGTAAAGAATATGATACCCCATCTGTCGATGCGCTTTCCATCCACGACCTTGTTGTTCGTAAGATTCCATTCCATAGTGGGGGGATTGGGAGTAACTTGGGATACGAGGCCTCCGAGCCTCAGCTTCGGAGCCGCAAGCACCCGACCTGGAACCTCGGTCATGTTGGCACCCACCTTGAGATTGAACTCTGAAACAAATGGACCCCTGCAAAGTAATATCGTTCATAAGAAATCGAAGTAAGGGAAATCCACACAAGCAATTATGGAATTTAAGCTTTAGCCACGAGTCAACTTAATAAGGTATTAAACAATGTCCTTCACTTTCATTTTTTTTTGCCTATAATTTTTATATTTGCACAGCTAAATGATTGGGACTCGATTTGAATAGGACTTAATGTTTTGGTGGTTTTTGATTTGGTTGAAATGGTTAATGTGGGTTTTTCGATTAAAATAAAAGAAGACAACTTACCCTCTGGGACCGTCGGGTTCCTGCATTATCTCCATTATTCGCCTCCTCCTCTCGTCGGCACGGGGACAGGCGATCAGCTGGAGATTGTCGCTCTGCAATTTGTTCAAGTCGTCTCTGCGGATCTTTTGGCCTTCGCAGATGACACAGAGCTCCATGGGAAGGTAATTGCGCTTATCTGGCGACTTGCCAACGTCCAGGCAGGGCAAGTGCTTGTAAAGGATCTTGTGGCCGTATTTTGTCCTGAAGAAGTCCACAATATTGGTCGTCCGTTTTTGTCCGTCTTTTTCCTCAACGTCGAAACTGATGTCTCTGGTAATCTCTTTGGTAAGGCCCCGCACGACGAATTTCTGATTGGTCCGCCTGTGGGTGACGTTGATTTTTATCCCCTTGAGAAACGCCTCCGCGTTTTGTCTAATTTCGTTAGAAAGGGGGTCATTATTTTTGTAGGCTAGAGAACAACTTTCTGCCAGGTATTCAAGCACACCAACTCTTTTGTGGAAGGGTAGAACGGTGTAGTCGACGTTGAGCATCAATCCTTGGGCCGTAGGTCTGAGGCTCTGGTAGAAACCCATCGCAGCAACGGCGGCGGGCCTCGGGTGGCTATCCCTCACAGCAACGGCGGCGGGCCTCGGGTATAAACCCCTCGTAGCAACGGCGACGCGGCTGATGTCCTCGTTTGGAAGTTTAGGATAAAGGCTTCTGCCCACCATTAGGCGACTCGCGCCGGGGTGCTCTCTGAGCACCACATCCATGGCCTGCACGAGGTCCTGTGGGAATTGGACGTGGTTTATGTTCCTGGTGTTCAAGAAATTCGCCAGGGTCTGCGTGTTCATCTCGTGGGTGGTGATTGTCAGGACCACCATGTATTCTCTGGGCGTGGCATCTTGGTCTCTGAATGAATTCACCGGGTAATTTCCTCCAACGAAACGCGTTGAACTGTACATCATCCTCTTACCATCGTATACCGTGCATGCTTTTTTAAAGACTTGAGGATTCGATTCAACCAACTGCTTCTTTATCTCCAGCGCAGCTTCCCTCGAAACATTGACTGACTTCTTCTCTTTATCTTTCGGACCTGCGTGTATGTCGAAGTCGTAATGATAGATTACTTGCGCTGGAAGGAATCTGACAGGGAAAAAATTTGCAAGGAGACGAAGCTTCTTGATGGCTAATTTTCCTCCTGTGTCGGGCCTCCTCAGAGGCTCGCGACTTGTGGTGGATTGCTTCTGGGTTTCCACAGGAGGCGACTGGGAGACCTTGGAAACTAAGCCAGTGAGCTGTGGACAAGCAACGGAACTACTCTGTTCTGCAGCAGATTCTGCGTCTGGAATGGCGACAGAGCTACTGGGCTCCGAAGCAGAAATCGCCAATCCTCCCAACTCTGCAGCCAACTCTGCTTCAAAACAATATTCGGAACCCAGTTGTTAAAACAATGCTAAACAATGTTTTTATTAGAAAATCAATTGCAAACAAGCAAAAACTTCACTGCAACATGCCAACAACAAAAACTTTAAAATGGTGAAATCAGAACTTCAGTGATTGTTTGAAACAAATATATAAAGCATAGCTTTATGATTTTTTATAGGTTTTGTTTTCTTCTTCTAATATTATAACGGCAGCTTGACAATAGCCTATGATAAAATTAGAAGCTGAGTCTCCTTGAAATATTTTCTCTTGTTTTTCTATATTTACTTTTAAATTGTTTTTCCATCTTTATATAATTAACATTAAAATATTCAGATATAGTTTCGGACACTGTTTTTTTTTTTTTTCCCACAAAAGGTGAATGAAAAAATCAAAATTAGATGAAATTTTTCTGAATAACAGAGACAACAAAGCAACAGATAAATTTTGCTTAATAGAAAATTTGTGTTTGTTTGAGAGCAAGACCTCACAAGCAGGCTAGACATCCGCCAAGAAGTCTACCTATCAACTAAAAATTGAATCAATTTACGAGTTTGTTCTGAATGTCAGCCAAAGATCATAGAGGGTGGGAGGTAGAAAACAAGTTGAATACCACAATAACAAAACATAAAACATAATCTAGTCTACCTCTACCTGAAGAAGTTGTTTCTTGTCCGCTGTGTAATTCTTCTTCACTGCTCTCAACGTTACTCTCTTCCTGATGCTGCTCTTCCTTTTCTAAATTGTCCGTCGCACTTCCACCCGCAGCTCCTCCGGATGCAGAGGGAATTTTTGCAGCATTCTTTCCCTTCCCCTTCCCCTTCCCCTTCTTTGAACCTCCTCCTCCTTTGCGTTCCTTACGCCCCATAATAATGAATTTAAAAATGAACTTTCTCAAACTTCAAAAATAAAAATAAAACAGAGCTTCTAAATTCTATGCAGAGTGACCTTCAATACACCAGCACAGAATTGTGTTTCGAAATTCTGTGCACAGTGACCTTCAATACACCAGCACAGAATTGTGTTTCTAAATTCTGTGCAGAGTGACCTTCAATACACCAGCACAGAATTGTGTTTCGAAATTCTGTGCACAGTGACCTTCAATACACCAGCACAGAATTGTGTTTCTAAATTCTGTGCAGAGTGACCTTCAATACACCAGCACAGAATTGTGTTAGGGACTCTGCAGTGGTCAATTTATACATGACCTCTCACAACCCAAGCCGTGCCCGTCAAGGCTGACGCTTCTTCGTTGGCGTCATTTCAAATTCTTCAGTTGGACTCTTCGACTTTCCGCAAGCTAGGAAAAGAAAGTCAGTAGAAGATCTCGGAGTATGAGGAATTATTTGATGGGATTAAAAGTTTTGAAAGATAAATTTTTAAAATATAGTGAAATATTATTAATCTATTAAATTATATTTAATGTCATAAATATTGGTGTATTGAATTGTTATATTATATATATTTATTGATAAATTGATTATTTATAATTTTATATTAAAGAGCTATGGGGTTTTGCAAGTAGAGGGCGTAGAGACAAATGTTTATTTAATATCTTAAAATCTTTTATTATTTACAAATATATTTTTTGGTGGATAATAAGGGGTTATACTCTCCTACTTTTGATAATTATATCTCATTATTATAGTCCGTATTATCAAATTTGAATTGTTAGATTTCTTCCTTGTTGAAGTCATACCCTTTCATTGTTCTTCCCATCGTTCCAATCCTAGTTGGCAAATATTTGCAATTTTGTTTTTTGCGACTTTACAAGGTTGTATCTCCCTCTATATTGCTCGAATTGTTGCAAATGACCACTCATTTTAAAGCTATTCAAATTTTGCACAAGTTGGTCCAAGAATCAACTGAATCGTATAACTCGTCACGAACATATGACTCCTAAAAGATGAGACTTTTTTCAAGAAAAAATCCTAATCCTTCACACTTTGCAATTTTATTTTTCGTAACTTGAAAAATTGTTACTGCCCTTATTTTGAATGGTTGATTTCACAGGGTCGTATCTCCTTCAATGTTGCTCGAATTTTTGCATATGACCACTCATTTTAAAGCTATTCAAATTTTTACAATTTTGTTTTTCTCATTGTAAGCAGCCTTCCACGCTCCTTCAACACTCCACTCAACATCCTAGCCTTCCGTTTCAGCTCCTTCATCCAACCTAGCCTTCCATGTCTTTCAACCTTATCAACCTTCCATGTTCCTTCAGCCATCCCAGTCTTCCACCCAACATCTCAGCCTTTCAGTGTAGCTCCTTCAGCCTCCAACCTTCCACTCTCCTTCAACCTTCATATTTGTTGATCTTTAAAGCACAAGACCATTTTCCAGGCTCCTTAGGGGGTAACCCCCTAAGATCCTTTTTATTCACAAGTTGTTTGTTATGAAATACAAAATAATTTATTTATTTATTTATTAAGTTTTGAATTTACATGGTGGAATCGATAGCCGCCATGAATCTCGACAGGTTGTCCGGATTTTTATGATCGCCACAGTATTCTGCGTTGTCTACCCCGGAAGCCACCACACAGATCTTCGCACAGTCTACCCCTATAACCATCATGTCACAATCATTTTAAACCTTTTACGTTGTTGAAAGCACTAGGAAAGGGATAAGTGTTATGTCCGACAAGGCCCAAGATTTGAACCTTGGACCTCCATCCCCTTACGGGGTTTGGTCAAACTAATTGGTCTACACCTCAAACCTATTAATTTATAAAGTAATCAAATTTGCAATATTTTTTTATAATAACATAAAAATAGATAATGATGTAGGAGCATCTATGTGGAAATTGATTGATGCATCATAACTAGAAGGCCAACCATCTAGGTAGTTGAACCTTCTGGATAGTTGAGAGTTAACTGATTCAAGAATCTATAAATTGCATTAAGTTCAAGAGGCCAATATAGTGGAGGACAAATGAGAGGAGAAGAGAAGAGTAGAAGGTGAGAAGGAAAGTAGAGAACATTGGAGAGGGAGACAAGAAGAGCTGATGTGAATGCTCTACACCATTATTTATAACCATGTTGCCACATAGGCAAATTATTAATGAAAGATATTTTTTGCATTGGCATGTGAATGCATAAATTTCTCTCTTGTCAAGAAGAGTGTATTGTAGGTTGGGATACACCAATTAATACAAGGAATGCTCGTTTTCATCTTAATATGATTTTAGGAGACTATTGTTTATAGCATAGTTGATAGTGGGTTGTAGTCTCGTAAAGACTGAATTGGGATTTGTCTAATACCAAGAGTTGTCACCTCATCATCCAATTGAATGTCATCTAGACCTTGTCAACTGAAGACATTCTATCGTCAAGAGAGATCGCAGACTAAGAGGAGAATAGAGGTTGCCATCACAACTTGTCATCTAAATTTTGTTGATGAAACCTTGCTTGCCAACTATGAAGAGTGTGTTGTCAAAGTTGAGGAAGGGATATGCCAAATAAAAAAATTTCATCAAGAGAGGTTCTCATCATAGGGAGATCTTGTCGTCTAGAAGTTGATTAAGGAACTACCATCACAATACCTGTAGTCTAGGGAAGTCGTCATAGTGAATGTTGTCTAACCTATGAAATCTTGTCATATGAGGAATATTGGTCAGCTAAAGCATTTACTATCCATCCTTGATTGTTTAAAGTAATTCACCCTCCTTTTGCTACATTATTTTGGTATTAGAGTGGGATTTTGCACTTGGGAATTATGAAGTGTGTTGAAGAAAAAATGGCACAACATGGGTGAGGAAGACCATGGGGACCCTGACCTACAAATATAGCTGAAATGCTAAGAAGAATTACCACTCAACTTGATATAATAAAAATTTTCCAAACCAAAGGAATTCAAGTAGAAGACATAAGTGACAGTGAAGAAGCCGGTCAACAAGAATATCGAGACAAAGAGTGAGAGGAAGAACTAAAGAAATGATTACTCTAGGCAATTTCTAATATGGGTTGAAAGCCAAAGATAGAAAATCCATCATATAATAGAAACTTGAATATAGAGGAACTCAAAATGAATTATAAAGATGGATAAATATTTTTATTTTGAATCAATAAAAGACCCCAAAAGGGTGAAATCCACTTGTCTAAAACTAAAAAGACATTCGTCCTTGTGGTGGGACAATGTTGAAATACAAAGAAAAGTGAAGTGCATGGAAAACTACATCCGAAGCCTTCCTTGCGTTCCTCAATGTAGATGGGCTTCCTGCTTGTGTGCCATCGGTGTTGAGATGTAGATCATGTAAACGTCCACAACCTGCAAAAATGGATTAGTGCGTTTGGGGGCTTGCCTTGGTCAAGCCCCATATTTACATACACAAAAAGACACAAATAACTTTATTAATGCATAATTGAAGTGCTAATTAAAATGGCGATATTTACAATGCTACTTACCTATACAAGGGATCTGATGTAGCTTGTTGCTTTCTTTGGAGCTCATTTTCAAGTAGATGATTGATGTTGTGTATCCTAGACCAATTTCAGCAGAGTCTAGGTATGTGAATGGAGGATCCTTTAAAATGGAGAAGAAGACACTCTATTTATAGAGTTTGCCAAGGTTAGGGGAGGGGCTAAGGTGTCCCATGAGGTGTCCCCTATGAGGTGTGCAATGTGAGGTGTCCACTAAGGTGTCCCTTGAGGTGTCCCCTGAGGTGTCCACACTCCTTCAACCTTCCACTCAACATCCCAATATTTCATTGTAGCTCCTTCATCCATCCTACCTAGCCTTCCATGATCCTTCAACCTTATTAGCCTTCTACGTTCCTTCAACCATCCCAACCTTCCACCCAACATCCTAGCCTTCCACTGTAGTTCCTTCAGCTAGCCCAACCTTCCATGCTCCTTCAACCTACAGCCTTCCATGCTCCTTCAACCTTTAGCCTTCCACATTCCTTCAACTTCTAGCCTTCCATGCTCCTTCAGCCTTCATATTTGTTGATCGTTAAATCACCAGACCATTTGACAAGCCCCTTAGGGGGCAACCCCCTAAGATCCTTTTTATTCACAAGTAGTTTGTTATGAAACTTTATTTTAAAAAAAAATCATAATTATTTTGAAATACAAAATAATTTATTTATAAAGTAATCAAATTTGTAATATTTTCTTATAATAATATAAATATAGATAATGATGTCTGAGCATCTATGTGGAAATTGATTGATGCATCAAAACTAGAAGGTCAACCATCTACGTAGTTGAACCGTTTGGGTAGTTGAGAGGTAACTAATTTAAGAATCTATAAATTGCATTAAATTTGGGAGGCCAAGATAATGGAGGAAAACAAATAGAGGAGAAAAGAAGAGTAGAAGGTGAGAAGGAAACTAGAGAAAATTGGAGAGGGAGAAAAGAAGATCTAACGTGAATGTTTTACACCATTATTTGTAACCACGTTGCCACATAGGCAAATTATTAATGAAAGATATTTTTCATTGGCATGTGAATGTTTAAATTTCTCTCTTGTTAAGAAGAGTGTGTTGTAGGTTGGGATACACCAATTAATACAAGGAATGTTCATTTGCGTCTTAAGATGATCCCAGGAGATTATCATTTATAGCATAGTCAATGGTGGATTGTTGTCATGTGTTGTCGTCTCGTAAATACTGAAGTGGGATTCATCTAAGACCAAGAGTTGTCACCTCGTCATCCAACTGAATGTCATCTAAACCTTGTCAAATGAATTCATTCTACCATCAAGAGAAATATTTTAGACTAAGAGGAGAATAGAGGTTGCCATCACAACTTGCCATCTAAAGTTTGTTGATGAAACATTGCTTCCCAACTATGAAGAGTGTGTTGTCAAAGTTGAGGAAGGGAGTGTTAGAATATATTTCAATATTTACTCTCTCTAATTAATTTGATTCTAAACAATATTATATTGTTGGATTTTATTAATTTATGTTAGTTGTTATTTGTTGAAACCATGCCTATTTTGGCCTTGGGTGGTTCCACAACCTTCGGACTAATCTTGGCTCGAATGTATTATTTATATTTCATCACATTAAAGAAATATTGTTCCGCTTATCACATGGTATCAGAGCCACTTCTCCACTCTCTCCACCACTCTCATTTTTAATGATCTTGTAGTAGCGGTTTTGAGAGCAAAGCTTTAGAGGAAATTTTTTTTTAAAGGTGGGAGATTATTCCAATTTTTTGGAACTCGTGCCCTTATAATTCCAAAAATTGGGCTTCGACCAACAACCAGTCGATGAGAAGGTCAACAAGTGAAATTTCAAAGAGAAGATCAAAGGTCAACAAGCCAAAGGATCGACCAACAACCGGTCGAAATCGAAATCGAAATCAGGGTCGAACAGTAGAAGCAAAGATAGTGATAGTGAGGCACGAGTGGCGGCAATCATAGCAGCCAACTTGACGTGGGAGGAGAGCCTACGCCCTCTCGAGGGAGCATCTCCCCGAGAGGAGATACTCCTCATTGGAGGCTAAGGTTATTTAAAAACCTTAGCACTTCAATATCCCATCCATATGGGATATATGGTTTATTTTTTATTTTTTAAAAACTTTGCAACCTGTCACCAGCGTCGCGGGCGTCACAGCAAGTAACCAGTTCAATTTTTTCATTATCATCACAGATGGTGCATGCGAAACCCATTGTGTTTGAAGACATCTGAATGCAATTTTGTTCAATTTCACTAGATTACTTTTTGAATTGGCCTCATTTCTTCCCTATTTGACCTCATTTTTGTCCTGGAGGGCGTCACAGTCAACCATGGCGAACGTTTTTTTCTGGCCAAACTAATTTTTTCCAAGTTCTGAAGGGTTGCAAACTTGGTTGTGTTGAAAAATCTATGCAGAGCGCTTAGTTTTTTGTGGAACAACACCTCAAATCGCAGTTGGAAGTGACGGTTTTTTGGTGGAAAACCACCTGGTATTCCAGAACCGCTGCCCTTTGCTTTCGTCCTAAGCGCCGTGCGCCACCTTGCTACCACCCCGAACCGTCGCCTGAGCGCCGCCCGAGCCGCGGCCGAGGTGGAAGAGCCACTCGCGAGATATCTTTTGTCTCGTGGCTAAGCTTCTTGTAAGAGGGCGTCGAGATCAAGTCTTGAATCAGCCCACTGGATCACTAGTTGTGAGCCGAGTGGTAAGGGCTCCGGGATCCCTGAGGTCGCAGGTTCAAATCCCGCCGACCCCCCCCAAGCTAAGGTATAAATTTTTTTTATTTTTTAAGTTTTTTTTTTAATAATATTTTTTTTTCTAAAGTTAAAAATTATATAATTTTTACATTATTTTTTATAGTTTAAAGTTATTTTAAAAAAAAAAAAAATTCTACTATATGAAATAATTTATTTTATTTTTTTTAAACTTTAGTTATAAAAAAATGTTTTAAAAATGCTTTAAAAGGAGAAATTTTTAAGGGGGGAGTATTTTTTCAAAAATCAAGGGGGATAGAGAGTAATTTTTTGAGAAAAAACAAATTTTGGCATTATTGTAAAGGTGCATTTTCGGCAGTGCCCAACACCTAGTGGTTTATTTCTGTGGGCACTTTTATGTTGTATGTTGCATTTTTTCTTGCTTTGCACTACATCATTAAAATTTAAAATCAAATTCACTCCCTAAGTCCCTAAAATAATTAAAACCCATCCGTGCAATTTATTGCACTGTAGCGTTCGGTATTTGTGATACCTCTGGCCAACACTTATAGGTAAAGTTGTCTTGATTGTGCTACTGTATCCACCGCCTAATATAGCTACCAAAATGACGTCTGAGCTTGTTCTCTATTAATTGTTGGGGAGAAATAAGTTTGCCATTTTGCTATTTTTTTACTCCATCCACTACCCCAATCACTCTCGTGTTTAGGCTTAAATCCAGATGAAAGTTCGGATATCCAAAGTGTTTAGGGGAAGTTACGCCCCACGCATGAGGATTGAAGGCTTTCTAAGGTCGGTGCCATCAACGAGGTGATTCCATTTCAATACCGCCTAAGTGCCACGTATCGTATAATCATTAAAATTACCTACAGTCTCCCTCACGTAAGAGCAGGTAATTTTTCTAGTTTTTCAAAATACCTATAATATCCCTCACGTAAGGGCGGGTATTTTGTACGGTATAACGACGTGGCATTAAGGTATATCGAAGGGGGGACCATTTGGTGTTATAAGGAACCTTCACAATGTCTGCAAAACTAAATACTGATGCTCATCAGTTGTTGAAAGGTCCAAACTATACACCATGGAAAAACAAAATGAAGGCAATCCTAGAGATGGATGGTTTTTGGGATGTTGTTTTTGGAGCAACAGTAATACCTTCATCTGCATCTGGAGCCACAACTCTCTCTACTGATCGGAAAGACTTTGATAAGATATATAGCAAGGCAAAAGTGCTCATTTTGCTTGCTATCTCTGATGAAGTTCAACCCCATATTGCTGATTGTCAAAATAGTAAAGAGGTATGGAATGCCCTTAAAACTATATATGAAGGAAAGAATGATTCCACCATTCCATTTCTTAAATCTCAATTACACAGTCTAAGCATGAAATAGGGAGAGACAGTTTAACTCTTTCTTTGCAGAGTGTCTGAGTTGAAAGGAAAATTGAATTCCTTGGCAACACCAGTTGATGATAAGCTTTTTACCTCAGTGGTAATGAAAGCATTACCTGATTATTTTAGAGTGTTGATCACCTCACTTCATGTATCACAAATATAAGTTACTTTTGTTGAGTTGGTAAATTTACTTCAATAGGAGGAGGCACACCAACTACAGTGAGATGATTCTTCTAACACTGCCCTCTACACAAAATAGAAGGGCCAAAAAAAGAAGAAGGGTAATTTTTAGAAGGGAGGGAGTTCTCAAAAGGATTCAAAAGGGAAACAAAATCAACAAACTCAACAGACTAAGAGATATTGCAATATATGTGACAAGGAAGGTCATGATACAAACAGATGTTGGCATAAGAATAAACAACAAAAATAGAAAGTCCAAAACAAACCACAAAAGAACAAGCAACAAAAAGTGAATGTTGTTGTTGAGGAATCTGACACGGATTCTGAGCAAGCACACAAAGTGCTCATGACTACCACAGTATCCAAGCAGACGGATCCTATTTGGTATGTCGATTTTGGATCCAGTAAGCACATGACTGGCGACAAATTATGGTTTGAGTCTTTTGAGGCCAAAGAGGGCAAACCTGTCACTATTGCCGATGATAAAACCTACAAGTTTCAAGGAGAAGGTACAGTTTTTGTTACTCTTCCTCATGGCAAGTGCGAGATTGAGAAGGTTCTCTATGTTCCAGGATTGATGAACAACTTTTTGTTAGTCACACAAATTTTGGACAAGGATATGGTTGTACACTTTAGTGTTGAGGGGGGCAAGAAGTGTTGTTCTATTACCAGGAGGGGTAAGAACATTGCAACCGCTTCATATAAGTATGGCTTATTTGCCCTAGATACTATCTCTACTCCAGATGTACCCATGACTGTCTCTACAAAGGAGGCAACTTCCCTATAGCACAAGAGATATGGACATCTGAGTTTTGGTTACTTACTTGAGTTAAGTAAGTATGAGATGGTAAAGGGTCTTCCTTCCCTTTCTACCACATTGCCAGTTTGCTCTGACTGCTTGGCAGAAAAGCAAAATAGAGTACCTTTCGAAAGGAGCTCTACAAGAGAAAAGAAACCTCTAGAGTTGGTTCACACCGATCTATGTGGTCCTTTAACACCCAACAGTTATGGGGGTAAGAGGTATTTTCAGTTATTCATGAATGATTACTCATGAAAGATGTGGGTATTCTTTCTTCAACTAAAATCTAAAGTGTTTGGCTTCTTTCAACAATTCAAGAAATATGTTCAAAAGGAGTCAGAGACTTCTATAAATACCCTCTGCTCAGATTGAGGGGGGAGTTCACCTCTAAAGAATTTTTTGCATTCTTGACTAAAAATGGGATCACACGATAGTTAACTACTGCTTATACTCCTCAGCAAAATGGAGTTTCTGAAAGGAGGAATCGTTCCATCATGGAAATGGTTCATTGCATGCTCACAAGAGCTAGAATTGGGCAACAATATTGGGCAGAATCTGTCACCACAACAGTATATCTATTGAATAGGGCACCCACTAATGCCCTACAAGGAATGACTCCACAGGAAGCATGGATTGGCAGGAAACCCTCCATCTCTCATCTATGCATTTTTGGTTGTAAAGCATTCAT
The DNA here is from genome assembly GCA_028583015.1 of Wollemia nobilis. Lineage (NCBI taxonomy): Eukaryota > Viridiplantae > Streptophyta > Pinopsida > Araucariales > Araucariaceae > Wollemia > Wollemia nobilis. The sequence continues at coordinate 23,106,821 of JAQPPZ010000541.1, read as the reverse complement.
GCACATACCGAAAGAAAAAATGAAGAAGCTAGATGAGAAAACATTGAAGTGCATTCTTCTTGGGTATGATGAGCATTCTAAGGGTTATTGATCGATTGATCCTTTGACCAAGAAAATTCACATCAGTAGAGATGTAGTTTTTGATGAGGTTTTCACATCATAAAACACATCAGATGTATACCTAGAACTTGTGGAAACTAAGGTTGAAAAGTGATGCAGGAGCATCCGGCAGCATTTGAGCAATCTTGCATCCTCCAAATCTCTCTAAATTTTTCTAAGTACTTTTTTTTATTTATTTTGTTTTATTCCAATTTTGTTCCAAGATCGAAGTTTTATGAGCAAAGGGAAGGCATAAGTGTTTTAAGACAGGTTGGGGAGGGGAGCCGCGATATCGTGACATGTCACGATTTCGCGACATGTCGCGAAATCGTGGCTCCGAAGGCGAGTAGTGGGCGAGGGCCAAAACCGTCGCGATATCGCGACGTCGCGATATCGCGACAGTTTTGCGCAAAGCAAAGGCTGAGGCGCGGGGGGCCGCGATATCGCGACATGTCGCGATATCGCGACATGTCGCGATATCGCGGCCCGTTTTGATTGCTGATGTTCGAAGGCATGGGGGGGTCGCGATACCGCGACATGTCGCGATATCGCGACATGTCGCGGTATCGCGGCTCGCGAAGACTACGGAGGTCCGAAGGCGTGGGGGTCGCGATATCGCGACATGTCGCGATGTCGCGGCCAATTAGAAGCTGCCACGTGGAGTAAAGTCGCGCGACTTAAAATTGAAGACAGACCGTTAAGAAAAGTTAAAAGTTGCCGCGTGGTTTGAATTGCGGTTGCCGAGAAAAACAAAAAAAGACAGCTATGTGGAAGCAACACAGCCTATTGAAGACGGAGGTCGAAGATGGACACGCGGGCAACCACGTGTATTAAAACGAGGACGAAGGCCACGTATATTGATGTGTGAAGGACAGCTATGTGCATTTAAACCGAGTTAACCACCGTGAGGAAGTATTCAACAAACAACAGTTACAGGGCATGGAAGGTAAGGAAGAAGCAGCAGTACAGAGTACCATCAGAACAAAGCGGCCAGTGCAGGGTATGGAAGCCATTAATGAAAGCTTCCTGGTAGATCGGGCAGATGGCCCATTTATGACTCAAAATTTTGAAAACCCCGAAAAGGGGGGGAAAGTTCGAATTTGAATCTTGTTAGGTAGGCATTAATTGCCTAGAGGATCGGGGCCTCGATAAAACCCAAAATTTTGTAATAGGGACGGATGGTGAAGTCGGGATTGGGGAAGAGAGACTGTGAGCCTGGAAAATTATTGTATGACTGTATTAAGAAAGTTTAATGAAAATTGTTGTGAATTCTACGATGAATTTGTGGTGTGAATCCCGGCTTGCCATCAAGTGGTATCAGAGCGGGAGCTCCTGAGAGTGTAACAGATCGCCGGAGAAGGAGGCAGTTACACCAGGATCTGTGGAAAGATTTTCAAAAAAAAAAAAAAAAGAGAGAGATAGAATGCCTCCACGAAGGAACCGAGGCGAAGGAGGAGATGTGGTGCCGGTCGAAGACTTTCGAGCCTTGCAAAGGCAGGTTCAAGCCCTGCAAGCAGAGTTACGCAGAAGGCGCGAACCCGGAGGGGATGAGGAAAGTGAAGACGAAGTTGAAGAGGAAGAACAGTCTGAGGAAGAAGAAGAAGTTGTGGATCCAGCTCAAGCCCGGTTGTATAAGGCCATCTCTCATATTGGAAAGCAGCCTAAAATGGAGGTTTCTACATACTCGGGAAACCTAAATCCAAAAGAAGTGATTGACTGGATAAATGATTTAGAGGAATATTTTGAGTACGAGGAAGTTGAAGACCCTAACCGGGTCATATTTGCTAAGACTAAGTTGAAGGGTCATGCCAGCATTTGGTGGAGAGGAATACAGTTGGAGAGGAACAGAAAAGGGAAGGAGAGAATAACGAGATGGGATAGAATGGTGGAGAAGCTGAAAAGATAGTTCATCCCGACAGATTACGAGTTAGATCTGCTAAGAAAAATGCAGAGCTTGAGACAGACAAACAAAATTGTCCAAGAGTACACTCGAAGAGTTTTACAAAATTTCTATTAGAACAGGGCATTTAGAGGCAAACAAAGAGAAGGTAGCCCGTTACATTAATGGGTTGAGGCTTGGTATCCAGGAAGAACCGAGCCTCGGTTCGAGTAAACACCATTGAGGATGCTTACCAATTTGCCTTGAAGGTAGAAGAAAAGCTGAACAAGCGGTTTGAAGGCAAGCAAAGAGGAAGAGGCCGAGGTGGAAGGACTGGTGGGAGGACCAGTGGAGAAAGGTACAAAGATCCGAAGAAGACTGGTGAAGCCAGTAGTAACCAGGAACAAAGAGAAGAAGATGTTTATCAGCCCCGAGATCAGAACAGCTACCCAAGAGGACGGGGTGGATCTGGACGAGGATTTGGAAGAGGAGTATTTCGTGGAACATGTTTCCACTGTGGTGAAGAAGGACACCGGGCATTTGAATGTCCACAACACCGAGAAAGAACAAACAAGAGGCCTGAGGGCCCAGCCAGAGCTGCTGTGGCAGAGGAGGATGCTGAATCTGAGCATTCCGAAGAAGCGGAGAGAGGAGAAACAATGATTGTAAGAAGAGTCCTGTTGAATGAGGAGAAGGACACCGACTAGAGGAAAAGTTTATTCCGCACTAGATGTAAATGTGCGGGCAAGGTTTGCAATATCATTATTGATAATGGTAGCACGGATAACCCGGTTTCGAGGAAATGGTTACAAAGTTACAGCTTAGAAAGGAAGAAGCACCCACACCCATACCGGGTCGCATGGTTACAAAAGGACCACTGAGCTTTGGTCAACGAGCAGTGTTCTATTAAATTTAACATTGGAAATTATTGTGATGAGGTCCTGTGTGACATCTTGCCCATGGATGCTTGCCACATGTTGCTGGGGAGACCCTGGCAGTTTGACCGGAGTGCGGTACATGATGGCCGTGCCAACACCTACTCATTGACAAAGAATGGTGTACGCCATAAACTAAAGCCCTTGAAGGATGCAGATGAAAAGGTATGTAATATTTCCAGAGTCTGTTTAGTTGAGGGAAGAGAGTTTCTGAACGGGTTAAAGCATAAACATTTATGTTATGCAATAATCCCTAGAGTTAGGGGGAAGGAATGCCAGGATACCCCAGCAGAAGTTCTAAATCTGCTGGAGGAATTTCCAGACATTGTGTCAGACAATGTACCTGAGGGCTTACCCCCTGTGAGAAAAATTAGCCATCATATAGATTTAATACCAGGATCAAGCCTGCCAAATAAAGCTGCACACAGGATGACACCTGTGGAGACTGAGGAATTAAATAGACAGGTCCAAGAATTATTAGAAAAGGGATTGATTCAGGAAAGTTTGAGTCCATGCGCAGTACCTGCAGTGCTGGCGCCAAAGAAGGATGGGGAATGGAGGATGTGTACAGATTCACGGGCCATCAACAAAATCACTATTAAGTACAGATTCCCGTTACCAAGAATGGATGATATCATGGACTGTTTAAGTGGAGCTGAGTACTTCACAAAGATTGACCCGAAAAGTGGCTATCATCAAATCCGTATCCGAGAGGGAGATGAATGGAAGACAGCCTTCAAGACAAGAGAAGGTCTGTTTGAGTGGTTGGTCATGCCCTTTGGACTGTCCAATGCACCAAGTACCTTCATGCGGCTGATGAATGAAGTACTGAAAGAATTTCTGGGAAAGTTTGTTATTGTTTATTTAGATGATATATTGATATTTAGCAGGACCCTGGAGGAACACCTGATGCATATCAGGAGGGTCTTTGAAAAGCTACGAGAAGAACGGTTATTAATAAATTTGAAAAAGTGTAATTTTGTCAAGAAGGAATTGGTATACTTGGGGTTTGTAATCTCAGCAGAAGGTCTGAAGATGGACCCCGAAAGGTGAGAGCCATCATTGAATGGCCTACTCCAAAGAGCACAACATAAGTGAGGTCATTCCATGGTCTGGCCAGTTTTTATAGGAAGTTCATAAAGAACTTCAGCAGTATTTGTGCACCTCTCACAGAGACAATGAGGGGAGATAAAAAGGAGTTCAAATGGACATCAAGGGCTGAAAGGAGCTTTGATACCTTGAAGAGAAAAGTTACAGAGCAGCCTGTTTTGGCACTTCCAGACTTCAACAAGGTATTTCAGGTGGACTGTGATGCCAGTGGCAGTGCAATAGGGGCTGTACTGAGTCAAGGAGGCAAGCCAATTGCTTATTTCAGTGAGAAGTTAAATGATGCCCGGAGAAAGTATTCAGTCTATGATTAAGAATTTTATGCTATGGTTCATGCCCTGAAGAAATGGAGACATTATTTATTACCAAAGGAGTTTGTACTGTTTACTGACCATCAGGCTTTGCAATACATTAACAGTAGACAAAACTGAACCAAAGGCACATGAAATGGGTGGAGTTCCTCCAAAGTTATACCTTTGTGCTGAAACATAGAAGTGGGAAGTCAAACAGAGTTGCAGATGCCTTAAGCAGAAGGCAAACTCTGCTGACTAGATTGACAGTAGAAGTAGTGGGATTTGAAGAACTGAAGGGTCTGTACCCTGCAGATCCGGATTTTGCAGAAGCCTGGAAGGCTTGCTTGGTACCTATTACTATGGACAGAACAAAATGGTTGGATTTCTTAATCCAAGACGGAATGTTGTTCAAGGGTAGTAAGTTGTGCATTCCCAGAAGTTCCATGCGGGAGAATTTAATCAAAGAAAAGCACAACGGAGGATTGGCTGGGCACTTTGGTCGGGATAAGACCATTGCCTTGGTTGAGGAAAATTACTATTGGCCACAACTTCAGCAAGATGTGCGGAAGTTTGTGCAAGGTTGCAGAATATGCCAGATGGCAAAGGGTGTAAAACAAAATACAGGGCTGTACCAGCCATTACCTGTGCCTGAGAGACCATGGGAGGACATAAGCATGGATTTTATCCTTGGATTGCCGAGAACACAGAGGGGAAATGACTCAAGATTTGTGGTGGTTGATCGGTTCTCCAAAATGGCACATTTCATTCCCTGCCAAAAGACAAGTGATGCAGTTCACATTGCTGGGTTGTTCTTCAAGGAAGTGGTACGACTTCACGGTCTACCAAGAAGTATAGTTTCAGATAGAGATACCAAGTTCGTTGGGTATTTCTGGAGAACCTTGTGGAAGAAATTGAAGACAGACCTGAAATTCAGTTCAGCATACCATCCACAAACAGATGGGCAAACGGAGGTGGTCAATAGGAGCCTGGGCAATTTACTGAGATGTTTGATAGTGGATCAACCCAAGGGATGGGATTTGGTCTTACCACAGGCAGAGTTTGCATATAACAGTTCAGTTAATAAAAGCACAAATAAATCTCCATTCCAGATAGTATATGGAAACAGCTCGAGGAATGTGTCTGAACTAAGAAAGTTGGACAGAAGAGAAAAATGTAGTGCCGAGGCAAAGGAATTTGCAGAGCATATGAAAAGTCTGCATGAGGAAGTAAGAAGACAAATTACAAAAATGAACAGTCAATATAAGACAAAGGCAGACCGAAAGCGACGGTACAAGGACTTCAAAGTTGGAGATGAGGTTATGGTGCATCTCAGGAAGGAGAGATTTCCTGCCAAGACTTATAACAAATTGAAGATGAAGAAGTTTGGGCCATGCAGAATACTGGGAAAACGGGAGTCAGGAAATGCATATGAAGTGGAATTACCAAGTTGGCTTGGTATTTCACCTATTTTTAATGTTTCAGATCTAGTGGAATATCATGAAGGGGAAAGTACAGAGGTACCAAGTGCAGAGTTGTGGCAATTTCCAGCCTCTACTCCAACCGCCAACGAGATTGAAGAGATATTAGATACTCGTGAGGGCAGAAGCACCAGAAATAGACAGTATTCTGAATACTTAGTAAAGTGGAAGGGCAGGCCTGTTGAAGATGCGACTTGGTTGTCGAAATTGGAGGTTGACCGCCTGGGTCTTTCCCCAACACAGCAAAAGTGAGGGTCACTTTCAATTTACCCCGGGTGTCTGATGCAGGAGCATCCGACAGCATTTGAGCAATCTTGCATCCTCCAAATCTCTCTAAATTTTTCTAAGTACTTTTTATTTATTTATTTTGTTTTATTCCAATTTTGTTCCAAGATCGAAGTTTTATGAGCAAAGGGAAGGCGTAAGTGTTTTAAGACAAAGTTGGGGAGGGGAGCCGCGATATCGTGACATGTCACGATTTCGCGACATGTCGCGAAATCGTGGCTCCGAAGGCGAGTAGTGGGCGAGGGCCAAAACCGTCGCGATATCGCGACAGTTTTGCGCAAAGCAAAGGCTGAGGCGCGGGGGGCCGCGATACCGCGACATGTCGCGATATCGCGACATGTCGCGATATCGCGGCCCGTTTTGATTGCTGATGTTCGAAGGCATGGGGGGGTCGCGATACCGCGACATGTCGCGATATCGCGACATGTCGCGGTATCGCGGCTCGCGAAGACTGCGGAGGTCCGAAGGCGTGGGGGGTCGCGATATCGCGACATGTCGGCGATGTCGTGGCGCCCAATTAGAAGCTGCCACGTGGAGTAAAGTCGCGCGACTTAAAATTGAAGACAGACCGTTAAGAAAAGTTAAAAGTTGCCGCGTGGTTTGAATTGCGGTTGCCGAGAAAAAAAAAAAAAAGACAGCTATGTGGAAGCAACACAGCCTATTGAAGACGGAGGTCGAAGATGGACACGCGGGCAACCACGTGTATTAAAACGAGGACGAAGGCCACGTATATTGATGTGTGAAGGACAACTGCATGCATTTAAACCGAGTTAACCACCGTGAGGAAGTATTCAACAAACAACAGTTATAGGGCATGGAAGGTAAGGAAGAAGCAGCAGTACAGAGTACCATCAGAACAAAGCGGCCAATGCAGGGTATGGAAGCCATTAATGAAAGCTTCATGGTAGATCGGGCAGATGGCCCATTTATGACTCAAAATTTTGAAAACCCCGAAAAGGGGGGAAAATTCGAATTTTGAAATCTTGTTAGGTAGGCATTAATTGCCTAGAGGATCGGGGCCTCGATAAAACCCAAAATTTTGTAATAGGGACGGATGGTGAAGTCGGGATTGGGGAAGAGAGACTGTGAGCCTGGAAAATTATTGTATGACTGTATTAAGAAAGTTTAATGAAAATTGTTGTGAATTCTACGATGAATTTGTGGTGTGAATCCCGGCTTGCCATCAAAAAGTCTCCATAAAAGGATGGAGGTCCTTCATCTTCTTCATCACCACAAAAGAAGAATCCAAAGTGGTGTACAAATACAATCAGAGACTCTAAGCTATCCACTCCACCAAATTTAACATTGGATAGGCCTCGTACTCACATCATGGCTTGACAGGAGAAAGTTGCAGCAGATATTACTAGGGTTGATGATCTTTATCAATATTTTGAGGAACTTTCTGTAGATCTAGAGAGAGATACAGAAGATATTGATATTGATGATGACAGAGTGTTTATGTCTTCAATAGATGAACTTGAACCTGCTTCATTGCAAGATGCTCTTAGTGAGCCTCAATGGAAGGCCGCTATGGATGCAGAGTATAAGTCTTTGATGAAAAACAAAACTTGGAAGCTTGTCGATCTGTCATACAAAAAGAAACCCATAGGCTGCAAATGGGACAATAGATAAGCATAAGGCCCGACTTGTTGTAAAGGGCTATGCTCAAAGAGAAGGCATTGACTACGAGGAAAATTTTGCACCTACTGCTCGGATGACAACCATTTGAGTTCTTTATGCTATGGTAGCACAGTATGGGTGGAAAGTGCACCAAATGGATGTCAAGAGTGCCTTTCTAAATGGTGATCTCCAAGAGGAAGTCTACATGACTCAACCGAAAGGATTTGAAGTGGATGGCCAACAATAGAAAGTTTGCAAATTGGTCAAATCCTTATATTGTTTGAAATAGGCCCCTCAGGCTTGGTATATAAAAATGGATAATCACCTACTGTAGCATGGATTTAAGAGATATTCATCAGATGCAAACCTCTATTTTAAGAAGCAAGGCTCTAAAATAGTGTTACTTGTACTCTATGTTGATGATATGCTCATAACAGGAATTTCAAAAATAATGATCTCTACTGTCAAATAGGATTTGAGAAATTTTTTTGAAATGATAGATCTCGGACTTCTCCATTACTGTCTTGGTCTGGAAGTGAACCAGAAGGAGCACTACATCAAAGTGTCCCAAAAAAAATATGCCAAGACACTACTAGATAAATATCACATGACTGATTGCAAGCCGATGGCAACACCAATGGAATCAAGAATTCATTTATCGCGATATGACAAATCACCTTATGTAGATGCTACCCTCTATCGTCATCTGATTGGGAGTCTCATATATCTGACCAACACTAGGCCAGATATTGTATTTATTATCAACTATCTTTCGAGGTTCATGCAGGAACCAAAGACTACACACTGAAAAACAACAAAGCGAGTTCTTCACTATGTTCATGGCACAATGGAATATGGCCTAGAATACAAGAGGAACAACAAATTCTTCTTACAGGGATACACGGACTCCGACTATGCCGAATCATATGATGATCGTAAATCAAATTTAGGATATTTGTTTTATCTTGGATCTGGTCCTGTCTCTTGGCACAACAAGAAGAAATAGGTGGTTGCTATCTCATCAATAGAGGTAAAATATCACACCGCACATGAAGCTGTGTGCAAAGTGATATGGTTGCATCGCATCTTGACAAGTATGGGTCTTCCATAAAAAGCTCCAATACACTTGTTCTACGACAACATGGGTGTTTTAAACCTTGTTAAGAATCCAGTGCATCATGAAAAAACCAAGCACATTGATACACAATGCCACTTTATTCGAGACGAAGTACCAATGCAGCGAATTCAGCTTCAGTACATCTCCACCAATGCTCAAGTTGCGGACATATTCACTAAGGCACTTGCACATGTCAAATTTGAATTGTTTCGCAATTCTCTATGTATTTCAAAATAATGGGGGGATGCTAATATAGCTAGTAGTTATATGTTTCCTCAAATATTGTAATAAGGTGGGATGTTAATATATTTCAATATTTACTCTCTCTAATTAATTCGATCCTAAACAATATTATATTGTTAGATTTGATTAATTTAGGCTAGTTGTTATTTGTTGCAACTGTGCCTATTTTGGCCTCGGGTGGTTCCAAAACCTCTGAAATAATCTTGGCTCGAATGTATTATTTATATTTCATCACATTAATGAAATATTGTTTCGCTTCTCACAAGGAGATGCCAAATAAAAACTTTTCATCAAGATAGGTTCTCATCATAGGAAGATCTTGTCATCTAGAAGTTGATTAAGGAACTATCATCACAACACCTATAGTCTAGGTAAGTCGTCATAGTGAGTGTCATATAACCTGGTGAAATTTTGTCGTCTGAGTAATATTGATCAACTAAAGCATTTACTATTCATCCTTGATTGTTTAAACGAATTCATCCCTCCTTTTGCTACATTATTTTGGTATTAAAGTGGGATTTTGCACTTGGGAGTTGTGAAGTGTGTTGAAGAAAAAATGGCACAACGTGGGTGAGGAAGACCATGGGGACCCTAACCTACAAATATAGTGGAAATGCTAAGGGAAATTACCACTCAACTTGATATAATTGAAACTATCCAAAGCAAAGGCATTCAAGTAGAAGACATGAGTGATGGTGAAAAAGTTGATCAAAAAGAAGATCAAGATAAAGAGTGAGAGGAAGAACTGAAGAAATGATTAATCCAAATAATTTCTAATATGGGTTGAAAGCGAAATATAGAAACCCCATCATATAATAGAAGCTTGAATCTAGAGGATATCATAGAATGAATTATAGAGATGGAGAAATATTTTGATTTTGAATTAATAGAAGACCCCAAAAGGGTGAAATTCACCTATCTAAAACTAAAAAGACATCCATCCTTGTGGTGGGACAATGTTGAAAGACAAATAAAATGATTAAGACATGGGATAAAATGGGATATAGATCATTGCAATCGTCTTGTTGAGTTGATCATTTTAGTATATAGCCCCCATGCACTTTTTTTGGGTATCAAAAACATCATTTTGAGACCTAGTCCATTGTGATCATTTTTTCAAATTAATCGTTTTTATATATAACACCAAAACACTTATTTTTAACCATTACTAAAAACAGTAACTATTGGAATGACACTTCTATTTTAGTAAATCGATTCGGGTGGTCCAAATCACACATATATTATTGGAGGGATTAGAGGAGTAATGAGGGAGTTGGAACAAAGCCAATATTGGTGGGATCGGGTATTTTGGGTATTTCTTGCTCATTGTCCTTGTTTTATACATCTTCCTCATATTTCTCATATTCCTTAGCTTCCACTTTGGTATTTATTAGATACTCAATATTGCTCAAACTATCGTCAAGAAGTTACATGCTTTTTTTATTATGATATTTTTCATTCCATTTTCTAAAGTCTACGATGTCGCTTTTAATTTCCTTGATTTTGATCAGTGCACCCAACCTAAGTAGGTCAAACATGGTTGGGTCCAACGTGGCTCTGGTACCATATGGAAGGTATCCCTACTCTTGTTAGTGATTTTATCAATAATTATACAGTAAACAAGTAAACAACGATAATAGGAAATCGAATCACAATTAAAAATGAATCACTTTGGTATTGATGGAGGATCAATCAATCAAAATATATAAGTAGTTTGAATTTGATCTGGTTGACTATAAAATCAAACTTTCTTTGATTATGTTTGAGATTTCTCACGATATTTGTTGCATGTTGTTGTTCTTTTTCACTCGTTGAATTTATCATCGTGCACCTGTAAAATGGGTGGCTCTGAGGCTAGAGCATGACTACTAAGACTATGCCTGCCCAGTTTTTCTTGATGCCTCCTCTATTTAAAACAAAACAAGAATTTCTACCTGCACTATTTGAAAAAAAATTTCAAGCTTTAAACATTGTTTCCAGTGAGTGTGAGTTTATCAGATCCTTCGCTTGGTTTGCGGATGGCTCAAGATCGAATACCCTGATACCATATGGATATCCTAACATTACTTATTAATTATAATTTATTACTTTAGTTATATATTTCATTATTATTGAAAATTCATGATTCAAGAGTCATGATTGAAAGGTCATGATTCAAGAGTCATGATTGAAAAGTCATGATTGAAAAAGTATATATATATATGATATGATAGGAATCCATATCAAATCATCCATGAAGAAGAATATATAATTATTTATTGAATGCATTGGAGGGACCTTCCTACGAGTGAAACAATGATTATTTTAATTTAGATGCTATTTTAATTATTTCTTTATTAAAATTGTGCTAGAACCTTCAGGGTTCTACCAAATATATGGAACAATTAAATCACACACTTAGTAAGCTATAGAGCCAATTGTTCCACATTGGACAAGAAGTTAAACAGATGAAAAATCACATACAAATTAGAAAAATTGATCAGATTAAAGTCAAAACAATGATTGAAGAAATATTTCTAGAGGTAGAAGAGTGTTTAAAGGAAGACCCGAAAGCATTCCAATATATTAACACCGTAGGATCGAGGGGTATTTTAGGAAATAAAGAGAAAGAAACCCATAATGATATTTTTGACACAAATACCTTGTTTAAGATGCTGAAATTAGACTTTCCCAAGTTTAATGGAAAGGGCATTGATGGTTAGTTGTGTCGAGCAGATCAATTCTTCAAAATCCATAATATTTCTTGATATTTGTGTGTCACCATGGTATATTTTAACTTTGAATTTGAGACCCTTTAATGGTATTAGTAGTTACAAAATATGACTCCTAACCCTTTTAGGGAAGACTTTGAGTCCCAATTACTCACTCGTTTTGCCCCTAGTGAGTATAAGGACTTTATAGGAGCCCTAACACAATTGAAACTAACTTCTAATATATGAAAATATCATCCTCAGTTTGATAAATTGGATAATATGACAAAGAGTTTTATTGAAGGATTTTTTTAAGTTGTTTTATCAATGGGTTGAAAGATGATATTAAGCAAAAGTAAAAATTTTCAAACAATAGTTCATGATGCAAGCCATAGGATTTGCTAGACTAGTGGAGGAAAAAATTTCTACTCAAAGGTAGTCATCTAAATTCTCATAGGCTAAACCTACATTTCCATCCAAGTTCACATTGAATACTAGCAACAAATCTCCCCTAATCAAGTGAATGACTAGGAAAAAATGGATGCTTGTAAAGCACAAGGCCTATGTTATAATTGTGATGACAAATATTTGTCAAGGCATAAATGCATACATCAAACGTTATTTTTGTTGGATGTGGATGAATTAATAATGAATAAAATATTTGATGAAGAAGTAGAACCATAGGGGGAAAAGCCTCAGGATGAGGGTGAAGCATAGGAAGAACCACAACCAAAGATCATTGTCCATGCACTTGTAATTATATTGATCCCTCAGACTATGAAGATGGTAGGCTTCTTCAAAGGACAATGTATTACAATTCTAATTGATTCAAGTAGTACATATAATTTTATTAATCCTCGAGTAGCTAAGTAACTGAATTGTTACATACATACTTGCAACTATTTTGAAGTCATGGTGGCAAATAGAGGAACATTACCTTGTAAGGCTAAATGTTACAATGTTAAGCTAAAGATAAAGGACTATGAACTCAAAATTTATATGTTTACTCTTCCACTTGGAGGATGTGATGTTGTATTGTGAGCATAATGACTACGTACCTTGGGAACAATAGCCTGAAACTTTATGAAATTATGGATGAAATTATAGAATGAAAAGTCCTACACTCTCCATGGTTCATTGAAAATATATCTAAAAGTTATTACTTTGAGTCATATGAAGAAGTTATTAAAAAATTCCTCTTGTGGAGTAGTAGCCCAATTATTTTTAATTCAATCGTAGACTTCATAAGCAAACAAAAACCAAGGGGATTTGCAACTCATTTTGACTAAACATAATGCATTTTTTGTAAAACTGATGATATTACCTCCATATCATTCCCATGATAATGCAATACCATTGGTATTAGGTTTTTTTTCATCTAACATCGGATCCTATAGATACACCTATGTGCTTAAGTAAAACATTGAGAAGTTGATTCAAGAGTTGCTAAAAATAGGGATAATTTGGCCTAGTAATAGTTCTTATTATTCTTCGGTACTATTGGTTAGAAATAAATATGGGTCATGGAGCCTATGTATAGACTTTCATTATCTCAATAAGCTCACCATTAAGGATAAATTTTCTATCCCTGTAATCAATGTATTATTGGATGAGTTATATGGCACAAAGTTTTTCTTCGAGTTGGATCTTCGTTATGGCTATCATCATATAAGGCTCAAGGAGGAAGATATTTTCAAAAAAATGTTTTAAACTCATCAGTACCATTACAAATTTTTGGTCATGCCATTGTTAGTCTTACAATGGCATTTGAGATGGGGGGTGAATCAGTGCAGCTAATTAAAAACTTAAATCTTCATCTTTTAATTCAGAACTAATGAATTCTTAAAAGATGCAGCAAGTGTAACAAGATAGCAACACATAACACAAGATTTAACGAGGTTCACCAGTTTTGGCTACTCCTCAAAAATAGACTACTTGGACACCCATCCAAATCTAGCCTTTGCAAAGCACCAAATTTACAATCACTTTACCAGCACCCACTAGAAGGAGCACCAACCCCTAATTCCAAGCACTAACTTGGATTTCTATTTTGAATTTGTTTTGACATAAAAATGCCTTCACTTTTACAAGACCCTCACTGGTCTATTGCTCATCTAATCTATGTTTCAATTCATGAAACACATATTCCTTCTACTTACTAACAACCTCTCTCTCTGCTACACTCTCTTTGCTGCACTCTATCTGCTCCACTTTCTCTGCTGCACTCTATCTGCTGCACTCTCTCTGTTGCATTTTATCTGTTGCACACTCTCTATTGCATCTTATCTACTGTAGGCTCTTTGCTGCATTTCAACCATGCTTTGTATTTACTTCTTCATAGCTCTTTTTATCTATTCTGCAACATGCTACTTTTTGTACCTGCACAGAGCTCAATGCTCTCTTACAACACACTTTTACAACCTACTTTTCTCAGCACATTTTCTCTCTATTTTTGTGGCACTTTTCACTATCAGTAGCACACTGCTCTTTCTCCTCACGCACGGAGCTCAACACTCTCTTACCGCCTACAGCACTATCTCACTATCCTGCGGCTCTTTTCCCTTCACAGCTATGCTCTCTCTACCCGTATAGAGCTTAACATTAATTCTTCATACAAACCCTGCTTTTATAACAATGTTCTCTCTCTATTTTTTTTAACTTCTATATTTTTGCATGCAGCTTATTAATAGAAACGACTTCTTTATTTCTCATGCGCCACTTGTCAGTTGTAACGCTTTTTAACTGTAACTACTTTTGTCTATACATAGGGTAGGCTTTTTGTCAAACACGATGCATGTTACGAATTTACACATAAAACCCTACCATGACTGTTCGTCGTCTCGATCATGACTGTTCGTCGTCTCGATCATGACTGTTCGTATCCTTTTCTATGCATGCATGCTTTTATTCTTCTATTTTGATGACTGTTCATTTTCTCCTTCTTTGACTGTTTGTTTTCTCCACTTGGGCATGCATTTTTTTTCTTTACAGCTGTCCCTTTAACTGTTGTTCTACTCCAGTTAACTATCAGTTAGCGTGTTGTTGCCACCTGTCACAAAATCGTGAGACTTCTGTCTCTTTGCACTCTTCTCGCCTTCTACCTGCAAAAACATGACCTGTCATGATATTGCGACAGTTTTCGCCTCCTTGTCCACTTCTTCGCTTGCACCCGTGAAAACCAGACATGTTATGAAATCATGACACTTTTCACTTCCGTACACTCCTCTCTGCTTGCACTAGCGAAAACCTGACATGTCGCAAAATCGCAACATCTTTCGCTTCCTTGCACTCTGTTCTGCCTGCACTAGCGAAAACTTGACATGTCACGAAATCGTGACATCTTTCGCTTTCATACACTCCTCTCTGCTTGCACTAGCGAAAACCAGACATGTCATGAAATCGTGACACTTTTGCCTTCTCGTTACTCTTCTTGGCTTCAACCAGCGAAAACGAAACATGTCGCGAAATCGCGACATCTTTCTCTGCCTTGTGCCTTTTCTGCCTTTCGCCCGCGAAAATGGAACATGTCGCAAAATCATGACATCTTTTTCTGCCTTGTGCCTTCTCTTCGACCCTATCACGAAATCGTGACACTTTCTCTCCTTGGCACTTTCTCTTCGATCCTGTCACGAAATCGCAACACTTTCTCTCCTTGGCACTTTCTCTTCGATCCTGTCGTGAAATCGTGACACTTTCTCTCCTTGGCGCTTTCTCTTTGAACCTGTCATGAAATCGTGACACTTTCTCATCCGTACAGTCCTTCTTGCTAATTGTCACGAAATCGTGACACTTTCCTTTGCAAGCTCCTTCTCTCCGAACATGTCATGAAATCGCGACAGTTTTCTTTGCCTGTGCCTATTCTCAAAACATGTCGCAAAATCGCGACAGTTTTCTTTGCTTGCGCCTTCTTTCCAATCATGTCACGAAATCGTGACAGTTTTCTTTGCCTGTGCCTATTCTCCAAACATGTCATGAAATCGTGACAGTTTTCTTTGCTTGCGCCTTCTTTCCAAACATGTCATGAAATCGCGACAGTTTTCTTACTTGCCTTATTTTCTGACAACATGTCGCGAAATCGCGACAGTTTTCCTTGCGCCTTCTCTCTCCTCGTCCATATCATGAAATCGTGACAATTTTGCTTGCGCCTTCTCTCTCCTCGTCCATGTCACGAAATCGTGACAATTTTGCTTGTGCCTTCTCTCTCCTCGGCCATGTCGTGAAATCGTGACAATTTTGCTTATGTCTTCTCTCTCCTCGGCCATGTCACGAAATCACGACAGAAAACATGTCGTGATATCGTGACATTTTTCTTGTCTTTTTCTTTGATTTTTTGAATCTGGGCCACTTCTGTCTTCTTGGAGAATCATTGTACATGCTTTGTATGATCTTTGTACTCTTGTTCACTTCATCAACCGATCTATCTACTACTCTTACTGCTCTGCACTCCTGTCCATTGCATCAACCGATCCTCTGTCTGTGTTGACAATAATGACAATACTTTGGCTGCACCTTGCTCATCAATCAACTCCTGTCCATTACACTTTGGCTACACCTTGCTCATTAATGAACTCTTGTCCATTGCATCAACTGATCAACCTGACTGTGTTGACAACAATGACAATACTTTGGTTGCACCTTACACAATAGCCATTTGGCCTAACTAATGCACCATCAACATTTTAGAGGCTCATGAATAATGTATTTTACCCATTTCTTCACAAGTTTATCTTAGTTCTCTTTAATGACATCCTCATCTATAGTTGCACTTGGACGAAGAACTTACAACATCTAGATCAAAATTTGAAATTATTGTGGGACCATCACTTATTTGTCAAATGATCCAAATGTTCCTTTGGCATGTAGGAGGTTGAATACTAGGGCATATTGTTTCACAAGAGGAAATCAGAAAATTGAAGTTGTCTAGAATTGGTCCGCAAACTCTCAAGATGATTCATGGGTTTTTGGGGCTCACAGGCTATTACCATCAATTTGTACAAAATTATAGAATCTACCCCCTTAATGACTATGTTTAAAAAGAATTCATTTATGTGGCCAACACCAAAAAATAGAATTTTGCATATCTTAAGAGGGCTATGATTTTGACCCCGATGTTGGCTACACCTAATTGTTTTAAACCATTTATAATTGAAAGTGATTCTTAAGGTCATGACATTGGCATTGTATTAATGCAAGAAGTTCAACCCTTAGCTTTCACTTGTAAGACACTTTGAGACAAATATTTGGAAAAATATACTTATGAAAAAGAAATGATGGGCATGCTTTATGTTGGTAATAATTAGTGTCCATATCTCATTAGGAGAAAATTCTCTATTATAACAAATCACTATATTTTGAAATATTTCTTGGAACAAAGGGTATTTACTCCAACACAAAATTTAATGGTTTTTCAAATTTTGGAGGTATAACTATGACATCATGTATAAGAAAGAAAAGGAGAATATTGTGGTAGATGCTCTCTCTTGTCAGTTTGAGGATAAAATCATAGTGTGTGACCTTTCATCCTCACTTCCCTAATGGATATCCCAACTTCAAGAAGAAGTGGCTAAGGATCAATCTTTATAAACCTTGCAAGAACAACTATAAAAGGATCCCAATTCACATGTTATATATTCAAGGGATGGATACTTGTTATGATAACATGGTTGCATTATGATCTCCAAAACTTTATCACTCTATGAGGATACTATGAGAGAGATACACACTTTACCTACTATAGGTCATTCAAGATTCTTGAAGACATAAAAGAGCTAAAAGGTCATTTTATTAGGAGGGAATGAAAAAATATATTCAAACTTTTATGGCCAAATGTGAAATTTTCCAATGGATGAAAGGTGAAATGATTCATACTCTAGGAACTCTACAACCATTATCAATCCTAAATAATGTATGGACTGATATCTCCATGTATTTTATTGAAGGAATTCCTAAATCCGAAGAAAAAATGATTATTTTTATGGTGGTGGACCATCTCTTGAAGCTTACTCATTTTTGTTCCCTCGCCCATCCTTGAAATGCCTACACCATTGCTTAAATATTCATGGAATCTATTTTCAAACTCCATGCTATATCCAAATCCATTGTGTTTGACCATGACCCCACTTATACCAATCAATTTTGGTAAGAACTATTTAAATTATAGGGAATACAACTACAAATGATCTTAGCCTACCATTTGCAGATAGATGGGTAAACTATTATTGTTAACAATTACTTGGAAACCTACCTTTTTTGTTTTACCTCTAAGCACCCAACATAGTGGGCTAAGTGGTTGCCTTTGGCTGAGTAGTGATACAACACTTTATTCCACATTGCCTTTAAAATGAATCCTTTTGAGGTAGTGTATGGGTACCAACTTCCATCGACCTATTCATATGTTCCTAGACACTCCAAAGTTCAAGCGATGAATAACTCTTTAGGAGCATGCCCAAATTTTTAAGTAGTTAAAGGAGAACTTAGTGTTGGCTCAAAATTAGATGTGACAACAGACTGACCAACATAGTTCAAAGCAAAACTGTAGTGTAGGTGATATGGTCTTGCTTAGGTTTCAACCCTACAAAAAATATTTCATGCAACTTCAAACTCATCAATAATTGATAGCACTATTTTATGAAACCTACTAGATATTGCAATGGATTGAACAAGTGACCTATATGCTTGCATTAACATCTTCTTCCAAGATCCATCTAGTCTTCCATGTCTTTTGTCTCTAGAATGTACTTGGCAATTACATTCAAGTTCAGTCAACACCTCCTAAGTTAGATGATGAAGGCTTAATCATTTGGATCCTAATAATATTTTGGACAAACTGTTGGGAAAAAACATTGGTTATTTTTCTATGTTAGAGTTCACTGCCTCATTTAATTTGTCAACCCGGGTAGCTCATATACTTGTGAGCAGCCTTGCACAATATATGCTTATAATTTCCTCCATAGAGATGCGTCCCTAATATTTATAATTTGGAGGGGTGTTGGTGTTCGTTAAAGTTCTAATTTTTATTTCCAAACCACTAATATTTCCTATGTTTATGAAAGCATGCCTAAATTACACTCAGAAACTAAAACTGCATATTATTGGAAATTACAAAAAAATAGAAAAATTTATAGGAACTAAAATTAATTTACAGAAATAAAATAAAACATAAAACAAGGGAAAGGAAAGGGAAGAACACTATTGAGAGTGGGCCCACACTTCCAACAGGTTCTACCCGCGTTAAATCATTCATCGGACGCTTAGTCGATTTAACAAAAAAATACTCAGAAAAATATTTATTAGAACTTGCAGAAGAAAATATACAGGGGAAATTTGGGATCACGTTTTTAGGGGTGGCCTGCATATTTATAAGATATGCAACCACACCCTATTATATAATAGAAACAAATCAAAGTCTTGATTTTATTTTACAACTGCATGCATGAATACAGGGAATCGAGAAAAATTTCAAACTGTTGACTAATTCAGTGTATTCTATTTTATCATAATACGTCTAATATTGGTGTTGCTCGATTTACATAGATATTTATGTAGCAGCTAAAAAATAGATGGTTAGTCATATTTGACATTTTCCATGGTCCAGTTTCAACGTTGAAATTCCATTTGCGCTCCTTGTTGAAATTGCATTCTATTTTGTCGATCACAAAGACATGCTGGAATTCGGCTTCAATGGGAATCAGGTGCCTTATATATAAAATTTGAGAAACAAGCACCTTATTTATAGAAGTCGATATACATGCGCCAACATGGAAGTTAGGTTCCTAATGGGAAGTAGGCACCCATCATTCAAGTATCGAACGAAAGTCAGACGCTTCAAATGGAATCAGACGCTTGACTAGCTTTTCACACTGGTGTACTGTGAATGTTTTACCTTCATAAATCAAAGGTGCCAGGTTCGAGTGGGACCTTGATGAAAACATGCTAAAACACAACAATTTTTATGAAATCTACATAAAACACACTTAGAAATAAATATTAAATAACATGTAAAATAAACTATTAAATATGTATAAAATTCTCAGTAAACATAAACATCTTTAGAAATAAGTGCCACTGTTTTATAAGGAAAGTGGTACAAAAAGTGAGCATTTTCATGGTTGATCATCCCCCCATGCTTAAGGGGTGGCACATCCATATGCCACTTTATACTAGTAATTACCAATTTTGTTTACAATTTTCCAATAGGCCCTGACTATTTTTTTTCTTTTTTTTGTAGCGACATTTACTTTTTTCTTGTCTCTGGGCTTTCATCACTTTGGTGCTTTGGGAGCACCTACCTCCTATCCCTGTTATTTTTGGTGCTTGTTGTTCCTAACTACATTACTCATACCTGCTCTTTTTTTTGTTTTTCCTTGATCCAGACCACCTTGCCTTTCTCAATTTTTAAATAATAGCTAGTGAAATTGGTGGTATCCTTATGGAATGCGGGCTCAGCCATTTTCCAGTATTCATGGTGAAGGGGTAATTCTTTGCCCACAAGTACTACAAATTCATATTTGAATGGGATGCTAGTCTTTTTAGCAACCTTGAATGTGGGAAAAATGACCCATGTTGGGTTAAGTTTAGCTTAGAGTACCTACCAAAGCAGGTGACAAATCATGTGATCTATTCGAGTACCACCCTCCAGAGATTGAGGATATGATGCTTAGGAAAACTAGCACACATTAGATTATTTTTTGGCTTGCCAAAGAATATTTTTGCATGGATATTTGGGTTTTCCTCCTTGTATGTGCGCTTCCATGTTAGAGGAAAGCCCATCACCATGGCGATATACTCTTCGGTGACTAGAATCTCCAGTCCCCACATATGCATGACCCCATACCTCATGGATGCTACAAACTCCTTGGATGATTAGTTGACAGTAATCCATCCATAATACAACATCAAATTAGGTTTGGACATCGCAAAAATCCCTAACCAGTCAATAACTTCACTCTTCTTCAATTCATGGTTCTTATATTCCCCCCATGCTTAGAGTGCAAATTCCCTTCGGTTTACAATTCACTCAGCAACTGCTTCACACTATTTTTTCTGAATTGTCACACTTTGTAGTTTCCCTCCTTACACAGTAGTTATTTTAGTAAGATATTTTTTTAAACCAGCTGCTTCCTTGGATACAGGCGATTAACTATCGTAATCAAAAGCGATTATGGTTTTTCGTATAAAATTTCCTTAGAGCATGTGCCAGATTGTGTAAAATATATAACCATAAGCATTTTACCAATCAGAGCAATGACACATAGCAAAGTGGCAAGTGGAATTATTTGGGTGGCTAGGACTATGATGGGGGTTGTGCCGACACTTTTCCATAGACATACACATGAAAATAATATAGACATAAAACAAAAAATTTAATTATGTACCTAAATTCATTCTATGTGTGCATCATGCACAGATATCTATGGTGTATTGTTATTGGTTGGTGTTTTATGACTAGGCAAACTGCAATGGGCAATGATGGTCATATTTCCCATACGACAAATTTCTTCATATTTTATTGATTCTTGATAGCTGCAACATGATTCGTTCGAGACATCCTACAATATTTCAAAGAAAAGGTTAGAAAAAACATATTTGCATGGGATGACAAACATCCCCTCCTCAAACATTGGTTAATGTCAACTTTTAATTTCACCCATGATAGATTTAACTTTTCACATGTGTGGGGTATTTACGTGGCTCGGGCCACTTTCCCAATGCTAAAATTTTATTCTTACAATGCAGAAACAACCATGACAATGGAAAGCAAGCGCCTTAGCAATCGAGCACTATGCTTAACATGGGAAGCAGACACCTTAGAAATTGGGTGCTATGCTTAGCATGGGAAGCAAGTGCCTTTTTTCTAACTATCGGGTGTCATAATTTTAAAGAAAATTTTATACAAACTTAATATTTTATGTTCAAAATATTTGGTCTTGCATTCCCAACAAATGGAATTCGGATACCCTTTTTTTGGAAAACCTGGGAATAAGGTGTCGGTCTGCTAGAAGACAAGATGCAGGCACCTTCTTTCTTAAAATGGAAATCAAGCACCTTCTACCATGTCAACAAGAATCAGGTGTCATATTTTTGAAATATGGGAATCAGGCACCTTCTACCATAAAACAAGAATCAAGCACCTTTCTCATAAATTAACAAAAAACAAGCGCTCCTCCTTTATTGCAATGTCCACTTGACATGCCCACTTATATACGCACATGGTTGATCAGACCTTTCAGTGCTCTAGTTGAAGAACATGGAAAAAATGAGCATCCACCCCTAAACCAGCAGTTGAGTGTTTCATTGTCCATAAATACCAATCTAAACACTCTTGTGTAGATTCAGGTATATTATTCCCCTTTCTAAATGGGGATAAGCTACTCCTAGTGCAAAAAAATATTCTATAAAGGTAGGAAGGCACTGGTTCATGGATCCTATGCTTATGAGGCCTAGGTTTCTTAGGGTGCCTAATAGCTACACTCAGGGCATCGTTCCTTCAAAATAAAAATACGACTAAAAAAGAAATTTTTTGAAAGAATAATTGTTTTTGGGATTATGTGGACTGGGTCCACATATTACTGACTCAATTTAAAATCAGAATCAACTGGGTCTCCTCCATGCCTAATCTGGACTCAATCATGTATGCTTCAAAAACATGGTATGTATGCATATGGTGACCATTGATTGTTAATATAATGTTGTTATCATCAATTATTTTTATCCTCACAGATCCATTGTTGATGACTTCAGTCACTTCATATGGCCCCATCCAATTTTGCATGAGCTTACTTTTCTTTTCCTAAAACTGAGAGTCATATAGTAATGCATATTCTCTCTCTTTTAGATGCTTTGGCCCGGTGTGGCGATCATGCCACTTGGCCCTTTTTTTTTAATGATCTATGTTTTTCTACAAAGCATCAAGGTGGGTTTCATCCAACTAATTAAGTTATTGAATTTATTCTTTTTATGCCTCATCTAGATTAATATTCAACTCTACTATAGTCCTAAATGTTTTTACTTCAAACTCTATAGGCATCATAGCATTCTTACCATAGACTAGATGGAATGGTGTAAATCTAGTAGTAGTCTTCCAGGTGGTCTTGTAAGCCCACACTGCTTATGGTAATCTAGTGGCTCAGTCCTTCATATGTTGTTGCACTATCTTTGTTAGGATATTTTCCAACTCTCAGTTGGTTACTTCAACTTCTCCATTTGCTTTTGGATGGTAATAAGTGGTTTTGTTATGCTCGACTTTATATTGTTGCATGAGTTCCTGAATCATATTTGAAGTAAATAAGGGTCCTTTATCAGTTGTGATCTCTCTTGGAACCCCAAACCCTATAAAGATAGATGAATACAAGAAGTCTACTATAATCTTCTCTTTTGAATCATGTAAAGCCTGTACTTCAACCCACTTGGTCACATAGTCAGTACAAGCTACGATAAACCTCTTACCTGCTAACTATGGATTAATGGATCCTACGAAGTCCATCCCCCATTTATCAAATGGCTCTATGTGAATATGTGGTTGGAGTGGCATCTCATCTCTAAGAGTATGTCTACCAATCCTCTGATATTTATCACACTGGCTCACATGCTTGGCTGCATCTTTGAATAGTGTAGGCTAGTAAGAACCAGCCTACAACACTTTGTATGTAGTCCTTTTTCCTATAAAATGGCCACCACAAGGTTCATCATGGCAAGCCTTCAATATTTCTATTATCTCACTCTCAGCAACACACCTTCTCATGATCTGATCAAGCCCTATTTTAAACAAGCACCCCTCAATCAATGAGAAGTCTGCACTTTTATCAATTAAAGTTTGTTTTTCATGAGGTAAAAGTGTAGGGTATACTTTACCAGTGGCTAAATAATTAGCCATATCTACATACCATGGTATCTGTTCATTTAGAACAAACAAATGCTCATCTAGAAATTTGTCATATGTAGTTGCATCATCTAGAGGTGTCAATCTTGACAAGAAATCAACTACCACATTGTCTTTACTTGGCTTATCTACTATTATCACATAAAAATCCTTTAGAAGAAACCACCATATAATAATTTTACCACTAATCCCAAGTTTATTTGTCAAGTATCTAATAGCTGAGTGATCAGTATGTACAAAAACCTGATATCATGTAATATAATAACGAATTTTTTTAATCGCATGTATAACTGCAAGAAACTCTTTTTCTGTGATAGTATAATTGAATTCAGCACCTGTGAGGTGTTTAATGACATAATAGATGACATAAAAATCATCACCATCCTTCTATCTCAGCACTGATCCTATTGCATTATTAGATGCATTAGCATATATGTGAAAAGGTATGGTCCAATTTGGACCTCTCAGTACTGGTGTAGTAACCAGTTTTTCCTTTAAGGTGTTAAATGTTTGCTCACGTTCCTCTATCCAGACAAACTCTATGTCCTTTGATAACAATGTGGTTAGGGGTTTAGCAGTTTTGCTAAATTCTGCTATAAACCTCCTATAGTAACCAATTGATCCTAGTAAACTATGTATATCCTTTTGTGTTTTGGGAGTAGGTAGGTTTTTAATAACTTCTATATTTTTCCTATCCAATTTGATCCCATCTGTAGAAATGTGATTTCCTAAAACTATTGTGTAGATTTCTCGCTTACCCCTTTGAGATTTGTCACATCATAGAAAACTCAAAAATCACAATGAGTATTGTGGACTCTGGTGGATCCACCTCTTTGACCCAAGAATAGATTACTTTGGGGCTCTATATATTTTTTTAAGTTGCAATCACACATTCACTACCAGATAGAATAATATTCTTTTGTTTTAATTATTTGTGACCAAACCTATCATTAACAAAATGTATTAAGACCAGACAAGTGTCGTTTCCATTGGGTAGTCATAGCAGATTTATTTTAAATGATACAGAAAAGGAAAAGAACGAAGAACTAGTTTTTTTTTTTACTCATTCAAATAATGTAATGTGTAAGAAACAATTGAACTAGCGAAAGAAAGCGTTATCCACATATTCTGATTGCAGTAATACATAAATAAGCAGACACAAATCATCAACACAAGAGATGCCAAGGATAGAGTTGGAATTTTCATTAATATAAAATATTTTTACATATGGAGAGACTAGCAAAGTGCTTGGCTCTTATATGATATTTCATTACAGTAACCCTGGTTCGAATAATCATAACAAGGGGTTGTTTCTGTTTGTCCTGATTGCAGTGATGTAAGATTCTCCAACTCTGGTGCATTCCACATGAAATAATCTCAGCAAAAAATTCTCCTTAGGCAATCCCTATTAAATGGCCAAAGAAAGAGCAATAAGAAAAATAGGAAGATAGACACAAGGAGAATATGACTAACACCTAGACAAAGCTTATACCTGAACTTTTCTCTCTCAGAAATTTGATAAAAATTTGTTGCTACAGTAGTATTCCTTATATAGCATGTGGTTTCTCGAGCAAGGATGCAACCATAGCCCACACCTTCTATCTACGTAGGTGGTGGTTTTGGCTACGTATCATCTCCTCCACTACCCTAGACTGGCGGATGTGCTACACTCAGCTCGTGTACTCCTGGTGAACTGGGCCCCACTTCTTGTTTATTATCCTTTTGATCCTACCAACCTTTCCAATAAAGCATAGCCCTTCTACTTAATTATCACATTTCTTTATCCTTTCGTAACTATCCTACACTCACAGATGCAATGAGCAGTACCATGTATATAAAAATATATTTGCTTTATTTCAATACACGTGTTCAATTTTTGTTGGGAGTCTCTACAAGACAGACCATCCAACTGCCTCTTTCTTAAAACATAGGGCACACAAATTCAAAATGGGGTGCATGAAATTGTATGCCTTTGAAGACCTTCGTGCGCTTTATAGAAAAATGGGGTGCATGAACTCGCGCGCCCCTTAGATTTTTGTGTGCTCCAAAAATGGGGTAAAATTTAAAGTTATCATAATTCAACAAAATTTCTTAGGTGTCTAAATGGGCCAAATGGGTACTCAAATCAGTTGAGATCATTGAAAATTTTTTCCTGGTTCACAAGATATAGCCCTTCGAATTTGGACGTAAATGTGTGTGCGCAATAGTTAATGGGGTGCACAAAATCATGCACCCTTCAAGACCTTGGTGCGCTCCATAGGGAAATGGGTTTCATGAACTTAAATGGGGCACACAAACTTGTGCGTCCCTCAAAATTTTATGCACTCCTAAAT
The DNA here is from genome assembly GCA_028583015.1 of Wollemia nobilis. Taxonomy (NCBI): domain Eukaryota; kingdom Viridiplantae; phylum Streptophyta; class Pinopsida; order Araucariales; family Araucariaceae; genus Wollemia; species Wollemia nobilis. The sequence goes on along the minus strand of JAQPPZ010000541.1, from coordinate 23,080,864 downwards.
TAGGGCAAAAATAAAAGTTCTCAGAATTTGATGAAATTTTTCAAGGGTGTAAATGGGCAAAATGGGTATCCAAATCAATTGAGATCATAAAAATATTCCTCTCGGTTCATGAGATATGGACCTCCAAATTTGTACATAAATGTACGCACGATTTAATGGGACGCATGACTTTTAAAATGAGGGTACATGAACTGTACGCCCTCAAGACCCTTATGTGTTCCACCCTCTAATGGAGTGCATGAATCCAGAGGTGAGTGCATGGATTGGAATGCACAACTAGACCCTTGCGTGCTCCAATGGAGTGGAGCGCGCAGACACAACTAAGGGCACATAGACCCGTGCACCCTTTAAGACCCTTGATAAACTTCAAAAAATGCTCAATCTAAACCATTGCCACTAGACTCTGATCTTCAAGATACACAAATCTCAACAATTTTTCAAGCCAAAAATTTAGATTAAACCCAAGCCTTAAATTCTTTGGAATCATTTATAATTGGACCTTGCACCCTAATCTCACTAAGACATCAATTTGATAAAAAATTTCGAAAATAATGGGGTAAAAACTAAGTTGTAACAATAGGATACAACGTTGAATCTAACTGGAATAGGTAGTATGAATGGCACATGAATGCTCCTAAGAAATCCAGAATCTTCTATTGACAATCAAGAGACCACAACAATTTAGACTAAAAATTGAAAAGGAAAACAAAGGTAACAAAGAAAAAATACTAAAGGATTGACCTTGGTTCTGATCAGTCAAATATGATGACCTCGTCTAAGAATGGATGAATTTTGACTTATGGAGCAACATGTCTATCAACAATGTCTTAAGATAGAGTTGAGGCAAATTTATTTGGAAGTTGTTGTGTCATCATGCCTAGGCTTGTGTGTGTTTTGTGCATTCATTCTTATCCCTTGATCAGTCATAAATTCACCATATCGACAGGAGTTGAGCCTATTAAGTATTTCACTTTGATAGATATTCACCTTGACATTGCTCCACTCCTAGCCAAGCATCTATAGCCTCGGTGGAGATGACCTCGATTTCCTCCAGACCTGTCTACTGCTAGCCATGCGTCTATAGCCCCAGTAGAGGTTATTTGGATATCCCAAACATATAGTTGCTTTGTATTATTTATATTTTTCTTCTTTTTGAGAATAACTATGATGAATTACAAATCTCACATTGGGTTAGGAATCTGTAAGACTAAGGAAGTAGAGTGTATATATTTTTAGCTCAAGGCATTCTATCAATGATGACTTCATTCTTCTTGATATTGGAATATACTTAAAATATGTGGGAGATGTGAAGCTTCAGCATAATGCACTACACCCTCCTAATTTGTTTTAGCTTTGAACTTGTTGGACCATTGCCCAAAAACCTAGCCCACCAGATTTCAGCGTCATCTGCTCTCACTCTAGGTCTTCTTTCTTTGACTGATTAGAACAAGACTATCAAATTTATAGTGGGAAACAAAAAAAATTAAGGATACAAAATCATAACCACTGCTAGATACTGATGGTAATCAAATAAAATGGAAATTATCTCATTGGAATATTTGCAATGGCAATCAATTTTTTTTTGGGATAATTTTTGTGAAACCTAGAACAAGATGGGGGGTAATGCTCCAATTTGCAAAAATAGCTTAATAACCTCAAGATGTAGATCAAGTTCAAATTTATTTTGTTTTTGTCTGGATGGCCTAGGATACACTCTCAATTCTTGATAACTCCAAAGAAAATTAGACTTAAGTTGAACTTTATGTATTCTTTTTATCCTTGTCCTTTTTATGATGTATCTTCTATTAGACTGGCCAATTCTTGTGGGGTTCCTGATGATGGGTTGGGAATTGGGAATTTCACTTTGAAACAAGGTAACAAACACAGTATTACATAGGACTGAGGCCTTGTTAATGAACATTATGGAGAAGTCAACAAAGGGACCAACATCATTTCCAAGGCCAATGAGCGTTATGAATTTATCGATTTCATCTAATTTGGCCTATTTTAATCTGACTGATTTCACACTAGAAACAGGAAGAAGAATCAACAGATCAATTATGAATTTACATGAAGTTCTATTATCAAACGGGCAATTGCAAGTAGAGTAGTTGTTCATTGAATTCATCATATATCTTTGGAAAACATAGAGGGGCCTCATCTCTGACTGATTAAAAAGCTTCAAAGACCTAGAAAATTCATCCTCGTTTTATGCTATGATTTTCTAACAAGTATCTCTTTTTGACTTAACCATACTTTTATGATTGTGATTAGTCATTTCTGTCTCACGGTCTTCCTTTGCATTGGGCTTTATAAGGGGAACTACATATTTGGATAAATCATCCTCAATCATTGGCCTTTCTTTTACTTTTTCATCTTCAACCTCCATATTTTTGTTGATGAATGCCTCTTCCTCTGAATGTTGTTCATGTATTTTTAATATGCCGAAATCATCAATTTGAAGGCTTTTTGGAATTTCTACTGTTAAAAATTGATCTTGTTGGCTTTCATCAAAACTATCATTAGGAGCTTGATTATGATGTTCTTTTTTGGGAAACAAAGTCTTTTGCGCATTACTAATAAGTCAGACGTTGATATCTCATGCAACCCATGGTTTGTGATCAATCCATTCCATTTTGTGGTTCTCTTCTGCATTGGACTTAAAAAGACCTCTATTTTAGACTCGTCGTTAATAATTGTTGCCCCCTTATCAATTTATTCTTCTTTAGTCTGCACTATCTTGTCTGATAGTGACTTTGTATCTAAGTGTTGTTCTCTGATATCATCCATATTAGGAACATTCATTTCATCTATTGTGTTCTCAAATTCCATGGCATGGCTTTCTTGAAAAATATCCACTACTACTATAAGTGGTTTCCATTTGGCTTCATCAAGTATGACATTAGAGGTTTCAGGATGAAGTTGCTCTCTTTTGGATATTAAAGTTCTCTATTCTTGATAGACCTCAATACCTCCTTTAGATTTAGTGTGATTATCCTTGCAATTTGAATTGGTCTTGATTACTTTACTAGGTCGATCCTTGAGGTTCAGGCTAGGGTGTGAAGCTAAATAGATGGCACAACTAGAAGGCTTATGAGGTGAACTACAAGCAGGGAAATAGAAAGAGAATTTACTATCGATCATGTTCCTTTCTACGTGAATAGCCTTATTCATGCACTCATAAATAGTGTTTACTCACTTTTTCCCTAGTTTGTACTTGAATTCCATAGAGAAAGCATTTTTATAAAATCAAATGGACCACCGATCATCAAGGGCTAACTTATTGGAAATTTTATCATTAACCTTGATGAATATTTCGTTGAAGTCATTAACTGATTTCATTTTTCTCTTTTTTCATTGTAGCCAATTCAATTATGAGTGAACGTATATTTCTCTCCTCACCATACCTTTCTAAAAAGGCTTCTTCCATTTCCTGGAAATCCAATATGGAATGTGGGGGAAGACTATTGAACCAATCTAAAGCATCTTTCTCTAGGGTTTGCCAAAATAGCCTAAGAGCCACATCTTCTTCTTCGACTTCCAATCTATCCATGGCATACAAAAAATCTTGAATGTGGTCTTCCCTAGTTATAGTGTTATCCCCTAGGAATTTGGGTATGTATTTGTGGGCCTTAGGGGTAATGGATTTAATATCGGGAGCAAGATAAAAGGCTTGTATCTATTTTTACGCTAGTTGTTTAAAAGAGGATTGGCCATTTTTGTAACTATTGACAATTTTGTCACATTGCACAAGGGGTAGAAAAAAAAAAATCAAAAAAAAATTCTTTTGCAAGAGTATTTCTTTTCATTTGTAAGTGTTGCAACAATTTTGGCTTTCCATGCCACTCCCTTGTATACAGAATGAAGAAGAAAAAGCTTCACTGCCAAGCTGGCCAAAGAAAATAGCTCCAAAGCGCAATAAAGAAAAAGTGTCGCGATATCGCGACATGTCGCAAAATCATGGTCAACAGCAAAGAGGCAGAGCCAAAAAGAAAAGTTGTCGTGATATCGCGACATGTCGCAAAATCACAGCCGATAGCAAAGAGGCAAAGCCAAAAAGAAAAGCTATCGCGATATCGTGACATGTCGCAAAATCGCGGTCGACAGCAAAGAGGCAGAGCCAAAAATAAAATCTATCACGATATCGTGACATGTCGCAAAATTGTGGCCGACAACAAGGAGGTAGATCCAAAGAGAAAGGCCGTCACGATATCGCGACACGTCACAAAATCACGACCGACAGCAAAGAGGCAGAGCCAAAGAGAAAAGTCGTCGCGATATCGCGACACGTCACAAAATCGCGGCCGACAGCAAAGAGGCAGAGCCAAAGAGAAAAGCCGTCATGATATCGTGACACGTCGCAAAATCATGGCCGACAGCAAGGAGGCAGAGCCAAAGAGAAAAGCCATCGCGATATCGCGACACATCGCAAAATCGTGGTCGACAGCAAAGAGGCAGAGCCAAAGAGAAAAGCCATCATGATATCACGACACATCGCAAAATCACGGCCGACAGCAAAGAGGCAGAGCCAAAGAGAAAAGCCATCACGATATCGTGACACGTCGCAAAATTGCGGCCGACAATAAGGAGGCAGAGCCAAAGAGAAAAGTCGTCGCGATATCGTGACACGTTGCAAAATCACGGTCGACAGCAAGGAGGCAGAGCCAAAGAGAAAAGTCGTCGTGATATCGTGACACGTCACAAAATCGTGGCCGACAGCAAGGAGGCAGAGCCAAAGAGAAAAGCCTTCGTGATATCGCAACACGTCGCAAAATCACGGTCGACAACAAGGAGGCAGAGCCAAAGAGAAAAGTCGTCGTGATATCGCAACACGTCGCAAAATCACGGCCGATAGTGAGGAAAGAGTGCAACAAAGAAAAGTTGTCGCGATATCGTGACATGTCACAAAATCATGGCTCAAAGCGACAAAGAAGACCAAATGAAGAAAAGTGTCACGATATCGTGACATGTCGCATTTTCGTGACTCACAGCACAAGGAAGGGCAAGAATGAAAAACCGTCGCGAGGAGGAAGCGCAGCAAGGGAAAAGTGTCGTGATATCATGACATGTCACGTTTTTGCAGCCAAAGGCAAGGAGAAAGTGCTAGGAGAGAAGAATGTCGCGATATCACGACATGATGTTTTTTTGCGATGGGCACGCGCTTCAAGCCGGGTAGTTTCCCGAGACAATCAAGTGCCTCGTAAATGCATTCTTTCTTGCCCAATAAGCTCGTTGTCCTTTTTTGGAAATTGGAAGTGAAGTGTCAGTCCTTGAAGGAGAAGTTCGGCGAGCATGGCGGCCACTCGAGCATTGCACCAGGGATGCTCAGGCAGTTCATCAATGAATATTTCTACGGTTGACCCGATCACAGTTGCCTGTTCTGGTAATGGATTAGAAAGCTCAGTATCGAAGGCCGCGAGAAGCCGACTTCTCAGATCTCAAGAATACTTCACCATTCTGTGTAATAATGACATAGAGGGTCGGGTCCTCTATAAAAACCTAGATTTTCTAATGTAAAAGGGGGGGAACTTTCTGCTAGAAAGCTGCTGTAACTTGATGTCCTGCGTCTAATACTAAAGATTTTTGTACTCCATTTCTCTCTTTTATGCTGCCTTCTGTGCTTAATTCTTTTGTCTGTCTGCACTCGTATACTGACTCTGAACCTTGAATCCGGTGTGCGATTGGGGACTGTACCTTGAAATTCACCCTAAAGGATACATAAGAGAGGAAAAACGTCGTATAAGCTTTCTTTTATGCTGCCTGGTGGGTCATGGTTTTTGTTATTCCCTTGTCTTAATCGTTGTTACTCTGAACCCTGAATTCCAGTGAGAGAGAAAGGAGAACCCTATGAACTCGTCCAGAGGATACATAGGAAAGCGAGTATCGCGTTTCTTTCGTCTATTCTTGGTGTTCTTTGTTGCTATTCAAGTTATTAGTGAGTGATCGTGCTTCCTATTCTTCCCCACCTTGAATCATCAATCTCTAACCCTTATCCTTTTTATTTCTTTCTCTAACCCAAACTCCTTTTATCTCTTTCCTGCACTCTTATCTCAAACCCCAAAAGTAGATTAGTATAGGAGCCGGCCTTTCTCCGAAGATCGACACGAGGGGCATCTCTTCCTCTCAGCCTTTCAATGTTGGTCGCAGGTCCAGGGCGCACAAATCATCGAAAGTCCTTTCCTGTGCGAATTTGATGACCAATAGTAACTTGGTCCCTTGGCATAGGAGGTACAACAGACAAAACACCACTTGATAGATGGGGACTTCTATAAAAAAACTAGTATTGCTATTATGATGCTTATCTAAAGGAACAGAGAGTGAAAATTTCTTTCAAATATCACATGGACAAAAAAGTAGCTCTGGATCTGGAAGTTCGAGGTAGAGTTTCTTCTTACTGATTCTTGTAGTCGCCAGGTCAACTCCTTATTGATGATGGGTTCTTCAGAGTCGCCAACACAATATGTAAAAATAAGAGGTCCTCTCTGGGCAATATTACTCAACCCAATACTCTAGATCTCACAAGGCTAAAAAATATCTAAGGAGATAAACCACAAAGGATATACAAATAATTGCACAAGGATTTCCCTGATAACGATGCCAAAAACTATTGTGGATATTTTATACTTACCCCTTTGAGATTTGTCATGTCACTGGAAACTCAAAAATCACAATGAGTATTGTGGACTCTGGTGGATCCACCTCTTTGACCCAGGAATAGATTACTTAGAGGGCTCTAGATAGACTAGGTCGGGTAAGGAAACCCTAGATAGTGGGCTCGTATATTTGTTGTTATGGTGCAATCACCCATTCACTACCAGATAGAATGATATTCTTTTAATTATTTGTGACCAAACCTATCATTAACAAAACATATCAAGACCAGACCGATGCCATGTCCATTGGGTAGCCATAGAAAATTGATATTAAATGATAGAAAGGAAAAAGAAGGAAGAACTAGTTCATTTTTTACTCATTCAAATAATGTAATGCACAAGAAACGATATAACTAGCGAAAGAAAGCATTATCCACATATTATGATTGCGGTAATACATAAATAAGACAACACAGACCATCAACACAAGAAACGATATAACTAGCGAAAGAAAGCATTATCCACATATTATGATTGCAGTAATACATAAATAAGCCAACACAGATCATCAACACAAGAGATGCCAAGGATAGAGTTGGAATTTTCATTAATATAAAAGATTTTTACATATGGAGAGACCAATAAAGTGCTTGGATCTTATATGATATTTCATTACAGTAACCCTTAGTTTGAATAATAATAACAAGGGGCTATTTCTCTCTATCCTGATTTTAGTGACGTAAGAGTTTCCAACTCTAGCATGTTCCACAGGAAATAATCTCAACGAACAACGCTCCTTAGGCAGTCCTTGGTAAATGACAAGAGAAAGAGTGATAAGAAAAATATGAAGATAGACACAAGGATAATATGACTAACACCTATATAAAGCTTATACCTAGACTTTTCTCTCTTAAAGGTTTAATAAAAATTGATTTTTGCAGTAGTCTTTCTTATGTAGCATGTTGTTGCTCGAGCAAGGCTACAACTGTTTGCTCCAACTGGATCGATCTCATTCCCTTAAAAATTAGGATGTAATTAAAAATGGGTGCGTAGCCCATGTCTTCTGTCTACACAAGTAGTGGATGTGGCTATGTATCATCTCCCCCACTACCCTGGGCTGGTGGCTGTGCTGCACTCAACTCGTGTGCTCCTGGTGAACTGGGCCCCACTTCTTGTTCATTCTCCTTTTGATCCTTCTAACCTTTCCAATAAAATATAGCCCTTCTTCTTAATTATCATATTTTTTTATCCTTTCGTAATTGTCCTACACTCACAGATGTCATTAGCAGTACCATGTACATAAAAATATATTTACTTTATTTCAATACACGTGTTCAATTTTTATTGGCAGTATCTACAAGACAGACCTTCCAACTGCCTCTTTCTTAAAACATAGGGTGCATGACTTTAAAATGGGGCACATGAAATCATACACTTTTTAATACCTTTATGCACTCTATAGGAAAATAGGGTGCACAAACTCAAAATGGGGCGCATGAACTCGCGTGCCCCTTAGATTTTTGTGTGCTCCAAAAATAGGGCAAAATTTAAAGTTCTCAAAATTTGATAAAATTTCTCAGGTGTCTAAATAGGATAAATGGGTACTCAAATAAGTTGATATCATTGAAAATTTCCACCCGGTTCACGAGGTATAGCCCTTCAAAGATGGACATAAATGTGTGTGTGTGAGAGTTAATGGGGCACATGACTTTAAAATGGGGCACACAAACTCGTGTGCCCTTCAAGATCTTGGTGCACTCCATAGGGAAATTGGGTGCATGAACATAACATGGGGTGCATGAACTCTCATGCCCCTCAAAATTTCATGCACTCCAAAATTAGGGTAAAAATCAAAGTTCTCATAATTTGATGAAATTTCTCAAGGGTGTAAATGGGCCAAACGAGTATCTAAATCAGTTGAGAGGATCAAAAAATTCCTCCCAGTTTGTGATATATGGCCCTCCAAATTTTTACATAAATGTGTGTGTGATTTAATGGGGTGCATCACTTTTAAAATGAGAGTGCACGAACTGTGCACCCTCAAGACCCTTGTGCACTCCACCCTCTAGTGGAGCACATGAACCCAGATGTGAGCACATGGCTTGGCGCACCCAACTAGACCCTTGTGTGCTCCATTGGAGTGGAGCGCATAGACACGACTCGGGTGCATAGACCTGTGAGCCCTTTAAGACCCTTGAAAAACTTCAAAAATGCTCAATCTAAACCATTGCCACTAGACTCTAATCTTCAAGATACACAAATATCAACACTTTTGTAAGCCAAAAATTTAGATTAAACCCAAGCCTTAATTTATTTGGAATCTTCAAAAATTGAACCTTGCACCCTAAGCTCACCTAGACATCAATTTGATGAAATTATTCAAAAACAATGGGATGAAAACTAAGTTGTAACAATGGGATACAACAAAAAGATTCAAGTTAGTTTCCTCACACCTTTCAAGTTTTTCATCCAAATTTTTTGTGGCTATTTCAAAATATTCACCATATACAATGAAATCATCCATGTATACCTCCAAGTGGAGCACGTGGCTCACACAACGAGGAAGCCACGACCAAGGTGTTGTGGAGAGTATTGTGCATGGTTCGAGCCCCATAGATTGCGAAAAGGGTAATAAAATTTTTGAAAGTATTTTAATTTGCATTTACTAATGTTTAGGAGGAATAAGGTGGAAGTTAGGTTATGACATTAACCTAAGTGTTAAAATGTTATTTTTGCTAGAGTAAAAACTAGGGTGATTTTATTTTACCTTAATAGAGTCGAAGATTAATTTTTTGCATTACTTTATAAAGTTATTTATTTAATTAATGCAATATTAAGTAGGGAGTCATAAGAAGAGTTTGAGATATAATTTTTGAGAAGGGTTATAATAAATCTGAATTGTTAAGATATTTTTGATGAGTGGAAGTTTTTAAAGAAGATATTTGATTAAAGGTTTATGATGTTGAATATTATTTTTAAGATGGAGCAATAAGGTGTATTTGAGATTTGATTTATCTTTGTGACTAAGGTATATTGTGAAGAAGTGTTAGAGTGATAATTCTTGTCATCTAACTCTTTGTGCTTGGCAAGGAAAGTGGTTATAATTGAGACAGGTTTTGAAGTCCATTCTTCATCAAGAAAAAGGTATGGGCATATTCTTCCTTGGGTGAAATAGTTGATTGGTTGTGAATTTTTGAAAACAATATTGGAGTGAAAAGGACTTGGTTAAGTTTCCTTTATTGGTTTGATGAGTTGATGAGTTTTCTGAAATGGAAGTGAATGCTATAAACCTTATTTGATAAGCATTATTGTTCAAGCTATTGAGTGAGTGAAAACTCGAATAAGTATTTTGCAAGGATCATGAGTATCATTGTTATGTGAAGTTGTTAAATATCATGAGTATCGTTTTTATGTCATACTAGCATTACTATTGAAGAAATTAGTTGGGTGAATAACTTGAACTAGGGTTTGAAAAATATCATGAGTATCATTTTTATGTGAGATTGGTTGATAAGCATTCTTGGAATAATTTTGAGTGAATGATCATAAGTTTGTGAGTAAATATTACTTCATTGAGTGATTGATTGAGTAGAGTTGATTGAACCTAGTCAAGTGGATGTGTTGGTATGATAGTTCAAGTTCCATGAAACAAATTTTTCTATATTATGAATTGATTTGAGAAAGAGGTTGAGTGTTTATGAATGTGAAACATATTGAATCTCTAACAATTCTCCATATTTTTCTGCGATGAAATAAAGGTTGAAAGTTATTGAGAAATTATGAGTGTAAAGCATATTGAGTCTCTAACAAATATCTATATGTTGATATGAGATTGTACAAGTTCTAGTGAGGACTTGTTGTGCGGATTGGACAAGTTCTAGTGAGGACTTGTTGAGCATATTAGATAAGTTCTAGTGAGGACTTGTTGTGCGGATTGGAGAAGTTCTAGTGAGGACTTGTTGAGCAGATTAAAAAAGTTCTAGTGAGGACTTGTTGAGCAGATTAAAAAAGTTCTAGTGAGGACTTGTTGAGCAGATTGGACAAGTTCTAGTGAGGACTTGTTGAGCAAATTGGACAAGTTCTAGTGAGGACTTATTGAGAAGAATTTAGGCAAGCCTTTGAGAAGACTTGTGGATAGATTTGTGTGAGCTTTTGTAGAAGCTTACAATACAAATTTGAGGATAAAAATTGAGAATAGATTGGACAAGTTCAAGAGAGGACTTGTGGATATATTTGTGTGAGCTTTTATGGAAGCTTAAAATACAGTTTTGAAGATAGAGATTTAGAGCTGATTGGACAAGTTCTTGAAAGGACTTGTAGACAGATTTGAGACAAGTCTTTAAATACTTGAGAGCTAATTTGATTTATTTGTTCAAACCTTGAGTTAAGATTTGGGATAGATCTTGCAGAGATGATTGATCAGGCTTTGTGATAAAACTTGAAGACAGATCAAGGATAGATTTTGGTGCAGACTTGAGGATAGCTTTGTACCAGAATAGAGACAAATATTGACTAGTTTTGTACTATACCAAAGGACTAAGTTTAGTATAGAACAAAGACAAATATTGAGCAGTTTTGTGCTAGATCGAAGGACTGAGTTTAGTATAGAATAAAGATAGATATTGATCAGTTTTGTGCTATATCGAATGATTGAGTTTTATACATAAAAAATATAGATATTGAACAAATGTGTGTTAGACTGAAAGACTGTGTCTAGTGTCTAGTGCATATTTGTGACATATATTGAGCAGAGCTTTGGAAGGTGAAAAAGTATAGAGGAAGACAATATCTAATGGAAAGAGGTCCATTAGCCGAGATAGTGAGGATAGATCTTCTGAGTGAGTATAGGAGTATTCAGTGGAAAGAGATTCATAAGACAAGTTAGTGGAGGTAGCAGCTCCTAGGAGATCACTAGCCCGAGCAGAGGAGAAGGAGTTATCTTGTGGATAGAAGATCCACAAACCATATTAGGGGATTGGTGTCTCCTTTGGATAGGTGTCCATAAAAATTATAATTAGGAAAGTTTTCCCAAGAGAATTATTGAGAAATTTTTAGTAAAATATTTTCTTCGTGGAGTAGCCCACATTGGGTGAACCACGTTAAATTGGTGTCTTTATTGTGTGTGGTGTTTTGTGCATTGTATTGGTTATTATTTTTAATACTGCTATTGATACGTTACATAATATTTATTGGGAAATAAAAATAAAAAGTGGTCTTATATTGTTCACCCCCCTCTCAGTATAAGCTTGTGTTCTTCAATTGGTATCAGATCGGGTTCCTTTGGAATATTTTAACAACTTGAAGGAAAAGCTTACAAAGAACACAAAATGGATTCTAAGAGCGAGATAGATTATTTAGCACCAATGTTTGATGGATGCGATTATGTATTTTGGAGTATGAGAATGAAAATTCATTTGATGGCACTTGGGAATGAAATATGGGAAGCAGTTGAAAATGGATACACACCACCAGCTACTCCACCTACATACGAAGATGGTAAGAATCTACAACACTACAATTCAAAAGCAATGAATGCAATATTGAAGGGTTTGCATGGAAAAAAAATTGTTAAGTTTATGTACTGCAAATCAACAAAGAAATTTTGGGATAAGTTGCAAAACATATATGAAGGAGATAAAACAGTCAAAAGAGAAAAAATATGAAATCTCAAAGGACAATTTGAAGCACTCAGAATGAAGGATGATGAAAGCATTAGTAATTACTTACTACATGTAGACGAGGTTGTACATTGTATGCAAGGGCTTGGACTCGATATTGATGAATCTGATGTTTGTGACAATATTCTAAGGTCTCTTCCAAAAAGGTTTAGTGAGAAAATTTTAGCTATAGAAGAATCAAAAGATGGTGATATTTTGACAAGAAGTGAACTACTTGGTATTCTCACATATTTTGAGATAAGGACAAGAGAGAAACAAAATCCATGAAAGGAAGCAACCTTCAAAGCCATTAAGAAATCAAAGGGTAAAATTCCATATTCGAATGATGAGTCATCTAGTGATGAAGAAGCAAATTATGGTAGAAGGAACAAAGATCCAAGAAAATTCAAAGGTACGAAATATGTTAGGTGTTTCAATTGTGAAAATTATGGTCACTATGCATCTAACTATCGAGAAGCAAGAAATAGTAACGATGAATAAAAACAGGAGCATAAAAATAAAGAAAAAAAAACACAGGTACCAAAATAAAAGCAAGTATGGACAAAGCAGGGCAGGAAAGGAGTTCTTCCAAAGATATAAGAGGAGTTACTATGTAGATAAGGCAAGTAAGTACTCAAGCGATAGTGATAATTGTTTCTCATGTAATTAGAAAGATGAAGTTCTATTTTTGAAAAATAGAAAAGGAAGTAGTTAAGAAAAGATTTCCAATAATCCTCAAGTGTTTCAAATGTGGCAATTTTGGTCATATTGAATATAGTTGCACAAGAAGTGGTTTTAGTTTTAGTTATGATGAATTTGAAGATGCACTTGAAGGACCAAAAGTGAATCTGATCATAGAAATAAAATTGAATGAGGTTATCCTATAGAAGTCAAATAAAAAAATAATGAAGATGACTCCAAAAGTGTAGAAATAGAAAAAGAATCAAAATCAAGAGAAGTTAACCTTGAGGGTGAACTTGTTCATGCTCTTAATGCATAAGAGGAGGTAAGAAATCAAAACTCCAAAATTAAGCTTCAATTTCAAGAATGTAATGAAGATAAAGGAAGACTTATAGAGGATCTAAATAATTCAATGGCCAAGCAAATAAATTTATGGAGAAACTAGAAGCTAAGGTTCTAGAATATGATAAATTAGAATAGGAAGTAGCCTCACTAAGGATGGAAGTGAAAGACTCCAAGGATAAGCTACACAGGTTTAGAAAAAGCTCAAAGAATTTGGATAGGATTATCAAGACACAAAAGCCTACATCAAGCAAGATAGGTCTTGGTTTTGAACAGAAACAAAGGAAACAAGGAAAGAAGTCAACTTCAAGTTTTGAAGAAAAAAACTTCAAAAGAGGAAAATGAAAGGGAGAGTGAGACTTCTAAAGAAGATTTGGACTATGAAAATTTCAATAAAATGAAATATAATGTACAAAAGAAGAATAGATGGAACATGAATCAACAAAAAGAGACTAAGAGACCAATGAGGTCAAGGCAAAGCAATTTCAATGGATGATGTTTCTCGTGTCATAGGTTTGGACACAAGGCTTCATAGTGCAAGATATTTGAAAGACAAGAATATGGAAGCTTCAGTTTCAGGTAAGTTTTTCAATGATATTGCTACTCTTGTAATCAGTTTGATCACAAGGTAATCAACTACAAGGTTCATGATAGGAACAGATATGGTCCCATCAGAAGAAATCCAAAGATGTTTGTACCTCCAAGGAATAACATAGTTAAGTGTTATAAGTGCAATAATGATGGACATATAAAAAAATGGTGTAGAGAAAAAATTCTAGAAACCAGCAGGAACAAGAACAGGAAGAATCATAAGGATCAAAAGGATCAGGAAGTGGACAAAGGTGAAGATCAATGCTTGATGGAAGTAGATATACTCCCACCCAAGAATTAACCACCTCAAGAGGAGGTGGGGGAGGGGCTAAGCTAAGAGACTCATTCTTAGTCTCGAGCCCCAAAGGTGACCCTTTTCCATTGATGTCAAAGGGGAATATATTTGAGTAATGGGAGAGATCTATGTTTGAAGGAAAGGATTCAGTCAAGGGGAGTAGTTTCCCAGGGGAAGCAAAATGAAAAGGTCAAGGAAATGGTAAAATGTTATTGGGTTGCCATCGAGGACAAATGGGGAGATTGTTGGACATTTTGAGTTAATGAAGTTGTCATTGATTTCAAGGAATGAAGTTGTCATTAATGTCGAGGAATGAACTATCGTTAATGTCAAAAGGTAAAAATGAGCAATGAAAAAGGTTGATGGCAAAAGAGCTTCATAATATTTATTTTTAAAAATTATGTGAAGCACAACATAAAAGGTTTTTATTAAACCCATGGTTGGGAAAAATAAAAGGTTTTTTTTTAAACCATAGGTGGGAAAATTAAAAAGGGTTTCTAAAACCTAAGGATGCTTTAATTTAATAAAGCCCAAAGAAGATTTAAAATATTACATTTATAATATTTAAATTCTTTAGAATTTAAATAATTATAAATTAAAAAAATTCAAAGGTAAATGTTAGTGTTGACTCCCCAATGCATTTTCCTCCAACGATGTGCATGGAAAAGAAGGCATAAGGTATTAATACCTTAGCCAACCCAAAGTTTGGGCATTTGAATAATTGCATCCGCCAAATACAAAGAAGCTCGTACGAAGATTGTTAAGCGCCTCCTGAATAGCAAGGTGTGATTATGTCACGTCGAAGGAAGAACCAAGGGCTCTTGAGGATTGTGAGGAAGTCAAAGTGTGTATTGCGCTTTAAGGCTCCAAGTGGAGCACATGGCTTACATGGCGTGGAAGTCGTGGCCAAGGCGTTGTGGAGATTATTGTGCACGGTTCAAGCCCCATGGATTGCAAAAAGGGTAATAAAATTTTTTAAAGTATTTTAATTTGCATATACTAACATTTAGGAGGAATAAGGTGAAAGTTAGATTATGACATTAACTTAAGTGTTGAAATTTTATTTTTGCTAGAATAAAAACTAGGGTAATTTTATTTTACCTTAGAAGAGTGGAAGATTAATTTATTGCATTATTTTATAAAGTGATTTATTTAATTAATGCAATATTAAGTAGGGAGTCATAAATAGATTTTGATATATAATTTTTAAGAAGGATTATGATAAATATGAATTGTTAAGATATTTTTGATGAGTTGAAATTTTGAAAGAAGAGATCTGATTAAAGGTTTATGATGTTGAATATTATTTTTAAGATGGAGCAATAAGGTGTATTTGAGTTTTGATTTATCTTTGTGACTAAGGTATATTGTGAAGAAGTGTTAGAGTGATAATTCTTGTCATATAACTCTTTGTGCTTGGTAAGGAAAGTGGTTATAATTGAGACAGGTTTTTAAGTCCATTCTTCATCAATAAAAATGTATGGGAATATTCTTCCTTGGATGAAATAGTTGTTTGGTTGTGAATTTCTGAAAACAAGATTGGAGTGAAAAGGTCTTGGTTAAGTTTCCTTTATTGGTTTGTTGAGTTGATGAGTTTTTTGAAATGGAAGTGAATGCTATAAACCTTGTTTGATAAGCATTATTGTTGAAGTGATTAAGTGAGTGAAAACTTGAACAAGGGTTTTGCAAGGATCATGAGTATCATTGTTATGTGAATTTGTTAAATATCCTGAGTATCATTGTTATGTGAGGCTAGCATCGCTATTGAAATAATTAGTTGGGTGAAGAACTTGAACTAGGGTTTGCAAAAGATCATGAGTATAATTGTTATGTGAGATTGGTTTATAAGCATTGTTGGAAATATTTTGAGTGAATGATCATAAGTTTGTGAGCAAGGATTACTTCATTGAGTGATTGGTTGAGTAGAGTTGATTGAACCTAGTCAAGTGGATGTGTTGGTATGATAGTTCAAGTTCACAAATTGTTCTATATTCTGAATTGATGTGAGAAAGAGGTTGAGTGTTCATGAATGTGAAACATATTGAGTCTCTAACAATTCTCCATAAATTTTTGTGATAAAAGAGAGATTGAAAGTGATTGAGAAATTATGTGTGAAGCATATTGAGTCTCTAAAAAATATCTATATATTGACATGATATTGGACAAGTTCTAGTGAGGACTTGTTGTGTAGATTGGACAAGTTATAGTGAGGACTTGTTGAGAAGATTGGACAAGTTCTAGTGAGGACTTGTTGAGCGGATTGGACAAGTTCTAGTGAGGACTTGTTGAGAAGATTGGACAAGTTCTAGTGAGTACTTGTACGGATTGTACAAGTTCTAGTAAGGATTTGTTGATCAGATTAGACAAGTTCTAGTGAGGACTTGTAGGGCATATTGGACAAGTTCTAGTTAGGACTTGTTGAGAAAATTAAACAAGTTCTAGTGAGGACTTATTGAGCAGAGTTGAGGTAAGTCTTTGAGAATACTTGTGGATAAATTTGTGTGAGATTTTATGGAAGCTTACAATACATATTTGAGGATAGAAATTGAGAATAGACTGGACAAGTTCAAGAGAGGACTTATGGACAGATTTGTGTGAGTTTTGTGGAAGCTTACAATACAGTTTTGAAGATAGATATTCAGAGCTGATTGGATAAGTTCTTGAAAGGACTTGTGGATAGATTTGAGATAAGTCTTTGAAGACTTGAGAGATGAGTTGATTGATTTGTTCAAACCTCGAGTTAATATTTGGGACAGATCTTGTAGAGATGATTGATTAAAATTTATGATAAATCTTGAAGACAGATCATGGATAGAGTTTGGTGCAGACCTGAGGATAGCTTTGTACCAGAATAGAGATAGAGATTGAGTAGTTTTGTGCTAGGTCGAACGACTAAGTTTAGTACATAATAGAGATATATATTGAGCAATTTTGTGCTAGACTAAAGGACTAAGTTTAGTACAAAACAAAGATAGATATTGAGTAGTTTTATGCTAAATCAAAGAATTTAGTTTAGTATAGAATAAATATAGAGATTGAACAGATGTGTGCTAGATCGAAGAACTATGTCTAGTGCATATTTGTGATAAATATTGAGAAGATATTTGGAAGGTGATAGAGTATAGAGGATGACAGTCTCCAATGGATAGAGTTCCATTAGTCGAGGTAGTGAGGATAGGAGTCTTCAATGGATAGAGATCCATAAACCAGGGTAGTGGAGGTAGCAGCTCTTCTAGAATATCACCAACCAGAGTAGAGGAGAAGGAGTTCTCCTATGGATAGAAGATCCATAAACCATATTAGGGGATTGGTGTCTCCTTTGGATAGGTGTCCATAAATATTGTAATTGGGAAAGGTTTTCGAAGAGAATTATTGAGAAAGTTTTAGTAAATTTCTCTGTGGAGTATCCCACATTGGGTGAACCACATTAAATTGGTGTCTCTATTGTGTGTGGTGTTTGGTGCATTGAATTGGTTATTGTTGTTAATAATGCTATTGATACATTTCATAATATTGATTTGGAAAGAAAAGTAAAAAGTGGTCTTATACTGTTCACCTGCGCTCTTAGTATAAGCTTGTGTTCTTCAGGTATTCCAAATATATCCTATGAGTATAAGTTTCAGGAGCTATTCCTCTCATGTTTAAATAGTTCCAAGCAAAGAAATCTTGATTTTTTACCAATGTTACTTTCAATTTTATTTGTTGTTCAATTTTCAAGTTATCATCTATGTTCAACACTCTACCAGGTGCAACCTCTATTGGCTGAATATGATGATATTTTCCTCCCACTAATAGCAACTCAGGAGGTGGACATGAGGGTTCTCCTTGGAAAAAAATTGACATTACCCTATCCTCATAATTCTCATCTTCTAATTCATCAAGAGTCATGATAGATTGGATCATTGATAGACCACCAATGTTCTAATTTTCATTTTCAGGTTCTCCCAATACTTCTGCATATTGTGCAGGTGAATGGATGATTAATTTTTTTTATGTTTTGTCCATCAAAAATTATCATATGGCCATCTCTATAGCTTATGTAAGCATCGGTTGTTGCCATTCAAGCTATACCTAATATTAATGGATATCCACCCAACCTAGATTTGGATTTCAACACTAAGAAGTCTGTTGGATACTCCCATGAATCTATTGTAACTGTAATATCCTCTAGTATTCCTTCTAGGAGCATCGTAGACCTATCTACCAATTGCAAAAAAGTCTTGGTTGGCTTAAATTTAGATAGTTTAAGCTTTTGCATGGTTTTTTTGGGTATGGCATTAATGGTAGCCCCCAAATCTACTAGTGTATTGGGTAAAATGTGGCCCTCTATTTGTATAGTTAAGACAGAGCTTCCTAGATCTGAGTATTTTTGGTTGTAGGTTTTCCCTAACATGAGATCATCTAAATGACCCACCAAACTGATTGACTTTGCTGGTTTTCTTCCTAGTTTCTTTAGACACAATTCTCTTATGGCCTTGCCATATATAGGAATATCTCTGATGGCCTGAAAGAGAGGGATTGTGACTGTCAGGTTCTTTAGACTAGAGAGAATATCAAATTTTGATTGTACTGGATTTTTAGGTTCCTACAATATTTTTGGAAAAGGTGGAACCTCTTCTCTATTATTTATAGGTGTTGATTACTCTTCTACTTCCATTATAAGAGGTGATTCCTCCTTTTCTAGTTCTATGTGTTCCTCCTCTTCTACCAGAGGAGTGACTTCTACACCTACTTATTTTCCTAACCTTAATTCTATTGGACTATAGTCTATTTTAATATTGTACATGGAGTACATCTCATTCTCCAATTGAGTAAGTAGGGTTGGCTATTATGGAACTGGAGCAACCTGCTGTGGGTTTTGATTCTAAGAATTCTAGTTCCTCCACTGCTACCCAGGCTACTAGAATTTCATCCATGGATAAGGATTATAAGGATTTGGTTCTTAGGGATATTGATTCCAAGGTTGTTACCCCCACTAGCCCATGTTGGATGGCTGAGCTTGACCTTGATTCTAAAAATTATTGCCCCCATAAGATGGCATTCTTGCTGGCATGTTATTTTCCATAGGATATTGTTGTCATTTTTTCCTATTACCCACGAAGTATGCCCTTGCTGTTGGAATTACCCCTAATTCCTAAGTATCTAGGTTAAGATTTGTTAAGAGGGAGAATGTTGCAGTGTGAATAGGGTCATCACAAAGGAGGCTTAGAAAAATCTAGTTCTTTAGCCTCCAGTGTGAAAAAACTCCTAAAATCATGTGTCGGCAGATTTGTTTTTGTTGGCATATTATCTCCTATTTATCTCCCCTAATCTCCTATATGCCCTCCAACTATTTCTTCCTTATTCCTCCACGTTCCCTAATCTCCTTATCATCTCCATCCCCTTATTTCTCCACACCTTCCTCCCCTTATCCCTCCATTTCCCTTCTATCTCTCCAACTACCTTCCTTATCCCTCCGACCTATTCGTACCCACCATCTCTTCCCTTCTCTATATAATATTTGATACATTTGTAATAAGGTGAGAGGGACTGCTTCAAGTTTAATAAAGTTGAATATTTTTTTATTGGTCCTGTGTTTTTCTGTGATTTGACTGCGTTCGATTTTCACATCTGGTATCAGAGCCAGACTTCGTCGTCTGACGGGCACGATTCTCGAGGCGAAGTTAGGTCAGCGCGGGCACGATTCCCGAGGCGCGACCAGGCACGCATCCCGAAGCAGTTCGCAGTAGGGCTCGGATCCCGAGGTGGATCGCGAGCAGGCTCGGGCACGGATCCCGAGGTAGTTTGGGCATGGATCTCGAGGCAGAGGTGGCAGCGATGTGACAGTCGAAGCGACACAGTGGCAGTGGCTCGAATCCCGAGGTGACTGGATACGTGGCAGTCGCAGAGCTCGACACGTGGCGAGCAACGATTGGCGACAGGCGGCTTTGTTTGCAACAGTTAAAAGTTTGCCACGCGGCAGACAGAGATTGGTCCACGTGGCACGCAGCGATTGACGAGGTTGGCGGCAAATTTTGGTCGTGGTCGGCGGCAAATTTTGGTCGCAAATCGACTGCCCGAAGGCAGTCGAATTAAACACTGCGACTTCAGGGTTATAAACCCTGTCGCGTCCACAGAGGGACGCATGTGGGATAAAACCCACTACGTTTTTTTTTTTTTTAAACTGTCACCGGCGATTACAAAGGCGACCGCCTGAATTTGATTCCCGTTCGCACGCTTGGCGTGGCGGTCAGAGTGGTTCCCTTGCTGTGCGGAGGTACGCGGGTCGATTCCCGCCCGCTCCACTGAAAAAATATTTTTTTTTAAAAAAAATCGTGCCCGTCGTTGATATAAAAGGACCCTCGCCCCTGTTGGTTTCCATCCGCACACTTGGCGTGTTGGTTTGTTGGTTCCGTTGCGTGCACGAAGGCCGGGGATCGAATCCCGCGAGCGCCGCACGAAAGGCAAATTTTTTTTTTGTTAAATTCAGCCACCGAGTAATAAAAGGGCGGTGGCCCGTGGTTATTTTCGTCAGCGGATTTGGCACAGCGGCAAAGGTGCCCGCTGCACAGACTGCAGGTCGCGCGTTCGAGTCGCGCGGAGGATAAAAAAAGGTAAAATAAATTTAATTTTTGTTTTTAAAGGTTTTAAATTTATTTAATAATTTTTTATATTATTTTTTAAAATTATCTTTTTTAATTTAGTTTTTTAAAAGGTAATTTAAAAATAATAAAAAGTTATTAAATTTATTTAAAAAAACCTTTAGAAAACTGTTTAAAGAGTTTTTTGTGGCCAATTAAAACTCGCCCAAGGGGGCTTGAAAATTTGCATATTGTGAACCTGGAAAAGTGACGGGAAGTCTTCCGGAGCACCCGTTTAGCACCTCCAAAATTTTTTGGACTCCCCGTCACGCCAGGGGCGCTGCCCCTTGGAACCCCGTTTAAGGGTTCAATATTGAAGTGGAGCCAGAGCCAAGAGGGGAAGAGGAGAGCGAGCGGAGCCAGAGCCAGTGGAGCCAGATCAGAGCCAGAGCTAGAGCTAGAGCCAGTGTTGGGAGTCTCACAACAAGCAATCAATAAGAGAATTACTTTGCTTTGTAATTGCTTATTTCGATGAAATCAAAGTTTGCTTTTAAGTAGCAAAAATGGCTGCAAATACTTGTTTGCCAATTGGTGATTGGCTGTTACAAAACAGTAGATGTTTTAAGACATGAATATGCCAAAACTGAGAATGATGCAGAGGGAGGAACTCTGCTGACTGTAAAAATAGCTTGCACTATCAGAAGCTTGCTAATTCTGTAGACCATTGGAGTTGATTCTGATTTTGTTGGTTGCTATTTGCTGCTATTGTTTGAATGCAATTCTGACAAGGAGTACCATTGTTTGGTGAGTCACACTGCTACCCAAATAAGTGAGAACCACGTGAGACTGGTTTCACAATAAGTTGTTGTATCTTGCTGAAAAAAAGACATACGCTGAAGAGAGAAGAAGAGAGGAGGCAGTGTTGTGACATGGAAGTGTACTGTCACATAATGAGGATGAAAAGGCTATTTTTTGTCGAGTTGGGCGAGTGAGATACAATGAAGAGATTTATAGAACCGATTGCATTAAAAAGACAGAAGAGAGTTTTGCTACTGTTTGGTACCAATAAGACATAAAGGCTGCGTCGATTTAGGAAAGGAGTGGCTGAGAACTTGGTGGAAGTTTGATGAATGGTGGATTGCAGAATGGCAACCATGTATGAAGATTTGGTTGTGCCTAAATTCGATGGAGATGATTATGCTTATTGGAGCATAAGAATGAAAACTTTATTGATGGCCAAAGACCTTTGGAGCATTGTAGAAGAAGGATATGAAGAACCTTCAAATTGGAGCAACCTTCAGGAAGATGAAAGAAGAGAGAAGAAAGAGCAGCAATACCAAAATTGCTTAGCCCTTATGGATTTGAGAAGAGGAATGGAAAAGAATGTTTTTCCTCTTGTAGCCAATTGTAGATCAGCTACACTGGCATGGCAAGTGTTGAAAGATACATATGGGTTTGATAAGGACACCCATAAATCCATGTGTGACAATCAAGAAGATTGTTTAAGCAAGGAGGAGCCTTGCTTCCTTGAAGAAGTTTCTGAATTAGATCCTTTTGCAGGAGCTTTTGAAGACGCATGTGAAGACATGTCTTATGAAGAAGGCATGCATGATGAATTCTTCCTTACGGAGGAAGATGATGGAGAACTTCTTCTTGATGAAAATAAAAGAAGAAGTGTGTATTCCTCAAAAGGCAGAGGAGGAAGACGAGGATTTGCAACGGATAGAAGGAAAAGTGATGAAGAATCTCTTCATGGACAAGAGGATGAGAAAAAGAGAGATCAGTCCTTATTCTTTGAAGATGTTTCTTTGCAGAAAGAAGCGGCTTATAAAGTCTATGAGGAAAATTTGAGAAGAAGAGGTATTTATGCTACAAAAGGAAGAGGAGGCACGAGAGGTTTTGCTTCTTGTAGAAGCTTTGTAAGTTATCCAGATGAAGAGGTTGTTTGTGAATACCTTGACAAATGCATTGTTGAGATTGAGGGGGAAATTGAATCTCCAAGTATTGCTCTCCCAGATTTGTGCTTCATGGGGGAGGCACCTCCAGTTATTGAAAAATGTAATAGTCAATTATTTCTTTTAGGAGGAGAAAAAGATGAAAAGAAAAATTGTACTAATGAATTGTTTGCAGGAATGGAATGCTTTGAAATCATTCACATTGATAGCAAAAAGGATGAATGTCTCAATGATGAGACACTTGCTCAAAGATCTTGTTGTGAAGATCATTCAAAAGTGGAAGCAGAATTTGAAGAAGAAGGAAGAGAAACACTCACATTGAAGTGTTCCTTGCTTGAAGATCACCTAGATGAGGTGGTGGAAGCTGAAAGATGTCTCATGGAGGAGGCATATGGTGAAGAGTGTCTTATGAGGAAGGCACCAAATCAGCTATTTATTGAAGATTGCTTCATCGAGGAGGCACAAAATAAAGATGAAGATGCAGATGATGGAGAAACACTCATAATGGAGTGTTGCATAGCTGAAGTCCACTCACATGGCGTGGAGACAAAAATTCTCATGGAGGAGAGTAATGAAAATCTAACCACAAATTGTTGGCATGATTCTAGAAAAGCAATGTTCAAGAAAGACCATTGGCTTGCAGACCATTCACTTGGAATGGTTGTGTGCTCTCTTGAAAGAGCAACTAAAAATCTCCTTGAAGGAGATGATAAAATTGTTCCTCTACAGGGGGAAGAAAATGATAAATATAAAGATGAGATTGATTCACAAGAAGTATGGGATGTTGATTCCCATGACATTGTTGATGAAGAGGAGATGAAGACTATAAGTTTCATGCTCAATTGTGAAGATCACTCATCGGGAGTGACAAATAGAGATACTTCTTGTCCATCAGTCCAAGAAGGTTATGTGAAGAGAGATTTTGTGAATCTCAAAGATGACAATATGTTGTGTGAAGAAAAGAGCACAAAATATTATCTCATTTGGGAGAAGAAAAGTGAGAAAGCACATAATATAAAAACAGAAAATAACAATGTGACTGCTGATTTTCTTGTTGTAATGGCCAAGGAAACATCACTCATGATTGAAGATCACTCATCAGGAGTGAAAACTATTTTGTATGAGGAAAACTATCTCAAAGAGGAGCTAGAAAATAGGGAGATAGTCATTGATGAACTTCATGATGCAATGGAGGCATCATCAAAGGAGATCGAAAATTGTCTTGAAGAGGCAATTATAGCCGAAGATCACTCACTTGGAGTGACTACATTGCAGAAAAAGATTTGTTTTGATAAAGCAACAATGAATGATTGTTTGGATGAATGGTGTTTCAACACACCAACATGGCTTGAACAAAGGAGGAGAACTCTTAGTGAAGAGTTGATGGTTGCTCTTGAAGCAACATACAATGAAGGAGAATTGCCACAAAGCAGCTTTATGGGAAGCACCAAATCTAATCATAGTGAAGGTAATATTTTTATGATTAATGATTTGTTTTTTGTGAGCAGGTATGAAAAGGAAGGAGAATGTCTTCCAAAGGCATTATTTAAAGGTGATTGTCTCATTGAGACAACTTTGATGAAGAGTCTTCTTGGAGCGAAGACAGTAATGAAGAACTTGGGTCACATGGATCCAAATGATGTGTTTAAAATTCCTTGGGAGAAGGAATATTGTAAAGCCATTGTTTTGAGAGAATATTTGTGTGAGGAGCAACTTTATGTTGCATATGTAATTGGTCATTGGATGGCCATATTTGTTGTGATATTTTGTGTAGAAATATCTGAAAGAGTTGTATGGTATAATCATCTATGTGAGATGATTAATTGTAAATACTCATGTGGAGTATTGTTTAGTGATGAAGATGTAAAAGATGATCAAAATGTGAAAGTATGGTTTAAAGACCATCATGATCAAGATGTAAGAGAGTGGTTGTTGAAAACCACAAGAAGAGAGACTTTTGCTTGAAGGGAGAGCTAATCAACAAAAGATGGCACTCAAGCATTTGCGTTATGGAGGAGCAACATCAAAGATGAATGAAATTCCAATGCATATTACATACTCAGGAGGAGTATTAGGAGATGAAATATGGTTTGAAGATCATAGAAAGAATAATGAAAGAAATGTGCTGGATTGGTTAGTGAGAACCAATACATGTGACATAATGGGAATGTCATTTTTTGAAGAAGCTTTTGATGAAGGGGGAGTAGCTCATCAAAAGAGGGCACTCGGTTACTTGCAGGAAAGAGTAGCAACAAAGATGAAAGAGATCCCACATGAAGAGTGGAAGGAGTGCCACCACAAGTTTTTTATAAATTCCGATTTCTTGTTACAAAACTGGAGGAGACGAAAAAGATTGAGTTTCTTCCAATGTTGTGATGCTGATGAAACTTTTTGAAAAAAAAAAAGTCACATCAACATCAAGGGGGAGAATGTTGGAATTACCCCTAATTCCTAAGTATCTAGGTTAAGATTTGTTAAGAGGGAGAATGTTGCAGTGTGAATAGGGTTATCACAAAGGAGGCTTAGAAAAATCTAGTTCTTTAGCCTCCAGTGTGAAAAAAACTCCTAAAATCATGTGTCGGCAGATTTGTTTTTGTTGGCATATTATCTCCTATTTATCTCCCCTAATCTCCTATATGCCCTCCAACTATTTCTTCCTTATTCCTCCACGTTCCCTAATCTCCTTATCATCTCCATCCCCTTATTTCTCCACACCTTCCTCCCCTTATCCCTCCATTTCCCTTCTATCTCTCCAACTACCTTCCTTATCCCTCCGACCTATTCGTACCCACCATCTCTTCCCTTCTCTATATAATATTTGATACATTTGTAATAAGGTGAGAGGGACTGCTTCAAGTTTAATAAAGTTGAATATTTTTATTGGTCCTATGTTTTTCTGTGATTTGACTGCGTTCGATTTTCACACCTGCTACCTCAGGTTCCTCTCTTGGTTTAGATAACTACGAACACATATTTGTTTTGTGATTCTTTGAACATACAACACAAACTCAAACTTTATTTTCTGGGCATTCGCCTCTAGGGTGTTTTCCCCTAAATTTGGGACAAAAGTAGGCCAATGCTACCTCATTCTCCTGCTTCTTTTTTTGAATTAGAAGGGTGTCCATTTGAAGATTCAGATATGATAACATCTCGCTCTTAAGGTCTTCAAGCATTTTTCCTATTTCTATTTTAGTGATAGTGGTTGACTATTTAATATTTCTAGGGATCAACGTACCTTTTCTTCTCAAAAATTTTTGACACAAACACCAAATATCATCCATCTAATATTTAAAAATATCCCCTCCAAAAATCATATTTAAAGCTTCCAAGGATTCATTTGTAAGTTCTTTTAAGAATATGCTTCTTAAGGACCTATATCCTAGTTTCGAGTGGGGTGATCTTTGTAAATTAAAATTGAACTTATCCCAATACTCTTCCATAGATTCTTCTTCATTTTGTAACATGTATAGGACTTATTCCATTGCATCACGTGCTCTAAAAAAATTTGGGTACTATTCTAGGAAAAGTCTCCTTAACTATTTTCAGGTAGTTATCTATTTATCCCCAAAATTGATGAACCAGTGCAAAGCTGAATCATCAAGGGTAGAAGGGAATAATTTTAGTTTTTGAGCATCTATGATGTAATCCACAAATCTGCATAAAACATAAAATTTAAACAAAAATAGATATGGATCTTCTATTGGTAGTACTTTAAAGGTTAGAATGTGGGTAGGGGAGATATGCTTCATCTTGTGATCTCCCCCTGCCTCTCCTATGGGAAAATTGAAACTAGTGGATGCTTCCTCTCCATCAACCATCTTGTCTATCAACAGGGTATCTACACTGACTGCATTCAAAGTAGCTTTTAAGGCCTCTAATTCATTTATCTTATCTTGCAAAAGGATTACTAAATCTGTGTTTGATATAGTTCCTTCTCTAACCACTTGCCAACATTGAAATTTTAGTAAGTCTTCCTCAGACTCACCTCTACTTATCTTCGATACTTCTCTATGATGTTATTGATTTGTTTTAGAAGGGTCCTATGCAAATAATGGGTGTTCCCTCCAATGCATAGGTGGATATTATGGAGAAGAGGATTCAATATTATGATTAGGTAAATTTGAAGCAAAATATTTTTGAGAAATGTCCTTGTTTTTAAGAAAATGATTGTCTAGCCCTCTATTCTTAGGCGAACTCATACAAGGCTTGAAAATGGAGGTTCTGTAGGTCACAACCTAAAATATTGTTAATATAATTCTTCAAAACTAGAAATTATAATAGGCTACTCCTCGGCAACGGTGCCAAAATTTTGGGCAAAAACATTGGTTAGTTTTCTATGTTACACTTCACTACATTATTTAATTTATCAACCCGAGGTAGATCGTAGACTTGTGAGCAACATTGCACAGTATATGCTTATAATTTCCTCCAAAAATATGAGTCCCATAGATTTATGGTTTGGAGGGATGTTGGTGCTAATTGAACATGTAATTTTTATTTCCAAACCACTAATCTTTCCTAAGTTTATGAAAACATGCCTAAATTACACTCAAAAATTAAAACTACAAATTGGTGGAAATTATAGAAAAACAGGGGAAAATACAGGAATTAAAATTAATTTACAAAAATAAATAAAATAAAATAAAACAGAAAATAGGGGAAAGGAAAGGAAGAACGTTTTTGAGAGTGGGCCCACACTTCCAAAAGGTTTTGCCTGTGTTAAATCATTCACCAGAAGCTTAGTCAATTTAATAAAAAAATACTCATAAAATATTTAATAAAAGTTGTAGAAGAAACTATACAGGGGAAATCTGAGATCACGTTTTCATGGGTGGCCTACATATTTATAAGATATGCAACCACACCCTGTTACAAAATAGAAACAAATCAAAGTCTTGTTTTTACTTTACAACCACATGCATGAATACAGGAAATCAAGCAAAATATCAAATTGTGTGGACTAATTCGACGTATTCTATTTTATTAGAATACATATGATATTGGTGTTGCTTGATTTACATAGATATTTACATAGCAACTTAAAAATATATGGTTATTCATCTTTGACATTGTCCCTAGTCCGGTTTTAATGTTGAAATTCCATCTACGTTCCTTGTTGAAATCGCATTCTATTTTGCCAACCATAGAGTCGTGCTGGAATTTGGCTTCAATGGGAATCAAGCGCCTTGTCTGTAGAAGTTAGGAAGTAGACATCTTATTGGTAGAATTTGGGATGCAGGGTCCAACACAAAATTCAGGCACCTAATGGGAAGCAAGCACCTAATAGGAAACAGGTGTCCATCAGTTAAGCATCGAAAAAAAGTCAGGTGCTTCAAAGGGAATCAGGTGCCTGACTAGCACTTCACATCGGTGTACTACAAATTTTTTCCTTCATGAAATCAAATTTGCTAGGTTCAAGTGGGACCTTGATGAAAATATGCTAAAAATATAGCAATTTCTACGAAATCTACACAAAACACACTTAGAAACAAATATTAAATAACATGTAAAATAAACTGTTAAATATGTATAAAATTCTCATTAAACATATACATCTATAGAAATAAGTGTCATTGTTTTATAAGGAAAGTGATACAAAAAATGAGCATTTTTAGGGCTCGTCACAAACCTGCACTCACCATAACCACACCATCATTGAAAATTTGGTCCAATGGTAGGGTTTACAACCAAAAGATGCTACATGGGAGCCTCTCTAAAAATTTCCTCATCTCAAGCTTTGAGGATAATTTTTTTAAGGAGAAGGGCATGTTAGAACCCCATCCTAACATAGGGATCCCATATTAATAATATTATGTATTTTTTTGTAATATGTATGTGGTATTTGAGACGCCTAAACAAGTGGGGTCATTTAATGTAACTATTATAAATAATGTAACTATTATAAATAATGTAACTATTATTTGGTAGAATATTCTAGCTTGGGTGACCACTTGCTTGTTAAGCTAACCCTTGTGTATTATAATTAGGATTATGAATAGTATTTAAAAATACAAGGGAGCATAGAAGAAATCATCTCTCATATTTAGTATTGAAGCTCTACTTCTAAGGAGTTTACCCCTTTAAAGAGGCCTAATATTTTGTATTGTGTTCTTTCTTCCTACAATATAATCAATTGCTTTTCTATTTCATCTTGCAATATTGTTAATTTCAAGTTCATTTTTCTATTATTATTGCAATATTGTGTGGATGTGTTTTTATTTTATTACAAGGTTCTTAACACACAAATTATGAATTCTCTTATATTAAAAATCTCAAATTAAAAATAAGCATAACCATAATAGCAACAAATGAGTTAAAAAAAATACGAAAATGAAATAATACAAGTTCTTAGTAAAATAGTTGATTGGAAATACAACTTATATTACTCAAAAGGAACATAAATCATATGCATATTCAAGGGGGCAACGTCCTTGGAAGTAGGGCTCTAATACAATGTGAAAAGATACATGATACATTCTATTTCAACCATTGTCTTTATATAGACTCTTATTTACCGTAACCTTAATGCTCAAGGGCTAGTCCACATGCAATATAGGAAATTGAGCTAATAACTCCTACTTACAATGAAAGTAACTAGTTACATCATTACTAAATCCTGCTTATAAAAGTAACAATTACATCATAACAGGCCCATATGCACTAAGTACCCAAGGTGCAACATACACCAACACTAAACAATTACATAATGATGGTTGTGTTAGGACAGGGTCCTAACATGCCCTCTCCCTTCAAGAAGATTTGTCTTTAATGGTTGAGGTGAGAAAAATGCTATTGGATTTGATGGATGACTTCCACATGGCATATTTTGGCTACAATCCTTGTCATTGTACTAAAACATAAGTTTGCACGTTCGTCAATCTAGACTACTCTCAGGTTCCAAGAAGATCTACTATTTATTATAATAATTTAGATTCTATAACTTTTTCTATAAAGGATCATTTTATAACATATAGAACCTTGATATTAGTAGTAGTCTTAAAAGTCAGCTAGAGGAAGGACATATTATCACATGATATCTCTTATATCAATGACCACCATATATTTAATGGGTCAAAGACCCATATGTTTTTCTAGGGAATGCCAATAGCTAAAAAGGGACCAATATATGAGATATATATGAATGCATGAGTCCTCTCTCAGAAAATTTTAGTATAATATCAACATTTGATCAAGTACTTATAACAAAGAAGACTAAACCTATAAGTTTTATTCTAAACCATTGTTTTTTTGGTAATTTAATAATTTTATTAAAGGGACATTTGAAATGCACCCCAACGCCTTGATACAATAAGAAAATATAGGAAGTAGAAAGGGCAAAGAAGCAACTTAGAGAGGAAATAAAGGAGGATGCGAAGTAAGAACAAAATGCATCCTAAGCAATAAAGGAATAAAATAGGAGATCTTACAGCAAAACCAAAAGGAAAGGAACCCTACAGAGCCAGATGCAGATGTTAGGAAAGAATCAATGCATAGAAGGTACATCAATATGCATGGAAGATGCAACAGTGATTTTTGGTTTACCATCCTTGACATCAGCCTTAATTTCATTCTTAGGAACATCCTTAAATACCTCCTTAGCGATTTCAACAACTTCATCCTCTTTAGCATCTTCTTTAATATCAAAAATCCTAGCCATTGTAGAGATAGCAAGACCATCCTCATCATATTTTTCATAGAAAATAGTAGATTTAGGGTGTTCCTTTGATCCTTCAACTGAGTTATGCCCTTCCCGAGAGCAACATAAGTTGTATCCAAGTGATCAATAGTAGCAGAAGAGGATTGAATGACAATTTTGTGCAGATATTTCTCAACAACATCAGGCGAATCAGACTCAGACTTACTTTACTTCTTGCCCTTCTCAAGAGTAGGGGTTTATTTGAATTTGAGCCTTTGGGAGCATTGTGTGGGAGTATTTTTGACCTTGACTTTTTTCTTAGTGTTGCAGACTGGTTGGGGTTTTTCAACTTTGCCCTTCCTTTTAGCACCTTTTGTCTTAGGACTAGGAGTGAGAGAGGTAGGGTTATGCATAATGGGTCGACCCCAAAATATATTTATAAAAATTTGGTGAATTAGTTTCAAAATCCAGGTGAATAGTTTCGAAAAACATGTAGAAGGTTCACCATTATTAGGGGCAATGTTGAAAATTTAAACTTAAAATGGTCAAATTCTTATAAAATTGAGGTGAATCGACCCAAAAAAAAATTTGCACCCAAATATTTTTGGCTAATGGACCCTAGTCAAGAATCCCAAATATTAGCCAATTCCAAATTTTGAAAATCCAAATTTTAGCCAATTTTGCGAAAATAGCCACTATGCATAACCCTAGGGAGAGGACTCTTCCTCAACATTTTCATGGACAATAATATTTTCTTTGGGGAATTTCTGAAGCAAATAGCCATACAAAATTTTAAATAATCCTTGATGGGAAGGCCAACCTTCCTCTTTCTTAGCACGAGTGGACATAATGGAATAGTCCATGGACCAGTATAAAAACTTAGCAATATTAAGCATTTTGGCATCTCTAAAATGATTAACAAAAGATAGATGAAAGCTACACAATTGTGACTTCATCAACAGTCAGATACTTCATGATGAGTTTCAACAATTCCTTCCAAGGAGTAGACAAGTCTTTGTGAAACAAACCTTTTTAGTGAAGCTTCTGCATCGGCGATGATGGTTCAAAATGGGTAAGCTCTCCTTCCTGGTTATGCTTGTTCCTTCTTACCACACATTTGTTAAGAATCTACCCAGTAAGCTCATCAAGGATTTCCATAGTAATCTAGAAATCAACTCCATGTATGATGACGAAGTCGTCCTCTGAGGTCGAAGTGAAAGCCATGCTGGTGTCCCTGAGCCATTTTTAGGGTGCATAATCTAAATTGTATTAACATAAATATTAAAAAAACTTAAAATTGTCAAACTTATTATGTTCATCTCATAATTATCATTAACATCATGATCAGTTTTAAAATATAGGCTTTATATTAAATTATTACGAGTATAATTTGTTCAAAGAGAATTTTCAAAAAGAAAAAATAAATAAAACTCTTATATTTAGGATAATATCTCCTTAAAGAAATACTTGTCAATCATAATGTCACAAGTGTATGTATACATAGTCTACAAACATTTAGACTAAAAACTTGTGATAGTACACCCAATAATGAGTTACTTATATGTCATACATTGCGTACACTGCATAAATACAAATTGTATGAACCATTGATTTTCCAAAAATAGAAATCTCTTACACTCTTTGATATATAAGTTTACAACCTAAAAAAGAAATAAAACTAATGTAAGTCTCACCAAAGAGCATACAATAAAATGCAAAGCCTATTTCCATTTTTTACTTAAAAATAATTTTACACCCAAGTGTAAAACCCAAAATTAACCATTAGTTCTCCATTGCAAACATTTATAATCCACATAAACATATTTCATCTAATTATATCATACCACATGGACTAACCACCCTTTACTTCTAATGGAGGTTTACAACATGTTCCATTATACTAGTGTTATGAGATTATAAAATGTTCCATTATGCTAGTGTTTATTATATTATGTCATATTGTTTATTCTAGCATCTAACTTCTTATTGTCAACATCCATCCAAAATACTCATCATGGAGTTATGATAATTTATCAATTTATTACATAATATAGAATCTTCTATTACATTATATTATAATTATTTGTTGTAATACCTATCTACTACCCAATATTTTATCAAAATCCATCCAAATATTTTGTCAAAATGATTACATTTATTAGTTTTTATTACATCACTTAGGTTTTACCTTCATAGTTTCAAATGTTCATCAAGAGTGTATGTGTAGTCTATTCTACTTACTACAAAGTCTTAACAATAGACCATCTAATATTTTATTTTAATTATCACTTTGAGTACTATTATTAGTTTGAATAGCAATTACCAACACGAGGGTAAAGAGGTAAGAAATAGCAAGGCCCATAATAGAGTTGTAAATCAAAGCATTCAAAAAAGTAGTTACTTCACAAAATATTAAACTAAGAGGACAAGTATATGGCCATTAAACCCTTTTGTATTTCTTTAATACATGCAACATTCTAGGGGTATCCACTCAAAAGGATTCTAAAGTTGTGAAGGTATTTTATGAGGTTAGCTTAGATGGATTAAGAAAGCCATAATATTAAGACTATAATGGTAATGATATTAATCCAAATTAGAATATTAGTTTACCATTGGAAACATGTGGGAACCCAAATATGCTAATGATACAGCATTTTAGATGGAATTATGATAAGGAATAATTTGTTATGTTTGTTGTGTTGGCTTTTTTCTGGTTGTTATGTTTGTTTTATTTGTTACAATTGTTTTATTTTCTCTCTCCCAAGTGGATCTTGTGAAATGCATGCTATATACAATGTAATATTGAATGAAAAATAAATAAAGTTTTTGATTTTGTATCTACCTTTAATAGATCAAACATGCCTTTCTATATTCCAATCATAACTTTACCCTAAAAACATCGCAACCAGGAGCCTTTGTGAAAATATGAACCACTAGAACTATAAAAAATAATTAGCAATCATCAAGCCAAAAAATACTCATATCATGGTAATGCCCTTTCATGGGTAAGGCTGCATATTCTGCATTGTCAAACTTTGGGACCCTTGGAGTTATGATTGTGTGGTTGACCCTCCAATCTTGACTTCAACCTATAATCCACAATATCAATCAATGAATGTAGGATAAGGCTATGAAAGGAGGGTAGAAATTTCCAAAGGCCAAAAACACTACTCTAATACTAGCTAGTACAAAGTCTAAAATTTTATTTATTTTTATTCATGATCACAATATATAACATGCATTTCATGTGATCCACTTGTAGATAAAACAAAATAGTTGCAACAAATGCAATAAAACAACTAGGCCAAGTTAGCATAACAAACATAACATATTATCTTGTCACAACCAAAAAATCTTGTTATATTTGTTATGCTAGCTTTGGCTTAGTTGTTCGGTTTGTTGTATTTGTTTTTTTTCTCTCTCATAAGTGGATCTCATAAAAGGCATGCTATATATGGTTTAATCTTGAATGAAAAATAAGTATATTTTTAGATTCACTATAAAAAGAACTTAAACTTTGTTACAAACCTCATGGATGCATATGTTTAGTAGGAATCTAGATCATTTGAAGAGTTGCCTAGAAGCTCATTTTGTTCTAGGATTTTTCTCCTTCATAGGTCATTTGTGGAATGTAGGAAGGGCTCAATTTCATTTAGTAATTTTGGTATTATTGTAAGAGCATCTCAAATAGATTTACATCAACATAATATTTACACATATTATACGTATAGAGTGAATGATCCAGTTTTATGGGGTAACCCAATCATTCCTACAATATTAGATAAAAAAAGAAGAATAAAATGAGATATGCTCAAATATTATATATTATTTAGAAGAACATTATAAACTAATCTCTATAGAAGATATGGGTGGATCCTTCTATTCTTTGACTATCAAAATACAAGAGAATAAATGTTTATATACAAACAATATATGAAGAAAATTGAAGAAGATCAAAGTCAACTATCTCCCTCATGAACAAACTTACATGCTTTGATAACTTAAAAGAGGACAATCTCTTGATTCTTGGTACACTTAACCTGAGTGTCCATGATTTGGTTTGTGGTTGTAGAGGAAGTGTAATCAATACTTAGTTTTGAATGAAAAATAATAATATACCTAATGGAGGAGGATAGTATAGGCATATATGATCCACATTGAAAATTGGATGGAGTCCTAAGTATAAATAAAAATGTATCTTCTACTTTCTTTATAAGAGTGTATAATCCATAATTGAGAGGCATGAGTTTGCAATAGGAACCTTGAAGAATTTCTTCTGAATATGAAACCAAATGTTTTCCCTAATTTTGTATTAGTATCATAATTTTTGTCATGGTGCTACTTATACTTAGAATTAGCCTACTAAATAATATCATGGATGTGGTATTTTATTTTTTGAATTTATTCAACACACCTACTTGCCTTGTCATTTTTTGTCTACATAAAAGAGGTGTCTCCTATCATGGCTAAAGAAAAAGCAAGGTCAAGTGGCACCAATAGTTGGAACCTAAGGTAAGCTTGAAAAGGACTATAGCCTATAGAATTATTAATATATCTATTGTAGATGTTGAACACTTGACATATTATTATCGCATATCCATGGATGCTTGGAGCTTTAAATCTTAAGCATGTGCAAAATCATGCAATTCACCACCAATTGATTAGAAAATCTTGGAATCTATACAAAACAAGAGGATTGATCAAAAATTATTGAGGAATAGTATATCCTTGTGAGAAATAATTGTTCATGCTAATATAAAATGAACCTATATGCTTTTAAATATGATTTTGACAATTTCTTCCCTAAAATGCTCTTTTTATAGGGCATAAGGGTATTCATTTTTTAAATATATTCACTACCACATATACCCAATAATTCCTATGAAATGTGGTTGGTATCCCTGACATGAAATCCATTGAGACTAATTTAAAGGGTTTGCAAGGTGTAGGTAACAAAGTCTATAATACTATCTTCATGCAATCTATGCATAATTTGTAATATTCTATGCATAATTTGTAATATTCATAATAGGTACACTATTGGATTTCATACACTGGAGGATATAAAGAACAACTACACTCCAATTATTTAATTCTTGATAATAATAAATCTCAATTGGAAGTACAAATTAATTTTGAAAGCATAATTTGACTTATGGCCAAGTCCATGGTTGTATAAAAAAGCTCAACTAGCAGTATAAATTATACAATTGTATTTATTTTATTGTAAAATTTTATTATGTAAGCCCTATGGGCCATGGTTAATATTTTTATGGATAAAACCATATATTATATTTTTTCATTAACTTTAAAAACCTCTTGTTATGTTAGATTAGATGAAACTCATTTATGTAATTTAGAGATTTGGTATTGGTATAAATACATCCATCACTCAACCCATTGAATCAGAGTGTTGTGACTCTTATCCATGGATGATATAGTGATTTTTGATGGTCCTTACAAGTGCCCAACAATTTTTGTCTCTTTTTTCTTTCATCCTATTACACTTTTTTTATAATATTTGAGTGGATGGATTGCTTCTATTTGTTTCTATAAAATGGTAAGAATTCCATTATGAGATTAGAGTGGGCATGAAGTGATATTTCTTGGTCATGCAAAAATTATATTTGGAGCCTCTAATCCTTCTTTTGATTCTTAGGATAAATTACTCTTCTAAGCTTCATAAGCATTTCCAACATAAGAACCAGAAAGGAGGTTTCCTTTGAAAATTTCTCTTTCTTTTTTAAAGAATATTTAGAGTTTTCATGTTGCTTCATTATTACTAACATATTTCTAATATTTTGTATACACATTCAAATTTGTTCGTGTTCAACGATGTTTTCTCTAGATATTTGTATACAATAAATCTTAGCTGGCAGTATAAAGTTTACAACTGTATTTAATTTATCATACAAATTTATTATGTAATCCTTATGGGCCATGGTTAACCTTGTTATGGTTAAACCCATCTTATACCTTATAATTAACCTTAAATCCCTCTTGTTATGATAGCTTAGGTTAAACTCATTTATATAATTTGGGTGTTTGTTGTTGGTATAAATAACCCTACCACTCCATCAATTGTATCAAAGTGTTGTGATTTTTTTATTGTTGGGGAGCAATAGGTTGTACTTGGGTTCCCCACCCTTGAAAAATCACAACTCTCTTCTTGAAATCTTAAGTGTTTATAAACATATTCAATTATCATCTCAATTGAGTTGATATAGTTAGAAACCTACATCATTTTACATAAAATTTTGAATTCTTGATTTTCATTTTTTTGATCTTTTTCAAATTTTCATGTGAATACAAATTTTCTAGAATTCAACATCCTTTTTGACATTATCCTATAATACCAAAACTTCACCTCTACTATCTATGCATTATATCTTAGTAGAGTAATATTTTCAAAATATCACACTATCATATTCTATTTTACTAGATCTAGATTACTT
This sequence comes from Wollemia nobilis, assembly GCA_028583015.1. Lineage (NCBI taxonomy): Eukaryota > Viridiplantae > Streptophyta > Pinopsida > Araucariales > Araucariaceae > Wollemia > Wollemia nobilis. The sequence goes on along the minus strand of JAQPPZ010000541.1, from coordinate 23,044,099 downwards.
GTTTCCTTCCTAAGGCACAAGTGCAACCACAGAAATAATAATAAATAGTTTATATGAAAGAACATTAATGTTATAAAATAAAACATATATTACCAATGAAAACATTAAAATAAATCTTAATCATTATTCAAATAAGGTAATAAACATTTTTATTAGCTTTTGATAAAGTTATTGCTTCCTCTAACCATAGAAAATAAAATTTAACTTCACGATCCTCAATTAAAACCCCTCTATTGGCTAGTCTATCTACACATTTGTTTTCTTCCCTTAACATATGTGTAAACCTGATTTCTGCAAACTCTATAGCAATATATTGAATTTCCACAATTATCTCTTGAATATTCCATGGAGCTTCTGTTTTCCTCAAAATTGCGTTTATTACTATGAGTGGATCACTTTCAATCCATACTTTGCTCCATTTTATTTTTTACATATTTTTAAGCCTTCCAAATTCACCCAAGCTTTAGCTTCATCATTTATCTTAAATCCATTATTGAAAGTGTAATTAGACATATTCTCTCTTCTATTATTTCTAATTATTACTCCTCCTATTGTTGGTCCTAGATTTCCTTTAGATGCTCCATAAAAATTTAATTTGACAAAATCCACATCTGGTAGTTTCCACTTTATATTCTTTACCTTTTTTTTTTCTTGTACCCAACATCATAATTCTATTTGATGACTTAACTCCATCTATCAAGGCTCTCTTCTTCTAGATTAGGGATTGGGTAAGTTGATAGGGTTGGTTTAAACTCCTCTATGAATAAAAAATATTCCTTTTTATTACCTCTAAACTTATTTTCTTTCCTTTAAATATTATTCCATTCCTTTCTAGCCATACGATCCAAAGTATTATATCTTTTGATATATCCCATATTGTCTGTAAATCCTCACTTTTAAAAGTGCTTTGGTATTTTTTTAACCAGTCTTCAATTCTTCCATTCATCACTATGCATTTACCAAACATATTAAGAATTCATTGTCATGGTTCCTAGAATTTTGAATAGTATCACAAGATATGGTCTATACTCTCCTTCGTTTTACAAAGAAAAAAATCTAAGGGCACAAGAAAACCCATTTTCATAAGGTTATCCTAGGATAAAATTCTTCTATGATCCACTAGCAAAACAAAAAATTTAACTTTAGGAATGCTTGGGCTATACCAAATATCTCTCCATATTCTTGTGATATTCCTGTTAGAGAATATTACATTATTTGATGTTTAATAAGTCTCTATGTGAAATATGTGTGTAAGTGTTATAAAAATAAAGTAATTAGTCTTACATACTAGTGAAAATATGGGAATCCAAAGTTCATATAAGAGATGCACTAGTAAATAACTTGAAGAGTCATCCTACACAACTATAATATGGAAATAGATCTCCTTGTTATGTACTGAAAGAAAATATTGTATACATTGTACTTCTTTTGAGCAAATTCATATTGTAAGTATTCTTCATGCATGTACATGAATGATTTTGGCCATTTTACATTCATATTTGATATTATAAGTGAATTTTATTTCATTATTATATTGGTCTATATATATATATATATATATATATATATATATATATATATATTTGATTGCTCATATATATTATTCTACTATTTTTTTTAGGGTGGAAGAAGGGATTTTGAAAGGGATCCTAAACCTTTTACAAAAAATTACCTATAGGTATTCAACCATCATTAGAGACATCATAAACAAGACAACTCAAAAAACTGAGATAGGTCAAAGAACAATATTCAACAATGTTAAATGATCAACCAAGATCACATAAAACATTAAACCAAAAGAGCACAACACCCAGGAGAAACTAGGATAAAATCTTGAAAGACTCTATCAAACTTACACACTAGCCAAAGAGTCAGTCTTGCTCTTAATATCCTCCATTTAGGAGACATGCTCTTCAAAGTTGTGGGCTAGCATCTGGCTCAATATCATCCCATATTTGAACATATCTTTAAGGATCAAGTAACTTTAATGGAGGGTTTCCAATGAATGCTCCATCGGAAGACACTTAATAAAATCCTTTTTAATTCTATCTTTTTTCCAAATGCTCTTGCTTAAAATCCAATGAAGAACGAAGAATAGACAAACTTTTGTTCGCAAACTCCATCTGGTCTTTATTCTACCTTGACTTCATTTTGGATCCTAAGTTGGCCAATTCATAGTGTTTGACAAAGAATTTAGGACCCATCAGTTCATCAACTTTGTTTTTCTAGCCTTTTTAATAACCCTTTTTAAAGATAAGACCTTTCCTAAAAGCAACATGCACATGCATATTATTCTACTATTGATTATTAATATTTCAACCTAAATATTATGGCTTCTTTATATTAGGACCTATGATATTTTGATATAGTTAGGCTTAAAATCCAATAGTGGTATCATAGCTACCACTTAGTTTTGTCCATTTTTGATAGATTTATATTTCAGAACCACCAGAATATTAGAGTCATTCCGCTTTTAAAGTAGTGAAGACTTGGACTCTATTTTAAAGGTTTGATTGATTATATATTGAGGGGACAAATAAAAATCACCCTAATTTGGATACTAGGGTATTTTCACTTGGTTCAAGAAAAAACAGTGAATACTAGGACTCAACTTGAATTGATTGAGAGAGCTAACTCAAAAGTTAGTTGGACGTGAGAGGACATTCATAGTCACCCTAATATTGATTTTGGATTCTCTAAAAAATAGGATAATCATATTGTTCTTAGATTCAACCTAAGACATTATTGAATTGAGGAGCATAAATCTCTTAGATAATTGAGAATCATAAAAGCTTCTAGAGATTGAGACGCAATATATGCCATAGATCAAAGTTTTTAAGATCACTATGATAAAATTCATAGTGTAGAAAACTTTCTACTAATATTGGAAGATTATTTTGTACCTAAGAGCACAAATCAGGAAAGAACATTCAAGTTGTAGTAAGGAAGAAAAGACCCTTGTAGTGCCCAAGTGTAGAGCAGAGTCACTTGAGCCTAATAAAGCTCAAGTGGAGAGCAAAATCACCTAAGCTTGATAAATCTCTAGCATAGTGCAGAAGTATCCATACTTGGAAGTATCTAAGTATAGTGCAAAATTATTCAAAATTGAAGGTGATCAAGCATACAACAATAACATGTCAGTATAGAAGAACTCAAGTATAGAGTAGCAATAACCAAGTTTGATTAGCACTCAAGTAGATAAATACTAGTGTATGGGAGTATCTTACAAGCACTTTTGAAGCTTTCATAGAAAGTGCATACATGTAGTAGAAGTAAAGCACCTTAGTTTCTCATAGAAGGAGAACATAGACAATGATATGAAAGCACCTAAGCAAGAAGAAAACTCCTAAGTAGCTCAAAGTAAGCTATGAGAGGGAAGTTCCTGAGTAGAAACACCCAAGTAACTAAAGTAGAGAACACAAGTGATAGGTAGGGAGAGGAAATTGTTTGAGTAGCTAAACAATAATGCAAAAAGCACTCCAAGTAGGAAGTGAGAGGAAATCCTCCAAGTAGCTAAGCACTCATGCAATAAACATAGGTGATAATAAAACGCCTATGTAATTTTCAAGAAATACTTAAGATAAGAAGATGAAAAAGTGCATAGTGAGCAAGGCAAGTCTAAAATGGTATCACATATCCAAATCCTTGACTAATCTCTTTTGTATATTGAAATTATAGAGGATAGTAGCCTTACCGAGTGATGAAAATCTAAGGAAAACAAACACAAAGCAGTTAGGTAGCCCGAGAGATGAACGCCTAAAAGAGATAAATATAGGGTAGTGAGGTAGTCCGAGAGAAAAATTTCTAAGAGATATGTATGTTGAGTAGTGAGGTAGTCCAAACATCTAAGAAAAATGAACATAGAGTAGTGAGGTAGTCAAAGCATTGTAGCTAGCCAAGCAGTCTTTTAGAAAGTAGAAGCCAATGATCTAAGAGATTTTTGAAATGACTAATGCAATGTGGAGTCTAAGTTCTAACATTCATTTTTATTGAAACGACCAATACAACATGGATTATATCATCTATGTTCATTTGAACGACCAACACAATGTGGAATATAATGTCTATGTTTATTTGAGCATCACAACATGGTATATAGAAAATACAAGAAATGACCATATAACATTTTTTCTTAATATATATTCTTACGCATATTTTAATTCTTAACATGCATTGAAGGTTATTAAAGAAGGCATTTGGAGGAATATAAAAGAGGCATTAAACATTAAGCCAACGAGGAAGAGAATAAGGTAAGTAATATTACCTTAGTTCAATTATAAACTTAACCTAGAAGATTAATATCTTGGTTACTTTAATAATTTATATTGGAGTTAAAAGGTTTATTAATGGTTTGATTATTAGGAGAAGTTATAATATTTTCTACTATAGTTTGAATTTTATATTTCAAGTTTTTAATTTTTTAGTTTTTAATAAAGTATGGAGTGATACGAATTTCTACTTCAATTTGGATTTTATAATTTAGAATCTATCATGGATTACTAGTATATTGATTTCAAATCATGTAGGCATATGCCAAGAAATAAACAATGATTTAAAACCTTCCAAGAGAAACATGAAAAACTCGTTGTTATAGTAGATAGTATGACTTAAGGAGTATGATATGTTTTAATTGATCTATCATATAAAAAAGGGACAATCGATAATGTACTATATGTACCTAGATAAACTGCTAATCATCTTTTAATATCTCAATTAATGGATCAAAATTTAGTAGTTGAATTCAAAATTGTTAAAAATAATAAAAATGCCTTATTACCAAACAGGAAAAAGTCATAGCTTCTGGTTCATATAAAAATATTCTAACTTCTCTTAACACATCATAAAATATGGATTTTACAACAAACATTTTAGAAACAAAAGAACTTTGGCATAAAAGGCTAGGACATATAAGTGCATCTTCATTGAATGAGATGAGTAAACATCAAATGGTTAAGGGTTTACCTAAACTCTCATGGGAATCTATAGTTTATCCAAAATGTCTAGCAGAAAAACAACATAGAATACCTTTTATACTCAGTCTATATAGAGATCAAGAATCGTTACAATTAAGAAGATTGAATCTTTACTCTATAGTAATGGGTTACTCAAATACATAAATGAGGAATCTCATGCTACTAATTTTGGAGAAAGGAAGTAGGTCTATAGGGATAAGAAGGATGAGAATTCTGGTAAAAAGAGGCCACCCCAAAAAAATCAAACTTATCTAAAAATGGCTTCGACAACGGCGACCCCATCTGCTTCGGCTTCCGTAGCTTCTGCTTCCACCGCAGTGGCTTTGGCCTTCCCTGGCAGGGTTTCCCAAACCCTCCTTGGGGATCTCGAACCAGGTGAGATCCCTGATGATCTCACGGATGTTTCTGCTGCTCCCGATACGGATTCGAGTGGCGCCCGTCTTTGGGCGGAAGGTTTCCTTCCCCCTTTTCCCCTCTCCAAAACCCCTACCTCGGTTGGTCTGTCCTTCAGCGCGATGGTGTCGGGGTCCTCATCTCCCAAACCATCTGCTATGGTTCCCCTTCCCCCCCTGGTTTCCTTTGGGGATAATTTGGTCATCCCGATTTCTCGCATGGCCCCAAAACTTTCCCTCGAATCTTTGTCCCTAGTTGGAAAATTTGTCGGAGGTCGACCTAACATGGAGTCTGTCAGAAGATGGGCCAATTTCAAATGGTGTACAGAGGTAAATCTACAGCTGGTAGCTCTGTCCAGGGGATTCTTCCTAATTAAGCTGAACAACCAAAATAATTTTGTAAGAATCCTCACTGGAGGACCGTGGTTCTTTGGAAGGAAAAGTCTCTTCCTCAAGAAATGGGAGCAGGGCTTCAACCCCCAAACCCAGGACATCAATGTCGCCCCCATCTAGGTTTGTCTTTCGGACTTACCAATTCAGTTCTTCCATGAAGACATCCTTCGGGGGATCGGAGGATACATCGGAGACCTGGTTCCCCTTGATCCGACAACTAAAGCTTGCTCCATAATGGCCTGTGCTAGAATCTACGTGTCGGTGAACCTAGCATCCCAGCTTCCCACCCGCATCAATCTCATCTATGGGGACTTCCAGTGGTGTCAAGTGATTGAATACGAGAATAAACCAGCGTTCTGCATCGAATGCCAGGTTCAAGGACATCTCAAATCTTAATGCCCTTCTCTAAAAGCTACCAAAGAGGTTCTTCGACCCTAGCTCTCCGTCGCTCAGCGTCCGGCTACCCACCCAGGACCAAAGGCCATTGGTGGCCCTATCCGAGGGAAATCTGACAAAGGGAAACAAGTCCCCTTCCCCAGACCCCTCCCCCAGTAAGCTCCGTCAAGCTCCAACCAGGTATGTTCATTGTTTGCCCTTCCTAATAAGTTTGGTCCTCTCTCTGGTTTTAATGATGATGCCCTCATTCCTGAGTCTGGCTCCCTCTCGTATCTTTCCCCCTTGCCTCCTCTACCCCCTCTCCCTTTCGCTCCCCTACCTGGTCACCCTTCGACCGTTCCTCCCTCCCAAACCCCTCCCACCTCCCCGCTCCCTCTCGCCTCTCCTAAATCCCTTTCCCCCCTTCCCATCGAGAAGGACTTACCCGCCTCTACTCTAGATGAACCCGAGTCTCCAACCAAGCTAACCTCTGATTCCATTGAGGAGGCTTCCAGCCCTCTCAGCAACTGGATGGACTCCAACTCCATCATTACCAGAAGTAAGAAAGGACCAGTAGATACTGGAGGTGACAAAAAGAGAGGCAGACCGTCTGTTTCTGACCAGTTAAAGGACACTGAAAATCAAGTTGCAAATGGGGTCCAAACAACCCTTTTCCATAATTTGTTCGGCCAGCCCTTGGACGATCCTAAGAATCCCAAACCCCCTCTCGTGCCCACCAAGGGCGGCAAGAAACCCCCCAAAGTATCCAAATGAAGATACTCTCTTGGAACATCAGAGGGCTTAACAACTCGGGAAAGCAGAGACTGGTCAGAACCATCAAAAAATATTATAAACCCACCATCATCATGTTACAAGAGACCAAAGCAGATGTAGGTAGAACCTCGAACATCATCAAATCAGTTTGGAAAGAATGCCAGTGGGCCTCCTCCCCCGCAGAGGGATCGGCTGGGGGCCTCCTTTGCCTGTGGGATCCCCTCCAAGTTGAGGGAAGGGTGGTTTCATACACCAACATAACCCTTAACATGGTATTCCACTGCAGGAAAAACTAGTTTACGTGGGCCCTCTCCAATATCTATGCCCCTAACAATCCTCTTGAAAGGCGCCAGCTGTGGGTGTCGTTGTCCCTTCTCAAGACTACTTTTTCTGCCCTCTCGTGGATTTTAGCTGGGGATTTTAACTCTCCTCTATTTGCTTCTGACAAACGAGGGGGGTCATCCATCCAATCCAAAAGCACAACCGACTTCCAAGACTTTGTGTCAAGTAATGAGCTCATGGACATTTAGATCAGAGGTTGTCGGTTCACTTGGAGCAACAGAAGAGTAGGGCAGGATCACATCCAAGTCAAGCTAGACCGGGTTTTCTTATCCCAGAAGCTATTCCTCTCTTTGGTGATACTCTCCTCACTTCCCTCCCCAGGATTGGGTCTGACCATTCACCCCTCCTCCTAGAATCTAACAAGGCTCCTTCCTTCAAAACTCCCTTTAGATTTGAAAACATGTGGATTCACCACCCAGACCTCAAACAACGGATTTCTGACTAGTGGAATCTTCCATGCTCAGGATCTGCTATTGACCAAGTTTCCCACAAGCTCAAATTAGTGAAAGAAAACATCAAACTTTGGAACAGGGAAGTTTTTGGAAACATCTTTGAGAACAAGTAGCTCATCATTGATAAACTCAAGACCTTGGAGGATCAAACCCATCACGACCAGTGGACTCCCCAACTAAGGAATGAGGAGAGTCAGCTACTGTCTGAATACCACAACATTCTGGCTAGAGAGGAAATTTTCTAGCGCCAAAAGTCTCGAGCCCTTTGGCTTAAATATGGGGATGCCAATACAAGATTCTTCCATGCTTCCATGATGTGGAACCGCAGCTCCAACAAAATTAAAGAGCTCACTCTTCCTAATGGCTCTGTCTCCCAAGACATCTTTGAGATCATATCAGAAGCGTCCGCCTATTTCAGCAATATGATGGGAAACCCCTCTCCCTCTCATCTGGATGCCCAGGAATCCCTTCTATAGAATATTCCCTCCTTAGTCACTCCAGAGATGAATGCTGCCCTGGTTCAGACCCTCTCTTCGAAAGAAATAGAGACTGCTCTCTTTTCTATGCAAGCTGACAAGGCCCCGGGTCCAGATGGCTTTCCCCCTCATTTTTTTCAAACTTTTTGGGACATCCTAAAGGAAGACATCTGCAAAGCCATCATCGAGCTGCAATCGACCAAGTCCATTCCGAAAGGGACTAACTCAACTTTCATTGCTTTGATTCCCAAAACTCACCCTTGCAAGACTATGGTAGATTTTAGGCCCATTAGTCTCTGCAAAATTATTTATAAGATCTTAACCAAATCCCTAGCCCTGAGGCTAAAGAAGATTCTCTCGGCTATCATCGATCCCTGTCAAGGCAGCTCTATGGAAGGCAGATCAATCATAGACAACATCATATCCCTTCACGAAACTCTCCACTCCTCTCACTGCAACCACAAGGCAGCCATGTTTTTTAAACTGGATATTAGCAAAGCTTTCGATAGAGTCAACAGAGAGTTCCTCCTGAAGGTCCTTGCCAAGTTTGGGTTTCACAAGGAATGGATCCAGCTCATCAGAGGTTGTATCTCGATGCCATGGTTCTCGATACTGGTCAATGGTTCAGCTGCAAGTTATTTTCCATCTTGTAAAGGCATACGGCAGGGTGACCCCCTATCCCCCTTTCCTTTCATTATCTTGGCAGAATCCCTGGGAAGAGCCTTCAAAGTTGCCTATGCCTCTGGTCACCTGAAAGGGATCAAAGCTTCATCCATCGTGTCCCCCCTTTCCCACCAGCAGTTTGTCGATGATACCATCACCGCTTCCTCTGCATCCGTCATCCAAGCTAAAGTCATCAAATCAATCCTTGACACCTATGCCAGCGCTGCATGCCAAGAAATCAATTACACCAAAAGTGAGTGTTTCTTCCTTAACACTCCGGATATAAGACATCACAAAATCAGACACATCATGCAGTGTAGAATTTTGAGTTTACCCACCTCTTACCTGGGCCTTCCTCTTTTCATCAAGAGCCCAAAAGAGTCCATGTGGGATAATGTCATTGAAAGGATCAGACGTAAACTCGCAGGTTGGAAGGGTGCCCTCCTTTCCCAGGCAGCCAAGGCTACTCTCATGATAGCGGTCCTCCAAAGTATTCCAGTATTTTTCATGTCTATTTTCAGAGCCCCAGCGTCTGTTCATGCTAAGATAGAACAAATCCAGAAAAATTTCCTGTGGTCAGGTCCTGAAGAGAAAAAGTAGAATCCACCTTGTCAACTGGGACAGAGTTTGCCAACCCAAATCCCAAGGAGGCCTGGGCTTGAGGAAATCTTCCAATATGAACCTTGCCCTCCTCGCCAAATAGGCATGGAAACTTTTCATCAATGACAAATCAGAATGGGTGATGATTGTCAAGAGCAAATACTTCCCTCAATCGTCCTTCATGGATCACGACCTCCCTTCTTCTGGATCTGCTTTCTAGAGGGCGGTAAGTCAATATAGGGCTCTCATCACCAAAGGATCCCGTTGGCAACTCGAAAATGGCTTCGAGATAAATTTTTGGGATGATGTTTGGTTGATTAACCAGCCCCTTACAGCTATCCCTGGCATGGCTGCTCTCAGATCCGTTCTTGAACGCAGATGGGGCAGCAGGGTAAAGGACTATTTCAACAATCAACGAGAATGGAAGCAAATTCCCGCTGACAGGGCCGGTGGCCAGATAACTCAAGTTGGCGGTTCTTTGTCTCGACTTCTCAGAACCACCATCATTCCTTCTACAACTGGTCCAGATTCTCCTGTCTGGTCAGGGACAGACAATGGAGTTTTCTCAGTCAAGACGGCTCACTCCCTCCTAGTGGATCACCGCGACTCCGCCTTTCCCTTTGAGTTGGTCTGGATCAAACGCCTTGTCCCGAAGGTCGGTTTCTTCTCCTGGACTGTCGTCCACAACAAAGTTCTCACCATCGATAACTTAATGAAAAGAGGTATCCCTATCCCTAACAAATGTCATCTTTGCCTGTCTAATGGGGAATCGGTCAACCACCTCCTTTTGCATTGTGAGTTCACCCAAGAGAGTGTTAACCACGTGCTATCCTTGTTCCAAATCCAATGGGCCCAACCCCACACCCTCCGGGACCTCTTTATCCAATGGCCCACCCCTTTCCATAATTCAAATGTTGTTTTCCTATGGAGAATCTGCCTCCACCACCTCATTTGGTAGATATGGCTAGAGCGCAATCGCAGAGTGTTCTCCACCCCTTCTAACGATGCCATATCTACGGCTAATAAAGCCATTGCCTATGCTTCTAAGAACCTCTAATTACTCCCTTGGTCAAAAGCCCCGATTGGTAAGATGGAAAGAGACCTTTTCCATTCCCTCAACATCCCTATCCCTGACTACCCCCCTCCCTGTCCCCATCCCAGACGGCTGGCTTTTTGGCATCCCCCTCCTACGGGTTCCCTAAAGCTAAATTTTGATGGGGCGTCCAAGGGGAATCTAGGACCCTCTGGAGCTGGCAGGGTCATCCGAGATCACAGAGGGATGATCATTCTCGCTTATGCTGAGAACCTCGATCACCAGACCAACAACTTCACGGAGGCCTGGGCTCTGTGGTGCAACCTAAAGCTAATCCAATATTTTCACACTTGCCTTCACATTGAAGGAGATTCTATGAACATTATTCGCTACATCACAACTGACAACAATCCCCCATGGAATATTAGTTCGCTGATCAGAGAAAGTAAGATCCTCATTGGTCAGCATCACCAGGTGGCAGTTCATCACGTCTTTCGCGAAGCAAACAAACTCGCAGATCAGCTTGCCAACATGGGCCTCAGTCAATCATCGCTGACGGTGTGGCGTAACTCAAATCCGTCGGGTGTCTCCCACGTAGCAGATGTTGATAGATAAAGTAGGTTTGTGTCTTCCCCTCCCCACTAATCTATGTGTTTTCTTTTCAGGTTGATAGCTGGCCCCATGAGTTTCTTATTCGGTAGGCTCCCAAGTCAGCTCACGAGTGGCATCCGTGCTGGCATGGCCAGTGATCTATTTCATGTGAGGATGATTGGTATCCCCAATTACGCTCCCCAATTTGGGTTACGATGTTCCAACACCACCATCGGTGCTCCTGGCCAATCAACTTCTATGCACTCTCCCTCCGAATCCAAGTGGCGCTGGACTTCCCTGATTATCCGTGCTGACTCAGGCCCCCGTATCGTCCCCTATCCCCATCTTCCTTTGCCTCCGTCCACCTGTCCCCTCCCCGATCCCGTCGACATGCCCAATCGTCCTTCGTCGACCTTTTTAAACATCTCCCTTGTCCTTCCTTTCATCGATCGTCTCCCATTGCCCTGGTCGCTTTCCCCTCCCTTGTCTCTTCCTCCCGGCACTATGGCCTACATCAAACCCAGTTCCCTCTAGCTCGACCCTCTAGTGAAACCTTTCATTGACACCTTCAACCTGTCACCCTTCCTGAGTAAACTCTAGGGCCCTGAAGCTGACATTTCTACGGACTTTGTCAGAATGTGGAAAAACAGGTTTGTTGTCATCTGCGGTGTCTGTTTCAAGGTTACACCTGAACTCATAGCTAAGGTGTCTGGGCTTCCTCTGTCTGGTCATCGCATCTGCCAAGATAAACACAGTTGGGAGCCTGAGCTTGAGGGGTTCCCCAATTACCAAGAGTTCAAATGGTCAGGTATTTCTCTGGAGCGTACCTCCATTCCTTCCCCTTGGGCCACTGTTGCCATCCCCTTGATCCAGTACTTGGCCTCTGATGATCTCTCCAAGCCAATGTCCAGTTTCCACCTGGCTCTGGTCAACCATTTTCGTGGCTACAAGCCCATGAACATCCCTGCCTTCCTCCATCGCTCTGTTCGGTTATCAATTTTTGCTGCTCGTAAGAAACACTCCCCTGCCACCCACCAGGGCCTTTTCGTTGTTCTTTTCTGTCATGTGGCAGGCAATCCCCCATCTCCTATTATTCCACCTGAATCCTTGCCAAACCACTCTTTCTCCAGTGAACCCTTGGCCAGTGAGACGGACCCCGAGTTTCAAACTCCTGACTCCAGGAAGACCCCTCCCAAACATCCTTCCCCGCCAAAGACCACCCCTTCCTCCAAGAACCCGACGTCGGGAAAACGTAGAACCGCTTTTGAAGATGCTCCTGTAATTCACAGATCGTCAAGAACCAAGAAGCTCAAGCTGGAGTCAAGCCAGAAATCCCCTGTCAATGTCCTTGACGACAACGAGGACTCGGACCCCGCCCCTGAGATGTCAAAGCGGATGACCAAGATGTTCATCAAGTGTTTCATCTCTACGTTCGAAAGCACCGTCGAGGCCATGAAACGTTTCCTGGAGGAGATCAACCTGGATGCAAATGAGAACCCTACGAAGGCCGACCCGTAGGGATTCCTCCTTGGCTTCCCCGGTTTGTTTTTGTTATGCCAATCAGTACTATTTCTTTAATGTTTTGGTTTTTGAAAAATCCATTAATACTCTGTCACCCTTTATGGGTAAGGTTTTTGGCTAGTAAGGAATGCCCCTGCGTGGGCTTTTTGACAGTAGACGTAAAGGTCCTAACCCCTGCGTGGGACCGTTGTCATGTTTATTACCCGATCGGGTTTCTACTAGGTTTACGATTTTTGATATTTCAATACCCACCACCTTGACAAAGGTTTTTGTACATCTGGGACTGGGACCCAGTTAAAACCCTAATAATATAAACTACTACTTACCAAAAAAAAAGAATCGTTACAATATATATATATATATATATCTAATGTGATCCAATGAATGTTACTAGCCTTGGAGGACAAAGATATTATCAACTTTTTTTTATGACTATTTTAGAAAATGTGGGTATATTTTATAAAATTCAAATTTGAAGCATTTAGTTGCTTCAAACAATTCAAGTAGTTAGTGAAAAAAGAAATAGGAAAATCAATCAAGAATATTCATTCAAACACAGGTGGTTAATTTTTATCAAAGGAATTCAATTATTTTTTAGAAATAAATGATATCAAATAATAACTTACAACAACATATTCACCTCAATAAAATAGTATTGCAGAAAGAAGAATTAGATCTATTATGGAAATGGTTCATTGTATGCTAAAATAAGCTCATATTGATCATCAATATTAGGCAAAAGTGATTAAAATAGTCATGTACTTACAAAATAGATCTCCCACAAGAATACTAAAAAAAAATAACTCCTCAAGAAGTATGGTCAGGATAAAAACTAACATAAAACAATTAAAAATATTTGGATGTAAGGCATACATGCATGTTCCAAAGCAAAGAAGAACTAAACTGGATGACAAAACTATGTGTGGAATATTTCTTGGTTATGATGATGATTCAACAAGATACATAATAATTGATCTAACTACAAAAAAAACTATAAGTAGAGATGTAGTGTTTGATGAGGAAAACAAAAAAAATATTAAAGAATAAAAAAATGATACAAGAATAATTCTAAGGTTTTCAAAATAAGCGGACTCATCAAGTGAAGAATCATAACAAAAAATATATTATAAACATATTAAAAATTTAGAAACTACTACAACATTGCAAAGAAAAAAACCAATATGACTTAGAGATACACTTAAGGATTCAAATCTAGAGCAAATGTCAAATATTACTACTACAAGACCATGAACTCGTAGCTTAATGAGAATAAATATGGGATTGATAAGTTCTACAACATAACCTATAACTACTCAACTGCTTTAAGTCATCTAGAGTGGAAGACAACCATGGAATCATAATATGCAACACTAATGAAAAATAAAACACGAAATCTAGTTGAACTACCTCTAGGAAAGAAAGTAATAGGATGTAAGTGGATCTACAAGATAAAATATAAAATAGATGGTTTCCTTGACAAATACAAAGCTCGATTAGTCGCAAAAAGATATACTCAAATGGAAGGAATAAATTATGAAGAAAAATTTACACCAACAACAAGAATGACTACTATTCAAATAATTTGTGATTTAGTAGTATAGAATTATCGTTACACCAAAACCTTGAGGTGTTAGTGTTCGATATAATCTTTGTATTTGAACCCAAAAATAAATAGCACAAAACATGCAGCAAAATCACAAGAAGAAAACAAATTGTAGTAGCAAAAAATGTAATAGTTTTTGTAGCAATGCATGACAATTTGGATTTGTATTCTATATAAAAATACTTTTCCAATGGTGTTGTAACATCCCAGGTCTACTCACATGGTTGTTAAAAATACAAATTCAAAATTTCATTAAATCCAAGCTTAAATGTCATATTTTGACATAAGCTCACCCAACTTTGAATTAGTACCTTGGCATAGAGGTTCACACTTCAAAATATTTTACCGTTGCAAAAGGTATCTTAAGTGCTCGGGACCAACCAACTTCCTACGGTATGTTGCCATTTTATGAGATCCCTACTCCTTTCTCAAGTTTCTTGGATCTCTGCATGGGATTGCCCTTCTAGGGCCCATAACACCTGGAAGGGTGGACGCACTAATTCCCTGCCTCATAGCATGGAGGACTAGATTCTAAGATCCAATTTAACCTAGCAGTCCACTAACCTCAACATTACTCTTTAAACCATGTTAGAGTTTAGCGTAACTATGTCAGTGCCTGATCATTGGCCTTCACCTAAGGTATTTATCAGGATCCACCAATTATCTGGTTTATCAGACCATGTATCCCAAACCAACTACCGGTTGACAGTAATGTTGTCCATGCCATATACTGCTGGACCTTCCAACCTTAAGAATCTGCTCTCCAGGCTTGAGTTAAGTTGTCAATTCCCCAATTGGATTAGGTTTGTGAGCATCCTCACATACTACTGGTATGGTAACCTGTAACGACATCTCATAGCATCATTCGTTGCTCTCGACAATGTTGGACCTTCATCCCTCTTTATTTTGTTGGAGAACAATTACCTTCGAATCACAATAGTTGCCACTACGTACTATAAAAGTTGGGTAGGCACTATCGTTCTCGATAAGCATTGATTCAGTCTATCTTTTGATAGAGTAAGCAAAGTATTTTCCCAACACCCCTCTCGGTGTTATGTTTCGTTTTTGTTTTTGAAATGTGTCTAGTTGTAATTTATAAATATTACTTTTCAATGGTAATAGTATTTATCCACAAAAATTGCAATAATAAAATACTCAATATTCATATATTAAAGCCTTGAATTAGTTTCCAATTTTTAGAGGAAAATCTACAGTGTTAAAATACTATATAACTTACAAGAAATATCCAAGAACTACAATAACTTAAGAGAGATATCTATATTTTCAAGTTTAAATAATTTAAATTTAAAAGAGTTTGCTACATACACCTTATATATAATATCCTAAATACTTCATATACACATATATGTTTTTATAATATAGTCAACCTAGGTTTGCCTTTCAAAGATAGTACATTTATTGTCTAATGCTTAAAGAATAACTTCAGTTCACATTGAAGCAACAATAGTAAGTGGACCTACATAATTTGCAAGACAAAAACTTTTCCAATAATAACAAGCTACTAATATATTATAAAATAAATCAGAATTAAATTATCCTTCAGTCGAGATAAATACATACATATATTTATTTAATAGTTTTCATTTTCCACTCAAGCTAAAATCTTAGACTTAATGAGCTATACCCTACTCAAAATCAACAAGCAAATATAATTTATATATATATATATATATATATATATCACCAATTAAATTAAAAATTAAAATATGATTCTCTTAGGAGTAGTGTAATACAGTTCGTATAACCCAAATGATAACTAACATGATCTTAGATCCTACAAATTTTTATCATGGCAACCCATAAGGGTTATCAATGGAAACTGTTCTATAAGTAACAATGATACAAAGACCAAAAATAAAATTAACTATGACTGGTTTTAAAATCTGCGCTTTCAAACACAACTACGGAAGTTTTAACATAGTGTAAGTCTTTTACTTCCTTCCAAACCATGATTTACAAAAATATAATATAAACTCCCAAGGGTATTTTACTGTTTCCCTAAATTTTGGACGAACTTATAACGTTCACAATAATTTTCAAGCTTTCCAAAAAAAACACCGTTTTTCACCTATCCGTATTTGAGTCTATGGTTTCTTTTGGACAACTCACATTGCGATTAAGGAAATGTTTCGTACATTGGACAACTTAAACTCATTAAAAGCCTAAAAAAACCATTTTCCCCTACTTAATGCATGGTAAATAGGTTTACTGTGCAGACAATATCATCCTTCCAAAGCCTTCCTAAAGCAATTGTAGAGGCCAAACGTTTTCGCGAAAAAGCTATTAGGTTTTAAAATTACCTAGGTTTTAAGTTTGTTATCACCTTCGAAGCTACTCAAACCCAATAACAATTCTGGAAACGTCACGTCCGACGACAATATTGGAAACTTGGCAATATCCTTTAGAGACATAAAAATAATTATATAATTATATATTTTTTAAAATACAATAGAAATCCTACCATCATAAAAAAAGCTATTAGGTTTGAAAATTAACTAGGTTTTAAGTTTGTTATCACCTTTGAAGCTATTCAAACCCAATAACAATTCTGGAAACGTCACGTCCGACGACAATATTGCAAACTTGGCAATATCCTTTAGAGTCATAAAAATAATTATATATTTTTTAAAATACAATAGAAATTCTACCATCATAAAGCTTCATAAAAAAACGTCTATTTGATTATAAACAGACTTCATCTTCCATACGGGCGACATTATCAATATCCAAGTTCAAAAAGATTTTAAAAAGAAACTTAAACACAAAGATAATGCTTTTTAAATTACATCTGCATTTTCTCTAATTTATAATCGATATTGATCTCCATTAATTAAAATACAAGTTTCCTTCAATTAATTTATTGGAGCCTCAGATTTTTAGTCTTCCATCTTCGCCTTTCTGACATGCAAATGAGATAGTCCAACTAGCACAGTGCCACAACACAACGCTCCGCATGTATTCGCCAATAGAGGAACATGTAGAAGGAAAGGTAGATACACCTCGTTGGATCAACACAACAATTATGAAATGCACACTATATGCATACAACACACACATCCATGCAACCTAGTTTTTTTTAGTCCACTCATTTTTAAAGAAATCAAAAGAAGAATTTAGACAAGGCTCAATACCTTTAATATAATTTACATAGTGACATCTTTTCATACTGAAGCAGGAATGCTATTTATTCCACAGAAGGGTTTCTCTCTTACATATCAACAATGAACAGAGACTTCAACAATGGCACTCATATAACTTTCATTTAAGAGAGCTTTCCAACGACACAACAGCTTGTTTTATTTCCATTAAATGTTTTCATCATACTACAGTATTCACACATCAATCCAATAATTTTGATATATTTAGAGTTATTCAATCACACAGGCACACACAAATTACTCATACTCTTCGAAGAAGTAAAGAACTCAAAGCAACCAATGAAAAACATCAACACAAGAAAATTGTTTTTTTCCAGAAACTAATTATTGAAAAGACCCAACCTTATTGATAGTTGAAAAAGTTTTCCCGCAAACTGGGAATGGCTATTGTCTTCTAAAAACTCTCGGCTCCTCCTTTCCGTGAATTCGGTTCCGCTGTCTTAAAATTTGGGCATACCATCCTTTTATTGATTTGAACACTCTTGAACAATGGACACATAGCCTCATTGTGCAAGGATTATCTGACTTTCACTGAGTGGCTAGGTAAACTAAGCTCTAATTTAAATCTATTTTGGTATGCTACTTTATATATGTTCAATATTTATTATACATCTAGATTTTTAAATCGTTATTCTTTTATTATTAAATTTAATTTATAATTATTATTTTTTTAATTATTAATTTAAATTGATAATTGTGATTTACACAAAGTTATATATTTTTAAATGCTATTCTTCTTACCAATTCATTATTTGATGGTAACCATGTACTTTTGTGAGCATACATAATTTTTTTTATTTATGTATAAATATAGAATTACTATATATATATATATATATATATATATATATATATATTCAAAAGAACTAAAACAATCAATCACTTATGCAATCACAATTGATGGAGGCAAACGATACAAAAACTTAGCTAATGCATGCAATCATAGGAATACCAATGCTCCTATATGAATTTACCTCTACGAGCTTCCATGTAATCGCTACCATGGTGCTATAGAGCACAAGCATCATATCCTGACTTGGGTGTTCATCCCTTTTTCCTTCTGTCTAATGATTGATTTTTAGATAGACTGCACTTCCTGCTTCAAATCTTGCACTCACAGAGAATAATTAGCAGCATCTTGTTCCAATAAAGCAAACAGGCAGATAAGGAAATTATGGGGATGTTACATTCTCCCCCACCAGAATTTAACATAGTCCCTGTGTTAGTCAAAATATTACTACAATTAAGCATATAATTTTAAAAAAAGTCAGACATATATAATGTAATATCCCGAAAGTCATATTCATTTCAACAACAATAGTACATATAAGTTTCACAATACCAAAATATACAAATATTGTTATATCAAATTCAAATTGTTCATTTGTATGTCGATTTAGTCCAGTTAGTCCTCTGCTATGTTTCTCTCGTATAAGGTTCACTCTCATCGAACCTCATAGTTTGCACAACTGCTACCCTTTGAACAATAGTCCCTCTTGGATAAAGTAGTCAAACCATGGTGTCCTATCTCCTATAGTAGGATAGATGCATGTTTCTCAAGATTCCTTGAAGTCTACATCATTAGCATAATGCTTCTTCATGGCATCAAAACTAATGACTTCAATCTACATTGTGTTTAACAATAGGTTTCTTCTGCTCAAGGCATCAATAATTTATTTGAATGACCACTTATGTGCTTCAAGATAAATGAATATTCTTACAAAAATTCAATCCACTTCATATGCCTTCAACTCAAATTACTTTGATTTTAATAAACCACGATGCACGATTATCTATGAACAAGACAAACTCTTTTGGCAATAAATAATATCTCAATTTCTTCAGAACTTGAATAATGGCGTAAAATTCTTTGTCATAGACTGAGTATTTCTTCTTTGCCTCATTTAGCTTCTCGTTGAAATAGGCAATGGGCTTACCTTCTTGACCCAAGACTCCTCTTATTGTTGTTTCACTTGCATCACAATCCACTTAAAAGACCTTGTTGGAATCTAGCAAGGCTAGAATAGGTTGCTTTGTTATTTTCTCTTTTAGGATTTAGAAACTCCTTTTCGTTGCAATCATCCACTTATAGTCATGCTTTCCTCCTTTCATCATTTCTATGATTGGAGCACAAATTCCACTCAAATGTTGGATAAACATCCTATAAAAACTTGCTAGACTATGGAAACTTTTGGTCTCAAACTTACTTTTTGGTTACGACCAATTCATAATGGCCTTGATATTCTTAGGTCCATTCATAACCCTTTTTGGAAAATCATAAAACCCAACTATATTGATTTATATTTTATAAAAATACATTTCTTCAAGTTGACTAGAAACTTTTCTTTCTTTAGTCTTTGCAAGACCAATCTCAGATGTTTCAAATGGTATTTTTTCTCTTACTAAATATCAAGATTTTCCAAATAGACAGCCATAAAATTTCCAAGAAATGGCTTCAATACTTCATTCATTAGCCTCATAAAGGTATTGGGTGCATTTGTCAATCTGAATGGCATAACTAGCCACTCTTATAACCCATCCTTTGTTTTGAATGTAGTTTTCCACTCATCTCCTTCCCTAATTTGGATTTGATGATACCCACTCTTCAAGTCTATCTTTGTGAAGTACCTTACTCCACTCAAGTAATCCATCAAATCATCCATATGCAACAATGGGAATCAATATTTTATAGTTATATTATTGGTATTCTTAGAATTGATACACGTGTCATTATCCATCCTTATTTGATGCAAGCACGGTTAGGACTACAGATGGATACAAGCTTTCTTTAACGAACCCCTTGTCCAATAGCTCCTAAAATTGTCTATTTATTTCTTCATTCTCCAAGGGTGTCATTCTATATTATTTATTATTGGGTTAACTCGATCTAGGAATGAAATAGATGTGATGGCTAATGCTTCTCACTGGTGGCAACCCATCCAATAATTCTTCTAACAAAATTTATGCATACTCCTCTAAAAAATCCTTTACCTCACTTGGACTATCATATTTTTTATCTACCACTTCACCTTTTGTGGGTTTAACAATCAAGGCAAAACATGCCTTCTCCTTCGTCATCTCCTTCAAAAATTGCTTTTTAGAAATCAAACAGACTTTTGGACCATTGTTCTCTTTTCCATATTTGTTCTTTAGTGGACTCGGTACACATTTCTTACCATATTTTATAATTGTGTAGGTGTTTTCCCTACCATCATGTATTATTCTTTTATCAAATTGCTAAGGTCTCCCCAACAACACATGGCAAGTGTCCATAGGCATGGCATCACATAAGACATCATCTTTGTATGATCCTATGTAAAAATTCACCTTGCACTGTTCACTAACTAAGATTTGATGTCCCTTTTCTAATATCCTCCTCAATCCTAATTTCTCCACCATATTGACAAAAACTAGATTACCGTACTTCCACTGTCTATTATGACCTAGCAATATTTGCCCCCTAAATTAAATACTATTTTGAAAAGGCTTCTTCTTTGAACAAGTTCACATTCTCTTTTCTCTAGATTCAATAGTACTCTCTTCATCATGAGATATTTTCCTTGCTCAGGCTCTTCTATGAGGTTTGGGGAAGCAACACTTTCTTCTTTTGCTTGTGCATGTGGTTTTAGACCTCCTCTCCCTTGTTTTTACTCTATTGTGTGATTAGACATTCATATGCCTGATGACTATCTTCTTTGCATCGATAACATCATCCTGAGAATCCTCTGCCCCTTTTTTGACCAAAACCACCTCTACATCATAAGGAGTCTCCACCTTTCTTGGTGCTTTGGTTGAAATCACTATGAGAAGTATTGGCTTTTCCTTTTTTTTTGTCCTCTTTCATTGTTTGTTTGTCCTCGTCCTCGCAAGAACCTTCCTCTCCTTCTCTGATTATTTTGTTGCTTTTGTAGCAACTTCTCCTCTACCTTTAAAGCATACTGGTAGGATTTCTCTACCATCCTTATCCTTATCTTCCATATTATATTTTGTAACTTCCTAAAGAAACCCAATTGATAGTATGATGACAAAAATTTGGCCTTCAGTTTGGTGACCATTTTCTCCCATGACTTGATTTTTTCTTACCTTTCCTTCGTCTTTCAGCTTTTACATAGTCCCACCATAAGGATACATGCCCTTTCAACTTTGTGAATTCAAAATGCTTCTCCATTTTAGCCATCCAATCTATGAGCTTCTTTAGATTTAAGATCCCATTTAATGATGAAGTTTCTATATTAGGCGTTTAACCTAGATTAAAAATTGCTTGGATCAATCATTCATATTTTTCTCCCTCTCGCTCTTCATCTTGAGTTTCTTTGCGATCAATATCCTCTTCTTCATAGTCACTAACTTTCTCAAGATGAACGCCTCTTCTTTAAGCAGTTTTAATTGCTTCAAGGTGGCAGTAATACCTCTTACTATTTTAACTATATTCATATTTTGAGCTGCATTTTAGGATCCTCTTTATTGTCCTCTTACCCATTGTGCCATCATTATTTGACACGTTCTCAACAATCTTCTAGCTTTGATACCAAAATGATGCAATGGCTATTCTGAAATAGACGAATCAATGATGGATATATTTATGCCTTATGATTTTTCAACTTGGATGGATCAATGACAAATAGGTTTGGGTCATATGATCATATCGACAATTTATTTTATGATGATAATTTAAAATTTCATGATGATAGATGAACATATGTTGGATGATGTTCTTCTCTTAGACAGTGATGACAAAATTCCTATTGTGATGGTTATTCAGTTTCCTATTAGAAGTGGCATGATGAATGATAGTAAAATCAATGACGACAAACAATCGATGTCGGTAGGAACCAATGACGACTAGTAACCAATGATGGTAGGAAAAATTAATTATGTTGACAGGTTTATTAGATAGTGACGATAAAGTTTTATGACAACTCTGCGATTGTGAAAACAATGCCAACTCTCAATGTTGGCACCAGGTTATGACAGCACTCTGTAACGTTGAAATCAATTCATAATGACACTTAGCAATGTTGACACCAATTTGTGAGGACACTTAGCAATGTCGATAAGGGTCCTTTAGTCTACAAGTACCTTCCACTTATTTGGAGCTCTCCTATTCTCTTTCTCACCATCCCTCTTCTCTATTTCTCAAGGTTCCACGAGCCTGGGAGATGATTTTTGGGACAACAGGCCAATTTTAGAGGAGAGCTAGGGAACTACTGGTATAATAGTATGAAAAGTTTTAGAAATTTAGAATAATCTTCAAATTATACACACAACAAAAATGGACAAAAAAAAATACTAGTAGTTTACAAAAAAAATAATTAGAACTTAGAAGCCATTTGACTCTTAGAATAATTTAAAAATTAAAGTTTACAACAAATGTCAAATGAAAAATAATTGCAAAAATAGTAATAATCTCAATGCTCATTTACAAGTTACAACAAAAAGAGTGAAATACAAAGAGAACAAAAATACAACAAAATAATGAAATCAAAAGCACTAATAATAAATATTCTTAATGGAAATTTTTTTTTGAGAGTGAAACTTCTCTGCGGAGCTCTGGCGTTTTTGCGGGAAACATTTTGTGCTAGCACCAGGTAAATCTCCAGGGTCTCTGGTTGGAAGTCTCCTCCAGATCCGTCTGAGGATTGACTCTTCACCTCTTTGAAGGATTGCTCGTTGCCTTGGGAGGGCCCAATGGGGTCTCCTCCTGGAGCTTCCGATGGGCAGAAAAGTTCATATGCAGATAAATTAAAAGAAAACCCTGCATCTTCTTCCGATGAAGCTCATCGCAGTGCTTATCAAATGCTATTCAAGAATCTTTGGAAAGGGTTTACCTGCAAACAGAGTTAACGGCTGCCTTCCACAATCTGCGTCCAGGCCAAAGATTGTCATAGAGCCAAAACTGGTTGAGGATACGATTATATACCGTGCTACCCATGATCTGATCTACAAATTCATGGGTATTCGGCCCACTATGAACTTCCTTCACACCTGGGTGAGACAGAACTGGGAGCCCATTGGTGAGTACTCTCTATGGCCTATAAGCAATGGGTATTTTATTATTAGTTTCTCTTCTCTAGCAGATAGAAACAGAGCATTTGAATCAGAGAAGAGGAGCCACGGCCCGGCAGGATTATTTGTCCAACCGTGGAGAGTGGGTTTTGACCCCCGCATTGAGCCCACGGCTGTCCCGGTCTGGATACGGCTGTATGCTCTCCCAATGGAGTTTTGGGGTGAGCAAATCCTTGAGTTGATTGGTAATTCTCTAGGTAGATTTCTGGGAGTTTCAAGAGATACCATGGAAGGAAATATTGTTGTCTTTGCTAGAATATGTGTAGAAATGGACATTAGCCAACCACTTCCTGCCGAGGTGGAATTGGAGTTGGCAGGACTAACCTGGATACAGCAGCTAGACTATGAAGCCTTACCTTTCAGATGCAGAGTCTGTCATAAGCATGGCCACTTGGCTGGGTTCTGCCCAAATAGCTTGACCACAAAATCGGAAGCTCCGTCGGGAGCGTCAAATCGTCCCGAGAGAGGGTAAGTTCACTTCGGTCAAAGATCCCCTCAATATCCCCCGGGGTTCGATGCCCGAGAAAGATGGCTTTGAACAGCGAAGCGGAGGAAAAACAAGAAGAGAAATGGCAAAGAGCAGACCCAATCCAAGCCAACCAATCGATATGAAATTTTCAAATCCCTTGTAGACCAAGAAGACCAAGTCATGGAAGGAGTGGTTGGGAATGATGGGGATACTAACACCTACTCTCATGATCCTCTATCATCTACTCCTGTCTTAGAACAGGTGATTGAACCCCCTGAGACTCTGCAGCCAGAGAACCTAGGGGCTATGGTAATTCATTCCCCTGCACAACCAGTTATTAAGGATGTCCACATGGGAAGTGCAGAAAAAAACAGAGAAAGACCAGCGTTGGGGATCACCCAGGTGGAAAAGAGGTCTAAGAATAGTAATTCCCAAGGAGCTGGTAGAAAATCCAACAAGGATCTAATAGTAGCGCAAGGGGACAAGGTGATCAATGGAGGATCGGTGAGAACAATTGACTCGTATTGCTCCCAAGGTTTCCAATGATTATACAATCCTGGAATGTAAGGGGTTTAAACAGTAGAACCCATCAATCTGCTTGTTCAAAGACTTTTAGGAAAACACAAAACAGACTTTTTGCTCCTTCAGGAAACAAAAATGTCTTCAGATCTTATGTGTAAAATTGCTAGTAGAATATGGAGGGGTGTTGGATATATGGATGTGGCGGCCCAAGGAGCTTCGGGGGGAATTGTGACTTTTTGGAATCCTCTGGTGTGGATAGCAATAGAACATACAGCTTGGAGGGGGGTTCTCACATCTCTCTTTAAGAATATTGTTACAGCTGAACAGGTTTTAATTACAAACTTCTATGGGGCTCAAAGCATTGATGGCCAGCGGCTTCAATGGAATGTTGTTCATTCAATGAGATCCTCTCCGGAAGATTGTGATTGGATTGTTCTTTGGGGATTTTAATGCCAAATTATCTGCCGGTGATCGGGGAAGGTGGTTTCCCGAGTTTTGGATCCGGGGGATAAGCTTCGATTGCTCAAGTCCGAGGCCTTTCACCTTGTTGATATCAAAGGTCCTGGTACTTATTTTACGTGGACTAATAAGAGAAGAGAGCCACACGGTAGGAAGGTAAAACTAGACCGGTTTACGGTCTCGGAGGAAGCATTTGTGAAATGGAATTTTAAATTTCAGATTTTGGAAGGCCCGGTTTCGAGACCACTTTCCCATTGTTCTGGAGGGAGGGGCTAGGACGGGGCAGTACCATAAACCTTTTAAATTTGAAAATTTTTGGTTGCAAAAAGAAGATCTCCGAAGAAAAATTCCTCAGTGGTGGGAAGATGGCCGCCCACCTTTTGGGACTGCAATGTTCAAATTTCACAAACAACTTCAATTTGTCAAGTGTAAATTGAAACGGTGGAGGCAAACTAACAAATCGGACTTCCAGCTTCAACGGGCCCCCTTGTTGGCTAGATGGGATGAGGTGTAAAAACATTTCGGGGAAGGAAACATTTCCAAGCACCTTAAATCTAAGGATGATGCTTTGCGCAAAGCGGTTGAGGATATTGATAATCAAGAAGAGATTTACTTGGAAACGAGAGAGCAAGAAATACTTGGTTATTAGAAGGAGACAGAAATACAAAATTTTTCAGCGCTCTGCCTGTGCTAGGAGACAAATGAATACTATGGATTCCCTTCAAGATGAGAATGGATACTCTTTTGACACTCTTCCTGGTTTGCACTTCCACTCAATGGAGTATTTCTCAAAACTCTTTAAGGAAAGTATGGAGCAAGATGGGGCAGCCCAAGATGAAGTTATTCTTTGTCATTCCTTCTTTAATCTCTCTGAAGAAAACCGGGCTCTACTTCGACCTATAGATAAAGATGAACTTAAGAAGGTGGTCTTTGGGATGAGTCCTGGTAAATCGCACTGGTCTCGATGGCTTCCCTATTGAGTTCTTTCGGGCCTTTTGGGATTCCCTGGAGGAAGATGTTACAGGCATCCTCTGAGGAGTCCAGAACCAATAAAAGAATGCTCAAGGCTCTAAATCATACATTCATTTCTTTAATTCCAAAAGGAGCAGGGGGGTTCATTTATCTGATTTTAGACCTATTGCCTTATGTAACGTGATCTATAAAATAATTACAAAGATTATGGCTGAAAGGTTAAAACCTATTATGCATAATATAATTTCCCCGGAGCAAGGGGGTTTTGTTGAAGGGAGGCAAATTTTGGATGGAGTGATTCTTGCTCAGGAGGCTATCCATTCAATGCACCAAACGAGGGAACAAAGGAATGTTCATTAAAGCTGGATATGTCCAAGGCTTATGACGGGGTGGAGTGGGGTTTCCTGGCAAAGATGTTGACTGCCTTTGGTTTCTCTCAGGATTGGACAGACTGGGTCATGAGCTGTATTTCTTCGCCTTCTTACTCTGTTCTTATCAAGGGACTTCCCTCGCCTCCTTTTGGTGCCTCTCGAGGTTTGCGGCAAGGAGACCCTTGCTCTCCTTATCTCTTCCTCATCTTGGCTGAAGGTCTGGGCAGACTCTTTCTGAAAAGAAGACTTCAAGGTCAGATAACAGGTTTTAAGGTCGGGGCTGAAGTTTTGACACATTTACGGTTTGTAGATGATCTTTGGATTGGTGGGAGTGGCCAGCCTTAGGGAAGCAAGAAGAATCAGAGATACTCTAAATGTCTACCTCCGGGCCTCTAATCAAGTCATCAATGACATTAAATCCAAAGTGATCTTCTTCAATATTGATCAACGGTTACAGGACAGAATTATTGAGATTTTAGGTTTCACTCGGACCTCTCTCCCAGTAGTCTATACGGGGTCCCTCTCCATTTCAAAAAACTGAAAATTGATGTTTGGAAGGACCTTTTGGATGGCATCAATGATATAATGAACCATTGGTCTAATAGATGGTTAAGTTATGGGGGTCGTCTAACTTTTCGCGAGTCAATTATTCAGGCCATGCCAATTTATAAATTCTCCGTCCTGGCTGCTCCCCGGTCTATTTGGAAAGAGCTGGATAAAATGGCTAGAAGATTTCTATGGGAAGGTGCCAAGGGAGAGAGGAAATGGGCCTTGGTTGGGTGGGACAAGGTTACCCAACCCAAGGAAAAAGGGGGTTTGGGACTAAGAAGCTCCAAGTTTAACAACAAGGCTTTGGCTGGCAAACTGTACTGGAGGTGGATTTCTCAGCCAACATCCCTCTTCAGCGAGAATTCTCTCTAGCAAATACTTGGGTTATGTCCATCCTAATGATGTGGGCCGCTTTCCCTTTGGAAGGTTTTGGATCACCGAGTGTGGCGGGCGCTCAAGCTTGGAGCTCAACTCATCAAAGATCAACTTTTTTTTGGAAAGTGGGGCGTGGGGATAAGGCTCGGTTCTGGACTGATTCCTGGGACCAGAATCCTCCCATTATTGCTATTTTTTTTGAATTACAACCGATAAAATCTGCCTTAGAAGATAAGGGATGGATTCAAATTGAGAGCTACTTTAACACTAGTCATTTGGGGGACTACAAGTTCATAAAGTTTAAGCGGTTGGATGAGTGGCCAATACCTATCCCTCCGGAGTTGGTACCTACTTTGGGAAAAATCTTGGCAGAACGGTTTCTTGCTTGGGAGAGATGAGGCGGATGAGCGGCACGGGGCTATGGAAGCCTTGGGGTTTATACTGTGAAAGAAGGATATGGTGAGATCCTCCCAGAGCCCCCTCCACCCTCTTTTTTGGTTCTTGGCTGGAGAAAGATATGGCATCCCCGGGGTGGCCGAAAGTGAACTTCTTCGCCTGGCAGTTTTTGCATAATGGAATTCTCACCTTTGACAATCTCAGACTCAGAGGCATCATTGGCCCCTCCCAATGTGTGTTATGCCATAAGCAGGAGGAAACGGCGGATCATCTAATGTTTGAATGTTCTTTCACTCGACAGATCTGGAAGCGCTGGTTCTCACACTTTAAACTTCGAGGCTATTGGGGTCTTGTCCCGAAACAACATTTGGGAAAGTTTGGAAGAAAGGTAGATTTAAATCCAATGCTCTTCGAATTGGGTGGGAGCTTGGTTTATTTTTTATCCGGTGGCGAGGTTTGGTTGGAGAGAAATGCCCGTATTTTTCGTGAAACCTTCTCCTCTTTAGAAGGAATATGGCAAGTCATTTGGAGCAAAGTGGCGGAAACGGTTGCCATTCATACCGAGGGGGAAACCCAGTCTGCTTCTAAGTCTTTGGACGAGGGAGTTGTTTTTCAACAAAGACAGGTGAGTGGTAGTTGGAAACCTCCTCCTGAAGGATGGATCAAAATCAACACTGATGGAGCGGCTAAAGGCAATCCGGGAAGTCTTTGGAATTGGAGTTGTGTGCCGCGATCATCTTTGGGTCTTTGCTCTATTGGGAATTGCGGGGTGCGGGATGTGCCACAAACAATGAAGCCGAGGCCTTTGCTATTAAATCCGCCTCCTTACGGGCTGCCAAAAAAGGACACGGGAAGATTATTATTGAGTCGACTCCCAAATTTTGGTGGGTGCTCTTGATTGTATGAGAAACTTTGTCTCGAAAGCTTGGAGGTTGCGGATCTTAGTTTCCCAAATCAAAGAGCTTTGGAGGGAATTAGATGATGTGATACTGTCTATGTGAATCGGGATCTCAATAAGGCGGCCGATTTCCTTGCTAAGATGGGTCCTTGAAAGGGAGGTTGGGATGCGGCTACACGGTGACATGCACGTGGAGGATGCGAGAGATTCGACAAGGCCTTGAACGTTTTCTGAAATGATGGGCAGTGTTTTTTTGCTAAGGCTGGTTTCTGTCGCGATATCGCGACAGGTTGCGCCCTTTCGGCCTCTTCGGGTTTTGTCGCGATATCGCGACATGTCGCGATATCGCGACAGGTTGCGCCTTCTCGGCCTTGGACGGGGTTTTGTCGCGATTTCGTGACATGTCGCGCCATCGCGACATGTCGCGCCATCGGGGCCCTTGGGGAAGTTGCATGGTTAAGTGGTCGCGATTTCGCGACAGTTTTGGCAATTTAGTGCTAACTGGTAAAATTGTCGCGATATCGCGACACTTTCGCAGATGGAGTGCTAAGTGGAAATTCCGTCGCGATATCGCGACAGTTTTGAGAACTGAGTGCCGTGAGGATATTTCGTCGCGATTTCGCGACAGTTTTGAGAACTGGGAGCCGAAAGGAAAAACCGTCGCGATATCGCGACACTTTTGGCGGTTTGGTGTCATAAGGAAAACCCGTCGCGAAATCGCGACAATTTTGGCTTTCCAGCGGGTTGGCGAAAACTGTCGCGATATCGCGACGCTTTTGCGATCTGGTTGCTACATGGTGAATTCGTCGCGATTTCGCGACATTTTTGTCGAAAGGTTGCAGGTGGGTGCTGTCGTCGCGATTTTGCGACATGTCGCGATTTCGCAACATGTTGCGTTTTCGCGCCTGTTGGCACCGCAGTGGGGGAGACGGGGTTGACTGTCGCGATCTCGCGACATGTCGCGATTTCGCGACATGTCGTTTTTTCGCGCCTGATTGATTTCTTTGCTCTGTGTTGTCTTTGGGTTGCCTTTGTGCTCTTCTCTTGTTGGGTTGCTTGCTGTTCTTGGTTGGGATGTGTTCTCTCCCGCTTGTAATTGTTCTTTGTATTAATACAAGTTTTTCATTTTTTTCAAAAAATAAAAATAAATATTCTTAATGCTCATTTACAACAAAAAGAGTTTACAAAAAAAATACTAAAGTTTCATTTCTATGGAACTTCTGTTGGGATATTACTATAAAAATCTATATCTGATGAATTGCTTCATCATCTGAGTGAAGAACCTCCAATGGAAATTCAACCAACCCGTCCTGACCCTCATCCTCATCAATTTGTCATGCATCCTCTCGATCAATATCCCATCATATAGATGGAGATTGCTTGTACTCTGGTTTAACTCCCTCACAAAGGTAAAGAGAGCTATGTACTGCAACTAGCTTCTCTGCTCTATGAGAGGTAAGCATATTCCTCTTCACATTGTGGATGAAGTTGTATGTGGACCAATTCCTCTCAATAGTAGAGGAACTAGCAACCTATAAAAGAAGCCTAATTGCAAAATGTTGTAAGTTATGTGCCATTCCCATATAGCTTCCACCATTCAATAGGATTTTTTGGGCAATGGTAACCCTATTCTCTATACACTCTGGTTGGCTAAAGCAAGGGCCCGTAAAATTCACAAATTGGAGCCACTCATCTCTAAATTTTGAGCCCTTCTACTTTGTATATATTTTTTTAAAAGCACTCAAAAACCCTTGTGTCACCTCTAGATCTTTATGGGGAGCCACTCTCCCAAGTCTAGGCTTGTACCACTTTGGGTTTATTGCATATGTTGTCATATGAAAGGGGGTGTTCATCCTATCTCGTCTCCTCTGTATAATAGAAGTATCTCTAGCAAAAATGGCTTTTTTTCTCCATTAACATGTTGTCAAAAGTTCCATAGACCTCTCATAGATTAGGAGCATCTATATCAAAAAATCTAATGACTGCGACAAAAGACAATGTATCTACAAGAAATTGAAAAACTTATACTATATGAGAAAAAATCTAATTTGAAACTAAAAATGATAAGTGAATGAATCATAAACAAAAATAAATAAATATGAACCAAATTTTTTTTTTTTTTATTGGTTGAAAGGGTGTTGAAAGGTCCCTGAACCTTGTACAATACAACCACGGGCCTCCGAAGAGAGAGGCAGAGGGAAATAACGGTGGCAGTAGAACGAGACTGCCTGAAAACAGCAGGGGCCACCTAAGGTAAAGGCGCCCAGAGGAACCAACAAGAAGAACTAACTAAAGGGAAACATGACCAGAGGCTAATCAGAAGAGGGGAAGCGAAACATAAACAGAGAAATTCACCATTTGGAAGTGTTGTTGCTGCTCCACAACGAACCCCAAAATTGGGGACCCACCTTTTTTGCATGTTTTCCAAGAAGTCCGAAGAAGCCCATTTGCTAAAGATCAAAGAAAAAGCAAACCACCACAAGGAAGAAAGTGTCGCGATATCGCGACATGTTGTATTTTTGCAATCTAAAGCAAAGGGAAAAAGCAAGGAGGAAGAAGTGTCGTGAAATCGCGATATGTTGCATCGTCACGGCCAAATGACGAAAAGGTGTCACGATATCGCGACATGTTGCATCATCGCGACCAAAAGAGAAAAAGTGTCGTGATATCGCGACATGTTGCATCGTCGCGGCCAAAGGAGGAAAAAGTGTCATGATATCGCGAAATGTTGCATCGTCGAGGCCAAAGGAGAAAAAGTGTCACGATATCGTGACAAGTTGCATCGTCACATCTAAGATAGAAAGAGTGTCGCGATATCGCGACATGTTGCATCGTTGTGGCCAAAGGAGAAAAAGTGTCACGATATCGTGACCTGTTGCATCGTCGAGGCAAAAGGATAGGAAGTGTCGCGAAATCGCGACAAGTTGCATCATCGCTGCCAAAGGAGAAAAAGTGTAGCGATATCGCGACATGATGCATCGTCGCGGCCAAAGGGGAAAAAGTGTCGCGATATCGCGACATGATGCATCGTCGCGGCTAAGGAGGAAA
The DNA here is from genome assembly GCA_028583015.1 of Wollemia nobilis. Taxonomy (NCBI): domain Eukaryota; kingdom Viridiplantae; phylum Streptophyta; class Pinopsida; order Araucariales; family Araucariaceae; genus Wollemia; species Wollemia nobilis. Next base: position 23,012,607 of record JAQPPZ010000541.1, on the reverse strand, counting down.
AAGTGTCGCGATATCGCGACATGTTGCATCGTCGCGACCAAAGGAGGAAAAGGTGTCACGATATCGCGACATGTTGCATCGTCGCGGCCAAAGGAGAAAAAGTGTCGCGATATCACGACATGTTGCATCGTCGCGGCCAAAGGAGAAAAAGTGTCGCGATATCGTGACATGTTGCATCGTCGCGGCCAAAGAGAAAAAGTGTCGCGATATCGTGACATGTTACATCGTCGCGGCCAAAGAAGAAAGTGTCGCGATATCGCAACATGTTGCATCGACGCGATAAAATGAGGAAAAGTGTCGTGATATCGCGACATGTTGCATCGATGCGGCCAAGGAGAAAAAGTGTCGCGATATCGCGACATGTTGCGTCATCGCGACCGAAAAAGTGTCGTGATATCGCGACATGTTGTATCGTCGCGGCCAAAGGAGGAAAAAGTGTCACGATATCGTGACATGTATCGTCGCGGCCAAAGGAGGAAAAAGTGTCGTGATATCGCGACATGTTGCATCGTCGCGGCCAAAGGAGGAAAAAGTGTCGCGATATCGCGACATGTTACATCGTCACGGCCAAAAAGAGAAAAGTGTCGCGATATCACGACATGTTGCATTTTCACGGCCAAAAAGAGAAAAGTGTCGCGATATCGCGACATGTTGCATTTTCGCGGCCAAAAAGAGAAAAGTGTCGCGATATCGCGACATGTTGCATTTTCGCGGCCAAAGGAGGAGAAAGAAAAAGTTTCACGATATCACGACATGTTGCATTTTCGCGGCCAAAGGAGGAGAAAGAAAAAGTGTCGCGATATCGCGACATGTTGCATTTTTGCGATTCAAAAGGGGCAGGCAAGCAGCCAATCCCCCTGGCAACAACTCACATTGTGCAAACATTGAAACTTGTAGGATCGTTCCTTAGGCCAATGGGGAAGGAGTCTCGCCACACTTGAATGTCAGATTCGTCGACTCCCCTGTTAGCTAGCCAATCCGTAGCTTTGTTTCCTTCCCGGTACTGATGCTTAATGACTAATTCTGGGTAATTGCCAACTAGAGCCTTGCATTCTTGGAAAATCGAAGCAAGGGACCAGGGAGGCTTAGTTGTACCTTTGAGGTAGTTGATACATTGCAATGAGTCTCCTTCGATGATAAGTTTATTGATGGTCAACCCTTCCATGAGGATCAAACTTTGGAACAGAGCTCGAGCCTCTGCCATATTGTTGGATTGAATTCCCAGGTTCTGGGCGAAGGCCAAAATTATTTCTCCCCTGTGGTTTCTGAGAATTCCTCATCCGCTAGCCGCTCCTGGGTTGCCTTTAGCCGCACCATCGAAATTGAGCTTGTGCCACCCAGTAGGTGGTAAAACCCACTTAATGACAGACCTGTCAACAGAATTATGAAGCATAACAGAGATGTTAGACAGATTGAAAAGTTTGGCTAGATCAGATTCTAAGCCAGGAGGGGGGTTTGGAGAAGAAACAAGAGAGGCATTCTCTGCAGATAGGGCCAAGATTTTGACAATGATAATCTTCTTATCAATGGCTTGATTTTTAAAAATTATGGTGTTTCTCTCGAGCCATATCTGCCACAGGTAAAGGTGAAGGCAAGCTTGCCACATGAATATGAACCAAATATTAACTTCAACAATTCTTACTTGGATTAAGTCCAGCAACTATCTTCCAATATTGTCTCTATTGTCCTTGATTTTGATCACCTCTTCCACTCTGTGCATTCTACCATAGATGTAAAGCATCTTGCACCTCAATCATCCTCTCTAATAAAATTAAGTAGGTGGTGTATCTAGTATCTCCTGGTATGATGAACTCTTTCTTTGAAAAGGACCAAAAGAGGGCTAAGAAAGTATGATGGTTGCAAATGAACATTTGCAAGTCTTTGGCTTCTGCAACCATAGCCCTCATCCAATCTATCCTCCCAATGTCCTTCAATACATTGTTCAATGCATGAGCACAACACATGGTCTGAAAAATGTCTATATGAATGTTATATCATTTGCTCCACACGCTAGAAAACAAGGGCTACATTGGTAACTAATTGTAGTGTACAACAAAAAAATAGAATAATTTACACAATAAAAATGGTCTCGTTTAAACAACCATATAGATTTTGATTTTCATTAAAAAAATGAAAATTTGTCAAATTGATTGTGTACAACATTGGAGGGTCCAACCTCTTCAATAGTCTCCTTCAATAGGAGGTACAAGAACTCAGTATCATTTTTTTTTCCTGTGCAATCAGTGGCTCGAAAAATAATGACCTTCTAAAAATATGACAATGATATTGATGAGTGGACTTAACGAATGTTAGTCCATCCATAATGATGATAGAACATCCATTCGTCAACTGTATGTTCCTCATCTGCTCCATAACCAAACTATATTTGGAATATTGTTTGTCCAAGAAAGAGGTACGAAGATTAGTTTCTCCAAGCAGGCACTGGATATGAAGGCCTTGCTTTGGCTATTTTTTAATGCTTCCTTGAAATAGGGGGAACATGCAATATGAAAAGGAAACCCATGTGCAAAAAATAATTGTGTTACAACATCATCTACTTCCTCTCTTGCACATTAAAGATCTCACTTATAGTTCCCTTTTTCTTTGAGGGCAACGGTGGCATACTAGAGGATTGGGTTGATTCTTGTGGTTGTTTTGAGGAGGCTCTAATGTCACCTCTAGATGATTGGCCAACTTTAGGGAAAGGTATGCCTAAACCTTTAAATTTGGACTCTTTCACAAGATTATTGGCTTCAAACACTTGTACCCAGGTCATGTTTTTGCAAGCCTTAACTCTTGATCCTGCTTTATCAATGAGATGAGATTCAACCCTAGTATAGCTGCCTTTAAACTTACTTTTACAAAAATTACACAACCATGTTCTTCAGTCCCTCTAAAATGTTTTCCCTTGGTCATTGTTGGTTACCAGTTGCAGCAGAGATATTTTAATGTTGAATGGACCCTTGACACATTCTTTTAATAATGGTGATGGACAATCAAATCTAGAAGCAGAGCTATCCCCTTTGGAAGTTTGAGGTTGGATGGTAGAGGCAAAATCCCTAACAACATGAATATTTTGATTTTAATTTTTTACTTTGGTTTTCTACCTCCATATGAGGTTAAATGACTCTCATTTACTTTTGTTTATGTTGAATGTTTAAAGAAAAATATGAAATTTTCAAAAGAGACTTGGATGAGGTAATGAAAATTGGAAAACTTCAAAACAAACTTGGATTTGAAAATTGGAAAACTTCAAAACAAACTTGGATTTGTTGTTGCCTGTTGTTATTATCTCTACTCTTGTTGCTTGCTCTTATTGTTGCTCTTGTTGCCTCATTTTGCTATCCTTGCTCTTCTTCTTCTTCATTGTTGAAAGCCTAAATAAGTGTGTTTATAAGCCTAGGATTTGGAGGACAGAGACTTTCATGGGTCCTATCCCTTACTTTTTTTATTTCATTTTATTTTTTAACATTTTTGATGTTTTATCTTTGGCTTAAAACACCCAATCCTAGGAGACAACTAGATGTCTTTGGGAATGCTCAGGCTGTCCTTGAGGACACCTAGCCCTGAGGGTGCCCAATCGTTCCTTAAGACGTCCCTTCACAAGAGACATCTTAAAGACGATTGACTGCAAGCCTTTGACGTTTCGAAGATTGTGAGAAAACATCCTCGATACCATGTCCCCTATACCAGAGACACAAGAACCAAGGAACACATCACCATGTGGAACCCTCCTATTTCTCCTTTCTTATTTAGAAAAAGGAGAACAATGAGTTTCCAACTACTTCGTTTATTTATTTATTTATTCATTTCTTTTCTAAAAATGAAATCGTGCAACCAGACAGCGTGACTGCTAGCCTTATTTTATCCCCCCCTTCAAATGGAACCCCGCTAGCCTTATTTTATCCCTCCCTTCAAATGGAAATGGAACTGCTAGCCTTATTTTATCCCTCCCTTGAATTTCGAATGCACGGTTGGCTGATGCCAGCTGATTACTCCTAGTTTTGTGTTTGCTGTTGCAGCGGATGCTCCGCATCAGTTGCCAATGTGTTTGACAGATACCTCATATAGCGCTTCCTGCACATACCCCGAGACCTTCTACGGACTTCCTTTTCCTCAAAACATTCGAGGAATCAAACTTAAGAATTTAAAATGGCGAGGACGACGCAGCCTAAGCTCGGACGGGCACGACTTGGGCTGTGAGAGTTCATGTACAAATTGACCAGTGCAGAGTCCCTAACACTATTCTGTACTGGTCTATTGAAGATCACTCTGCATAGAATTTAGAAGCTCTGCATTTTTTAAGTTTGAGAAAGTTCATTGTTATTTTCATTATTATGGGGCGTAAGGGCAAACGCAAAGCCAAAGGAGGAGGAGGCGGAGGAGGTTCGAAGGAGGGGCAGGGAAAGAATGCTGCAGAAATTCCCACTGCATCCGAAGGAGTTGCGGGTGGAAGTGAGACGGGCGATTTAGAAAACGAGAAGCAACATCGGGAAGAGAGTAACGTTATAAGCAGTGAAGAAGGATTACACAGCGGACAAGAAACGCCGCCTTCAGGTAGACAAGATTATGCTTTATGTTTTGTTATTGTGGTGTTCAAAGTGTTCTTTACCTCCCAACCTCTATAATCTTTGGTTGACATCCAGAACAAACTTGTAAATTGGACACACAATAACATACATGTAAGTTAGAAAATTAAATAATGGACTAAAACACAGGACTAAGTTTTAGTAAAAACTCATTCTGCTCTCGAAAATCTTGCAATCTGTAAATATTTGACACCCCTGCTATACTAATTTCTAGGTCCGTATTAAAATTTAACCTTGACACATGAAATCTATTGACTTTGATTAGGTCAGATTTACCTAGACCTGTAATCTCAATATTCTGCACTTCCGTAGGGTTTTATAATTTCGAATTCAAACGAGTTCAATTTTATTCCGAAAATCGAGTCTTCCTTGGAATAAGCTCTCCCATAATATATATGGTTTTCATACAGTTAATATTTCTCTTTGTAAATTCACTATAAAACGGATCTGTGTCGCCGATCTGTTAATGCTAAATATGATGTCACCACAGCAGAAACAAAACAATTATCAATTTTTAGTTGATAGGTAGGCTTCTTGGCGGATTTCTAGCCTACCTGTGGGATGTTGCTTTCAAACAAATAATTTTTTTCAAATAAGAAAAATTTATCTGTTGCTTTGTTATCTCTGTTATCTAGAAAAATGTCATCCAATTTTTATTTATTCATGCGCCTTTGGTTGAGTTACAAAAAAAAAAAAAATTCTTAATGTAGAAAGCCAATGCAAGCAGTACAGAAATTCAATGAAAAAAAGAAAAAACAGTGTCCAAAAGTATCTTTATTATATAAAGATGGAAAAGCAGTTAAAAAATAAAAGTAGAAAAACAGGGGAAAATATTTGTAAAAACATGAAAAATATTTAAGCAGACTAGGCTTCTAATTTTATCAAATACTACATATGTTATTTGTCAAGCTGCTGTTTACATCGAAAATGTTTCAAAGAAACTCAACTTCTGATTTTATCAAATAATACGTATGTTATTGTCAAGCTTATGTTATAATATTAGAAAAAAACAAAAAATCATAAAGATACACTTTATATATTTGTTCCAAACAATCACTGAAGTTCCTGAATTTCATGCATCTAAAAATCATTGTGTGTTATGTGTTGATGCTTCACGATATTGCAACAGGAACATCACCCTAAAGAAAAATCTAGTCCTAAGTTGTGCAATTTTTTTTGTGCATTGCAGCGTTCCTTTCCACCTTTTTAATGCTTATGTTGTTGGCATGTTGCAAAGAATTTTCTACAGGTTTGCTATTGCTTTTTTACTAAAAACATGGTTTAGCTTTATTTTACCAACTGGGTTTGCGTTTTGAAGCAGAGTTGGCTGGAGAATTTGGAGGATTGGCGATTTCTGTTTCGGAGCCCAGTAGCTCTGTTGCCATTCCAGATGCAAAACCTGCTGCAGAACGGAGTAGTCCCATTGCTTGTCCAGAGCCCACTGGCTTAATTTCCAAGGGCTCCATGTCTCCTGCTGTAATTGGCTCCGTCGACGCCCCTACGTTAGAAACGAGGGAGCAATCCGCCACAAGTCTCAAGCCTCTGAGCAGGCCCGACAGAGGAGGAGAATTAGCCATCAAGACGCTTCGTCTCCTTGCAAATTTTTTCCCTGTAAAATTCGATCCAGCGCAAGTAATCTGTCATTACGATTTCGACACAAAAAAGGCAAGCGCAGCTCCGAAAGGAAAAGAGAAGAAGACAGGCAATGTTTCGAGGGAAGATGCGCTGGAGTAAAGAAGCAGTTGGTTGAATCGAATCCTCGAGTCTTTAGAAATGCATCCATGGTGTACGATGGCAAGAGGAATATTTTCAGTGCAATGCCTTTGCGCCAAGGAAAATACGTGGTGAAGTTATCCAGAGACGAAGATGCCGCGCCCAAGGAATACATCGTGGAGCTGAAGGCCACCTCCCACGAGCTGAGCACGCGGACCCTGGCGGATTTCTTGAACACCAGGAACAGGGATCACGTCCAATTCCCACAGGACCTCGTGCAGGCCATGGATCTGGTGCTAAGAGAGAACCCCGGCGCGAGTCACGTAATGGTGGGGAGAAGCCTTTATCCTAAATTTCCAGACGAGGACATCCGAGGAGGCGCCGTTGCTGCGAGGGGTTTCTACCAGAGCCTCAGACCTACGGCACAAGGATTGATGCTGAACGTCGACTACACCGTTTTAGCCTTCCACAAAAGCGTTCCTGTGCTGGATTTCCTTGCAGAAAGTTGTTCTCTACGCTGCAGAGATTCTCAACCCCTTTCTGATCAGGGTAGACGGGGCGCGGAGGCGGTTCTTAAGGGGATAAAAATCAGGGTCACCCACAGGCGGAGCAATCAGAAATTCGTCGTGCGGGGCCTGACCAGAGAGATTACCCGAAACATCAGATTCGAGGTCGCGGGCAATGACGGGCAAAAACGGGCAACCAATATGGTGGACTTCTTTAGGCAAAAATACAACCTCGACATCCGTTACAAGCTCTTGCCCTGCCTGGACATCAGCAAGTCGCGAGATAAGCCCAATTACCTTCCCATGGAGGTCTGTGTCATCTGCGAAGGCCAAAAGATCCGCAGAGACGACTTGGACGGCTCCCAGAGCAAAAACTTCCAGCAGAGCGCCTGCCCCCTTGCTCGCCAGAGGCTGCAGCGAATCATGGAGATTATGAACAGACCGGACGGGCCCAGAGGGTAAGTTGTCTTCTTTTATTTTAATCGAAAATCCCACGTTAACCATTTCAACCAAATCAAAAACCATCCAAACATTAAGTCCTATTCAAATCGAGTCCCGATGGTTTAGCTGTGCAAATATACGATTTATAGGTAAATAATGAAATTGAAGGACATTGTTTAATACCTTATTAACTTGACTCGTGGCTAAAGCTTAAATTTCTGAACTTTGATTCATAATTGCTTGTGTGGATTTTGCGTTACTTCGATTTCTTATGAACGATTTTACTTTGCAGGGGTCCATTTGCTTCAGAGTTCCATATGACGGTGGGCGCCAACATGACCGAGGTTCCTGGTCGGGTGCTTGCGGCTCCGAAGCTGAGGCTCGGAGGCCGCGTATCCCAAGTTACTCCCAATCCCGACACCAGGCAATGGAATCTTCTGAACAACAAGGTCGTGGATGGGAAGCGCATCGACAGATGGGGTATCGTATTCTTTACTTGGGATCAGCCTTCTTCGTGGCACCAAAATCTTCTCCAGGCATTCTGCATTTCCCTTGTCACAAGATGCAAAGAAATCTGTATCCCCATGGCAGAATATCCCGTGGTGCGGCAATTCGAACCCATGGCAAAATTTTCCAGCCCTCCGCAGCTCAGGCAGACTTTACAGAGCGTACGCAGGGCAGCCAAGGAACAGATGCAGATTCTGATGTGCGTGATGGAGGAAAAGCACTCGGGTTACAACACCCTCAAGCTGATTGCCGAGACCGAGATAGGCCTGGTCACACAGTGCTGTCTACTGAATCACGTCAAGAAGTGCGACCCTCGATCCGACCGGAGAACGGCGTCGCAGGCGTCGCAGTATCTGGCCAATCTGGGGCAGAAAATGAACGCCAAATTGGGCGGCAGCAACACAGCGCTTTTCCAGAGCCCGTTTCGGCAGTTCCCAAGGTTCGGCGCATGCAAAGTCATGTACGTGGGTGCCGACGTGAACCACCCGGCCCCCGGCGACAGGAGGAGCCCCTCCGTAGCGGCAGTGGTGGGAAGCATCAACTGGCCGGAATCCACTCGATACCTAGCCCGAATCAGCTACCAGACCCACAGGCAAGAGCACATCCAAAATTTAGAAGAAATGTTCGCAGCCCTGCTCAAGGAATACAGGGAAACCAACAAGTGTTTACCCGACAAGATTCTTTTCTACCGAGATGGAGTCAGCGAGAGCCAATTCGAGATGGTCTGCAACGAAGAAATACCCGCGCTGAAAGCCGCGGTGGGCAAATTTAGGGACTACGATCCGGAGATCACCTTCATCGTTGCTCAGAAGAGGCACCACGCTAGACTCTTCGACCACCCGGCAGAACAAGAGCAGACGCAGTCGGGCAACGTGCCTCCGGGGACAGTGGTGGACCAGATGATCATCCATCCGAGGGAATTCGATTTCTACCTGTGCAGCCACAACGGGATGCTGGGCACCAGCAAGCCCACGCGTTATGTCGCTCTCTACGACGAAAACGATTTCAGTTCGGACGAGCTGCAGACGATTACGTATAACATGTGTTTCACGTTTGCCAGGTGTACGAAGCCGGTGTCGATACCTCCGCCTGTGTATTACGCGGATCTCGCGGCCTACAGAGGGCGACAGTATGTGGAGGCCATGATTGCGGCGGCCTCTGACGGCGCCTCCTCCGCCTCTTCTTCGTCGTCCTCTTCTGCTCCCTTGAATTACCCAAAAATTCACGACGCCATTGGAAAGACCATGTTCTTCTGTTGAAAAACTGTGTGATTAGGAAAGTGTTGTTCGAAACTGTTTCGAATACATGTCAACCAAAATGTAGTCTTAGCTGACAGTAGTGCCTGTCATGTAATGGCAGGCTTACCATTATATATAATTTAGGCATTCATGTGAAGTGGGGAAAAAGTCATAGAGCTGTGTAATAAATTTATATTTCAATGTGCAGTGGGGAAAAAGTCATAGAATTGTGTAATAAATTTATATTTCAATACAGTACCAATTTTGGGTGGTGGGTTAATAATAACTGACGATAGGTTTGGTGAATTTAATTTTATAATTTATTAAAATAGTATAGTATAATTATAACTAACCCTTATTAAAAATATATATATTTAAAATTTGAGATCCTAGGTCGAAGAATTCTAAGGGGTTTGAGATTTTTTTTAATATGCATTATAATAATAGAATTAGTTATAATATTTAACTTAAACTTTATATAAATATAAATAGTGTTGATTTTATATGTCTTCTAACATTACTTCAAATGTAATTTATATGATTTATTATATCACTTTTCGTGTTGTAATTTGATTTACTATTTAAGGTTAACATTGTATTACCTTAAATATTGTATTGTATGATGTATTCTTGTGTAAATCAATGAGCAATTACCATGTTATTTATTTATTATTTATATATGGTCCATGGTCTTATGGTTAATTAGACTTTTAACTTATAATTAATTTAAGTCTCTTTATTACGTTAAGTTAATATTATTATGTATTTAGGGTTTAGGTATTGATATGACCCACTTACTCTGTGTTGGAGTGTTTTCTTATTAATAGATAATACAATTATTATTGGTGTTCAAGGTGTTAGGACTCTATTTTAACACAACCATCATGTAATTGATTAGTGTTGGTATATGTTGCACCTTAGGTGCCTAATATGTATGGCTTGTTGTGATGGAGTCGTTACTTTTATTAAAAGTGGGGTTTCTTAGCTAGAGTCCTTTGTGGATCGACTTGTAAATAAGATTTTATATAATGATAGGTGTTTTACAAATTAGGTTCCTTTTGAGTAATATAACTTGTTATATTTTCAATCAGTTATTTTCAAGCATTTATTTTATAGTTGTAATTTTGTTAATTTCTTGCATTGCTTTTGTTGTGATGCTTTTTTATTTATTTTTATTTAAGGTTTTTAAGAAGTGGTATCAGAGCTCTTTTTAGGATCGTGTTTCATAGCAATAACAATAGTTTTTATTCTTCCATCTATTATTCTATTATGTAATTTTTTTATTCTCCTCATTTTTCATTAAAATATCATGCAAAAAAAACCATAATTTGTTTTTCTATTTTTAGTGGATTAGATTAGAAATCTTGTGCCCGAGGTTTTAAAATATCACTGAGGCATTGTTGTTTTTGGCTAAGCTAGATTATCCATAAAGTGTCTAGTGAAGTGAGGGGTGCTCAAACTCTAATACCCAAGCCTTAGATAACACTCGCACATGACTATGAGCTCCAAAATACCTTTGGGTTTATAAGGAGATCTCTTAAGAATATGAGAAGCCTTCATCCATAAGAAGATATTGATCATTTGAGTTATGTGGTGCAGTGGTAAGTGGTTAGCCTCGGGAGGTTACTTTCACAGTACACTAAAAAATGAATAGTGTGCCTATGGGTATGGTGGAACCCTTTGTAGTTAGAGCATTGACATATTGGATTTACCACTAATCACAATCGATGATTGTGTTGGGAATCCTCCCAAATTATCTCACAGGTCTCTTTATCTAGAAATAAGTATTAATCATAATATTCAAGCATTCAACTTGTTACATACTCGACACTTGTAATACATTGGGGTATGTTATTGTAATATGGTGGACCATGTATTTAGTTAGAAATGGGCCACATGTTAAGTTAGGAGAGTGTGTTGTCATAAAATATCTTTGTTGTCATAGAATTATGAATGTAATCGTTGACATTCTGAATGTAACCATTAGTATTATGAATGTAACTATCATAAATTAGGTAAGTCAAGAATATTATCATATAATATTGTCATAGCAGGATGTCATAGAATGTTATCATAAGATGTTAAGAAATATTCTTGTAAATGTTATAAAATGATAAGGATGTAACTCTCATGGGTTAGATAAGAATTTACATATTTTATAAGGAGGTTGCCCCTCAAAGAGGCTTGCAATAGTAACATTTCTCATTCTAAATTCTTGCAATTATTGCTCTTATGTTTCATGCATGTATGTTTTTGTTATCGAAATAAATGTTGCTTTCATTAATATTCTATGAATCATGGTTATATTATCCTTGGCATTGAATTTCTTATCTCAATCCAACTCTACGTTAAGAATTTGAGGTGAAATATTGGCACAAACAAAAGAGGTGCATTGTGTTAGAGTAGGTTGTTTACCTTAGCTCATGTTCACCTAAGTAATTTATTTACTTTTTATTTAGTTATTGTATGTATTTTCTCCACCCACTTATGTGTGGATATTTCATTTATCTTATTTAGATATTATGAGATGTTACATATTTTTTTCTTAGATAGTATGGGGATATTTTTAGGTTTGACTATTCCTAAGGGTTATGAGGATATTTTTAGGTATATTTGGAGGGTTGATATTCTTTCTCCCCATAGCGGTTATAGATCTATAGACCATATCACATAAGAAAAAGATGAAATAACTTCAATTGTGCACATTTGGTTAGAAGATCTCATTAAAGAGATAGACAAATATGTTATCTCAAAATTAAGCCACCAAATCATCTCTACTATGCACCATTGCAATCATTATGGTCATAAAAAAACTAATTGTTGGATTTTCCATCCTTACGAATATTGTGATGGGATAAATCACTCATATTTTTTTTGTTATTTCAAACACAAGTACTATAAGGGTCATGAAAGAAGATTACTACAAAAAATAAATTGTTATCTTCAAGAACTTATTTCAGATGGGTCTACTAACTTTGAGCTCAAGGTTGATGCTTATGAAGAACAAAGAAATAGGTGTTACATAGGTACAAAAGGAAGAAGAAGAACATATTCAGATCCACTCATGACATGCAGAATCATGAGAATAATTGTTCATCAAAAACACCTAACATCAAGGAACCAAGAATTGGAAAATATCAGAAGCCATAAATCAGTCGAAGAAGATCCAATTCAAACTCATCATATGGAAGAAGATCCACATTGAAGACTAAAGTCTTCAATACCCAAATATTGTAATACAATGGGGTGTTAGAAATAGAGCATATTACATTATTTGGATCATGTAAATGTACCTTTCGTGGTACATAATTAGGACATTAGGTTACTTTAGGGGGAAGTTATCTGGTTACCTCAAACAATATAATAAATGCACAAGTGTCAATGTGCAAGTTGTAATGTGCAAGGTGTCCACTTGTACAACTAGATAGAGTATCGACCAAGGAACTTATCTTCTTATATAGTGGCCATAGATATAGCATTAGGATATAGCATCAGATAGAAGCATCACAATGTGTGGTAGATAGGTAGTAGGGTAGTGTGTGAGCTCCCTCATGGAGCAGTAGCATATATTTCCTCCATTGTTACTATTGTAATATTTTTGACATTTCTATTTATAGCATATTCCACTCATCTCGCAGATCTATTTTATTTCTTTCTGCTTGTGATTGGTATCTTCCAATGTATGTGGCATCAAAAGATAACATATCCCAAAGTGATATTTGTGGATAGCCCAAACCTTTTTTTGTATAACAGGGGTTTTTAGGTTGTGTATTTTCTCCCAAGCTCTCTAATTTTTCTTTTTTTATGAGCATTGTTACTGATATGGTGAATAGGGAAGGGATGAATTTCAGGTTAGGGTTTGTGTAATATCTATAGGCCTTTATTATAATGCAATGATGAACAAAAGCATTTGGACCAATATTTCAGGCCACTATTCAAGTAGGATTCCACACATACCCTTGAGTGTGTTACCCATCTCTTTGATAGTATGAGAGGTTAATATTGTCGAGTGTTGTGCTTGATACACTAGATTTTACATGATCGATTGGTTTTGTATATATAAAGGTTTGGTTAGGGGTTCCTATAGGGGTCTCCCGATATAATCAAAGATACGTGGAAGCTCAAATCCATATACATGTGCTTTCTGAAGCCTAGGTAAAATGGCTTCACTAGATGCTAACCTTAAAAGGGCTTTAATACCACTTAAAATGCACCTCTTCTGCTCATGCCAATATTTCACCTCAAATTCTTAGCGTAGAGCTAAACTGAGATAAGAAATTCAATGCCAAGGATAATATAACCATGATTCACAAAATATTAATGAAAGCAACATTCATTTCGATAACAAAAACATACATGCATGAAACATAAGAACAATAATTGCAAGAATTCAAAATGAGAAATGTTACTATTGTAAGCCTCTTTGAGGGGGCAACCTCATAAAATATGTAAATTTTTCTCTAATCCATGAGAGTTACATCCTTTTCATTTTATAATATTTACAAGGATATTTTTCTAATATCTTATGATAATATTCTATGACACCCTCTTATGGCAATATTCTTGACTTACCTAATTTATGATAGTTATATTCATAATACCGACGATTACATTCATAATTGACAGTTACATTTATAATACAGATGGTTACATTCATAATTCTATGGTAACAAATATTTTATATCAAAACAAGATTCTATGACAACACACTCTCCTAACTTAACACGTGGATCATTTCTAACTAAATACATGGTTCACCTTATTACAACAACATATACCCCAATTTATTATAAGTGTCGAGTATGTAACAAGTTGAATGCTTGAATATTGTGATTAATATTTGTGTTAGAGTAATATTCCATTATTTTGGATATTTATCATTTTCCTACATTAGGTAGATTTTATTTATCGCATGGTAAAAATAAGTTCGTTACTTTTTACCACTAGTATTTACTTTTACTTTCTACCACAAAGATATTCACTATGGAATATCTTGTGGTAAGTGGTAGTCAATTCGACTACGTTAGTAGGTTAGTGGTTAAGCGCTTATTTTGTGAAGCACGTAGTTGTTAGCGTGGTTAGGGGATATTATTTCCTAAATATTCCTAAACCTATTTCTAGCATATTCCTATTGTTATTTAAACACCTTCTAATATTAATATCAAACCTATGAATTATGCATATTTTATTCCTTGTTGAATTTGCCATAATTGGCATTAGAGCTACGAAGGCATTTTTTCTCAGGAGGCAAATTCTAGACAAGGTGCATTTGGGTAAGGTAGGAGACAATCTTGTTCCAAGCTGGACAAGGTGAGAGACTTCTCATTCCACACATTTCAAGGAGGGTTTGATTTAATTTGTTTTCTTTTAGAATTAATTTTTTCCTAATCCTCTAAGGTAGAGATTTTTTTCTCTCACCTCTAGGCCCGTAGTGTTCCCAAGCAAGAAAGTGATCGACTATAGGAGATAAGTCTTCGACAACGGTACCATCGATTGCTCAACGAGGGTAGGAGAGCCCTAGGAAAGCCGACCACCAGAGATAATCCACCGATGATAGCATTGGGTAACCTTTGATCATGAAGAGAGGGCAAGAGCACCTTCCCTTTTTATGATGACTGACGATCGAAGACAATTCTTTGACAACTATACCACCGTGATCGATGCATATTGTAGGCATCGATAAGCAAGGGTAGGAGCGCTCTCCTTATCCAATGACTATCGACCACTTGACGGAGGGTAGGCGTACCCAAAAACGATGTGACTGCCCTCAAATCGAACAACAGGGCTAGATCTTACAGCCTTGTCTTGATAACCGCTAACAAGGCAGACAACCCTATCAACTACAGACTCTAACATGGGCAGGAGCACCCTAACACGACATAGGACCACATAACATAATGTGACCAAAACTAACAACTAGCACACGATCTAAACCTTCACGCACACCAAGATAACATTGATTGATGTGTTGCTGATATAGTAGGTGACCTAACAGGAATGGACACGTGGCGAGAGGCGATCTTCTAACCTAGCACGACTTTTGAATCATCCACGTGGCACTATGAGGTGGTCGAACGCAAGAACAAAGGGACATCTTGACCGAACATGTGGTGGGCACGCTCTTTAAGGTGATGATGTGGCATTGGTGAATTGGACACGTGGCGTGCATTTTATCGTCCCTACGTACACGTGGCGAATGGTCATTGGTCAAGCACTCAACAAAAGGTTTGTTTAACTCATTGATTGTCCGAAGGCAATCAAATGTTGAAGGGCGCATATTTAGTTTTAAACAGGTAAAGCATTACTCGTGTAGGCAATTTGGGACAATTGTCCCAAATGTTTTAAAAAAATAAAGCATGCACAACCTAAAATAAAAGGAAGCATTGCTTGGTTGGTTCACAAGGTCGAGCCTAGCCCGATCGGTTCATCGGGCCAGGCTAAGGCTGTGAGCGAGGAGTCGCAAGATCGACTCCCGCAAGGAGTTATAAGAAGGTAATTTTTTTTTTAAGTTTAGTTTGTATTTTTTTAATTATTTTTAGTTTTAATTTATTCATAATTTAATATTATTTTATATAAAATCTTTTTTTTAATAAAAATTAATTTTAAACATAAAATAGTTTTTATTATTGATGAATTTTACTTAAATTAATTAGAAAATTGCTATAAACTTCAAAATTAAAAAAAAAAAAAAAAAATATATATATATATATATATATATATATATATATATATATATATATATATATCTTTTGCAAAATTTTCAATCAAAGAGGGCTTTTGTTTTCTCCTAAAAAGGGGATATAAGACATTTAAGAGCACCATTTTTTTACAAATTAGAGAGCCCTAAAAATCTTCTCAAACCTTGTTAATTTTAGAAATGATAAAGGATCAAATTTGAATTCTTTTTTGCCAAATTGTAACACAAGGAGACACAAAAATTTGCAAACTTCAAAGTTGAAATTGTGCATTTGTTTTCTCCAAGGGGGATATAAGACAAGAAATTGCACATTTTGTTTTTTGCAAAACTGAGAATAAATTGAAGACCTTGGGTACATAAAACCAAGTCATGTGTCGAATGATTTTGGAAGTCTTTCAAACATGGGTCGTGTGTCGACTTGACTTGAAAGGAATGCTATTTTGTTAATTTTGCAAAATAAATGGGGGAAGACGAGAAATTGTATTTCTTTTACAAAATTATAACACAAAAGTGAGGAGCACTTAAAACAAAATCAAAACTTGTTAAATTTGCAACACAAAAATGAAAGGCAATTGTTTTATGCCACATTCTTTGCAAATTTGAAAAATAAGAGACAAAATATCAAATTTTTGCACAACACAAATTCAAATTTTGTTGCAAAAATTAAATAGTAATAAGGTGCATTTTCGATTTTACTCGACACATTTATTACAAATTGGTAAATTAGGTGCATTTTCGGTTGCATCCGACACCTAAGTGATAATAATTTGTGGGCACTCTTTGATTGATTATTGCATTTACTTTCTTGTTTTATGCAATTATAAGTCACAAAATCAAGAGCACTCAAAAACCCCAAATTTCACAAATAATTGTGTAAATCATTTGCACAAGTATAAGCCATTTGTAAAATTGATATTCTCTCCTTACAAACCCTAAAATTCACTCTTATTTTTTTGGCTCAATATCCTCAAACTGATTATTCCTCTTCAAGAGTATTTTCAGGCAGGTGCATTAAATATATGTTTGAGTGAATTCTCTTTCACTTCTTATTTGTTTTGCTTAAATATCCTCAAACTGATTATCTTTCTTCAAAGATATTTTTAGGCAGGTGCCATTAAATACCACTTAAGAGTGAAAGAAAGATCATCTTAGTGCAAATTCTAGGACCTTCATCATGAAAACTATCAAAAAATACCTAAATGATACACAACTGCTTAAAGGTCCTAACTATTCAAAATGGAAAACTAATATGAAAGCCATCCTAACTATAGAGGAAATGTGGAATTTAGTAGATGGCATTGAATCAAGACCCACATTAGTAGGAGAAGATAAAAAAACATAGGATAAAAAGAACAATTGTCTTCTCATGTTGATTCTCCTAGCTACTACTAATGAGATCTAGCCTCACATAAGTGAAGCTAAAAATGGTAAAGATGCATGGGATGCACTTTGTACCATTTTTTAAGGCAAGAATCAATCAATTATTCTAAACCTTCAAACACAACTTCATACACTCCATATGAAGTCAAGAGAATCAGTAGAACTATTCCTCTACAGAGTAGCAGAACTGAAGTCAAAGCTAAATGCTTTGGGAGCCAAAGTAGAAGATACTATTCTAAATTCGGTAATATTGAGGGCTCTTCTCGAATCCTACAAGATGTTAATCACATCCCTTAATGTATCTCAAAGATAAGTCACTTTGTGGAGTTAGTCAATTTGCTTCAAACGAATGAAGCAAATCAACTCCAAAGTGATGAAGTGTTAAAAAAATGTACTTTACTCAAACAATCAGGGTGAAAATAAGAAAGGAAACTTTTAGAAGGGAGGATCATCTTCAAAAGGTAAGGGAAAGAAAACTCAAAAGAAGTTTTGCTCGCATTGTAAAAAGGACAACCATGACACCAATCGGTGTTGGTTTAAAAACAAGCAAAATAGAAATGGCAAAGGCACATCACAAAAGCAAGACAAAGGTAATATTGCTAGTGAAGTGTCTGATTCTGAGTTCAAAAAGAGCACACAAAGTGCTCATGGTTAAAACAATATTGTAAAGGGAAACAAATTTGTCACCCTAGGTAAGCACCTTTTCCAAAACCTCTTTTTAGGCTTCATAAATAGCATAAGTTTTTGTTTTAAGTACTTAAAATAAAGGGGTGATTGTACCTCTTTTAGCCTTCATAAATAACAAACTCTCTTTGTTTGAATTACTTGTAACAAAAGGGGAGAATTTTCTAGTGTAAAAGTTTCCTAGGAGGCAATATTTGTAAAATGCCTTAACAAGCTTCATGAGTTGTACATATTTTGCAAATTAAGGGGGATAAACTTTTCTTTTCTTACTTCACACATTTTTTTATAAAAATAGAGTAAGACTTATAAGGGTGCATTTTCGGTAGTGACTAACACCTTAGTCACATTTCTTTCAAAAATTTCATTACAACATATTTTGCAACAAGGGGGGAAACTTATAAGGGTGCATTTTTGGTAGCGACCGACACCTTAGCTACCTTATTAAAACTTTTGCAAAATCATATTGTAATCGAATGAACCTCGTATATAGTGATCTAATCTAGTACACCTAATGATTGCAGTGGTTGGTTACCCATGCATTCTGGTTGGATGAGAAGATTACAATAAGGACATTCGTTAATGTGAAGACAAAGTTAGGAATGACCCACTTTTTTCTTAGAGCAACCAGAGCACTGTGACAAAGCAAGAACCAACAGATTAACATATTTTTTACTGTATTATGACCGTTATACACATTATCCAAATAATGTAATAAGGGGGGATGTTAGAGTAATATTTCATTATTTTGGATATTTACCATTTTCCTACATTAGGTAGATTTTATTTACCACATGGTAAAAAGTAGTTTGTTACTTTTTACCACTAGTATTTACTTTTACTTTCTACCACGAAGATATTCACTATGGAATATCTTATGGTAAGTGGTAGTCAATTCGACTATGTTAGTAGGTTAGTGGTTAAGCGCTTATTTTATGAAGCACGTAGTTGTTAGCATGGTTAGGGGATATTATTTCCTAAATATTCCTAAACCTATTTCTAGCGTATTCCTATTGTTATTTAAACACCTTCTAATATCAATATCAAACCTATGGTTTATGCATATTTAATTCCTTGTTGTATTTACCATCAATTTGATCTTGGATAAAAGGACTTGTGAGATAATCTTGGAGGATTCTCAACACAATATTTGATTGTGATTAGTGGCCAATCCAATATCTCGATGCTCTAACTACAGAGGGTTCCACCATACCTGTAGTCACACTATTTGTTTTTTAGTGTAATGTGAGAGTAAATTCCTAAGGCTAACCACTTACCAATGCACCATAAAACTCAAATGGTCAATATCTTCTTATGGATAAAGGCTTCTCCTATTCGTAAGGGGTCTCCCTATATACCCAGAGGTATTTTGGAGCTCATAGCCATGTATGGGTGTTATCTAAGGCTTGGGTATGGGAGTCTGAGCATACCTCACTTCACTAGACACTTTACAAGCAATCTAGCTTAGTAAAAAACAATAATACCTCCATGATATTTTAAAACCCTCAACGCAGTTTCTAACTTAATCCACCAAAAACAAACAAAACAAAATTTGTGTTTTTTTGCATGATAGTTTTAATAGAGAATGAACATAATGAAAAATTACATAATATAAAAAAATATGGAATGATAAAAACTACCGTTACTATAATGAAACATAACCCTAAAAAGAAAAAAAAAACATAACAACAATAACAATGCAAGATGCGACAATGAAATACCATAATTGCTTGAAAATAACGAATTGAAAATATAACTTATATTACACAAGAGAAACAAAAATTGCAAAGCTCTTTTCTTAATATAAAATCTTATTTACAAGGCTATCCACATGCAAGAGGAGGCCTGAGCAAAAAAACTCTCAATTATAATAGAAGTAGTGATTCCATCACAATGGACCCATACATACCCAAATTGCAACATACACCAACACTAATCACTTGCATAATGGTAGTTGAGTTAAGATAGGGTTCTAATATTTTAAGCACCAATAATAATTCTATTATCCATAGATAAAAAACACACCACTTCAATGTAGTGGATGGATTGTATCAATACCTAAATTTAAAATCATAATAATATTAACATAAAATGACATAATAAATAGATTTTAACTTAATAACAAGTTATAAGTCTAACCATTTAACTATGGCCCATAACCCATATATAAATAATAAATAAATACATTATTAATTTATACAACAATACACCCTACAATATCAACTCTCAACATTAAATCAACTATAACTTCTTTTTTTTAACTAGATTATATTATATCATTAATAGGAACATTACAATATTTTGGTGTTAGTACTGTCCACCAACTAAAAAACAAAATGAGGTGGATCAGGAGTAAAGCATCCATAACTAAATATACATAAGAATAGAAGCTAATATCAACAAAAAGCCTATAGCTATATCTTGTTGCAATACACCAGATATCAACATTCATCTGTGGGAGAGTCTGTTATATGAAAAAATTCTAGGCATGTCTTTCGTGCTATCTTCTGTAGTCTTCAGAGAAGAAAAAGAAGTAATCAAACCCTGAACCTGCTTATCATTGTTAACTGTCTTCTTCTTAGCTTCCTGTTGGACTTTTTGAAGATCTTGAATCATATGAGAAAGTTGATGAAGTCTGTCAATAACATCTCGAGGCGTGTTGGAAGGTCCATAGACTTGGGAATGAATGTGTCCCACATGTAGCAAAAGATCAAAGGTCAAGTCTACCAAAACTATATCCCATGGAGGAGCAGATCCAATAAACACCTTTTTGCATCTGTACTTCCAAATGTGCTTGAGAAGGATGAGTCTACAAACATCCCAAAGTTTGGGGCATTGATCCAATTGAGAAAAACCAAGCAAAGAAAGCTTCCAAGATCTAGCAAAAGAGGGAAAAATAAAAGAGTAGAAGATATCCCAAAATTGTTTAGCCATGCCACAAAACCAAAACAAGTGAATAAGAGTTTCTAAAGCATTACAAAAATTGCATTGAGGGGGAATGTGTAAAATCACAACCAAAATTTCAGTTGTTGGCAATTTTTGATGCAAAATCCGCCAACCAAGAAGTTGAGTTTTTGATTCAACAGAGCTTTCCAAATTTGAGTAGCAAGAAACTGCCATTGGGCATTGGTAAAATTTACTTGCCACTTGACATTGAGCTTAGAGTCTAAAGAAGGTGGACACATAAGATTTTTGTATAACCAACTAGAAGTAATGGAAGAGATTCTATGACCATTAAGCCATCTCCAATCATTCCAAATATTATGGGCAGTTGTTCCCAACTTCATAAGGACCTCACAAGGGATGGAAGCCACAATTAAACCATAAGACTCTTTGAACCTAGAGGGAAGGGAGCAATTATTGTAGATCTGGTTCCAGGTAAGAATTGAGCAACTACCCGGATCCCAAATATCTCTAATTTTATTAATTCCTTTCTTCAAAAAAACTAGCCCATGAATAGCATTGCATAAAGCTAAAGGTTTATTATTATGGAGTATAAGTTTATTCCACCAAAGACTGTTAAGACCGATGCTCAGACCATGTCTCAAGGAGTCAGACTTCCAAGCCAATAAATGAGAAACTAATTGCCAAGCTTTCCAGTTTTGGGTAATTGGAATAGAACCTTTAAATGTAAAATAAGGTGCATTAAGGACCTTATCCTCCCAAGGGGTTTCTTTCCATTTACCTTTGTGAGTAGCTAGAGAGATTCTGTACCGAAATAGGTGTTTCCAATTTTCATCACCAATAATGGCTCTAGCAACCCATTTTGCAGCCAAAATTTTGCTCTGGGTAAGAGGATCAATGATGCCTAGACCTCCTAAAGCCTTAGGTTGAGTACAAAGTTTCCAAGAGATGGGTGTCATACCAACCTCTCCATCCCATTTAGTCCATAAAAATTTATGAATGGCTTGAGTTAATTTATTATAGGCTACCTTGGGGGCCATCCAACAAGAGGAGTAATAAACATGAGAGGTTGCCATTATTTTATTCGCAACTTGAATTCTTCCTGCTAAGGAAAGAAACCGAGTTGGCCAAGCATTAAATTTTTTTTGAAGTCTTTCCATAACCCAGTTCCACATATCCTTAGGAGAGATATTAATCCCAAAGGGAATTCCCAAATAACGCACAATCTTACCATGAGGGATGATCTTCCACTCAATTAAGGAGTTGCATCCACGAGGAGAGGAAGAGGTATAGAAGACTTCAGTTTTAGAATCGTTAATACGAGAACCAGAGACATCACAAAATAGTTGAACAATCTCTTTAGTCGTTTCCACCTCTTGTTGGGTATTTTGAAGAAAAATAAGGGAATCATCAACAAAATGAGAGTTAAGAGCATGCTTATCCCCAAGAAGCTTAATACCTTGAAGGAGGCCATCAGAATGAGCCTTATGAAGAAGATAACCAAGAGCATCGACAACCAAAACATACAAAAAAGGAGCAAGGGGGCAACCTTGTCTGATAGACCGTTGAAGAGGGAAGGAGGGGGAAAGAGCTCCATTAACTTGAACACAAGTCGAAGCATCACCAAAGAGCATACCAATTTGATTACAAAATTTTGGACCAAAACCAAGCCAAGAAAGCATACTCGAATAAAATCCCATCTGATTCTATCATAAGCTTTGTCAAAATCTAACTTAACCAAGAGGGCATCTTGATTAGAATCGATAGCCCATTGTGAAGTTTCCCAAGCCATCATAATATTATCTAAAATATAACGACCTTTAAGAAAAGCATATTGTTCAGGGCGAACAATCGCTTGAGCAACAATTTTGATTTTTAAAGCTATAGCTTTAGCTATGATCTTGTAAGAAACATTGAGGAGGGTAATAGGTCTCCAATTGGAGATTTGGTTACGAGTCATACCTTTGGGAATAAACTTGATAAGCCTTGCATTGATATAAGCTCCAAGGGAACCATTATGAAGAGCTTCTAGGTAAACGTGATGAAGATCAAAGGAAAGAATATGCCAATTTTTTTATAAAACTCCACTGGAAGCCCATCCAAGTCAGGAGTTTTGTCATTCTTCATAAAAAAAAGAGCAGTTTGCAAATCATTCACAAAAAGAAGATATTCAAGTTGATCTCGAATAATTGGATCAACTAAGGTGAGAATATGTTCTTGCACATATTCCATTAAGATACATTAGATTTCATCCCTTGGCTCCACTGTAAAAAGTTGAGAAAAATAAACTACAGAAAGATTCATAATTCAAAAATAATAAAAAATATATAATAAACAATATGCACTACATTTGAAGTAATGCTAGAAAACATATAAGAGTATCTTACGACATCCAATAAAATTGGAGATTAGCATTAGCATGGCCCCTTCGCAAGGATGACACGCACAAATCGAGAAAAAATATCAGATCAATAATATATATTTTTTAAGGTCTAGGTTAAAATTTATAACGAATCCTATTATTATAAGATCACTTTATTTTCTTTTAACTTAAATATTACATATAAGATGTCTTAGACCTCGTGGTCTACTATCCACTTGTATATGAGATCCCAAGCTTGAAATATAAAGTTATTACATAGCTGTATGACTTTTTCCCCAATTCACATGAATGAGTGTACACACTCAATTTTGATATATGATGGTAAGCTTGCCATGACGTGGCAGGCACTACTGTCAGCTAACTCTACATTTTGGTTGACATGTGTTCGAACAAGACTTTCCTAATCACACAGTTTATCAACAGAAGAACATGGTCTTTCCAATGGCGTCCTGAATTTCTGGGTAATTCAAGGGAGCAGAAGAGGACGACGAAGAAGAGGCGGAGGAGGCGCCGTCAGAGGCCGCCGCAATCATGGCCTCCACATACTGTCGCCCTCTGTAGGCTGCGAGATCCGCATAATACACAGGCGGAGGTATCGACACCGGCTTCGTACACCTGGCAAACGTGAAACACATGTTATACGTAATCGTCTGCAGCTCGTCCGAACTGAAACTGTTTTCGTCATAGAGAGCGATGTAACGCGTGGGCTTGCTTGTGCCCAGCATCCCGTTGTGGCTGCACAGGTAGAAATCGAATTCCCTCGGATGGATGATCACCTGGTCCACCACCGTCCCCGAAGGCACGTTGCCCGACTGCGTCTGCTCTTGTTCTGCCGGGTGGTAGAAGAGTCTAGCGTGGTGCCTCTTCTGAGCAACGATGAAGGTGATCTCCGGATCGTAGCCCCTAAATTTGCCCACCGCGGCTTTCAGCGCGGGCTTTTCTTCGTTGCAGACCATCTCGAATTGGCTCTCGCTGACTCCATCTCGGTAGAAAAGAATCTTGTCGGGTAAACCCTTGTTGGTTTCCCTGTATTCCTTGAGCAGGGCTGCGAACATTTCTTCTAAATTTTGGATGTGCTCTTGCCTGTGGGTCTGGTAGCTGATTCGGGCTAGGTATCGAGTGGATTCCGGCCAGTTGATGCTTCCCACCACTGCCGCCACGGAAGGGCTCCTCTTGTCGCCGGGGGCCGGGTGGTTCACATCGGCACCCACGTACATGACTTTGGATGCG
Source organism: Wollemia nobilis (assembly GCA_028583015.1). NCBI lineage: Eukaryota > Viridiplantae > Streptophyta > Pinopsida > Araucariales > Araucariaceae > Wollemia > Wollemia nobilis. The sequence continues at coordinate 22,988,338 of JAQPPZ010000541.1, read as the reverse complement.
CCGAACCTGGGGAACTGCCGAAACGGGCTGTGGAAAAGCGCTGTGTTGCTGCCGCCCAATTTGGCGTTCATTTTCTGCCCCAGATTGGCCAGATACTGCGACGCCTGCGACGCCGTTCTCCGGTCGGAGCGAGGGTCGCACTTCTGGACGTTAATCAGCAGACAGCACTGCGTGACCAGGCCTATCTCGGTCTCGGCAATCAGCTTGAGGGTGTTGTAACCCGAGTGCTTTTCCTCCATCACGCACATCAGAATCTGCATCTGTTCCTTGGCTGCCCTGTGTACGCTCCGTAAAGTCTGCCTGAGCTGTGGAGGGTTGGAAAACTGTGCCATGGGTTTGAATTGCCACACCACGGGATTTTCGGCCATGGGGATACCGATTTCTTTGCATCTTGTGACAAGGGAAGTGCAGAATGCCTGGAGAAGATTTTGGTGCCACGGAGAAGGCTGATCCCAAGTAAAGAACACGATACCCCATCTTTCGATGCGCTTCCCATCCACGACCTTGTTGTTCAGAAGATTCCATTGCCTGGTGTCGGCATTGGGAGTAACTTGGGATACGCGGCCTCCGAGCCTCAGCTGCGGAGCCGCAAGCACCCGACCAGGAACCTCGGTCATGTTATCGCCCACCGTGAGATTGAACTCTGAAGCAAATGGACCCCTGCAAAGTAAAATCGTTCGTAAGAAATCGAAATACTCGAATTCCACACAAGCAAAGCAATTATGAATCAAGGTTATGAGATTTCATTTTTACCTATAATTTTTATATTTGCACAGCTAATATGGTTAATGTTTGGTGGTTTTTTATTTGGTTGAACTGGTTAATGTGGGTTTTTCGACTAAAATAATAGAAGACAACTTACCCTCTGGGCCCGTCCGGTCTGTTCATAATCTCCATGATTCGCTGCAGCCTCTGGCGGGCAGGGGGACAGGCGATCTGCTGGAAGTTTTTGCTCTGGAAACCGTCCAAGTCGTCTCTGCGGATCTTTTGGCCTTCGGAGATGACACATACCTCCATGGGAAGGTAATTGGGCTTATCTCGCGACTTGCTGATGTCCAGGCAGGGCAAGAGTTTGTAACGGATGTCGAGGTTGTATTTTTGCCTGAAGAAGTCCACCATATTGGTAGCCCGTTTTTGCCCGTCCTTCCCCTCGGCTTCGAATCTGATGTTTCGGGTAATCTCTCTGGTCAAGCCCTGCACGACGAATTTCTGATTGCTCCGCCTGTGGGTGACCCTGATTTTTATCCCCTTAAGAACCGCCTCCGCGTCCCGTCTACCCTGATCAGAAAGGGGTTGAGAATCTCTGCAGCGTAGAGAACAACTTTCTGCAAGGAAATCCAGCACAGGAACGCTTTTGTGGAAGGCTAAAACGGTGTAGTCGACGTTCAGCATCAATCCTTGGGCCGTAGGTCTGAGGCTCTGGTAGAAACCCCTCGCAGCAACGGCGCCGCCTCGGATGTCCTCGTCTGGAAATTTAGGATAAAGGCTTCTCCCCACCATTACGCGACTCGCGCTGGGGTTCTCTCTTAGCACCAGATCCATGGCCTGCACGAGGTCCTGTGGGAATTGGACGTGATCCCTGTTCCTGGTGTTCAAGAAATCCGCCAGGGTCCGCGTGCTCAGCTCGTGGGAGGTGTCCTTCAGCTCAACGATGTATTCCTTGGGGGCGGCGTCTTCGTCTCTGGATAACTTCACCACGTATTTTCCTTGGCGCAAAGGCATTGCACTGAAAATATTCCTCTTGCCATCGTACACCATGGATGCATTTCTAAAGACTCGAGGATTCGATTCAACCAACTGCTTCTTTATCTCCAGCGCATCTTCCCTCGAAACATTGCCTGTCTTCTTCTCTTTTCCTTTCGGAGCTGCGCTTGCCTTTTTTGTGTCGAAATCGTAATGACAGATTACTTGCGCTGGGTCGAATTTGACAGGGAAAAAGTTTGCAAGGAGACGAAGCGTCTTGATGGCTAATTTTCCTCCTCTGTCGGGCCTGCTCAGAGGCTTAAGACTTGTGGCGGATTGCTCCCTCGTTTCTAACATAGGGGCGTCGACGGAGCCAATTACAGGAGGAGACATGGAGCCCTTGGAAATTAAGCCAGTGGGCTCTGGACAAGCAATGGGACTCCTCTGTTCTGCAGCAGATTCTGCATCTGGAATGGCAACAGAGCTACTGGGCTCTGAAACAGAAATCGCCAATCCTCCTAATTCTCCAGCCAACTCTGCTTCAAAACGCAAACCCAGTTGGTAAAACAAAGCTAAACCATGTTTTTATTAGAAAAGCAATAGCAAACCTGTAGAAAATTCTTTGCAACATTCCAACAACATAAACATTAAAAAGGTGGAAAGGAACGCTGCAATGCACAAAAAAATTGCACAACTTAGGACTAGATTTTTCTTTAGGGTGATGTTCCTGTTGCAATACCGTGAACTATCAACACATAAAACACAATGATTTTTAGATGCATGAAATTCAGTAACTTCAGTGATTGTTTGAAACAAATATATAAAGCATATCTTTATGATTTTTTGTTTTTTTCTAATATTATAACAGCAGCTTGACAATAACATACGTATTATTTGATAAAATTAGAAGTTGAGTTTCTTTGAAACATTTTCCATGTAAACAGCAGCTTGACAAATAACATATGTAGTATTTGATAAAATTAGAAGCCGAGTCTCCTACAAATATTTTCCATGTTTTTACAAATATTTTCCCCTGTTTTTCTACATTTTTTAACTGCTTTTCCATCTTAATAAAGATACTTTTGGACACTGTTTTTTCTTTTCTTCATTGAATTTCTGTACTGCTTGCATTAGCTTTCTACATTAAGATTTTTTTTTTTTTACTCAACAAAAAGCGCATGAATAAATAAAAATTGGATGACATTTTTCTAGATAACAGAGATAACAAAGCAACAGATAAATTTTGCTTATTTGAAGAAAATTGTTTGTTTGAAAGCAACTTCCCACAGGTAGGCTAGAAATCCGCCAAGAACCCTACCTATCAACTAAAAATTGAAAATTGTTTTGTTTATGCTGTGGTGACATCATATTTAGCATTAACAGATCGGCGACACAGATCTGTTTTATAGTGAATTTACAAAGAGAAATATTAACTGTATAAAAACCATGTGTATTATGGGAGAGCTTATTCCAAGGAAGCCTCAATTTTCGGAATAAAATTGAACTCGTTTGAATCCAAAATTATAAAACCCTACAGAAGTGCTGAATATTGAGATTACAGGTCTACTTAAATCTCACCTAATCAAAGTCGATACATTTCATGTGTCAAGGTTAAATTTTAATACGTACCTTGAAATTAGTTCGGCAGGGGTGTCAAATATTTACAGATTGGAGGATTTTCGAGAGCAGAATGAGTTTTTACTAAAGCTTAGTCCTCTGTTTTAGTCCATTATTTAATTTTCTAACTTACATGTATGTAATTTTGTGTCCAATTTACAAGTTTATTCTGAATGTCAACCAAAGATAATAGAGTTTGGGAGGTAGAGAACACTTTGAACGCCACAATAACAAAACATAAAGCATGATCTTGTCTACCTGAAGGCGTTGTTTCCTGTCGGCTGTGTAATCTTTCCTCGCTGCTCTCAACCGTAGTCTCTTCCTGATGTTGCTCCTCCTTTTCTAAATCGCCTGTCTCACTTCCACCCGCAGCTCCTTCGGATGCAGAGGGAATTTCTGCAGCATTCTTTCCCTGCCCCTCCTTCAAACCTCCTCCCCCTCCGGCTTTGCGTTTACCCTTACGCCCCATAATAATGACAATAAAAATGAACTTTCACAAACTTGAAAAAAGCAGAACTTCTAAATTCTATGCAGAGTGGACTTCAATAGACCAGTACAGAATTGCGTTAGGGACTCTGCAATGGTCAATTTATACATGAACTCTCTCTCACAACCGAAGCCGTGCCCGTGAAGGCTTAGGCTGCTTCGTCGGAGTCATTTTAAATTCTTTAAGGTCGATTCCTCGAATTTTCGAAAGCGATGAAAAGAAACTCCGTAGGTGGTCTCGGGGTATGTACAGGAAGCGCAATCTGAGGTATCTGTCGAACACATTGGTAACATCCAACTGCTGACTTTTCCTCCATCAAATTGGGGACATGCTAGCCTTAGGATGTGATCCTGCTGCAACATTTCGAGGAAGCTTCAGCTGGATGGCAAGGAAAAGCTTCTCTTTAGAACCGCCAAAGGGTGTCGGTTGAAAAGAGAAGCTTGTAGCTTTTGCTTTGATCCTCGGACTGCGACATTTTTTGATTTGTATTCGGCGGGAGAATAACGCAGTCTTGCCGTGCAAGTTTCTTGATATTTTCTAGAGAGAATTATCGTAGACTTCATGACAGATTTCTATATACGCCGGCGGGCTTCTTTACATTCCACCTCATGTAGGGTTCCCAGGGGCTTTCCGAAGAAAGTTGATTCTAAATTTTTTCTTATCCGTACAGGATATAGGTATTGTTTACATCGCAAAGAATTTTGTGAGAAGATATATGTTTATATAGTTTAACTTTTTGGAAGTAATATAGATGATGCTTGTCACAATCCCCTTTTAATTAAAAAATTATTATGTTATACATATTTATTGATAAATTAAAGATTTATATTTTTATATTAAAGAGTCATGTGGTTATGTATGTGGAGGATGTAGGAGACAAATCTCTATTTAATATTTTTATTTTTTATTATTCATAAGTAGCTTGTTATAAAATTGTATTCGTGCAAACAAAAATTATTTATAATTATTTTGAATTTATCTACAAATTAATTTACATTGTAATATTTGTCTCTTGAAATATCAAATAATTTATTCATAAAGTAATCTACATTGTAATAATTTTATACAAACAAAAATTATTTATAATTATTTTAAATTTATTTACAAATTAATTTATATTATAATATTTGTATTTTGAAATACAAAATAATTGATTCACAAAGTAATCTACATTGTAATAATTTCATACAATAAGATAAAGATAGATAATACTATTAAGGTGAGGTAAAAGCAATAATATCTTACAAGGAAGGAATAACTTTACAAGATCTCCTAAAATGAGAGGATCAACTTAAACCAATAATATCCTTTTAAGGAATAACTCAAAGAGATCTTTTAAGATGAGAGGATCATTTCATTAAGGTGAGTTATAATTAATAATATGTTTCAAGGAAAGAAAAACTTCACAGTAACACTATTGGATCACTTCATAGGAAAATACATTTACAAAGTAATATTGAATATAGTTGATGATTTACATATCCAATGTGTGGTGCTATTGAGGTTTTTATAAACTTAGCTCAAACTTAGCTCTAACCAACCCTTAAACCTTTATCCAACTTATTATTATAATATAGTTTTCTAATACAATAAACCTTGGTTTATATGTGGTCAATGTGAACCATCCTTAACACCTATATACATTACAATATCATATCTATATATACATATCCCTAAAATCATACAAACTTATATTAAAAATGAATTTTATAATTTAACCATCATTCTTCAACAAGGATGTAATAGACCAACAAAAACAACATTATAATTTTCAAAATTTGACAGAGCAAACTATATTTTTTTATCATCTAACCTTTTCCATAAAGAGGTTAAACCATTGAAGAAGATTGTGGTTGCAAGGACATTGATTTTGGAGTCTTAATGATCTTCACCAACTCTTAAACAAGATTCACAAGAAATATACGATTTATTATAGGAATTTGGATCTTATAACCTTTTCTATAAAAGGATCATTTTATAACATATATTACCTTGGCATCATTAGTAGTCTTAAAATTTACCTAAAGGAAGGACCTAATATCACATGATAGCTCTTATGTCAAAAACCCAAATGTTTTTTCTAGGGAATGTCAATAGTTGAAAAGATACTAATATATAATGTTTTTCTAAGGAATGTCAATAGTTGAAAAGATACTAATATATAATGTTTTTCTAGGGAATGCCAATAGTTGAAAATATACTAATATATATTATAGTATATGAATGATCAAGTCATATCTAAAAAATACTTTATATGCCAAATGACATTTGGTGTAATGGCAGTTGCCTAGTTATTATCATCCATGTGGTTGTGAGGTCGATTCCTCTTGTGTTTGCTCGAACAAGCGCTGATATTTGTAAATATTTGTAAACGATGTTCAATATATATATAAAAAAATACTTTATATATTAACAACATTTGACTAAGTAGTTATAACACGTAGTTATAACAAAGAGGACTAAGTTTATAAGTTTCATTCTATGTCATTGTTAGGGTGTATAATCTAAATGGTATTAACATAGACATTTAAAATAAAACTTAAAATTGTCAAACTTATTATGCCCATCTCATTATTATTATTATTAACAAGGTGATCCTTATTAAAATATAGGCTTCATATTAAATTATTACGAGTATAATTTGTTTAAGGAGAATTAAAAAAAAAAAGACTCAAATTTAGGATACTATATCCTCAAAGAAAGACTTGTTAGTGTTAATATCACAAGTGTATATACACATAGTCTAAAAATATTTAGACTAGAAATTTGTATTAGTATGATCAAGATCTTATTATTTATATTCTATACATGGGCCACATTGAATAAATATAAACTATATGAACAATTGATTTTCCAACAATAGGAGTTTCTTACAGTCTTTGATATATAAGTTTACAACCTATAAGAGAAATTAATCTAATGTAAGTCTCACCAAAGAGGATATAAATAAATTTGAAGCCAATTTACATTCTTTACCTAAAAATGATTTTACACCCTTAAATAAGTTTGAAACCCAAAATTAATCATTAGATCTTTGTTGCAAAAATTTGTAATCTAGTCAAACATATTTAATCTAATTACATCATACCACATGGATTAGTCACCCTTTACTTCTAATAGAGATTTATAACACGTTCCATTACACTAGTGATGAGATCATAAAATTTGTTATTAAACTAGTGTTTATTACATTATATAATAGTGTTTATTCTAGCACTTTACTTCTTATTGTTAAAGTCTATCCAAAAGACTCGTCATAGTTTTATAACAGTTTATCAATTTTTTTACATAATAAAAAAATTTCTATTTAATAAAATTTATTACATTATATTATCATTATTTGTTGTAACTCCTATCTACTACCTAATATTTTATCAAAATACATCCAAAATTTTTCCAAGAGTGATTACATTTATTAGTTTTTATTGCATCACTTAGGTTCCACCTTCATGGTTTCAAAGTCCATCAAAAGCACATGTGCAGTCCATTCTACTTACTACAAATTCTTGACAATAGACCATCTAATATTTTACTTTTAACTATCACTTTGGGTACTATCATTAGTTTGAATAGTAATTACCAACACGAGGATAAAGAGGTAAGAAATAGCAAGGCCCATAATAGATTTGGGAATCAAGGCATTAAAAAAAGCAATCATTTCAAAAAATATTAAGATAGGTTCCAACAAGACAAGTATATAGCCATTAAACCCTTGTGTATTTCTCTAATACATGCAACCTACAAGGGTATCCACTTAAGAGGGTGCTAAGATTGTGAAGGAAATTATGAGTTAGCTTAGATGGATTGTAAAAATCATAATATTAAGATTGTAGTGGTGATGATGTTGATTCAAATTAGACTATTAGTTCACATTTGGACACACATGGGAACCTAAATATGATAACAATGTAGAATTTTTATATGGAAGGATGATGAGGAATAACATGTTATGTTTATTGTGTTGGTTATGGCCTGGTTGTTAGGTATGTTGTGTTTGTTGTAATTGTTTTGTTTTGTCTCTCACAAGTTGATCTTGTGAAATACATGTTATATACAATGTAATCTTGAATAAATAAATAAATAAATAATGTTTTAGATTATGTATCTCACTTTAATATAGCAAATGTAACTTTCTTTATTCTGATCATTCCTTCGCCCTAAAGTCACCCAACCGAAAACCACTGTGTAAATATGAACTATTAGAATTATAACAAATAATTAGGAAACATGAAACAAAAAAATCTCATATCATGGTGGTGCCCTTTCACAGTTAGGGCTATGTATTTCCCATCATCAAACTCTGTGGGCCTTTGCAATTATGATTGTGTGGCTGATCCCCAATCTTGACTCTAATCTACAATCCAAAATCTTAATCAATAAATGTAGTAGAAGGCTAATGAAGGAGGGAGTAATTACCAAATACCAAGAATACTACTCTAATAGTAGCTAGTACAAAATCTAAAATATTATTTATTTTTCGTTCAAGATTACACCATATATAACTTGCATTTAATGAGGTCCACTTTTGAGAGAAAACAAAATAGTTGCGACAAATAAAAAAAATAGAATAACTAAGCTAAAGTTAGCACAAAAAACATAACAACATTTTATCCTAGCACACCAAAATAACATGTTATGTTTGTTATGTTGGCTTTGGCTTAGTTGTTAGATATGTTACATTTATTGCATTTGTTTTGTTCTATCTCTCATAAGTGGATATCATGAAATGCATGTTATCTATGGTGTAATATTGAAATATATTTTGAGATTCTTTATCATAAGAACTTAAAATTGGTAACAAACCTCATGGTTGCATCCAATTTTATGGAGCAACCTAGTCATTATTGCACTATTAGATAGAAAAATAAGAACAAAAGGAGATATACACAAATATTCTATATTATTTAGAAATACATTGTAAAATAATCTCTATAGAAGATATGGGTGGATCCTTATTCTATTATTTTACTATGGTGATCCAAGAATTGGATCAATCTTGAGGATTTTTCCTTGTGTTACATCATATTTTTCTTCCAGTCTAACTGTGTGTAGATCGTAACATGTGTGTATATCAATATGGTAATTTCTTCTTAGTCTAAATAATGGAAAACATGTGTGTGTGGATTTCATGTGCGTATGTGATACTTATCGTGGGAAGTTCAGCTGACAAGGATGTTGGAATCATGTGTGTATACGAGCATAACATGTGCATCTATCATGCTCAAACATTTCTAGACTTTGCTGACCCATCGAAGGTTACATATATAATGTGTGTAGGTATGATCACATATAGCATGTGTGTATGTGGTAGTGGCATGTATGTATGTGTATACATCATGTGTGTATATGTATATACAATGTGCATATGTGCATTATAAGCAAATGATGTAAAATTTGTTGGCGATGCGGGCAGCTGTTAGGGCATCAAGGAGTTAGGGAAAAACTGAACATACAGGGGCGAGAAAACTGAATCGATCGGACCCAGGGGAGATAAATGAAGATTGTGCATGATGTTTTTAAAAGGAGGAGTGCGAATATCCAGGAGGACAACAGGGAAGAAGGAATATTGCTATGTTTTTCCAGTATTCTCCATTTTTTCCATTGTAATGCTTCATATTGGATTGATAATGAAAGAAGATCATTAAGGTTGGATGTACTTCCATATTGGAAGGAACCAAGATAAATATTTGTGTTCATGTTGTGTGATTGTGGGTCATTTTTTTATTTTTCGCATACTGCAATTACATGTTTTTTTTTTTAAATCTGTTGTTGATATTCCAGAATAGCATAGCTTACAAAATTTACAGATCACATGGTATCAGAGCATAGTTACAAAGTTGTTGGGAGACTTGTGGATGAACGGTAGAAGATCTCAAAGAGGTGAATTGTTCCCATTGAATCCAAAAATTGGTAGTAGGAGAAGGGTAACTTCCATGGAGTGGGTAGAGGGAGAGCAACCTAAAACTGAAATGTCAATCAGTGATTTTGAGAGGAGATTCATTGCAATGGAGAATAACATGAAGACCCTTATGGATGCCTTGTTGGGTAGACAACCTAGCAATGGAGACCAGAGGCAGAGACAACCTGAGAATGGAGGAGGAAGCCACCAGGATGTTGGCCAGTCTTCATCTTCATCAAATAATCCCATTCCTTTCAAGGTAGAAGCCAAGGTGGAAATTCCAACTTTTGGTGGGGAGGTTGATGCAGAAAAATTGAATAATTGGTTGAAGCAATTGGAGGTATATTTCCAAATCCAAGGTGTTGTTGATGATGTAAATAAAATCTCTTTTGCAAGATTGAAAATGGGTGGACATGCTTTGATTTGGTGGGAAAGCCATATGGATTCCCTTAAGCATGATAACCTACCACCTATCTCTTCTTGGGAGGAATTTAAGAATCTATTGAAAGAGTAGTTCTATCCGTTGGGTCATCACAATAAACAACTCATGAAATGGCAATTATTTAGACAACAAAGAGGTCAAAATGTCCAGGAGTACACTACAGAATTTAGAAAACATGCAACTTTGCTTGGGATTTCTCTTAAAGATCCTCAAGTTTTGATGAAGTACATTGGAGGGTTACATAGTCATTTGCAAAAGACTATCATGTTGCTCAATCCTAACAATATTGACCAAGTGAGTGTGCAGGCTCAATATTTGGAGGAAGATGGAAAACAGAGGCGACAATATGAGGACTCTAAGAAGAATCCAAAGGGGAACCAAGAAGAAAAATCTCAAGACAAAGTCAAGGTAAAGCAATCAGAGAAGAAGACAACCAATACCACCAAGAAGGAAGGTGACAATAGACATTGTTCCCATTGTAACAAGGATGGACATGTAGAGGAAAAATGTTGGAAGCTTCATCCGAAATTGTATCCCTACAAGAAGAAGAAGAATCAGGAAAAGAAGAATGCAATGGTCACTAGATGTGAGGATGTTGAGGATAGTTCTGATGTTGATGAGAAACTCAATTGTGCAACAATCCAGACAGTTGGAGAAGATGAGTGCATTGAGGAGCAAAGGATTAGACTATTCCACCTCAAGATCCAAGTCAAGAAGACAAGAATAGATGCTATCATTGATCCTGGTTCTCAAGCAAATTTAATTGTTGAATATTTGGTGAAAAGACTGGGATTGGAGACATACAACCATCCTCATCCATATCCTTTGGGTTGGTTGCAAAATGATGCCAAGTTACAAGTCACTAAGCAATGTAAGTTGAAATTTGCTATTAGTGCAAACTTTATTGATGAAGTTGTGGTTGATGTAATACCATTAGACTTATGTGGTGTTATTCTTGGAAATCCTTATTTGTGGGATAGAGATGCCACTTATTACAGAAGGGTGAATAAATATAAGTTGATCAAATATGGAAAGTCCTATATTTTTCATGCCCATAAAAGCAAGAAAAGGATGACTTTGGTGACAACAAGCCAAGTTAAAAGACTAATTAATAAAAGCAAGAATTTTGTATTGCTCATAGTCCAAAATTTTGAGGAAAGTACTACCAAAGGTGGATCACATATGGTTTGTAGTACAATATCAGGACCACTAGTGGCTCTCTCTAAGGAAGATCAGAGGAAGGTAGATCAAATACAAAGTCTTGTCAAAGAGTTTCAAGAAATGTTTTTAGAACCAAAGGGGCTACCACCTAAGAGAGAAATCTAGCATGAAATTCAGTTGTTACCTGATGCATCTCTTCCAAACATAGGATTGTATAGGCAATCAGTTTTGGAGCAAGAGGAGATCAGGAATCAAATTTAGGAACTAGTGGAATAGGGTGTGATCAGACCTAGCACGTCTCCTTGTGGGTCACCGATTGTTTTGGTGCCTAAGAAAGATGGGAGTTGGCGAATGTGTGTGGATTATAGGGCTCTCAATAAGATTACCATTAAAAATCGCTATCCATTGCCTAGGATAGATGATATTATGGATCAATTGCAAGGAGGAAAATACTTCACCAAGTTGGATCTAAGGAGTGGTTATCATCAAGTGAGGATCAAGGAGGAGGACATTTGGAAGACTACCTTCAAGACAAGACAAGGCCTATGGGAATGGCTTGTTTTACCATTTGGTTTGTGTAATGCACCAACCACCTTCATGAGGGTAATGAATGATGTTCTTCACCCATTTATTGATTCTTTTGTGGTTGTTTACTTGGATGACATTCTTGTGTACAACCATACTTGGGAAGATCATTTGTTACATCTTAGACAAGTGCTACAAGCTTTACAAAAAGAAAAGTTGTTAAAAATGAGCAAGTGTGAGTTTGGTAAGAAGTATTTGGTGTATTTGGGCCACATTGTTGGTGGGGGATAGCTTAGGATAGACCCTAAAAAAGTTAAAGTCATTGTAGATTGGCCAAGACCAAACAATGTAACTAAAACAAGGAGTTTTCTAGGGGTTGTTCAATATCTTAGGAAGTTTATTGCTGATTTTTCTAGTATTGCTTCACCTTTACATGATGTTATAGGGAAGAGGTAAAATTTTCAATGGGAGAAGAAGCAACAAACATCATTTGATTTGCTAAAACAAAAAATTAGCAATGCACCTGTTTTGGCACTCCCTAATTTGCAGCAGCCTTTTGAGATTGAGACTGATGCTAGTGAGTATGCCATGGGGGTAGTATTGATGCAAGGAAGGAGACCTATTTGTTATCATTATGAAAAGTTTAGTGGGGCAGCCTTGAACTACCCTACATATGACAAGGAGTTGTTTGCTCTAGTTCAGGTGGTGAAGAAATGGAAGCACTATTTGATGGGCAAGGAAACAATAATCCATACTGATCATCAACCATTAAAGTACTTGCAAACTCAATCCAAATTGTAACAAGCTAGACATTTTAGATGGATGGGATTCCTGCAACAATTCCACCTGATTATCAAATACAAGAAAGGCAACAGTAACAAGTTGGTTGATATGCTTTCTAGACCTCCAATAGTTGTGGATCAGATTTCTCTATCAATTCTGAAGTTTTCTCCATTTGTTCATGAGGCATTTCAGGAGGCATACATACATGATACAAATTTTGGAGAAGTTTATTCAAGGTTGAAACAATCATCTACTCCAAATTGTGAAGGTATGAATGATTATCATCTTAAAAATGGACTTCTCTATAAGTTTGATACTTTGTGCATTCCTGAAGGAGAAAGAATTCAGTTGATTAGGGAAGCTCATACATCCAAGATTGCTGGTCATTTTGGGGTTGGAAAGACAGTTGCAAATTTACAAAGGTATGTGTATTGGCCTAGAATGCAAGAGCAAGTTGCCAAGTATATTAGAGGGTGTGTAATGTGTTGCACTAGCAAGCCTAGCAATAGAAAATTGGGTTTGTATCAACCACTTCCAGTTCCAAATCGTCCTTGGGAGAGTATTTCTATGGATGTTTTTGGAGGATTTCCTATGTCCAAGAAGGGGCATGATTATTTGTTTGTAGTAGTGGATAGATTTAGCAAGATGTGTGTGCTAATTCCATGTAAGAAGACTGTTACAGGACAGGAAGTTGCCAATATTTTCTTTTCTCATGTATGGGTTCATTTTGGTTTACCTACTTCTATTGTCTCTGATAGAGATTCTCAATTTTTGGGTAATTTTTGGACTTGTTTGTGGGAAAATATGGACACAAGGCTGAAGAGGAGTACTGCTTTTCATCCTCAAATGGATGGTCAAACTGAAGTAGTAAATAGAACCGTGGTTCAACTCTTGAGAGGTTATTGTGGTAAGCATCCAAAGACTTGGGATGAGCATCTTGTTTACATCCAACATTCTTACAATAGGGCAATTCATACTTCCACAAATAAAACTCCATTTGAAACTTGTTATGGGTACCTTCCACCATCACCTTTTGACTATGTTTTTGGGCAGCAAAAGGATACAAAAATTTTAGTTGTGAAAGAAGAAGAGCAAGCTGAAAAATTTATTGATAAGGTTCGACAAATTCATTTGCAAGTCCAAGAGCAACTCAAGGTAAGCCAATCTAAGTACAAGTTGAGACATGACAAACATAAAACTGATCACAAATTTCAATTTGGAGACAGAGTTTGGTTACATCTCAGCAAGGAAAGGTTGCACGGGCCTGCCAAGAAGTTGAAGCCTATAAGGTATGGACCATTTCAAATTATGGAGCAAGTAAGTGAGAATGCATTCATATTGGATTTACCTACCTATATGAATATCTACTCAGTTATAAATGTGGAGAACTTGAAGTTGTTTGAGCCCTCCATGATGATTGTAGAGGAAGGTGAAGTAGATCAAATTCTACCATCTCTAGAAGATTTGTCTCCACACACTATGAATCCACTTGTAGAGGATTCAATTTTGTAGAAGAAGATTCGCCCAACCAGAAGAGGTGAACAGGAAATCTGGTTAGTTGGCTTGAAGGGACAATTGCCTACCAAAGCCAAATGGTATGATAGGAACAGGATTGAGGACTTGTTTCCTCATCTTCTTCATACTTAGATTTTTGAGGAAAAAAAACCTCCTCATTGGGGAGGTGTGATCCAAGAATTGGATCAGTATTGAGGAGTTTTTCTTATGTTACATCGTATTTTTCTTCCAGTCTAGCTATGCACATATTGTAAAATGTGTGTATATCATTTTGGTAAATTTTTCTTAGTTCGGATAGCAGAAAACATGTGCGTATGTGGGAATGTCATGTGTGTATGTGGGAATGTCGTGTGCGTATGTGATACTTGCCGTGGGAAGTTCAACCTATAGGGATGTTGGAATCATGTGCATAACATGTCAATCATTGACTACCACCTTGAGTTAAGCGTATGATCACATATAACATGTGTTTATGTGGTAGTGGTATGTATGTATGTGTATACATCTTGTGAATATATGTATATACAATGTACGTATGTGCATTATAAGCAAATGATACAAAATTTGTTGGTGATGCGAGCAGTTGTTAGGGCATCAAGGAGTTAGGGAAAAATTGAATAGACGAGGGTGAGGAAACTGAATCGACCAGACCCAAGGGAGATAAAGGAAGATTGTGCATGATGTTTTTAAAATGAGGGGGAACGAAAATATCCAGGAGGCTGACAGGGAAGAAGGAATATTGTTGTATATTTACAATATTCTCCATTTTTTCCCATTGTAATGCTTCATATTGGATTGATAATGAAAGAAGATCATTAAGGTTGGATGTACTTCCATATTGGAAGAAACCAGGATAAATATTTGTGTTCATGTTAAGTGATTGTGGGTCAATTTTTTTATTTCCGCATACTACAATTACATGTTTTGTTTAAAAAAAAAATATGTTGTTGATATTCCAAAATAGCATAGCTTACAAAATTTATAGATCATATTGAAATGCAAGAGAGTATAGTATACAAAAAATACATGAAGAGCATTGGAGAAGACCAAAGTCAACTATCTCTATCATGAACAAGCTTACTTGCTTTAATAACTTACATGAGGACAATCTCTTTAGTCTTGGTGCACTTAACTTGAGTGTCTACAATTTGGTCTATGGTTGCAAAAGAGGTGTATTCAAGATTTAATTTTGAATAATATGCTTAATAGAGGAGGATAGTATAGGTATATAAGATGCACATTGAAACTAGATGGAGGCCCAAGTATGGAAGAAGAAGTATCTCCTACTTGCTTGATGATATTGTATAATCCATAACTGAGAGGCTTGAGTTTGCAATAGGAACCTTGGAGACTTTCTTCTAAATATGAACCTAGAATTTATTCCTAATTTTGTATTAATACCATAATGTTTGTTATGGTGCTCCTTATACTTGGAATTGGCCTACTAAAGAATACCATGGATGTGGTATATGATCTATTGAATTTATTCAACACATCTACTTATCTTATCAATATATTTCTACACAAAAGAGGTATCTCCTATCATTGTTGAAGAGAAATCAAGGTCAAGTGGCACCCATAGTTAGAATCTAAGGTAATCCTGAAATGGACTATAACCTATAGAGTTGTGAATACCTATATAGTAGCTTTGTTGAACACTTGACAAGTTCTTATCGCATGTCCATGGATGCTTGGAGTTTAAATCTTAAGCATGCACACAATCATACAATTTGCAACCTTTGTTTACCCATTTGTATGAGGATAAAAGGTGATTTATCAAGAAATACTAGAATTCATATAAAATCAAAGGATTGACAAAAACCTGTCAAGGAATCTTGTATCCTTGTGAGACATAATTGTTCATGGCAATAAAAAATGAACCTATATGTCTTTGAAGAAGATTTTGATAATTTCTTTCCCTAAATGTATCATTTGATAGGGCAGAAGGGTAGCCAATTTTGATATATGTTCACTACCACATCTACACAATAATTCCTATGAAATATGGTTGGTATCACTAATTGTTTAAGAATATCTATTATTTGGTACATGCTAATGTAACCCCATGGTACCTTTATGGTAGACCTTGTAAATAGTAGACTAGGGTTGAGTCTTAGATTATACTGTGAGTATATTTTTTATGTAATGTAATAATATGTAGAAAATGCACAAGTGTCATGTGTGCAAGTGTAATGTGAGTATATGTGCATAAGTTTTTTGTGTGAGTGTGCATAAGTGTCTTTAAATTAGAGTGTTCTAAGTGAAGAGTCATGTCTAGGTCTGCATACAAGATAGAGTCATGTGTATGCAAGTGTCAAATAGAGAAAGAGTCATGAGACTTGGCATAAGGAAAGGAAGAGTCAAACAACCAAAGATTCATTCTACAATAGCTATAAATTACTCCACGCAGGAACACAGTGGATATCTAATACATAGTGAACAAAGGTAGTGAGTATTGTTATCCTTATTGTAATAGAGTTTATGATACATTTGTAAGAGAAAGAGGAGTAATAAAGAGTGCATACATTTGAGCAACTAATATTGTAAGTTGTGCTACATGCTTTGTACATGTATGATTCAGGCTATTACATTCATATATTTTTGCTAATTAATAAATGTTAGTTGATATATTATTGAAGAACACAAGCTTATATTGAGAGGGGGTGAACAGTATAAGACCAAATTTTACTTTTATTTTCCAAACAATATTATCCAATATTATAAATGGAAATATCAGTAGAAATAATCAAAGCAATGCACAAATCATCATGCATAATAGAGACACCAATTTAACATGGTTCACCCAATGTGGGCTACTCCACGGAGAAAATATTTCTACTAAATTTTCTCAACAAATCCTCTTGGGAATCACTTCCAAATTAAAATGTTTATGGAACTCTGTCCAAAGGAGACACCAATCCCCTAATTCTATGATTTGTGGATCTTTCTCCACAGGAGAACTCTTTCCCCTTTTCTCTGGTTCATGGAACTTGACCTAGGAGAACTCTTTCTCCTTAACTAGTTCATGGATCTCTCTCCATAGAATAAATCTATCTTTCCAACTACTTTACAGATCACACTCCATAGGATAAATCTTTACCTTTGCTCTGGTTCATGTATATCTATCCATAGGAGAACTCTTTCTCCTCTACTCTGGTTGGTGATCTT
The DNA here is from genome assembly GCA_028583015.1 of Wollemia nobilis. Lineage (NCBI taxonomy): Eukaryota > Viridiplantae > Streptophyta > Pinopsida > Araucariales > Araucariaceae > Wollemia > Wollemia nobilis. Next base: position 22,971,058 of record JAQPPZ010000541.1, on the reverse strand, counting down.
CTAGAATATTACTATCCCCACTGAACTGGCTTGTGGATCTCTCTCCACAAACCTCTATCCTCACTCATAAGACCTCTATACTCACTAACCTGGCTTATGAATATCTATCCACTGGAGACTACTATCCTCTACTCTATCACCTCCAAATATTGCTCTCAACTCTGTCTTAGATATGCACCAAACACTATCCTCAGTATAGTACAAATATGCTCTAAATCTTTCTCAGGTCTAGCACAAATCTGCTCTCAAATTTACATCAAAATTTTTCCTCAAATCTATCCTCGGCCTTAACAAAAATCTTGATCCAATCATAAATCAACTCTGCTTATATTTACCCCAGGCCTTAACACAACGCTTGAAAAAATTAATCAATCAACTCTGCTCATAAGTCTTCACAAAGACTTACCTCAAATCTGCCTACAAGTCCTCTTAAGAACTTGCTCAATCTGCTCTCAAGTATTCACCAAGACTTACCTCAAATATATCTACAAGTCCTCTCAAGAACTTGCTCAATATTCTCTCAAGTCTTCACCAAGACTTGTCTCAGATATGTCTACAAGTCCTCTTAAGAACTTGCTCAATATGCTTACAAGATTTTACAAAATCTTGCTCAATTCTGTCCTTAAGCTTTCACAAAAGCTTACTCAAATCTATCATTAAGCTTTAATAAAAGCTTACTCAAATCTATCATTAAGCTTTAATAAAAGCTTACTCAAATCTGCTAAAACATAGGCTCAAAACAACTCACAAGCTATGCTTAATCTCAAATCTTGTACACAATGTTATCAATTGTTTTATCTTTAACTTGAAGCAGTTTAGACGTATTCCACTCAGAATTCGTTTAACCTCTAGAACATATAGAGAATTATGTACTCTATCAAAAAATCAATATGTTCTACTCAATCATTAAGTCTATCATTTTCACAAATCTGGTTTCTAAAGTTTACACAATCACTTTCAATATCACTCAAAACCAATGCTCAAGAATTTCACTCATTCATTCAATCAATGAAATGCAAATTGCTCATAAACCCTAAACAAGTGTTTTCATACTTCTTCAAACAAGGTATACAGTGTGGGTTTCAAACCCTAACTCAAATAGTCCTCAATCTCTATCTCAAATGTTCTCTAAACATTCACTAATTAAGCATGTAAGAATTCACTCAATATTTCCAACAATACTTATCAAACATTCCTTTTCACTCCACCTTGTATTTCACAACATTCATTCCAATATTTCTCTCAACTACCTTTTTGCTTTTATGGAGATATATCTTCAAAATATGTTTTACTTGCAACAAAACCCTCTTGCCAATTCTAGGTTAGATTGTAACAATCTATCTCAAAATTTCTACACAAATATTCTCCTCAACAATTATTTCATCATTCAAGATTTACAATAAAATATCAAGTCTCAAATACACCTTATAATCTCCAATCCTCTCAAAATTACATTCAACACATAAAAAAAGTTCCTTTGCTAACACCTTATAATCTCCAAACTTCTCAAAATAATATTCAATACATAAAAATGAAGTTCCTTTGTTAACACCTTATAAACTCCAAACTTCTCAAAATAATATTCAATACATAAAAATGAAGTTCCTTTGTTAACACCTTATAAACTCCAATCCTTTTTATTTATTTTTCTAAGCAACAAAAATAAAATATTTTTTAATTATCCTTATGACTCCCTATGCATTCCACATATGCCCTTTATAATTATCACATGGCCTCTAAACTATTTGTGCCTTCCAAACCTTGTCAAAATTTAAATTATAACATGCATACCTTATAATCGTTGGCCCACATCACAAAAGGATTATTGTGCATGTTTTTGACTGCGTCCAAACTCGAACCTACAACCAAAGCTATCATAGCACCTTAGTCCAAGGCAATATGATGCCTAGGATACACGTCCACACGTGGACCCAAGTCCACCTTCTCTTACTAATGATACCGCACGTATTTTGGCGAAAACAAAAAGCTTCTACTCCTTTGCAAAAAATGAATTGCATGGGATTCGAAACCATGACCTCCCCTTTGCGAGTGCCTTAGCAAACCTTCGACCATCGTCTGTGCTACCCAATCCCTTGGAATGGATTTGTCACATCACATGGATTTCAACATGAGTTTGCCTCCTTTAATTTAAAACCTCACGAATATACTCTTCTTTTCAACAATGTAGTGCACAAATATTATATCCACCTTGGCATATGAAATAGCATTGTAATTTGGAAATGAAAATTATTTCCTATTTATACTTTATCCTTTGCACTTAAACACATCGGCCCATTCAAATTTCAAATTTCGAATTCGAATTTAAATTTTAACCTTGGCACCTTTTGATTATTTAAATTAAAATTTTAACCATAGGTTAAAATATTTTAATTTAAATAAATTAAATTAAAACCTTTATAATCTGCTCAATGGGTCTTTTCAAGGATATACATTTTTAATTATTCCTTGGGCCTCGTTATTTTTCACCTCTTCCTTTGCCCAAAATATTATAATATTAAATATTATAATATTATAATATTATTATTTCTCTTTAAACCTGCTTCTCTTCCCTTAGGTATTCAACCTTTTAGGCCTCTTTAGGCATATAATATTTAAAATAAATATTATGTCCTCTTTATTTTAACCACTTCCTTGCCTTTTGGAAAATCAACTTTGTGACATCAATGACAACAAAACTGGACATCAAACCTCTTGACATCAATGACAACAAAACCTGCTCAAATTTTAAACAATAATAAGCTTTGATCTACATATTAGTTGGCTCATATTATTCCATTTATATTATTATATTGATCTTACTATATTGCAGCTATCATATATTTGATCATGTTAGTTTACGTTACTATTAAGACTTTAAAATCCATCACTGACATAAAACCCATTGAGATTGATTCCAAGGGTTTGTAAGGTGTAGGTAGTGAAGTGTATACTCCTATCTTCACATCAAGGTTTGGCGATCTATATATTATCTATAAGATTTATAATCTGCACACTATTGTATTGCATATACTAAAGGACATATAGAATAATTACACTCTCCAAATAATTAATTCTTGATAACAATAAATCTCATCTGGGAGTATAATTTAATATTGAAAGTGTAATATGAATTATAGCCAAGTCTATGGTTGTAAAAAAATCTCAACTAGTAGTATAAATTAAATAATTATATTTAATTTATTATAAAATTTTATTATGTAATCTCTATGGGCTAGGGTTAACATTGTTATAGATAAACCCATATTATACATTATAATAACCTCAAAACCCTTTTGTTATGTCAGCTTAGGTTAACTCATTTATGTAATTTGGGGATTTGATATTGGTATAAATACCCCAACCGCTCCATCCATTGTATTAGTGTTGTGATTCTTATCAACAAATGATACAATGATTATTTATGGTGCCTATAAGTGCCCAATAATTTATGCGTCTCTTTTTGCTTTCATCCTTTTATGGTTCATGTAGAAGGTTTTGGTGGATGGCTTGCTTATATTTGTTTATGGAAATAGGTACGACTTCCAACATGGTATCAGAGTGGGTATGGAGTGACATTGCTTGGTCATGTAGAAAGTACATTTGGAGCCTCCAACCCTTCTTTTGATTCTTAACACAAATTACTCTTCTTAGATTCATAAGCATTTATAGCATAATAAGTAGAAAGGAGATTTTATTTGATATTTTCTCATTCATTTTGTTAAAAAACATTTGGAGTTTATGTGTCTACTTCATTATTCCTAAGGTATTTATGATATTTTGTATACAATTTTGAATTTATTCTTGTTCAATGATATTTTATAAACATCTCTACATAATTTTTATGACATCCTCAAGAAAAACAAAAAGGGAGGAAGCTTTTTGAATTGTGAATTTGAAATTCCCACCTTGTTTTTAGCACAAGCTCTCCATTTTGAATGTGCTTCGTTGATAGCCATGCTTGATGTCAAACTAAATACTTGTGTCCTTATTCATGGAGAATAGATGCGTTATGGATAATGTCGACACTACACCAATATGGCTAGAAAAAGAGAAGACACACCATTATGTATAGAGGGTTATGTGTTTGAATTGTCATCTTGTTGTTTTACCTTTTTAGATAGTGTGCCATTCAAAGAAGGTTAAATATTTGATATTTCCATCCTATCACGGTGGTTTGGTCAATCGAATAGCTAAGTGGAGGGATATGCATATGTTGGGGGTGGTTCAAGGTTCAAACCATAATCTTGCTCAAAAAAAGATATTTTAGTTGGCATGGAGGAAATTATTCATGGAGACACTAGCTTGTTTGGACCAATAGAGCACTTAGCTCAATTGGATACACTACCTTAGCCAAGGTATTTGTGACTTCTACAACCCAAGGTTGAATCTTTTGGAGAATATTACATTATTTGGTACATGCCAATGTACCACCTTGGTACATTATTATATTAGGTGTGTGTCTTAGATTAGAGTGTGAGTTTATATATTTCATGTAATGTAATAATGTGCAGGAAATGCACAAGTGTCATGTAATTATGTGTGCAAGTGTTGTGAGTGTAAATGTGCACAAGTGTTCATTATGTAAGAGTGCACATGTGTCCTTAGAATAGGAAAGTGAAGAGTTACAAAGAAGAGTGAAGGTCAAAAATGCACTATATGAGGAGTGATATCCAATTATATATTTGTGAGAAAGCATTAGAATTTGGTATTGAAAGTGCATAGCTTATTGCATGCATTAGTAGACCTTTATTCAATAGTATTTTTAGTATTATGAGTTATTCTTGTGTTATTATATTTGATATCATATTCTAAGTTATTGTATTAGTTTCATTATATTGCAACTTTATTATATTTGATCCTATAATTCTATTTATGAGTGTTTTGTATTTGATGTAAGGCTTCAAAATCTATTAGTGGTATCAGAGCTACAAAAATATTACTTGCATAAGATTTGAAAGTTGTAGAAGGCTAGAGTCTTTCCACAAGGTTGAAGGATAACTTGTGAAGACTAGGACTCATTAAGGATATTTCCACAAGGTTGAAGGATAACCTGTGAAGACTAGGATCCCTATTTGGGTGAATCAACTTGAAGACATTTGATTATTTAGGGCATAGCCAACCCTGACATTAATAGAAAATTTCAAGGATAGAAATCCCTTGATATCAATATTGGATTCTTGAGTAATGCTAAAAAAGGTTGGTTAAGATTTTTTTGTAGTAAAAAAATAATATTAAAAGGTTGAGAAGCTTCCTCCAATAGATAGATAAGACTTTCATCTTCAATTTACTTTAAGTCTAAGCACTTTCCTAATGTAGGGATTGATTTGAAGTTGTATTAAAATAAAAAACATTGAATATAGAAGGAGACCTGCCAAAAGAGGTCCCATAGAATATTGAAGGTAGAAATATGAGACTCAAGAAAAAGAGATACCATAGCCGAAAGAGATAGGATACCCGAGACAAAGAGGTCCCACATACAGTAAAAATAGGAGACCCGAGAGAAGTGGTCCCATAGTTGACAAAGATAGGAGACCCGAGGAAAAGTGGTCCCATATAAGTTAGAGATAAAGAGGAGACCTAAGAGAAGAGGTCCCAAAATTGGTAGAGATAGGAGACCCAAGAAAGAGGTCCCATATAAGCCATAGAAGTCAAAGAGAAGAGACCCGAGAAAATAAATCCTATTGAAGATTAAAGATAGAAGAAAGAAGACTTAAACACAACAAGAAGTCTTGAAGATAAAGAAGTATTAAAAATAGAAAGAGATAGATAAGAGTTTCAAGAGATAAAAGGAGTTTCAAGAAAAATCTTACTGGATTTGGGACAATCGTCACTATTCGATGACAAGCCCATAGATATAGAGAAGTAATGCTCATAATTAAACTAAGCACATGGGAGAATAATTAAGGTACAAAGGAGCTATAAGGAGTAAATAAGTCAGAACAACAAAGATTAAAGACAGATTCAAGGGTATCCAGAGAGCACTAGTGAAGTTGAAGGCATAGAAAAGTATACGCCCATCAAGTTTGAGAAGCTCTAAAGAAAAATATTGTTCAATAATAGACTTGGATAAAGAAGCCTAAAATCAGAGACAAGGCAAAAATAGAGGACAACATACAGAGAATATTTGGCCAAGTTAAAGATTGAAAGTAAAGGTCAGAGATGTCTAAGAAAACAACAATATACAAAGTAGAGAATGTTGCATATTAAAGTGATCCAGTGCATAAGTATCCTATATATTCACCTATAAGAGGGACAACAAAGGAAAAAATAAAGATATAATATCTCTATACCACAATAAGATTGAAGAAAAATCTACATAGTCCATTGGAAAGATGTAGTAAGATTGGAGAACAAGCAAGCTAGAAGAGCCAAATATTGAAGACAATGATTTCAGGCAATAAGCTTGAAGCCAGTGAAAGTGATCACACCAAAGGAAAATAATCAAGTTACATAGAGGTCAAATAAGGTCAAGCACCAAGCCGTGCTACGTAGAGAAACTCAACAAACTTCCCAAACCAAGTGAAGAGTTGCATTGGAAAAGTGATACGAACATAGAGCAAAGTTGTAGAAATCTAATATAGTGCAAAATAGGAAGAACCAGACATATCTTTGAAACACCAAGCAATACCAATATCCAAGGAAGATCAAAATACAAGTGTAGAAAATAGGCAAAAGGGTAATGGAACCAGGCAAAGTGAAACCAGAGTGCCACCTGAGATGAAGAAACCAAAGCACCACCCAAGAGGAAGAATTTAGAGCACCGCATAAGAGGAAGAAATTCAAGTACCATCTATTTGAGAGAATATCTAGCATCATTTGAAGCATTAGAAAGGAAACAAAGTACCATTCACCTGAGTAGAAATTAAAGGATCAAATATTGAGTTCAAAGCAAGTGGGAGACCTAAAAGTGAAATCATCAAATAAGTGCAAAGAGTTAAGCACCATGTCCAGGGAGAACCTAAGAAGTAAAGATCCATCAAAAGGGGTTCTCAAACAACATAAACACATGCAACAAAAGGAGAAACAAGGTAAAGCTTAACCATTTTGGAAGGAGACGTCAAACATATGAGTGCAATTGATTTTGGTAACACCAATTAGTCAACGCACAACATAACATTTTTATTTAAAACAAATTTAAATATTTCATATTGAAATGTTATCAAGCGTTAATCAAACATGCAAGCTGTTGAAAAACCACATTAACTCAAGGGAGGTGAATGAGCAAATATTAAAATGCTTCATGGTAGTTTACAAGTGAAAACTCATGAAAATAATTCCCATGAACTTTCCCACGTGTTCAATCACTTGCTCTCACATGTTTGAAGCATCAAGCATGACATAGTGAAGAATCCTTTGGAGAGAAGCCAAACACTACTCGTTGGAGAGACTATGCCCATTGGAGGAAAATGATCATTAGAAAGAGGACAATGCCCATTGGAAGATATTGAAGGCATCCTTAATTAGAGGAAAAAATTCTTGAGTGTTTAGTAAAACATGCTCCAAGGTAGTGAAATGCCCAAGACATTGGTTAGTGAGCAGAGTTGAATGCGCTAGAGGAGAATTGGATGTGCCAAGGTTAAGGTATTGAAGATTTAATTTAAATTTAAATCTTTCTAAGGTTCTAAAGGAGTAATAAGTTTAATTTTTTGATATTTCTAAGGTTTTATAAGCTTAATTGGAGGGATAAGGACTTTATTAGCAAATTAATACCTTAGACATTTATTTAATGATCTGAAGCATTAATTAGAAGTTAATATATTTGCTTCTTAATATTTTGGAGAAATAACTAGTTATAGAATTATTTTTTAAAGTTTTCAAAGCTATTTAAAATTTGAAAGGTTTATTTTTGAAATTTAAAGCTAAGAGAATATTTATAAATTATTTAATTATGGAGAGATAAGGTATTCTACATCAAACATAGAAAAACTATATTTGCAAAATTCTTAATTTTATAGTTTCTATTTAATTAGGGAGCCATAAGATATTCAACAATAGAGTTTTTAAAAATATATTAATTTGAAATAACTACCATTCAAAAACTTAGGAAGACATAAGGTAGAATACATCAACAAAAATTAATAGAGAAATTATCAAGAGAGACTTGTCAACATAAAATATTATGGAAGGATACAAGATCAAAGTTCACTTAATACTCTTCATAATTCTTATCAACAATGCAAGATAACATCAAATAAAGATAATCATGAGGTTCAAAAGGACAAAGACCTTTGGTACATAGATTATGGTGCCAATCATCATATGCCAGATAATGTACAATGGTTTGATTATCTAGAAGTCAAAGACAACTATAGTTTGAAAATTGTAGATGGGAAAATCTATCTCGTTCATGGATGTGGATGTGTAACACCTAGTACACAATTTTTGGATTTTTTGTTACATGATGTCATGTATGTTCCAGGATTGACAACTAATCGTATTTCACTATATAAGTTAGTAGAAAGCAAAAGGTTGATGGGGTTCAAATATATAAATGGAGTTAATAATTGTCTCATTAAAAATCAAAATGAGATAGAAGCTACAAGATCAATCAAGAATGGATTATATACTTTAAACACAATTGGATTCTCTTAAGATCTTGTATTAGTTTAAAATAATATTGTTGAATATTTTGAGAGAGATTAGAGAGAATGATAATCAAGAGTCTTTTAAGTTTTTATCATTGAAAGCATTGGGTCAATCCAAAATTTAAGATGATGAAAAATATGAGAGGACAACAACAAGTTGCATTTCAAAGCCATCTACAAATCAAAGAAGAAAAGGATGAAGACAATAAAAAAGAAGGAGAACTAGATCAAGATCCATTCCATTACAAAGTCAAATAAGGACAAATACTATAATGAAGACTAAATAATGTAATACATGGGGTGTTGGAGAATATTACATTATTTGGTACATGCCAATGTACCACCTTGGTACATTATTAGATTAGGCACATGTCTTAGATTAGAGTGCGAGTTTATATATTTCATTTAATATAATAATGTGCAAGAAATACACAATTGTCATGTAATTATGTGCAAGTGTTGTGAGTGTAAATGTGCACAAGTGTCCATTATGTAAGAGTGCACATGTATCCTTAGAATAGGAAAGTGAAGCATTAAAAATAAGAGTGAAGGTCAAGAGTGTACCATATGAGGAGTCACACCCAATTATATATTTGTGACAAAGCTTTGTAATTTGGTATAAAAAGTGCATAGCTTATTGCGTGCGTTAGTAGACCTTTATTCAATAGTATTTTCAGTATTTTGAGTTATTATTGTATTATTATGTTTTATGGCATATTCTGTTGGTTTCTCGAGGTCCAGAGGTCAAATTCAACGCAGTGAGACAACAAATCGAAGCAGCAATAATAAATATTTTATTATAACCTTCACTCTTCTTATTACGCATGCAGCCACCTTCAAAAACAACTTACAATTATTTATATAGTGGAAGGGAGGTAGTGTGGAGATAAGGGAAAGAGAGGATAGGAGGGACGTGGAGCGAGGAAGAAGGAGAGATAAGGGATAAAGGAATCTAGGAGGAAAAATAGGGAGGAAAGGGATGTGAGGGAATAGGGATGGAGGGATAAGGAAAGTTAGAGAGGAAATAGGGAAGCAAGGAGAGAATGACAAATACATGCCGACAAACACCCTTGCCGACAAATACATGATGTGTTCATACTTAGGCCAGAAATCAGGATATTTCTGAGCCACTTAGACCTAACCCTTTTCACACTTGCAACATTCTCCCCCTTAACAAATCTTAACCTAGATACTTAGGAATTAGGGGTAATTCCAACATTCTCCCCCTTGATGTTGATGTGACTTTTTGCAAAAAGTCTCATCAGCATCACAACATTGGAAGAAACTCAATCTTTTTCGTCTCCTCCAGTTTTGTAACAAGAAATCAAAAATTGTTTGTCTTGGGCACTCCTTCCATTGTTTGTGTGTGATCTCCTCCATCTTTGTTATTGCTCCTTCATGCAAGTAATAGAGTGCCTCCTTTTGATGAGCTACTCCCCCTTCATCAAAAGCTCCTTCAAATGATGGCATTCCCAGAATACCATAAGTATTGGTTCTCATTAACCAATCCAACACATTCCTTTTATCATTCATTCTATGGTCTTCAAACCATATTTCAGCTCCTAATACTCCTCCTGAGTATGTACAATGCATCATCTTATGTAGATGGTTTTGCCATATTACAATTTCACATACCTCTACACAGATCTTCAAACAAAATATAGCTATGCAATAGCTAATTACATATGCAACAAAATGTTGCTCCTCATACAAATTTTCACTCAACATAATGATTTTACAAGATTCCTTCTTCCAAGGAATTGTTAACACATCAGTTGGATCCATGTGACCCAAGCTCTCCATCATTGTCTTCTCTCCAAGAAGACTCTTCATCAAAGTTGTCTCTATGAGACAATCTCCTCTCAATAATGCCTTTGGAAGATATTCTCCTTTCTTTTCGTTCCTGCTCACAAAAAACAAATCATTAATCATAAAAATATTACCTTTAGTATGAGTAGATTTGGTGCTTCCCATAAAGCTATTTTGTAGCAGTTCTCCTTTGGGGTATGGTGCTTCAATATCAACCATCAACTCTTCACTAAGAGCTCTTCTCCTTTGATCAATCCATGGTCGTGTGTTGAAACACCATTCATTAAAGCAATCATACATTGTCGCCTTTTCAAGACAACTTCTTTTCTGCAATGTAGCCACTCCAAGTGAGTGATCTTCAACCATAATTGCCTCTTCAAGACAATTTTCAATCTCCTTTGATGATGCCTCCATTGCATCATGAAGTCCATTAGTGACTATCTCACTATGTTCTATCTCCTCCTTGAGATAGTGTTTCTCATAATGTTCTTTTCCTTTTATTATCTCAGCCTTGAGATAATCTGCTTTATGGAGCATGAAACTTATGCCCTTCATTTCTTCTTTCATTGATGTTTCCATAACATGGAACCCATCAATATCTTTTTCTATTACACCAAATGAGTAATCGTCCTCTTGATTTGTAATTGCCTGTACAAGATAATTCCTAGGTTCAAGCATTGATGTTCTCATAGTCATCACAACATGAAAACTATCAATCTCTCCTTTTTCATGTTTTACTTCTTGGGTGGATGAACAAGAAGCATCTCTATTTGTCACCCCTAATGAGTGATATCCTCCATTGAGCATGAAGCTTATGACTTTCATCTCCTCTTCAATTTCAAATTCTTGTGGATCAAAATCCCACATATCTTGAGCCTTACAATCAACAATGTCATGGGAATCAACATCCCATACAATTTGTGAATCAAGCTCCTCTTCATCTTTAATATTTTCCTTCCCCTGTAGAGGAACAATTTTATCGTCTCCTTCAAGGATATCTTGAGTTGCTCTATCAAGAGAGCATACATCCATTCCAAGTGAATGGTCTTCAAGCCAATGATTTGTCATGAACATTGCTTTTCCATCATTATGCCAACAATTTGGGGTTAGATTTTCATCACTCTCCTCCATGAGAATTTTTGGTGTATTCTCCAAAATACACTCTCTATTTGTCTCCATGCCATGTGAGTGGACTTCAGCTATGCAACACTCCATTATGAGTGTTTCTCCATCATCTGCATCTTCATCTTTATTTTGTGCCTCCTCCATGAAGCAATCTTCAATAAATAGCTGATTTGGTGTCTTCCTCATAAGACACTCTTCTGCACATGCCTCCTCCATGAGACATCTTTCATCTTCCACCACCTCATCTAGGTGATCTTCAAGCAAGGAACACTTCAATGTGAGTGTTTCTCTTCCTTCTTCTTGGAGTGATTCTTCAAGCAAGCCATCATCCACTTTAGAGTGGTCTTCACAATAAACATCATTCCCATAGAATGATCTTTCAACAATTGTCTCTTCAATGAGACATTCATCCTCTTTTCCATCAATACAATTTTGCTTTTCATCATCATATTCTCCCTCTAAAGGAAATAATTGACAATTTTCATCATATTCTCCTTCTAAAGGAAATAATTGACAATTTTCATCATATTCTCCTTCTAAAACAGAGAATTGATACTTACAAGTTTCCATGCCTTCATAAGTAACGTCTTCATCAGTGAGAGTCTCCCATGGTTGCTCAAAACAATCTTCAGATAAGTCTTCATAAGACTCTCCAAAAGGATCTTCTAGGGAACTAGGTTCTTTCTCATCCTCTTCTCCATGAAGGGATTCTTCATCACTTTTCCTTCTATCAGCTGCAAATCCTCGTCTTCCTCCTCTTCCTCTTGAGGAATACACACCTCTTCTTTTATTTTCATCAAGAAGAAGTTCTCCATCATCTTCCTCCGTAAGGAAGAATTCATCATGCATGCCTTCTTCATAAGACATGTCTTCACATGCGTCTTCAAAAGCTCCTGCAAAAGGATCTAATTCAGAAACTTCTTCAAGAAAGCAAGGCTCCTCCTTGCTTAAACAATCTTCTTGATTGTCACACATGGATTTATGGGTGTCCTTATCAAACCCATATGTATCTTTCAACACTTGCCATGCCATTGTAGCTGATCTACAATTGGCTATAAGAGGAAAAACATTCTTTTCCATTCCTCTTCTCAAATCCATAAGGGCTAAGCAATTTTGGTATTGTTGCTCTTTCTTCTCTCTTCTTTCATCTTCCTGAAGGCTGCTCCAATTTGAAGGTTCTTCATATCCTTCTTCTACAATGCTCCAAAGGTCTTTGGCCATCAATAAAGTTTTCATTCTTATGCTCCAATAAGCATAATCATCTCCATCGAATTTAGGCACAACCAAATCTTCATACATGGTTGCCATTCTGCAATTCACCATTCATCAAACTTCCACCAAGTTCTCAGCCACTCCTTTCCTGAATCGATGCAGCCTTTATGTCTTATTGGTACCAAACAGTAGCAAAACTCTCTTCTGTCTTTTTAATGCAATCAGTTCTATAAATCTCTTCACTGTATCTTATTGCCCAACTCTATCAAAAAATAGCCTTTTCATCCTCATTATGTGACAGTACCCTTCCATGTCACAACACTGCCTCCTTCTTCTCTCTTCAGCGTATATGTCTCTCTTCAGCAAGATGCAACAACTTATTGTGAAACCAGTCTCACGTGGTTCTCACTTATTTGGGTAGCAGTGTGACTCACCAAACAATGGTACTCCTTGTCAGAATTGCATTCAAACAATAGCAGCAAATAGCAACCAACAAAATCAGAATCAACTCCAATGGTCTACAGAATCAGCAAGCTTCTGATAGTGCAAGCTATTTTTACAGTCAGCAGAGTTCCTCCCTCTGCATCATTCTCAGTTTTGGCACATTCATGTCTTAAAACATCTACTATTTTGTAACAGCCAATCACCAATTGGCAAACAAGTATTTGCAGCCATTTCTGCTACTTAAAAGCAAACTTTGATTTCACTGAAATAAGCAATTACAAAGCAAAGTAATTCTCTTACTGATTGCTTGTTGTGAGACTCCCAACACTGGCTCTAGCTCTAGCTCTGGCTCTGCTCTGGCTCCACTGGCTCTGGCTCCGCTGGCTCTGGCTCCGCTAGCTCTGGATTTACTGGCTTTGGCTCTGTTGGCACTGGCTCCACTTCAATATTGAACCCTTAAACGGGGTTCCAAGGGGCCTAAACGGGTGCTCCGGAAGACTTCTCGTCACTTTTCAGGTTCACAGTATGCAAATTTTCAAGCCCCCTTGGGCGAGTTTTAATTGGCCACAAAAAACTCTTCAAAATTGAAAGTAGTGCATAATAGCACCCTTCAGATCAAAACATCTATCATTTCCATGAGCACATTATTCTTCCTTTCACAAATTTTCTTTAAAAGTTTTCTAAAGGTTTTTTAAATAAATTTAATAACCTTTTATTATTTTTTAAATTACCCTTTTTAAAAAATAAATTTATTTAAAAAAGATAATTTTAAAAATAAATAATATAAAAATTATTAAATAAATTAAAAACTTTAAAAAACAAAAAATTAAAATTTTTACCTTTTCGTCGCGATTCGATCACGCGACCTGCGGTGGGCAAAGCTAACGCCTTAGCCGCGCGACCTCACGGCCACCACATGAACAATGAAGGGGCAACTTTCTTTTAAACCTCGGACGGCACGAATTTTCTAAAAAAAAGTTTGAATACCTCCGACGGCACTCGAACCCCGGACCTCTACTCAGCCAAAAACGATCTTCGCCGTTGCGCCAAGCGGCTCTGCTTGGAAGGAAAGCGAACGAGCCGCACTTTGTAACCTCCCGACAGCGGCAACAGTTAAAAAAAAATTGTTTTTTCCTTAACGGGAATCGATCCCGTGATCTTTTGCGCGCAAACGAAATGTCTCGACCGTTGAGCCACGTCCGTTGGACGGGAATTAATTGCAGGCGGTCGCCTTTGTAATCACCGGTGGCTGTTTTTTTTTTTTTTAAAACGTAGTGGGTTTTATCCCACATGGGCTGCGCAAATGCGCAGCGAGGGTTTTTAACCCTCACGATGCACAGTCGTATTCGACTGCCTTCGGGCAGTCGAGTCTTGACTGATGCAAATTACTGCTTCGACCAATCAAATTAACTCGCTGCCACGTTGTCAAATCGCCGTTCGCCACCTCACTGCCACGACGAATCGCCACGTGGCAAAATTTTGCCCACTCGCTGCCAACCAGACTGCCAATCGCCCTGCGCCACGTGTCACGATCTGCTATCGCCACGTGTCGACCAGTCACCTCTGCCTCGATTGTCGCGCCGTTGCCACTTGTCATCGCGAGTCGTGCCACTGCCACTGTGCACGATCCACCTCGGGATCCATGCCTGACCTGCCTCGAGGTCCGTGCCCGAGCCTGCTCGTGATCCGCCTCGAGATCCGAGCACTGCTGTGACCTACATCGGGATGCGTGCCCACCTCGGGAACCATGCCCGTTCCACTTCGCCTCGGGAACCATGCCCGACAGAAGACGAAGTCTGGCTCTGATACCAGATGTTGGTTTCTCGAGGTCCAGAGGTCAAATTCAATGCAGTGAGACAACAAATCGAAGCAGCAATAATAAATATTTTATTATAACCTTCACTCTTCTTATTACGCATGCAGCCACCTTCAAAAACAACTTACAATTATTTATATAGTGGAAGGGAGGTAGTGTGGAGATAAGGGAAAGAGAGGATAGGAGGGACGTGGAGCGAGGAAGAAGGAGAGATAAGGGATAAAGGAATCTAGGAGGAAAAATAGGGAGGAAAGGGATGTGAGGGAATAGGGATGGAGGGATAAGGAAAGTTAGAGAGGAAATAGGGAAGCAAGGAGAGAATGACAAATACATGCCGACAAACACCCTTGCCGACAAATACATGATGTGTTCATACTTAGGCCAGAAATCAGGATATTTCTGAGCCACTTAGACCTAACCCTTTTCACACTTGCAACATTCTCCCCCTTAACAAATCTTAACCTAGATACTTAGGAATTAGGGGTAATTCCAACATATTCTAAGTTATTGTATTAGTTTCATTATATTGCAAGTTATTTTTTTATCCTCTATATACCGCATTGACCAATTTAACTAAGATGAGTGTCATATTTATAGGATTTCAAAGGTATTGAGATGGCAAAAAATAGTGGACACCAACAAATCACAAAATTTCAATTGGTAACAAGCAATTAGTTTATGATTTTTTAAGATTTTGGGCTTTAATTTTATATTTTTGATGTCCATTAGGGAAAAACTTCATGAGGCCATAAATTTTACTTATAGAAGTATTTTGAGCTCATTTTTTTCAAATCACATAATTGTTAAGCTCTACGCATTGGTAGAATCAATAAAGAACTTGTTATAGTGTTAGAGGTAAAATTGTGTAAGATGGATCATCAAGCCCTTGTTACTCGCCTTAATGGATAAAATTATAGTATTTGGTCAACCAAAATGATTGGCTTATTATGCAATAAGAACATATGGTGCATATTTCAAAAAGATAAAACAAAAACCCTTATGAATAAACTCACCAACATAAGCAAGAAGAAGCTCTTGGACTATTCTCCTTATTGATTGCACTAGAATTGCATTTGTATATTAAATAAGAGAAGAAACCTATAAAAGTATGGTCAAAATTGCTTGAGTTACTTGGGAAAGTAAAAAAACTGAAGTAAGTCACTTGGAATAAGAGCTTTCTCATCTCAAAGTGGTTGAGTTTCATAACATTGAGAATTATATTACAAAAGTTAAGACATTGAGAGTAGATATTGCATCTTTTGGAGGTAAAAAGAAATATGATACAAAATGTGTGAAGATTGTCCTTGCTAATCTCTCTCCTTTTTAGATGTTGAACCTCATGGTTCATATGATTCCTATGTTCTTGGAATCACAAAAAAATCTTACTCTTGACCAACATTTATCTCTTATTTTATTTTAAGTTTGTTATAAATAATTGTGGTGGTACTTCACAAGTACAAGCTCATGCGAAGGAATTTAAACCTGGGGAGGCTAAGAATTAGGATCCAAGGGTTAGGCTAAGTCTTCAAAGAAGTAAAATACCATTTGTAAAAACTACAAGAGGGAAGGACATCCAACCAATAATTGCTTATTAAAATTTGTAGACATGGAAAATTGACCCACCAAGGTGAGTCATTTTCCATAGAACCTTGAAAAGACCCTTAAACTTGTCCTAACACAAGTTTGGTCCTTTCTTTCCCCTCTTCCTCCCCTTTTCTTTATCTTTGAAAAAATCACGGTCGCTCCTTATGGGGCACAATTTTTGCAAGTTAGGGTTTTATCTTAGAAAACCCAACTTTTAGGATGACTTCAAGGAGTTTGATCCTCCCTTAGGGTTTTCCCACCCATTTGCTTTCCAAACCTCTTATAAATATAGGGTTTGGATCCTCTTTTTAAAAAGTAATTCTACAAGTGATTTTGGATGCTAAGCAATTTTTGTGAAGGTGATATGTTAAAGGTTTCTTCCAAGTGCTAACAAGTTTTTATGGTGTTCTCTCCTGCTTCTTTATTTTTTTTCCTATCCTTGGTGGATAAGTGTTGGATCCTTGAGGGGAAGTCTACCCTCTTGGAGGTCTTCATCCTTTTGTCTACTTTTTCTCTGCCTTCAAGTTATCTTTTCTCATTTGCATCCATAGATTGTTTTTATTTTATTTTACATGGTGGAATCGATAGCCACCATGAATATGGGTAGGTTGTCCAAATTTTATTGCTGTAATAGTATTCAGTGTTGTTCACCCTAAAATCCACCACATAGATATTCATGCAGTTCCCCCCTATAACCACCATGCCACGATCATTTTAAACCTTTTACGCCATTGAAAGCACCTGGAAAGGGACAAGCGTTCACTCCGATGAGGCCCGAGATTTGGACCTTGGAATTCTGCCCCCCTTACGGGATTTGGGGGAACCAATTGGTCCACACCTTGGACCTACATCCATATATTGTTAACCTTAAATTTATTATTATTTATTTCACATCGATCTATTACTTTTGTTCTTCTATTGCAAAATCGTGCCCTTTATTTATAACTCATTATTTTAGCAGAGTCGAGATCGTGGATGCCCCATGCGTTAAGTCTAGGGGTAAGGATTTGTTCCTAAATCCTAGGTATGATTTTTATACTACTCTTAGGGCATAATAACATCATTTACATTATATTTCTATTATGTTCTATCTTCCATCATTCTATTTTTCTTGCATTGTCCCAAACATCCTAGTTTAGAAATCACATTCTTTTTCAAGCTTTGTGTCCATTATGTTTTATGTTTCATTTATCATTTCATATCTATTTCTATTATGTTTAGGTTCCTTTTATTCTATTTTACTTGCATTTCATATCATATTATCCTGGGAGAAACCATTTGTTCCTAAACCCTAAGCTTTGTGTTTATTCTATTTTGCACATCATTTACTTGTTTCATGTTGTTATATCTCGATGTGTTTATTTCAAAGGTCAAAGATCATTTTATTTTGAAAGGTCAGCTAAAAGGACCTAGGGGGCTTGACTGTTATGCCTCCAAGCACAATTATACAATGGCCTAAGCAAGCCCCCTAACGTTGACCATATTTTCTAGTGTTTTTGTGAAGTTGTTTTGCAGATTACAGTTGTGGGATATTTTGGATGCAAGGTAAATCTTGGATCAAATTCCATAATAGATAAGTTCCCTTGGTAAATATTTAGGCTATTTTCTATTGTGTCTTTTATTATTTATCTTCCAAACATAGATTTTTTTTTTTTGTTTTTTGTTTTTTGAACTTACATGGTGGAATCGGTAGTTGCAATGAATTTGGGCAGGTTGTCCATATTTTATGGCCACCACAGTATTCTGTGTTATCCACCCTAAAAGTTGCCACACAATTCTTCACACAGTCCATCCCTATAACTACCATGCCACAATCAATTTAAACCTTTTATGCCACTGAAAGCATTAGGGAAGGGACAAGCATTCAGTCCGACCAAGCCCAATATTTGAACCTTGGACCTCCTACTCCCTTACGGGGTTCGGTCTAACCAATTGGTCTATACTTTGGAACTTGTTCCAAACATATATTAAGTAAAAGGAAAATAAAATAAAAATTTGATTTATAATTTAGGCATTAAAAATAAAAGAGAATTTTAGGTTGCATCTTAGGGTTTAGTCTTGTTTATGCATTTCGCTTTTGCCTTGCTAAAAGAAAAAGAATTTCATCTCTTGAAACTTAGGGTTAGAGATCACTGAATCAAAGAGTCATATTAGGATTAGACATTGTTTTTTTACATCTTGTGTGTCTTGCATCACTCCTTTATTTTGTATAGTTTAGTTTATAGATACCAAACATAGGTGATTGCTTTAATGAAATATTAAACATTTCCACCCTGGACTTGGAGTGAGTCCTAAAATCATTCATGGTGAATCCATTTTCCCTAGAATTGAGTGTAGAGTTATAAAAACCCTATGGTCACCTCGAATCCCAACGGATCCAATCAAGAATCACACATAGTGTGTAGTTTTCCCCCTCTACATATTTAGTGAACCTGACGTGAACATCTCCTTAGTGTCCATTAGGAAACCCTTTTCCTCAAGTTTTTATTTTTAAACTTAAAATAAGACAACTTAAATTTGTTTGTAGATCAAACCGTTAATTAAAGATTTAACAATTCAATTTTTTGTTAAAGTTTTGTTTTTTGTTTTTTGGTAGAATTCTGTTTTTTTTTTTTTTTCTATTAAAATTCTTTTTTTCTATTTTCTATTTTCTATTGAAACTCTTTTTTTTTTTCTATTTTTTGTTAAAATTTTATTTTCTATTTTCTTTTTTATTTCCTATTTTTTGTTAAAATTTTGGTTTCACTTTATGTTAAAATTGTGTTTTCTATTCAAATTCTATTTTTGTTTTAATAAAGAGCGAGTTAATTAATTAATTAATTAATTAATCTCTTTCTTTATAATCTTATTCAATGGCCATCTTTATAAACCTCCTTGCCATTTTAAAATTCATTCTTTTCCCTTTCCAAATATTTTTAGCATCTAAAAAATGCTTTAAAACTCATAAAAATCATAATTCTAACAAAGAAAATAGAAAAAAATTAATCCCATCACATAATAATTTTAATAAAGAACATGATGAAATTATTAATTAATTTCTTGATCTTCGTCAAATTTTCTTAGCCTTAGAAAATAGTAATGAGCAAAAAGAAATTATTCAAGAATTCCTCAATAATCTTGATAATAATACTTTCAAATCATCGCTTTTGCATACAAATAATATTTAAGAATCCATTAATCATATTAGTAATAAGCCTAGGAATAAACAACATAATACTTCTTTACCCTCCATCATTAACAACTCAAAAGTGATCAGTAATTCAAACTTTTCTTCTTCTACCTTTAATATTCCTATTTACATTAAGGAACAAGACACTTCTCTCATCAATAATAATCAAGACATCCCTCATAATAAGTTATTTAAAAATAATATAAGGTATTATTTACCTTCTCAAGCCAATCATAATTTGGACATCCCTAATAATAATCCTATTTCCCCTTCATTCATTTATCCCTCCACTTCAAATAAGTTCTCTAATCATAATTATCATCAAAATATTCTTCCTCTTTCACATTCACATCTTGAATCATCCAATCAAGAACTTTCTCAAATTCAAATTCTCACCACTCAAATAAAACAACTAGAACAAAGAATAAATTGTATCCATAATCCTTCTCTCCATCATAATCTATATAAGCACTTACTCAATCAACCTTTAGATCCCTTTGTGCTCAACCATCCATTTCCTCCTTAGTAAAAAACACTTAAACTCCAAACATATGAAGGTGATCAAGACCCTATTCAACACCTTAGAGCTTTTATTTTGGCTTGTGATGATATTGCACATGAGGAGATTAAAAGCCTTAGGGATAGTGCACTAGAATGGTACTATCAATTACCAAAGCATTCCCTTAAAACTTTCAATGATATTGCTGATCTATTTATACAATATTTTTCCATATTCATTGAAAGAAAACCAAGCCTTATTGATCTATTAAAACTAAAACAATTTGAACATGAATCCTTTAAAAATTTTCTTACTAGATGGAAAACCATTGTAGTAAAACTCAACCATGTCTCTCCTCACTTGGAACTTATTAATATCTTCATCAAAAGCATTAATGACCAATTATCCTACCTCTTAGAAAAAGCTAGAGTGTGTACCCTCCAAGGTGCAATTGACTTAGCCACATATGTGGAGGTTGCCCTTAATAAGAGAGGGCAATTAGGGGTAGGGAAGACATAAATTCTTATCCTCTTCAACAAGTCAACCACAACTTACCCTTGCCTAGGAATTTTCATGCAATATTAGGCCTACCCCCTACTTTCATTTTAACCAAGTTATTAGAAGCCAAAATGATTAATATCCCATCTTCTAAACCTACTACATCTCAAAAACAATATTCACACAAATATTGTGCTTTTCATAAAGGTTATGGTCATTCAACTAATCAATGCAAAACACCTTAAAATCATATCCATGACCTTATGCAAAAGGGCCAAATTATTCTTAATAAAAAATCTTTCTAAGATATAACTTGTTCTATATATTGCAAAATTATATTCTCCAAATTCTTCATCAACACCCATTTTTGGTGGTCCAAATCCAATTAACAAAAACATGTAACCCCTTTAAGCATCATGCTTAAAGGGGCTACGACCAAATTCAAAAAATCATCTTTAACAAATTCATATACTTCATCCTCCATGTGTTTTATCATCAAAACATGACCATATAGAGCTCAATATAGTTATCATTTTTCTCATCAATCTATTCGGTGCTCATAAATGAGCCCACATCTTTGTATGGTGCTCTTAAATGAGCCCACATTTTTGCTCATATATTTGTCTAAATGATCCCACATATTTGCTCATATATTTGTCTAACGCTCTTAAATGAACCCACATCTTTGCTCATCTCTTTGTTTGGAACTCTTAAATGAGCCCACGTATTTGCTCATCTCTTTATTTGGTGCTCTTAAATGAGCCCATTTCTTTGCTCATATATTTATCTAGTGCTCTTAAATGAGCCCACATATTTGCTCATCTCTTTATCTGGTGCTCTTAAATGAGCCCACATCTTTGCTCATCTCTTTGTCTTGTGCTCTTAAATGAGCCCACATATTTACTCATCTACTGGTTTGGTAGTCTTAAATGAGCACCCATTTTTTCTCATATATTTTTCTAGTGCTCTTAATGAGCCCACATATTTTTTCATTTCTTTATATGGTGCTCTTAAATGAACCCACATATTTTTTCATATCTTTATATGGTGCTCTTAAATGAGCCCACATATTTTCTCATCTCTTTGTCTCATGCTCTTAAATGAGCCCACATATTTGCTCATCTCTTTGTCTAGTGCTCTTAAATGAGCCCACATCTTTGCTCATATATTTATTTGGTGCTCTTAAATGAGCCCACATATTTGCTCATATCTTTATTTGGTGCTCTTAAATGAGCCCACCATATTTCCATCACAAGCTATCAAGATTTTGCATGCATTCTCACCAAAGGGGTATTCTACCTTGAATATTTTACACACACTAAAGCATAAATTATTTGTTGACACAAATCATGCTTCTCTTTCATATTATATACTCTTTGACCTTGAAAGTCTCGATCATAATCATAAAAGTTCTCCAAGTCAAGGGATTTAGTTCTTCATCTCTTGTATATATTTTATCTCTTAAAAGTTTTTAATCATTTCTTCTTTTATCCAAGACAAAGGATATATGTTCCTTCTTCCATCTACGCATCTTGTCTTCACTAACACTTTTCATTCTTAATTTTTCATTTGTTAAGCTTTCCTCATGGTATAGGGTAGTTACCATATGGAAATCATTTATGGTATTCATACGATTACTAACTATTTTAAACACACCTTTTAACTCCTAAAATTTCAACAAGGGTAGACACACACACTTTTTTTTCTTTGCTCTCCTCTTTCTTCAATTTCCTTCTAACAAATGCACATACTCATATCTTGCTTTTACTTTGTCCATACAACTTTCACACACCACATCCCTATCAGGTAGTACTCATTGGCACATAAATCAACTCTTCTACCCATGTAGGATAAGCTTCATGGCCACACACGAGGGGTAGCCACCATCTCGATCATTTACGAACATACATCTTAGTGGAAATATTCTTTTTGTTGGCCATATTAGCGAGCACTACATCCATAGCAAGTATTGCTCCACATTTGTCCATATATTTTGTGAGAACTACACCCATAACGGGTATCAATCCATACTTGTGCATATTTTTCAAGCATAACACCCTTTCAGGAAAGATTCATGACCACATGCAAGGGATAGCCTCCATATCGGTCATTTGCGAGCATAGATCCTTATAGGATTTGGCTCCTTTTCTCTTCTTTGATTCCTCTCTCTTTGATCTTTGTGGAAATTTTGTCTTCTTCTTCTCTTCTATTTCATTCTTTTCTTCATTTTGTTTCTTCATCCATTTATTTCATGTTACATTTCATTTAGGTTTGCATTTAGATGTTGCATTCATTCCATTTCATTCATTTAGGTTTGTTTTTCTCTTTCCTCTTTCCTCATTTTTATTTGTTTGCCACTCTCTTTACTTTTGAGTATACTATTTCGAGTTTCATTAGAAATTTTGTATTCCTTACGAAATGCGAGGGGGCACCCTATCCTGAGATATTAATGTCCCTAGTGCCTCATTTTACATGTAAAAATATGCAAGTGTTTGGAATGACATTATTTTTTCACCATCCCTTTCTTCTAAACTAGCCACTCATTTTTTTTGTTTCTTTGTAGACACCTAATTTTGGCACGCTAATAAAATTCTTCGAAACTAGTCGTAAACACCATAAAAATCCTCAAAATCAATCACAAATGCTAAAAAATCCTAATTTGATCATTTCCAATTATTTTGGGCATCATTTTCACCTTTACCAAATTTGCCACTTTGACCAAATTTGCTAGTTGTAAATTTTACAGGATGAGTGGTGAATTTGATTAAACTATAAAATTAACCCTTGACACATAGAAATCAGTTCTAACCAAATTTTCCACTCCTACCAAATTTGTTAGTGCTGAATTTGGCTAGTGGTGAATTTGACAAAATTTCAAATTTCAAAGCTTAAAATGTCATTTTGTATCCTTGACTAAATTCACCACTAGGGGCACCAAATTTGCCTAGGCAAATTTGGTTGACAATGGCCAATTTGGTTAAGGAGCCAAAATGACATTTTAAGCTTTGACCAAATTTCCCACTTGGGTCACCAAATTCACCAATGATGAATTTGGTCGACAGTGGTAAACTTGGCCAAATAACCTAGAATATTTGGCATGAGCCATAAGGGAAAGAATTTAAGTCTTCCATCCTTTGCTATTAATATCACATGCTCCAACAAGGTTTCAAATGCATTTATTTCAATTTGTTCTTATCTCTTCTTCCCTCAAATCCTCTCCAAAATCCTATTTAAGGAGGTCCTTGGGTAGGCATTTGATATAATTTTTCACTGTAGCAAATCTCTTCCAATATTTATAAGCGTTCTCTTCTTTCATAGTTTTATCCATTTTTAAGTTCTCTCCAAGCTTTCTTAAGCTTTCATCAAGCATTTGAAGCATTTTGCAAGCGTTGAAGGAAAGTCAAGCAAGACAATGAGGACTTTGGAGCAAGGATGTCACAATTGGAAGCAAGAAAGATAGCTCTCCTAGATTTTTTATTCTCTCCTCCCACCTTTTATTCATTGCATTTTGTCCTCTAGGTTGTAGCCTTGCTAACTTATTTGCTCTTCTTTGGTGCATTTCTACATTTTATGCTCTAACTTCTCTTGCAGGGTTCTAATCCTTGTTTTGCAGCCTTTTAATTTATTTTTGTAGCCTTATATTCAATCATATCACTTCTATTTGGTTTCTAACACCTCTTTTTTAGGTTTACTTGGACTTGCATTCATTTCATCATCATATTTTAGTCATAATCCCTTGGGGTAATGTGATATTTTCTCACATATTTCATGCTACATTCCTTATTTTCCTTTATTTAGAGTATTCTTGTTTAATTAGCAACATACTAACATCTCTATTTTCATTCCATGCTTCTTAAATTTAGCATTTCTTCCATTCACAAGCATTCAATCTAGTTTTGCACATCTTTTTAACAATTTATTTCCATGCATTGTATGTAATTTTACATTGCACATACACATTTATTTTTATCATTATCTTTCAAGGCTAGGTGTAAAGATACAAGGCTATTATTACCTTGTTATATCACCTCTTTTTCCCAGCTTCAAGCATCTTCCATTGCATATTTTCCCTTCCCATTTTGCTTATTGTTGTACATTTTACAAGATTTGTGCAACATTTGCATATATCACTATTTTATTTGCTTTACTTTATTTGAACACTAAGTTGCTTCAGTTAGAAGTTGGATTAGTGGTTTTATATAATTCCTAACAACATTGAACCCTTTTTTTTTTATTAACATGGTGGAATCGGTAGCCACCACGAATTCGGGCAGGCTGTCCAACTTTTATGGTCGCCACAGTATTCTGCAATGTCCACCCCAGAAGCTACCACACAGATCTTCACATAGTCCGCCCCTATAACCACCATGCCACAATCATTTTAAACCTTTTACGTCGCTGGAAACACTAGGAAAGAGACAAGCGTTCAGTCTGACGAGGCTCGAGATTTGAACCTTGGACCTCTGCCCCCCTTATGGGGTTTAGATGAACCAATTGGTCTACACCTCAGACCTAACATTGAACCCTTTTCCCACTCTCTTCCACCACTAATTAATTCAAAATTTAGTCATACTTGGAAAATTCCTCCCCTTTGCATACATCTTAATTTCAATCACTAAATTCTCTGACTTAGTGGCTCAATCCTATGATTTTATTATTCATATACCTTGCAAATACCATTGGGATCATTCCCTTGTAATATTAGATCAAGTAACATCAAAATCTACCTAAATCGATATTTGAAACCATTAAAAACCAATATTAGGACCACATTAACCACTCTACATAGTCAATGGTGAATTTGGTAGCTAGAACACTTAGAACCAAATTTACTACTCAGACCAAATTTGTTAATGGTGAATTTGGCAGACCCAGTGGTAAATTTGGAAAAAGGTTAAAATCCACTCCAAGAGGTAAGCAAAATCAAAATTTTATTAGGGTTTGATCAGCTATCTAGACAAGTTTTATGCCTTATCCAGCTCTTAGACAGACCCCCCATATCTAAAAACTTTTTTTTTTTAGTATTTTTGTGCAGATACCGAATTCGCTAGTCCCTAATGGTGAATTTGGTATATTCAATGGTAAATTTGGAAATAGGATTCAAAAGAGATAATTTGACCACTTGGCCCTTAGCTCTACAATTTCATATTATTTGTGCTCTGTTCCTAATTTCTACTATTTTTATTAGAAATCACACTTATTTTGGAAAATTAAGGAATCTTAACTAGAAACCCTAATTGTTTACAAAAATTTACAATCACTTTACAAAACGTTATGATTTCCATAAAAAAACTTAAAAACCAACCAATTAAGGAACCTTAGGCTAAATATTAGCTTCTTGATAATTTCCAAGTACATAGGTAAGGAATTGAAAATCATTTAATTGCATTTAGGCTAGTTTGTCTTCTTACATTTTCTCTTGTTTTATCTTGAAATATCAAAGAATCCTAGTTAGTTCATTCAAACTCAAAAAACATATAGGATAGCTCTTTTTTGCATGCATTTATGTGATAAAATATTTAGCATTGCATTTAGGTGATTATTGATGACTTAGGTTTAAATAACCGTTAAGGCTCGAAAAAGAGTCAAGATAGATAGCGATCCAAAATCTTAGGTGTTTTCCTTGAATAAAACCCATAAAACACTGTTCAAACAAGCATAACATAAAATTCTACAAAATGTGAGAAGAATGCATTGAGTAGGAGTCTAGTTGTGTTGAGAATGTTCACATTCTTGGGATCTCCATTGGATAGAGATCCTCAAGTGGAGAAGAAAATATTTTAGCAAATATCCCCCACACACACTTGGCATTAAATTAGGACTAAAGGTAAAAGAACACGATTTTACTACGCTCTACATTCTCATATTTGTATTCCTCTTTGTGTTTGATATTTTTTGCTTGTAGGTGTCTACATATTTCTTTGACACATTTATTAGGCCATAAATGCATCAAAGAGGGGGAAAATATAGATATGGAAAATTGATCCTGTTAGAATTTGAATAGATGAGATATAATATTGATACAAAGAAGTACAATAGATAGACATAAGCCTATATGAAAAAATTATAAGTGTCAAAAGAAAATGACAAGTGTCAAGCTGAAACTGAAGGTATAGTGCACATTAATATTCTAAGATTCCCCCTTAATGTGCACTATCCTAACTATAGAGAAAAAAAAGTCAATATTAGGTAACATTCCCCCTTAATGTTGACTTCTCTAAAAGAACCTAAACATCCTCCTTTATTACATGATTTGGTCTAGGCTCATGCGTTTTGCGCTTGGATCTCCAACTACGAAAAATGCTAGATCAACAGTGTATGCATCTTGGTCTGTTGCCACAGGGTCACCCACTTCCTTGGATCTATTGCCATTGGGTCAGTTGTCTAAGTGTCTCAAGGTCATCCTAGGTGCCTCAGGGTCAACCACTTCCATAGGTCTATTGCCTCTGTAGGTCATCCTCTAGGTATGTTGCCTCTCGTAGGTCACTGACTAGATTCACCATGAATATCATCCCCCATCATGGTGAACTCAATCTATAATGTGTCAGTATTTGTCAAAAATGCACCTTAATACAAAATAAATTTAAGCCATGAAATATAATAAAATGAGCTATAGAACCAAATGTGGAGGAGAAGAAGAAAGAAGAGAATATAATATTCTAAAGTGTCTTTGTTTGTAGTATTTAGAAGTAGATCCAAAAAAATCCTCGGATAGAATCTAGGGTGTCTATGTATGTAGTCCCTAGAGTATGTATCCTTATGGTGACCTCTCATCCCAACGGAGTGCATGGGTAACTAGCTATTGCATTCGCCAGGTCTATAGATAAGGTTAATGGATACAAGGATCACATACAATTTTCTTTGGGAGTTTCGAGTTCAATCAAGAGTGCACTCCATGATACAACAACTTTGAAGTTAAAAAACTCAAATGAAATAGCCTTAAAATTACAAATGGACACCACCAATGTGTCCAAGAAAAAAACTTTTCGGTGACTATAAATACCCCTACACTTGGGTGTCAATAGGGCCTTCATTTTGTAGAGAAATAGCATGGCTCTCTAGGCAGTAAATAGAAAACATCACTCTCATGCGACATCTCTCTAGCAAAATTAAAAAAAAATTGTAAGGGAATTACATGGTTTTAAGTGGGCCTTCTATCTTCATGAGAAAACACAATAAAAGAATTAGCAAATGCCAAGTCCCCATACAATAAAAGTGGCTTTCGTACACTAAAAAAAATATCCCTTTAGATTCCTCCATCATTTTAAAATACATTGCCCCACTAATTGATATTAAGTGGGCACACAAATAACTATATCACTTGGAAATTGAATAATTTGAAAATTAAATACCCATTGCCACCAAACCTACTGACGTTTTTGGGTAGGCTTTCTTCGCGGTGCGTAGCTCCATGATGAGTAGCAACAACACTCGTGGGCCCAAAATTCATTTGATCCAACCCTAGGGAGAATCATTTGATGGGGATAAACACTTCACCGACAATATTTGATGGAAAAATAGGAACCTCGTAGGACATGATTCTACACAATACTTATGGAAAAAGAACATAACAAATCAAAACAATTATAAAAATAGGCGATTATCTCCTATAAGCGGCTAGGAATACGATGATGAGCTACAAAATTCTATGGATCTCATCTGAAACTTATGGAGCTCTGTTCCATTTTTTTTGCCCGCATTTAAGAAAAACTTCATGTCAACTGTAGGTTAACGTCATGGAGATGGATTTGTAAATGTAACAAGGCCCTTTCATTTTTTGTTGTTCCCCAATGTTCTTGAGATTTATGTTTTTGTGGCAGAACCCGCGGTGTTCTCCAAACATCAGTCACGTGCCAGAGGATGAGCGCAATGGATGACCATCAACAGGAGAAGAAAAAATTGGTAACATCAGGTCTAGAAAACTCGATTGTAATGGGAATGTCTCGGTACCTCCATCTGTAGCTAACACCAAAACACTTTGCAAATTCAATGCAACACAAAGGAATTTAAAAATAATAAAATATTTTTCCTTTCGGTTTTGAAGCTTGATCACTTGGAGACTGCCAGAATCATCATCGATATTGTGCCACTGAGGTTTTGTATTACTTCAATCTACTCTAAATAAACTTACCATATTTTTGGGTGCTTGTAGTACATATAGATTTGGTGAGATGTGCCTTCCAATCTCCAAAAAACACCAGTAGCGTGCCACTCTGCTTCGCTCCTCTAAATATAATAACAAATATTAATCCTACTCATGCTATCTAATTCTTCTGTTATCTCTGCCCAGAATTCTATAATTTCTTTGAATATTGGATTGAAGTGGTAGTGGATAATGGTATCAGATAAAGATAAGATTTAGTTTGTGTGATCCATAGCGATAGTTAATGGGCTTGGGGTAGATAAAACACAACCAACTCTTTTACAACTAGCTCAACCTCCTCATTAACTTGACTAGTATTAAGATGTTGTTGATGTCATCTCCATGAGAAAGGGTATTTCCTTGCAATCATAACAAATAGATGTTCCTCCATCGAAGACTCCCCTCGTGCATTAAATTAGATCCACCAACCTCGGATCTGAGTGATCATGAATAACTTCTGCAATAGTCATGGTATATAAGGCACTCATTGTTCTATCAGCTTGACCTCCTCCATAAACTATGACTAAATAAATCATAGTAGTAATTGTGTAGTTTATCGAATGATCTTGGAAATGCACTAGTGGCACAGAGAAAAATAGCCTTTTTGGACATAATAGTAGTAAATAACAGTGGGTTTAGGATGAAAGATATCACCAAGAAATGTTCCACCACCACTGTGCTTTGGTATCCCTAGTTTTTGCAGTAAATTGGTCACTCCTTAGCCATTAACAAGTGGTGGTATTCAGCTCAAAAAACACATAATAACTCTCATGATGCTTTAGGCTAGAAGTGTAGCTCCTCGAATGCATCTGTGTAGGCTTGAAAAGACCTATAAAAAATGGTGTGCACTCATGCTTCATAGATCTGGGCTTAAAGTTTACTGATGAATAGACTTATGGAGCCTGCCTAGGCACGCTTTCCTCCATAAATACACTCAATAAACAATTCCATGCACGTGAAGGTGAAGGTGAAATGGCATGTATCTCCAACTGGATCTAGATGAGCAAAAAGTAGAGCACACACGCTAAAAAAATAGCATTCATAGATGGTGATATTTCTTTATCAGACTACAGTAGCTTTGTTGCACAGAAGCACACAGTAAGGGCATGTGCGGATAGGATGGCCACATGATAGTATATGGTATTTTTACTATGAAACCCAAACACTCTACTAGAAGGGAGCCACCTCACACATTTTGTAGAAAAAATAAACTAGTTGTAGGCTATGCCAACAGTTAGCATAGGGCAACCAAGATAGGGTTCGCTGGTTGAAGAAGCATAATCCTTGCAAAAAAATCTATATGCAAACGTAGATCAAAATTCAACAGTTCGAAAAATGATTTGATGGAAGAAATATCATCCCATAAACCAAAAAACAAGAACATTAAACCAGACTCTAAAAAATTTCGACCATGGAGTTTTCTTCAAAGGTCTAGTTTTTGATCCATCCAAGGATGGAGAGCATACTCCCTAATTTGAAAAAAAAATGGGGGGGGGGAAAACATGAGGGGGATTTACATGAGGGAAATCCCCCCTCAAACCTATAGAGCAGGTAAATCCCGCTCTGATACCAAATGTTAGGATTTGAACATATGAGATATAATATTGATACAAATAAGTACAATATATAGGCATAAGCCTATATGAAAATATGACAAGTATCAAGAGAAAATGACAAATGTTAAGCTAAAACTTAAGGCATAGTGCACATTAATATTCTAATAGATCCACCACGGTGAATCATTTTTCCTACACTATACCAAAAATAACTTTAATAGTGCTTATAAACCATCCTTAAAGAAATTTAAAGGTGGTTGTTCAACCGTCATCTATGAGGGTGTCATAAAAAATCTGCAACATATGATGGTGACTAAAAACTACCTCAAACAACCACCTCTTAGGGTCTAAGAGGGCGGTTAAAAAACACCCTCTTAGGACTACGAGGATGGTTGTGAACCTCCATATTAGAGGACGATTACTAATCACCCTTTTAGGGTTAAGCCTCTTAGGCCTAAGCCTAAGAGGGCAGTTTTAAACCACACTCTTAGCCCTAAGAGAGCAATTTATAACTACCCTCTTAGGGCTAAGAGGGTATTTTAAAACCACCCTCTTATGGTCCCACCCTAAAAAAAAATATAAAGGAGACGATCCATGTTGGAGGGGCTAGAACTTAGGCCAAATAGTTAGGATCATGAACAAATTATAGTGATAATGGGTATTTTATTTGTTATTACCTATAACCTGGTTGTTGAAATTACCATTGATGTTCATTGTTGTGTATTTACTTAGACAATAGAAAAGTTATAGGTACTGAAATAAATATATGGAAAAGTCGATATGGAAAGACACTGAATTAACAATTGTGTATTTAAGTGATAGTGTTATCATATAAGTTATACCATTTATTATAAAGAGCCTATGACTCTTTATTCAACACTCTCTCAGTAGAAACAAATTTGTTAGTGTATGTTTGTTCTTAGTAGTGTATGGTGTGGAGCATCCTCTAGGTGTTGACTTGATATCTTCCTCAGTTGAAGAGGAATTTTGAAGTTTTTAAGAACCATATTGTTGAATGCTCCTTCTTCAACCACTTATATTTTTCGTGTTTGTAAACTCATACATGAAGTACAAATTAGAGTGTGAGGTGAAAGTCCATTACACATCTAATGGGTGCCACCTCAAAAATTTAAATATTGTAACCATAATTTTGTAGGACCTACTTATGGACATATACTTGTAAAACCTAAAAACATAAATACTATTATGAAGGGAATGTGAACTAGTCATGTGGAACAAGAACCTACATTGAACAAACACAATTTAACATGATACAAGGACTTTGCAGTCTAGTTTGACTACATCAAAATGGGACTTAGTAAAAGAGTGGAGAAGATTATTGTGTCCAAGAGTTGCTAAGAATTGAAAGTGATGTTAGTGTTGTGATGATTTTATTTTTATGGCTTGTGTTGGTAAAAAAATAATTGTCTATTGCAAATTTGAATAAAGAGTCATAGGTTCTATTCTTGCCACCTCCACCTAGTTGTGTTCAAACTTCAAACTTCAATATTTTATGTGCAAAAAATTTATAATGTATAAGAATTTAATAGTTTATTCTCTTTTTCAATTAATTGAATAGCTGACATAATTCCCACATAATTGGCTAATAGCCAAAGAAAAAATTAACAAAACCATAATAATTTTAGGCAATGTTCGAAATTATTATTACAAAAAACAATCTCTTAAAAATGTAAACATAACTATAATAAACAATGATTATTCAAGAAAAGCAGGACCTTTTACTTACATTAAGTTTCCCACTCCTTGTACAGGGAAAAAAATATCCATTGCCTCATATGAAGAAAAATTAGTTAAATGAAATGAATGAAAGTTATTGACACCAATTTCCATATCTTCTCTTTTGTATTCTTTTGATTATTCAAACCCTTTTATTGCCTTCACATACTTCCAAACAATAATAACAAGAATGTAGTTAGTTAGTTGTTATATTCAATTTGTACCTAATGAGACTTCCATGAATTTGTGTAATATTATTTCACTTAAATGGTGTATAGGTCATGGTATGGAGCATCCTAAAGATGTTGACCTGAGATATTCCTTAGTTGAAGAGGACTTTTGAGGTTTTTTAAAACTAGATTGTTGAATGCTCATTCTTCAACCACTTATCCTTTTCATGTTTGTAAATTCATACATGAAGTACAAAAAAGAGTGTGAGGTGAAATTCCATTACACATATAATGAGTGCCACCTCAACAATTTTAATATTATAACCATAAGTTTTTAGGAATTTATTATGGAAATATACTTGTAAAACCTAAAAATATAAAGATTATTATGAAGTGAATGTGAACTAGTCATGTGGAACAAGAACCTACATTGAACAAACATAATTTTACATGATGCAAGGAATTTGCAGTCTAGTTTGATTGTATATGATAGAGATATAGTATTCCCTATGGGGATGTAGTTTAGAAGCTATGGAAATGATTCCCAAGATCTCAAACCACAACTTGTACAAATCATACAGCCTGTATAGTCTCCATCATACACTAGTTCAACTTGCCAAAACAACTTGTACGATCATACAATCATACAATTTTATAGTTCAAATTGTACAACCCTATACCTGGTATGATTTGGTACACAACCAACTAAATGGAATAAGTTTTGTAAGTCAAATAGATCAGTTTTGTAATTGATTTCCTCAAACTAGCATTATTTCCTTATTTGGTAGAATTGGGTTGTGGCCTTAATTACCAAATTGGGTAAAACAATAGTTTGTATGATTTGGTAGAAACCCTTGTATGGTTTGTACAAGATCTTGTTGCAACTATTATCTAGATCTATCACTTGATACAACCAATTCCTCCAAGATAGATTTTGGAAACGTTCTAAGCATCAATTGCTCCAATTCTCCATAATATGAAAACCCTAATTCATTAGCAATAAATTATAGTTACCATGGACGATTCTAGAAATCGTACAACTATTGGAAAATATTTAAATATGGTTGTAACTCATATTATAATCCACTCCATGCTTCACACCAAGTTTTTAGGTTAACCAAGATTATTCACAATGTAATTCCATCCATATACATGCCAAGTTATGTGCTAAATATTAACTACACAACCTGCAACAACCAAAATGTATGGGGAAATTCACAAGGACAAGGAACTAAGGAAAATGGCTATCATATTCAGATTATCAGTAGTATTTCATCATTCATTAACCTATCACTCATTGAACAACAATTCTACTCCACAATCCATACTCCATGAATTATATATTGATATTGAATAGTAAACAATTAATGAACATCAATGAAAAAAATACGAATAACCAAAAAATGAATAAGGGGGGTTATATAATGCATGCCCAAACCATTCCAAAGTGGTTTCTAAAGCATTGCATCATTTACAACTGTATTTCCCAATGAAATTTCCAAAACAATTCTTTTTACAAGGATTATTAAGGTCTAATTCATTTTTTATCAAATTAACCCCATGTGCACATTCCAAATTCATTTCATTTCATTTCACATTGTACATGTGCAAAATTGTACATTTTTATATCTACTTGTATGATTTGACACTCGTACACTTTAATCAAAACTAAGAAAAATTCAATAAAACTGTGCAAATCCATGGATTACTTTTTCTTCTTCTAGGAAGTGGATTTAATGCCTATATCTACCCTCCCATTTAAATTAGGTGGTGTCCTCACTGTCTCAGTCTACTTTGTATTTTTTGAAGCCTTTTTGCGATAATAAACAAGCAAAAGTTTCAAGGCGGTATGCTCATCCTTCAAGCGAGCTACGTATTGACTAACTTCCAGGGATTTGAACCCTTTCTCATTAGCCTTCTCTTCTACAATAGTAAATAGTGCTCCCAACTCCTTCTTACGATCAGATGCTCCCTTTCATAGTGTTTCCACCAATGTGGATTTCGTTCAGGTTGTTATGGATAACTCCTCATTCTTTTTAGTAATAACCTTCTGTAGACACCTTAAACATGTCATGTCGAGGGCGACTACTCATATGGACATGCTACAAGACCATATGGAGGATCTTGGATAGACTCTAATATAGAGCAGTGGTTCTAACCACTCAATTTAGGCATTTTAGCCTAAGCAGTCTAAACCGCAACCCAGACCTATGGTATCTAGTCTAAATCATGGTTGACACCTACGGTCTACAGTCTGGATCTCAACTGTGACCTGCGGTCTTAAATGAAGTTCAGTTAGGCCTTACATCCAAGCCAAATCGGTTGGAATGACCAAAAGATCTAGAAGGAGGTAGTTGAAGGATGGAAGATTCCAGAGGCTTCCATCCCAACTGTCCTAACTAACATTCTTGGTCTTGGCTTCTCCATGAAGCCACCCCTAGCCCTAGGGGCATGCTATAAATACCCCCTCCAAATGGGGAGAAAAAGAGAGCAAGCATTGGAGATTTGAGCAGCAAAGCCCTGGTGAATTGTACACTCAAACTGAGTATACTAAGAGATAGAGCTATTGCACTTAATCCCCGACCCTTTTGCCATCATTCATGATGAATTGCATTATAGATTCCCTAGGTGCTTAAGAGGATCAAGAAACACAAATTCAGGCAAATGAAGTCCCTTCACATCGAATTGACCGCCAAATCAGTCTAAGGACATCGAAGGCAACCCTTGAAAATCAATTTAGACAAGGAGATTGAGCCCACTGCCCCTGATTTTGAGGGTAAACTTATTAGAGGTCAAACCATGGCTGTCAACCACGGTTCATAATGCAGATCGCTCACCAGAGCTGTGGTTTACAACAGGTGACAGATCACCTTACTCTTTTCTTTTCTATTCAGCTAGTTAGGTTAGATTAGTTATTTTTTTTTATTTAATAGCATTTTAGAAGACTTCTGACCGTAGAACTAGGCTATATTCACATTTTATGCTTATGTTTCAGTTAGAGCTAAAATGCTTTCTTTATGCATGTTTATGTTTCATTTTCTACGTTTGATCCATAGATAGTGTAGATGCTATTTTACTTTATGCTATTACATGAATCTTGATTAACTTTGTATAGTTTAGCATATTTCTTTATGCTTTCTTGATTATGCATGTTAATGGTGTCGTTATGCATTTTACCTAAAAGGGCCTCATCACGAGAGGCTGCCTATATTTTTTATATTATTGTTGTTTCTTGACTGTAGGGAACAGTTCCAAAGGAGAGATAAAGCATTCAATCCCTTCCCCATTGCGAAGAAGAGGGTCATCGACATCCTAGAGCAGTTTGTGTCACCCTGAGGGGCATTTTGATCACACCTACCCTTGATAGGGATTAAACACTATTGTAATTAATGTATCAAATGGGTATCCCTAAGAGGGACAAATCTGTAATTTGACTTCATTGAAATTAATAAAGTATTCCTTGTATTCATGTTATTTATTGTTATCAAATTATGCATGCCTATTTGTATATTTTTCTTCGATTGCGATAGTTAGATCGGGTGTAAGACTCTTTGGTGGTTACAGATGGCGATCATGGTGGAACTCCGCATTTATAGCCCCTGAGTGCTGACATTTTTGTTTGTTTTATCTCAGGTGCTAACCGTAGCTAAAAGCTATGGTTATTTTTTGGCCCATGGTTGTCACCTACGGTTTACACTACAACCCACAGACCAGAGCTACAGTTTATAGCAGAAGCAACAGACAACAGAGAAACCACTTGACAGCAGATCAGGATTTGAGGTATGTTGTATTTTCATTCTCTGTTCTACATTTTATCCTCTGTATTTTTATAGTAAGCGACAAATCAATGGTAAATTAGGTACATTAAAGGAAAAGGATCAATGAATAAGTCCTAATTTGCTTTCGTATTCTTTCCATTAGAAAGGTTCTGCTAGGAACAATGAACCTCTGATTGCAGTCTGCCCTAGAATACAGTGACCTTGATAAAATTATGTGGTCGTTTGCATACGGGAGGCCCAATTAGAGGCCATGCCATCGTAATTGCATTGTCATAACGTCATGTAGAGCATATCATGCATACCTTTGTGAATTTGAAACATTCCTTCTTATGCATATCATGTAGGAATGATCATATGAATGCTCTTTTATGAATTTGTCTTTATGCAAAGTAAAACGAACCACACACACCATGTTTCATTTTGAATATTAGTGGCGTTGGGATCTCACATCCAACCTATTTTATTGAGACCAACAGTGGATTTCATTACCACTTGGTTGGCTCATTTGAAATTGTATTATCGGGACCCACTCATTGCCAAGGCTAACCCAAGAACTGTCCTATCCGTGCAAAATAGCACGCACTCATATTCGGAAGGGTGTATCATTGCGCATGGTGTGCTAGGTGAGGGTTGGTAGTACCTATGCTACTTAGTTGAGTATGGACTTCATTACCATATTTGGCTTGTGCGAGTATATAGGTGAAAGCTAATTAAACTGAGAATAAAATCCAATAATTTTGCAAAACACGCAAGAGTTTCTCATACTGATACAACACATTTTGAAACAACATCAAACAGTTTAGGGCGCATTTTAAAATTTAAAAATAAGATAAGCATAATTGTATATCTTGTTTGATAATAAAAGATACATCTAGATGTTAGGTACACTATGGTGGATACACGGGGTGGTCGACAAAGGTGTAATCCTGACCAAGCCCCAACCGATTCACAATTACATGTGTCTAGTCCTCAACCACATGAGCAAACTAAACGACGTTCGATGAGCATTAGAGGAGACAACTCGACACAAGGGGATCCCATTGAGTGTACCCCTGATAGACTAGCATCAGTGCATACTATTAGATGTAGATTAGAGCATGGGGCTTCTTAGCCTGAGGGTTCTCCACTTGGAAGCCATTATCGAGACTGTAGTGCACGTGCATCCACGAGATCGATCGAAGAGTATGTCATGCAAGGGACCAGATTGGTACACATTCAAACTAATTCTATAGGGTGTACTATACCCCCACCTTATGAGTATAGAAGGAATAGAGGTAAGTAGACGGGTTGCCATAGAATTAACTCGAATGTTTATAAAGAGTTGTGCCAAGCACATCTTGCTACTATTGCAGCTATAGTAGTACACCACATTCGAAGAATCTTGGGTGCAAGCCAAGGTAATTGAGGATATCAAGTTGCAGGAAGGCAACTTGAAGCTAAAAACCAAGAAAGAGGGATATAATAAGAGTACCTCAAAGCAACAGGGAAAACATGCCCATGTGAATCAGGTGGTACTGAATCTCCAAAATGAGGATAAGGGGCAAAAGAAACAGAATTATCAAGCCCATCATCCTCCTGCGCAATACGACCAATGCAAAAATAACTACAAGGGCAAGAAAAAAGAGCAACTACCACCTCGCATAATTACGCATTGACGAAATCAATGACAGATATTTTGTCAACTCTGTGAGGCCAAGGCATTAAGATTACCCGAAGTCAAGATGGTTGATCCAAATCAGCCCAATCCCAAAGACTATCACGAAGAGTTGTTTTGCATATTTCATAGAGCAAAAGGCCATGACATCGAGGTGTGTTGGTCGTTCAAACACATTGTGCAAAATATGATAGAAAAGGGAGAGCTTATAGTACTAGGAAATCCCCAGGTGCAAGATAACCAAAACATGGGATTTTTAAAAATCCATTACCAAACCATGAGGTGCCCCGTAACCACGCTAGCCACGTCAATCAAGTGTGAGTCGAACCACCTACCTAGGGGTTCATCGACATGGTCAATGTTATTACCAGACATGAGAGGTACGAACAACCGAATCAACCTTGTGCTCCCATTAAAATACAAGCCATTCCCCAACAACGATAGGCACAAAATATTCCAGGCCCACCAACGAGACTGGTGGTGACCATTAGGAGCAAGCTGGTTCAAAAACTGTAGATGACTCATATGAAGTTTTTGATATATGAGCTTATACAACAGTCCCCTAGGCACATGGAGACTCTTATGGACATTATGAGGTCCATTGAGGTATAGTCCTAGGATGCATAGACGTTCATGAACTTCGTGGGGCACATACAATAGTGCCAGGAACCAATGATCCAATTCTACGATCATGAAGTGAAAATGGTTTCTACAAGCATGGTTGACCCACCACTACATATCATTGCATGTGTTAACCATGTTCCATTCAAAAGGGTCTTGATTGACATTGGTTCATCGATCAATATAATCATGACTAAGGCACTGTACCATTTGAAATTGCCTAAATCACTAGTCGTACCAACCACCTTTACATTGATAGTGTTTAACGATGCACTATGCTCTACGGTTGGCACGATTGTCCTACCTATTCAGGTCGGACTATAGACCATTCCCATAATGTATCACGTGATAGAGGGTGCCTTGTAGTATAACATCCTGTTGGGGAGGCCTTGGATTTATGAAATATGTTGTGTTCCCTCGATATTGCATCAGTGTGTCAAGTATATACATGAGGGACAAGTTCACATGGTTTCATCAGATGAAGAACCATTAAAGTTCATGAACTTAGCAGATTTGACAGGGGGTATCGTGATCCCATCAACACACTTGGACATATGACCCACGTCGTTGGTGAGGGTTACAAGAGGAAAATAGGCAGTGCATGTTCAACCATCAGTATCTGTATCAAACATATATAAACATACCACTGTAACTTCTCTGAGATCGAGTGCATCGACAATGCATCAAAACGATGAAAAATTAAAGGTGAAATTGGACAGGAAAGAAGCAAAGAATGCACCTGAACCAGTCGTCGCTGAGGCTGCCACTCCCATGGAGGTGGAGGAATCCTAGGATTAATTCAAGGAGGCACCTCAGCCTGCTTCACCTACATCATAAGTAGGATCATCCGCATCGTAGGTGACTGTTCACCTAGACAGCACAGGTCTAGATGAATATCTTATGCAAAATGTGACATTTGGTCCTATTTTAGAGATTGCACGAGACATGGGCTGATTGATAGCCATCGATACACAGTTGGATCTGTAGTACTATTGGGTTAGCCACAAAATCAAACAAACTTCATTTATGTCGAGTTGGATCAAGTTCCAATGCGGGCACCCATGGAGGTGGATGATGACGAACAATTCATGGTGAACATTCGGTACTTGTCCAACCCCAAGTACGCCATGCGTATTTTTGAGCTCTATCATTGGTATGGATACAACCTTGGTATTTTCAAATAAGGACGAAGAACTCCTCTTGAACCGCGTTATAAGTTGGCAACTGATAGGTTCGGATTGGGATTGTAGATTCAAGCACATGATGATTTACTCGTTGCATCATTGGATCATTTGTACCTGGGTTTGGGGGATGATGTGGATTTTAATCCGTATCATCCTAAAATGTCTAGCCTTCGGGACAAAAACCCAATGGTGTCAGTCATCACCATTAAGAGATCAAATATTGAACATGAAGAGTTCTCGAAGAAGAACCCCATAGGCAACCTGGGTCATCAAAACCATAACACAACTAACGATACCGGTATGTAGGGGCACAACCCCATCATTCTAGGTGATATCAAATCAAGATATCTTTGTAGTGAAGATGTAGAGGAGTCCACCTCTAAAATGAGCAGACCGAGTTATGATGCAGATGGCGAGTCCTCAAATGATGATCAATCCAAAGAGGAAATTGACCGAGCCTTCATGGTTTCGGTATTTCTATGCCATTTGCTGCCTAGAGAGCAATTAGATGAGATACAAGAGCATTTCATGGTCGATAGTGATTATGAATATGAGACTAAATAGGTCTACTTAAGGCCTCATCTAGCTAATCTCCCAATATTCGTTGACACGATAGAGTGGCCTACTCATAGTAGCAATCATAGCGATGAGGTTGAGATGACCGATCCGAGGCTAGTATATCCGCTACATCTATTGCCTCCAGAGTCTGAGTATGTTATAGAAGAGGTGCCTCTTAATGCAGATCACTCTGAAGAGGAAGCAGAGCTAGTTTTTGCATCGATGTTGTATATACGATCATCTTATCTAGTTTATTCGGATAGTGATGATAGCAACCGCAGAATCAGATACATGGGGCCACATCTAGCAGATCGCCCCTTACATATGGGGGGAAGTGAAAGATTATATCTTTACAGTGATGATGAGGATTCATTGGAGATGGTTTATTTGGGGCCTCATCACCTGCATAATCAGAATCCACATTAGGGTCTGCAACCTGTTACAACTACGGGTTTGCATTGAGAGATTAATCTCCAACGTTGCCTCAGGGAAAGAATAAATCGATATTTCCCCATACGTCTACTTATGCCGAGATGCTTGAGATGAGAGATCCCATTTTGTAGTCAGTGCATAGAGAGGATCTAGTTTTTTTGTCATCCCACAGGGATGACCCTTTCGTCCCCATACCATTAAAGCCAGATATTGGGCACAAAAGCTACATAGATGATGTAGAGTTCAGTCCACGTGGTCATGGAGATCAATTCCATTCCATCAGCATGGTATCCATTAATTTGGCCACTCCACTCTACAATATAGCAGATCCGTCCAAGAAATTGCATCTAAACATGGATGCTATCGATTGGGATCGCACTGATTTGCCAGTAGAGCTTGAAGATTTCTTCCCGAACAAAGAGATACTGCAACCATTTAATTTTAGACTAGGCTGCGCTTATGATGTCTATCATGCTAAAAATACTTCCAATGAAGAACATATAAATCCATATGAAGACATCCATTTGATCCCTACGCCTCATCAGCTTGAGGAGGGATCCCATATGTCAGTAGAGGAAACCTTCAAAGTGGATATCGATAACGACCCCACCAATCCAAAGAAGGTTAAATTTGGAATGAGTCTCACTCTAGATGAGCACGCTAGCATCATCCCTCTACTGAAAGAGAGACCTAACCTTTTTTCTTGGACATACAAAGATATGCTCGGTCTAGACCCGATGTTGGTTACTCATAACCTTTTGCTAGACCCGTCCAAGAAGCCCATCAAGCAGAATCTCAGAAAGTTACATCCAATAGTAGCCTTAATGGTGAAAGACAAATTGCAAAAATTGTTGGATGTAGGATTTGTCATTTCCATCGACTATCCATAATGGATATCCAATATGGTTCCTATAGGAAAACTAGATGGAAGGATCCGTATTTGTATGGATTTTAGAGATCTCAACAAGGCAACACCCAAAGATTCATTTTTTTTGCCCAATATCGATGCTCTAGTAGACTCTACTATCGGTCATGAAATGCTCTTCTTAATGGAATTTTTTTTTTGTTACAATAAAGTTTGGATTAAGCCCGAAGACCAGCACAAAACCATGTTTATAATGCCATGGGGAACATTTTACTACAAAGTTATGTCGTTTGGTCTCAAAAACGCTGGTGCTACATACCAACGGGCCATGAAATACATTTTTATGACTATATGCACAAAATTTTGGAATATTATATCGATGATTTGCTACCCAAGTCATTGCTACGAGAAGAGCACACAAAGGTCTTCAGAAAAGTCTTCGATCACCTGATAGAGCACAATGTCAGGCTGAATCCTAAGAATTACATATTTGGCGTAACTTTTTGGAAGTTTTTAAGGTTAATTGTCTCCAAGAGAGGCATCGAAGTAGAGCCAGCGAAGGTCAAGGCCATTTTGGAAATGTGTCCTCCCACCAATATTAAGGAATTAAGGAGCCTTCAAGTCAAGGTAGCTTCGATAAAGTGATTTATCGCCCAACTATCGGATAAATGTTGACCCATGAATCGACTACTACATAAGGGTGTCCTATTCAACTGGGAAGAGGACTGTAAGGTAACCTTTGCTGAGATAAAGAAATACCTAGCAATGCCGCTAGTGTTAGCTCCACCAAGCCCAGAAGAGACTTTTTTGCTATATATATTGGCAACAGACTTTGCGTTAGGGACCATGTTAGCCCAAAAGAATGTACAAGGTAAAGAGAAAGCCATATATTACATTAGCAGAACCTTGGTGAGTTACGAGCTAGGATATGCATATGTGGAAAAGCTATGTTTAGAAGTAGTGTTCACTACCAAGAAATTGCAGCACTACATGTTAAGTCACACGACATATGTGATATCAAAACAAAATCCTTTACAGTATATGATGAGCAAGACATATCATAATACATGTACTACAAAGTGGATCATGCTATTGATATAATTTGATCTATAATTCAAAAGCCAGAAGTCCATTAAGAGATAGGTCATAGCAGATCAGTTAGATGAGGTGCCACTGTCCAATAGTAGGCCTATGAAAATTGAGCTTTTGGATGATGCAGTTTTTGTAGTATCCAAAGCTCTCGAACCTAAAGAATCAAAGAACAATGCTGATATGAATCTATTATTTGATGTTTCAAAGTGCGAGCAAGGAGATGGTGTAGGGATAGTGTTTTTAATGTCGTAAGGAGATCCAATGCCCTTGTCATTCAAACTAGACTTCCCATGCACCAACAATAATGCTGAATATGAAGCCCTACTTTTGGGACTTCATACAGTCGTCACCATGAATATCAAGAGATTAAACATCTTTGGTGATTCCCTACACATAATTAACCAAGTGAAGGGACTGTTTAAGTGTTGATGTCTAGTACTGAAAGCCTATAAAGATATTGTTGCCACATATCTGGCTAAATTGGAATGGTACGACATCGAGGAAATCCCTCTTTTGTCAAATAGATTCACAGACACCATGGATTATTTGGGATTCTTAATCCCTAAAAATATATCTACCGACTTCACTACCATCCATGTCAAGATGATCTTGCATCCTACAGTAGAGCATGCAAACTTTGATAACAAAGAATCAATCAACATGATTAGTGTGGAACCAAAAACTGATTGGTTCTACAAAGCTAAAGACTTTCTCAAGAAAACACCCTGGGGGTCTTTAACCTCCTAGAGTCCTACGGGGAGTGGCACCACCATTCACCACAAGGTTGTCTCCTAGTATGCATTTGCAAAAATAAATACATAGGAGGTACAAGTTGTCTTAGCGATCGAAGCTAAGGCTCATCAGAATTGGATGTCATATATTCAAGACTTCCTAAGACTTGGTTTTATCCCAAAGGGACTGTTGCATGTTGCAAGATGCACATTTAAATAGAAAGCAACTAAATTTATCTTGATAGGAGATATTTGTACCACCGAAGTTACCATGGAGTTCTCCTTCATTGTCTTGAGCCCCAAGAGTCATCTTGGGAAATTTTAGAAGCTCATGATGGTACGTGCGGTGGCCATTTCAGCAACATGGCCATCCTCAAGCGCATCCTTTGGATGGGTTATTATTAGCCCACTATGGATAAGGATTACAATGTGCATGTTAGGAAATGTGTAAAATGTCAGCATTATGCTAATATTACGCACCTGCCATCACAGGACTTACATCCCATCCGAGCGGCTTGGTCATTTGCTTAGTGGGGTTTTAATCTAATTGGCAAGATCTCTCCTCCATCATTAGGTCGACATACATTCATCATTACGACTATTGAGTATTTTACGTGGGTGGAAGCCATTCCCTTAACAACGACCATGGGATCTCACATAACAGAGTTCATAATGGAGCATATCATAAGTCATTTTGGGGTACCATCCAAAATAGTTTTGGATAATGGAAATTCTTTTAAGAATAAAACTGTACGAGATTTAACCTCTAAGTACCACATCAAACACAGTTTTACATCTCCATATTATCCACAAGAAAATGGGCAAGATGAGGCCTCAAACAAGACTATGGTAGCCATATTGAAAAATATAGTGTAAGAACACCACAAGGATTGGCATACACAACTACCCCTTGCATTATGGGCTTATAAAACTAGCATTCGGACTCCCACTGGGGCAACTCCGTTTTCACTAGTATATGGCACTGAGGCCATTATGCCCTTAGAGTTGGAAATTCCAATGCTGCGCATCGCATTGAAAGAGTTCATCGATGATGATACCGCACGACAATCTTGCCTAGATCAACTGACACTACTCAATGAACATCACGTGAATGCCCTTGAGCATCTCAGTGTTTATCAAGAGCGACTCAAACGAGCTTACAATATCAAAGTCCATCAGAGATATTTTTAAGTTGGGGATATTATGCTAAAAGAAAACCAATAGAACTCGAATTTGCCACCCAATATGTGAGACAAATTTATGGCTAATTGGTTAGGACCCTATATCATATCCGAAAAGATTGGTCTGGGTACCTATCGCTTGATGCTGCTATGGGGTGTTGAGGAGCTTGAACCTCTCAAAATCATCCATATTAAGGAGTTATATGCCTAGAGAGTGTGTCAGAAAAAGCTCCAAAGACATCTGTAAGCCCCTTGGTCAGTCAAAAAGGCACCAAGGATTTCTAAAAATTGCTTGGTCAACCCAAAGGCTCCGAGGGTTTCTTAAAACTACTCGGTCATCCCAAAAGGCTCCAAGCTCTCATTCGAGTGATTTGGT
Source organism: Wollemia nobilis (assembly GCA_028583015.1). Taxonomy (NCBI): domain Eukaryota; kingdom Viridiplantae; phylum Streptophyta; class Pinopsida; order Araucariales; family Araucariaceae; genus Wollemia; species Wollemia nobilis. The sequence continues at coordinate 22,926,238 of JAQPPZ010000541.1, read as the reverse complement.
CATGTCAAAAAAATCTCCAAAGGCATCTGTAAGCCCTTTGGTTAGTCAAAAGGCACCAAGGATTTCTAAAAATCGCTTGGTCAACCCAAAGGCTTCGAGGGTTGCTTAAATCCACTCGATCATCCCAAAAAGGCACCAAGGATTTATAAAAATTGCTTGGTCAAACCAAAGTCTCCGAGGGTTGCTTAAAGCCACTTGATCATCTAAAAAAGTCACCAAGGATTTCTAAAAATCGCTTGGTCAACCCAAAGGCTCCGAGAGTTCCTGTAGCTTCTCGATCATCCCAAAAGGCTCCACGCCCTCTTGCTGAGAGTTTGGTCAACTAAAAGGTTCCAAAGGCGTCTGTAAGACCTTTGGTCAATCCAAAAAGCTCCAAGGATTTCTAAAAATTTCTTGGTCAACCTTAAAAATCTCCAAAGGCATATATACTCGTCGTTTGGTCAAATATGAAAGCTCAAAAATGCATAAAAATTTGAAAATATATAAAATTCCAAAAAAATTGGTAAAGCATAAAATCCAAAAACATTTGCTTTTGCAGTTTGCATTTTCATATATGTATTCACATAATCATATTACATTTAGGCATTTGTCATCAGTTGCATTCCACAGGAGAGTGTAATGGGTCTATCAAAATCTTACAAATGATCGCATGTTTGAGTTTCAATCATGCACCCTTGCATTTATCATAATTCATTGCATTCATACATGATACTTGTTATGGAGAAATATGTATATATATTAAGTTTTCCAGTGACTCAGCCATACCTAGTGGGTTCTTCAGATATTGTAGAAAGCTTGCTTTGCTGTTATAGAGAAGGTCATTAGTTGGGATAGTGGTTCAACATATCAGAATCCTGTCACTAAGCAAAACAATATAAAATCCTACTAAGACAAGAGATGATGAAAGCTGTGAAAGAAATATTAGGTATCTAGAGAGATGGGTTTCACGACCTACTTATCTTGCAAATAGTTGGTTTAGAAAGGTGAACTTTGGCAAAATGAGAAAAAATTCCCCTATAACTACCAAAGTCACAAAGTTTAAATCCCAAGTTACAAAGTGCAAAAGTACAAATTTCAAGTTCAAAATGTAAAGTGACATAGTGAATCAAAAGCACTATAAAAATCCCTTGCTCAAAGAAAATGGTAACACGTGGACTAACAATGATTTTTATCACTACATATGAGCAAGTAAGAAGGGTGAGAACTTGAATCCCTGGATTGTCCACCTTTTGAAAGCCATAGAGTGATCCCCGATCACAACAATGGGTTGGAAGAGTCCCGCTTGCAATCGGAGGGGTAGTTCTATTGGGTGATACCCAAACATAGCAATGGGTTGAAAGAGTCTCACCTACATTTAGAAAGGTAGCCCTGATCAATTTGCAAGATGAGCTAGCTCGAGGTACCTAGGATTGTCTAGTTGTATAAGTCTAATCAAAGTTGAAACAAGGATGGTACAATCGTATGAGGAACCCTATCTCACATATGGGTTGAAAGAGTCCCAAATGACATACGGGGTATGCTTATGATATATCTGAAGATACTCACATTCACACACAGGGATAATGAATAGTTGGGTTTGTCACGATAAAAGCCTTGTACAATAAAAGCCTTGTACATTTAGTATGTGATTTTTGGAGAAGTCTACTAGGGTTTTTGAGTTTCAAGAAAAACCCCAAAAAGTTCTCTAATAGAAACAAGATACCAAATATCATTAGACATAAAAAATATGAGTCATTCATTCATCAAAATGCATTTTACAAAGCACAATCAAACATATAGGATAGATACCGCATGAATATCAAAAATTATGTTTAGACGGCCACTGACTATATAGTGCAACAAAGAAAAATTTACAGAATGACATATTCATTCATTAGCATTATACCAATCCATTTCACTGCATTTCATATATGGACGATTAATTTATTAAGTTCTTGTAATGAGAATTATCAATTATTTTGCATGATTGTCATACATTCTGTGGTGTCACATTTTAAAATTGATATACACAGTTTACATGCATTCTTTATGTTTTAAGTGATTAAAGCATATAGGTTCATTTCCATTAGATTACCATTATGTACATAATGCATTACCATACATTGCATAGCATGCCATAACTTCATAAAAATAAATGCATGCCCACAAAGAAAAAATAAATATGCGTTCAAAATAAATATTGCATCCATTGTATATGGCATATCTAATCATATAGATCACTGTATAACATCATCATCATAAAAAAGATAGCTATCTAGTGCATGTCATCCATACATTGCATCATATAAAAATCGCATCATATCAGCATAGCATCATATAAGCATTGCATCCATGTGCATCAAATAAACATAAAATCAAAATTAAACATCAGATACACATAATGAGCCAAAAAGACCAAGTCATATATATATATATATATATATATATATATATATATATGTGCAAAAAGAGTACATATGAGGAGTATCAAAATGCCCGTAGGCTACAAAGTGTGTAGGTCCTTGACCTTACACTCAAAATGAATACAAAATAGAAAAAGCATAGTCTGCATCTAGCAGAGCCTAGGTCTAGTATGCTCCCCCTGTATTGGAGCTCTCATCGCCTCTCTCAGCACTGTGCTCTAGAGCCTGCTCTCTTATCTGTACTGGCACCTGTGGTGGGTCCTGCCTGCCTCCAAATCCTAAGGCACCCAACACACGAGAAACTGGTAACTGTAGCAGGTTAGTCCCCTTACTGGTGACCCTAGAAGTCTACCCTGTATCTCTAGGCCTAGCACATGATGTCGTCGCATGTGTGCTAGAGAAAGTTTGCATCCTCTCAGTCCTATGAGTCCTATGACCTGAGCTCACCATAGACTGCCCTGAGGTCCTAGACCTAGTACACTGAGACTCTAAGGAGAAAGGATCCTCAGGAACTTGTAGCCCATGCATCTCAATATAACCAACTAGCTGATCAATGCAAGTAAGCCAGGCTATGTGCATCTCATTGATACTCATGACCATACTGTGTAGTCACTCTACCTCGATCATCAGATCCTGTGTAGCTACTAGTGCTGTCGAAGACCTCATAGTAGCCTGAGGAGGTGGCATATCCCCCCTCGATACCCGAAGGAGATCCCTCTCTGCTTCTACATCTATGGCCCACATAGTCAATTCCTGTATTTGATCTTGTGCCTTAGTAAGGTGCCTATCCTTGTCAACTACTATCACCTCTAGAGTGGTGATAGTAGTATCTTGCTCTAGCTATTGCATGTGGAATCGTCCTAGATGACTCTACAAGTCAGCAACCTAAGCTAAGAGTTGACCCTCTATGCTATCGAGAGGGACCTCACCCTCCTCTAGAGCCTCCTCATTGGGGTCAACCTTAGGAGCCTCCTCAGAGGTGGCCATTGTGCCCCAGCCGCCCTCTGTCTACTGGCGCACCCTGCACCCATTAGGATCTGCCTCTACCTCTACCTGGTCTGGCTCTCAGACCAGAGGCCCTATGCCATACCATATTGAAAGCATGAGATTTCGGAATGGAAAACAGTAAAGATGCAATAAAAATAGAACTAAATTGATGCATAAAATAACATGGATAGAATTAGATTAAAAACAGGAGCACAACCCTTCTTATTAATGTAATTCCGCTCGGTTACAATATGTCTCTTCAGTTACGTGTTCTCGGTTACAACAGATGAACAGTGATCTCCTTCCGCATGCCCACATGTAAAATGGGCGGGCTGCAGTGTTGCCGCCGCTTGCGGTGATGAGTCCTTGCTTGCTGCTGTTCTTCCTGCAAAAGAAACAGTAAACTGTTAATAGCACCTGCAACAAGAAGGTAGAACGTTTGTCTTTAGGAAGCAATGGAAAATGCATGTAAAAGGTTTATCGAATGCGTGAATGAAATAACTCTATGAAAACCTGCAACTTTTACATGTTGATGGAAAGATATATATATATATCCGAACATGAAAACGCAAACTGTTGTTATAATGTATTCGAAAACAACATGTACATAAAACGTAAACTGTTGTTATATCTTGAAAACAACATATATTACATTAACAAATGAACATGCGTAGGGGTGCCCAAGCGGGCCGCCCCATTAAAATCCGACTTTGACGCCAACTCACTAGGAATTGGCTCAAAATCCAAGGATAATGAGTTGTCGTCGAATTGATGGATTAATGTAATCCAATGTCGGGATTGAAGGTTCGGATGAATGCGTTCGAAAAGACTGTAAATGAGCCTCTGGTTTTGCAGCACTTCGTGATGTTTCAAAAAATGCTTCCTCTTTTTTTACTTCGCATCGAGCTAGTTTTTATAGAGGTTTTCGCCTCTTAGAGCATTAATGTCAAAACCCTAAATCCGCAAGGGCCGCTCAGATTTGATCCTTATCAGGCCATTATGAGACATGGCTCGCACTGACATCGGTAGTTATGAGGCATGGCCTCGGATCGGATTTGTTTCGAAACCGCTTGTCTCATTAAAGTCCGCCGTTCTGCAGATCCACGGGGTCTCTTTGGAGAGGGGGCACGTGGCCAGTCATTCTTTGGATGCGGCGGCCACGTCAAAGTCCGCCTTTGATTATCGTAAGTATGCCTTTTAAACGTAAAGTGCCGAAGTGTCGCGATATCGCGACGTCGCGATATCGCGACACTTCGCGCAGCCTCCCCTTGGGGCCAAAGGTGTCGCGATATCGCGACGGGCGATATCGCGACACCTTTGGCCGAGGCTCCCCTCGGGGCCAAAGGTGTCGCGATATCGCGACACCTTTGGCCGAGGGGAGCCTCGAGGCCAAAGGTGTCGCGATATCGCGACACCTTTGGCCGAGGCTCCCCTTGGGCCAAAGGTGTCGCGATATCGTGACACCTTTGGCCGAGGGTAGCCTCGAGGCCAAAGGTGTCGCGATATCGTGACACCTTTGGCCGAGGGGAGCCTCGGGGCCAAAGGTGTCGCGATATCGCGACACCTTTGGCCGAGGCTCCCCTCGGGGCCAAAGGTGTCACGATTTCGCGACACCTTTGGCCGAGGGTAGCCTCGGGGCCAAAGGTGTCATGATATCGTGACACCTTTGGCCGAGGCTCCCCTTGGGGCCAAAGGTGTCGCGATTTTGCGACGTGCGAAATCGCGACGTCTAAGGCTAGGTTCCCTTTTTGTTGAGGCTTGTTTGCTTTTGAAGACTTTGCTTTGGATTAGCTTAAGGCTTGAAGACTTTGATGAAGTTTTAGAAGGGTTGGGTTTGGTTTTAAGGCTTAAAGGACTTTGTTAAAGGTTTTGAAAAACTACTCGCTCATTTTTTGACCTTCTAAACTGTCATGCAAGTGGCCAAGACCACCGTTTGACCTCTAAGGGCTGCCCTGAAAGCTGTGTATGTGCATGCGATCAATGTTTGTAGTCACTTAATCGGATTGGTGCTATTTTGGTGTCTACAGATGCCCCTTTTTGGGAAGCGCTATGCATGGCATAGCGCTGAGCAAAAATAGAGGACCAAAGCACTAATGATTAGGGTTTCTTGGTAACCTAACCAACTCTTGATGCCCCAAGTATGGAAAGGGCATGCATTCTTGAATCCTTGCTTCTGACGAGCTAAGGAATTTGATTTCAAGTGTTAACCTATTTTGGTGAGGTGTGACTTGAGCTTGGACATTGATCAGTCATGATTAGGCAAAGGGCGCAACCTTTTATCCATAGGGGAAACCTTGTGTTCATGCTTCGGGAATGCCAAGTATTTGATCAACTTAATGATTGCTTGTTTATTGCCCCTAGCAGGAGCGTGATTGTCTTTGTCAATGATTCTTTGAATGCATGTCATTGCCTTGATTGGGTGTGTGGTTGTTGATTGGTGACTAAGTGTGACTACCCCCTCAAGCGACGAATCGATGAGGGAATGACCTTCGTGAGAAAAGCGACGAGTCGCTTGACCCAAGATGACTTAGGTTAGGGTGCCTTTGGATGTTTTACCATTTGAGCACATGCGATTTCCCGACATTTGGACCTATTTTTGGTGGGTGTTAACCCTTTTGGTGATGCCATAATGGGGTGAAATCATCAAGAACCCATCTTCCCGTGGAGCGGTCCAGCTATGGTAGCCTTCTTGGGGAAGTAGGAGGGTGACAATTTGGGCCCCGACATCGATTTTCTTGTGCCAAGAGGTTAAGTGCAAGAGCACTTGTGTCCGGCAATTTATTGCTTATGTTTTTGTGTTGCTTTTTGTGATGTTTTTGTTGTTTTGATTTTCTTTCTTTGCGTATATGTCATGATTTTATGCACAATGGTTGATGTTGGTGGATGCATGCTACTTTATATTGATGGATGCATATGGTATGATAATTACCGATGTTGTATGTTGATTTATTTTGATGGATGCATGATGGATGCAAATGTTTTTGATTGGCATGTGATATGCGGAAATAAGATGGATGGATGAACTTTGTGATGTTTGACTATGGCACCATAGACTGTTTTAGATCTCCATTATTTTGCTATGTACAAATGTGGTGTTTCTTTTTTGTATTTTCTGGTGGTATTGTAAGGATGAAAAGTAGCGCAGTTGGTTTAGAAATGTAGCAAAGGTTTTCCGAGACTCAGACGGTTTTAACTTACTAGCCATGATTGTATTTTATCTTACAAGACTTTTGAACAAGGTATGAATCGGACTTGTTTTTGACCAAGTTATTTCACATCCCTGTGTGTGCAATTGAGTTCATTTATGTGGTATTTGTCAGGATACCGCCAATGCTAGATGGGCTTTCAACCGAATCTGTACTGAGGATCACCTAATTAGCTCCACTAACTCCTTTGTTGTATGTAGTTAGATTAATCTACGGTGTTATCCAGGATACCATAAGCTAGCTCATCCACATGCAAATATTGATCTGTACACAAGTTAATGTGATAGATATATCGTCATGCGAGAAGTTTACCGCCAGGGACCGATAGGCTATCAACCAAACCGATACCGAGGCTTGCCTCATGACCCGTCGAATCGTCGAGAGTTCCAGGGATTCAAGGTCAACTCCCTTCTTTTCTTCAATTGTATTGGGATACTTGCTCTTTATAGTGATAATAATCACTGTTTATTTTGATTTGTTTTTCTTTTCTCTTGAGCAAGGGATTTGGATATGGAGTGACGAGAATCACTATGCTTTGTGCCTTTTGATATGTGCACTCGTAGGATGTCAAATTTTGGAGCTTTGACATTTGCAAATTTTTGATGTTTTGCAACTTTGGGATTCTTAGGGAATTGGGTAGGGAGGATGCTTGTCCTTTTGCCAACTCTCAGCATTCTTGGGGTCATTCGCACGTGGGGATGAGCAAGATAACCGTTTCGCTTATGGTAACCTGGATTACTGTGCAGGTTTCATCCTTCGTTCACACAACTCGAGAATTTTTATGTGTTTTAATTTGTGTTGGGATGTTACGTAACAAGGTGTATTGCAAGTGTAACTCTACCTTCGTAAAATCTGTTTGACTTGATACATTACATTGCTAAAAGAGCAAAATGATGATTGAATCACGAAAAACTCTTGATACATTAAAAGACCACTGACTCTAGTGTGGTAAAATGAATGGTGTTTTTGCTGTTTTTGTAAGATGGAACAGTGTGGAACAAGATGGACTAGTAGAATCATGACAGCCTATGGTGCCTTTTGACCTATACGACCATGAATGTGCAATGTATGGGTGCGATGCTTGAATGCAGCTATGTATTTTTGTATTTTTGATGGATTGATTTTGGTGAATATGAAGATGAATTGCGAGAAGAACTCTCTATTGATGAATTTGAATATGCCTAGAAATGAGATGCAAATTTTTGTTGTTTTTGATGATTTTTGTTGTTTTTGAATTTTCATGATTTTTGACCAAGTGATTGTGGAAATCCTTGGAGCGTTTTGGGATTGACCAAGCGATTGCAAGAATCCTTGGAGCCTTTGTGGGATTGACCAAGCGATTGCAAGAATCCTTGGAGCATTTTGGGATTGACCAAGCGATTGCAAGAATCCTTGGAGCATTTTGGTTTGACCAAGCGATTGCAAGAATCCTTGGAGCATTTTGGGATATGACCAAGCGATTGTGATAATCCTTGGAGCATTTTGGTTTGACCAAGCGATTGCAAGAATCCTTGGAGCATTTTGGGATATGGCTCTCTTTAGATATGAAATGGTCGCAAATGACTGATATTCAAGGGTTCTGTTTCCTTGATACCATCAAGAGAAGCTAGCCGGTATGTCCCGGGTCCGATTTTGCTATCAATGACATACGGACCTAACCAATTGGCCGCAAACTTGTCCCTTAGGTGGGATGGCAAACTGGAATTTTGTTGATTTTCCTTCAAAACCAAATCACCAACGCGAAAGTCCCCTGAGGTGAACTTTCATGTTGTAAGCTTTCTTAAGTCGCTCTTGATAAATGCGTAAATGCTCGAGAGCATTAACGCGTCGTTCGTCAAGCAACGTAAGCTGGTCTAACCGGGCTTGCCACGCAGAATCATCATCGATGAACTCATGCATTGATATGCGTAGGGAAGGAATCTCCAACTCTAGAGGCATGACTGCCTCGGAGCCATACACGAGTGAAAACGGAGTGGCCCTAGTGGGCGTCCGAATGCTAGTGCGATAGGCCCATAGGGCAAGTGGGATTTGAATGTGCCAATCCTTATGACTCGTCTACGACGGTCTTTTTAAGGATGGCAACTAGCATTTTGTTTGACGCCTCGCTTGCCCATTCGCCTCCGGATAATAGGGTGTCGAAAAGTTATGTTGAATCTTGTACTTTGTGGTCAAAGCACGCACGTCTTTGTTCTTGAAAGGTGTCCCATTATCCGAGACTATTTTGGATGGAATACCAAAATGACATATGATGTTATGCAAAATGAACTCCACAATGCGGGGTCCTCGTCGTAGAGGTAAGCGAAATTGCTTCCACCCACTTGGTGAAGTATTCGTGGCCGTTATGATAAACGTGTGATGGCCTCGACGACGCAGGGGAGATCTTTCCAATTAGATCAAAGCCCCATTGCGAGAACGGCCAAGCTGACTGGACTGTCTGCAAGGCCCGAGAAGGTACGTGCATTAGATTGGCATGATGTTGACACTTCACGCACTTCTTGACATAGGTGCAACAATCTCGCTCTAAAGATGGCCAATAATAGCCCATGCGAAGAATGCGCTTTGCGATGGCCATTCCACTGAAGTGGCCACCACATGTACCATCGTGCGCTTGGGCGACTGCCCAAGTGGACTCTTGCTGGTCCAAGCAACGAAGGAGGATTCCTTCATAGCTGCGACGATACAAGATGTCTCCTATCAAGACATACTTAGCCGCTTTCTGCTTGAGTGCTCGTTTTGCGGCATGAGTCAAATCAAGTGGGAGACTACCTAACTTGAGGTAGTCTCGGATGGGTAAATACCACTCCTGTTGATCAGAAACCTCGATAGTATGAACAACCAATCCCTCCTGAAGTTCATCCCTAGCAAATGCTGAATGGGATAGAACCTGCAAGAATAGTGTTGTGTTGCTACTAATGGGAGTAGGGGAGAACAAGGACCCCTAGTTGGCATGTTTCAGACGATCTCGGATTCGAGAGAACCTATCCGAGGGTGGTTCAATTTGGATCATGTGGATTCCTGGCGTCAAGTCTGAGCTTGCACGCTCCATCGCGGATTGCGATAAGGTTTTGACTTGAATGGTTGTCATATCACCGGAAAGGTCCTACGGAAGTAGTGACCCCAAGGAGGCCATTGTGTCCGCAAAATGGTTCGATGATCGAGGGAGTGCCTCGATGTCATACCACTCAAGTTTTGCCAGGAATTTGTCCACAAGGGCTTTATAAGCCTTCGTAACTGGGCATTTGCATTGATATACCCCTTTGACTTGATTGACTATTAACAGCGAATCACCAAAGATGTTCAGTCTTTTGATGTTCATGGCGATTGCTGTCTGAAGACCTAGGAGCAAGGCTTCATACTCTGCATTGTTGTTGGTGCATGGGAAGTTTAATTTAAATGACAGGGGCATTGGAGCACCCTGCGGTGTGAAGAATACAATTCCCGCACCACCACCTTGCTCACACTTAGAACCATCGAAGAATAGGGTTATGTCGGCTCGTGACTCAGGCTCATCAGAATCTGGCGATTCTGAGACATGGAAGACCCCATCATCGAGTAGTTCTATGACCAGAGGCTGATCGTCTTCAAGAGGAGCCTCTGCTAGTTGATCGGCTATGACTTGTCCTTTGATAGATTTTTGTCCAATAAATTCTATGTCAAATTCCGTCAACAACATGATCCATTTCGCCGTGCGACTACTATGATAAGTACGACTCATCATGTATCGCAATGGATTCTCCTTAGACACAACATACGTAGTGTTGCTCAGCATGTAGTGGCGTAGCTTTTTGGTAGCAAACACCACCGCCAAGCATAGTTTCTCAACGTATGCATAGTTAAGTTCATAACTAACCAGGGTGCGGCTAAGATAGTATGTAGCCTCGTTCCTTGTGAAGTTCATTCTTCTCGGGCTAACATGGCGCCTAGTGCCACCTCGCAGGCCGAGATGTATAAGTAGAACGGCACTCCTGGTCTAGGTGGTGCCAATACCGGCGGCGAAACCAGGTATTGTTTGATCTCGTCAAAGGTCGACCGGCACTCGTCATCCCAATGAAATGTAACCCCCTTGTGCAATAATTTGTTCATGGGTCGGCACTTGTCGGATAATTGCGCTATGAAGCGTTTAATCGACGCGACCTTTCCCCCGTAGACTCTTGAGCTGCTTGATTGTGGTTGGGGGAACCATTTCAAGGATTGCCTTGACTTTCTTTGGGTCCACCTCGATTCCTCATTTTGAGACTATGAAACCCAAGAGTTTTCCAGATGTGACGCCGAAGACGCACTTCTTGGGGTTTAGTCTAACTTTATGCTCCATGAGGCGATCGAGGATCTTGCCTAAGTCAGCGATATGATTTGAGCGCAAGAGAGACTTGGCTAACAAATCATCCATGTAATCTTCCAAAGTTTTGTGCATGTAATCGTGGAAGATATATGTCATGGCACGTTGGTAGGTGGCACCAACATTTTTAAGGCCAAAAGGCATGACCTTATAACAAAATGTCCCCCAAGGCGTTGTGAACGCCGTTTTTAGTTGGTCTTCGGGATTGATACGAATCTGATTGTATCCTGAGAAACCATCCATTAGGGAGAGCATTTCGTGACCTGCTGTAGCGTCTACTAACGCGTCGATGCTCGGCAAGGGGAAATCATCCTTAGGACTCGCTTTATTCAAATCATGAAAATCGGTGCATATGCGAATCCTCCCGTCGGGCTTCTTGACGGGAACCATGTTGGACAACCATGGCGGATAATCCACGCAGATGACAAACTGTGCATCCAACAGCTTTTGCAATTCATCTTTGACCATCAAGGCCACTGTTGGGTGCATCTTACGTAGTTTTTGCTTTACTGATGCTTGATTGTCGGATCAAGCGTTAAATTATGCGTGACTAGCTGCGGGTCTAGTCCTGGCATATCCTTGTACGACCATGCAAAAACCTCCTTCTTCTCTTTGAGAAGGGCAATGTAGTCGGCTTGCTCTTCGGGGGAAAGACTTACCCCCAGCTTGAGAATCTGTGGATTCATTGGATCTGTGCCGATGTCTACGTCAGTCGTCTCCTCGACTGACATGTGGGATCCGTCCTCCAACTGATGTGGAGTCGGGATCAAATGGATATCATTAGCTGAATTTAGATCTATGCTTGGAACCTCAGGTTCCTCTTCAGCTTGAAAAATATCCTGAGTTGTCCTTGGGGTAAAGTGAGGCATTTCACCGAAAGGCCAGCACTCTGATGGTGATAGAGGTGAATTGACGCGATCCCAGTCGATGGCATCTATGTCTAGATGCAATGACCGTGCTGGATCGGCCGGATTGCGGATGGGTGCGGTCAAATCAATGGAGATCATGTGGATGGAATGAATTTGGTCTCCATTACCGCGGGCATGATAACGCGATTCTTCTAGATGCTCCCTATGCTCTGGATCTCGGCTCTAAGGGAACGGGCACGAACGGATCGGCCCTATGTGCCAAATGGAGGACAGGGTCTTCCCTCGGCACCGTTGTTATGATAGGGTCTCGAGGTGGACGGTGCTCATCGTGAATGTGGAGCCATGGATCCAAGATCAGGTCCCACCCCGCTGGGTCGACCCACCATTCATGCCCTAATATTATGCCCATCTGTCCCATTATATCTTCATGAGTTAAAGCGCGATAATGTCATCGCGCATGTCTGAGATAGTCCATCTCAGTCTCATCTTCTCGAGTCACTTTCGGAGATCCAAAAATGTTCATTCTCTTAAGCAACTATTGCTTGCGACGTTGATGGTTCTCCTTGTTCCAGTACGTTAATCTGGTCCCATTGCGGTTGTTCCACTTTGGGTGGAGGGACCTGACTCTCTGGACATTGTACTGACTCAACTGGAATCTCTAAGGGGAACAACTTCGAGAAGATGTCCGGACACCATTGATATTCTCTTTGGGGATGAGTATCCGAACTTTCGCCTCTCTCTAGCAAAGGAGAGGGATTACTGCTATTACCAAGGGTGTTTGGTGACCATGGGAGGTAATCTCCCAATGTAAATTATGTATTTGGGTTGGCATAGAGATCCGGTGCCAATCCCCCCTTGTTGCCTATTTCTAGGTCTTGCATATTTTCAACCAAGATGTCCAAGGGCAGGGGGCAGTTGAACTCTACTCCTGACTTGTCATATGGCATCTCGATATCTTGGTTGGCAAGGGAGACGCATCCCTTGCTCATATCTGCCTAGCCCGTATCCATGCCAATGGCATTGGCCGAGATATTTGAGGGCAAATTGCGGGTTTGACAGATAATTGATGTTTTCAACAAAAGGTTCTTCGTCTGCTTCCTTTTGCTTACATGGTTCAAGACCATGATCAAGGCCCCCATACACAAAATTTGTCTGGTTGGGTGGGTGACCTAGGGGAACAACTGTTCCTATGGGAAGGCGAGGTCTTCCCATATCCTGGACTCGACTCTAATGCGGGCGTTGCCACAACATTCTCGCACTATGTACTCCCCAGTGCCTCGTACTAGCCATTTCAACAAGTGATTGTTGATGCTTCGGAGGGAGGGAACGGGAGTCCTTCCCGAGTCCATTCCATGTTTGGTAGGTTTGGAGTCTCAGCTTCCGTTAGTCTGGATATTTCCTCCGTTGATATCGTTGAAATTGTTGGCAACCCCTCTTCTAAGGGCTGAGCCTCTTCCATGATTTGTTTTCCCTTGTCCTTCCGTGTAGCCATGACAGGTGGCGTTGGTAATGAAGGAGTAGATGATGAGGGTTCACCTGGCTGGGATGTTGCTGTTTTGGTCACCAGTGGTGCTTGCGGTGTTGAACCCTTTTTAGATGGATTTAGCTGGAAATCCAAATGTGTTGAAGGGAGGGTCGACTGAGGCATTAGTTGTACCGCATTGCAATACTTGAAGGGTTCCAGGTCCATTGGGACTACATGTATTTCTCCTTCAAAAGCATACTTTAAGCACTGGTGAGCGATGGAAGGGACACACTTCATGTCCCGAATCCAAGGCCGCCCTAGCAATATATTGTAGGCCATCTCGCCTTCTAACACATGGCACAATGTTGGTGTTGTCTTTTGTCCTACCTGGACAGGTAGAACAACTGTGCCGACCGTCGAGCATATTGCATCATTGAAAGCTCGCAGTGTGTACGTGGAGGTCTGTGATATGAGAGGTCGGCAGGCTTCAAATGTTTTAGGGCTGCAGTGGTAATAATATTACTGGACGAGCCAATATCTACCAACACTCTCTTATACGGGATCCCGTTGATCCGCGCAACAACATGCAGGGGTGGATCTGCCGCGTCATTCGATATTGCTTTGACTTCATCCTCTCTGAAGGTGATGACCGGCTCAGGACATCGTTTTACATGTCCCACGAAGTTGTTGAAAGAATTTGCTTCTTGGGGCTGTAATTCGATGGTTTTTAAAATGTCCATAAGAGCTTCCCTGTGAGGTGTTGATTGTTGAATAAGCTCGTAAATGGACAGCCTAGCCGATGTGGTCCGCAAACTCTACGTGAGTTTGCTCCGTATCGTGATTTCTGGTCTAGGCGGAGGTGACTGTATAGGGTGTTGCTGAGGCTGTGACGTTGTCGAAACTTCCTTCGTGGCTACCCCAGGGGCAACTGCTGAGTACTTTTTATTCCTCGTCACTATGCTGATCATTCCCACAAATCCTTGCATGGGAAGATTCTGGCGCACCTCATTAACTTGGAGAGGTTTTGCCTGTGCCTCGTGGGCGTGCAAGGGGTCCTTGAATACCCCCATTTGTTGGTTGTTTGGCGCTATGGGGTTGTCCACGGCCAATGTTTTATTTTTGATTAAATCTTGGATTAGTCCTTTGAACTTCCAGCATCCATTCAAATCGTGTCCCCTTCGCCTATGAAATCTAAAGTATAGTTCCTCTCTATATCCCTTAGGCTTAGGAGCGTTAGGGTCTATAGTCGGGATCTCTGGAAGGGTTACTAAATTTGCCGCTGACAAGCGGTCAAATAAGGAGTCCCTAGACTCCGTGTAGGGGGTGAATTGTCGCCTAGGGCGACGCTGCTGATTCTGCTCCTGTTTCTTATTATCTTTCTCATAACTAGGAGGCACTCGCCTGGTAATTGGCCTTTTGAGGTTGCGTGTCTTGCGCAGGCTTGGGAACATTGATCGCAACTTGATTAACCGCTGCGGGTTGTGATTGCGTATTCCCAGTCTTAGTGGTTTTATTCCACTCTTTCTTTTTAGGCTTGGCAATTGTGCCTTCACCTATTTTAATCTCTTCTATGACTCTGGCTTGCGCCAAAGCTTCTTCTAAGTTGTCGTATTGCTGCAACAACAATAGCCCAGAGATTGATTTTAAGCAACTTCGTGCAAACATCTGAGTGAGATCAGACATAGGGGGACGGTAGGGTAGCCTGGAAAGCAAAGCCCTCCATCGGTTCCCGTATGCTGCTATTGTTTCCTCCTCATACTGCCTGAGGCTGGCCAAATCACTTAGTGATGCCTTCTTCCTTGTGTTGAAAGCAAAGCGTTCAAGAAATGCATCCACTAGTTGATCTAAGTTGTTGATATCGTGTTTGGGCAATTGTGTAAACCAATCCGAGGCAGGGCCCGCGAATGTGGTTATGAAAGTTCTAAGCAACAATGCATCATTGTCTTGGATGCCGAAGCATTGACTTAGGAACCTCGTGACATGTTCTTGTGCATCCTCCTCACCTTTAAAGACTGCCAATTGTGGCAACTTGAAATGTTCATGGTAAAGAGGTATGGGTACTGAGGGATGCACCGGATGACTACGGAGTTGACGTAGTGTGGGCTTTTGATGCCCATAAGCTTTTATCTCCACAGACTCCAAACGCTCTAATAGCGCTTTGTATGCATCGAAAGATTTTATTTCTTCTTCTTTGGTTTGCTCCCGTTGTGGGTCAAGGGAGACTGGAGGCCTATGGGGAGGTGGCCGATTGGCAGCCCTCCCGCCTTGATGGGGCGTGTCGGCCCGTTCTATTTCTGGTTCGAACTCCTCATAAACTTCTTGAGGAGTCCCTGGGCGAGACCTATGACCTTGATTGAGTCCCCGTTGGGGGTACCCATCATTGTTTCGGGGAGTGGCCTCCCTCTCGGGTCTATAAGGTCTCGGAGGCAAAACTTGACGAGGTCGCGGAGACCTGTCTTGCACCCAAGGATTGTGCCTCTCATATTGTTCTTCTCCGTGGGTGCGAGGGGTTGGCACCCTCTCAGGTAGCTTATAGCGCAATTCATCCGCTTCGCGCTGCATGCGCTCTTTATTCAGGCGGTATAAGTACTCTAACTCCTGGTGACCTTGCTCAAGCTACGTGATTCGAGCTTGGCGGGCGGCATGTCTGACGATTGCCGGGTCAATTTGGTCTGCCCTCTTTGGCTCAGGAGGCTTAAATGTTTCTCTTATGTGTTTGCCTCGATCTTGATGATCTAAAATTTTAATGGGTTGCTTCCCTCTGTCGAGGTAGGCGACATTTGTTTGAGGCCCTAGCCTCGATGTGTGATCATGATATTTGGCAGGTGCAAAAACGCAAGGTTCCCGCGCTGTTTGTTGTTCTCGAGGAATGTGATGATCTTCCTCGTACTCCCTTTCATGGGTGTGAAAGGGGCGGGCGGAGTTAGCTTGCCCTGTGTAAAGAGCCCTGCGCTCTGGATGTTGTTTTTCTGTTCTGATGGGAGGTAAAGAAGGGACGCCATATCCACGTTGCCCCTCCAAATGGACAGTATGCCTCTCTAGCGCTTCATCGCGCTGTGGCCATTCAAATCTAGCCTCAAGAGGCGGTTGTCTACTTACATTGAGAGCTGCATGTGAACCATCTTCCCGAAAGGGGCTGTGTTGAATGGGTGTATTCTAATGAGGAGGTTCCCAATAGTTCCTTCTTGAAGTGGCCTCGATGTGGACTTTGTTGTAGGCCAGACTGCCAAGACGGTATGGCTAGGTCCTCGTGGCTAAAGCGAAGGCGACTAGCGCCCTCTCTTTGTGTACCTTCCGCAGCGTCTGCCCTTGATTGGGCTTGGCTACGAGTGTACACCATTGTGATGCTTCGCTACTATCTAAGCAGATTTTATCTCGTTTATGATGATTTGTCTTTTTGTCTACACTAAGCATAAGTAAACACACACATACACAAAACTGTGATTATCTCTTTTAAGGATTAAATAGTGTGTCCTAGACTGGTTTAGTGCATTTTGGTGTTTCGTTTTGTTTTTGCAATTTTGGAAGAACGTTTAAATGCATAATGTTGGCTCATATGACTCCCATAAATGGTCGCCCCTTCAATATACCATTGTCGGACCGATATACCAACCTCTCTATATACCCGCCCTTACGTGAGGGAGACTATAGGTACGTGAGAGCAGATGGTACGTGGAACATAGGCGGTACGGAAGGGGAATCGCTCTGTTTATGACACCTACCATAGAAAACTTATCCTCGCGTGCTCGGGAATCACCCCAAGCTACACTCGGTCAGCCTTCGTCAGGATTTACGTCTAGCAACAGTCGCGATCGAGGTAATGGATGCAATATCTCAAGCCAAAGTGATAATGGAATCCACCTTTGGTCTTGCTCAAGGGTTGGGGTTTTACGACCAACGCCTTGGTTTAAAATACCACGTGGTGTGTGGGGTTCATTTTACTTTGCAAAAAATTGAAACAGGAACTGAAAAAGAAATCTTTCCCTATGCCAGACAGATAATACTAACTGAAAACAGCAAGTAAAAATTTAAAAAGATTTTTTTTTTTTTTTTTTTAAAGAAAATTACGGAAAATTTTTCTACCTTAAAAAAAATCAGAAAACAGAAAAACAACAATTTGACAGAAGCTATAAAACCCCTACCTCTTCTCTGCCTAACAGGATGTCTCTGATTCACTCTGAAAAATTGCACAGAACTGCACTCGTCCCTGGGTGAGGCGAATACTAGAACGACAATCGTCTCAGGGTGAGACGAATAGCTTATTCGTCCCAGAGTGAGACGAATACCAGAACAGTAATCGTTTTCGGGTGAGACGAATAGTTTATTCGTCCCGGGGTGAGACGAATAGCACTCTGTAATCGTCACTTGCAGAGACGAATACCGTACCTGTAGAAAAAAAAGCAATTTTAGATCAGTCACTTAACCTAAAAATAAAAACTGTGGGCTCGGGTCCCACCGTGATCGCCACTGAAAGCATGAGATTTCGGAATGAAAAACAGTATTAAAGATGTAATAAAAACAGAACTTTGAATCAACCGAATATAAATTAATTCCGTTCGGTTACAATACATCTCCTGCCTTTTCAGGGGCCAGGAGTGTTAGTCTGTCTCGGTTACAATCGGGGTCAATATTGCTTCTATCCGCATGCCCACATTTGAAATGGACGGGCTAAAGTACCACCGCCGCTTATGTTGATAAAACTTTGCTTGCTGCTGTTCTTTCCTGCGACCAAAGAAACAGTAAACACATTAATAGCACCTGCTGCAAAAGGGTAGAGCGTTAGTTTTAGAAATTGATAAATAATACATTCGAAAGATTTATTAAATTCATGCAAACAAACAGCTCTATGCAACCTGCGATTCTAATGAAGAAAATCAGAAAAACGTCATCAGATGACCATTGTCGAATCAATGTTCTTTCCTGCAGGTTAGTGGTGCAACCAGAACGAGAAAAGCGTGATAATATTTGACGAATGTCTAAAGTTACGATATCATAACAATATGTTTGATAGCCGATCTAAAACAATCTAAAACGTAATGCTGGAAAGGTATTCGAACAGAAAACATAATCTATCCAAACACAGTTATTGCAAGATCTGTTGGGAAAACAGCATAGTTTATATTCGAAAATGAGATAACGTAAACTATTTTAATATATCGAAGACAACATATATTAAATTAGCTATGAACATACGTGGGGTGCCCAAGCGGGCCGCCCCATTAAAATCTGACTTTGACGCCAACTCACTAGGAATTGGCTCAAAATCCAGGATAATGTGTTGTCGGCAAATTGGTGGATTCTTGTGATCCACTGTCGGGTATGAGAGTCTGAAGAATGAGTTCGAGAAGACTCATAAATGAGCCTCTGTTTTGCAAGAACTTCGTGGTGTTTCGGAAAAATACTTTCCTCTCTTTACTTCGCATCGAGCTAGTTTTTATAGAGGTTTTCGCCTCTTAGAGCATTAATGTCAAACCCTAAATCCGCAAGGGCCGCTCATATTTGATCCCTATCAGGCCATTATGAGACATGGCTCGCACTGACATTAGAAGTTATGAGGCGTGGCCTCGGATCGGATTTGTTTCAAAACCGCTTGTCTCATTAAAGTCCGCCGTTCTGCAGATCCACGGGGTCTCTTTGGAGAGGGGCACGTAAGGGTGCCACGTGGCAGTCATCCTTTGGATGCGGCGGCCACGTCAAAGTCCGCCTTTGATTATCGTAAGTATGCCTTTAAACGTAAAGTGCCAAAGTGTCACGATATCGCGACACTTCGGCAGAGCCTCCCCTTGGGGCCAAAGGTGTCACGATATCGCGACGCGCGATATCGCGACACCTTTGGCCGAGGCTCCCCTCGGGGCCAAAGGTGTCGCGATATCGCGACACCTTGGCCGAGGTACCTCGAGGCCAAAGGTGTCACGATATCGCGACACCTTTGGCCGAGGGGAGCCTCGAGGCCAAAGGTGTCGCGATATCGCGACACCTTTGGCCGAGGCTCCCCTCAGGGCCAAAGGTGTCACGATTTCGTGACACCTTTGGCCGAGGGTAGCCTCGGGGCCAAAGGTGTCGCGATATCGCGACACCTTTGGCCGAGGCTCCCCTCGGGGCCAAAGGTGTCACGATTTCACGACGCACGAAATCGCGACGTCGCGATTTCGCGACGTCTAAGGCTAGGTTCCCTTTTTGTTGAGGCTTGTTTGCTTTTGAAGACTTTGCTTTGGATTGCTTAAGGCTTGAAGTTTGGTGAAGTTTTGGTGAAGTTTTGAAGGCTGCTTTGGACTAAAGGCTTAAAGTTTGTTAAAGGTTTTGACAAAACGACCAACTCGCACCGCTCATTTTTTGACCTTCTAAATCTGTCGTGCAAGTGGCCAAGACCACTGTTTGACCTCTAAGGGCTGCCCTGAAAGCTGTGTATGTGCATGCGATCAGTGTTTGTAGTCACTTAATCGAATGGTGCTGTTTTGGTGTCTACACATATGAACATGGACCACCACTTGTCATACTCTAGAGTGGTCCTAGCAGTCTCGACTCCAGTCTCCTAGTACTCATCAGCAACATCTCATAGAGGATCTAGAACGATCCATTGTAGATCGTGCTCTACGACCAAGCATCGATACCTAAGGGGGATATCTAGAATATCTTACACAAGCCCAAACTAACATAAGACTTGAGAGTAGAACTGGTACTCTTGAATCTTGGACTTATGATAGATCAACCATCTATTGCAGTGTGCCTATCTCAGCCACTAGCCCTCCTCTGGACACGTTAGGCAATCCATATAGGGCCGCCACTAAATATCGTTTAGGCCAAGTTCCATGAACTAAGTGATATAGTGCTCGACGTCACTAGCATGGATCCTGTTGTGGGTACCCTCCTCCTCATGAGGCTAGCAGGTGGTATAACACTGATGATCATCAGCAATATCAGTAATCCATAGTGGCAGATCTACAGGATGCTCGATCTAGATGTGCTGCCACCCCTAGATCTACAATAGAAGACTGTAGCTGAGGCCCTTACAGCTATGCTCCGTAATCTGGTACAACTCTCTATAGAGCTAACATAGTAGGGTGCTCCCCCAAGCTAGAAGTAGAGGCACATCTATAGAGCTCTGCAGCACCCTCTAGGCGATGGACAGGAGGTTCCAAGTAATCCTCATGCCCAAGGATTTTGGAAGCACAATCTGTACTATGAGGTGCATAAAATGGGCTTCCCATGCAGAGAAGACATCCTCGTGGTACCAATAACCAATGTGCACCCTTCTATGGTCAATTGCATCCTGAGCATCCTCGCTCTGGTCATCGAAGATAGTATAAAAAATAGCCTCCTTTACCCTGGAGGTAGAGGAGATGATGGCCTCGCCATCAATGAGGATCCTGAAGATCCTATAGATGTCCTCTAAAGTAATAGTCATTTCACCTGTAGGTAGGTGAAATGTGTTGGTTCACGCATTCCAGCACCAGGAAAACGCAGCTAGGTAGGATTAATAGTGGGTAGATCCATGACGTATCTAAACTCAATAGCTAGAAACCAATCCTAATCATCATCGAATAAAGAATCACAGAGAGTCTTTAGAATATCTGGCTTCCAAGCTCTAGAAGTCAATCTTTGGAATAAAAAGCATAATTTAAGACAAAATCTAGCTAACTAGAGCTAAAAAAAAAGCAACAACAACAAACCGCAACTGAAACCTGCGGTCCCCAATTTGCAAATTGGGAATCGTATTTGAAACCTGCGGTCCCTAATTTGCAAATTGGGAACTACAATTGAAACTTGTGGTCCCCAATTTGCCAACTGGGAACCGCAGCTACCAGCTGTGGTTTAGGAGTGACACCCATTTCGGGTACCCTCCTAGACCACTAAAGCATAAAATTAAATTCCTAAAGCTAGCCTAGACTAGTGGGGTTCATTACCAACAGTTTAGTGAGGTTCATTATCTGCATTACTTAATGTAGTTCATTTTATTGGTATTGAGTGTGCGGTCTTGGTTTCGAGTTACCTTGCCTGCACCCTGGCACTGGCTAGTAGATGGCTGATCAGGATCCGCCATCGAGGTCGAGGAGTGTAATCATGGTAGAGTGTGGTAGCATTTTAGATAAGGAAGGGTATTATCACTCTCAGAGCTCTCAGATTGCTAATGTTTACCAGGAAATAATGAAAAATTTCAAATGGGAATTCAATTTATAGGTTTTCCTAGTCTCAAAAAACCGTAGTTGACACCTGCGATTCTGGAACTAGGGTTTTCTGCTCGCAGGTCTGACCCATGGTTCCCAAAATTTAGAAATGTAAACCGCAGACCGTACCTGCGATCGACAAATAGCATTAAATGCACTCAAAACCCATCGTGGGAAGGTCTAAAAGAGCAAATTAATGACTTCCACCAAATAAAAATTCAAAATCAATGATTATAATTGCAAATTTGGTGATGTTAAAAGCACTAGGACCAAAAAAATACATGCAAAATTAAAAAAAAAAAACAAATAGTTAAAAACCAAATGCATATCGTATTTAGTGATTTATCCTATACACTTGGTGGTTGCAGCGAGTTGCGATCCATGCAATCCGACAAGATGAGTAAATCACCATAAGGACATTTGGGGCAAAATTTTCATTTTTTTATGACATATTTTAGCAAATCATCGACAAATATGATTCAACACAAGTCTAATTGCATTTGTATCATTTTGATTCCTTAAGACGGCTATTGTAGCCTGACTGCTCCAGGGGATGGAAATGTGCCAATGGTACTAAGAGTTGTAATCATAAGCTGAACTAGGCCTAGCCAAGGCATTAAAAGGCTCGAATCTTAATTTGTTTAGGATCATTCATTATGGTCAAACAATTTTGTCGCTTCATACATTATCATTACCCTTATCAACTCATTGCTTGAGGGGTAGTCATAATTTCATAATCATAATTAAAGTCAATAGAAGATCCCTGAGATCGTAGATCCCCTGAGTTTGTCAAAATTGTGTTCACTCTTGCAAATCATTGTCAATAGCTATCATAAGCTTCCCCATTTACTTGGGGTAAACAACAAATATGATAATTGGTTTGTAATTCTCATCCTTTGGATTTATGGGTCAGAAGATACCCATACTTGGCATTGATGCTACTCGAATGTCTGATGATGAGTGCAAACTTGTCAAAAATTAAGCCTTTCACAAGATGGAAGCAATGATTCCAAGATGCGCATCCTTTTGCTAGACCTAGGACATCTAATGTTGATCTCACTAATTATCATCATAGAACCTTAGACATCGTTTTAGGATGTATATTTTTTCTCAACGTTGTTCAATATCACAACACATCTCAAAAGGGGTATCTGTAGACACCTAAAACACGTCGTGTCGAGGACGACTACTCATATGGACATGCTACAAGACCATATGGAGGATATTGGACAAACTCCAAGATAGAGCAGTGGTTATAACCACTCAATTTAGGCATTTTTGCCTAAGCAGTCTGAACTGCAGCCCAGACCTGTGGTCTCTAGTCTAAATTGTGATTGACACCTACGGTCTGCAATCTGGACCACAACTGTGACATGCGATCTTAACTGAAGTTCAGTTAGGCCTTACATTTGAGCCAAATCATTTGGAATGGCCAAAAGATCTAGGAGGTAGTTGCAGGATGAAATATTCTAGAGGCTTCCATCCCAACTGTCCTAAACAACCTTCTTGGTATTAGCTTCTCCATGAAGCCACCCCTAGCCCTAAGGGCATGCTATAAATACCCCCTCCAAATGGGGAGAAAAAGAGGATCAAGCATTGGATATTTGAGCAATGAAGCCCTGGCAAATTGTACACTCAAAATGAGTATACTAAGAGATAGAGCTATTGCACTTAATCCCCGACCCTTTTGCTACCATTCATGATGAATTGCATTATGGATGCCCTAGGTGCATAGGAGGATCAAGAAATCCAAATCTGGGCAAACGAAAGCCCTTCACATCAAATTGACTGCCAAATCAATCTAAGGACACCGAAGGCAACCCTTGAACATCAATTTGGACAAGGAGATTGAGCCCACTACCCATGATTTTGAGGGTAAACTTATCAGAGGTCAAACTGCGGCTGTCAGCCATGGTTCATAGTGCAAACCACTCACCAGAGCTACGGTTTACAATAGGTGATAGATCACCTTACTCTTTTCTTTTCTGTATGGCTAGTTAGGTTAGATTAGTTATTTTGTTGATTTAATAGCATTTTAGAAGACTTCTGACCGTAGAACTAGGCTAGATTCACAATTTATGCTTATGTTTCAATTAGGGCTAAAATGCTTTCTTTATGCATGTTTATGTTTTATTTTCTACATTTGATTAATGCATAGTGTGGATGATATTTTACTTTATTTTACTACATGAATCTTGATTCACTTTGCATAGGTTAGCAGCTTTCTTTATGCTTTCTTGATTATGCATGTTAATGGTGTCATTATGCATTTTACCTAAAAGGGCCTCATCACGAGAGGCTACTTATCTATTTGACATTCTTATTGTTTCTTGACCACAGGGAATAGTTCCAAAGGAGAGATAAGGCATCCAATCCCTTCCCCATTGTGAAGAAGAGGGTCATAGACACCCTAGAGCAGTTCATGTCACCCTGAGGGGTATTTTGATCACACCTACCCTTGATAGGGATTAAACACTATTGTAATTAATGTATCAAATGGGTATCCCTAAGAGGGACGAATATGTAATTTGACTTCATTGAAATTAATAAAGGATTCCTTGTATTCATGTTATTTCTTATTATAAAATTATGCATACCTATTTGTGTATTTTTCTTCGATTGCAATAGTTAGATCGAGTGTAAGCCTCTTTGGTGGTCACACCTTCAAATGTTGATGAAGGTCAACTTCAATTGCTACCATAGTCTTGTTCTTAGCCTTCAACATAGTCTTATGATCCAGTATAATTTTATTATAGCATGTGGTATCATTTACCATCTCTTCAATTTTATGATTCTTTTCCTATAGTTGTTCCTCTACCATCTTCAACTGATTAGCCTAATTGACCAACTATTCATTATGTGCTACCAGTTGAGCTTCCAACTGCTTCGTACACTCTTTTGCATGTTGGATTACAAGATGTTTCTTTTCTTCCTGTAAACAGAGTTGATCTTCATAAGTCTGCTTCATGCTTGCTAACTTTATTTATTCTTTCCTCAGCCATGGTTTTGTTGCATGTTAATTCTTCCTCCATTGCAACCATCTCCTTTCAAGTAGCTTCTACCTTCTTTCACTATGTTTCTTTAGCCTAGTAAACCTGTTCAATACCCAAGCTTAGCCACTCAATATAGTATGTTAGAAAATTCAATTTCCTCATTGTGAAAGCCAACTCCCAAGGTACTATTTGAAATTCTATACCCGTTGTATTCAATGGATAGGTTTGACAGGTTGTACTATCCAAATACACTTGTGGGTTTATACGGTAATTGGTATTCACTCCTTCTGGTAAATCCTTTCTATAAAGCATCATGGTTATGTCTCATCCTTGTAATAACCATGTATGTTGTGAATGGATGTGTGCTATCTACCTCGTACGATCCTCATTGCACACCCATTCCACAATATTTTCTAATTTAGTGAAGGTTTGCTCCCTCCACTATTTCAATTACCCAATGTCGCCAATACAAAATTATAATTTGGTGCTAGTAAATAGCTCACTAGTCTATCAAAAGAAGTGTTCCACCTGCTCATCGATATTTTCACCCACATCCTCCACCTGATCAAATCAAGGTACTTCCACTAGGAATCTTGTCTGAATCTCCTCAATGTTATCCTGTGGTGGGGTCTATTATGTGCTACCACCTTACTCATCTCTTATTTTGTTGATGATTGCATCTCCTTAATATTAATGTCTTAGTTTTGAGACTGTTGCTCTTCCATCGATATTTGGACTTCCTCCTACAACTTAGGTAAGTTCTGTTGTTGCTGGGCTATCAACCCTTCATATTGTGGGTTTGGGTGCACTCTAATTTGAGTTACAACCATCTAGTCAGGAGCCTGATCTTCCTATAGCACCTGTACATTTGTATGCTCCCATTGGATGTGATTGCCTCATAATTTTTTTTATTTTTATCTCCTTCGGTGCTTCTAATGGCACCTCTAGAACAACCTTTAATGTTGCAACTAGTGGTACTATTGTCATTTTGGTCAAGTATCTAGATGAATCCAAAATTTCAAAAGCTTAGGTCTGGAGTAATTTTGGGGATCCCATTATTTTTCCCATTCCTTCCAAACCTGGTATATTCAAATTTAGTAGATCTACCCCCTCCAAATCAGAGTACCTTTCATATAGTGCTGACTTAGGTTGTACTTTTTGTATCAACTTCACCTATTTCTCCATTTTTTGTCTTGTTTAAATCCATAAAAGGCTATATTGCTACTCTAATTTATTCTTCTCTATAGAGGATCTAGGCTATTCCTGTAGCTTGTGGACTTGGATCTACTGTTATAAGGTCAATTCCAACTATCATCTTCTCTTTCCCTTTGGATGGAAATATTATTTAGATGTAGTCTTAGACTCATCCTGCATCGGTGGTGTTGGTTTCTTTGTACTCTTATTATCCTTCTTGTTATCTAGAGTGGCTTTCAATAAAGGTACAATATTTACCCATTGTAATATGGTTAACTAACCAAGTGCTATTTCCCTCGGTTGGGTTCTCCATGGAAAGTGAATTCCCAATCCTGATACTGCATCCAATAACAGTGCAATGGCATGAAAGGTCATGGTGAACATCTTCCTTCTCACTATCAATTATTGTTGCATCCATTGGTGTGAAAATACTCCCCAATAATACTTCATGCCTTTGTAAACACCTTCTATATATTGTGCCATCTAGATTGGCATATCCAAAGTTTACGATTCTCTAGAAAATTGGGCTATAACAACATTCATCATGTAAGCTAACTCATCTATATTTAACTAAATTTGTTTAATCCTATGGGTGCCAGTACCCAAAATATTGTGATAGGTGACTTCACTGATGTGAGTGTTTTGATCAACCGATGCATCTCAAGGGGATCACAAATTCTTTTCACAACTAAATCTACTTTCATGGGTAATTTGAATGTCTGTCAAAATGCATCTACTATTAACTCCACCTTAACATACCTATTACCTACTCGTATGATCATGCATTTCTTAGTTTGTTTGTATGACTGGAGAATTTGAAAAAAGTATTCATTAAAAAATCCCTTATCTTGTGGTGGAATCTGTGCTAAAATACTCACTCTGGCCTTCTTTAGTACCTTCTTCAATGAATAATTGTTGTCAGCATTCACCCACAAATTTCTACAAAATTCTCCCATTAGCTGCCCAAAAGTGACATCCTTGATGTTCGCTTGCTTCTCCTCTATTTCACTGGGCAGGTGCTCCTATTGTTTTGGGGTTTTTTCTCAGTGAACTTCACTGTGTTGTTTTCTTTTGGGTGCCCAAGAAGGTTGCATTTTTCTATTATGTATTGTAGCGATGATATTTACCTACCAATACACCAGTGCCTCTGAACCCTCCATCACCTTCATCCTCTCCCTCTCCAAGGATAGTTACCACACCTCCTGGGTGACTGAAATGATCGTCCTTGGTCTTGAATGAGGTAAACTAGGGGAGATTACTTGGGTCATGATTCTCTATGGTGTAATGGTCCTGGTGATATATTATCCATAGATGCCATAATGCAATCAAAATGATCCTGATATTCTTACCATGAGCTCATACTTCTGCCATTGCTAAGTAAAACCCTTATTTGCACACATTTTCCTTGATTTGATTCAGGATAATACTATGCAAAATTGTTATAAAAGTCTGTACGACCACATCCAAAATGAAAAAAATTATTAATATCATAAAATGCCTCAACCAAGTCATACATGTATGCTTATAAACTATACAATCCCACACAGATCATACAACTCCAACAAGATCTGTTCAATCGAACCTGATTCTGTACACTTGCTGGAAATTGCTCAATTAGTGCTTAAAATTGTACACACATGATATATAATCATACCAAATGATATCAAATCATACAAGTTTACCTCCCTTCTATAAAACCTCATTAGGGTCTATACCAATATGAAAAATATTGTACCAAAGCCTTCAAAACTACACAAAATGGGTCATCGGGAGATTACAATTTGTATAATATATCTCAAAATTGTACCATGATTGATCCAAATCATACACATAGCCTTAGAAACCATCACTTGACCAAAAAACCTTATTTTTATTTACCAAGTGCAAAATTTGTGAAACCCATTTGCCATAATCTTTCAATATCTTTGTTTAATACAATTTTGGGCAAAACATGCAATTTTTCCTTCCTTTGGCACAATCTTCTTCCAAAACAGATTTTTATTGTAGTATGGCAGTGTTGTACGGCCATAAATTTTATCTCCTTCACACCCGTAGATTTAAAAAATGTTTCCATGCTTTTATGGTGAATTCCTACTCCAAAATTTGCTTATTTTTCCCTCCATGCAACTTTTCCTTCTCTATTCCTCAAAAATCAAACTCTAGCTCCATTGTTCTGTATTAAGGGTTTACTGGGTACTTTGTAGAATTACTCTTCAACACATGCTTTACAAAAAATATATTTATCCAAAATAAATGAATAATACAATAGCAATACAAATGAAAATAATTATTGCCACTTAAGGAGGGCTAAGTCCTTCGCCACTAAGGAGGGCTTAGTCCTTGCAAATAATTGCAAAAATGAATAAATGATGAATGATAATAAAATATAAATCAACCTATGCTATTAATAATAAATCAATGACAAATATTGGTGAAGACCATAATATAGCTGACTAGCTATATTAGGGTTGTAACATGGCTCCCCTCCTTGGAAAGATTTATCCTCAAAGCTGGAAATGACTGGAAAATACTTTTTGATTCACCTGTAGCATCTTATTCTAGTAGGTCCTACCATTTTATGAGAAATTATTTTATGTGATGAGATCTTAGCATAGGTGTTCTACTTTGTAAAATTGCTTCAGGCTAGAGATATATACGTCCTTCATCAATTATTGGTAATTCTTACTAAGAATGTACTTTTTGTTCTATTACATTTTTGAGATAGAAAACATGAAATACTGGATGTATGCAGGATGAGGGAGGAAGCTCAAGTTTATATGCTACTTCTCCAATGCGATGCACTATTTTTTAAGGACCATATATGGAGCCAACTTTTGACTGGTCTTGATCTTCAATGACAATTTTTTGTAGGGTTGCAAATGTAGGAACACCATATCCCATGTAATAAATTGTCTTTCGGAATGGTGTGTGTCTTGTTGTTGTTTCATGCAATTTTGTGCTTGGACCAAATTGTCTTTAATAATGTTGAGCATTGACTATCTGTGTTGGAACCAATCGTATACTTGGTCCACTTTGGAAGAACCTAGAACATAATCTACTATTGTTGGTGGTTTGATGCCATACAATGCTTCGAATGGAGACATATTGATGGAATAATGGTATGAGGTGTTGTACCACCATTCTACCAAGGAAAGCCAATGATTCCATTGATACTATTTATCTTGAGCAATAAACATTAGATAGGTACCCAGACATTTGTTAACTATCTCAGTTTGGCTATCTATTTGAGGATGGTATGCAGAGGACATATTCAACTTGGTACCACTAAGATGAAATAATTATTTCCAAAAATTGCTAGTAAATATGGGATCACGATCACTTACAATATTTTTTGGCATTCCATGCAATTTGAAAATTGAATCCATAAATACCTTAGCCACTTTGCTTGCTAAAAATGGATGTTGTAGAGCATTGAAGTGAGCATATTTGGAGAGTCGATCCACCACCACAAAAATTATTGTTTTGCCTTCTAATTTAGGAAGACCTTCAATAAAATCCATTGAAATATATTCCCATTGGTGATATAGAATAGGTAGAGGTTGAAGCTATCCTGATAATTTAACTATTTCACCCTTATTGCACTGGCATACTTAGCATTCAACCACCCATGTTTTAACCTCTGATTTTAATCCTTTCCAATAAAATGATTTTTTACCCGCAGATATGTTTTCAAAAAACCTGAATGTCCTACTGATGGAGAAGCATGCAACTCTTCCAAAATCCTAGATTTGATTGTAGAATTATGTGGAATGTAAATGCAATTCTTTCTTCTTAATACCTTGTGATCATAGGAAAAAAGAGGATGCTTGGATGATCCTAACAACAATTTCTAAATTATTTGAGCTATTTATATATTTGAAAATCATTCCTCCTGAAGCTGAGAAACCCCTTGGGGACATGGACCTGAAATAGCATTGATAACCACTTCATCTTCATATGTTAATGATAATGCATCTACTACCACGTTTTCTTTCCATTTCTTATACTCGATAACAAAATCATATCCCAAAAATTTTGTTAACCATTTGTTTTGATCTGGATAAGAAAATATTTGTTCTAAAAAATGCTTGAGACTACTATGATCCATTTTAATAATAAAGCGACTACTGATTAAGTAATGTCTCCATTTCTCAACCGCATGTAGAATAGCCAACATTTCTTTCTCATATGTGGATCTTCCCAAATTTTTACCCAAAATTTGTTTACTTTCAAATGCCAATGGATGCCCTTCCTACATTAGGATGACCCCAACACCTGTTTCGAAAGTGTCACATTTAATCTCAAATGGTTTATGAAAATATGAGGTTGCCAAAATTGGAGTAGTACACATTGCTTCTTTAAGATCCATGAACGCTTGAGTTACTATTTCAGACCAATGGAAAGCATCCTTTTTTGTGAGAGCCATGAGAGGAGTTGCAATTTTACCATAGTTGCATACAAAATTATGATAGTAGTCGGTAAGACCCAAAAAACCATGAAGTTTCATGAGGGTTTTAGGTAAAGACCAATCCTTAATTGCCTTAATCTTATTAGGATCCACTTTAACACATTCATGAGAAATGATATGACCTAAGAATTAAATTTCATGAACACCAAAAGAGCATTTAGAGCATTTGAAAAAACATTTTTCCTTGTGTAAATATGAAGAACCTTTCCCACATGTATCAAATGATCCTTCCATGTTTTTCTATACATGATAATGTCATCAAAAAAGACTAGGACAAATTTGCGAAGGAATAGGCAAAATACATGGTTCAAGAGACTTTGGAATGTGGATGGGACATTAGTTAGACCAAAAGGTATGACTAGGAATTCATAGTGATATTCATGAGTACGAAAGGTTTTTAGGAATATCCTCATCTCTCACTCTAATTTGGTGAAAACCAGAGCGTAGATCCAATTTTATAAAAAAATTTGTACCATGCAATTCATCTAATAAATCATCAATGACAAGAATAGGGAATTATCCTTGATGGTAATTTTGTTGAGAGGACAAAAATCAAGATACATACGCCAAGAATTATCCTTACAATGGGCTATAACCACTAGTGAAGAATAAGGACTGGTGCTATGACGAATGACTCCATGTTCTAAAATTTCTTGGAATTTTTTTTCAATTTTTATTTTTTGAGGTTGAGGGTAACGATAAGGAGGGACATTAGGAGGAAGACTTCTTGGAACAAGGTGTATGGTATGGTCATGGGATCATTTGGGAGGTAGTCCTTTTGGTTCTTGGAAAACATCATCATAGTTAGCCACAATATCTTGAAGATATTTTGAGTGAATTTTAGGGATATCATGTGCTTGCTTTTCCAAACAATTGATTTGAGCTATAAATCCATGACTTCATTTCCTTAATATTTTCTCCATACTGTGAGAACTCACTATTTTTTATGGAGGATTTGTAATTCCTTGGAGGCGAATGGTCCTTCCATTTTATTTCCATTCCACAAAGAGTTTTCTGAAATTAAAATTGACTGTGTCCAATTTTTCTAACCATTCAACTCCTAAAATAACCTCTAAATTTTCTAAACTCATAACAAAAAGAGTTTCTTGCCAAGTGTAACTGGCCATTTGTATCGAGATCGAATATGTTATACCAATACATTGAGCATTTCCTCCATTTACAACTAAAAATTGAAACTTATCTTGATTAGAGGAGTGAATGTATAAGTTCAATGCTTTTGCAAGTTTTTATATCAATAAAGTTATAAGTACTACCTGAATCTATTAATACATTTATTTATTTCTATCGAATGAATCATGGTACATTGATTGTATGGTGATATGTTAATCCCATAAGAGCATGTACTAAGATAGCCATAGTGTCTTCGTTGCATGTTGCTTCATTCTATTCATTTTGTTCCTCGGTCACGGGAGGGTCCTGTGGAATGCTATCCTCTTCTACCTCCTCATCTTCCCTGTTATCATATTCTATTTGAAAGTTTTATCTTGGTATACATGCTTGATATTTTGGATGGTGATTGCAACATTTATAGCAATAATATCTTGATGGTTGATAATTTCTATGGAAGGAATTATTGCAATTTTGAGGATGATTATAGGAGTCACATCAAAAGAGTGTCTGATTCTGCACCTTTTTCTCAACCAACTTAGCAATATTTATATTATCATCTAAAGAGTATGGATCATGTAGGTCTACTTAAATTTGAATACTCTCTTTCAAACCATATCTAAAATATGATACCACCACATCGGATGGTAAGTTTCCTATATAAGCAAGTAGACTAGTGAATTCTAAAATATAATCCCTTACTAAACCTGTTTGTTTAAGTGACAACAAATGAACCATGTATGAGGATGAAGATCCTTCATCAAATATTTTGAGAAAAAGTGTTTTGAATTCCTGCCATGGGATGGGTCGACTATGGTCCCATTTTTGCCAATCAAACCATTGGTAAGCTTCTATGCCTAATTTGGAGGAGGCATAAGGAAATTTTGCAGATTCGAGAACCCGATATAATTCTAAAATGCCTTCCATTTTAGCTATCCAACCACATGGATCATTACCCTCAAAGGTAGGCATATCAACACGTGGGATATTAACACCTGTAGGCCATCTTTCTCGATGATAATATTCCTTTGTATCTCTATCCTCACTAGTATGTCTTCTATGGTAGTTATGTGGGGAATGAGGGGCTTCTTGGTTTGGTCTCTCCAAAACTTGTAGCATTGCATTCATTGCATTCATACTAGTCACTAGGTGAGCTATACTGGACTAGATATCTTGGTTATTAGCATTGGTGTTTACCATTTCCTCATTTGTGATATTTTCATGGGATGAGTTGGAAGGAGCCATGGAGTTAATAATGGGATGGTTGGGGTCAAAACTATTAATGCGTAAAGGAGAGTTATATTGTGTACCTTTATTTCATGGAGGTCTTCTTGGTGACTTCAAAAGTCCTTCGTTTGGATTATCTAAGCTTGATAATCGACCATTTGGTCATTTATTCCACCTTTCGCTCATGCACTTGCCAAGAGTTTCTGCTTAAAAAATAATATTTAAATTCTACAAAAAACTGGTTAATTTGGAAAAACAAAATTGGGTTTATTTTCTGTTTCAATTGTTACTCCAACTACGATGCAGGTTTTGAATTTGATTTTCAATGGCTATATTTCTTCCAACGGATATTTCAGACCACCTTCCAATAGTTATTTCAAATTTTGAATATCAACAGCTACTTCAATGGATAATGACTAGTATGGTGAATCGCAATGGATATCTTGATGTCAGGGATGATTTATGACATGATCGACATGACCAACACTACATGAAACACTACCTATGGATGAGATGTGATGAAAGGGCTACACGACACCATGACCAACATGACCAAGCTACATGGAACTACACGACACCATGACTGACATGACTTAGCTACATTACACACTTCGCACATGGAGAGGGAATGAAGAAAATACATGTGCATACTTAGGAAGTTTTTATAGACACGAGGAGATTACATGACAAGAGCGCACAACTCGAAGACCACTAGACTAGACCACATGAACATAGACACGATGAAAATGATTTGAGAAAGAATAAAAAATGACTCAGATTTATGAGCTAACTAATATGATAGCCATAGAGATGAGGGACACGATGCACGATGATGACACCAGTTAGGGTGATAAGACACGATGTACAACCTGTCAAATGGATAACACCAAGGATAGATGAATACCAATGATGTGATTCCACATCAACCATATACGGAGGATGAAAGGAACCTGTGTGGCCACAACCACTGATACAACTAGGCGGGCTGGAAAATATAAACAACTATTTCTTGTTCCCTTGTGAATGTGGCATATATCAATTTGCTATGATTTCTAACTAATAAATATAAACATTATATTATAAGTTTATGAAGGTACCTAATTGAATGGATGATGAGAGTTAATGATTTTAGGGTTAGGCCGACTTTTGATTGCATGATAACCTAATGGTTTCTTTTGATGCTATATTTTTGTAGTGTTTTAATGAGTTTTCTCCTATGCAGGGTTCCCAAAAATTGTGTTGGCATTATCATACCTTGTGTTAGCTTCTAAATTCCTATTGTTGACTCCATGAGATACCATTGCACTATTTTAAGGACTATGACTTTCCACCATGCATGAGGATGATGTGATGCATAGAAAATATGAAGTGCTTAATTAATTTGTTAGGGCTCATCGATGATTAATGCATAATTGCTTATGATTTGTAGAAAAAATTGGCAAGAAGTTTTCCCTAAACTATCGAGGAGAGAAACTGCTATGCGTTTTAATCTTACTGCTATGTTCTATGAAAAAATAATATTTGTACGAAGCTACCTTTGATTAGTCCCTTGCATGATGTATTTTCTACACAATGACGTTGTTGTAAGCCCGTATTAACCACACTGTAGATAAACGGTAGACACTATTTCCTGATAGCGAATGTGAATTTCTTCACCTAGAGTTTGTGGATTTATTTTTGATCCCCTACAACAATAATCGAATACCCAAGAGAGTTGCACTAGGAAATTTGAATCTGATACCACTTGTAGCATTACTCTTCAACACATGCTTTGCAAAATATAGATTTAACCGAAATAAATAAATAGTTCAATAGGAATACGAATGAAAATAATTATCACCACTTAAGGAGGGACTAAGGAGGGCTTAATCCTTGCAGTAAGTGCAAAAATGAATAAATGACGAATGATCATCAAATATAAATCAACCTATGCTATTAATAATAAATTAATGATAAATATTGGTGAAGACCATAATATAGCCAACTAGCTATATTAGGGTTGTAACATACTTTATTTCCTTTAAACCCTCACTCGTAC
Organism: Wollemia nobilis; assembly: GCA_028583015.1. NCBI lineage: Eukaryota > Viridiplantae > Streptophyta > Pinopsida > Araucariales > Araucariaceae > Wollemia > Wollemia nobilis. Next base: position 22,891,760 of record JAQPPZ010000541.1, on the reverse strand, counting down.
CACTTATTATTGTTACCTGCAACTTATTTTCTAAAAGCTTATTTTCTCTAGAGTAAAACCCTAATTGCAACAACTTTTTCCTTCCAATGGGTTGCTTTTCTAAAAATAAAAATTGTTGTGGTGCACAATTAAAATGGGTCACAAAATCATTGATTAAGTTGGTGAATTTCCACTACCCATATAGAAAATTTCTTCAGCTGCACCCTTTTTGTCTTCAATCCTTCGAAATTCCAATGTTGACTTGTATGATCTATGAGTAGGAAAGAAAATTTCTGCATGGTGCTCCCTTTATATATATTTTCAAACCCTAATGTTTGAATTCCTAAATTTTTCCACCTTAGCTCCTCTACATGTTGATTATTGACAACTCATCACCTTGGTGCATGCTATTTTGTCTTTTTCCTTATTTTATCCTTTTCTTGCCTTTTTTATTTTTTCCTTTCTTTTCTTAATTTTTACTAGAGGGGACCACCATTTACCAATTTTTAACCACCCTCCATATTAATTGCATCTCGAAGGATTTTTACAATTAAGATAATTTTATTTTTCTCTTTTGCTTTTTTCCTAGAAGAGGTTTTCATCTCTGGTTTTCAACCCCTTCTGTCTTAATTACGTCCTGAAGGATTTTTACAATTAAGATATTTTGTTTTGTTTTTTTCAATAACTATTTTGACACTTATTATCATGGAAAATATACAGTGATATTCACTTGTATGATGCCATATGATAATTCATCATATGGTTCAACTAACATTCTGTTTGATCTCCTTCTCTTTGATTACTGTGTGTACAGTTTGAAATTATGCAATTACAATGTGCAAGACTCCCTCTTGGAAATACTTCTCGTAATTCTGTTGATTAACAGTGAGGTAGGGTTGCGTTCACTAAATCGCTATAATTGAAGCGAATTCTCTTCCTATATCCTCATATAAATTCATATTCTAAGCTCAGTGAACAAGTTATTTATAGTCATTGACTCCTTTCATCAAAAAAGCGTACTCTTCCTCTACCGATCAAGCCTTTTCCTTGCATAGGTATTCCCCGACCACATCCTCTTGATACAGGACCTCTGTGAACATTCCATGGGACTTCCCTTTCCTGGTCCCATACTTTTTTAGTTTCCACTCTTCTTGGTCTGAGTTGGTTTAGTGGAGGTCATCCCCATGGTTGTCTTCCTCCCAGGTTGGGTACAATCCCTCTCAATTAGGGGATGCCTTATAGGTTCTTGGTCAAATTTATAGAGGCTAATGGTGTATCCCTAAGCCATCTAGGAGTAAGAGGTTGAATCCTTCCTCGTACAATACCTCCTCTAGATGGAAAATATCCTCTACCCCTCCTAGTATTTAATGGATGTACTCCCCCTCCATGACCTTGCTACTATATTAGGGGTTCTTGGTGGCTTCTTACTGAGGTTATATCCACAAATCCTATATTGGCCAAGTGACCTTCATATTCTTGTGTTACAAGTGATAACTTTTGTAGTGATCTCACTCTTTGATCTGCATGTAATAGTTGGTGTGTCCATCACCTTTTCTCCCAAACTCATTATGGAGACACATTAGCTAGAGTATCCTTATATAGTTTCGAGAAATAAAAATCAGAACTAGAATCGTTAAGATCATAATATCTCTATTCTTACCAATTTATTGGCAAGGACATTAATATTTGGAGTCTTCGTACTTCTCTCCTTTGTTGCCTCAACTGTCGATAGATGATTGCATAGGTCTCAGGATCCAATCGCACATGAGGTATCGATAGTTCTAAGAAGTCATCATCACCACTATAAAAACTTTCTTCTCTTACTAGCCAAGGCAACCCCCCATCACTAGATTTGCTTGAATCCTTGTGGATACTTCCTTGAGGTCTAGGTGGTGGAATGTCTTATTCAATGTCTTGCAAAGCTATATCCTCATATTATTTTGCTCTTGATGGGTCATTGGGTATCCTATGAGGTGTTCTCTATGAGTTTTCTCCTTTACTCGTACTTGCACCATCATGTCATGAACTACTCACTTGTGGTGTCATCTTATGTTATTTACCTTTGCCTTCTACTTCCTGTGACCTCACTATTCTTTGCTCCTCCATAATTTACATCGTATCATCCAAGTATTGGATAGTTCATTCTTAGAGTCTTGCAGTGTGACCTTACAATATTTCATACTCCTCTTATAATTGTTGTATATGGTGTCACATCCTTTTTTGCAATCATCCTATCTGAGCCAATGGAGAGAGTTTAATGAGTTCTTCTTCCATGATGTCTCCTCCTATATCTTCTAGAGCTTCCATATAAAATTTATCCATTCTATCTGCATATCAAACCATTAGTCTCATTCTTCTTCAGTATTATGATGGTTGGGGTAATTCACTATACTCTAACTACATATATACCATCCCTTGATTATATGGATTCCTTATTTCTCCAATAGATATACCTCTTTCATTATCTTACTCAAGCCTTCTAGTCCCATCTACAAACATTACATAGACTTATATTCTCCATATTTCACCGGGTCGAGGTACCAATTCTTCTTGTTCAATAATTGGTCCTATCTCCTCCCCTTCTGTTAATAGGCATGTGAGTCCCATATCAAGTTCCTTCCATGGTGGGCCTTGAATTCTACTTTTCTAGTCATTGGACTGGGCTTGCTGTCTTTGTTCAACTTCTTCTATGGTGATAAACAAACACTACACTTTATAGGGTTTTAACTTTGAACTATTTATAGTATCTGGCACTTTCATACCATTCAAGTTCTACAATTTTACTGCACCATTTTTATTTACTTCCACAACTCAAGAAGTACCAAACCACAAGGGTTTTAACTTACTTGGATTGATTTCTCATTTTCCATTAAACTTTAGAACTAAGTCGTCCTGCTTGAGTTATAATTTTCAAAGATGTTTGTCATGCCACAACTTTCTTCTCTTTTGGGCCACTTCAATCACCCATTGTGCCATGAATCTTCTATCATCCATCTTAATCAGTACCATTAGTCATTCCTCCATACTCTCTTGGTCCCCTAAGTGATGCTCCACCGGTATCCATAGGCTTGGTACTAAGAATTTAATAGGAACTACTACCTCCTGACCATACATTAGCTAAAATAGTGTATGGTTTGTTGTTAGCTTAAAGGTAGTTTGATAAATCCATAGAACATATGGTAACATTTCCTTCCAATTTTCTCCCTTTATTCCATATATTTTGTGTAATATTGACACTAATACCTTATTAGTCACTTCCACCTGACCATTAGCTCTTGGGTAATATGGAATAGAAAAAGAGTGCCAAATTCAAAATTTAGTCATCAACATTTTAATAATCTCATTCACAAAGTGACCTCCATGATCACTCATTATTTGTAGTGGGATGTCAAATCTTGTAATTAATTGGTCATACAAAAACTATGATGTACTTTTTTTTGACTTATTTGGTAGTGCTCATGCTTAAACCTATTTTGTTAGGTATTCAGTGGCTACCATGATATACCAACACTTCATCCTACAAGTTGTTCTTAGTGGTCCCACAAATTCCAACTCCTACCTATCAAATAGTTCTTGGGGTTGTGATGGGTGTAATGACATAAAATCTCTTCATGCTAGATTTTCTACTCTCTGGTAATTATCACATGCTTCACATATTACTTTGCATCATTATATATTGTGGGCTACCATAGTCCTGCTAAGAGTACTTTTTTGAGTAGTGGCATCAAACCCCATGTGTCCACCTACTAATCCTTCACAATATTATTTCAATGTGAATTTAATTTATTTGTTTATTACACATCTTATCAAGATACCATCAGTTCCTAATTTGTACAACAATACCACTGTCAACTGGAGTGGTGCTGACTTGATGATCACCTTATTTTTCTCTATTACCATCAATTCTTGTGGTAAGTTTATTATGGATAGGTATTATCCAATCAACTTGTACCATGATGGTACAATGTTAATCATGAACAACTGGGCATCAATAAATTCATCTAAAATTCTTGCTCCTGTAGGTTCTCCTAATCGTATCTGAGATAGCTGATCTACAATTACATGCTTCTTACTAGGTCACACCACTACTCAAAATATGAACTCTTGTAAGGTGATGAACCACCTGCTGACTCATCCTTGTATAAGTAGCTTATTAATAAATTACAACAAGGCTTGATGGTCCACATATAAGGCAAAAGGGTTCACCAATAAGTAATGTCTAAACTTTTGTATTGCATATACCATCCCTAGAGCTTCTCATTCCATCATATTATAGTTTCTATCTACCCTTGACAATAGGAATCTTGCAAAGAATATAGACTGATATAGCCTAAACTATCCTTCTTGTACCAATGCACATCCAACTACAAAGTTTGAGTTATCAATATGTACATGGAATTATTTATCTCAATTTGAGAACACCAAAATGGGAATACTAATCAGCTTAGCCTTTAACTCCTCAAAGTCTTCTTGGTGATCTTAAATCTATATGAAGGGTATATTCTTCTTGGTTAAAGAATCTAGTGGGTAGGACACATGCACATAATTACTGATAAACCTTCAATAGTATCTTGTATATTCCCAGAATGTTTTGTGGTCTTATAGTTTATCCTCATCAGCTATGATTATTTGGTTATACCCAAAAAACCCATCCAAGAATGAATAGATTTCATGTCCTGCAACCTCTTCCAGAATGGAGTCTATGAAGGGAATAGGGAAGGGATATTTAATTGTGACTGCATTTAGACTCCTAAAGTCTATGCATATTTATATTTTATCCACTTCCTTCTTCAGGGTAACCATAATAGGTGAAACCCATTCATTGGTAGTGACTCTGAAAATTATGCTTATCTCCAACATCTTTTCAATTTATGTGTTTACCAATGCTGCATACTTAAGATTCATCCTATATGTCTTATTATGATTGGTTGTGCCTTAGGCATTAGTGTAATATTGTGGAAATAAAGCTCAGGTGGTACCCCCTTTAGGTCCTTATATATCCATGCAAATATATCCTTGTACTCCATGAATATCTTAAAGGCTACTGCTTTCAATACTGGGTCCTAGTCATCACCACAGTGGGCCATTCTAGGCTCTCCTTATATTATTGGGTTTACATACACCATTCGAGATCCTTCATGCTTAATATTTGTAGGCTCCATCACTACCTTTTCCACATTTATAGGATGCGCTGGTCTCACATCAATTTAAGCATCTCCTATTGTGTATTATGCAAAGCTCTTAGGAAATGACCATTTCTTCTCTTCCTATTTTTGAGGTTTCACACTAACCTTCATCTCATATTATTTTATGTGGTCTCCTCTATTTTAATATAGAGGTATGTGAGCTAAAAAACCTTGTACTCATCTATTTTATAGTGGAGCATTTCCTCTATTATATCAAGCTTCATATTTGCTACAATATTCTAGGTACAACATACCTTCTTCATTAGTTCCATAACCTTCATCACCAAAAGAACTACTCGACTCATCAGTCATGGCCATATCCTCACTAATCCCCAGATTATTCAAATTTATCATATATTTATATTGTCATTTATTTAAAATGATCTGATATTTTTCCCAGTTGTGATTAACTTTGGCTATTCTTAGCCATCCTCTCCCCAACAAAGAATTGTATGATGGTTTTTATATTGTAATCACAATGAAATCCAAGACAAACTCTTGGTCAACTATTTTGACTTATTGTGCAATTAAGGCACACTTTGTATCCATTCCATATTGCTTAGCACCATATAACCAGAATCTAGATGGCCATAAGGATGGAGTACCAAGTTCTTACCAAGTCTTCTTAGGTAGCACATTAACGCTATATCCTCGATATACTATGAATTGTGTCAATATGTGTTCTAATATTTCCATATGAACCAATGTGGATTTCTTCCCCACATCAATCATCAATATGGTGGGGTTCATGAAATAATTCTTTTATTCCTCTTCTTTGATTGGTTGTCTTTCTATCTCCATCATCTTATGAGGTTTCAAATATTTCACCATCAATTTGTGCAATGATGGGATGGCTTCAACCAATATTTCCATATTAATTTCAATAGTTGTATTTAAAAATTGTGTTACCAAGTTTTGCACAACCATTGTGTCTTCGAGTGGTTTCTTTAACTCTTATTCTTTGGCTATTCTCGATTCTCTTACTTCTTTGCTTCTTCATCAGGTACCTTCTTTACCACTTTCTAGTGCTTCTTTTCTTTGGTATGTTATAGGTACTTGTATTTATTAGCTTAATTCCTTGTTACAACTAGCACTTCTTGAATCTTATCACTATATGGAGGTATCTCTATGTCCAAACAAATCATGTTCTAAGGGTTACTAGAACTCACCTGCTTTGGAAAATTTGCTTCCTTGTGGTTCCTTAGACAACACTATCTACAAATGTGTATAGTGTTTATTTGTTGTATCTCTTGTTTCAAGGGTAAAGGATAGTTCTTCATAAAGTGCCCTCATTCCTAGAAATTGAGACATTGTATGATTGGTTGCCCTTCTGAATCATACTACAAGTGACTTTGTCCTCCTTATTGGTTACCTTGATATTGTATTTCCTCTCTGTGGTTATTCTTATAACCACCACTAGTGTCTTGCTAGCCACTCACTTGAGGTTTTGATTTCTCCTCCTAATCTTGGATAGAGAGAACTTGTGGACACACCTTTGTGTTAAATGGATATTGTATCACTTCATGTCCAAGCACATTACAAATGTGGTAATAATAATTGTGAGGATAGGTCACATTCGTGTGACCTTCAGTCTTGCAATATGTACATCAAATATCCTTTTGATATTGTTTGACTTTACCTGTCACATATTTAATTATTTTGTCAAATTCCTTTCGTAATGACTACACTATCTGTTGGATTGTATCATCTTCTTCACTCTTTGAATAATCGCGTCTTACATGTTTTATCATCCCTGCAATTGTTTTCTTGGAATCACTCTTAAAATTCTTTGCATATTTTAGGGCTTAATCGTATGTAACTGATGGTACTACCTTCATTTTCTTCTTGTATCTAGGTGATAAACCATCTACAAACCATCATTTTACTAGTACATCCACAAAAGGCATTTGCATCTTGTCTACCAACTACTTCATTCGGTGATTGTATGACTTCACATCCTCATCAAATTTCTGCTTAGTAACACAAATTTTAGTGATAATGTCTCCATCATCCTTCAAGGGGTAAAAATCCTCAATGAATTCATATTTCATTGTATTCAATTCTTGGAAGTTTGGTGTGTTTTGTCTTTTTATGTACCAATATATGGTTAGTCCTCGTAATGTTATAGGAAATAGTCATAACCATTCTTTTGATTTATCTACATCATTTGCTCTCTATATGGTTATACATGTCTCGATGTGTCTTGTTGGTTATTCCTTGCCTTCACCCATACATGGTGGGCATCTTTTTTTTCTTGCATGATTGCCTAGGTGGGCCATTGGTGGTGTTTCTTCTTCTTCACTTGACAAAGTATCACCTAGAATTCTTGACTGATCCTACCTTATAGGTGACTCACTCTGTTGGTCTTAGTTTGAATAATATACTCAAGGAATATTATATTCACTAAAAAATCATCTACCGATATCCCATGTGTCTTCACTCTATGACCTCATTTGCTGGTGTGTAGGTCGTGGCTTTGGTCCTTCCTCTTAAGACCTCATGTGTTCTTGCTTTGGTACCTGACTCCCATCCACTGCACTTATTTGCAAATAATATGCCACTTTCTCAGGTGTTATCATCCACTCTCTATGCTCTCGCATAGTTCCCTCATCAATACCTTAAATTACATCAACACTCATCTTGAATTAGGTTGCTTCTTGTTCCCCATTTTTCATGTCAATTAGTAGTATATCCAATCTCTCAATCTCTACTTCATCAGATGTCCATAATTTCTCTATCACTGGTTTATATGTATTATGTTCAACGTTGTTCCCATTCCTACTTTGAGAAATTCTTATGCTCCTTCTAACTAGGATTTCCTCTCCTTAATCCCATATCCTATCTATCATTCATCTCCAATTTGTGTACTCAAGTTTTGTCACTTGTACTATCTTCTTGACTGCAACACTTTTTGACCCATTTTAAATGCCAAAGTTAAATAAGGCAACAATGCCAAATGTATATGCTAGAAGTCTAGTATTCCTAATGGGGAGGTATTTTAAAAGCTATTAAAATGATTCCCAATATCTCAAATCCCAACTTGTACAAATCGTACATGTATGGTCTCCATCATACACTAGTTCAACTTGCCAAAATGACTTGTACAATCATCAAATTGTACATTTATACGATTAAAATCATACAAACCTGTACCTGGTATGATTTGGTACACAAAAAAATAACTGGAAGAAGTTTTGCAAGTCAAATCGATCAATTTTGTAATTGATTTTCTCAAACTAGCATTATTTCCTTATTTGGTAGAATTAGGTTTCAGCCTTAATTACCAAATAAGGTAAAATAATAGTTTGTACAATTTGGTAGAAACCTTTGTATAGTTCGTATAGAATATTACTACAACTATCCTCCACATATATCACTTGATACAACCAATTCTTCCAAGATATATTTTGGAAAGGTTCTAAGCATCAATTGCTCCAATTCTCCATAACATGCAAACCCTAATTCACTAGCAATGAATTATAGTTACCATGGATGATTATAAAAATCATACAACTATTGGAAAACATCAAAATATGGTTGTAACTCATATTATAATATACTCCATGCTTCAAACCAAATCTATAGGTTAATCAAGATTATTCACAATGCAATACCATCCATATACATGCCAAGTTATGTGTTAAACATTAACTACACAACCTGCAACAACCAGAACACATGAGGAAATTCACAAGGAAAAGGAACTGAAGAAAATTACTGTCATATTTAGATTATCATTAGTAATTAATCATTCATTAACCTATCACTCATTGAACAACAATTATACTCCATAATCCATACTCTAAGAATTATATATTGATATTGCACTATTAAACAATTAATGAACATCAATGAAAAAACATGAAAAACCAAAAAATGACTAATATGGGCTATATAATGCATGCCTAGACCATTCTAAAGTGGTTTTTGAAGCATCACATATTTACAACTGCCATTCGCAATGAATTTCCAAAATAATTTTTTTTACAAGATTTATTAAGGTCTAATTCGATTTTGATCAAATTAACCCCAAATGCACATTCCACCTTCATTTTATTTCATTTCACATCGTACATGTGCAACATTTTGCATTTTGCTCTCTTCTTGTATGATTTGAAACTCATACACTTTAATCAAAACTAAGAAAAATTCAACAAAACTATACAAATCCATGGATTACTTTTTCTTCTTCTGGGAGGTCGATTTGCTGCCTACATTGAATACATCAAAATGGGACTTAGAAAAAGAGTGGAGAAGATTACTATGTCCAAAACTTTCTAAGAATTGATATTGATACCAGTGTTGTGATGATTTTGTATTTATGGCTTGTGTTGGCAAACAAAATGATTGTCTATTGCAAATATGAATAAGCAGTTATAGGTTCGATTCCTTCCACCACAACCTGGTTGCATTCAAAATTCAATATTTTACATGCAACAAATTTATAATGTAGGAGAATTTAACAGTTTATTTTCTTTTTCAATTAATAGAATAGCTAACATAATTCCCACATAATTGGCTAGTAGCCAAAGGCAAGAAATTAAAAAAATCATGATAATTCCAGTCAATGTTCAATAACTCATGATATTTTTATGATGTACCTTGGACCATTGTTTAATTTCTCTACATCAATTAGTGTTATCATAATATCCTTCGATGCAAAAGGTAGAGCCCCAACAATGTACATACTCTTTCGATAATCATAAGAAGGTAGTATCTTAGCCAAAAGGGTGTCTCTGTAAATGGAACATAGATATTAGTTTTTCAAAAAATTAGAAAACAACACATGCAACATACTATCATGTTCTAGAATAGAAGAAACCCTACAAAAATTGGTTTATCAAGCCTTTGATTCCCATGAGCCACAATAGTAGTACCATATCCTAACATATGATATGTAGGTAGTCCTAAATAAGCTATAAGAAATCATTGTTCATGTTGCCTCAAAGTATATTGACCAAAATATAGCACATTATTATAAATAAAAAAACACATGCTTGTAATTGGAAAATATTTAAAGGAGATGATCCATGTTTAAGGGAGTAGAAGTTAGGCCAAATAGTATTGTAATTTACAAATATACCACAAAACATATAATAACAAGTCCACAGGCAAGTTTATCAAAAATATAAAATATAAAAAAGACACACTTATAGGGTTTGTTCAATCCATTTAACATAGAACATGATAATTTATTCTTATGCAAATACAAAAACATGTCAAATTTCTTCAAGCCTAAAAATAAATATCTTAAAATTCTTTTTTTTTTTGTAAAATTAAATTCTTCTTGCTTCTCATCATTCCATCACCTTGTTTGTAGCAGTAAATAAATTTCCATGCCACAAGGCATCCCTATAAAATACTCTTCAAAATTAATACCTTGTAGTGAGGACATAATGTATTAAGAATAAAATAAATATGAAGTTCCAAATAAAATGCAAGAATATGCAACCAAATGTGAAGAACACAAGCTTATACTGAGAGGGAGGGGTGAACAATATAATACCCCTTTTCACTTTTCTTTCCCAATCAATATTATGCAATGTATAGATAGAAATATCAACAATAGTAATCAAAGCAATGAATAAATCAACACACACAATAAAGACACCATAATTTATGTGGTTCACCCAATGTGGGCTACTCCACGGAGAAAATATTTCATTAAAATTTTCTCAATCAATCTCTTGGGAATCATTTTCCTATTACAATGTTTATGGACCTTTGTCCAAAGGAGACACCAATAACCTAAATCAAGTTCATTGATATCTATCCATAGGAGAATTTCTTCTCCTCTACTCTGGCTGGTGATCCTCTAGAAGACTATTGAATCTACTACACTGGCTTGTGGATCTCTCTCCACTGAAGACTCTTGTCCTAACTCAAAAGACCTATCCTCACTGCCCTGGCCAATAGATATCTATCCACTAGAGACTATTATCCTCTACTCTGTCACCTCCAAAGCTTTGTCTCAAATATATATTAAACACAGTCCTTCGATATAACACAAATATTCTCAATCTATGTCTCTAGTCTGGCACAAACATGTCCTCAAATCTGCACCAAACTCTATTCTCAAATCTGCACTAAACACAGTCCTTCGATCTAGCACAAATTTTTTCTCAATATCTGTCCTCAAGCCTTAACTCAAAGCTTGACTCAATCTCAAATCAACTCTATTGGATCTACCTTAAACCTTAACTCAAGGTTTGAACAAATCAATCAATCAACTTTGCTCTCAAGCCTTCTCAAAGACTTGTCTTAAATATCCTGTGTAAGCTTCCTCAAAAGCTCACACTAATCTATCCACAAGTCCTCTCTAGAACTTGCACAAATATACTCTACAAGTCCTCTCTAGAACTTGCTCAACTTTACTCTCATTCTATATTGTAAGCTTCCATAAAATATTACTCACATATTGAATAACACAAACTTATACTGAGAGGGGGGGGGGGTGAACAACATAAGACCACTTTTTCCTTTCATTCCAAAATAATATAAATTAATGTCCTTAATTGCAATAACCAAATATAGCAGTGTTCATTAATAACTCAGATAGCAATAGTAATTAAGAGCATAAGTCACCACACTCAATTGAGACACAAGATTTAACGTGGTTCCCCTAATGTGGGGTACTCCACAAGCTAATATCCTTATAATATTTCATACAGAAATAAGGATCCTTATCTAATACAATGATTTTTTTGATCTTCTCAAAGCGAGGCAATAACAAGCTCACATAGAACTTGTCCAAATCTATATAACAAGATCACACATAACTTATGCAAAACTGCACAACAAGCTCACACAGAACTTGTCCAAATTTTCTCAACAAGCTCACACAAAACTTGTCCAAATCTGCTCAACAAGCTCAATAAGAACTTGTCCAAATCTGCTCTAGCAAGCTCACCAAGAACTTGCTCAAATATACTCCAACAAGCTAACTAATAACTTGTACAAATATTCTCTAGCAAGCTCACCAAGAACTTTCTCAAATCTTCTCCAACAACCTCACTAAGAACTTGTCCAAATCTGCTCTAGAAAGCTCACCAAGAACTTGCTCAAATATGCTCCAATAAGCTCACTAAAAACTTGATCAAATCTGCTCAACAAGATCACCAAGAACTTATCCAAAATTGCTCTAGAAAGCTCACCAAAAACTTGCTCAACTCTGCTCAATAGGCTCACTCAGAACCTCATCAAAATCTATCCCAAATTTTTCCACAAATCTGTCTAAAACTATCCACAAATCTGTCCCAAAAATTGTCCACAAAGCCTTCTCAAAGGCTCAATCAATCATACACAAACTGCCATAAATATGTCCAAAAATCTATCCCAAAGGCCTTCTCAAAGGCTCAATCAATCATGCTCAAGTAGTACTCAAATCTCATCCACAAATATATGAAGGCAAGGCTCAAATATGAACTCAACAATGAATGACAATGCACTCTACAATGGATGACAACAATGATCCACTATGATCTCAACTCAACTCAACTCAAATCAATCTCAATTCAAGTCAACTCATAGAAGCATAAAGAGAATTGTTAGAGACTCAATATGATCTAAGCTCAATATCAACTCAAATTAAAATTATAGAATATTTTGTTTTATGGGACTTGAACAATCACCTCACACAATCACTTGACTAGGCTCAATAAACTCAACTCAACCAATCACCACAAGGGGTAACTATTTCTCACAAAACCCTAGTCCAATCATGTATCAACCAACTCAAATGTTTCCAACAATGCTTAACCACAAATCTCACATAACAATGATACTCATGTTCTTTTCAAGTTCTTTACATAACCAATGGGCTTCAACAACTATGCTTATAAAATAAGGTTTAAACACAACTCTCAAACCAGAAAACTTTGAAGCATTCAACCAACCATTTTTGAAAAGGAAACCACAATCAATCCTTTTCACTCCAATGATATTTCAGAAATCAACCACCATAAACAATCAATAGGAGAATGTGCCCATACCTTTTGATGCCAAGAAGTTGTCCACAAAATCTGCCACACTAAACACAACTTTCCTTTCCAATCTCAATAAGGGTTAGTGGACTTCAAATAATAATCACAAGATAAAGCATAACTCAATTTACACCTTTTTACTCCAACTTAATAAACACATCCACCAAAGTCCTTTTAATAAAAACCCTTATCAAAAATAATAATCAATAAACCTCTCAAAAATTATTTTATAACAACTCCTTATTTCTCCTAAATATTAATTCTCAATTTCATGAACATAAAATTAAATCAACAACTCATCCACCTTTGAAATAATAATCACAACCCTTATAAAAACAATGTTTAATTAAAAACTTTAATTATTCCTAACCACCTTATAACTCCAAATTAGGGCTTAACAAAATTAATTAGAGTAAAAACATATTTACCTCCTCAAGGGGATTCAAAACCTCGACTTACCCACACCATGAGCGCCTTAGCTGTGGCTAAGGTTGCCACACGAGCTAGCCACTCATTTGAAATGGAAAGGCACAACGTGCCTTAAAACCTTTCCTCCCTTTCTGCAAATCAAAAGCACTTCAATCGCATTTATTCCAACACCTTTCGAACGTTGTCAAGGGGATTCGAAACCTTAATGTTTGTGCTACCACACACCTTAGCCAAAAGCCAACTGCCAATGCCCCACTCTGCCCATGATGACTTTGGATTTCAACCAACCTTCTTTTATTCGCTGCTTCTGCTTTCTAAAATATTTTCGCACGAGCTAAATTTGGATGCTTAGCCAACGATTATTAACCAAGAGAAAGGATAAGTTTATGAACCTTAGGTATCCCCTTTATATAGCCTCATTATTTTTGATGACGTCGACGAAAATCTTGCATATTTAAATTTAAATTTTAAATAATTAAAATCCACCAAAGTCCATTTAATAAAAACCCTTATAAAAAATAATAATCAATAACCTATCAAAAATTATTTTATAACAAATCCTTATTTCTCGTAAATCTTAATTCTCAATTTCATGAACATCAAATTAAATCAACAACTCATCCACCTTTGAAATAATAATAAGAGCCCTTATAAAAATAAATTTTAATTAAAAACTTTAATTATTCCTAACCACCTTATAACTCCAACTTAGGGCTTAAAAAAATTAATTGGAGAAAAAATGTATTTACCTCCTCAAGGGGATTCAAACCCCTGAATTGCCCACACCACGATCGCCTTAGCCGCGGCTAAGGTTGCCACACGAGCTAGCCGCTCATTTGAAAGGGAAAGGCACAACGTGCCTTAAAACCTTTCCTCCTTTCCATAAATCAAAAGCGCTTCGAGCGCTTTTCTTCCAATGCATTCTAAAAGTAGTCAAGGGGATTCAAAACCTTGAAGTTTGTGTTGCCACACACATTAGCCAAAAGCCAACTGCCAATGCGCCACTCTACCTACGATGACTTTGGAATTCGACCAACCTTCGTTTATTCGCTGCTTCTGCTTTCTAAAAAAATTTCACACGAGATCAGTTCAGATGCTTAGCCAATGATTATTAACCACGAGAAAGGATAAGTTTATGAACATTAGGTATCCCCTTTATATAGACTCATTATTATTTTCGATGACGTCAAAGGAAATCTTGCATATTTAAATTTAAATTTTAAATAATTTAAATTTAAACTCAATATTAAAAATTAAATATCTCCATCACCGGGGCACCTTTTTCGACAAAACGAAAGGCCAAATTGGGTTTTAAGAAAAATCCAGTTCACATTTGCCATCCATGGTTTTAAATAAAATATTTTATTTTGCCTTCCTTGGTTTTTACAAAAACCCTTTATTTATCCATGCTTTCCACAATATCATTTGGCCACCAAAACTCAATGTGATCCATGTGACATCAATGACAACATAAAGTAACTCAAATTGCCAAAAATATCCCCCTTTGTCATTGATGGAAACACCTCTAATGCAAAAACCACAATCACTGTAAAAACCATCTCTGAGAATAAAAGTTGCTCCCTGTTGGTTCGACTTTTATACACACCCTGTGAAGAATTAGCATAAAATACCGAGAACACTTATAAGGGATAAATCCCACTCACTTTAGGATATTGTTGGTTATCCAAGGTGTGAGTTACAGAGTTGGGTCGAATGTCTATTCACTCTTTTTCGCTTCTGGAATAGTTTCAAGTGGGCTGTCTGTTACCTTACAACGGGCTCTGGACTTCAGTTCAGTAATGTTTTTAGAGTTGGTTATCTTTGTGGACAATCAGATTTACAATCAGTTCTTTGATATCCTATGTTACACATAACGTGCCTGTTTTGAATCCCATTTCACATCATGAGTTAGTGCCAACATGCCATGCTCTACCCGAGGAAACTCCATTGACTGTGACACACACTCAGCATGTGCAGAATATAGAGAAAGATTCTAACAAGTTCGAGGTGGAAGTGCCTAAAGTAAACAGTTGTGACCTAGCATTACCCAACTTTGAAGTTTTTCCTGGTGAGTCAAATTCTCCTAAAAATTAGAGAAATATTGATAGTTTTGGTTCATCCAAAAATAGTACGACTAAGGTTTCAAATTCATTCACTTTTCTCGAGGAGTCAGAGAATGTAGTGGAGATACCTATGGATGAAGTACAAAAGGATAACTTGATTGAAACTTACTCTGGACCACCTATTGAGTTTCAAGAAAAGGAGAAGAAAATAGTAAATGTGAATGCGGTCAACCAACTCAGAATAGACAAAGAGTCTCAGTATAAGCATGTGATCACTGAACATAATATCAAAAAAGAGGTTGTAAATCGTGTTGATGCAGATATTGAAGTTTATAATTTGACAACTGAGAGGGTGAGACCAGTTATATCTCTAACCAATCACAAAAATGATATTTGGACATTGCACATTGATGGGGTTAAATCTAAGCAAGGCTCAGGTGAAAGAGCAAATTATGAAAATTCTACCAGAGGGATAAAATTTGAAATCTCGGATATTGGAGCAGTAGAGCAACCACAAAATGTTCAAGTTATTAAGAGCTATGACGTACAAATAAAATATGAGCTCTTTGAGTTGTTACGTAAATCTGAAGATGTGATGATCTGGGTATATAAAGGCTTTAAGGTATTTGATCCTCGGGTTTTTTTTTTTTTTTTTTAAATAAAAAAAGAAAGAAGGGAAGACAGTAAACACACCAAGTCTTTCCTAGGTAACAAAAATTTTGGGAAGCATAATCTGGAGTGCATGTCGTCAATAGGACCTGAAAGGTATTTTTCTAAATTTACTTGCAAATGGTCAATTTTTTTTTTTAAGGCACTATTTCTCTACTTTTCCATCTGCTACATCATCTGAATAAATCACAGAGACTTTGTGCATATGTATATATTGTGAATAAAGTTTGAAGTAGTGTCTTTTTTTATTTTTGTTTTATTTTTGGATTGAAGTGCCATGTTTTGTCTTTTGCAAGAAATTGCAAATTTGTCTTTAGCTGGTGGCCATTTTTTTTTCCTTTTCAGCCTTTTCAATTCTGTTTGTTTGAGTTTTTGCCTAAATAGCAAAGCACAAATCAACATTTAAAATTTTTTTGTTCCAAGTTTGTAACAGTGTGTCCTATTTTGTTTTGTTTCATTTTTAGATAGTCTGCTAAGATTAAAAAGTGGGACTACTTGTTATCTGGAACAACAGTAGAAAGATAATTGGATTTTTGTATTTTGCTTGCCACAATTATTTTGATTATGAAGAAATTACTATACTATTTGGTTGAATAATTCCTAAGGAATCCAAGAACAGTTGGTCATAAGAGGGGAATCCGATTCACAAAGTTACATCAAAGCATCCAAGGAGGTTGATGGTACCTGAGCTGAAATAGTTAGTTGATCAATTGCTCGATGTTAAAAAAAAAAAAGAAAAAA
Organism: Wollemia nobilis; assembly: GCA_028583015.1. Taxonomy (NCBI): domain Eukaryota; kingdom Viridiplantae; phylum Streptophyta; class Pinopsida; order Araucariales; family Araucariaceae; genus Wollemia; species Wollemia nobilis. Next base: position 22,874,711 of record JAQPPZ010000541.1, on the reverse strand, counting down.
AAAAAAAAAAAAAAACAGAGATGGTGAAAGTTGAACAAGTCAATAATAAAGCTGGCACTCTTTCCCAGCCAGGGCTCCAGAAGGATACATCCCAAACATGTTCACCAAGCTATTGATGCCACTTCATGGTTGTGATCAGGGTCGTGTAAATCTAAAGAGTAACTCTGTCGGGGATATAAAAGGCTAAACTAGTAAACAGAGCTCTACTCGGTTTCCCCTACACAATCTACATAGCTGTTTGATCTATAGCAAGCATTTGAAGCCCCAGTAATTCTTGGAAGAAAGTTTATACATTTGTAATCTCACATCATAATCTTCCTTAAGTGATTCAACCTAGTATGTCCTTGGGAACATTAACAGCCGACAGATAGTAGTTGAGTCATTTGGGAAATATTTGTGGCAAAGCATGGTACATAGTCTAAATTGTTTTGAAACTAGAGTTCTGGATTCTAAATAGTGCTACTATTTTCCCGTAGATATCGCCATTTGTTGAGAAGCAACACACCCCCACTGAAAAAATGAAATTCCATCCTTTGAAGCTTTTTAGTTTTCATCTTTTCCGCAGGGACCCTCTTGATGTTTTTCAGGTTTTAAGTCCAAATTTTGCTTGTCTCCTTCTTTAAGTTTGCATATATCAAAATATCCAAGTAGGCTTGCATATGGCTTTGATTTCAATTTAAAATTCATCTTTCAAATGTTAGAATCATTTCTGAGCAAGGGAGATCCTTCACTAATGTGTATAAATATGAATGTATACCTCGAAACAAAGGGGGGGGGGAACTTGGAATAGAAGCTATTTTAGCAGTTTCATGCAAAATCTTGTTAGAATTTTTTTGTTCTGGACCTAGAGTTGATGTAATATCGGTTTTTCTGTGATAGCATGGCCAAGAGCATAATCTATTTCGAATTGCGATAAGTGCATTTTATCCTGTTTTTCATCCTGCAAAGGTTTCATTTAATTTATGCTGTAGATATGTGTTATTAATATTGGATATGCTGCTACGCTACATTATTTTTATTGTATGCTAGGAAAAATTACAAACTTAAGGTTCATGCCTATTTTAATTGCTCTATCCTCACTGTGCGAGCTAGGCTGCTGGTGAAAGACACCAATTCCAACTGACTTCCCTTCTGTTGGTGATTTTCTTCTAGGCTTCATTCTTTCTATTGTATGCTAGGGAAAATTATAGATTTAAGGTTTAGGCATGTTTTAATTGCTCTGTCTTCACTATGCGAGCTAGGCTGCTAGTGAAAGATACCAATTCCAACTGGCTTCCCTTCTGTTGGTGATTTTTTGCCAGATTTGTTTCATTTCTGTCTTATGCTCTTAGTGGAAGGTGATCTTAGAAAGCTGGACACTTTCCTCTTTGATTTGTTTCATTGTAAAGTTAAACAGCATAACTAAAATTGATAGTTCTAATTTTGCAGCTAAGTTGGATAAACTTCTCTTTTTTGCCCTACCCTACTCTCTTTGTTTTACTGTTAAATGATCCATTTTTATTTTCTTTCAAAATCTGCTAAAGCATAAAGAGCTAGATCAAAGAACTAATTGTAAATCTGATTGTCCACAAAGATAACCAACTCCAAAAAAATTACTGAACTGAAGTCCAGAGCCTGTTGTAAGGTAACAGAAAGTCCACTTGAAACTATTCTAGAAGCGAAAAAGAGTGAATAGACATTCGACCCAACTCTGTAACTCACACCTTGGATAACTAGCAAGATCCTAAAGTGAGTGGGATTTATCCCTTATAAGTGTTCTTGGTATTTTATGCTAATTCTTCACAGGGTGTGTATAAAAGTCGAACCAACACTCCCAATGACTCAATACTCTCTATGGAGGCTGCTTCCCCTAACTCAACACTCTCACCCTTACTCAAATCTCTCACCCTTTTACATCAATGGGAAAAGGGATACCTATGGGACTAAAATATATTACTCTTAAGCATATCCCCCTCACCACATTATCTCTTGAGGTTATTAATTTTGGGGTGGGAGTACATTTACTCCCATATTACATTGTTTCTTTCCTCTATCAACTTCCTTCCATATTTTTCTAATATCCTTCTCTTGATATTCTTGTCTAGAACCTATTTTATCTTCTTGCCTTGAAACTATTTGGAATTGAGTCCTACACCATTTTGCAACATGTCCAAAGTTATTGCAGTTAAAACACTTGATATTTTAGCCTTTGGATGGTGCCCATATCATGAAATATTTCTTGAAATAATTTTCATATCCATTCCTTTCTTGAACCCTGTATTGTGAAGTATTATTTTCATGACCATTATGACCATGACTTCTAAATTGTGTAGCTCTAAAACCAAAACCTTGTTGCTCATTTCCTTTGTACTGAACTGGTTCTTCCTTATATATTTCTATTTTAGGAACCGATTCTTCCTCATAGATTTTTGTTTTAGGAATCAATTCTTCCTTATAGATTTCTAAAACAAAGCCTCCTAATACAAATATAGGTCCTTGTGTACTTATTTTTTATTTCCCTTCCTCATAACCAAGCCCTGTCTTTATAAATAGATCTCGTTGTACATCCAAAAAAATATTTTTTGAATTCCTTTGAAATCGTGCTAACTCATTTATGTAGGTCCCAAAAATTTTCTGATCTTCTTTTTCTAACTGATTACATATGTCTTTCCTCTCCTTATATTTCTTAGAAATAGTGATGCCAATCTCTTTTGTTTGTTGAAGCTCTTTTTCCAAATCTTGAATGTGTTGATTAAGCATCATATTGACCTTTTCATTTTCATGAATCTTATTTTCAAGCCTCTTGATTTTCTTTTCCAACCTCCTGATTTTATTTTCTGACCTCCTGATTTTCTTTTCCTATTTTGTGGAATCCTCTTCTTCATCATCACTGCTGCTGGAATTATCACTAGAACTACTGCTAGAACTATTACTGGAACTGTTGCTTTCTTTTTCAACAAATAAACTTTCCTTGTTGTAATTGTTGTAGTATGTGCAATCATCATCTATATGCCCAAAATATCTGCATATGAAGTATTTTAGTATCCTTAGACCCTTCTTGTACCTATTTTATTGCTCAATGGCTATGTCAAGCTCTTCATGTATTTATTCAATAGATATATCCTCTTATTTAACTTCAATACCTAGGAATAGGTGTTCTTTCTTTTCTTGACTTATTCCAAAGAATGTACATTCTTATTCATCTGACTGGTTTCTATCACTGTGATCTGAGCTATCGCTTGCATCTACAATGTAGTAAGATTTCTTTGCCTTAAGAAAAGTTTTCTTCTTCTGTGACCCTATTTTTCATCATCACTGTTTTCTTCATGTGGACACTTGTATGCATAGTGACAAAGATAACCACACTTGTAGCATCTAAATTTCCTTATATCCTTGAAATTCCTTGAGTCCTTATTCCTTTTGATGAAGTTAGCTTCCTCATCATTATCTACAACTCTATCTATTTCTAGAAATTTCCCTTTATCTTTTTCTAAAGCCTTGAATGCAATCTCTTTTATTGGAACCTGATGCTTACTTACCCTCATCTCTTAAGCTGTGAGAGTTCCTAGTAATTCTTCCATTGTTAGCTTGTTGATATCCATTTTTTCTTCTATTGCTAAAACCTTAGCATCATATTTCATGTGATATCAAAACCTTTTGAGTAACTTCTGATTCTTTCATCTCAAATCCTAGACCTCTCATGGTGTTAGTAATCTCATCAACTCAAAGTAAAAACCTTGCAATATCTTCATAATATTCCATTTTAAATTCCTCAAATATTTTTATATGAGTTTGTAGTTTTGCTAACTTTACCTTGAAATATCCTTCATAAGTATTCCACGACTTGGTCCACATCTCATTAGCTGAATTACATACCATAACCTTTGCAAAATCTATCTCTCGTAGCCCACTCAAAATACAATTCATTGCTATTACATTGATCTAAACCAATTTCTTGATAGTTTTATCTGCCTCAAGATCACCTTCAACCCTATACTATTTTTCAACCATTTGCCATACCTCATATCCTTGTGATATCAAGTAGTTATTCATCCTCATGCTCCAGAAAGCATAATTGTTACCATAAAATAGTGGAGCCTTATTTGTAGATGATCCATTCTATGAATCCATATGTGTTCTTGTAGAATATGCCCTCAAGCTATTAGCCTTTATGAAGGAACCTGCTCTGATACTAATTGAAGAACACAAGCCTATACTGAGAGGGGGGGTGAACAGTATAAGACCATTTTTTCCTTTCTTTCCAAACCAATATCAATTAATGTCCTTAATTGCAATAACCAAATATAGCAGTGTGTATTAATAACCCAGATAGCAATAGTAAGCAAGAGCACAAGTCACGACACACAATTGAGACACAAGATTTAACATGGTTCTCCCAATGTGGGGTAATCCAAAAGATAATATCCTTATAATATTTCACATAGAAATAAGGATCCTTATCCAATACAATGATTTTTTTGATTAGCTCAAATCTAGGCAATAACAAGCTCACACAAAACTTGTCCAAAATTGCTCAACAAGCTCACACAAAACTTGTCCAAATATGCTAAACAATATCACACAAAACTTGTCCAAATATGCTCAACAAGCTCATACAGAACTTTTCCAAATCTGCTCTAGCAAGCTCACCAAGAACATGTTCAAATCTACTCCAACAATCTCACTAATAACTTGTCCAAATCTTCTCTAACAAGCTCACCAAGAAATTGCTCAAATTTGATCAAAAAATCTCCCTAAGAACTTTTCCAAATATGCTCTAGCAAGCTCACCAAGAACTTGCTCAAATCTGCTCCAACAAGCTCACTAAGAACTTGCTCAAATTTGCTCAACAAGCTCACCAAGAACTTATCCAAAACTGCTCTAGCAAGCTCACCAAGAACTTATCCAAAATTGCTCTAGCAAGCTCACCAAGAACTTTCTCAACTCTTCTCAATATGCTCACTCAAAACCTCATCAAAATCTATCGCAAATCTATCCATAAATTTGTCTAATACTATCCACAAATCTATCCCAAAAATTGTCCACAAAGTCTTCTCAAAGGCTCAATCAATCATACACAAACTGTCACAAATCTGCCTAGAAATCTATCCCAAAGGACTTCTCAAAGGCTCAATCAATCATGCTCAAGTAGTACTCAAATATCATCCATAAAGCTATGAAGGTAAGGCTTAAATATGAACTTAAAAATGAATGAAAATGCACTCTACAATGGATGACAACAATGATCCACTATGATCTCAACTCAAATCAACTCAAATCAATCTCAACTCAAGTTAAATCATAGAAGCATAAAGAGAATTGTTAGAGACTCAATATGTTCTAAGCTCAATCTCAACTCAAATAAGAATTATAGAATAGTTTTTTTCATGGGACTTGAACAATCACCTCACACAATCACTTGACTAGGCTCAATCAACTCAACTCAACCAATAATCATAAGGGATAACTCTTTCTCACAAAATCCTAGTCCAAGCATGTATCAACCAACTCAAATGTTTCCAACAATGCTCAACCACAAATCTCACATAACAATGATACTCATGTTCTTTTCAAGTTCTTTACATAACCAATGGGCTTCAACAACTATGCTTATAAAACAAGTTTTAAACACAACTCTCAAACCAGAAAATATTAAAGCATTCAACCAACCACTTTCAAAAAGGAAACCACAATCAGTATTTTTCACTTCAATGATATTTCAGAAATCAACCACCATAAACAATCAATAGGAGAATGTGCCCATACCTTTTTGATTCCAAGAAGTTTTCCACAAAATATGGCACACTAAACACAACTTTCCTTTTCGATCTCAATAAGGGTTAGTGGAATTCAAATAATAACACAAGATAAAGCATAACTCAATTTACACCTTTTTACTCCAACTTAATAAACACATCCACCAAATTCCTTTTAATAAAAACCCTTATGAAAAATAATAATCAATAAACCTATCAAAAATTATTTTATAACAACTCCTTATTTCTCCTAAATATTAATTCTCAATTTCATGAACATCAAATTAAATCAACAACTCATCCACCTTTGAAATAATAATCACAACCCTTATAAAAACAAAGTTTAATTAAAAACTTTAATTATTCCTAACCACCTTATAACTCCAACTTAGGGCTTAACAAAATTAATTAGAGCAAAATGTATTTACCTCCTCAAGGGGATTCGAACCCCCGACTTGCCCACACCACGATCGCCTTAGCCGTGGCTAAGGTTGCCACACGAGCTAGTCACTCGTTTGAAAGGAAAAGGCATAATGTGCCTTAAAACCTTTCCTCCCTTTCCACAAATCAAAAGCGCTTTGAGCACTTTTCTTCCAACACATTATAAACGTAGTCAACGGGATTCAAAACCTTGATGTTTGTGCTACCACACACCTTAGACAAAAGCCAACTGCCAATGCGCCACTCTGCCCATGATGACTTTGGACTTGGACAAACCTTCGTTTATTCAGTGCTTCTGCTTTCTACAAGATTTTCGCACGAGCTCATTTCAGATGCTTAGCCAATGATTATTAACCACGAGCAAGGATAAGTTTATGAACCTTAGGTATCCCCTTTATACATCCCCCTTATTATTTTCAATGACGTCAACGAAAATCTTGCATATTTAATTTTTATTTTTAAATAATTAAAATTTAAACTAAATATTAAAAATTAAATATCTCCATCACTGGGGCACCTTTTTCGACAAAATGAAAGGCCAAATTCATTTTTAAGAAAAATCCAGTTCAAATTTGCCATCCATGGTTTTAAATAGAACCTTTTAGTTTTCCTACCTTGGTTCTCACAAAAACCCTGTATTTATCCATGCTTTCCATAATATCATTTGGCCAACAAAAATCAATGTGATCCATGTGACATCAATGATCCATGTGACATCAATGACAACATAAAATAACTCAAATTGCCAACAATATCCTCCTTTATCATTGATGGCAACACCTCTAATGCAAAAACCACAATCACTGTAAAAACCATCTCTGAGAATCAAATTTGCTCCCCTTGACTCAATACTCTCTATGGAGGCTGCTCTCCCTAACTCAATGCTCCCCACTTACTCAAATATCTCTCCCTTTGACATCAATGGCAAAAGGGATACCTATGGGGCTAAAATATATTACTCTTTAGCATAACCCCCTCACCACATTCTCTCTTGAGGTGATTAATTTTGGGGTGGGAGTACTTTTACTACCATATTACATTGTTTCTTTCCTCTATCAACTTCCTTCCATGTTTTTCTTATATTCTTCTCTTGATCTTCTTGTCTAGAACCTATTTGATCTTCTTGCCTTGAACCTGTTTGTAATTGAGTCATATACCATTTTGCAATATGTCTAAAGTTATTGAAGTTAAAACACTTGATATTGTAGCCTTTGGATGGTGCCCATATCATGAAATCTTTCTTGAAATAATTTCCATATCCATTCCTTTCCTGAACCCTATATTATGAAGTTCTGTTTTCATGACCATTATGACCGTGACTTCTGAATTGTGTAGCTCTAAAACCAAAACCATGTTGCTCATTTCCTTTGTACTGAGAAGCTCTATGACCAATACTTTTACATGAGAAGCAATATCCCTGAAAACCATACCTTATTCCTTTGTTTTTCATTCTAGAAAAATCAAACTTCTTTGATATATAGACCCTCGAGTGTATAGCCCTATGTCCAAATCCATTACAAGAAAAATAATATCCTTGAAAAGCCCTTTTTTCATGCCTTGGTTCCTCATACATGTCTTGACCATTATCCTAATGATCAATTTCAACTTGTGCATTGCATCCTTGAACCTTCTTTGTAGTATTTAAATCCTCTTCCTTAATTTCTTCCTTGTTTTCCTCTTCAAAAGTTTCTTATCATTTTGAAATTGATTCACCTATCTCAAAAAAAGAACCAAACTAAATATTTGGAGCCATAGGAAGTTTGGAAATTTCCTCAAAAATCTTAGGTACTTTCTTGCTTTCATATTTTAGAACTTCCTTTCCTTTTGAGTGTGATTCCCCAAACCTGAAATATGAGACTTTTGGTGCTTTGTAATATTCCTTTTATTTCTCTTCATTTGTGTCAAGTAGCAAATTGGCACACATCTCTATAGCCTCCGAAATGCAAGTATCCATTTTGCTGCTTCTTTTTCTTTAGGAATCGGTTCTTCCTTATAGATTTCTAAAACAAATCCTTCTGATACAAATATAGGTCCTTGTGTACTTATTTTTTATTTCCCTTCTTCATAACCAAGCCCTGTATTTATAAATGGATCTCATTGTAAATCCAAAAAATTATCCAGAGTTTTTGAATTACTTTGAAATCATGCTAACTCATTTATGTAGGTCCCAAATTTTTTTTGATCTTATTCTTATAACTTATTACATCTTTATTTGCATCTACAATGTAGTAATATTTCTTTGCCTTACAAAAATTTTTCTTCTTCTCATACCTATTTGCTTGTATCTGTCATCTTTTTCATGCGTATGCTTTCCATATTCTTTTCTTCTGTGACACTATTTTCATCATCACTATTTTCTTCATGTGGACACTTGTATGCATAGTAACAAAGATCACCACACTTGTACCATATGAATTTCCTTATATCCTTGAAATTTCTTGAGTCCTTATTCCTTTTCATGAAGTTAGCTTCCTCATCATTATCTACAACTCTATCTATTTCTAGAAATTTCCCTTACTCTTTTTCTAAATCCTTGAATGCAATATCTTTTATTTGAACCTAATGCTTACTTACCCTCATCTCATAAGCTGTGAGAGTTCCTTGCAATTCTTCCATTATTAGCTTGTTGATATCCATTGTTTCTTCTATTGCTGAAACCTTAGCATCATATTTCATGGGAAGTGATCTCAAAACCTTTTGAGTAACTTTTTATTATTTCATCTCAAATACTAGACCTCTCATGGTGTTATTAATATCATCAACTCGAAGTAAAAACCTTGCAATATCTTCAAAATATTCCATTTTTAATTCCTTAAATATTTTTCTATGAGTTTGTAGCTTTGCCAACTTTACCTTGGAATATCCTTCATAAGTATTCCACAACTTGGTCCACAAATTATTAGCTGAATTACATACCATAACCTTTGCAAAATTTATCTCTCGTAGCCCACTCAAAATACAATTCATTGCTCTTGCATTGATCTCAACTAATTTCCTGATAGTATTATCTACCTCGGGATCACCTTCAACCCTATACTGTTTTTTAACCATTTGCCATACCTCATATCCTTGTGATATCAAGTAGTTATTCATCCTCATGCTCTAGAAAGCATAATTGTTATCATCAAATAGTGGAGCCTTATTTATAGATGATCCATTCTGTGAAGCCATATGTGTTCTTGTAGAATATGCCCTCAAGCTGTTAGCCTTTTCTAAGAAACCTGGTCTGATACCAATTGAAGAACACAAGCCTATACTAAGAGGGGGTGAACAGTATAAGACCACTTTTTCCTTTCTTTCCAAACCATTATCAATTAATGTACTTAATTACAATAACCAAATATAGCAGTGTGCATTAATAACTCAGATAGTAATACTAAGCAAGAGCACAAGTCACCACACATAATTGAGATACAAGATTTAACGTGTTCCCCCAATGTGGGGTACTCCACAAGATAATATCCTTATAATATTTCACACAGAAATAAGGATCCTTATCCAATACAATGATTTCTTTGACCTGCTCAAATCTAGGAAATAACATGCTCACATAGAACTTGTCCAAAAATACTCAATAAGCTCACACAAAACTTGTCCAGATTTGCTCAACAAGCTCACATAGAACTTTTCCAAATCTTCTCAACAAGCTCACTAAGAACTTGCCCAAATCTGCTCTATCTTGTTCACCAAGAACTTGCTCAAATATGCTCCAACAAGCTCACTAAGAACTTGTCCAAATCTGTTCTAGTAAGCTCACCAATAACTTGCTAAAATATGCTCCAACAAGCTCATTAAGAACTTATCCAAATCTTCTCTAGCAAGCTCACCAAGAACTTGCTCAAATTTGCTCTAACAAGCTCACTAAGAACTTAATCAAATCTGCTCAATAAGATCACTAAGAACTTGTCCAAAACTACTCTAGAAATCTCACCAAGAACTTGCTCAACTCTGCTCAATAGGCTCACTTAGAACCTCATAAAAATCTGTCCCAAATATGTCCACAAATCTGTCTAAAACTATCCACAAATCTATCACAAAATTTTTCCATAAAGCCTTCTCAAAGGTTCAATCAATCATACACAAACTGTCATAAATTTGTCCAAAAATCTATCTCAAAGGCCTTCTCAAAGGCTCAATCAATCATTCTCAAGTAGTACTCAAATATCATCCACAAATCTATGAAGGAAAGGCTCAAAGATGAACTCAAAAATGAATGGCAATGCACTCTACAATGGATGCCAACAATGATCCACTATGATCTCAACTCAACTCAACTCAAATCAATCTCAACTCAAGTCAACTCATAGAAGCATAAAAATAATTATTAGAGAATCAATATGTTCTAAGATCAATGTCAAATCAAATTGGAATTATAGAATAGTTTGTTTTGTGGGACTTGAAAAATCACCTCACACAATCACTTGACTAGGCCCAATCAACTCAACTCAACCAATAACCACAAGGGATAACTCTTTCTCACAAAAACCTAGTCCAAGAATGTATCAACCAACTCAAATGTTTCCAACAATGCTCAACCACAAATCTCACATAACAATGATACTCATGTTATTTTCAAGTTCTTTACATAACCAATGGGCTTCAACAACTATGCTTATAAAACAAGGTTTAAACACAAATCTCAAACTAGAAAACCTTGAAGCATTCAACCAACCACTTTTGAAAATGAAACCACAATCAATCCTTTTCACTCCAATGATATTTTAGAAATCAACCACCATAAACAATAAATAGGAGAATGCACCCATACTTTTTTGATGCCAAGAAGTTGTCCACAAAATCTGCCACACTAAACACAACTTTCCTTTCCAATCTCAATAAGGGTTAGTGCACTTCAAATAATAATCACAAGATAAAGCATAACTCAATTTACACCTTTTTACTCCAACTTAATAAACACATCCACCAAAGTCCTTTTAATAAAAACCCTTATAAAAAATAATAATCAGTAAACCTCTCAAAAATTATTTTATAACAACTCCTTATTTCTCCTAAATATTAATTCTCAATTTCATGAACATCAAATTAAATCAACAACTCATCCACCTTTGAAATAATAATCACAACCCTTATAAAAAAAAAGTTTAATTAAAAACTTTAATTATTCCTAACCACCTTATAACTCCAAATTAGGGCTTAACAAAATTAATTAGAGCAAAAACATATTTACCTCCTCAAGGGAATTCGAACCCCCGACTTGCCCACACCACGAGCGCCTTAGCCATGGCTAAGGTTGCCACACGATCTAGTCGCTCATTTGAAATGGAAAGACACAACGTGCCTTAAAACCTTTCCTCCCTTTTCGTAAATCAAAAGCACTTCGAGCGCTTTTCTTCCAACTCCTTCCAAACACAGTCAAGGGGATTTGAAACCTTGATGTTTGTTCTACCACACACCTTAGCCAAAATCCAACTGCCAATGCCCCACTCTGCCCATGATGACTTTGGACTTCAACCAACCTTGTTGAGAAGCAACACACCCCCACTGAAAAAATGAAATTCCATCCTTTGAAGCTTTTTAGTTTTCATTTTTGCCGCAGGGACCCTCTTGATGTTTTTCAGGTTTTAAGTCCAAATTTTGCTTGTCTCCTTCTTCAAATTTGTATATATCAAAATATCCAAGTAGGCTTGCATATGGCTTTGATTTCAATTTAAAATTCATCTTTCAAATGTTAGAATCATTTCTGAGCAAGGGAGATCCTTCACTAATGTGTAAAAAAATGCAGATGCCATTTTTGGAAACATCGCGATTTTGCAACATATTTCGTTTTCGAAAACATCGCGATTTCGCAACATATTCTATTTTTGGAAACATCGCGATATCGCGACACATTCCATTTTCAAAAACGTCGCGATATCGCGACACATTTTGGTCAGGAGCAAGGCTTGAAGAAAATGTCGCGATATCGCGCATGTTATGAAATCGCTGTTCAAAGAGGAGAGAGAAAGCAAAGCCGAAAAATGTCGCGAAATCACGACATGTTGTGAAATCGCGGTCAAAGGCAGCAAAGGAAGCAGTCAAGGCAAAACCGTCGCGATATCGCGCATGTCATGAAATCACTGTTCAAAGAGGAGAGAGAAAGCCAAGTGGGAAATTGTCGCGAAATCGCGATGTGTTGTGATATCACGATCAAAAGCAGTTGACCAAAATAGGAGCCAGAATTGTCGCGAAATCGCGACGTATTTTGAGTAAAAGCAAAGCTTGTGGAAAATGTAGCGATATCGCGCATGTCACAAAATCGCGTTTCAAAGATGAAAGAAGCAATCAAGGCAAAACCGTCGTGATATCGCGCATGTCATGAAATCACGACATCAGAGGAAGAAAAGAGTCAAGCAAAAAAATGTCGCAAAATTGTGACAAGTTTCCATTAGAAGCACAACCTAACCGAAACGTCGTGAAATTGTGACGTGTTCCATTTTCGCTGCCGACAGTGACAAAAAGGAAGGTCCAAGAAAAAAAAAAACGTCGCGAAATCGCGACAAGTTGTGAGGGAAGGCAAAGCGCAGAAAAACGTCGCAAAATCATGATAGGTTTTGATCAAAAGCAAAACTTAAGAAAGCTGTCGCGATATCGTGACCTATCGCGTTTTCGCAGCCGATAATGACAAAAGGAAGGGACGAGGAAAATCGTCACGAAATTGCGATGGGTTTCAATTTGAAGCGAAGCTCGACCAAAACATCACGAAATCGCGACAAGTTTCCATTGGAAGCATAACTTGAGAGAAATGTCGCGAAATCGCGACATGTTCCATTTTCACGACACATAAGCCAAAACAGAGGAAAGTGATGAAAACATTGCGAAATCGTGACAAGTTTAGATCGAAAGCAAAACCCGAGGGAAACGTCACGAAATCGCGACACATTTTGGTCAGAGGCAAAACTTGTGGAAACTGTCGCGATATCGCGCATGTCATGAAATCGTGGTTCAAAGAGCTCGGTAGAAGTGAAGTATGGAAAACGTCACGATATCGCTACGTGTTTTGGTTAAAGGTGAATCTTGAGAGAAACGTCGCGAAATTGTGACAAGTTTCAAATTAGAAGCACAACTCGACGAAAACGTTGCGAAATCGTGACGTGTTCCATTTTCGCGATGCATAAGCTTAAAAGGAAGTAAAGTGATGAAAACGTCGTGAAATCACAAAAAATTTCATTGGAAGAAAAACTTGGCGAAATAGTCACGAAATCGTGACATGTTGCGTTTTTGTGACCTGTTGCATTTTCGCGGCCGACAGTGATGAAAGGAAGTGCCAAAGAAAAATGTCGCGAAATCGCGACATGTTGCATTTTCGTGACCTGTCGCGTTTTCGCCGCCGAGAGTGATGAAAGGAAGTGCCGAAGAAAAATGTCGCGAAATCACGACGTCGTGATTTTGCGACGTCGTGATTTTACGACGTCGCGAAATTGCGACACAAGTCAAAAAGGAGCCCAAGTCAGGAAGGGTGTCGCGAAATCGTGACTTCGCGAAATTGTGACACAAGTTTAAAAAGCTCCTAAGGCTGGAGGGGTGTCACAAAATTGTGACGTCGCAATTTTGCGACGTCACAAAATTGTGACACAAGTTTAAAAAGCGCCTAAGGCCGGAGGGGTGTCGTGAAATTGCGATGTCATAATTTCGCGACGTCACGAAATCGTGACATAGGTTTTAAAAAAAAAAAAAGGGCGCCTAAGGCTGGAGGGGTTTCGCGAAATCGTGACACAGGTTTAAAAAAGCGCCTAAAGTCGGAGGGGTGTCGCGAAATCATGACGTTGCGAAATCGTGACGTCATGAAATCGTGACACAAGAGTAAAGGGGAAGCAAGGCGCAGGGGATGTCGCGATTTTGCGACATGTCACGAAATCGTGGCATGTCGCGGTTTCACAGCAAAAGAGACAAAGGAGCCAAAAAGAAAAGCGGCTTAAGGAAAACATCGCGTAATCGTGACACGTGTCAAAAGAAAGCAAGCCGACATGTAATGAACATTAAGGTTTTAATTTAATGATTTCAAAATACTAATCCTTGTTTGTTTTTTTTTGTAGGAAGCGAGCTGGCAGTACTTATTATGGACTTTATATTTTAATACTGTAAAAGAGGAAGCGAGCTGGCAGTTGCATACTAGTGGAAGTAATGGTAGACAGACAAATATCGACGGGTTGTCCCCCATTTCAGTGTTTATTTTATTACTCCCAAGGAAAGTCCGTTTTATATTTTAAAATGCTGCAGACAGATAGATTTCGACGAATTATCCCTCTTTTCTAGTACTTATGTTATGGGCTTTATATTTTAATACTGTAAAAGAGGCAAATACCGGCGGGTTGTTCCCCATTTCAGTGTTTATTTTATTACTCCCAAGAAAAGTCAGTTTTATAATTCAAAATCCTGCAGAGATTTTTTTTTTTACATCGAGCAATTGATCAACTAACTGTTTTAGCTTAGGTACCATCAACCTCCTTGGATGCTTTGATGTAACTTTGTGAATTGGATTCCCCTCTTATGACCAAATGTTCTTGGATTCCTTCGGAATTCTTCAACAAAACAGTATAGTAATTTCTTCATAATCAAAATAATTATGGCAAGCAAAATACAAAAATCCAATTATCTTTCTACTGTTGTTCCAGATAACAAGTAGTCCCACTTTTTAATCTTAGCAGACTAACTAAAAATGAAACAAAACAAAAGAGGACACACTGTTACAAACTTGGAACAAAACAATTTTAAATGCTGATTTGTGCTTTGCTATTTAGGCAAAAACTCAAACAAACAGAATTGAAAAGGCTGAAAAGGGAAAAAAAAAGGCCACCAGCTAAAGACAAATTTGCAATTTCCTACAAAAGACAAAACACGACACTTCAATCCAAAAATAAAACAAAAATAAAAAACACATTGCTTCAAACTTTATTCACAATATATACATATGCACAAAGTCTCTGTGATTTATTCAGATGATGTAGCAGATGGAAAAGCAGAGAAATAGTGCCTTAAAAAAAAAATTGACCATTTGCAGGTAAATTTAGAAAAATACCTTTCAGGTCCTATTGATGACATGCACTCCAGATTATGCTTCCCAAAATTTTTGCTACCCGGGAAAGACTTGGTGTGTTTACTGTCTTCCGTTCTTTTTAAAAAAAAAAAAAAAAAAAAACCCTAGGATCAAATACCTTAAAGCTTTTATATACCTAGATCATCACACCTTCAGATTTATGTAACAACTCAAAGAGCTCATATTTTATTTGTATGTCATAGCTCTTAATAACTTGAACGTTTTGTGGTTGCTCTACTGCTCCAATATCCGAGATTTCAAATTTTATCCCTTTGGTAGAATTTTCATAATTTGCTCTTTTACCTGAGCCTTGCTTAGATTTAACCCCATCAATGTGCAATGTCCAAATATCATTGTTGTGATTGGTTAGAGATGTAACTGGTCTCACCCTCTCAGTTGTCAAATTATAAACTTCAATATCTGCATCAACACGATTTACAACCTCTTTTTTGATATTATGTTTAGTGATCACATGCTTATACTGAGACTCTTTGTCTATTCTGAGTTGGTTGACCGCATTCACATTTACTATTTTCTTCTCCTTTTCTTGAAACTCAATAGGTGGTCCAGAGTAAGTTTCAATCAAGTTATCCTTTTGTACTTCATCCATAGGTATCTCCACTACATTCTCTGACTCCTCGAGAAAAGTGAATGAATTTGAAACCTTAGTCGTACTATTTTTGGATGAACCAGAACTATCAATATTTTTCTAATTTTTAGGAGAATTTGACTCACCAGGAAAAACTTCAAAGTTGGGTAATGCTAGGTCACAACTGTTTACTTTAGGCTCTTCCACCTCAAACTTGTCAGAATCTTTCTCTATATTCTGCACATGCTGAGTGTGTGTCATAGTCAATGGAGTTTCCTCGGGTAGAGCGTGGCATGTTGGCACTAACTCAGGATGCGAAATGGGATTCAAAATAGACACGTTCTGTGTAACATAGGATATCAAAGGACTGCTCAAAATTTGAGGTCCTAATTGTCTTTCAAGAATTAAAGCTTCCTTATAAGCTTCTGCCAGGGTTGTGATATTGATGTCTCTCTTAAGGAAAATAGAGGTCACCGAATCCAATGCATTCTTATAAATTTCTAAGGCTAGATTTGCACTTGGGATGTAATAACCAATAATTCTAACATAAGCTTTTTGGAACCTTATATTAAAAGACCTGATATCTTCACCAGACTCTCTTTTAATGCTAGAAAACTATTGATATAACACACTGGGGTGAATCACTTCACCAAATTGTGATATAAAAACTTCCTCCAGGTCATTCCAACTAGTAATAGAGTCATTAGTAAGATCCAAAAACCAGTCGTATGCTTCCCCTTGGAGAGTGAATGGGAACAACCTACAAGCCACATCTTCATGTTGTACATTTAACAACTTTAGAGCATTTTTATATGCCACTAGATGTTCTTCTGCTGTTCTAATTCCATCATGCTTGTAGGTAGGGAGATACCTCTCAAGATTTTTGGGCAAATCATGGGCTACACCAGGGATATTTAAGGCAGTGGAACCTAACCAGCTTGCCATTACTACTTGATCAGCGATGATATTCTCAGTTGTAGTTGGAGTAACTACAAGTGGTGATAAAACGATCCTTAACAAAAACTGAACGGATTTTAGGCCCTCCTTTAGCTCTTTTTTAAATGTTGGTATTGAGTTTCGCTGTTTAGGCAAAAACTTAAACAGACAGGATTAAAAAGAGCTAAAGAGGAGGGAAAAGGATTCAAAAGATAAAACACCAGACTCTGCACAAACAACTGACAATACTAAACGGAGTTTAGTGGCCCTCCTTCTAGCGCCAGTTTTTAAATGTTGGTTCGACTTTTATACACACCCTGTGAAGAATTAGCATAAAATATTGAGAACACTTATAAGGGATAAATCCCACTCACTTTAGGATCTTGCTGGTTATCCAAGGTGTGAGTTACAGAGTTGGGTCGAATGTCTATTCACTCTTTTTCGCTTCTGGAATAGTTTCAAGTGGACTGTCTGTTACCTTACAACGGGCTCTGGACTTCAGTTTAGTAATGTTTTTGGAGTTGGTTATCTTTGTGGACAATCAGATTTACAATTAGTTCTTTGATCTAGCTCTTTATGCTTTAGCAGATTTTGAAAGAAAATAAAAATGGATCATTTAACAGTAAAACAGAGAGAGTAGGGTAGGGCAAAAAAGAGAAGTTTATCCAACTTAGCTGCAAAATCAGAACTATCAATTTTAGTTATGCTATTTAACTTTACAATGAAACAAATCAAAGAGGAAAGTGTCCAGCTTTCTAAGATCACCTTCCACTAAGAGCATAAGACAGAAATGAAACAAATCTGGCAAAAAATCACCAACAGAAGGGAAGCCAGTTGGAATTGGTATCTTTCACTAGCAGCCTAGCTCGCACAGTGAAGACAGAGCAATTAAAATAGGCCTGAACCTTAAATCTGTAATTTTCCCTAGCATACAATAGAAAGAATGAAGCCTAGCAGAAAATCACCAACAGAAGGGAAGTCAGTTGGAATTGGTGTCTTTCACCAGCAGCCTAGCTCGCACAGTGAGGACAGAGCAATTAAAACAGGCCTGAACCTTAAGTCTGTAATTTTTCCTAGCATACAATAAAAAGAATGCAGCCTAGCAGCATATCCAATCTTAATAACACAGATCTACAGCATAAATTAAATGAAACCTTTGCGGGATGAAAAACAGGAGAAAATGCACTTATCGCAATTTGAAACAGATTAGGCTCCTGGCCACGCTATCACAGAAAAACCGATATTACATCAACTCCAGGTCTAGAACAAAAACATTCTAACAAGATTTTGCATGAAACTGCTAAAATAGCTTCTATTCCAAGTTCCCCCACCCCTTTGTTTCAAGGTATACATTCATATTTATAGAGGACTTGCCTCTCTACAAGATTTTAAATTATAAAACTGAATTTTCTTGGGAGTAATAAAATAAACACTGAAATGGGGAACAACCCACCGGTATTTGCCTCTTTTACAGTATTAAAATATAAAGCCCATAACATAAGTACTAAAAAATAGGGATAATCCGCCGAAATCTGTCTGTCTGCAACATTTTAAAATATAAAATCGACTTTCCTTGGGAGTAATAAAATAAACACTGAAATGGGGGACAACCCATCGATATTTGTCTGTCTACCATTACTTTCGCTAGTATGCAACTGCTAGCTCGCTTCCTCTTTTACAGTATTAAAATATAAAGTCCATAATAAGTACTGCCAGCTCGCTTCCTGCAAAAAAAACAAACAAGGATTAGTATTTTGAAATCATTAAATTAAAACCTTAATGTTCATTACATGTCAGCTTGCTTTCTTTTGACATGTGTCGCGATTACGCGACGTTTTCCTTAAGCCACTTTTCCTTTTGGCTCCTTTGTCTCTTTTGCTGCCAAACCGCGACATGCCGCGATTTCGTGACATGTCGTAAAATCATGACATCCCCTGCGCCTTGCTTCCCATTTTACTCTTGTGTCACGATTTCACGACATCGCGATTTCGTGACACCCCTCCGACTTTAGGCGCTTTTTTAAACCTGTGTCACGATTTCGCGACACCCCTTCGGCTTTAGGTGCTTTTTTAAACCTGTGTCACGATTTTGCGACACCCCTCCGGCATTAGGTGCTTTTTAAACTTGTGTCATGATTTTGCGATGTCACGATTTCGTGACACCCCTCCGGCCGTAGGCGCTTTTTAAACTAGTGTCACGATTTCACGATGTTGTGAAATCGTGACATCGTGATTTCGCGACGTCGCAAAATCGCGACATCGCGATTTCACGACACCCTTCCTGACTTGGGCTCCTTTCTGACTTGTGTCATGATTTCGCGACGTCACGATTTCATGACATTTTTCTTTGGCACTTCCTTTCATCACTGTCAACCGCGAAAACATGACAGGTCGCGAAAACGCGACATGTCGCATTTTTGCGAATGTCGCGATTTTGCGACTATTTCGCCAAGTTTTGCTTTCAATGAAATTTGTCATGATTTCATGATGTTTTCATCACTTTACTTCCTTTTAAGCTTATGCACCGCGAAAATGGAACACGTCACGATTTCGCAACATTTTCATCGAGTTGTGCTTCTGATTTGAAACTTGTCGCAATTTCACGACGTTTCTCTCAAGATTCACCTTAAACCAAAACATGTAGCGATGTCACGATGTTTTCCATACTTCACTTATGCTGAGCTCTTTGAACCACGATTTCATGACATGTGCGATATTGCGACAGTTTCCAAAAGTTTTCCCTCTGACCAAAATGTGTCGCGATTTCGCGACGTTTCCCTCAGGTTTTGCTTTCGATCTAAACTTGTCACGATTTCGCAACGTTTTCATCACTTTCCTCTGTTTAGGCTTATGCGTCGCGAAAATGGAATATGTCACGATTTCGTGACATTTTTCTCAAGTTATGCTTCCAATGGAAACTTGTCGCGATTTCGTGACGTTTTGGTCGAGCTTCGCTTCAAATTGAAACCCGTCGCAATTTCGTGACAATTTTCCTCGTCCCTTCCTTTTATCATTGTTGACTGTGAAAATGTGACAGGTCGCGATACCGCGATAGCTTTCTTAAGTTTTGCTTTTGATCAAAACTTGTCACGATTTCACGACGTTTTCCTACGCTTTGCCTTCCCTCACAACTTGTCATGATTTCGGGATGTTTTTTTTTTCTTGGCCCTTCCTTTTTGTCACTGTCGGCCATGAAAATGGAACACGTCACGATTTCGCGACGTTTCGGTCGGGTTGTGCTTCTAATGGAAACTTGTCGCGATTTCATGACATTTTTGTTGCTTGACTCTTTTCTTCCTCGGACGTCGCGATTTCATGACATGCGCGATATCGCGACGGTTTTGCCTTGATTGCTTCTTTCATATTTGAAACGTGATTTTGTGACATGCGCGATATCGCTACATTTTCCACAAGCTTTGCTTTTACTCAAAATACATCATGATTTTGCGACAATTCTGGCTCCTATTTTGGTCAACTGCTTTTGATCGCGATATCACAACACGTTGTGATTTCGTGACAATTTCCCACTTGGCTTTCTTTCTCCTCTTTGAACAACTATTTCATGACATGCGCGATATCACGATGGTTTTGCCTTGACTGCTTCCTTTGCTGCCTTCGACCGCGATTTCACAACATGTCACGATTTCGCGACATTTTTCGGCTTTGCTTTCTCTCTCCTCTTTGAACAACGATTTCATAACATGCGCGATATCGCGACATTTTCTTCAAGCCTTGCTCCTGACCAAAATGTGTCGCGATATCGCGACGTTTTCGAAAATGGAATGTGTCACGATATCGCAGTGTTTCCAAAAATAGAATATGTTGCGAAATCGCGATGTTTCCGAAAACGGAATATGTTGCAAAATCGCGATGTTTCCAAAAATGGCATCTGCATTTTTTTACACATTAGTGAAGGATCTCCCTTGCTCAGAAATGATTCTAACATTTGAAAGATGAATTTTAAATTGAAATCAAAGCCATATGCAAGCCTACTTGGATATTTTGATATATGCAAACTTGAAGAAGAAGGAGACAAGCAAAATTTGGACTTAAAACCTGAAAAACATCAAGAGGGTCCCTACGGAAAAAATGAAAACTAAAAAGCTTCAAAGGATGGAATTTCATTTTTTCAGTGGGGGTGTGTTGCTTCTCAACACAACCTTCGTTTATTCATTACTTCTGCTTTCTAAAAGATTTTCGTAGGAGATCAATTCGGATGCTTAGCCAATGATTATTAACCACGAGCAAGGATAAGTTTATGAACCTTAGGTATCCCCTTTATATAGCCTCCTTATTATTTTCGATGACGTTGGCGAAAATATTGCATATTTAATTTTAAATAATTAAAATTTAAACTAAATATTAAAAATTAAATATCTCCATCACCAGGGCACCTTTTTTGACAAAACAAAAGGCCAACTTGGGTTTTAAGAAAAACCTAGTTCAAATTTGCCATCCATGGTTTTAAATAAAACCTTTTATTTTTCCTGCAATGGTTTTCACAAAAACCCTGTATTTATCAATGTTTTCCACAATATCATTTGGCCACCAAAACTCAATGTGATCCATGTGACATCAATGATCCATGTGACATCAATGACAGCATAAAATAACTCAAATTGCCAACAAATCTGCTGACAAGTCTTCTCAAATATTTACCTCAAATATGCTCAACAAGTCCACACAACAACTTGCCCAATCTCATAGAAACATTAAGAGAACTGTTAGAGACTCAATATGTTCTACAATTATCACAATGCTCAATTTCTTTCAATCACTCTCTTAGAAATATGAGAATTGTTATAGACTCAATATGCTTCTTATTCACCTAAATGTTCAATCACTTTCTCAAATAAATTCACAATATATAATAGTTTGTTTTAAGGAACTTGAACAATCATTTCACACACCCACTTGATTAGGCTCTACAAAATCTACTCAACCAAACACTCAATAAAATAATCCTTGCTCACAAACCCTAGTCCAAGCATATAAACACCAACTCAAAATGTTTTCAATAATGCTCAAAAACAAATCTTACATAACAATGATACTCATGTTCTTTTAAAACCCTAGTTCAAGTTCTTTACTCAACAAATCACTTCAACAACAATGCTTATAAAACAATCTTCACATAGCAATGATACTCAAACCCTAGTTCAAGTTCTTTGCTCAACAACTCACTTCAACAACAATGCTTATAAAACAATCTTCACATAGCAATGATACTCAAACCCTAGTTCAATTTCTTCACACAACCAATGGCCTCAACAACAATGCTTATAAAACAATCATTTATTACAAAAAACCTTGAAGCATTAACTCAACACACTCAATAGGAAATCCTAATCAAGTCCTTTTCACTCCAAACTTATTTTTCAGAAAACCAACCAATCAACTTAACTATGGAAGAATGTGCTCATACCTTTTTCTCGATGATGAAGGAATCTCATAAATCTGCCACAACCACAAACACTTCTTTTCCAAGCTCAAGGAAGTTATAAGATGATAAATTCCCTCAAGAATACAATGTTAATATCAAAACACACATACACCTTATCACTCCATATTTAAGAAAACATTTATCAACATTTACAAAAATAATTCACCACTTACACCTTATAATCTCCCAATTAAAATAATACTCAATGCACTCTTCTTTTCAAAATAATTCAATGCAAGAAGTTCCTTTTATCCTTTTAAAACTTAAACAAATCAATGTGACACAAATTTTTTATTAAAAAATAAAGCTAACTCCTTATTCCTACAACTTATCAAAAATAATAATAAAAAATATTCTAAGCAACCCTTTGAACTCCCTAAGATCTCATGTCAAACTTTAACACAAAAAATAATAATCAATTTTTTTTACCTTGGCCTTGGTGGGAATAGAAATCACAATGCAACCTCAACCAACGCCCTAGCCGTGGCTCCAACCATCGCATGAGCTAGGCGCTCGCTTGGGGAGTGGAGAGCACCACATGCTCTATGAAGCTCCCCACTTTGTCAAGCAAAATGTGCACCGTTCCTTTGGGGATTTCAACACAAACACAACTACCAAAACACGTTGCCGCCACATTTCGAACATAGGTCACCTAGCGCCCAAACAATCTAACCAATGCCCTCTTGCCACTAGGCCATGCTGCCCAGATGGCTTCCAAATTTTAGTGCTTTTTGTCTTTGTCTTTATTCGCTGGCACATAAAACACAAATTTACTTCTCTTCCGCACAAGCTCTCAACACAATTGTATGCATTAACATTCGAGCAAAAGGATAATTTTAATACTTCTCATGGCATGGTTTATATAGTAATTCCATCTTTTATGCATACACTTCAATGCTCGAATTTCTTCACACTTTAGATGTCGGCACTATGATTTAAACTTATTAATTTATAAATTTTTTAAATTCTTTTGAATTTAAATTTTATAAATTAATTCTTTAAAACCCTTTGGTTTATTAAGGCCTTCTCTCATTGCACAACTTTGTATAAATAATATTTATTTATAAAATTTAAATTCAATTTGAATTGAAATATTTTATAGAATATATATTAAACCTTCCTTTAACTTTGCAATAAGCTTCCTTGGGTTTTAATGCAAAACCTTTTATTTTAAACATTCTAAATTATGCTTCCACATAATATTAAAAAAATATTATGAAGCCCTTTTGCCTTTAACCTTTGCATTGTTCCTCTTGACCTTTGAAATCATCAATGGCTTATTCTTGGACATCAATGACAACTTTATTTCTTGACAAATTCCTTGATATTAATGATACTTCATTTCTTGACATCAATGACAACTTGACTTAATGACTAAAAATGTCCAACAATCTCCCCCTTTGTCATTGATAGCAACCCAAATTATTTTTACTAAAAACTTGGCTTTTCTTTTGTTCTACTCCCCCTGGGACATTGCT
Source organism: Wollemia nobilis (assembly GCA_028583015.1). Lineage (NCBI taxonomy): Eukaryota > Viridiplantae > Streptophyta > Pinopsida > Araucariales > Araucariaceae > Wollemia > Wollemia nobilis. The sequence goes on along the minus strand of JAQPPZ010000541.1, from coordinate 22,851,056 downwards.
CCCCCTAGCTCAATGCTCTCTCCTTTTTACTCAAATACCAAATATCTCCCCCTTACTCAAATATCTCCCCCTTTGACATCAATGGAAAAGGGTCACCTTTAGGGCTCGGGGCTAAGAATGAGCCTCTTAGCTTAGCCCCTCCCCACCTTCTCTTGAGGTGGTTAATTCTAGTGTGGGAGTATTTCTACTCCCATAAAGTACTATTCTTTACCTTTATCCTCTTTTCTTCTTATCTAATCCTTCTAATTCCTCTGATTGTTTCTTTTCATGTCCATGTCTACATTCCTGTCTCTATTTCTGTTCCTATTCCTATTCTTGTTCATATCCAGGTTCATGTTCCTGTTCATATCCATGTTCTTGTTCTTGTTCATATCCATGTTCCTATTCATTTTCCTGTTCCTGTTCCTGTTCCTGCTTGATTCTAGAATGTATGCTCTACACCACTTTTATTGGAAGTTAAAGCGATAAAAGGTAAAAAAAATTTGACAACAGTAAGATTTGGACCTTACCCTTTTACCTCCTGGGACAACAACTGACTGGGAAGATTGTATGGCTTGGATGACAGCTGACTGGGAAGATTGGATGACATGGATGGTAGGGAGTTTGACTCTTATTTCATTTCCTCCTTTCCTCCATATTTTTCTTCTTCCATATCTATTACCTAAGTTTTCTAAGGTAGTTATTTCTCCTATTATTTAAGCAAACATTGCATTTTGGTGAATTAATAATACTTTACATTTTTTCTATTGCTCCACCTAATTATCGTGCCACATATGGTATCAGAGTGAGGTTGAAGAGGGCCTGCAGATCGAGGTCAGAGGAGACCAACAACACACGAATCGATGCAAGGTTGAAAGGGCCTATAGCATGCAAAATGAAGCAAGGTTGAGAGAGCCCGCAAATCATGAACCAAGGTGAGGTTAGGAGAAGGCTCGCACAAAGAGCATGCAAGGATGAGGAGCAGAAGCCAATCGAACATTGACACATGGCGAGGAGATAACAAGGCCCACATAGACCAGAGACCAAACAACAAGCAACATGGCAGACCATAATATAGGCTACATGGTGAGAAAAGGTGACAAGCGATGCGATGAGGAGAAACAAGCTTGAGAAGGAGGCAAAAGGGTGGTCACTAATTGCTTGAAGGCAATCAAGTGACATTGTGCGCGTTGAGGGTTTTAAACACCTCAAACAACATCGCATAGTGGATGTGGGACTAAAGTCCCTTTCATTTTTTTTTTGTCTTGTGCATGACCACAACAAGATAAAGGAGGCAAGCCTCCTTTGCCTTCCGGTCGGGCCATACAGCTCGACTGGCTCAAGAAGCCAGCCTTAAGGTGCCTGCCCCTGGTAGATTGCAAGTTTGAAACCCAACGGTAACATTTTTTCATTATTTTTTATGAAAGCAAAAGTCAAAAGTCCTGAAATTGATGTTCTTTGCCTTTCGTTCTCATCGACGGTGGTGGCCGAGATGGTAATCATGATTTGTTGAAAGGAGATTAGGTTGCGGGTTTGATTCCTGCAAAGGTTTAAATTTTTTTTAAAGTTTTTTTTGAAAATTTTCTTTATATTATTAAATTAATTATTTATATTATATTTAATAAATTAAATATAGTTGTTTTTTTTTTTAAATTGTTTTTTAAAGGGCAATTATTATTTTTATTAAATAGCAATATAGATTTTTTTTAATACTATAAAATAAGGAGAATATTGCCTAAGAGGCAATTCATTGTAATATAAGGGTTCATTTTTCACTTGATTCGAGGAATCACAAACTATAGAAATCTTGTGTAATAAGCCTAAGAGGCTTAGTTTTTTTTGTAAAAGAGATAAAGGATCAAAATTGTAAAATTGTAAAGAGGCATTGATGATAAGGCCAAATGGTTGTGATCATGCCTTATGTGCAATTTTAGCAAGAGAAGGTGCAGAGAGATTCAATGAAAAAGTAAGAGGTTATGGGATCAACATTGTGTTTAGCAAACTTCAAAATGCAGTAATTGCACATCAAAGGCATCCTAACTCAGGGTACAAGACATAATTTGAAGATAAATCTTTCAGGAGTCAATTTGAACAATTGAAATCTATACAAGCTACACCACAAGAATCAGAATATACACACTATAGTATTTTAGTGGAAATTTTAGAACCAAAATCACCAAAAATAATATTGATAAGTGACGATGAAGAAGTAGTAGTAGAACATTTCATGAATCAAGAGATAACATCCCCACAACAAGAGGAACAAGCAATCAATGATAGAGTAAATCAAGTCAGATTTGACTTAAATTTGTAATCTCTTCTTTCTTCTTTCTTCTTCCTTCCTTCCTTGAAAAAGCATAGTGCTTTATTGTAATCATGAAATAAAGAGTTTTTTTACTAATTATGGCCTCACACAACAGTTTACATATACCAGAGTTCAACGGTTATTACTACGAGTATTGGTCTATAAAAATGAAGACCCTGCTCATAGGAAGAGGTTTGTGGGATATAATAGAAGAGGGTTACATAGAACCCTTAGACTGGACAACACTAAGTTCCGCAGACAAGAAAACATGAAAAGAAGGACAAAAGAGCAACTCTTCTACTCTTTCTCATCTCCAAGAAGTGTTGGATAAAAGTATATTCCCTATAATGGCCGCTTGTACAACTGCACAAGCTGCATGGAAAGATTTGAGTGATGGATTCTAGGGTAGTGATAAAGTGAAGCAAGTGAGGCTTCAAACACTAAAAAGAGATTTTGAAAATATCAGAATGAAAGATGATGGAAAATTCAGTGATTATTGTGTTAGAGTAAAAGCAATTGTTGATAAAATGATTACACTTGGCGAGGAAATCAAGTCTGAGACAATTGTAACAAAAGTGTTGTGAACACTTCCACAGAGATGGAATCATATTGCCATAATTATAGAAGAATCTAAAGCTCTTTCCAATTTAACATTCGTTGCATTAATAAGATCGTTAATGTCACATGAAGAAATATTTTTGGAATCTCCTTCAACCAGCTATGGAGGTGACGAGAAAGCCTTCACTTCCAATGAAAATAATGGAAGAGGATGTGGAAGAGGTCAAGGCATAGGACAATAAAGAGGTAGAGGTAGAGGCAAATATAGAGGAGGCAACCAAAATAGAGGAGGTAACCAGAATAGAGGAGGCAAATCCAACAAAGGAGGCAACTCCAATAGAGGAGGCAACTCATACAGAGGAGGCAATAAACATAGATATAGAAATAAAAATTGAGGAGGAAATATAGGACAAAGTGGAAATCAAGGGTGAGGAAGTGACAAGTCCAAAATAGCTTGTTTCAACTGTGGCAAGCCAGGTCAATTTGCTCGCGATTGCTGGTCAAAATCTTCACAAGATAGTAGTAGTCAATATGGAAATTATGGGGAAGAAGATGATACCTCTAATATTTTTCTTTCATATGGAAAATCAGAACATAATCTAAATGACACATGGATTCTGGATACTGGTTCCTCAAATCATATGAGTGGCAAAGAAAATATTTGCAACTCTAGATTCCACTTATAAATCCCAAATCAAATTAGGGGATGATAAAGCATTGCAAGTAGATGGAATTGGAGCCATGGAGGTTCCAACCAAAGAAGGACTAAAGAAAGTGAATGAAATATATTACACTCCAAAGCTCCAACACAATTTGTTAAGCATTGGGCAAATGATGGAGAAAAATTACAAACTTGTATTTGATGAAGGAAAATGTATCATTTTTGATAAAAAAATTGTAATTGTGTCATCACACAGGTCCCTATGACCAATAATCGATTATTCCCTCTCAAATTTTGTGAGCTAGGATGATATAAACTTGCAAATATTGCTATAACAAATAAAAGTGTGCTTTGGCACTTGCGATATGGTCACCTTAATTTCGCTAGCTTGAAACTGATCACTTCTCAAGCTATGGTGACAGGACTTCCTAAAATCAACGAACAGAAGGAGGTCTATGAAGGATGTGCTTTGGGAAAGCACTCAAGGTCAAATTTTCTAAAAGGACAAGGATGGAGATCCAACTATCCACTTCAGTTAGTGCATTCAGACATTTGTGGTCGAATGCAAACACAGAGTCTCGAAAAAAATTCTTATTTTCTCACTTTCATAGATGATTTCTCTAGAATGTGCTGGATTTATTTCTTGAAACATAAAAGTGAAGTTTTTGATTGCTTCATAGATTTCAGAAACAATGTAGAGAATCAAAGTGGTAATTATGTAAAATGTCTTAGGATAGATCGAAGAGGTGAGTACTCCTCAAAAGCATTCTTGAAATATTGTAAAGCAAGTGGGATAAAAATGCAATTCTCCACTACCTATACCCCACAACAGAATGGTGTGGCAGATAGAAATAACCACACCATAGTTAAGATGGCGAGAACGATGTTTCAGACTAAGTATCTAACTAATATGTATTGGGCTAATGCTGTAAGAACCAATGTATACATTCTAAATAGAATTCCAACTTCTAGTTCAGATGGTGTCACTCCTTATGAGGGGTGGTACAGAAAGAAAAAAAATGTAAAGCACTTCAAAGTTTTTGGTTCTTTAGAATATGCGCACATTCCTGATGAGAAAAGGAAGAAGCTTGATCCCAAAAGTCAAGCTTGTATATTTGTAGGGTATTGTGAGTCTACAAAAGCATATAGACTCTACAACCCCAAGACTCATAAAATTGTACTCTCCAAGGATGTAATTTTTGATGAAGGGGGAGAATGGGATCATCAAAGAATTTTTGTTGATAATGAGTAAGTTCTTCACAGGTACAACATGTGTCTCCCAAGAAAAACAAAGGCACACCACCCCCTCCAAGCCCATACAGGAGTAATACATCAAGTACTTCAACCACCGCTCCAAGTCCTTCTACACAGAGAACAATAAGTTCTTCATCTATGGACATTGAAAGAGACTCTCCATCAAGAGGCAAAAGAACATTACAACATCATCCATATTTTCAAAATTTGGATCAAAATTTCCAAAGAATATTCACTAGAGGCCAAGCTAGTGAAATGAATACAGTTTTATGACAACTTGAAAATTTGCAATTGTATGGGGATGATGACTCCCATGATCCTAGGGGAGATGTAGTCAATTATGATTTATTTGCTAATGCTCATCTAGAACCAGCTAGCTATGATAAGGCTTGTACTCAAAATGTATGGCAAGAAGCCATGAAAGAGGAAATAACCTCTATAAAAAATAATGATACATGAGAGCTAGTAAAGCTACCCAAAGGAAAAAAATGTGTTGGATGTAAATGGGTCTACAAGACCAAATACAATGCTGATGGAAGTATTGAGAGGCATAAGGAGAGACTAGTAGCAAAAGGTTTTACTTAGAAATTTGGCATTGACTATGAGGAAACCTTTTCTCCAGTTGCACGACAAGAGACAATTAGATCTGTTCTTTTCTTAGGAGCCCATAAAGGATGGAATGTTCAACACATGGATGTGAAAAGTGCTTTTTTGAATGGATACTTGATAGAGGAGGTTTATGTTCAACAACCTCAAGGATTTCAAGAACAGGGAAAGGAGAACCTTGTTTATAAATTGAAAAAAGTACTTTATGGCCTCAAGCAAGCACCAAGATCTTGGTACTCACGCATTGATGGCTATTTCAACAAGTATGGATTCAAAAGAAGTAAAAGTGAACCAAATTTGTACTACCTAAAGCATAGAGTAGCATAGAGTAGACATTATCATAGTTTATTTGTATGTGGATGATCTAATATTTATGGGTAGTAACACTAAAATGAATATGGATTTCAAAAAATCCATGATGAAACAGTTTGAGATGAAAGATCTTGGTCTAATGCGATACTTCCTAGGCATGGAAGTGCATCAATAAAACAAAGGGATCTTCATATGTCAACACAAGTATGCTCAAGACATGATCAAGAAATTTGCCATGGAGCAGTGCAAATCAGTTGCAACTCCAACTGGACATGGGATCCAATCGAGCAAGGATGACAGAGCATCAAAGGTTGACATGACCACTTATAGAAGCATGGTTGGGAGTCTGATGTTTCTCACCAATACAAGGCCCGATATTAAATATGCTATTTCTCTAGTTTCAAGGTTTATGGAAAGTCCATCTGAGCTGCATCTACAAGCAACTAAAATAATCTTAAGATATGTAAAAGGTACATTGGATTTTGGAATCCATTACCAAAAATGTAATTATGTGAAATTAGTTGGCTTCAGTGATAGTGATTGGGGCACCAATATAGATGATAGAAAATCTACATTAGGAAATTGTTTTAGTTTAGGGTCAGGACAAATTACATGGAGTTCTAAGAAATGTAGCATTGTCATGTACTGAGGTTGAGTATATAGCCATCACACATGCTAGTACTCAATCCCTATAGTTGAGAAAAGTCCTTGAAGAGATTGGAGATAGTCAAAGTGGTCCAAATCGACTGTATTGTGATAATATAAGTGCCATTCAGTTGGCATACAATCCAATCCACCATAGCAGATAAAAGCATTTTGATATGAAGTATCACTTCATTCGAGACATGGTGGAACAACAGATAGTTGAGCTTCAATATTGCAACACTTTGGATAACATTGCAAACATCTTCACCAAAGGTATAGCTAAAGCTCAATATATAAAGCTGAGAGACTGTATAGTCAGTACTCTCAACTTTAAGTGGGAGAATGTTAGAAGTTAAAGTGGTAAAAGGTAAAAATTTTGTTTGACAACGGTAAGCTTTGGAACTTACCCTTTTACCTCCTTGGACGACAGCTAACTGGGCAGATTGGATGGTTTGGATGACAGCTGACTGGGTAGATTGGATGACATGGACGACAAGGAGTTCGACTCCTATTTCCTTTCCTCATTTCCTCCCTATTTTTCTTCTTCCCTATCTATTCCCTAAGTTTTATAAGACAGTTAATTATCCTATTATTTAAGCATTGTAAACACTGCATTTTTGTGAATTAATAATACTTTACATTTTTTCTATTGCTCCACCTAACTACCATGCCACAAATTTTCTATGTGACCATAATTATTTCACTTATAACACTTAATGTTATTATTCCTTGGAGGTGCAAATATCTTAGGATTTATCCTAGTGAAGCCATATCCTCTTTTGTCATGAACCCTGCAATTCATTGCCTTGTGATCAAACTGATTACATGAGTAGCAATACCCATGGAAAAGCTGTTTGTTCCCATATCCCTGTCTTTCATGTGTCATTCACTGTAAAGCCATGTGTCCAAACCTATGATATGAAAAAAATATTCCATTGAAGTTTCCTTGTCTTGACCTCATTGATCTCTTAGTATCTCTTGACCTATTCTGATTGTTGTTCCATATGTATCTTCTTTGTGCATTGTTACTATTTTTGTTGAACTCTCTATTTTCCAACTCATCCTTAGATGTCTCACTTTATTTGACACTGTCTTATTCTAAAGTATCTTCATCTAAAGTTTCTTCTCCTCAAAAACTTGAGGTTGAATTTCCTTCCTATTTCTTTTGAACCTGTTCAAATCCAAGACCTATTTTACTTGATGTAGGCTTTTTATCTTGATGAAATTATCCAAGTTATTTGATCTATTTTTGAACCCTCTTATATTGACTTTGGATTCTTCTAAATATTCTCTTAATAGTGCCACTTCTTGTGCTAACTTTTCACATTCTAAGATATTTGCTTCTAACTTATCTTTGAACCTTTTTGCCTTAGCCTTTGATTTTTCTAAATCCTCTATAAGCAATCTTCTCTCTTCATCACATTCTTGAAACTAAATTTCAAGTTTAGAGTGTTGTTTTCTTACCTTATTTACCATGTCAAGAGCATAAATAAGTTCTCCCTTGAGATCATATCCATATTTATCTAAATATTCCTCTATTTTTTACTTTTGTCCACATATTTATTTTCTATTGGCTTATCTTCTATAGGATCACCCACTCCTTCTTCTAATTCTATTAGAAGGTTTTTATCTGGTCCTTCAAGTGCATCCTCATATTCATCATCACTAAAACTATAACCATCCCTTGTACAACTATCTTCAAGATGTCCAAAGTTACCACATCTAAAATACTTGAGAATTACTGGAGTCCTTTTCTTAACTTGTTCTTTTATTCAACCATAAATAGGACTTCATATCTATCATTGTATGAAAAACTAGCATCACTATCACTTGAGTACTTACTTGCTTTATCCACATAGTAGCTTCTCTTTTATCTTTGAAAGAACTTATTTCCTTGTCTGCTTTGTCCATCCTTGCTTTTATTTTTGTGCTTGTATCTTTCTGATTCCTTGTTCTTGTGAATCTTCTTTTCTTCATCATTGTTATTCTTAGCTTCTTGACAGTCAGTTGCATAATGAACATACCTTCCACAATTAAAATATTTAACAGATCTTGTATCTCTAGATCTTCTTGAATCCTTATTCCTTCTGCCATAATTTACTTCTTCATCACTAGATGACTCATTTCTTGATTCTAACTTCTTACCCTTTGTCTTCTTGATTTATTTGAGTGTTGCTTCTTTTTGAGGATTTGGTTCCTCTTTTTTTCTCATCTCAAATGTTGTAATAATACCAAACAACATATATCTTGTCAAAGAATCACCATCCATTGACACTTCTATAGTAGAAACTTTTTCACTGAATCTTTTTGGAAGAGTTCTTAAGACTTTATCACAAACATCCGATTCATCAATCTTCATTCCAAGTCCTTGCATATCATTAACAACCTCATCAATTCAAAGTAGATAAGTACTAATATTTTCCTCATCCTTCATTCTTAATGCTTCAAATTATCCTTTGAAATTTTGTATCTTTGCTTTCTTGACACTTTTATCTCCTTCATATATATTTTGTAGTTTATCCCACATTTCTTTTGCAGTTTGACAATGCATAACTTTCATTAACTATGTTCTATGCAAAACTCTCAAAAGTGCATTCATTGCTTTTGAATTGTAATGTTGTAGAGCTTACATTCCTTATCTGTAGGAGAATTAATTAAGGTATTGTGTACAATTTCATCTGCTTCCCAAATTTCATTGCCAAGTACCATCAGGTAGATCTTCATTCTCATACTCCAATATATCTAGTCACTTCCATCAAATACTATTGCTGAATTATCTGAGGAAACATTCTTAAAATCCATTATATTCTTGTTAGCATTTCCTTCAAGCTATTAAAATATTTTGAAGGAACCCACTCTGATACCAATTGAAGAACATAAGCTTATACTAAGAGGGGGTGAATAGTATAAGACCACTTTTTACTTTTATTTCTCAATCAATATTATGCAATGTATATATAGCAATATCAATAGTAGTAATCAAATAAATGAACAAATCACCACACACAATAAAGATACCACAATTTATATGGTTCACCCAATGTGGGCTACTCCACGAAGAAAATATCTCATTAAAATTTTCTCAATCAATCTCTTGGGAATCCTTTCCCTATTATAATGTTTATGGAACTTTGTACAAATGAGATACCAATCCCCTAAATCAAGTTCATGGATATCTATCCACAGGAGAACTCCTCCTCTGCTCTAGCTAATGATACTTTAGAAGACTACTGCCTCCACTGCACTAGCTTGTAGATCTCTCTCCACTAAAAAATCTTGTCCTCACTCAGAAGACCTGTCCTCACTACTCTGGATAATGGATATCTATCCTCTGCTCTATCACCTCCAAAGCTCTATCTAAAATCTGCATTAAACACATTCCTTCAGTATAGCACAAATATGATCAATCTATGTTTCTATTCTGGCACAAACCTGTCCTCAAATCTGCACCAAAATTTGTTCTCAAATCTGTACTAAACACAATCCTTTGGTCTAGCACAAATCTATCCTCAATATCTATCCTCAAGACTTAACTCAAAGCTTGACTCAATCTCAAATCAACTTTGTTGGATCTACCCTAAACCTTAACTCAAGGTTTGAACAAATCAATCAATCAACTCTAATCTCAAGCCTTCTCAAATACTTGTCTTAAATCTGCCTTGTAAGCTTCCTCAAAATATCACACTAATCTATCCACAAGTCCTCTCTAGAACTTGCTCAAATATGCTCTACAAGTCCTCTCTAGAACTTGTCCAAGTTTACTCTCAATCTGTATTGTAAGCTTCCACAAAAGCTTACTCAAATTTGTTCACAAGTCTTCTCAAAGACTTACCTCAAATCTGCTCAACAAGTCCACACAAGAACTTGTCCAATCTCATAGAAACATAAAGAGAATTGTTAGAGACTCAATATGTTCTACACTTATCACAATAATCAATTTCTTTCAATCACTCTCTTAGAAACATAACAAGAATTGTTAGAGACTCAATATGCTTCTTATTCAGCTAAATGCTCAATCACTTTCTCAAATCAATTCAGAATATAGAATAGTTTGTTTTAAGGAACTTGAACAATCACTTTACACACCCACTTGATAAGGCTCAACCAAATCTACTCAACCAAACACTCAATAAAATAATCCTTTCTCACAAAACCTAGTCCAAGCATATAAACACCAACTCAAAATATTTCCAAAAATGCTCAACAACAAATATTACATAAAAATGATACTCATGTTCTTTTAAAATACTAGTTCAAATTATTTGCTCAACAACTCACTTCAACAACAATTCTTATAAAACAATATTCAAATAGCAATGATACTCAAACCCTAGTTCAAGTTCTTTTCTTAACAACTCACTTCAACAAAAATGCTTATAAAACAATCTTCACATAGCAATGATACTCAAACCCTAGTTCAAGTTCTTCACACAACCAATGGCTTCAACAAAAATGCTTATAAAACAATCCTTTATTCCAAAAAACCTTGAAGCATTAACTCAACACACTCAATAGGAAATCCTAATCAAGTCCTTTTCACTCCAAACTTATTTTTCAAAAAACCAACCAATCAACTTAACTATGGAAGAATGTGCTCATACCTTTTTATTGATGATGAAGGAATCTCATAAATCTGCCACAACCACAAACACTTCTTTGCCAAGATCAAGGAAGTTATAAGATGATAAATTCCCTCAAGAATACAATGTTAATATCAAAACACACATACACCTTATCACTCCATATTTAAGAAAACATTTATCAACATTTACAAAAATAATTCACCACTTACACCTTATAATATCCCAATTAAAATAATACTCAATGCACTCTTCTTTTCAAAATAATTCAATGCAAGAAGTTCCTTTTATCCTTTTAAAACTTAAACAAATCAATGTGACACAAATACTTTATTCAAAAATAAAGCTAACTTCTTATTCCTCCAAATTATAAAAAATAATAATAATAAATCTTTTAAGCAACCCCTTTAACTCCCTAAGACCTCCTGTCAAACTTTAATACAAAAAAAATAATAATCAAAATTTATTACCTTGGCCTTTGTGGGAATCAAACTCACAACGCAACCTCAACCAATGCCCTAGCCACGACTCCAAGCGTCGCGCAAGCTAGGCGCTTGCTTGGGGAAATGAGAGCACCACATGCTCTATGAAGCTCCCTGCTTTGCCAAGAAAAATGTGCAACATTCCTTTGGCGCTTTCAACACAAAAAAAACTACCAAAATGTGCTGCTACCACATTTCGAACGTAGGTCACCTAGCACCCAAAAACTCTAACCAATGTCCTCTTGCCACTAGGCAACGTTGCCCAGATGGCTTCCAAATTTCAGCACTTTTCATCTGTCTTTATTCGCTGGAAAATAAAACCAAAATTCACTTCTCTTTTTCCGCACAAGCTCTCAACACAATTGCACGTATTAATATTTGAGCAAAAGGATAATTTTAATGCCTCTTAAGGCATGGTTTATATAGTGATTCCCTCATTTATGCATACACGTCGGTGCTCAAATTTCTTCACACTTTAGACGTCGACACTATGATTTAAACTTATTAATTTATAAATTATTTAAATTCTTTTGAATTTAAATTTTATAAATTAATTCTTTAAAACCCTTTGGTTTATTAAGGCCTTCTCTCATTGCACAAATTTGTATAAATAATATTTATTTATAAAATTTAAATTCAATTTGAATTTAAATATTTTATAAAATAAATATTAAACCTTCCTTTAACTTTGCAATAAGCTTCCTTGGGTTTTTATGCAAAACCTTTTATTTTAAACCTTCTAACTTATGCTTCCACATAATATTAAAAAATATTATGAAGCCCTTTTGTATTTAACCTCTGCATTGTTCCTCTTGACCTTTGACATCATCAGTGGCTTATTCCTGGACATCAATGACAACTTTATTTCTTGAAAAATTCCTTGACATCAATGATGACTTCATTCCTTGACATCAATGACAACTTGATTTAATGACTCAAAATGTCCAAAAAAATGATCATGATAATTAGTATCATATATCAAGACTAGGCAAAATTTGATCACAATATAAGAATCTTTTTTTTATAGTGATCAAGACACTCAGTCTCAAATTCTTCATCAATGTTAAAGTTATTTTTAGGTGTCAGTTCTAGAATTATAGACAGTAGTACCAATTTTTTATCATCACCACTAATAACACCACACTTGACATTGAAGCCAACACTGATCCTAAATTGAAAATTACAAAAGTAAATATTAGGTTCTATTAAATATTTTCTTATACAGAAGTAAGATTCATCAACTGTTATCAACAAAAAATTACAAATAGTTCATCTTTCTAAACATAAAAGGATATATTGTAATAAGCTCTATCGTTGAAATTCAATAAACAAAAAATAATATTTACATTGGAGAACTACCTTAGTGCTATATACTCTAAGTTTTACCAACTGATTTACATACATAATATAGAACATAAATGATCAGAGAGCTAAATCAAAATTGTTAGCTTTTGATGAATGAGACATGAGAGATAACAATCACAAGATGCAAAATAACATGCAAGAAAGTAAATATGCTAGATGACTGAAGTATGCTAAAATATAAAACATATAAACTATTACAATGTAGCTATGGAGGAAGTGACCACTCCATTAAAAAAGCTATAGATCTACATCATATCCATCACCGGTAAATGGTGTGGAACATAGAAAAACATAATACACTAACCTACACTATCTGATGATGTCCTTCGATTGTCCTATATATCTATCTAAGAGGCCATACTTATATATGCAAAATTTGATGCTTGCACAACACTCTATCTAGTTGTGCATATGACACCTTGCACATGTACAACTTGCACATTAACACTTGTCCATTTATTACATTGCATGAAATCACTAGATAAATTGCACATTTACATAACCCAAATTATGGAATAGATATTATTTCTAACACCCCCTATATTACATTATTTGGGTATTGAAGGCTTTAGTCTTTAATATGGATTTTATTCATCTTCTTATGCTTGATCTGGTTCTTATTCTACTGCTATAGTCTTCATGTCAATGCTTCTTGTTTTTGTCAATTCTTTGCTCCTTGGGCTCAAGTGTCTTTGGTGATTCATAGCTCTCATGATGGTGCATGTCTTGAGTGGATCTGAATTGACCCTTCTTCCTTATTTTATCCCTTGGTAAGACTTGGTTCTCTATCCTTCATAAGTACCAACCTTGAGCTCAAAGTTAGTATATTTATCTGAAATACATTTTTGAAGATAACAATTTAATATTTGATGCAATCTTCTTTCATAGTTTATATAATATCTATATTTGAACTGACAAGACAAATATGAGTGATTTGTTCCCTCACAATATTTGCATGGATGTAAACTCCAACAATTCATTTTTTTATGACCATATTGATTACAATGGGTGCACAATAGAGACAATCTAGCAATTTTATGATCAATTTTAGGAATATCATGTTTGTCTATCTCCTTAATAAGGTCTACAAACTATATGTGCATAATTGAAGCTATTCCATTTTGCATAAAATCTTGTTGATCAATTTTTTCCTATTTTAATTCAATTGATTCATTAGATTAATCTTCCTTTGCTTAGCTGTTGAATTTAGAAATAATATCATATTATAGAGGTTCTTCCTTTTCTTTCCTCTTTTCATAATTGGAGTCCATTAGGTTCTTGATCCACATTGGTATTTTTCCTATTTCACTTCTAAGAGCATTACCAAGTATGGTAGTAGACATTTTGTATGACCTGAATTTTTTTATAGCCCCAAGATTTTAAGACATGTACTCCTTGATTGAAGTATATAAGCTTGATTTTGTAAAAAACTTTATAGATCCTTAGATTAGTGGATTGCCTTGTAACTCCCACCTAGTTCCAGATTTTGAAGAAAGCTTATACCTTCCAAACTTGATAATATTAGACATATATTAATGTTATCATTTTTTAGAATGCCTTATGACTTCCTAATGTTTTGAAGTATGCTATAGTGTTTTTTGTAAAAAAATGTAGTTCAACTTTGGTTGATTTTGTACAAGTTTTGCAAGAATCAAAAAACAACTTTTTAACATCTTATTACTCCTAATTGAACTAAGCAATATTTCAGTTTTGAAGAGGTTTTGATGTTGGAATTATTTTGTCCCCTTTTTAGAAATTTGATACAAGTAAAATTAAATTTATCCAACCTTAATGAATCCATTAATAACCTTTTTTACATCCCTTGGATTATTTCTAATTTCCAAATAAAATAAATATGATGGAGTAATCCTTATGACTCCCAAATTTGGAAAATTAGAGAAATGATAATAATATTTGCAATATAGTTTAATCCAAGTTGAATTCCTTATTCCTCCTAAGTAAGATTACAAATATTAAAATAATAAGATAAGTCACCCCTTTAGCTTTCAAAACCTAAGTTTTAACCTTAGTTTATAATCCTTATAACTCCAACTTATGAAAGCAATAATAAATGGTATTTAGACCTTACCTTATGGATGTAATATCTCCTAAATATTCGATACTTTCTAAGGTTGAGTATAATAGCGTATAAGAGGTACCTTGAGAACTCGTTTTAATGGATATTCAATGTAATGAATTGATGTGAATGTTGTATGTATGGCACTGAATGTTGACCTTCCAAAATGGGAAGCTTTTAATTATCCTTTTCCTTATCTTCCACATTGCACTTCAAATGTTTTTACTGCTTCTCTCATGCCTTGACTGTGCTATGTTCATCCTTCGATCGTCTTTGACTATGTTTCACTCTTGAATGTTGATCTTGGACTTAAAATACGTTTTAAGCATTGTTGATCATAGGCATTGTGACAAGTGTCATGTTCATACAAGTGAGTGCTCCTTTATTCACGTAATGCTCCAAAACATTTGTTCAATGCTTCCTGGATAAATTCAATAATGTATGGGCATTTTGTGTGAAGTTGGTGGAGAATACCAAGTGACACATCTTTTCTTGTAAATCCTTCATAGAAGTCTCTAGAATGTTGAGAGGAATTATGACTAGAATACCAAGTGTTATTTTTGCATGAAAACCATTCTTGTAATGCCTTTCAATATGGAGATTATAACTCCATAACCCATTTAATTTGCAATGTTTCTTGGGTAGCAAGCAATACTTCTTCTTTGTAGGTGGATGGGCAATGCGCTATGGAGCTTGGATGGTAGTTTGACACTTACGTTGGTGATTGGTATTCTCCAATATATATATCACAAATGTAACACCTTTCCCTCATTCTTTTATACCTCCAAACATATTGATTTCCCTATTTATAGTTTTATATTTTGTTTTATATTGATATGCACTCACTTGTCTATGCAAATGTGGCTCATGGATGATCTAATGAGCTTTGATTCTGTAGGTACGTACATCCAATATGAGCCCTTGAATGGCTCCTTCTAGCTTGGGAGGAAGAGTGCTGACGTCTAGACTTTGTTGGATATTCTTTTTCCTATAGAAAAATGTGCCATAATGTGGCACTTCCAAATCTACTCTTATACTATCGAAAACCAGATTATATTAGTGCAAGATAATGTATTATATTTTGTACAATAAGGCTTTTTAATATACCTTCTTTTGCACTCTATTTCCAGATCTTAAATTCTAGTTTTGTGATAGATTTCTTACAATACAAGGGTTTGAGGTTGTATTTAAAAATAGACACACCTCTCCCTTTTTACTTGGACATTTTTGATAACAAGTCCAAGCTTCAATAACAATAGATAGAAGATTTTTTTAATTAATGCAAATTTTCTGCATTCTTTTTTCTTACATTCAACTTTAATGCTTTTGATTTTGAGACTCATAAAGTCTCACTTTCATAAGATTCTATTTATATTTTTGGTTAGTTATATTCTTCTGCAATATACTAAAGGATACTAATTCTTTTGGTGGATTCTAATGGCCACTTCAAGTTGCAGATTTTTGTGCTTCAATAGTGTCTTTAGACACTTGATACAAATCAGACTTTGTGCCTTTCAGGAAACACAAAACTAATTTTATTTTTGAGAGTGGTATAATAGTACAAGTTTTTTACTTTTAATGCACTAATATTACACCTTATCACTCCAATAAACTCTCAAATTCATGCACTAATAATCTACTACAACTAATCAAGAATAACCTAAAATGAATCTTTAGGAGTTATTATGCAATTTCACTACAATCAATGTTGTAGGACTTAGTCTTCTTTTTAAAAAAATAGATAATATGTAGTTGATAAAAACTAATATAAAATATAATCAACTCCTAATAAATGTGCAATTGAATCCTTAAAAAGAATATGTTTTCCTTTGCACTTTAGAAGACTATAATCTAATTTTATTTTTTCAAATTTAATCCAATATTTAGGTGCTCTAATAAATATGATAAATAGTTCAATTTAATGAATATTTTTGCACCATAAGTTGCATATTTTTTTTTTGTAGCTCTTCTCTCACCTTTGTAGAGGATTTAGACCTTGGTGTCTAAAAACACCAAGTTACTGCTTTAAGTAGGATGCCCTTCGCAACTCCTTATTCACCAAATGATGGTCTCGAACTTTCTTTTACAAGCCTAGGATTTGGTGGCTTATTATCCTCTTGTGTTATCCTCATTATGCTATATATTTTGAGAAGTCTATGTATCTAGGGCGGTTCCTTATTTCTATGAGAGGCAATATTTAAATATCCAATATTTGATGAGCTTCTTCTATCTTCAAGTCTTCTTGTCAAATTTTGACTTCAAGCAGGATATTCTTCTAGGGTTTGGCACTCATTACCAAATTATTCTTCTCAGATTTGGCACTCCTTGCCAAATTTTCCTCTTGGGCTTGTTGTCGGATGGTGAGAATTATCCCAAGTCCTTTACTATTAGGGACTTCACCTATAAAGTGGATTTCTCTAATGAGTTCTCAAAGAACTCTCTTGATCTTCAACAAGGCTCTCCTAGCCTATCCTGGATGCTCGATGAGACCTTCACAAAGTCTTTTATCTAGAATATTTTTATGGTCCTTCTTAAAATATTATCTTCAACCTTCTACTTCTAGAATTTTTGGTGGTGAGATCTTCTCCTAGATCTTTTGATTCTACTATTTCTAGCTTCGAGTCAAACTCTCTTAGTCCTTATTCCAATACTAGAATTTCTTCAATGAGATCTTCTCCCAATTTATTATCTTTTACTTCAGGATAATTTGATTTTGAATAATATGCTCTTCGTAACTTTCTTGTAGGAAGTATCCCAACTCACTGAATCTTCTGTTCCTACCAGGGTTATGCATAGGGGATCGACCCCAAAATCTATACATAAAATCAGGGTGAATTATCTTGGAATATCGATAAAATTTGTAGAAGTATACATGGAGAATTGCATTTATTTATCTCTAAAAATTTTCAAACCATGGCGAATTTCATTAATTTATCTCCAAAATTTTCAAACCTTGGCGAATTGTTTTGTGTTTGGGGCTATGAATATCAGTTTGCAAAATTTAAAAATGTACAACATACTTAAAAGCTTTAGGCATATATGAAAGACTTTAGGCCGACATGATGACCAATGGCATAATGATTGATTGCAGGAATACTGATCGGTTACAGGCATGACGATCAGCTGTAGGTATGATGATCGACTGCAGGCATGATGATCGATTGTAGGTATGATGATCGGCTTTAGGTATGATTATCAGCTATAGGAATACTGATCGATTACAAGCATGATGATCAACTATAGGCATGCTGATTGGCTTGAGATATGATGATCGATTATGGACATGACGACCAATGACACGCATGACAATTGGTTGGAGGTATGTCGATCGATTGCATGTATGCTAATCTAGTGCAGGTATGAGGATCGATTACAGAAATACCAATCGGTTGCATACATGATGATCAGTTGTAGGAATGATGACCCATTGTAGGGATGTCAATCGATTGCAAGAATGCTGATCAATTGTATATATGATGATCCTTTGCAGGAATATCGATTGGATGCACATAATACAATCGATAATAGGTATGATGATCGACTGCAGGAATACCTATCGAATGTAGGCATGACGATCGGATGTAGGAATGTTGATCAAGTGCAAGAAAGTCGATCATTTACAGGGATGTCAATCGATTGCATGTATGACAATTCATTGTAGAAATACTGATCTGGTGCACATACGATGATCGATGATAGGTCCTAAAACCGACTGACTTATGATGATCAACACCTCTACAATCGATAGACCAATGTAAGTCTACAGTCTTGCAACTGATAGGCTGATGTTGATTGATACCTCTGCAACTGATCGACACCTTTGTAACCAATTGATGAATTTTGATCGACACCTCTGCAACCCATCATCTTATGCTAACAAATAGGGCTCTGCAACCAATCAAATTATTTTGACAAACACTCCTCCACAACCTTGTCAAGTTTTTTATTGTTTTAGAACTATTTTTGAGTTAGAGTATTTTTTATGTATGTTTATCGGTACCCAGTATAGTATATATACGGGTAGCATATGAGGCGATTTGAGCAGGAAAAATAAAATCATTTATAATTTAAAGGCAATTTGGGCAGGAAATATAAAAATCATTTATAATTTTAAGGCGAATTGGGCAAGAAAATCAAAATAATTTGTAATTTGAATTTGGCGAATTAAAATAAAATTAGGTTCATGATTATCAACGGTGGGAAAATTTACCCCAAAAAAACTTCCACCTCGTAAATTTCTGGCGAATGGGCCCCAGTGAAAGGATCCAAAATTAGCCTTTTCAAATTTTTAAAAATCCTAAATAGAGTCAATTTACGATATTTCGAAGAACACAAGCTTATACTAAGAGGGGGGGTGAACAGTATAAGACCACTTTTTACTTTTTCTTCCAATTCAATATTATGTTGTAAAAATATAGCAGTATCAATAGCAGTAATCAAAGAAATGCACAAAAACCATACACAATAGAGATATCACAATTTACGTGGTTCACCCAATATGGGCTACTCCACGGAGAAAATATTTTAATAAAATTTTCTCAATCAATATCTTTGGGAATCACTCCCAATTACAATTTTTATGGATCTTTATCCAAAGGAGATGTTGATACCCTAATCTCAAGTTTGTGGATCTCTTACACAGGAGAACTCTTTCCCCTTCTGCTCTAGCTATGTGATCTTCTAGAAGATTTTGTATCTCTGCTGCACTAACTGGTGGACCTCTCTCCACTTGAAGACTCCTCACTCAGATTTGTATTCAACTGTGCTTCGTTGGATCTCTATCCATTGAGACTCTATCCTTTGTACTCTATCACCTCCAAAGCTCTGTCAATAGGCTCACTAAGAACCTACTCAATAGGCTCACACAAAACCTACTTAACAAGCTCACACAAAACTTGTCCAATATTGAATAACAATATCACACAGAACTTGTCCAAAATTGAATAACAAGCTCACACAGAACTTGTCCAAAAATAAATAACAAGCTCACACATAACTTGTCCAAATCTACTCTAGCAAGCTCACCAAGAACTTGCCCAAATTTGGTCTAGCAATATCACCAAGAACTTGCCCAAAACTATCCACAAATATGTCCCAAAAATATCCTCAAATCTATCCCAAAGGCCTTCTCAAAGTCTCAATCAATCATGATCAAGTAGCACTCAAATATCATCCAAAAATATATTAAGGCAAAGCTCAAAGATGAACTCAACAATGAATGGCAATGTACTCTTCAATGGATGAAAACAATAATCCACAATGATATCAACTCAACTCAACTCATAGAATCATAAAGAGAATTGTTAGAGACTCAATATGTTCTAATATCAATATCAACTCAACTCAACTCAAATAAACTCATAGAAGCATAAAGAGAATTGTTAGAGACTCAATATGTTCTAATATCAATCTCAACTCAACTCAAGTCAATCTTATAGAAGCATAAAGAGAATTGTTAGAGACTCAATATGTTCTAATATTACTCTCAACCCAAATTAGAATAATGGTATAGTTTTTTTTATAGGACTTGAACAATCACTTCACATATCACTTGACTAGGCTCAATCAACTCAACTCAACCAATCACGACAAGGGACAACTCTTTCTCACACAATCCTAGTCCAAGTATGTATCAACCAACTCAAATGTTTTCAACAATGCTCAACCACAAATCTCACATAACAGTGATACTCATTTTATTTTCTAACTCAAGTTCTTTCACAACCAATGGGCTTCAACGATTATGCTTATAAAATAAGGTTTAACCTCAACTCTCAAACTAGAAAACCTTGAAGCATTAAACCAATCACTTTCGAAAAGGAAACCACAATCAATCCTTTTCTCTCCAATGATATTTCAGAAATCAACCACCATAAACAATCAATAGAAGAATGTGCCCATACCTTTTATGAAGATGAAAAAACCTCTTTGTAAATCTGCCACAATCACAAAATTCTTTTGCCAATCTTCACAAGGGTTAGTAGATCACAAAATAATCAACATTACTCCACTTTTCAATAATCATCACAAAGGCCTTTAATTGCACAACTTCCTTATCTCTCCTAAAACCACTTGTACCATAAAATAAAATAAAACAAAACATTGCATAACCTTTTCACTCCCAAAACCACTTATACCATAAAATAAAATAAATCACAATATTGCTTGCCTTGTCACCTCATGAAAGAATTAATACTCTTGAAAAAGAACAAGGCAAACTTCACTTTTGGAACCCCTTTGTAAAATCAGAAATATCTCTTTACACACACCTTATTTCTCCTTCTAAATAAGTTAGTCAAATAGCCCTCGAAATAAGCTTTTCGACGATATATAATATGCCACCTTTCCAAAATAAATTGAAACCTTTACATATATATATGCCAACCTCCATTAATTGCACATAGGTCGGCCCTCCATTAATTGCACATAGGTCGGCCCTCCATTAATTTAAACTTAAACTTTAAACTTTAATATCTTCATCACCGGAGGTCCTTTTTCGATGAAACAAAATTCCACCTTGGATTTTAAGAAAAACTCTTTCCACATAAGCCCACCATGGTTTTAAATAAAACCTTTTATTTTTCTTGCCTTGATTTTCATAAAAACCTTATATATATCCATGCTCTCCAAAATATCATAGATGATTATCTATGAAGTGCTTTTGCCACAAAAACTCAATGTGACATCAATGATCCATGTGACATCAATGACAACATAAAATAACTCAAATTTCCAACAATCTCCCCCTTTGTCATTGATGGCAACACCTCTAATGCAAATCACTACAATCACTGCAAAAGCCATCTCTGAGAATCAAAGCTGCTCCCCCTGACTCAATACTCTCTATGGAGGCTGCTCCCCCTAACTCAATACTCTATTTGGAGGCTGCTCCCCCTAACTCAATGCTCTCCCCATTACTCAAATCTCTTCCCCTTTGACATCAATGGAAAAAGGGACACCTATGGGGCTAAAAGATATAACTCTTAATATTAGCCCCCCTCACCCCCTTCTCTTTTGAGGTGATTAATTTTGGGGTGGGAGTACTTTTACTCCCATGTCACTTTGTTTCTTCCCTCTATCAACTTCCTTCCATGTTTTTCTGATATCCTTATCTTGATGAATTACTTGATATTCTTGTCTAGAACCTGTTTGGAATTGAGTCCTACACCATCTTGCAATATGCCCAAAGTTATTACAATTAAAACACTTGATATTGTAACCTTTGGATGGTGCCCATGTCCTGAAATCATTCTTAAAATAATTTCCATATCCATTCTTTTCTTGAACCCTGTATTGTGAAGCTATGTTTTCATGACCATTATAACCATGACTTTTGAAATGTGTAGCTCTAAAACCAAAACCATGTTGCTCATTTCCTTTGCACTGAAAAGCTTTATGACCAATCCTATTGCATGAGAAGCAATGCCCTTGAAAACCATACCTTCTTCCCTTTAAGTTTCTTCTAGCAAAATCAAACTTCTTTGATCCATGGATCCTGCAATGTAGAGCCCCATGTCCAAATCCATTACAATAAAAACAATATCCTTGAAAAGCCCTTTGTTCATGCCTTGGTTCCTCATACCTTTCTTGACCATTATCTTTATGATCATATTCAACTTGTGCATTGCATTCTTTAACCTTCTTTGTAGAATCTAAAACCTCTTCCTTGCCTTTCTCTTAAAGAATTTATTTTCCTTTTGAAATTGATTCACCTATCTCAAAACAAGAACCAAACTGAATATTTGGAACCATAGGAAATTTGGAACTTTCCTCAAAAATCTTAGGTGCTTCCTTGCTTTCATCTTTTACAACTTACTTTCCTTTTGAGTGTGACTTTTCTTGGAAGTAAGATACGACCTTAAAATAAGTTGCCACTCATTTTTGAATATTTTAATCTAATGTATCATGTCTTGTCATTGTTACCCTTAGTTCTTCATTCATCATCTCTTCTATCCTTTTTGTATTTTGAAGCTCTTCTCTGATATTACCGATTGTTTGAAGTAGTTCTTCTCTGATTTTGACATCTGTTCGAATCTTGATTTCAAGATTCCTATATTATTATTTTAACCTTTTTATTTCTAAATTTTGTTTACTTGGCTCATACTATTCCTTTTCTATTACCAAAAATGAGACTTCTTTGTTTTCACTACTACTGGAATTGTCACTAGAACTATTGCTTTCTTTTTCAAATACACTTTCCTTATTGTAATTTTTGTAGTATGTGCAATCATCATCTATATACCCAAAATATCCATATATGAAGCATTTTAGTATCCTTAGACCTTTCTTGTACCTATCTGCTTGCTCAATGGCTATGGAAAGCTCTTAATGTCTTTCTTCAATAGGCACATCCTTTTCTTTATCTTCAATACCTGGGAATAGGTATTCTTTCTTTTCTTCACTTATTCAAAAGAATGTACATTCTTCTTCATCTGACTGATCTTTATCACTGTAATATAAATTTTCACTTGCTTCTACAATGTAGTAAGATTTCTTTTCCAATTTTACCTTGGAATCTCCTTCATAAGTATTCCTCAACTTGGTCCACATCTCATTAGCTGAAATACATACCATGACCTTTGCAAAATTTGTCTCGCGTAGCCCACTCAAAATATAATTCTTTGCTCTTGCATTTATCTCAACTAATTTCTTGGTAGTCTTATCTCCCTCGAGATCACCTTCAACCTTATACTATTGTTCAACCATATGCCATACCTCATATCCTTGTGATATCAAGTAGTTCTTCATCATCATGCTCTAGAAAGAATAATTGTTACCATCAAATAATGGAGCCTTATTTGTAGATAATCCATTACGTGAAGCCATCTATGTTCTTTTAGAATCTGCCCTCAAGCTGTTAGCCTTTTCTAAGGAACCCGCTCTAATGCCAATTGAAGAACACAAGCTTATACTAAGAGGGGGGTGAACAATATAAGACCACTTTTTACTTTTTCTTCCAATTCAATATTATGTTGTGTAAAGATAGCAGTATCAATAGCAGTAATCAAAGTAATGCAAAGAAACCATACACAATGAAGACATGATAATTTACATGGTTCACCCAATGTGGGCTACTCCATGAAGAAAATATTCTACTAAAACTTTCTCAATCAATCTCTTTGGGAATCACTTGCAATTACAATGTTTATGGATCTTTATCCAAAGGAGATGTTGATCCCCTAATATCAAGTTCGTGGATCTCTTCGACATGAGAACTCTTTCCCCTTCTTCTCTAGCTATGTGATATTCTAGAAGAATTTGTCTCTCTGTTGAACTAATTGGTGGACCTCTCTCCACTTGAAGACTCCTCACTTAGATATGTCTTCAACTGTGCTACTGCTAGATCTCTATCCACTAAGACTCTATCCTCTGTACTCTGTCACCTACAAAGCTCTATAAATAGGCTCACACAGAACCTGCTCAATAGGCTCACACAGAACCTGTTTAACAATATCACACAGAACTTGTCCAAAATTGAATAACAAGCTCACACAGAACTTGTCCATAAATGAATAACAAGCTCACCAAGAACTTGTCCAAATCTACTCTAGCAAGATTACCAAGAACTTTCCCAAATTTACTCTAGCAAGCTCACCAAGAACTTGCCCAAAAATATCCACAAATTCATCCCAACACTATCCTCAAATCTATCCCAACAGTGTCCTCAAATATGTCCCAAAGGCCTTCTCAAAGGCTCAATCAATCATGCTCAAGTAGCACTCAAATATCATCCACAAATCTATAGCAAAGCCAAAAGATGAACTCAACAATGAATGGCAATGTAGGCTTCAACGAATGACAACAATGATCCACAATGATCTCAACTCAACTCAACTCATAGAAGCATAAAAAGAATTGTTAGAGACTCAATATGTTTTAATCTCAATCTTAACTCAACTAAAATCAAATAAACTCATAGAAGCATAAATAGAATTGTTAGAGACTCAATATGTTATAATCTCAATCTCAACTCAACTCAAGTCAATCTTATCGAAGCATAAAGAGAATTATTAGAGACTCAATATGTTCTAATATTACTCTCAACCCAAATTAGAATAATGGTATATTTTGTTTTATAGGACTTGAACAATCACTTCACATATCACTTGACTAGGCTCAATCAACTCAACTCAACCAATCACCACAAGGGACAACTCTTTCTCACACAATCCTAGTCCAAGTATGTATCAACCAACTCAAATGTTTTCAACAATGCTCAACCACAAATCTCACATAACAATGATACTCATGTTATTTTCTAACTCAAGTTCTTTCACAACCAATGGGATTCAACGACTATGCTTATAAAACAAAGTTTAACCTCAAATCTCAAACTAGAAAACCTTGAAGCATTAAACCAATCACTTTCAAAAAGGAAACCACAATCAATCCTTTTATCTCCAATGATATTTCAGAAATCAACCACCATAAACAATCAATAGAAGAATGTGCCCATACCTTTTATGAAGATGAAAAAACCTCTTTGTAAATCTGCCACAATCACAAAATTATTTTACCAATCTTCACAAGGGTTAGTAGATCACAAAATAATCAACATTACTCCACTTTTCAATAATCATCACAAAGGCCTTTAATTGCACAACTTCCTTATCTCTCCTAAAACCACTTGTACCATAAAATAAAATAAATCAAAACATTGCATAACCTTTTCACTCCCAAAACCACTTATACCATAAAATAAAATAAATCACAATATTGCATACCTTGTCACCTCATGAAAGAATTAAACCTCTTGAAAAAGAACAAGGCAAACTTCACTTTTGGAATCCCTTTGTAAAATCAGACATATCTCTTTACACACACATTATTTATCCTTCTAAATAAGTTAGTCAAATAACCCTCTAAATAATATTTTCAACGATATATAATATGCCACCTTTCCAAAATAAATTGAAACCTTTACATATATATATGCCAACCTCCATTAATTGCACATAGGTCGACCCTCCATTAATTGCACATAGGTCGACCCTCCATTAATTTAAACTTAAAATTTAAACTTTAATATCTTCATCATCGGAGGTCCTTTTTTGATGAAACAAAATTCCACCTTGGCTTTTAAGAAAAGCCCTTTCCACATAAGCCCACCATGGTTTTAAATAAAACCTTTTATTTTGTCTGCCTTGATTTTCATAAAAACCCTGTATATGTTCATGCTCTCCAAAATATCATAGATGATTATCTATGAAGTGCTTTTGCTACCAAAACTCAATATGACATCAATGATCCATGTGACATCAATGACAACATAAAATAACTCAAATTTCCAATAATTTTGCACTTATGCATAACCTTGGTTCCTACAACAAAGATATTAGTACTAAAATATTTAGTCTACTTTTAAATCAGATATTCTTCTCAAATTCTTCTTCAGGATCAAGGCTTCTATGGCCTATTTTAATATCAAGGCTCCTATGGCATTTTTAGTATCAAGGCTCCTATGGAATTTTTCAGTATCAAGGCTTCTATGGCCTTTTTAGTATCAAGGCTTATATGGCCTTTTCAGTATCAAGGTTTCTATGGACTTTTCAATATCAAGGATTCTATGGCATTTTTAGTATCAAGACTTATGTGGCTTCTTATTCAAGGCTTCTATGGCCTTTCTATATCAAGGCTCTTATGGCATGTTCTTCAACTGTGGAATTTTGCAATCCAGTAATGGATATCTTTAGTATCCTATCTTCACCATGATATTTAACTAGAAGTCTTCTTCCATAATATTCTTCTTTTGCATGATGAACTAACCTTTGCACTATGAGGGCACATTAACCATCGAGCAACAAAGTTGGAGTCTCCTAGCTTTCTATCGTAGGAGTCCCAATCCTATGAGGATTAATTTCCTGCAACAAAAAAAAATTTAGACACCAGTTAGCAAATTATAGATGATTTGGACGATCTTCACTATATGATTTATCAATCTAGTGGATTGAAATACTAAGTCCTATTCTTCACAAGTTTTCATAAAAAATATGTGGAAAAGACTAGATGAAAATGATTTTAATATTTTCTAAAATTGAGATTCCTTTCAGTACTATATTTTAACTCTCCCAAAATCTACCACCTAGATACTCCTAATATCTTTTGCCAGTGGCTAGTCTAATGACGTGTCAGTTTGATAAAAATCTCAGGTAAAACAATAATGGTGGTTTCCCTATTGACCTGCACATACTAGATCTACCATGTCTCTGATACCATTTTTAGCTTTTGATGAATGAGCCATGATAGATAAAAATAACAAGATGTAGAATAACATGCAAGAATGTAAATTTGCTAGATGATTGAAGTATGCTGAAATATATAATATATAAAATATTACAGTGGAGCTATGGAGGAAGTGAGCACTCCATTAACAAAGCTACAGATCTACATCATATTTATTACCAGTTGATGGTGTGGAATAAAAAACAACATAATCCACTGACCTACGCTATCCGATGATGTCCCCAAACTATCCTATCCTATCTATCTAAGAGGTCATCTTTATATATGTAAAATATGATGCTTGCCCAACACTCTATCTAGCTGTGTATATGACACCTTGCACATGTACAACTTGCACATTGAAACTTATCCATTTATTGCATTGCATGAAGTCACTAGATAACTTGCACAAGAAGTAACCTAGGTATGTATCTTGGAGGATACATTTACATAACCCAAATTATGGAATAGACATTATTTTCATTAAAAATATAGAATTTTTGGGGGCAACTTAAATTTAGTTAGCCATTTGTTGCAAGTAAAAAATGAATAAAGAACTAACAGTTTCTTGAGATATGGATTTTAAAACAATGACAACCCTGGGTGTTCTATTCATTGGTTAAATTTATGCCCAAAATATATTCCCTCAAATAGAACTAAGCATTCTCAAATTCATGTCCAAAATTTCTTCCTAGGATAAATAGGCACATTTGTAAAACATTCTCATCATTGTTGTGTGAAAATACTACCATTGTTTTATAATCTAAAACTTCTTTCAACAACATTTTAAACCAAAATTGCATGAATGAGTTCAACTCTAGCACCATCTTGTCACAACCTCTATTAGGCAAATTTCCATCATCTTCAAGCAACATAAGAGAACATAAGGGCTATGAATGAGTCACTCATAAATACAAATGTCAACAACTAAAAGAGGTAACATCAAATATAAAGTAGAAGTGATTTTATCCATAAATAAAATATAAACCATTCTGAAAAGGGAAGAACAAAACACTAATAAACAACTACTTAAACCAAAATAAACTACAAAAACACTTAGTTCAATGCAAGTATAAATGGATAACCTAAGCCCTCTATATAACGAGAAAATATCTAAACACCCCTACCCACCCCAACCATCAAAGATGATGTGAGAGGGTATCTTGAGAATTCCATAAGATACATAAATATTCATCTACACAAATCAAGTAGTGTTACTAATTAAGGACTAGGACTAAGAGTCAAAAATGAAATATCAATTTCATAACTAACACATACTGAACACAATAAAACTTCATTTCAAAATATTACAACATGCATGCATGATTAGACTCTTAATCCTATGCCCTAGAAAAACTTGTATTCTCTTTTTTTTTTTACCAAATTATCTTCTTGTATCTAATTGACCAACCTCACACTCAAGATACCTACTTGCCTCATTTCTAGCTTGGCTGTCCATTAATTTTCTATTAGTATTTTCTAAAAATAGAACAAAATTTGTAACATCAAATATAGAGTAGAAGTGATTTTATCTACAAATAGAATATAAACCTTTTTGAAAAGGGAAGAAAGAACACTAATAAAAAACTACATAAACCAAAATCAACTACAGAAACACTCTATTCAATGCAAGCTTAAATAAAATTAAAATAACAGTTATGTTGTTGGAAATTTGAGCATGTTTTGTTGTCATTTATGTCAAGAGGTTTGATATCCTAATTTGATGAAATTAATTTCAAGAGGTTTGATTAATTTCAAAAGGTTTAATGTTATAAGTTGATGGAAATATTTGTGAGAATATTTCTCATGGTGGCACATGAGGTATAAGTTAGCAAGAAGAAAGGAATACCTCTCCATGATGTTGAATTACCTTGGTGGTAATTTTGCAAAGGTTAAAAAATTCATTAATGGTGGTAAGGTTATCCTTAAATAATTTACCTTATTGGTAATTCTGAAAATGTTAAAATATCCATAAATGGTGGCAAGGTTATCCTTAAAAGAAAAGACCCAAAAAGGTTTTTAATATTTAAATTATAAATTTAAATCCTTTGGATGTAAATTATTATAATTAAATATAATAATTAAAAATTGAAGTACCAAATTTGAATTACAAGTGAGCCAACGTCAAATATATAAGAGGGCATGTATATTTGTAGGCTAAGGTTTAGCCTAAGCCATGGTGTACGTTCAATTTAATTACCCCCAAATTAATTTCCTTGTTCATTCAATGCGGTAGAGGAAGAAGACAACAATCTTCACATTTTTTGGAGCAGGTGTTGGTCAAAATTTGGAAGGGGTTTGTCCTCACTCAAGTGAGGTGGCATCCAAGCTGGTAATCTTGGCTTGTGCATCATATAGAGGGAAGAAGGTGCAGTGTTAGATTTGCACGGAGACCTTTTTATTTATGTGGTCAGATTTATTTTTAGCGCTAGTGGTAAAGGATAACAAGGAGATCATGCTCCTTTGGTTTCGTGTGGGTTGGCTAGCCAACGATGTGGCCTAGCGATGGCTAGGGAATGGGGCCAGCCAGTAGCACAAGTTCAATTCCTGATGGTAGGTGGTAGTGAAGGGATTAATTTTTATTAAAATTACTTTATGTCCTAAGGTTCAAAGTTGCTAAGGTATGTGCTAGCTAAGGAGATATAAGGAGTTTTTAATTTATTTTATTTTTGCAATAAAAAGGTTTATGAAATGATTTCTTTTTCTTGAGAAAAAATTAAGGTGGTTTGTTTGCCAATGCATTGGGGTAAAAATTGAAGTGGTGATTTATTTTTGAAAATGCAGATATAAGGTGTAAATAAAATATTTTACCTATGTAATTTGTGATTCTTGTTGATGAAATTTTGTTTACAAAGTTAGGAGTAATAAGGTGTAAAAGTGGTTTGACAATTTTTGTATGGTGAAATATTCATGTGGAAGTTTTGAAATAGATTGTTGCACAAGAAGGATTGGTTATTTGTGAGACGGATTTTGAAGATATATCTCCAAAATAATAATTAAGAGGTATGGACACATCATCCTTTGTTTGAAGTTTTTGTTGGAATGAATGTTGTGACACATAAGGTGGAATGAAAAGGATTGTTTGATAAGCATTGTTGAAATATTTGAGTGAGTTTTATGTGCTTCATTGATTGAATAATTGTGTGAATATTTTGAGTATTGGTTTGAGCATGTTTGTGAATAAGAAAGTCTTGAAAATATTTGAGAGCAGATTTATGAACATTTTTGAGACATATTTTGAGCAGTTTAGAGACAGATTTTGAGCAGGTTTTGAGACATATGTTGAGCAGGTTAGAGATAGATTTTGAGCAGGTTTTGAGACAGATTTTGAAAAAGTTTTGAGACATATTTTAAGCGGGTTAGAGATAGATTTTGAGTAGGTTTTAAGACAAACTTGTGAGCACTATTGATCATTTTTGAGTAGATCAGAGTGGATAGAGTTCCACAAACTAGAGAAAGGGGTAAGAGTTTTCTTGTGGAGTGTGATCCGTGAACCAGTTGGGGAGATAGATTTCTTCTTTGGAGAGAGATCCAACCAATTTAGGAGATAGAGTTCCACAAACTAGAGAAAAGGGAAAAGAGTTATCCTATGGAGAGAGATCCACAAATAAGAGTATAGGGGATTGGTGTCTCCTTCGAACAAAGGTCCATAAATATTGTAATAGGGAATTAACTACCAAAAAAATTTATTGAGAAAATTTATAAGAAATATTTTCTCCATGGGGTAGCCCACATTAGGTGAACCGCATTAAATCATGTCTCTCATATGTATGATGATGTGTGCAATATTTACTGCTTTGATATTGTTGATGTTATCATTTGTATTGAAAAGTAAAAAGTTTTATCTTATACTGTTCACCCCCATATCAATATAAGCTCATGTTCTTCAATTGGTATCAAAGTGGGTTCCTTCATGAAAAACCTAACAAATTAGAGAAAGATCCCACAAGAACATACATAACCTTAAAAAATGGAGGAGAGGACATGATCAACATAAAAGAGAAATTCTTTGCTGCTCTTGGAAACTTAGAAAAGGTTAAAAGAAGAACTCAATTTTGAAGGATCAAATTCAAAAGAATGAGGAAGAAAATATGGAACATCTACAAAATATTATAGAACTTAAGATAAAAGTTGGAGAGGGAAAGAAAATTGAACAGGATATGATAGAACTGTTAAAGGCAAGAGAGGTAGAATATGAAATATTGGAATAAAAAATTATCTCTCTAAGGAATGAAGTTGAAAAGACTAAGGGTAAATTACAGCAAGACATAAAGTTAGGGAAACAGAAAGAGGATTCAAGATCCCAAGAAAAAAATTCATCAAACAAATAAGAGCCCATGAATTATGCTAATGCACTAAAAGAAAAAGGCATAAATAAAGAAGAGGGCAAAGAAGATCCATGGACAAATTTCAATTACAGGAACAAAATATCTTCCATGGCTATTATTTTTCATGTAACAAATATGGTCATAGAGCTGTACATTGCACTGGTTATGTGAAATATAATGTTGATAGAAATTTCAATTCTTTTACACCTCTTATGAATGACAATATCATCTGTTGCAAATATAATAATTTTGGGCACAAGGACAAATGGTGTAAAACGGTATTTCTTGAATTAAGAAAAAAGAATACAACTTCAACAATTAGGAGAGAGAGAAAAGAGCAAGAGAAAGTTAAGTCAATGTTAGCACAAACAACTCTTCATGTACAAGATAAGGGAAAAAAATGGTTCCTTGATAGTGGTTGTTCTAGTCATATGATAGGAGACAAGAGTAAATTTCTTGTATTTAAAAAAATCAATGGAGGATCAGTAAAATTTTGTGATAATGGTTCAACAAAAATATGTGGAAAAAGAACTTTGAGTTTAAATAATGGAAAAAAAATACAAAGAATGTATTGTATGTCAAGGGATTGAGGTACAATTTACTAAGTGTAATCCAAATTTATGATCAGGAGCACATGGTTACCTTTCATCCGAATAGATGTGAGATCAAAAAATCTAAAAATGGAAAGCTCATTGTAGATGCAAATAGAACGATAAAAAATATCTACATGCTATGTGATATTAAGGGAGAAAAGTGTTTTCTATCACAAGAAGATAAGAGTTGGTTGTGGCATAGAATAATGGGTCATCTGAATAAGTAACAAGTAGGCAACCAGAGATTTAACCAAAATAAAAATTCCACAAAACACAATTTGTGCACAATATCAGCATGGGAAGCAAACTAGAAGAACTTTCAAGTCAAAATAATTTATGTCATATGAACCATTGAAACTAGTTCACACTGACCTATGTGGTCCTACAAGGATGAAGAGTATACAAGGTGAAATTTACTTCATATTGTTTATAGATGGTTACTCCAGAATGATTTGGATAGCCTTCTTAAAAGAAAAATTAGAAGCCCTTGATGAGTTCAAGGCATTTAAATAATTAGTAGAGAATGAAATAGGTAGAAGTATTAAGTGTTCAAGATAAGATAGAGGAGGAAAAATTACTTCCAATGAATTCATAGAATTTTTTGAACAACATGGGATCAAAAGAGAATATTCAGTGGCAAGAAATTATCAAAGGAAAAATAGGACTATTGAAAATATGACTAGAGCTATGTTAAGTGAGTCTAAGGTTTCAAATGGTTTTTGGAGAGATGCAACTCATACAATAGTGTATATCATAAATAGAGCTAAAGTAAGAGTAAATAATCACAAAATCCATATTAGCTCTGGAAAGGTATACTTCAAATTTTTTGGAAGCAAATTTTACATAAGATGGGAAGAGAAAAATTTGTGTAAATATGATTCAAGGTGTGATGGGGGTATTTTTATTGGCTATTCCACTAAGATAAAATCCTATAGGTACTATAACAAGAGGATACATACAATTATAGAAAGTATAAATGTGACAGTTTATGAGTAAACAGGGTCAAAAGAATCAGCTCAAGAAATTGTGTATCGAGAAGAAGAAAGTTGTCAAGAAGAGTTAGTTAAAGAATAAGAAGAAGAAGAAACACAAAGACCACTACCTAAAACTCCATCTAGGTATGTGCAAAAAATCATAAACTAGATCTAATCATTGGAAATCCATATGAGAGACAGACAAGGAGGAAGATAATAGGAACAAGCGAGCATGTAAAATTTTCTTTGTTATCTAAAATTGATCCCAAGTATTTCAATGAGGCAAGAGAATATAAGTTTTGGGTCAAGGCAATGGATGAGGAATTGGAAAAAATAGAAAAAAGTGAGACTTGGGAACTTGTCCTACGACCAAAATATAAGAATGTAATTGTTACTAAATGGGTTTTCAGAAACAAGTTAAATGAAGATGGTTAGGTAGTAAGAAATAAAGCAATATTAGTATGCAAAGGTTATGCACAGGTTGAAGGGATTGATTTTGATGAGACGTTTGCTCAGGTTGCATGAATTAAGTCTATAAGGATATTTTTAGTTTTCTCAAGCTTCAAAAACTTCAAAGCATATCAAATGGATGTTAAATCAACGTTTCTCAATGGTGTCTTGGAAGAAGAGGTTTACATTGAGCAACTTGAGGGATTAATCCTAACTGATAAACTAGAATATGTATGAACATTAAAGAAGACACTTTATCGACTAATTAAAGCTCCTAGAGCTTAGTATTCAAGATTGGATAAGTATCTTCAGGAACAAGGTTTCAAGAAAGGAATAGTGGAAAATAACTTATACATAAAAAATGAAGGAAATGACTTACTAATTATGGTTGTTTATGTGGATGATATCATTTTTGGAGGTAACAATGATAAGATGTGTCAAAAATTTGTAAAGAGCATGTAGAATGAATTTTAAATGTCAATGGTTAGTGAGTTGTCCTTCTTTCTTGGACTATATATTTCACAATTAGAGAAGGATGTTTTTCTCTCACAAACCAAGTATATAAAAGAGACACTAAAGAAATTCAAGTTAGAAGATTGCATACCTGTAAGTACTACCATGATTACAGGATGCAATTTGAGTAAAGATGATGAATCTCTTGAGGTAAATCAAATATTGTATAGATCTATGATTGGTAGCTTACTATATATCACAGCTATAAGACCAGATGTAATGCAGGCAGTGGGACTAGTGGTAAGATTTCAAGCAACACCAAAGGAAACACACGTAATAGCAATAAAGAGGATTCTTAGGTATTTAAAAGGGACTATGGATTTTGGAATCTAGTATCCCAAAAGCAAAAATTTCACTCTCATAGCATATACAAATGCATATTGGGCAGGTAGCATTGATGATAGAAAAAACACAAGTGGAGGAGCATTCTTCCTTGGAGATTGTTTAGTCTCTTGGCTAAGCAAGAAAAATGCATCAATATCCTTATCCACAATAGAGGCAGAATATATTGCAGTGGTTGCATGTTGTACATAGGTGTTATGGATGAAGTAAACTTTAAAAGACTTCAATATAAAGCATGATCATCATATCTCCATACTATATGAGAATACAAGTGCTATAAGCATTTCAAAGAATCTAGTGATGCACTCTAGGACCAAGCACATTTCGATCAAATATCATTTTACGAGAGAACAAGTGATAGATAAGCAAGTCAGATTAGAATATGTTACTACAAAGAAACATATTGTAGATATTTTCACTAAGCCACTTCTAAAAGAGACTTTTGAGTATCTTAGAGGAAAATTGGGAGTAGTTTTACTCCCACCCCAAAATTAATCACCTAAGGGAGAAGAGGTGGGGAGGGGGCTAAGCTATCTTTAGTCCCAAAGGAGTTCCTTTGCAATTTATGTCAAAGGAAGAGAGATTTTAGTTAGGGGGAGAGAATTTAGTCAAGGGGAGTAGTTTCTTAGGAGGAGTAGAATTGAAAAAATGTAAAAGCAATATTTAAGGAAAAAGGGTTGCCATCAATGACAAAAGGGGAGATTGTTGGAAATTTGAGCATGTTTTGTTGTCATTGATGTCAAGAGGTTTGATATCCTGATTTTATGAAATTAATGTCAAGAGGTTTTATTAATGTCAAAAGGTTTAATGTCCTAAGTTGATGGAAATATTTGTGAGAATATTTCTCATGGTGGCACATGAGGTATAAGGTAGCAAGAAGAAAGGAATACCTCTCCATGATGTTTAATTACCTTGGTGGTAATTTTGCAAAGGTTAAAATATTCATTAATGGTGGTAAGGTTATCCTTAAAGAATTTACCTTGGTGGTAATTTTACAAAGGTTAAAATATCCATTAATGGTGGCAAGGTTATCCTTAAAATAAAATGCCCAAAAAGGTTTTTAATATTTAAATTATATTATTTAAATCCTTTGTATTTAAATTATTATAATTCAATATAATAATTAAAATTTGAAGTGCCAAATTCAAATTACAAGTGAGCCGATGTCAAATGTATAAGAAGGCATGTATATTTATAGGCTAATGTTTACCCTAAGACATGGTGTGCATTCGATTTCATTACCCCTTAATTAATTACCTTGTTCGTTCAATGCGGTGGAGGAAGAAGACAAAACTCTTCACAATTTTTAGAGCAATCATTGGTCAAAAGTCAGAAGGGGTTTATCCCCACTCAAGTGAGGTGGTATCCATGCTAGCAAGCTTGGATTTGCAAAACATAGAGGGTAGAAGGTGCAGTGTTCGATTCACATAGAGGCCTTTTTGTTTGCATGGTCATATTTATTTTTAGCGCTGACGGTAAAGGATAACAAGGAGATCATGCTCCTTTGGTTTCATGTGGGTTGGCTAGCCCACACAGTGGCCTAGTAGAGGCTAGGGTGTAGTGCCAACATGTAGTGCAGGTTTGATTCCCGATGGTAGGTAGCAGTGAAGGGATTAATTTTTATTAAAATTAATTTATGCCCTAAGGTTCAAAGTTTCTAAAGTATGTGCTAGCTAGGGAGATATAAGGAGTTTCAAATTGATTTTATTTTTGCAATAAAAAGGTTTATGAAATGATTTATTTTTCTTGAGAAAAAATTAAGGTGGTTTGTTTGCTAATGCATTGGGGTAAAAATTGAAGTGGTGAATTATTTTTGGAAATACATTAATGACAAGTAGGAGATATAAGGTGTAAATGAAATATTTTTCCTATGTAATTTGTGATTCTTGTTGATGAAATTTTGTTTGCAAAGTTAGGAGTAATAAGGTGTAAAAGTGGTTTGACAATTTTTGTATGGTGAAATATTTGTTGAGGTGAAATATTCATGTGGAGGTTTTGAAATAGATTGTTGCACAAGAAGGATTGGTTATTTGTGAGACAGGTTTTGAAGACATATCTCCAAAAGAGAAATTAAGAGGTATGGGCACATCATCCTTTGTTTGAAGTGTTTGTTGGAATGAATGTTGTGAAACATAAGGTGGAGTGAAGCATTGTTGGAAATATTTGAGTGAGTTTTATGTGCTTCATTTATTGAATAATTGTGTGAATATTTTGAGTATTGGAGTGCAAGCGATTATCTATATTGATAGTAAAAATGAATTTAAATACAATACTTAGGCTAAAGATAGCCTTAGAAAAACCATAGGAATTATTAGTGTTGGCAATTTTGGGTACATTGGGTACATTGCCTTTGCTCAAGTATTGATGTTGTCATTGATGTCAAGAAGCGGAAGGGTTTTTGTGAAAACCAAGGCAGACAAAATAAAAGGTTTTATTTAAAACCATGGACAATAGATTTGAAATGGGTTTTTCTTAAAACCCAAGTTGGCTCTTCGTTTCGTTGAAAAAGGTGCCCCGGTGATGAAGATATTTAATTTTAAATATTTAGTTTAAATTTTATTTATTTAAAATTTAAATTAATATTTTAAAATTAAATTAAAGTATTAATGTTTGGAAATGCCGACGTGTTTGGTAATGCATCGAAGTACATATAAAAGGTGGCAATGGAATTCATTAAAGTGGGAATGTTTTTGAGATGAATCCTTGTGCAATTTCGATTTAGTCGGAGCCTCTACGCTAACGAAGAATGATGCTCGGGAGCAGCGCCAAAGAGGAGGGCTCACGATGGAGATTCAAATGATGCTCGAGAGTAGCGCCGAAGAGGTGGGCTCACGGTGGAGTATTTGCATGTTCCAGGCATTGCGGTACTGCACGCGGGGTGCCATCGCCATGGGGTAAACGACAGCGAGATCACGTAGAATGTTTTCCTGGGAAAGCGGTTAACGGTGGAGATCTATTTTTTCGGGGCGTGCGTTGTGATAAACATGTGGATGGACTATGCGAAAAGTTTGGCATAGACGAGGTTCTGAGTTCAAGTCCCTGCGACGACCGAATAGTTCATTTTTGTGATATCGAATCTGTGATGGGTATAAGATTAAAGTGAACACCTTTTGTTCCAAGCAGCTCAGCAGCACAGTTGGCTAGGACTCTAGTGACAGCGCTATGGTCTGCGGGTCGAATCTTGTCGAGTACATATTTTGAGAAGAAAAGCTTTTGATTGATAAAGTGATGATGTTGGAAAGCGCACGAAAAGTTTTTAAAGGTAACAATCTTATCTCTGTTGTATTGTGGTGATAGGCGGAATAAGGGAGATATAAGGGTTAGAGAATTAATTGTTTTATTAGGAAGATATAAGGGGAGTCATAACTAGAGTGTGGAATGTTGATTATTGGTTATGTAATATTTTACTTTACTTTTATGGTATAAGTGGTTTTGGGAGTTATAAGGTTATGCAATGTTGTGATTTATTTTATTTTATGGTACAAGTGGTTTTAGGAGAGATAAGGAAGTTGTGCAATTAAAGGCTTTGGTGATGATTATTGAAAGTGGAGTTATTTTGTGATCTACTAACCCTTGTGAAGATTGGCAAAAGAATTTTGTGATTGTAGGCAAATTTACAAAGGGGTTCCTTCACTTCAATAAGGTATGGGCACATTCTTCTTATGAGTATGATTGGTGTATGTTTTCCTGAAATAAGATTGGAGTGAAAAGGTATTCAACAAGGTTTCCTTTGGTTGGGTGTAAGTCCTAGTTTCTCGGTTTGTTGAAGACTACTTATGCATTGTTATCATTGATGAGAGTTTTGGTGAATGCATAATTCTGGTTTGAGGTAGTGGAAGCATTGTGCACTAGGGTTTATGGTTGTGAGTCTTGATACTTGCTTTGAGTTGGTGAAACCCTTGGATGGCTGTGTTGAGGTTGATGGTTGAGTTGATTCCATAGAGGTTGGTTGATCAATTTATTGCTTTTACTTGATACATGATATTGGGCTTACTCCATTGAGTTGATTTGAACAAGTTATTCTTTGCATTTGGTGATATTGTGTGGGTGGTCGTTTTGTTCAAATATCTTTGGAGGGAAAAGGATTTCTACTTGTTTCCTTTTCTAGTGATGAATGGTTGAATGCTTCAATGTTAATGTTAAGTTGAATGATGTTGGTTAAACCTTGTCTTTGAGCATTGTTGTTGAAGCCCTAATTGGTTGAGAAAAGATATTGGTTTTGGAAAGAACATGAGTATCATTGTTATATGAGATATTGCATGGTTGGCAATTGTTGGGTTGTGTTTCATGTTCTTGAGAAAAGCATACGACATCTATATTATTCTTTTGAGATTTAAGATTGAGTTGAGATTGATATTGGGAGTTAAGTATAGAACATATTGAGTCTCTAACAATTCTCTTTATGCTTCTATGAGGTTGATGAATCATATTGAGTCTCTAACAATTCTCTTTATGCTTCTATGAGGTGGATGAATCACATTGGGTCTCTAACAATTCTCTTTGTGGGTTCATGCCAAGCAAGTGTTCTTGATAGACTTGTGAGCAGGTTTTGGACAGGTTCCATTGGGGACTTGTGAGCAGGTTTTGGACAGGTTCCATTGGGGACTTGTGAGCAGGTTTTGGACAGGTTCCATTGGGGACTTGTGAGAAGATTTGGACAGGTCCTAGCATAGGACTTGTGGAGCTAAGGTTGATAGTTCTATCAGATAACTTGAGGATAGAGGTGCATTGGTTCTATGAGAAGAACTTGAGGACAGATTTGTATCAGATCGAAGGACTGTGTTTGGTGTAGATCAAAGATAGAGGACGAGGACATTTGTGCTAGATCGAAGGACTATGTTTAGTGCAAATTTGAGGACCAACTTTGAGGTGATAGAGTTGAGGACAGAGGTCTCCAGCCAGAGCAAGGAAGACAAGTGTCTTCTGTGGATAGAGTTCCATTTGCTAAGGGCAGCAGAGGCATAGGTCTTCTAGAGGATCACCAACCAGAGCAGAGGTAGGGGAAGGTATCTCCTTTGAGTATAGGCTCATAAATTCAAATTGGGGGAAGGTTTCTCCTTTGATCCGAGGCTCATAAACATTGTAATTGGGAAGGTTTCCCAAAGAACTTTGAGATAAATTTTAGAGAAAAGTTTTGTGGATGAACCACATCAAAATTGTTGTGTCACTTTGTGGATGATCTTGTGCATTGTTTTGATATTGCTTTGGATATATTACTTTATTGTTTTGAAGTATAAAGGAAAAGTAAAAAGAGGTCTTATACTGTTCACCCCCCCTCTCAGTATAAGCTTGTGTTCTTCAATTGGATCTTAAATGATAGCTAACCACTAACAAAATAATATCCTAATATCTAGGTCGACAATGATATTGGTCGACAATATAAAAATAACAATAAACTAACCTAGGACTAATTAACTGGGCAAATAAGGTAATAATTTTAACATCCCCCTTATTACATTATTTGGGTAATAATATAATAGTCCCAATACAGTGAAGAAGAATAAGATAAATGAAAGAATGATGGATCTTGCTTTCTCTTTGGATCTGGCTCTGTCTCATGGCTCTAGATTTGGCTCTAAGTGTACCTCTGGGTATATCTTTGGATCTGCCTATGAATATACCTTTGGATCTGCCTGTAGATCTACCTTTGGAACTTTGTCTTTGGGTCTATATTTAGGTCTGTCTCTGGATCATTGTCTTTGGGAATGCCACTTGGTCTATCACTGGATTTTCCTTGGGTTCTACCATAGGTTTTACCTTTTTGGTAGAAGCCATACAACATTTCTTTCATTTTGGTCCATTGTGTGAGATTTGTCCATCCACAATCTATATGAACCTTGTTGACCATTTTCATTTTATACCAACAACTTGAAGAAGAGTGATTTGTACATCCACATGAATCATAAGGATGTAATTTCCAACACCTAGCTGCAACATGTCCTATTTTTCCACAATGATTGCAATAATTATTTTTAGGATATGGAGGAGATTTAGGGTTTACAAATATGGTTTTACTAGTACTTGCATGTCTAGAATAGCCAAGGCCTTCATTATTTGCCCTGACATTTAGCATTATAGGAGTTTTAATGCCTTGTTCTTATTTACCTAATATCTCACCATTGAATCCCATTTTCTTCATCATTTTGGATCCATATCCTTTGGTGTGTTTTCCAAAACACCCAATTTTATCATCTTCATAAATGCTTTAAACTATATGGCATTTGTAATTTTTTATGAGATTATGGAGATCTTTTTGAGGAGTTTCAGTTTTTAAGTCACTAGTGTCGCAAGAAAAATCTGCTACTAAGATGAGATCACCTATGCTACAAATGATATCTACCATTGAAGGTATGAGGTTTCCTGTATCACAACAAGCATTTGCTATAATAGGATGAAGGTCACTTGTGTCACAATAAGCATTTACCACCATGGGCTTGATGAGGGTCATTGATCATTCATCATTTAGTAATTATATGTCAGTCCAGGGTAGTGTCCAAAGGCTGTATACAATAGGAGGTGTCACAGTTGTAGGTTTAGTTTATCCAATAACAAGCTTTTATTGATGGATCAGTTAGTGTTTGGGGGGTTTTTGTGTATATTCCTAATTTATAACAAACGAAATCAAATTGCAGAAGCTAGAACTGAATTTAAACTGCAGGAAAATGAAACTGCAAAATCTAAAATTGATAAGAAATAAAATGCTGCTGAATTGACCACAAAGAAAATTGGAGGAAAGTAAACAGCAGAATAGAAATTCACACACACACTTGCAAAAATTAAAACAATTATAAAACTCAAAATGATATGAATATAGGTTGAACCAAATTAATTTTTATTGCAGTAAAACTAAAAATGACATAATTCTAGAAATTGTAGAAAATGCTGAAAATGATGTAATTATGGACATTACAGAAAATGCTGGAAATGATGCCATTATAGGTAAAATGCTAAATACTATTATAACACATGATTGAACCTATTATATATGCTATGGTGCAATTCTAAAATGAAATTAATGCTAAAAATAAATGTTGACAGAGTTCTGCTGATCTGCTGCAGCAAAAAATCAGTAAGAATTTCCTGTCACCGTGCTACCCTTCCTATGATCCTGCAAGTGGCCCTTGCTTCCAAAACTAGAAGAGGGTGAAGAATTATACTAGGTAAATTAAATGTGCACTATCAACTATAAAATTCTAAATAAAATCTGAAGAATGCACCTTTTTATTCCATCTGAAACTACATTACAGTATTGCAGGAAAAATTTGCAATTTACTGTAATGCTACAAAAGACTTTATCTGCTGCTAATAACTATCTTCTATTCCTATTTCTCCATATGTCTATATCTACTTCTAATATGATCAACTATGCTGAGATCTTTATTTATAAGACAAAGTTGACATATCTGTTTGCTGAGTTTTAGGGATTTCCAACTGTTTATAAAACAGTTTCCTGGAATGCAGGGTTATAATTTGTCAACCTTTATCCATTTATCCCAGCTGGTCCACCTATGGTGAAGGAACAAAGTCCAAATAGGGTGGACTAACTGCTTGGTCAATTTCCAATCATGATTTCCACATTTTTGGCACATTTTGACCATTTTTGGTTGTTCCTGTGCTATTCCTTATTCCTACACCGCTTATTCCTGCACTGCTTCGTAATAATAGGCAGGTGATCATTCTTTGCTTATCTGTGCTCCAAACACATAGGGAGGAAGTTGTTGACTGTTTGGATTGTTTTTCCTTATCTTGTAAACCCTTCTACATTGGTGGCACGTGCTGGAGTGACTGATTCCTCGCCCTGCTGTATATGTACAGATGGCTGGAACTGTCATAGTTACAACCTATTTTCCTGCACAGTTAGCTACAGTGGACAAGTTCTTGGCATATTTTTCCATTTGAATTAGTTTAAACAGAGGAACATAACATTACTAAGCACCAGATATTCAATAAGATCTATATTATGATTCTGAATTACTACAACACTACTAATTAATTAACTAAAAGCAGGTGAAATTATAGTAAAAATAGTAAAACAGAGTATATGCACTTTGTCATTTCAGAATATGCAAACATAATTATATAATGCATTTTACCCATAATTAACATAAAAACATAGTAAAAAGGGTGAGTAAAATAGTTATAATGTATCAAAAAGTGTTCATGGATGAGGCAATTCCTGGCCTCATCATTTCCTCCCAAAGTATGGTAATGCATGCCCTCATGCATTCTGTGCAGCTACAAAGGCACATAAATCCAGGTCTAGATATCTCTCATGAAATTTTAGCAATGCGCCACCAATTTTATAGAATCTGGTGATTTCTTTGATGGATTAAAACCACTGTTGGAAGTGCATATCAGGTTGTGGGTCAGTATCAAAGAAGTAGGGGACAAGAGTGATAATTATGGGCATCTTGTATCTCAGACCTATCCAAAGCTCCTTGATTTCTACGATAATTTGGACAATGCCTTCTAACCTTCTCCTTGACCACAACAAATTAGTGGGAGAAATTGGCTCCCTTTTCTATAGAGAGATAGATAACTCACCGCATCTATTTTTATAGGCTGCCAAAGCATCATCAAAGAAGTCTGCACAAAAATTTTGAAACTGAGTTATACATCTTTGAAGGTTCCCTAGATAGAGCTGTTTCATTCTGATATTTCACATGAAGGTATAATGAGTACTTGTACAATCCTTGTGATTCAGGGGAGCAGGCCTGATAAGTAAAATAGCTTATGATTCTATTTCTTTAGTTAATTTCTTTTCTATGTCCTAATAGATATGATTTTGCAGAGTGGACATGAAGGCTCTCAGTTGTAAGTCACCTGTATAAATATGAGGCGTAAAACATACTTTTTGTTGGCAAAAAGAAATTATGCAAAAATAACTCACATAACAAGTTTTGTTGCTCTATTGGACTCTGCAAAAATGCCTCCACAAACTCTCTAGGAGTTTTCAACTAATGAGGCAGCTCAGAATCAAGTCTCATGATTTGCCAATGAAGGTATCTCTCCTTGAGTAGGAGGCTATAAAACCTAGGTGGTCTTCTGCATTGTATTGCATATTCTGCAATATGGCATACAACCTACACCTATGTTTTTAACCTATTAATTTCTATTTCCTTCTCTACTAATTTGGCTGTTGTAGAGTTCAAAGTGGCAACCTTCCTCTCTAACTGATGACACTGGGTCATCCAATATGCTAGGTCTTCATTATACCTAGTTAAAAACACTGTGTCTGGGTGCCTTACAATGGGTTGCATTTGTGCCACTGTATTTACGTATACACCAAATTCCATAGTTGGTGTTACAAATGGCAAATCTATTTGTGTTTCCTGTTCTGCTATAACAAGAGGAGAGAGTGTGGATACCTGGTCTTGAGCTGCAACCTATTGTTCCTCCATAGAAAGTGTTTGTGTTTCCTGTTGAAGGGCAATGTCACTTTTCATCAGACTTTTTGATGGATCTTCATGCTGAACCATACCATCATA
Organism: Wollemia nobilis; assembly: GCA_028583015.1. Taxonomy (NCBI): domain Eukaryota; kingdom Viridiplantae; phylum Streptophyta; class Pinopsida; order Araucariales; family Araucariaceae; genus Wollemia; species Wollemia nobilis. The sequence goes on along the minus strand of JAQPPZ010000541.1, from coordinate 22,807,322 downwards.
TATTTATATTCTTGCGTCCTCTCCAATAGGTGATCTTTGTGCAGGTGTTGTATTAGCCTCTGATTGTTCAACTAAATCCAAGAGGATATATGCCCATTCATTAGGTGATGTCTCTACTAACTTTGTAAATTGATGTTCCAGTTGAAACAATTTGTTTTGTAAATCTTGAATTTGCTGCTGAAGCAGAGAAATTTGTTGATCCTTATGTTTTATGGTTTCTTTAGCCTGTTCAATCCAATGGGTCTGGGTTTTAATAACACTCTTTGCAAAATGCAATTGAGTGTGGATATCTATTTCTTCTTCAGACTCAGACTCAGAATATTTCTCAGACGCAGCATGCACTGGAGTATGCACATCAACCTCAGCTGGTTTAGAATCAGAATTCAAATGCTCCTCAGGATCAGAGTCAGTATAATCAACTAGTGGACGTATAGGGCTTATTGGAGTTTCTTCCATAGTTGTATCCAATTCCATTGGATGTATCCCTATGTCTATCATTTCTATTTCAATGTCTTTTTCCTGTGCATCTTTTGTTCTAACTTCTCCTTCACTTGATAGACTAATTGGGTCTATGATATTTATTGGTGTTTCTGGCAGGGTTTTAATTTTCTAAAGTCGGGCAGACCTTCTTAACCTTGGAGAACTTGGATATTCCTTAGCAGGTGGATGTTTTGGAGCAACTGTAGATTTTGCTATTGATTCAGGAGCAGATACAGGTTCTTTTGTTGATTCTAGAGCAGATACATGTTCACTTGAACTCCCAATCTCTTTGATAGGTTGTACAGTTTCTAAAAATGTTACCCTTTTTCTTTTTAACTAGGAACCAGATGTGGATGCTTGCTATTTTCTAGTTCGTGAAGATGGGGGACCGTCTGGAGAAGGAGAAATTTTGATCTCAGAGGGCTCTAGATTAGGGTTTTCTTCAAATTCTTCCTCTGGTGTAGATTTAGAATCATTTATCTCTACCCAAGGAGAGAAGAAGCGGTCAAAATTCCTAGGGTTTCCCCTAAAGTGATACTTGCAAATGAGTTTGATGAGCCCATGGTGTTTAGGGCTTCCCTTCCCTGCTTGGTATTTTAGGGCAGAGATGCAGGATCGCTTTCTAGGTAGCTGATATTTTTAGGTTCGACTATGATTTTATTTCCCCCCATGGTGTTGTTTTCTGCCTTCTATTCTGTAGTGTCTATAAATTGTTGTATAGTACAAGCTTGCGTCTATTTTTAGGGTTTTGATTGTCTTAGTAGGAATAATAATAGCAGCGTAGGAACTGCTTTAAAATTTGCAGAGTAATCAGGACAGGTGATGTGGCAGCATACGTGAAGTTGTCAACCCTTAATTTTGCTCGTTCTTGTTATGGATTCCAACTATCACATGCCACATTGAATCTGAGACCTTTCCTTTTCCCTTTAAACCAATTAAATCACTACATGCCACGTGCCATAAAATTTTACAAATAACTTCATTCCTACTTAGTGATTTATTCCTGCGCTTAATAAGTTATTCTAGCATTTATATACAGCTCGTTCCTGCACCTAAAACATAAAAAGTTTATTCCTGCGCTTGATGAATCATTCCTGCGCTTTGGAATATAACCAATTTATTCCTGCGCTTCTCTTTTTGATTCTGGCACTCTTTTGTTTTTTTCATTCTAGAGCAGAAATAGGCAGAGGCATTTTTGAAACACTAACAAGAAATTTCCATTTTTGATTCCCCTTTTTATATGCTTTATACTAATCAAGGATATATACACTATATACTAATGATTTACATTATTCAAAAAATGAAAAAGACACATACCTATTATAACCATTTTATCTACATTTCGGGGTGCTCCTGCTGAGATTTCTAGCTAATCAATCTTTGAACTAAGGCAGGTGCAATATGAAAACAGTTGAAACAACGGTCATGAGACAAGACCGAACAATGATGGTGAAACCAACTAGGTAAACATGCCGAAACACCGGTTTTCATGTAAACCCAACTCAGGAGTGCCTCAAAGAGGTTTTCACTTCCTGAATTATTATTTTTATTTTTTATTTTGATTTATTTTATTTTATTTTTTATTTATTTTTTTGTTTTTATATATCTTGTGTCAATCTGCTGAATTCGGTATGGAAGAAGTGTTTTCTTCCCAAATGTGTACATCCAAATTTTCCACTTGCTTGAGAAATTCTTCCTTGTTGTGTGGTTTGTGGTACATACGAAGATGATGTCCATTCACCAAAAACTTGCGTCGTGAGTCATCAATAGGTGTAAGTTGAACAAATCCATTTTCAAACACTTCCTCAATTTGGTACAGTCCAAGCCATCTGGTCTGTAACTTTCTAGGGAAATCCTTGTATCGTGAATCAAACAACAAGGCCCAGTCACCTTGCTAAAATTTTTGCTACTGTATGTGACTGTCATGCCACATATTTCATTGTGCTTGGATCATCTCTATCTGATGTAGTGCATCCATGCGTAGTTCATACAATGCATCAAGTTGCAAAAGACGATCTTCTTGTGCTTGTGATAGATCAATACCTACTTCCAAAGCAGTTCGAAGAGTTAGTAATTCAAACTCAATAGGCAAAAGATGTTTTTTTCCATAAACTAATTTATATGGCGTAAATCCAGTGGTAGATTTCCAAGTGGTATTATAAGCCCAAATAGCTTCTGGTAACTTGTCCAACCAATTTATTTTATGGACTGCTATGGTTTTGGTCAGAATTCATTCTAATTCCCTATTAGTCACTTCAACTTGGCCATTGGCTTGTGGATGATAAGGTGAGGACTTTCTGTGTTTGACTTGATAGAGTTGAGTGAAGGCTTCAATAAATTTTGAAGTAAACTGAGGTCCTTGATCTGTGTTGATGGATTGTGGGGCTCCAAAACGCAAAAAAATCTGTGAATACAGAAAATCAGCAACTTTTTCTTCTTGAGCATGCTTAAAGGCATGAGCTTCTACCCATTTGGTAACATAATCAGTACATACCAAGATATGCACTTTGCCTTGGGAAGGAGGATTAATGGGTCCTACGAAATCTAAACCCCATATTTCAAATGGTTTTGTTCCTATTTGAGGTTGTAATGGCATTTCATTAGTAAAGGTAGGTTTTCCCATTCGCTGGCAGGCATCACAATGTCTAATGTACCTTTTTACATCTTTGTGCAAAGATGGCCAATAGTATCCGGTACCCAAAATTTTGCAAATAGTGCTTTTGACTGAATAATGCCCTCCTGATGGTTCATCATGGAATGCTCGTAGGATATCATATACTTCATCCTGGCGGATACACCTGTGTAAAACATGATCAAGACTGCATTTAAACAGTAATCCTTCTATCCATTTAAAATAAGACTTTGCTTGATTAACTATTTCTTTTATTTAGGGGTAAAGTGAAGAGGAATCTTCCCTGTAGCTAAGTAATTAGCTATGTCTGCAAACCATGGAGATTGTACAGAGACATCAAACAACTTTTCATCTAGAAAGGTATCTTCCACCACTTCTTCTATATCTAAATTTGGTATTCTTGACAAGAAATCTACGACTACATTAGATTTCCCAGGTTTGTTCACTATGGTAACATCAAATTCCTGCAAAAAAATCAACCAACGAATAATTATTGCACTAACCAATGGTTTATTCATAAAATATTTGATTGCAATATGATCTGTATGGATAAATACTTGGTACCCTGTGATATAGTGTTAGAATTTTTTAATAGCATAGATTACAGCCAAGAATTCTTTTTCAGTGGTAGTGTAGTTTTTCTCAGCTCCTGTCAAGTTTTTACTGATATAATAAATATCATAATGTTCCCCATTTTCAATTTGTCCTAACATAGCTCCAATAATAGTATTAGAAGCATCAGTTTGAATATGAAAGGGTAATTATCAATTATGACCTCTTAGTACAGGTGGAGTGGTTAACTTCTCATTTAAGTCTTCAAAGGAATTTTGACATTCAGAAGACCAAACAAATTTAGAATATTTCATGAGTAATGCAAACATGGGATTCGCTATGGTATTGAAATTAGCAATGAATCTACGATAAAAATCAATGTGCCCTAAGAAACTGTGTACATAAGTCTGAGTTTGTGGAGGAGGGAGGTTTTTGATGACTTCAACCTTCTTAGGATCAACCTTGATTACATAAGAAGAGATATGATGTCTAAGAACAATTCCTTCCTCCATCATTAAGAAGCATTTCTCAGGAATAAGAGAGAGGTGGTATGTTTCACAGTGAATCATCACTTTTTCAAGCTGTTCTAATGCATATTCAAAAATATCTCCAAATACTGTGAAGTCATCCATATAAATTTCAACACTTTTATTTGTTAAATCAGAAAAAATTGCTAAAACAGTTCTCTGAAATGTTGCTGAAGCATTACATAACCCAAAGGGTAAAAACCTGTAAGCAAATATTCCCCAAGGACATGTAAAGGTAGTCTTTTCCTGATATTTTGGTGCAACTTGTATCTAGTTATACTAGCTGAAACCATCAAGAAAACAAAAAATTTCTTTTCAAAGAAGGGTATCCAATACTTGGTCTATGAATGGTAATGAGAAATGATCCTTATGTGTGACCTTATTTAACTCCCTATAGTCCACACATACTCTCATTTTACCATTTTTATTTGGAACAATGACCAGTGGTGAAACCCACTTACTGTCTGAAATTGGATAAATGAATCCAACATCTAAGAGTTTTTCAATTTCCTCTTTCACAATCTCCTTCAAAGCAGGATTCAAGTGTCTCTGAGGTTGCCTTACTAGTTTTACATATTCTGTGTATATCCTATATGTACATACCTCAGGATGAATGTATGCCATGTCCCTATATTTCCATGCAAAAGCTTGAACATGTTTTTGTAAGATTGCAAAAAATTTGGTTTCTTGATCCTCAGTTAGCCAGCTATTAATGTTCAAAAATTTACTTGGCTATATTTCAATTTGTTTCATCCTTGGATGGATAGAACTAGCTGCTTCATAGTTACTAATTAATGCATTTAATGGACAATGATGTGGTTGTAGAGTATGAAATACTCTAGAATATGTCTCAGAGATGATACCTGATGGAATCAGAGGACATTTGAAGGTGTTAAGGAGATGATGATGCCATCCATGTGGTAGTATGAATGATCTTTCCCGACTAGGCATGGATGACAGAGGTTCTAAATTTTGTTCCTCCTCTTTCCACAACAATCGATGAACAAGAATTTGATCATCAGTTAGTCATTTTGATTGCAATGTTTCAATTAGGATAGTTTCATTCTTGAATATTTCTCTTTCTGGTGTAGTGATTTCCTCAATATGTTCCTTCACTACAACTATAGCCAAAGTGGCAATGGTGTCTTGTTCTTCATCAGATTCAGGATACCAAATTTGTCCAAAAAATTTAGTTGAAGGTTGATCTGGTGGATACAAATAAATTTTCTTTAGGTCAACACCATTAGAAATGGTCATTTCCCCGACTCTGCAGTCTATAAAAGTAGGCTGCAGTAGCTGCACCAAGGTCGTCCTAGAATTATAGGGTATCCATTGACTGAATTTCTAGGCTGCAACACTAAGAAGTCTATAGGATATTCCCAAGAAGAGACTTCAATGGCTACATCTTCTAGGATACCTTCTAGTTTAGCAACTGACCTATATGCCATTTCCAAAACTGTGGTGGTAGGACTGAGATTTTTGAGCTATAGTTTTTGCATTGTGTCCTTAGTCATGACATTAATTGCAGCTCCAAGATCAATTAGCACATTAGGAATTTGCATTAATCCAATAGTAATTGTAACTATTGGACTACTTGGGTCACTATATTTGGGAGGAACTAGTTTCCCGGACAATAAATCAACTAATTTTCCTTCTACCTGAACAATTTTAGGAAAGGCCTTCTTTTTACCAGGTTTCTTGATACATAACTCCTGAATAGTCTTTTTGATTAAAGGCACATCCCTTATTGCTTGCAACAAAGGGAGAGAAATTGACATCTTTTTAAGTTCTTTCACTAATTCTGATTCAGGGGCAGTATCAATATGATCAAATCTTTCAGGGTATGGTAATGCTACTGGAGAAGATCTTGCATTTTTTCTGTTATTTCTTCTTTTTTTTTTTGTTACACTGTCTCTTGATTTGGAGGTTCTTGTTTCTCACTAATTTCTTCAATGGTGGGTGGAACAGGTTCAAGTAAAACCTTCCCTTAATGCAGCTGGATGTTACTACAGTCAAGTACATAAACTGCAATAGAGTCTTCAGACTTAGCCTCATAAATAGGGGCTATTTGTGTTTATTGATGTTGTGCTCTTCCCTAAAAGTTTGGATTAGGAGCAGGCATCAATTTTTGATCTTGCACTTGATACCTTTGTTGTCCTTGATATGGTGGATATTTATGTTCCCATATTTGTCCTTGCTGTGTCCATTGTGGATGAATTGTCTGCCAAGGTGGGTTCATCCACCCAAAATGTGACCAGTATGGGGGAGCTATCCAAGGTTGGTTCCAAGGTTGTGTAGAGACTTCTGCATGTCCCCATGGCATATTCATATTTCAAGGAGGTTATCCCCAATTTGGAAACTGAGGAGCATTGGGATATTGTGCATAGCCACCACCGGATCTCTGCCCAATATCATTAAGTTCTTTTTGGGTGCCCAAAATAGATTTTAGATGAGGCAAAAAAGGACATTTATTTGTTGAGTGTTCCTTGGAACAAATTCCACAAATAGAAGTTTTGTTTAAAGGGAAATCTTGCAAGGCATGCTTATTTCTACATCTTGGGCAATAAATTGCCAAAGGTGGTGTAGAATTGGGTTTTGTGTTTCTCTCACCTAATGCAGAATTAAGTTGAACAAGGATATCAATTTTTAAATTAGCCATTTCCTCCATCAACTCCTTTATGTCACTATTGCCAAAATTTTTCTTCTTTCTTCATTGGTGAGTGCAAGAATAATTTTTGCATAACTCCACAATATCTTCAATGTCAAGTTGATCTATGTCTCCTCTTCCCATTAAATCTAACACTTCCCTAGATTCATCCTACAATCCTCTTAAGAAGATAGGTTTTAAGAAATCTGGTTCCACAGGACCACATCTCTTTTGGACAAAGGCAAAGCGATCAAGATAATACTCTAAACTCTCATCTTCTTCTTGCTTGATCCGAAACAATTCATATTTCTTGTTTCGTACTCTACAGTAATCTTGATATTTATGTAAGAATGTAGTCTCTATGTCATCCCAAGTATGGATTGAATTAGGTTCAAGATTACTCATAAACCATCTAAGAACAACATCCTTAAGCGTGGAAGGAAACAATTTCAATTTCTGATTGTCATTTATGTAGTCATAAGTCTGACATAACACTTTGAATTCAAACAAAAATTGATCAGGATCTTCTGAAATAGTTTCCCTAAAAATTGGCAATATGGATGGAGAAATAGTTTTCATGGAAGCATCTAGAACCGGATCCAAATGTATAGGGTATTCAAAAGTCTTAGGAGGATCATTATCATTATACCTACCTGGTGGTGGTGCTTCTGCTGCCATAGTTGTTTTCTTTCTTGAGTCTAATATGGATGGTTCAAGCTTAGGGGAATGTTTAGTAGCAAGTGCTGCAAAAAGCTCTTGTTCTAATATTTCCAAAGCTTTAGTTGGTGAAGAAGATATTTCTTGCATGGGTAATTATTCATATGATTGTGAAGAACACCTTGGTGGTTCAGAACTAGTTTTGATAAACCTCCCTCTTTCGTCTCTTGGCCTATGCATTCATGTCTATTCACTAAATAAACTGAAATGCAGTGTTTCAAAAATTGTAACTCAATTCTTGACCTGTTTCACTTTTCTTAAAAACACCATTTGTTCCCCAGCAACGACGCCAAAAATGATGAGGGTCATTGATCATTCATCATTTAGTAATTATATGTCAGTCCAGGGCGGTGTCCAAAGGTTGTATACGATAGGAGGTGTCACAGTTACAGGTTAAGTTTATCCAAGAACAAGATTTTATTGATGGATCAGTTAGTGTTTTGGGGGTTTGGTGTATCTTCCTAATTTCTAACAAAGGAAATCAAATTGCAGAAGCTAAAACTAAATTTAAACTGCAGGAAAATGAAACTGCAAAATCTAAAATTGACAAGAAATAAAATGCTGCTAAATTGACCACAAAGCAAATTACAGGAAAGTAAACTGATGAATAGAAATTCACACACACACTTGCAAAAATTAAACCAATTATAAAACTCACAATGATCTAAACATAGGTTGAACCAAAATAATGTTTATTGCAGTAAAACTAAAAATGACATAATTCTAGAAATTATAGAAAATGTTGAAAATGATGTAATTATTAAAATTACAAAAAATGCTGAAAATGATGCCAATACAAGTCAAATGCTAAATACTATTCTAACACATGATTGAACCTATTATAGATTCTATGGTGCAATTCTGAAATGAAATGAATGTTGCAAATAAATGTTGATAGAGTTCTACTGATCTTCTACAGCAAGAAATCAGCAAGAATTTCCTGTCACTATGATGCCCTTCCTCTGATCCTACCAAGTGGCCCTTGCTTCCAAAACCAGAAGAGGGTGAAGAATTATACTAGGTAAATTAAATGTGCACTATAAACCATAAAATGCTAAATAAAATATGAAGAATGCACCTTTTTATTCCATCTGAAACTACATTACAGTACTGCAGGAAAAATCTACAATTTACTGTAATGCTACAAAAGACTTTATCTGTTGCTAATAACTATCTTCTATTCCTATTTCTCCATATGTATATCTCTACTTACAATATGATCAACTATGCTGGGAGTGTTATTTATAAGACAAAGTTGACATATCCATTTTCTGAGTTTTAGGGATTTCCAACTGTTTATAAAACAGTTTCCTAGAATGCAAGGTTATAATTTGTCAACCTTTATCCCTTTATCCTAGCTGGTCCGCCTATGGTGAAGGAACGAAGTCCAAATAGGGTGTACTAACTACTTGGTCAATTTCCAATCATGATTTCCATGTTTTTGGTGCATTTTGACCATTTTCGGTTGTTCTTGTGCTATTCCCTATTCCTGCGTCGCTTATTCCTACACTACTCTGGAATAACAGGCAAGTGATCATTAGTTGCTTATCTGTGCTCCAAACGCATAGGGAGGAAGTTGTTGACTATTTGGATTGTTTTTACTTATCTTGTACACCCTTCTGCATTTGTGGCACATGTTGGAGTGACTGATTCCAAGCCCTGCTGTATATGTACAGCTGGCTGGAACTGTCACATTTATAGCCTGTTTTCTTGCATAGTCAACTACAGTGGAAAAGTTCTTGGCACCTTTTTCCATTTGAATTAGTTTAAACAGAGGAACACAATATTACTAAGCACCAGATATTCAACAAGGTCTATATTATGATTCTGAATTACTACAACACTACTAATTAATTAACTGAAAGCAGGTGAAATTGCATTAAAAATAGTAAAACAGAGTATATGCACTTTGTCATTTCAGAATATGCAAACACCATTATATAATGCATTTTACCTATAATTAACATAAAAACATAGTAAAAAGGGTGAGTCAAATAGTTATAATGTATCAAAAAGTGTTCATGGATGAGGAAATTCTTGGCCTCATCAGGGCTGAAGATCACTTGTGTCATAACAAGCATCGACCATTAAGACTTCTTTTCCTAATTTATTTCTAGTTTCACTTTACGTTGGGTAAGGTCAAGTGCAACCAATGATATGTATATGCCCCTTATAATGCTAATCGAGCACCATTTGTCTGAAGGTCTATACAAGACTCAGAATCTTAGAGTAGGGCTACTAAAACATTGTTTAGTGTGAGAAATGTGCCCTTCTCATAAAATTAGGTCCATCCATATCAGGTGGAAAATAAGGACCTTTAACTGATGTAACAACATCATCAGTTGGTTTTGGAGCTTGCTTTTTCTTTGATCTTCCCATATTTGAAGGTGTCGTTCTCTGCCAAAAATACACCTTTTAAAAGGGAATAAAATATTGGACTAAGGTGTCGGTCATTTTCAAAAATGCACCTTTACAAATAATTCCTCCCTTTTTGCAAAATGATATTTGAGGGAAAAAAATGAGTATCCCCCCTTGTTGCAAAATGAGATCCCCCCTTGGGTGGAGAAAAAAAATGTTATCCCCCTTCCAATGGCGAAATTGGAGATGGTGGAGAGAAAAAAAATGTTTGTCCTCCATTATAGTGCAAAAAAAATGCCACTATTAAGCCTTGTGGGCTTTTACATTATAGCCTTCAATGATGTGCAAAAATTGTAAAATTACAAATTTTACAAAGTTGGCAAAATATTGCAATTTTGACAATGTTATCAACAAAAAAATTGCAAAAAATATTGACAAGCAATTTTTGGTGTAGAGGCAATAATTTTTTTTGTGCAATATTTTTTAGCAAAATGGGTGGCATCAAGTGTTGGAGCAAGTTTTTTTTAGAAAAAAACTTTATACTTGTGGTTAGTGGGAATTGAAACCAGGACCTTTGTCCTGCACAAATTCTTAATCTTGGGGTGCTGACCATTTAGGCTGGAGCACCGGAAAAAACTAAAGTAACATGAGGTGTTACTTATTGAAGCTACTGCATATGTCCTTGCATCAAAATGCTTCTCCGTTGCCAAAAAATTAGGTAATTCTCCTTCGAGGTGGTTGGTGCTGAAAAATTCTCAATTTTATAAACAAGATGATCTGGAGTTCTCTAGCCACTAGTTTTGATTCGCTATGCGCATACACAGGGAAAAATGTTGAGCAAATCTACACTTCGATAATAAACCAAGTGTTTATACCTCCATGGACTTCCACAAAGAAAAAATCATTATAATCCATCTACAATAATTTTGATCTTCCTATCTTGTGCTGGTAGGAACTGAGTGAATAAGCCTATTTATCTGATGTAGTACATGTCATTTGCAATTCGGTGGTACTGATCTGCTTTATTTTAGGTGATGCATCTCTTATCACGATCCTTCTCCTTTCACGATAGCGGTGCCGCTTCGTCTTGGTGATCATTGGTAAGACACCATTTTGTTTCATAGATCTACCTAAACCAAAGAAAAAACCGCTTATCGCAATGGCTACTGCATAATGGTGACGTCGCCTAATTTTGGACTATTTGCAAGTCATGGGATAAGCGGCTACAGTGGTGAATTTTTTTTACTTTCATGTTTGTTTGAAATTTCCTTGACCTTCTTTGTTAAAAATCAATTGCAACACGATCGTCGTCATCGTCGACAAAAATCTAGATCTAACTCTGTCTTAGTCACACCACTGGTGCACTGCTGAAATTCATGCTGCTTTGGTGTTTGCAACTATAAACTGCCTATAAATGGAAAAATGCTCCCATTCAGTTTAGCAAATATTCTGCATCTATGCAATAATCAATAGGCCACCACCATGGCTATTTCTCCAATCATCTACATCGATCATATTCACTCGGCAGAAAAAAAATTGTCATTGTGTGAATCACTTCCATGCTACAATGGGTATCATCATCGTGAACCCTTTGTTAACAAATCAAAATGCTTGAAATCGTATCAGTTGGGGATCATTATTGGTGTCTTCGACTTGATGTCTTAGCAAGAAATTAAAGCATTCATAGTATCTACATCCTTAGGGAAAGTGCATAGTAGTGTACATTCTGATCCTACTCTCAACACCACAAAAAGAAATAGTTTTTCTAGACTACATATTTAGCAAATAATTCTAGACTACGTCTCCTCCTCCACTGAGGTTATCATGCTTGTTGCTATCATGTAAAGAAGGCAAAGTTTTGCAATGTTCTTGCAACTCCTTCAAAGGTCACCGAGGAGCAGTGTTTCACCTGTAATTCATTTGTGTTTATAGATCTAAAATCGCCTTAGGAGAGGAGCAAATCACAACCAAAACTGCTCCAATACATTGATCAGGGCCACTCTAATCACTCACATGATCATGCATAGCCAAATGCCTAGTGTTTTCTATGATATATCTAATCGGTCGTAGAAAATTACAAATTGCCACTCAGATCATATCGTTGCACTTGCACATATTTAGAAGAGGAACATAGCAAAAAATATCCTTTTTAGTCCCACATGGGATGTGCAGACACCGTGAAATAATTTAAAAAGAAAATTGCTCACTAAGTATAATGCCCACCTTTTGTTTTTGAAAAAATTGAAAAAACTTGTATTAAAACAAAAAACAGTTACAAGTGGGAGAAAAAACATCCCAACCGAAAGCAAAGAAGCCAGAAGACAACAGGGCGCAAAAATGCGACATGTCGCGAAAATGCGACATGTCACGAAATCGCGACACCAAACCTAACCACAGCCGCACCACGGCAACAAGTCGCGAAATCGCGACATGTCACGAAATCGCGACAGAACAACGCCAAGGCCGCAAAACACAAAAAGTGTCACGAAATCGTGACGGCACAACACCAAAGCACCCAGATGCCAGAAGCATCACGAAATCGCGACGAGAAAGCCAGAAGGCGCCTGATCTCCAGAAGTGTCGCGAAATCGTGACGAGTTCACCCCTTGACGCCAACACTGCAAAAGTGTCGCGATATCGCGACGTCTTTTCCTCATGGCTCCAGTTGACCGGAAGTGTCGCGATTTCGCGACGAGATTTCCCTTGGGCGGCCCTTCAGCAAAAGTGTCACGAAATCACGACGTGTTCTCCCCTTGGCGCCCTTTCCTCAAACGAGTCGCGATATCGCGACGATTTTCCCTCATGAAGCTTGTTCTCCAAAACTATCGCGAAATCGCGACGAGTTTTCCCCTTAGCATCCTTTCCTCAAAAATGTCGCGAAATCGTGACAAATTTTCACCTTGATGCCCGATCTTCAAAAGTGTCGCGATATCGCGACGATTTCTCCCCCGGGAGCCCATTCAGCAGAAGTGTCACGAAATCACGACGAATTTTCCCTTGGGCAGCTTTTCACCAAAAATGTCGCGATATCGCGACGATTTTTCCCCTTAACGCACTTTTTCCAAAAGCGTCGCGAAATCGCGACGGCTTCCATCCAACGGCTGTAGTAGCGAAACAGGTCGCGAAATCGTGACACCTTCCCACCAAAGGCCGCGACGGCGCAACAGTCATGAAATCGTGACAGTTTTCCTCCAAAGGCCGCGACAACGAAACAGGTAGCGAAATCGTGACAGCTATCCGGGAAAGGCCACGACGGAGCAACATGTCACGAAATCGCGACAGCTTTCCAGCCAAGGTCGCGACGATGCAACAGGTAGCGAAATCGCTACACTTTCTCATCAAAGGCCGCAACAACTCAGTAAGTAGCAAAATCGCTACAACTTCTCTCCAAAGACCGCGACAGCGCAACATGTCACGAAATCGTGACAGCTTTCCAGCAAAGGCCGCGACGGCGCAACAGGTCGCGAAATCGTGACAAAAACCATCCTTAGCCATTTTTGTGCTCATTGTTGCAGGGATCGTTCCAGACCTTGCCGTATCACTTCATCTATCAGAGGCATATCACTGTGCAGCTGCACCCCTACCTCTTTCTCAGCACCCATCTTCGCAAGGAAGTCAGCTATCGTATTCAAATTTTGGCTCACATAAACAAGGATAACATCATCTAACTCCCTCCATAACTCCTTGATTTGGGAGATCAAAATCCGTAGTCTCCAAGCTTTCGAGGAGAAGTTTCGCATGCAATCAAGAGCGCCGACCAGGACTTGAGAATCGGATTCGAGAATTATCCTCCTGTAACCCTGCTTAACAGCCCAGATAGAAGCTGATTTGATGGCAATGGCTTCAGCTTCATTGTTTGTGGCTCTGCCCAAGCCCTGCAGTTCCCAGTAAAGCACCGCACCAGAATGATCCCGACAGACAACACCAATACCCGCACTACCCGGGTTGCCTTTTGCAGCTCCATCAGTATTGATCTTTATCCAACCTACTGGGGGAGGTTTCCAGCAAACTCTGTCTTGTCCCTCTTGCCCCTCAACCCCCTCTTCTAGATGCCCAAGACCAGCCTGATTCTCTTCTTCAGCATTGATGGCAACAGTTTCTGTGACTTTGCTCCAGATGACCTGCCAAACGCCGTCTATCGAGGAGAAAGTGTCTCTGAAGATCCGGGCATTTCTCTCCAGCCAAACTTGCCACCAAATGAAGAGAAAGCCTAACTCCCAGCCAATTCGGAGAGCTGTGGATTTGAATCTGCCCCTTTTCCATTTTTCCCAAATATTGGCACGATTTAGATCACCATTAGCCCGGAGTTTAAATTGAGAGAACCAGCGCTCCCAAATCTGATGTGTAAAAGGGCACTCGAACATCAGGTGATCAGCAGTTTCCTCATGTTTGTGGCATAAAGCACATTGAGAGGGGCCAATGATTCCCCTACTTCTGAGATTGTCAAAGGTGAGAATTCCATTGTGCATAAGCTGCCAGGCGAAGAAATTCACTTTCGGCCAGCCCTTGGAATGCCAAATCCTTCTCCAATCCTGAACCGGAAATGAGTGCGGGGGAGGCTCAGGGAGGATCTTTTCATACCCATCCTTTACTGAATAGACCCCAAGGCTCCCATAGCCCCAAGCTAATTCATCCTCCTCATCCCTCCCTATGAGGAACCTTTCTGACAAGATTTTGTGCAAGATGGGCGCCAACTCCGGAGGGATAGTAATTGGCCACTCCTCCCACCTCTTAAACTTTTTGAATTTATACTCCCCCAATTGGCTGGTGTGGAAATAGTTATCAATATGGATCCAGCCCTGGGCTTCTAAGGCGGTCTTGATTGGTTGTAGCTCAGGAAACGTAGCAATGATGGGTGGATACTGGTCCCAAGAATCAGTCCAAAAACGTGCCTTATCCCCTCTCCCCACTTTCCAAAATAATTGGTCTTTGATAACCTGAGATCCAAGCTTGAGAGTCTGCCACACTAAGGATCCAGTACCTTCCAAGGGAAAGCGGCCCACCTCATTGGGGTGTACATGACCCAAATATTTATTGGAAAGGATTCTTCGAATAGGGAGGTTGGCTGGGAAATCCACCTCCAGTACAGTTTTCCAGCCAAGGCTCTGTTATTAAGCTTGGAACTTCTCAGGCCCAGCCCTCCTTTGTCCTTAGGCTGGGTAACTTTATCCCACCCAACCAAAGCCCATTTTTTCTTCCCTTTTGCACCTTCCCATAAAAATATTCTAGCCATTTTGTCCAACTCTTTCCAGATGGTATGAGGGGCAGCCAGGATAGAGAATTTATAGATTGGCATAGCCTGAATAATCGACTGCAGGAAGGTTAATCTACCCCCATAGCTTAACCATTTATGGGACCAATGATTCATTCTATCTTTGATGCCTTCCAATAGATCCTTCCAAATATCTATTTTTAATTTTTTGAAATGCAGGGGAACGCCCAGGTAAACTATTGGAAGGGAAGTCCTTGTGAATCCCAGGATCTCAATAACCCTCTCCTGCAACCTTTGGTCAAGATTGAAAAAGACCACTTTGGACTTCCTGTCATTGAGGACCTGATTTGAAGCCCTAAGGTAGACATTAAGAGTATCTCTGATTCCTCTAGCTTCCCTAAGATTGGCCACACCAACCAGTCCAGTATCGTCCACAAACTGCAAGTGAGTCAAAGTTTCCTCCCCAACCTTGATACCAGTTAGCAGGCCTTGTTGCCTTCTCCTCAAGAACAGTCTGCCTAATCCTTCAGCCAAAATGAGGAAAATATAGGGAGAGCAAGGGTCTCCTTGGCGAAGACCACGAGTGGCTCCAAAAGGATGCGAGGGAAGACCCTTAATGAGAACAGAATAAGAGGGCGTAGAAACACAGCTCATGACCCAATCAATCCAATCCTGGGAGAAACCAAAGGCTGCCATCATTTTCGACAAGAAGCTCCACTCCACCCGGTCATAAGCCTTGGACATATCCAGTTTAATGAACATTCCTTTATTGCCCAATTTTTGCATTGAGTGGATAGCCTCCTGAGCAAGAACCACCCCATCCAAGATTTGTCTTCCCTCTACGAAGCCCCCTTGTTCTGAAGAAATGATGTTATGAAGAAGGGGTTTAAGCCGCTCAGCCATTATCTTAGTGATTATTTTGTAAATCACGTTGCATAAAGCAATAGGTCTGAAATCAGAGATATGAGTCCCCTCCTCCCCTTTTGGAATTAAAGAGATGAAGGTGTGATTAATCGCCCTGAGCATTCTTTTATTGGTTCTGGATTCCTCTGTGACAGCCAAAACATCCTCCCCCAAAGTGTCCCAAAAGGCCTAAAAAACTCAATAGGAAAGCCATCTGGACCAGGAGATTTTCCAGTACTCATACCAAAGACCACATTTCTCAATTCATCACTTTCAATGGGTCTAAGCAGGGCCCGATTGTCTTCTTCAGAGATAATAGAAGGAATAACATTAAGAACTTCGTTCTGAGCCTCAACATCCAGCTCCATACTTTCCTTAAAAAGTTTAGAAAAGTAATCAATTGAGTGGGAGTGCATACCAGGAAGAGTATCAAAGGAATGTCCATTCTCATCTTTAAGGGCTTCCATGTTATTCATCTGTCTCCTAGCACAAGCTGACCGATGAAAAAATTTGGTATTTCTATCCCCTTCTAATAACCAAGTATTTCTTGCCCTCTGTTTCCAGTATATCTCCTCTTGGTTGTCAATGGCCTCAACCGCTTTACGCAGTGCATCATCTTCAGATTTGAGTTGCTCAGTAATTGATCCTTCCCTAAAGAGTTTCTGAACCTCCTCCCATCTGGCCACCAAGGGGGCCCTTTGGAACTGGAAATCCGACTTATTTTCTTTCCTCCAATGTTTCAGTTGAAGTTTGACAAAGTGAAGCTGTTTATGAAATTTGAACATTGCTGTCCCAAAAGGTGGACGGCCTTCTGCCCACCATTGTGGAATTTTCTGTCGAAGGTCCTCCTTTTGTAACCAAAAATTCTCAAATTTAAAAGGCCTGTGATGCTGCCCTATCGAAGTCCCTCCCTCCAGCAGAATGGGAAAATGATCGGAAACAGGGCCCTCCAAAATTTGGAACTTAGTATTCCATTTTACAAAAGCCTCCTCCGAGACCAGAAAATGATCTAACTTGACCTTCCTGCTGTGTGGCTCCTTCCTCTTGTTAGTCCAAGTAAAAAAGGTTCCAGGGCCTTGAGCGTCCACTAATTGAAAGGCCTGAACTTGGGCAATCAGAAGCCGATCCCCTGGATCCAAAATTGGGGTGCCACCTTCCTGGTCACGAGCAGATAATTTTGCATTAAAATCCCCTGCAATAATCCAGTCAAAACATTCCCTGGAAGACCTCATGTTGTGAACAGCTTTCCATTGGAGCCTCTGGCCATCAAGGTCTTGGGCCCCATAAAAGTTAGTGATTAAAACATGTTCTGCTGTGAAGTTATTTCTAAAATGAGATGTGAGAACACCCCTCCAAGCTATATGTTCTAATGCAGTCCAATCCAGAGGGTTCCAGAGGGTAACAATTCCCCCTGAAGCACCTTGGGCAGCCACATCCATATGACCAGCGCCCCGCCAGATTCTATTAACTATTTTACTCATAATATCTAAAGACATTTTTGTCTCCTGAATAAGCAAAAAGTCTGTTTTACATTTTCCTAAGAGTCTTTGAACAACATATTGATGGGTTCTACTGTTTAAACCCCTAACATTCCAAGATTGTATAATCATTGAAAACCTTGAGAGCAGTAAGAATCAATAGTCCTCACCGATCCTCCATTGATCAGCTTATCTCCTTGAGCTGCAATCAGGTCCTTGTTTGACTTTCTGCCCGCTCCTTGAGTGTTGCTATTTTTGGATCTCTTTTCTACCTGAGAAATACCCAAGGCTAGCCTTTCTCGATTTTTTTTTGCAATTCCCATGCTAACATCTTTAATTACTGGCGGCTCTTGGGAGTGCACTGTCAGTGCCCCTGCAATTTCTGGTGGCAATACCTCAGTGGGCTCAAGCACCTGTTCTAAGATAGGAGGAGATGAAGGAGAAACATGAGTTTGAGGGTTATGGGCCTCAATATTCCCATCCACACCTTCCATATCCTGGTCCTCCTGATCTACTAAAGACTTAAAAATTTCATATCTGTTGGCTGGCTTGGATTGAAATTGCTCCTTACCATTTTTCTTCTGCTTTCTCCTTCTCTTGGCTTGTTCAAAGCCATCTTTCTGACCCTCATTAGCTTGAGGAGTATTGGATGTTTCTTTGGTAGAACTGGACTTACCCTCTTTGGAGCGGTTTGGCATGCCATGCTGGGCTTCCGTTTTGGAGTTCAGAAGAGTTGGACAGAACCGGGCCAAATGCCCATGTTTGTGGCAGACTCTGCATCTGAAAGGTAGAGCCTCATAATCTAACTGTTGGATCCAGGATACTCCTGCCAGTTCTAGTTCCACCTCTGCTGGTAGAGGCTGGCTAATATCCATTTCCACATAGATTCTAGCATAGACACCAGAGGTACCTTCTATAGTATCCTTGGAGATGCCCAGGTATCTACCCAGGGAGTTACCTATCATTTCCAAGACCTGCTCCCCCAAAAACTCCATTGGGAGAGCGTACAGCCGAATCCAGACCGGGACAGCCGTGGGTTCAATGCGGGGATCGAAACCCACTCTCCAGGGTTGAACAAATAACCCTGCCGGACCGTGGTTTCTCTTCTCTGACTCAAACGCTCTGTTCCTATCAGCTAAAGAAGAAAAGCTAACGATGAAATACCCATTGCTAATAAACCACAGGGAGTACTCACCATGGGGCTCCCAGTTCTGTCTGACCCAAGTGTGCAAGAAATTCAGGGTAGGTCGGATACCCATGAATTTGCAAATCAAATCATGATCGGCTTTGTATAGAATTGTGTCTTCGACCAGCTTTGGTTCGATTACAATCTTAGGCCTCGAAGCGGATTGAGGGAGACATCCGTTGACACGATGTGCTGCGGAACCCCTTCCAGCATTCTTGAGCATCATATTCAGATTATTTCTCTGAGCTTCGCCGTTAGAAGACGAAGGATTGTCTTTGAGCATTTTCGCGTAAGAGCCCTTTCTCCCAGAGAGAGGGTCTGGAGGAGACCCCATTGGGCCCTCCTGGAGCTGCAAGCGATCCTTCAGATCCGCAAAAACAAAACAGAGCAGGAAGCCACCTGATGTCCTGGATTAACCTTCGCCCCACCAATCCAAGAACATCGCCTGTTGCCTGCACAGAGAGTTTCCCGCCAAAACGCCAAATCGCCAGAGCTCAAATTTTGCCTTCGTCTTCCTTTAATATGCTAGCGTATAATGCCCACCTTAGGGTGGAAAATACCTATGCGATTATTTTGTTGTACATATCCCTAGTGTGTCAGGTCTCTGGATCACCCTCCACATAGTCGCATAGCTCCATGTCTGTCAGGGCCTTCTTAGGGGTACACGTCACATAGTTTGATCCCACGTACACTAGATCCTGGTTGATTGGTTGCCATACCGTCAGCTTTACGTCCATTGAGGTTTAGGTCAGTCGTCCAGATCTCTGATCCATCATTTGATTCTGCATCTGAGATTATATCTAGCTCTCATTGATCCATTATTCAAGTATGTGTCTGAGGCAAAATATAGCCCTCATTTCCATGTTGGTGGTTGTCTTCTCATCTGCTCAAAGTTTGTGTTAGTGCCTTGTCTTGATCTGATAGGTCCAATCAAATCACATCAGTTCTATATCTCTAAAGAGTCTGTGTCCAGTCCATTCACCTCCATGATCACCCAGTTCACTAAGGCCAAGACCATTTTCAACCATACTATAGCCTGTTCGATCCAATACAAGGTCTCATATGGATCTAGATCAGGGCCAATTTAGATCAAAAAATTCCTTCCAAGCTACATAATCAGAGCGAGGGTATCCCTCTCTAATACCATATTGGAGTGCAAGCGATAATCTATATTGATAATATAACTGAATTTAAATACAATTAGGAAAATTGTAAGAATTATTAGATCCTAAATGATAGCTAGCCACTAACAAAATAATATCCTAATATCTAGGTCGGCAATGATATTGGACGACAATATAAAAATAATAATAAACTAACCTAGGACTAACTAACTGGGGAATTACCAAATAAGGTAATAATTCTAACATTGAGTATTGGTTTGAGTATGTTTGTGAATGAGCAAGTCTTGAAAATATTTGAGAGAAGATTTATGAATAAGTTTGAGACATATTTTAAGTAGGTTAGAGACAAATTTTGAGCAGGTTTTGAGATAAATTTTTAACAGGTTAGAGATAGATTTTGAGTAGGTTTTGAGATATATTTGGAGAAGGTTTTGAAATATATTTTGAGCAGGTTAGAGATAGATTTTGATCAGGTTTTGTGATAAATTTGTGAGTAGTATTGATAAATATTTAGCATAGCAGAGTGGATAGAGTTCCATGAACCAGAACAAGGGGAAAGAGTTTTCTTGTGGAGTGTGATTCGTGAATTAGCTATGGGGATAGGGTTCTTCTATGGAGAGAAATCCAACCAATTAAGGAGATAGAGTTCTCCTAGATCAAGGTCCATGAACTGGAGAAAAGAGAAAAGAGTTATTTTGTGGAGAGAGTTCCACAAATCAGAGTAGAGGGGATTGGTGTCTCCTTTGGATAGAGGGCCATAAACATTGTAATAGGGAATTAATTCCCAAAAGGATTTATTGAGAAAATTTATAAGGAATATTTTCTCTGTGGAGTAGCCCACATTGGGTGAACCACTTTAAATCATGTCTCTCATGTGTGTGATGATGTGTGCAATATTTATTGCTTTGATATTGTTGATGTTATCATTTGGATTGAAAAGTAAAAAGTTTTATCTTATACTATTCACCCCTCTCTTAGTATAAGTTCATGTTCTTCATATGCAGATAAACCACTTAAGGAGAAGTAAATGGAGAAAAGAGAATCTCTTTTGTAATCATTGATGTCAGATGTTAATTTAAAGCATCATACAATATTGCTACAACATGGCATAATTTATTTGTAAACAATGTCTGATATAGGATAGGCAATGAAGGAGCCCACAAAATCCTTCACTATAGTCTATAACCATTTCATAATTCTTTCTATACAAAATTGTTTCCTCTTTACAGACGACATGAACATTGACTTTGCAATAACCTTCATCCTAATTTTGACCATGTATAATATTTTTAGAGTCAGTACTGATCACTGTGCCTTCGACCACTATGTTATCATTATGGATCTGAGTCAAGTAGTATTCTCTTTTGTCAATTGAGTTATCGGTGTCATTTTTAGTCCCTACATGGAAAATCAACATCCTAGATAGATTCACTACATAGCATACAATACAAACTAAATAAACCATTTTATATTTTAAATAATAGTCGTACTATTAATGACTCTGGCCTAGAAGGTATTGAGAAGTTACTTGTACCTTGATCACCACCACCAATGTTGTGTCCACTTGTAGAGGTAGCATGTAGTGATGATATCTATGGAATTATATTCAAGGGATCATTACAAATTTAGGGGTGCAATATGTAAACATTTCAAATATGAAATCATGAAAAACTAACACACCTCTATCTGTGCAAGCCGTGTCAAAATCTCTTCAATATTTTTCTGTATCTCTCTCTCTATTGTTAGAATTATTGAGTTGTCATTGATGTCAAAGTCAGACTTGGTTACTAGAAAAATGGTGTGCTTGGAAAATTATTCAAGGCAGATATATCTTTCAAGGGTGATAAGCTTGTTTATAAGTTGTGCAATATAAAAGGGTTTATTTGATTAAATATTTGAATATTTAAATCCACCAAAGGTGTTTAAATATTTAAATATTATAATCGAGTGGGCCAACTAGGGCACCAAAAGTAAGATGTGATAATGTTTTGCATATAAATAAGAAGTCAAAATTCATTTCAAGTAAGAGATTTGATTGAATATATTTGGAAAGGAATTTGCTATCAACGCAAAAGCGAGAGGAAACAATGAACAACTCTGAAGTTCATTTGCAATGTAGAGGAATCAAGTTGAGGAGCAAAAAAGCATGGAGAAATGAAGGATATTGGTGTCGGTCTTCAATATCAACATGGATTAGCGAAGGATATTGGTGTGCATCTTCGATATCGACATGGAGAAATAAACCCTTGGATGGTGTGTTGCAGGTAAAATAAAAATCATGCTATAAAGCCAAGCATTGATGAGAAAATGAGCATGGATGGTGAGAGGTCTGTAAGGATGGAAAACAAAGAAAACCTAAGAAGTTTTAATTCCTTTTAAATATTGGAAGATGAGTCGTAGAGCCGTAGTAGAGGGATATCAACTACATAACATTTGAAGCATCGGTGATTGGAAGGATACAATAATATAAAACACCTAAGTGAGCTAAAGTTTCAAAGGCTACACTGCATTTAGATAATGTTCAAAGGTGGGCCATTTGGCACAAATTCTTGAAGACCACACAGTGAAGAAAGTATTCAAGCATTCTTTGGATGCCACAAGTGAGAAACCCAGCTGAAACTAGTCATTGGAAGACACTCACAATACACAGACATGAAGGAAGAAGCATGCAACGTGGAAGCATTGATATACAATGAAGTCTAAGGCACATTGAAAGAGGGAATAGAATCGACATAAGCAACATCCATTTCGTTGCCATACACAAAAGGAAAACAAGAGCACATATTAAAAGGTACAAATTATTATTGAACTTTATAAAATTTTGAAGACATAAGGATTTAGTTTAAAAGTTTGAAAAGGAGATATAAGAAAAGTGAGTTGCTATTTTTGAGATAAGGTGATTTTATTATTTGAGGTAAATATTTGGTTTTATAAAGTGAGGAGAAATAAGGAGAATTAATATTTATTTTAAAGGGTTTGATTTAATTAATCTAAAGCATTATAGATTAATTAATAGCAACAAATCTTGGATATCATTCATGTATTATTTGGCAAGGGCCTGGCAAGCATAGAAGGTGAAAATTCAAAATTTGAAGAGCTTGAGAAGTGCTTCATAATGTGGAAGTATAATTGAATAAAAAGCGAAGTATAAGTGTCTCCAGTTCAACACATATTTGGGAGCAAATTTGAGCAGTGTTTGTGAGCAGATTTGGGACCCGATTTGAGTAGTGGTTATGATAGTTTTTGGAGTAGAACTGAGTGAGGTTGGTGCCTCAATGGGATTGGTGTCTCTTGTGGGTTGGTGCCCATGAACTTGTATAGAGGATTGGTGTCTCCTGTGGGTTGGTGCCCACAAACTTGTATAGGGGATTGGTGTCTCCTGTGGGTTGGTGCCCACAAACTTGTATAGGGGATTGGTGTCTCCTATGGGTTGGTGCCCATGAAATTTATTGAAGAAAAATATAAGCAATATTTTGTCATGGTTTTCTCCCAAGAGGGTGTTTCCACGTAAAATATTTGTCTCTTATGTGTATGGTGATTTGTGCATTGATTTATTATTGCATTGATATTATTTCAAGTTATTACTTTGGAAAGAAAAGAGAATTTTATCTTATACTGTTCACCCCCTCTCAGTATAAGCTTGTGTTTCTTCAATTGGTATCAGAGCAGGTTCCTTCATGAAAGCCTAACAGCTTGAAGGAAGATCTTACAAGAACACACATGGCCATGGAGGTGAAAGAAAATGCTCCTATTGTTGAAATCCAAGAAAAGGAGAAAAATCCAGAAAATGAAGAGGAAGCCATAGTGGACATAGAAGAGGAACTTGTTTTTGCTCTTGAAGAGTTGAAAAGGCTTAGAAAGAAAAACTCAAGATTGAAGATTCAAGTACAAGAGGATGAGGAGACAAAGGCAAAGCTTTCACAAGATCTCATCGACTTAAAAGTGAAAATTGAAGAGGCAAAGTGAATTGAAGAAGGTATGGTTGAGCAGTTAAAGGCAAAAGAGTTGGAATGTGAAAAACTGGAACATGAGGTTGTCTCTCTAAGGAAGGAAGTGGAAAAATCTAATGATAAGCTACATAGGTTTGAGAAAAGCACAAAAATCATGGGTGATATTATCAAAGCACAAAGATATTCGGTTATAAATATTGGACTTGGTTTTGAAGAAGGTCAAAAGAAACAAAAGGGGGAGTCAAGCTCAAAAGAAATAGAGGCATCAAAGAAAATAAGTAAAGAAGAGCCTAAGACCTATGCTGATGTATTGAGAAGTGGAAGCATCAAGAAGGAAGAAAACAAAGAATCATCATGGACCAAAGTCAATCATAGAAACAACAATGAGAGAACCATGCGACCATATCCTCCAAGGCAATCAAACAGGTTTCAATATTTCTTCCATGGTTATTGTTTTTCATGTAACAAATTTGGTCATAAAGTTGTACATTGCAGGGTCCATGCTAAAAATGATTTTGGCTTCACCAAGAGGAATTTCAATTCATTTGCACCTCTCATGGATTACAATATCATTTGTTACAAATGTGATAATTTTGGGCATAAAGCTAAATGGTGTAGAACAGTGTTCCCTAAACTTCCAAAATCAAGCAAGAAGGAGGAAGGTCAAACTGTTCAAAAGGATATGTCCTCAAAAGTTTGGAAAAAGAAAATGAAACAAGAAAAGGAGAAGTCTATGTTGGTACAAATGACTCTTCATGTGCAAAATGAAGGAAATCAGTGGTACATTGATAGTGGTTGTTCAAGCCATATGACAGGTGACAAAAGCAAATTTCTCTCTCTCAAAGAAATAAATGGAGGCATAGTGAAATTTGGTGATAATGCTTCTACCAAAATTGTTGGAAAGGGAACCTTGAGCCTGGATAATGGAAGATCAAGGATAGAGAATGTGTTATATGTTGAAGGGTTGAAGCACAATCTTCTAAGTGTGAGTCAACTATGTGATCAAGGGCATACACTCACATTTCACCCAAATGGATGTGAGATCAGGAAATCCAAGATAGGAAATCTTATTGCAGATGCTTGTAGAACTACAAACAATCTCTACATGTTGAGAGAAATTAAGGGAGAAAAATACTTTTTATCACAAGAGGATGAGAGTTGGTTATGGCATAGGAGAATGGGCCACCTGAAATTTGACAACATAGTGAAAATAAGCAACAAATAGGTAGTCAGATATTTTCCCAAGATAGCAAAACCCCAAGCATGATTTGTGCACAATGCCAGCATGGTAAGCAAACAAGATCAAGTTTCAAATCAAAGGAATTCTCTTCATCCAAGCCTTTGGAGCTAATTCACACTGATCTATGCGGCCCTACAAGGACAAAGAGCTTACAAGGTGAGAATTATTTCATGTTGTTTATTGATGATTATTCTAGAATGACTTGGGTAACATTCTTAAGAGAAAAATCAGAAGCTTTTGAAAGGTTCAAAGCATTCAAGGCACTTGTAGAAAATGAAACAGGCAAAAATATCAAGTGTCTAAGATCAGATAGAGGAGGTGAATTCACTTCAAATGAATTTGTAGAATTCTATGAACAACAAGGAATCAAGAGATAATACTCAGTAGCAAGAACTCCACAATAGAATGGAGTAGTTGAAAGGAAGAACAAAATTGTTCAAGGCATGTCTAGGGCCATGCTAAATGAGTCTAAGCTTTCTGATGCTTTTTGGAGAGAGGTGATTCATACAATTATTTATATCATCAATAGAGCTCAAGTAAGAGTAAATCACCACAAAACTCTGTATGAGCTTTGGAAGGGAAGACCAGCTACTGTGAAGTACTTCAAAATTTTTGGAAGCAAATGCTACATTAGACGAGAAGAAAAATATTTGGGCAAGTTTGATTCTAGGTGTGATGAGGGTATCTTCCTTGGATACTCTTCAAAGAGCAAAGCCTATAGATGCTACAATAAAAGATCACATAAAATTGTGGAAAGTGCAAATGTAAGAGTTGATGAAGAAATAGATCTAAGAGAACCAGCTCAAGAGATTGTGTATCAAGAAGGAGAAAGTTGCAAAGATGAAGAAACTAAAGAAGATGAGAATCAGAGGACACCCTCAAGAACACCCCCCAATATACCATCTAAAACACCATCCAGATATGTGCAAAAGAACCATCCGAAAGATCTGATTATTGGGAATCTAGATGAAAGACAAACAAGGAGGAAAATAATAGGTATAGGTGAACATGCCAACTTCTCTTTACTATCTAAAGTTGAGCCAAAGAATTTCAATGAAGCAAGTGAAGATAAATATTGGATTAAGGCAATGGAAGAGGAGTTAGATCAAATAGAGAAGAGCGAGACTTGGGAACTTGTCCCACGTCCAAAAGACAAGAACGTAATCGACACCAAATGGATCTACAAAAACAAGTTAAATGAAGATGGTCAGGTTGTCAGAAACAAAGCAAGACTTGTGTGCAAAGGCTATGCACAAGTTGAGGGAATTGATTTTGAAGAGACATTTGCTCCTGTTGCTCGTCTTGAGGCCATAAGAATGTTCTTGGCCTTTTCAAGTTTCAGAAACTTCAAAGTGTACCAAATGGATGTAAAATCAGCATTTCTTAATGGTTACTTAGAGGAAGAGGTCTACATTGAGCAACCAGATGGTTTCAGCCTGACAGACAAGCCAGACTATGTATGCAAATTGAAGAAGGCTCTCTATGGACTAAAGCAAGCCCCTAGGGCTTGGTACTCAAGGTTGGATAAATACCTCCAAGAATAGGGTTTCAGAAAAGGTATAGCTGATAGCAACCTATACATCAAGAATGAAGGAAATGACCAGTTAATTGTAGTGGTCTATGTGGATGACATCATTTTTGGAGGTAGTAATAACAAGATGTGTCAGGAATTTGCAAAATGTATGCAAAGAGAATTTGAGATGTCAATGCTTGGTGAGCTATCCTTCTTTCTTGGTTTGCAAATCTCACAGTCAGATAAAGGTATATTTCTCTCTCAAACCAAGTATGTAAAAGAAATGTTGAAAAAATTCAGGATGGAGGATTGCAATCCTGTGAGTACCCCCATGATTACAGGATGTAAGTTAAGTAAATATGATGAGTCTCCTGAGGCTAATCAAACTTTGTATAGATCCATGATTGGAAGTTTACTGTATGTCACAACTACAAGGCCAGATATAATGCAGGCAATCGGATTGGTGGCAAGATTTCAAGCTGCACCAAAGGAAACACATGTACAAGCAGTAAAAATAATCTTCAAGTATTTGAAAGGAACTATGGATTTTGGACTGTGGTATCCTAGATGCGATAATTTCACTCTCACTGCATATACAGATGCGGATTGGGCAGGTAGTGTGGATGACAGGAAAAGCACAAGTGGAGGAGCATTTTTTCTTGGAGACTGTTTGGTCTCTTGGCTAAGTAAGAAACAAGCATCAGTGTCCTTATCTACTACAGAGGTGGAGTACATTGCAGTAGCTGCTTGTTGCACACAGGTTTTATGGATGAAACAAACCTTAAGTAATTTCAAAGTAGAGCATGATCATCCTATCTCCATACTTTGTGATAATACAAGTGCCATCAATATTTTGAAGAATCTGGTGATGCATTCAAGGACCAAGCACATTTTGATCAAGTATCACTTTTTGAGAGAGCAAGTGACTGATCAACAAGTCAAGTTGGAATACATTGCTACAAAGGAACAAATTGCTGACATCTTTACCAAGCCACTTCCAAAGGAGACATTTGAGTATCTCAAAGGTAAGTTGGGAGTAGTTTCACTCCCATCTCATCATTGAATGTCTCAAGAAGAGCAGGTAGTAAGGGGGCATTGTCAAGTGTCTTATCTTTTAGCCCCGAGAAGCCTTTGCCATTGATGTCAAAGGGGGAGAATTTTAGTAAGGGGAGTAGCTTGTAATTTCAGTAAAGGGAGCAACTTGTCATGGGGAGCAACTTGTGATCCTATTGCAATAAAGGATAGTTTCTTTGCAGGGTTGCCATCAATGACAAAGGGGGAGATTGTTAGAATTATTGAGTTGTCATTGATGTCAAAGTCAGACTTGGTTACTAGAAAATAGTGGTGTGCTTGGCAAATTATTCAAGGCAAATATATATTTCAAGGGTGATAAGCTTGTTTATAAGTTGTGCAATATAAAAGGGTTTATTTGATTAAATATTTGAATATTTAAATCCACCAAAGGTGTTTAAATATTTAAATATTTAAATATTATAATCAAGTGGGCCAACTAGGGCACCAAAAGTAATATGTGATAATATTTTGCATATAAATAAGAAGTCAAAATTCATTTCAAGTAAGAGATTAGATTGAATATCTTTGGAAAAAGCTTTACTATCAATGCAAAAGTGATAGGAAACAATGGATGACTCTAGAGTTCATCCACATCATAGAGGAATCAGGTTGATTAGAAAATGAGCATGGAGCAATGAAGGATATTGGTGTGGGTCTTCAATATCATCATGGAGAAACACAAGATATTGGTGTGCATCTTTGATATCAGCATGGAGAAACGGAGCCTTGGATGGTGTGTTGCAGGTCAAAGAAAAAGCACACTATAAAGCCAAGCATTGAAGGCAAACAAGCATGGATGATGAGAGATCTATAAACATGGATGATGAAGGAAACCTAAGAAGTTTTAATTCCTCTTAAATACTGGAATATGAGCCATAGAACCACATTAGAGGGATCTCAACTGCATAACATTCGAAGCATCGGTGATTGGAAAGATACAACAATCTAAAAAATCCAAGTGAGCTAAAGTTTTAAAGATCGTACTGCATTTAGACAATATTCAAAGGTGGGCCCATTGGGCACAAATTATTGGAGACCACACAGTAAAGAAAGTATTCAAGCATTATTTGAATTCCATAGGTGAGAAACCTAGCTAAAACTAGCCATCGGAAGACACTCACCATATATAGATGTGAAGGAAGAAGCACACAATGCGAAAGAATTGATATACAACAAAGTCTAAAGCTCATTGAAAGAGGGAATAGAATCAACATAAGCAAAATTCATTTTGCTGGCATACACATAAGTAAAACAAGAGCACATATTAATAGTCACAAATTATTATTGAACTTTGTAAAAGTTTGAAGACATAAGGATTTAGTTTAAAATTTTGAAAAGGATATATAAGAAAAGTGAGTTGCTATTTTGAGATAAGGTGATTTTATTATTTGAGGTAAATATTTGGTTTTATAAAGTGAGGAGAAATAAGGAGAATTAATATTTATTTTAAAGGGTTTGATTTAATTAATCTAAAGCATTATAGATTAATTAATAGCAACAAAGCTTGGATATCATTCATGTATTATTTGGCAAGGGCCTGGAAAGCATAGAAGGTGAAAATTCAAAATTTGAAGATGTTGAGAAATGCTTCATAATGTGGAAGTATAACCGAATAGAAAGCAAAGTATAAGCATCTCCAATTCAACATGCAAATTTAGGTGCAGATTTGAGCACTATTTGTGAGTAGATTTAGGAGCATATTTGAGCAGTGGTTGTAATCATTTTTGGAGTAGTACTGAGTGAGGTTGGTGTCTCAAGGGGATTGGTGTATATTGTGGGTTAGTGCCCATGAAATTATATAGGGGATTGGTGTCTCATGTGGGTTGGTGCCCACAAACTTGTATAGGAGATTGGTGTCTCCTATGGGTTGGTGCCCATGAACTTGTATAGGGGATTGGTGTCTCCTATGGGTTGGTGCCCATGAAATTTATTGAAGAAAAATATAAGAAATATTTTTTTATGGTTTTCTCCTGAGAGGGTGTTTCCACGTAAAAGCATTGTCTCTTATGTGTATGGAAATTGTGCATTGATTTACTATTGCTTTCATATTATTGCTGTTATCATTTGGAAAGAAAAGTTTTATCTTATACTTCTCACCCCCCTCTTAGTATAAGCTTGTCTTCTCCATATGCAAGATTATTTTCCATCTTGTTTTCTCTCTACAAGATTCTTTTACCACTTTTGCTCTTTCTCTAAAGTATGCTCTTGCATTTGGTGCAACTTCTGTAAGTAATCCTTATCATCAAACATAGCAGTTGGTGATACTCCTTTCTCGATACCCCAAATCCGACCTGATATTTCGGGTCCTAAAACCTTTGCGAGAGCATCATTGTTAATAGATTGATTTATAGAGCTTGTAGATGATATTTCATCCTCCAATATTTTTTGGCAACATCACATGCATATTTAAATGGTAACATGTTACAAAAACAATCTATATAATAATAGTTTGAAGTTCAACATATTGCTATTTCCAAGGGAATGTCACTTACTATTGTATGTACAACTTTTGGTGAAACAGGAGCCCCATCCTTCTTCATATGAGTTGTCATCCACACAATTTCCCTTGGTAGTGGAGTTTTTGCATTTGGTTGGATCTTCCTCTCCAAGATATATAGTTGGAGAGATATGGGGATAAGTCATACGCAAAAAAAATATAGCTATGTTTATCACATATAATGTATGAGTATAATAGAATACTATTTCATCCTCTAGTCAAGCATATCATATTTTATTGCAAGTGTGCATGATGGATTGGTGAGATCTATTTTATTTATTCCTTTGCCTAACCACCTACAATGCAATGAAGAAACCAATATATAAATTCATTAGGAAGAGCAAGGTCAACAATATTCACATGAACATAACAATGATATGAACTACCATAACAGATTGGCTAGTACTTGCCTTAAACTTAGCACTGCACCTACCATTCAAAAAGACTCCCCAATATTTTTATGATACACGAGATAGAGGATTAGCAATTCTATCTTCATCATTAACATACTTATCATAGTGTTTTTTCACAAGTCGATGTTTATGTTCATGCCATTTCTTATCCATGGTCGTGAAGACCTATTTATTCATTATGTTCGAAATGATATATTTTTGCTACGTTAAACTAGTATCGTATTAGACATAAAATTTATATAAGTATTCAAAAAATTGACACTAGCTATGAAATGCATTGACTATAAAGTTATCGTAATGAGTCCACTAGGACTACTCTCTAGTCTGTATGGTTGATAGGGATAATCTACCTCACAATCACCCCCAATTAAGATGAAAACATAATAGAATTTAGATCTATGGGTTGTCCATTTAGATTGAAAATGATCTCCACCCAATCGATGCTACTTGACCCAGTTGCACATCTTGTTGAACCTCTCTTTATATTATATTTAGTTTTTGAAGTGTGTTATGACCTGAAATAAACACCTATAATACCAACACCATCCAAACATCATTATGCCATATACTATTGCAAAAACCAGTAACCCAACATCATGAGCAAATTTCTTGTACGGTCTACATACCTTCTTCACTAGCCAAAGTATTATAAGCTCCATTTCAAGTATTCTCGACATCAGATTCATTTATATATGGGTCACCTCCTTATCTTTATCATTAATAGAATGATGTAGTTGGTATTCTCCATTAGTTTCTACAATACACCATAGTCGATGACAAAACCACAATCAATTTTAATATGCCTAGGTCAATCACTATTGAACAACACTATCAAATTTCAAGTACTTACTAGCATGCGAGGCGTGTATCACTAACTCTTTATTTATTGTGACAAAATCAACTATCTGTAACATCTTTCTTTGTTTGCAAAAGAAAAATAAATAGAAAGCATGATTGTAAGAATACTAAATAAATGAAAAATTCTTATTTCAAGTGCAATTCTTATTTATAGATTTAGGTGAATGGATAACCTAAGCCCTCCATATAATAGGTAGATTTCTAAACATCCCCATATGCACCAAATATTAGATATGAGGCAAGAGGATATCCTAAGACTTCTGTCAGATACATAAATATCCATCTATACAAATCAAGTACTGTTGCTAAGGACTAGGACTAAGATTCAAACATGAAACATCAATTTTATAACTAACACACACTCAACACAATAAACCTTCATTTAAACATATTACAACATGCATGCATGATTAGAATTTTAATCCTATGCCTTAGCAACACTTGTATTCTCTTTTTTTTTATACCAAATTACCTTATAGTATCTGATTGGCCAACCTCATGCTCAAGATCGCCTCACTTATAGCTTGAATACCCATTAATTATCTACTAGAATTTTATAAAAATAGAACAAAAATGATTGGAACTCAACATCATTATCTTGTATTTCTTATTCACTCTTTGAGAAATTGTCATTGAAAAATATGTATGCATCATTGACCATTCCAATGATGTCATATTGAACATATTTGGTGAAGAACACAAGCTTATACTAAGAGGGGAGGGTGAAGAGTATAAGATAAATTTTTATTTTCTTTCCAAATCAATATCAATTAATGTCCTTGCAATAACCAAATATAGCAGTGTGCATTAATAACTTAGATAGTAGTAGTAAGCAAGAGCACAAGTCACCACACACAATTGAGACACAAGATTTAATGTGGTTCCCCCAATGTGGGGTACTCCACCAGATAATATCCTTATAATATTTCACACAAAAATAAGGATCCTTATCCAATACAATGATTTCTTTGATCTGCTCAAAGCTAGGCAATAACAAGTTCACACAGAACTTATCCAAATATGAATAATAAGCTCACATAGAACTTTTACAAAACTGAATAACAAGTTCACACATAACTTGTCCAAATCTGAATAACAAGCTCACACAAAACTTGTCCAAATCTACTCCAACAAGCTCACCAAGAACTTGTCCAAATCTACTCTAGCAAGCTTACCAAGAACTTTTCCAAAATCTGCTCCAACAAGCTCACCAAGAACTTGTTCAAATATGCTCTAGCAAGCTCACCAATAACTTTCCTGAATCTTCTCTAGAAATCTCACCAATAACTTGCTCAAATATTTCCATAAATCTATCCCAAAACTATCCACAAATCTGTCCCAAAACTGTCCATAAAACTGTCCCAAAACTGTCCACAAAGCTATCCCAAAACTATCCACAAATATGTCCACAAAGCTATCCCAAAATTGTCCACAAATGCCTTCTCAAAGGCTCAATCAATCATGCACAAGTATCTCTCAAATATCATCCACAAATATATCAAGGCAAAGCTTTAAATATGAACTCAAAAATGAATGGAAATGTACTCTTCAATGGATGGCAACAATGATCCACAATGATCTCAACTCAAATAAAATCAAATCAACTAATAGAAGCATAAAGAGAATTTTTAGAGACTCAATATGTTCTAATCTCAATCTCAACTCAAATCAACTCAAATAAATCTCAACTCAACTCAAGTAAACTCATATAAGCATAAAGAGAATTATTATAGAATCAATATGTTCTAGTCTCACTCTCAACTCAAATCATAATTATGGAATTAGTTTATTTCATGGAACTTGACCAATCACCTTACACAATCACTTGACTAGGCTCAATTAACTCAACTCAACCAATCACCACAAGGGACTACTCTTTCTCACAAAAAACCTAGTCCAAGCATGTATCAACCAACTCAAATGTTTCCAACAATGCTCAACCACAAATCTCACATAACAATGATACTCATGTTCTTTTCAAGTTCTTTCACAACTAATGGGATTAAAAAACTATGCTTATAAAACAAGGTTTAAACACAACTCTCAAACCAAAAAACCTTGAAGCATTCAACCAATCACTTTCGAAAAGGAAACCACAATCAATCCTTTTAATTCCAATGATATTTCAGAAATCAACCACCATAAACAATCAATAGGAGAATGCACCCATACCTTTTTGATGCCAAGAAGTTGTCCACAGAATCTGCCACAGTAAACACAACTTTCCTTTCCAATCTCAATAATGGTTTGTGGAATTCAAATAATAATCACAAGATAAAGCATAACTCAATTTACACCTTTGTACTCCAACTTAATAAACACATCCACCAAAGTCCTTTTAATAAAAACCCTTATAAAACATAATAATCAATAAACCTATCAAAAATTATTTTATAACAACTCCTTATTTCTCCTAAATCTTAATTCTCAATTTCATGAACATCAAATTAAATCAACAACTCATCCACCTTTGAAATAATAATCACAACTGTTATAAAAACAAATTTTAATTAAAAACTTTAATTATTCCTAACCACATTATAACTCCTATCGTAGGGCATAAACGAAATTAATTAGAGAAAAACGTAATTACCTCCTCAAGCGGATTCGAACTCCCAACTTGCACACACCGCGAGCGCCTTAGCCGCGGCTAAGGTTTCCACATGATTCAAAGTCCTTCCTCCCTTCCATGCAAACCAAAAGTGCCTTGAGTGCTTTTCTTCCAATGCCTTCTAATGCAGTCAAGGATATTCGAACCTTGAAGTAAAGCGCTGCCACACACCTTAACAAAAGCCAATTGGGAATGTGCCACTCTGCCCACCATGTATTGGTATTTAGACCAACCTTGGATTTATTCGTTGTCTCCCTTTTCAAAATTATTTTTAGACAAGCTCTCTTTGGATGCTTAGCCAATGATTAACACGAGCAAGGATTAATTTCAAATGAACCTTACGATCCCCCTTTATATAGTCTTCTCCTAATTTTTAATGGCATCGACGCATTATTTATTTTCCCTCTTTCTTTAGACATCAACGCTAAATTTAATTTATATTTTAAAATTAAAATTAAAATTTTAAATAATTAAAATTTAAACTAAATATTTAAAATTAAATATCTCCATCATGGGGCACCTTTTTCAATGAAATGAAATGCCAACATGGGTTTTAAGAAAAACCCATTTCAAATCTGCCATCCATAGTTTTAAATAAAATATTTTATTTTGCCTGCCTTGGTTTTCATAAAAACCTTGATTTTATCCATGCTTTCCAAAATATCACTTGCCCATAAAAACTCAATATGATCCATATGACATCAATGATTCATGTGACATCAATGACAACATAAAATAACTCAAATTTTTAACAATATCCCCCTTTGTCATTGATGGCAACACCTCTAATGCAAAAACCACAATCACTGCAAAAACCATCTCTGAGAATCAAAGTTTGTCCCCCTGACTTAATATCACTACAAAAACCATCTTTGAGAATCAAAGCTGCTCCCCTTGACTTAATACTCTCTTTGGAGGCTGCTCCCCCTAACTCAATGCTCTCTCCCTTACTCAAATCTCTCCCCCTTTGACATCAATGGCAAAAGGGACACCTATGGGGCTAAAAGATATGACTCTTAAGCATATCCCCCTCACCACCTTCTCTCTTGAGGTGATTAATTTTGGGGTGGGAGTACCTTTACTCCTAGCTATTCTCTTAAACACTCAAATGCTTCTCTTGGTAATGGTTTTGTAAATATGTCTGCAATATGATCTTTTGTAGGAACATATTCCAATCTTACTTGTTGCTCTGTAACCTATTCTCTTAAAAAGTGATACTTGATTGGAATGTGCTTTATTCTGGCATGCATTAATGGATTCTTCGAGATACTTATAGCACTAGTATTATCACACATAATAGGAACAGGATGATCATGTTCTATGCTAAAATATTTAAGAGTCTGTTTCATCCATAATACTTGTGAATAGTATGCTACAATATATTCTACCTCTATTGTGGAAAGTGACACTGATGGTTGTTTCTTACTTAGCCAAGAAACTAGGCAATCACCAAGAAATAATGCTCCTCTTCTTGTGCTTTTTCTATCATCAATATTTCCTACCCAATTTGCATATGTGTAGGTTGTGAGAGTAAACTTGCTACTTCTAGGATACCATAGACCATACTCCATTATTCCTTTGAGATATTTGAGAATTATTTTCACTGTTGTAACATGTGATTATTTTGGAGCTGCTTGAAATATTTCCACTAAACCAACTGCCTGTATTATATCTGGTCTTGTGGCTGTAACATATAATAGGCTACCAATAATAGATCTATATAGAGTTTGATTTGCATAAGGAGATTAATCATATTTTCTTAATTTACACCCTGTGACCATTGGAGTAATAACTAGCTTACTATCTTCCATTTTGAATTTCTTCAACATCTCCTTTATATAATTTGTTTGTGAAAGAAATATCCCTTTTTCTAATTATGAAATATGTAATCCGAGGAAAAAGGTTAATTCACCAAGCATAGACATTTCAAACTCATTAGTCATGTTTCTTGCAAATTCTTTACACATTCTATCATTGCTACCCCCAAAAATGATATCATCCACATACACTTCCACAATCATCAAATAATTTCTATTATTTTTAATATACAAATTTCTATCAATTGTTCCCTTTCTGAAACCTTGCTCTCGAAGATATTTATCCAGTATTGAATACCATGCTCTAGGGGCTTGCTTTAAGCCATAGAGATCCTTTTTCAATTTACACACATAATATGGCTTATCTACTTGATTAAACCCATCAGGTTGTTCAATGTAGACTTCTTCTTGACCATTCAAAAAAATTTGATTTGACATCCATCTGATATACTTTGAAATTCTTGTAGCTTGAAAGTGCCAAAAACATCCGTATAGCTTCCAATATTGCAACTGGTGCAAAGGTCTCATAAAAATCAATTCCTTCTACTTGTGCATATCCTTTACACACCAATATTGCCTTGTTTTTGATGACTTGACCATATTTATTTAGTTTGTTCCCGTAGACCCATTTAGTACCAATTACATTTTTTCACTTTGGTCTTGGAACTAATTCCCAAGTCTTACTTTTTTCAATCTGATCTAGTTCTTCCTTCATTGCCTTAATCCAACATTCATCATTTTCTGCCTCTCTAAAATCCTTTGGTTCTATCTTGGATAATAGTGAAACATATGCTTATTCTGTTGAGCCTATGATTCCTCTTCTTGTCTATCTTACATCAGGATTGCCAATGATCAAGTCCTTTGGATGATTTTTTTGAATATATCTTGATGTAGTTTTGGAAGGTATATTCTGCAAATATTCTTCATCTGAATCTTCACCCATTGCTTCTAGACAACTTTCTTCTTCTTTAGGAATATCTTCCTGATGTGGCTCATTTATTCCTGTTCTTTCATCAACTCTGATATTTATACTTTCCACCATGGTATGTGTTCTTTTATTTTAGCATCTGTAGGCCTTAATTTTTGTAGAGTATCCAAGAAAAATACCTTCACAACATCTAGGATCAAACTTTACCAAGTCCTTATTCTCTCTTTTGATATAACACTTACTTCCAAAAACTCTGAAGTAGTTTACCATGGGAGGTCTTCATTTCCAAAACTCATATGAAGTCTTATGTTGCTTTATTATAACTTGAGCTATATTCATAACATAGACTATTGTATTTATTGCTTCCTTCCAAAATCCATCTAAAATTTTTGATTCATTTAGCATTGCTCTGGCCATATTCTCAAGAGTTCTATTCTTTCTTTCTACTACTCCATTTTGTTGAGGAGTCCTAGCTGCTAAATATTTTTTTCTAATTCCATGTTATGCACAAAACTCAATGAATTTTGTAGAGATGAATTCCCCTCCTCTATTTGACCATAAAAACTTGATCTTCTTTCTTATTTTCTTTTCTACCATTTCTTTGAATACTTTGAAATGCTCAAATACCTCTGATTTCTCTTTTAGAAAAACAACCCAAGTTGTTCTAGAATAATCATCTATGAACAACATGAAGTAGCTTTCACCTTGTAGACTTTTATTTCTCATAGGCCTACATAAATCAATATGAATCAATTCTAATACCTTGGAAGAGGAATATTCTTTTGCCTTGAAACTTGATCTTGTTTGCTTTCCATACTGACACTGTGCACAAATTGTATTTGAAGGTCTTTTTATCTTTGGTAGATCTCTGATAATTTGTTTGTTGCTTATCCTTACTATGTTATCAAAGTTCAAGTGACACAACCTTTTATGCCATAACCAACTCTCTTCTTCTTGAGATAGAAGACATTTTTCATTTTTTTATTTCACTGAACATGTAGAGATTGTTATTGGCTCTTTCCGCAGTTGCAACAAGCTTCCCTATTTTTGTTTCCCTGATTTTGCATCCTGTAGAGCAAAATGTAACTGTGTACCCTCGATCACAAAGTTGACTTACACTCAGTAGGTTGTGTTTTATACCCTCAACATAGATTACACCTTGTGTAGTTGTCTTTCCATCATACAAACTTAAAGTTCCTTTCCATTTGATTTTAGCTGAAGCATTATTACCAAATCTCATAGATCTGTTGTTGTTTCCTTTTAAAGAAATGAACTTATTCTTATACCCAGTAATATGAATAGAGAACCCACTGTCAATATACTATTTTTCCATCCTATAACCCAGTATAATCTACTCTAAGGATGTTAGCCTTTATGAAGGAACCCTCTCTGATACCAATTGAAGAACACAAGCTTATACTGAGAGGAGGGGTGAACAGTATAAGAACACTTTTTACTTTCTTTCCAAACCAATATCAATTAATGTCCTTAATTTAAATAACCAAATATAGCAGTGTGCATTAATAACTCAGATAGCAGTAGTAAGCAAGAGCACAAGTCACCACACACAATTGAGACAAAATATTTAATGTGGTTCCCCCAATGTGGGGTACTCCACCAGATAATATCCTTATAATATTTCACATAGAAATAAGGATCCTTATCCAATACAATTATTTCTTTGATCTGCTCAAATATAGGCAATAAAAAGTTTACACAGAACTTGTCCAAATTTGAATAACAAGTTCACATAGAACTTGTCCAAAATTGAATAACAAGTTCACACAGAACTTGTCCAAATATGAATAACAAGCTCACACAAAACTTGTCCAAATTTTCTCCAACAAGCTCACCAAGAACTTGTCCAAATTTTCTCTAGCAAGCTCACCAAGAACTTGCCCAAAATTTTCTCCAACAAGCTCACCAAGAACTTGTTCAAATATTCTCTAGCAATCTCACCAAGAACTTGCCCAAATCTACTCTAGCAAGCTCACCAAGAACTTGCTCAAATCTATCCACAAATCTAACCCAAATTTGTCCACAAAGCTGTCCACAAAGCTGTCCCAAAACTGTCCACAAAGCTATCCC
Organism: Wollemia nobilis; assembly: GCA_028583015.1. Taxonomy (NCBI): domain Eukaryota; kingdom Viridiplantae; phylum Streptophyta; class Pinopsida; order Araucariales; family Araucariaceae; genus Wollemia; species Wollemia nobilis. The sequence continues at coordinate 22,768,517 of JAQPPZ010000541.1, read as the reverse complement.
AAAACTATCCACAAAGTTGTCCACAAAGCTGTCCCAAAACTGTCCACAAAGGCCTTCTCAAAGGCTCAATCAATCATGCACAAGTAGAACTCAAATATCATCCACAAATCTATCAAGGAAAAACTTCAAATATGAACTCAACAATGAATGGAAATGTACTCTTCAATGGATTACAACAATTATCCACAATGATCTCAACTCAACTCAACTCAAATCAACTCATAGAAGCATAAAGAGAATTATTAGTGACTCAATATGTTCTAATATCAATATCAACTCAACTCAACTCAAATTAATCTCAACTAAACTCAAGTCAACTTATAGAAGCATAAAGAGAATTATTAGAGACTCAATATGTTCTAGTCTCACTCTTAACTCAAATCAGAATTATAGAATTAGTTTGTTTCATGGAACTTGACTAATCACCTTACACAATCACTTGAATAGGCTCAATTAACTCAACTCAACCAATCACCACAAGGGACTACTATTTCTCACAAAAATCCTAGTCCAAGCATGTATCAACCAACTCAAATATTTCCAATAATGCTCAACCACAAATCTCACATAACAATGATACTCATATTATTTTAAAGTTCTTTCAAAACCAATGGGATTAAAAAACTATGCTTATAAAACATGGTTTAAACACAACTCTCAAACCAAAAAACCTTAAAGCATTCAACCAACCACTTTCGAAAAGGAAACCACAATCACCTTTTCACTCCAATGATAATTCAGAAATCAACCACCATAAACAATCAATAGGAGAATGTGCCCATACCTTTTTGATACCAAGAAGTTGTCCACAAAATCTGCCACACTAAACACAACTTTCCTTTCCAATATCAATAAGGGTTAGTGGACTTCAAATAATAATCACAAGATAAGCATAACTTAACATACACCTTTTTACTCCAACTTAATAAACACATCCACCAAGGTCCTTTTTTAATAAAAACCCTTATAAAAAATAATAATCAATAAGGCTCTCAAAAATATTTTATAACAACTCCTTATTTCTCCTAAATATTCATTTTCAATTTCATGAATAACAAAGTAAATCAAAAACTCATCCACCTCTGAAATAATAATCACAGCCCTTATAAAAATAAAGTTTAATTTAAAACTTTTATTATTCCTTAACCACCTTATAACTCCTATCCTAGGGCATCAACAAAATTAATTAGAGAAAAACGTAATTACCTCCTAAAGGGGATTTGAACCCCCAACTTGCACACATCGTGAGTGCATTAGTTGCGGCTAAGGTTGCCACACGAACTAGCCGCTCATTCAAAAGGAAAATGCACGACGTGCCTTCAGTCCTTCCTCCCTTCCATGCAAACCAAAAGCACTTCGAGCTCTTTCCTTCCAATGCCTTCGAATGCAATCAACGAGATTCGAACCTTGATGTAAAGCGCTGCCACACACCTTAACAAAAGCCAATTGCCAATGCACCACTCTACCCAAAATATCTTGGGCTTTCGACCAACCTTGGATTTATTCGTTGTCTCCATTTTCAAAATGATTTTCGCACGAGCTCTCTTTGGATGCTTAGCCAACGATTAACACGAGCAAGGATGAATTTAAAATGAACCTTAGGATCCCCCTTTATATAGTCTTCTCCTAATTTTTGATGACATCAACATATTATTGATTTTTCCTGTTTCTTTAGACGTTGGCGCTAACTTTAATTTTAATTTTAAAATTTATATTTAAATTCTAAATAATTAAAATTTGAACTAAATATTTAAAATTAAATATCTCCATCACTGGGGCACATTTTTCTATGAAACAAAAGGCCAACCTGGGTTTTAAAAAAAACCCATTTCAAATCTGCCATCCATGGTTTTAAATAAAACCTTTTATTTTGTCTACATTGGTTTTCACAAAAACCCTGATTTTATCCATGCTTTCCAAAATATTACTTGCCCATAAAAACTCAATATGATCCATATGACACCAATGATTTGTGTGACATCAATGACAACATAAAATAACTCAAATTGCCAACATTTGGTAATTGGACCCTTATTAGTGGCAAAGCATGTGTTCGATGCATATTTGTCATTCCAATGAGTTTTGCAAAAAAAACTCATTTGTATGACCCAGTACATGTTTGTTCTAAAACTAGTTCTTTTATTTCAACTGACTCTTCTAAGATAAAAAGTAGAAGTTGTTTCAAAACAAAAGGAAGAATCCTCAGCTAAACAAAAACTAGAAGATTCATTAAAGAAATATTATTTATAGCTTATTGTCATAAATAAGATTTATTTTTTGTAGTTGATATATTACTTGTATATCCAAAGAGGATTACCAAACATGCATAAGCCTCATAAAAATAAATTGGTACCTTATTATTAAAAAGTCATTTCCAAAAATGATGTATACCCAACCTTGATCATATTCAAATATCAGGTGGTTATATGTTAAACCTCAACTTTATCCATGTTTTACAAAACTGCCTCAACACTCCTTATCACCAACCAACCTCATTGCATATTAAATACCAATATTTATAAATGAAAATGCATCTAAAAAGCAGAGTGGATGATGAAAATAATCAAAGATATATATATATATCTTTAAAATTTATTTCTTAAACTAATCCTGTAATAAAGGCTTCTAATTAAGAAAAGAATCCCATACATATTTATATAATGGACAACATTCAGTACTCAGACAAATTTAGTAGGAGAAAAATGAGAATGAACTAAATGCACTCAAACAAACATAGGAAGTGATAAACACCTTAAAAATTATAATTATTTACTTTGCAATGTGAATTCCTTGGGCATTGTCATAATATCCTCTCTTTGCTCATCCTTTTCTAGTATTTTCACATATGCTAGGTTGTGGAAATGAGGCTATATGTTAAGCCACCAATACTTATGGATTTGATCAAATGATATTTTGAAATATTCATGCAAACAAATAACAAAAGAACTGATTTTTAAAAAGTACTATTTCTTGTCACACTAGGGTAAGGTAGACTTAAAAAAATCACCATGCACCATCATATACATAAGCCCCATACAGGGTATAGAATGCTCTGAAAAAAATGATGAATCAAATTTGTGGAAATAATTTAATTTTGAGAAGATAAAATAGTTATGTTGGAAATTAATTCTGTAAGGCATCTTGATCCATGGACTTCCAGATGATATCTAGATGCAAGGGTATGTAAAATATCTCGTAAGTGTTCTAAATCTACATAAATATTTTGTCTTTGTCCATAATTCATGCACTATATAACATAAAAACATCTCTTCCAACCTACAAGAAGTGCATAGAGCCACATTTGAAAGGCATGCCCAATAACTCATAATGATACATTCTTCCTACGTGCAATAAATTTCCAAGCCAATCAACATAATAGCTTATTGTCATAAATAAGATTTTTTTTTTTGTAGTTGATATATTACTACTAGCCATTGTCATTACAATTTCATAGTGTATACATTTTAGATTTGAGACTCTTTTTGATGAATTCCATTGGGTTTCTTCCACCTTCCATGGGTATTTAGAGAATTATCTCATCTTATCCTAGTGAGCACTAAATATGAAGCCTAGGTCTTGTTAATGGGCTAAATGTGCCACTTAATACAATAGCAAAAACTTCGAGGAAATATCACAAGCATTCATACATCTATGTAAGACAAAATAATAAATTATCAGTGTTCATTCGAGGTAAGGTAAATAGAAAGTATATGGTAAGTTTTATTGGTAGTCTCATCTTTTCAAAATTGGGGCATTCCTGTATTATGATTGATATCTTCAAAACCAGACCTTTACTCTCAACCTCTAGAATTGAATTATTAAATATATTGTTTTCGAGGTGAACAAACCCAATTATTTTAATTTTATTAGGCTACTTTTCTTCAAGGGTTGATTTTTTTTTTTTCGATTTGCATATGTAGATGGTGACTACGAATTGAACTTGGATAGTTGGTCATTTTAGGTATAATATGGAAAATGTAATTAGTGATTGAGATATTTCCTTAGACGTGGTGGAGGTTTATTTTAATTCAACTAATTTTTAGAGGTAACCAAATTCATAACTAGAGAGTTGAAGGAGATTTGCAATAGCTAATCCAGGTGATGAAGTCTAAGCCAATCCTGCATTTGTAAACACAACTTTACAAACTAGGGTTTAAATTAGGGTTTAAATTTTACAAATGTAGGGTTTAAATTTTATAAATGTAGGGTTTAAATTTTACAAATCTAGGGTTTAAATTAGGGTTTAAATTTTATAAATATCATGCATAAACACAACTTTACAAACTAAAAAATTTCAAACCCTAATCACAAAAACACCTAAAATAATGCAAAATTCATTGAATTTAACTAACCTCATCTCTTCCAATATTAAATTCATCTTCATGCCCCATTTTGTACCTTCGACATCTATTTTAGCCCTCATCTCTCACCATTTTGGGTAAAGTAACAAAATTTTAAAAGATATTTTAGGATAAACCACAACAAAAAATGAATAGTATGAATCAAAGCCCAGGAGCCCTAGTATGATAGATGATATGAGGCTTGGTTTGAGTGGTGTGGAGGTTGTACCTATTCATGTAGTGTCAAGTAGCTAAGCCAATGGACTATTGAAAGAAAAGTGAAATTTTTGAAGAAACAATAATATCAACACACAATGTGGAGGTTGTATCTATTCGTGCAGTGTCGAGCATCTAAGCCAATGGATTGTTTAAGGAGAAATTAAATATTTGAAGGAAAAATAATGTAAATGCATGGTGTAGAGGTTGTATATATTTATGTAGTTTATAAGGAAAAAAATGAAAGCTTCGAAGAAACAATGTGTGTAATTTGGAGGTTGTATCTATTCGCACAATATCTAAGGCAAAAAATGAAAGCTTTGAAGAAATAATGTGTGCATGGGTTTAAAATTCCGCCTATAATGATTAAAAAAACCTAAACCACCTCTAATAATGATATTATAAACCACCCTATTAAGGATAAGAGGGTGGCTTATAACCACCCTCATAGGGGCACCCAAAACAATTTGGATTCCCATAAGAGGGTGATTATAAATCGCCCTCTTAGGTCACCCTAAGATAACGATTTATAATCATCGTCTTAGGGTGACCCCTACGAAAATTGTTTATAGCTATCATGTTAGTCCTAAGAGTGAGGTTTATAGCCACCCTCTTAGGGTGATCCTAAGAGGGCGGTTATAAAACGTCCTCTTAGGATATATTACGATGATTTTTTATCATTGTAAAAAACCACCTTATTTTAGCCATTGTTAAAGATCTTTTTTGGTGTAGTGCTAGAACCTTGAAAAGACCCTTAAAATTATCCTAAAAAAATTTTGGTACTTTCTTTCCCCTCTTCCTCCCCTTTTATTTAGCTTTTCTAAAATCACAATCACTCCTTATGGGGCATGATTTTGGCAAGTTAGGGTTTTCTATTAGAAAACCCAACTTTTAGGCTGACTTCAAGGAGGTCAATCCTCCATTAGGGTTTTCTTGCCCATTTTATTTCCAAATATATTATAAATAGAGGATTTGGATCCTATTTTTAACAAGTGATTTCACAAGTGATTTTGGATGCTAAGCAATTTTCATGAAGGTGATCTATTAAAGGCTTCTTCCAAGTGCTAACAAGTTTTTGTGGTGTTATCTCCAACTGCTTTGTTTTTATTTCTTGCCCTTGCTGGATAAGTGTTGGAGTGTAACACAACGATGGAGTATTCCCTATGGGGAGGTGTTTTCCAAAGGTCATAATTATCCCTAGATAGAGCTTTGTTCCAACTACCAAATCAAACAGCTTTCGATTACTCGAACTACCCTTGTATGAAGTGTCAATCTCTTGTATGGTCTTTAACACATACACTGTACGATCTCAGATCGTACAGTGACCAAGATGGTATGATCTCACACTCAAAAAAATTGACAAATGCTATTTTGGAGGTTGCTGTACACATTTTTGTAATCGTTCAAGCCGATTACCAAAACTGCCAAATAGGATAAGTTTCTATTGATCACCTGTTTTACCAAATCAGGTAATAACTCTGTGTATAATTTGTATTATGTACGATGTATGATATGTATGATATAAAAGTACAGCAAGGTAGTAATTGCAATTCTCTTCTACTCGAAAATCTCTCCAAGATGTTTTGTAGAGGTTTTAAAAGCCTAACAAGATGGTTCCATTTATAGACAAAACTCCTAATCCGGGTAAGTGAGAGATTCCATTCAAGCAATTACATCCAAAAATCATACATTTGGTCTCAATACATCCTTTTACACATTCGCATGCTTCTAGATCATTCCCCAGGATTCCACCAGTAACAATCTTCTCACAAAGCTGCAACAAAGCCTATATCTAACATATAATAATAAGAAAAGAAATTCATTCACACAATGATAATCCACAATGCATCAACCATACACTATCATCCACAAAATCTGTTATTCTCATTAATGGTTGTCAACTCAGTTACAATATGGAAAATCTATCAATATCATAGCAATAACTTAGAAATATTACTATCTCTATACTCTAACAACTAAGAACCAGTAAACTAGTATCCAGACCTACAAATTCAAAAATAGGGCCTTATATAACGTTGTCCAAGCCATTCCAAAGTGGTTCTTGAGACAATCTGTTATTCACAACTACCCAATTACAACTGAAAACAATATTTTAGTATTTTCCCAAGTTTACACCTTAGGTTAGCAAATCCATGTGACCTTTCATCCCAAAATTACATTTTCTTTGCATCTCATCGAATTTCGATATGCCCTGTATGATTTGCCATTGCTCTGTATGGTTTACCACTTCAGTTGTACGGTCTCCTGTATGATTTTCTCCAACTGTACGATTTCACAAAACTAGGGTAAATCATCCCCAAAATTATCCAAAACTTAGCAAATCACTTCTTTTTCTAGGAGGTGGATTTGCTACCTACATGAAGCCTTGAGGGAAAGTCTACCATCTTGGAGGTCTTCATCCCTTTGTCTACTTTTTCACTACCATCAGATTATATTTTCTCATTTGCACTCATATATTTTTTTTACATGGTGGAATCGGTAACCACCAAAAATTTGGGTAGACTATCCAGTTTTTTATGGCTACCATAGTATTCTACACTATCCACCTCGAAAGCCACAACATAGATCTCCATGTAGTTTACCCATATAACAACCATGCCACAATCATTTTAAAGCTTTTATGTTGGTGAAACCACTAGGAAAGGGACAAGCATTAAGTCCCACAAGCATTCTGTAGACACCAAAACCTATCCACTTGTCCTCCATCCATAACTTCCCACCATACCCTTTTCCCACCATTTTTGACCCTAATTTATATTTATTTTATTTTAAATATTTAAATATAATATTTTATATTCTCTTTTAATATATGTATGATAAAATATATATTTATAAGTTAAATTAACCCCAGTAATCAGATCTATTCTAATCTTGACAATCCATTTAAATCAATTCATGCCACATTCAAAGTTAAATGTCATCCCTTGGATTTGCTTTAATTACAACCACACAATTAAAGTGTTGGTAAAAACCCTAAATTAAACCCTAAGTTTAACTATTTATATGAGCATATTTTATGCTCAACAGGAAAAAGAGGGGATTTTTGATACCTGAGGTCTTTGATTCTAATTCTACCCAGATTCTAGATTCTAGCTATTTGATTATTTTTATGGTGTTCTTTGATTTGCATTCTTAATATCTAGCATTTCCTAGCAACTAGGGATTAATAACAGAGAAAAGAATACTACTTCTATATTTGAATGTAATATTGAGAGATCCTAATTTCCTTGAGCTTTAGAGTTCACATATCTTCCAACATTGCCAAATCCTAGATCATACTAACATTCCTGAAGCCTCATCCTGAGTCCTTGATATTTCTACAGACGGAGGCTACCCATATTTGTACAGGACTACACAAACTACCCAGACTATTTTGGCCATAACTCACTCATGTTGAGCAAGGTGCAACAAAAGTGTTGTCATTGTTGTCAACACAGTTAGACAGATCAGTTGATGAAGTGGACATCAGACAGATCAGTTGATGAAGTAGAGTATTGATGATATTGTTGTCATTGTTGTCAACACAGTCAGACAGATCAGTTGATGAAGTGGATTGGAGTGCAGAGGATACTCAGAGTATGTTCAGTGAAGTTATATGCTTATGAGGGTGTCTTTAATGATTGGGTGAAGTTGTTACAGGTTGTTGCATATTTTCCAAGAAGACCGAAGTGGCCCATATGCAAAAGATCAAAATAAAATCACAAGGAAGAAAACTGTCGCGATATCGCGACATGTTGAGGAGAGAGAAAAACTGTCGTGATATCGTGACATGTTGAGGAGAGAGAAAAATTGTCGCGATATCGTGACATGTTTGAAGAGAAAGCGCAAGAAAGAAAAACTGTCGCGATATCATGACATGTTGAGCAAGCATGAGAAACTGTCATGATTTCATGACATGTTGGAAGAGAGAGAAAGCACAAGGAAAACTATCGTGATATCGCGACATGTTAAGAAGAAAGGAAAACTGTCGCGATATCGCGACATGTTAGAAGAGAGAGAAAGCGCAAGGAAAACTGTCATGATTTCGTGACATGTTGGAAGAGAGAGAAAGCACAAGAAAAACTATCGCAATTTTGCGACATGTTGGAAGCAAAGAAGGCAAGTAAGAAAACTGTCGCGATTTCGCGACATGTTCGAAGAAGCAGCGCATACAGGAAAAACTATCACGATTTCGTGACATGTTCGATGAGAAGGCACATGCAAGAAAATTGTCACGATTTCACGACATGTTCGATGAGAAAGAGCTTGCAAAGAAAAGTGTCATGATTTTGCGACAATTTGCAAGAGAGACAGTACAGACAAAAATGTGTCGTGATTTCACGATAGGTTCGAGAGAAAGAGCTCGTAAAGAAAAGTGTCATGATTTCACGACAATTTGCAAGAGAGATAGTACGGACAAAATTTTTTCGTGATATCGCGACAGGTTCGAAGAGAAAGAGCTTGCAAGAAAAAGTGTCGCGATATCACGACATGTTGGGTTTTCGCGACCCGATGAGAAGAAAAGCGCCAAGGAGAAAAAGTGTCATGATATCATGACAAAAGGAAAGAAGGAGAGTTCGAAAGCGAAAGTGTCATGATTTCATGACATGTTCTATTTTCGTGAGGTCAAGGCAAGAAAAGGCACAAGGCAAAGAATGTGTCGCAATTTTGTGACATGTCATGTTTTCGCAGGTGCAAGCCGAGAAAATGACAAAGAGGCGAAAAGTGTCGTGATATCGCGACATGTCTTGTTTTTGTGGGTGCAAGCTGAGAAGAGGACAAGAAGGCAGAAATGTCATGATTTCACGACATGTCATGTTTTTGTGGGTGCAATCCGAGAAGAGGACAAGGAGGTGAAAAGTGTCACGATATCGCGACATGTTATGTTTTTGTGGTCAACGACCAAGAAAAAGTCAAAAGGGTAGAAATGTCACGATATCGTGACATATTGTTTTTTGCCATGCAAAAAGAAGAACCCAGCCGAAGTAAAGTTAACTGAAGGAAAACAACAGTTACAGATGCAATTGTAGAGGAAATACATGCAGCTAAAATAAGAAGAGTTAACTGAAGTCATACGACAGTTCAGGGGCCGATGCAGAAGAAAATCATGTAGCTAGAATAAGAACAGTAAATTGAAGTCAGAACGGATGGTACAGGGGCAGTTACAGTGACAGTAAATAGAAGTCATTACTGCAGTTACAGGGTCTGTTACGGAGTCAATTTTTTGAGCGATGGCTATACCTAGAATCCCAATTAAAGAGATAGAGCCATTAATAGGTTGCGTATAAGAATAGTGTTTCAAGATGAAAATATTATTATAAAAGGGTAGTTGCGTGCAGAAGTAAAGTGCGGCTCAGAATTGAAAATATTTCTATCGTATAGAGTTAAAGAGTCATTGCTGAAAGAGTAAATGCGCCACGAGGGTAGTTGCGTTTAGAAGTGAAAGTGTAGCTCAAAATTGAAAAGTGAGCAGAGAAGGTTGTCAGAGCGCAGTAAATAGAGCACGTCAGAAAGAGAGTGGCTGAAAGACAGAGCACATCAGAGAGAGAGCGACTGAAAGAGAGAGCACGTCAGAGAGAGTGTGGCAGAAGGAGCGTGGCTGAGAAAGCACAAAAAAATGAGATAAAGGTAGAGACGTAAGAAGCGAAGGAAGAGAACTATAAAAGGGCCGCTGCGTGGAGAAGTTATGTTGCTGCTCATTATGGAAAAGTGCCATTGTATAGAGGAGAAGTGCTGCAAAAAAGGGTAGTGTGAGCACGGTTGAGAGAGCACGACTAAAAGAGGGAAAATAGAGCCATAAGAAAGCCATAAGAGTGAGCCGTAAGAAAGCCATAAGAGTGAGCTGTAAGAAAGCCGTAAGAGTGATCCATAAGACAGGGTTGTTATAGTGCGGTAAGCAGAACCGTTGGAGTGGGTGTGTTTCATGAATTAAAATAGATATTGGATGAGCAATAGACCAGTGAGGGTCTTGTAAAAGCGAAGGCATTTTTATGTCAAAATAGATTCAAAATAGAAATCCAAGTTGGTGCTTGGAATCAGGGGTTGGTGCTCCTTCCAGTCGGTGCTAGTAAATCAGGGGTTGGTGCTCCTTTCTGTTGGTGCAGATAAATTAGGGGTTGGTGCTCCTTCTAGTGGGTGCTGGTAAATTGATTGTAAAGTTGGTGCTTTGCAAAGGCTGGATTTGGATGGGAGTCCAAGCAGTCTATTTTTGAGGAGTAGCCAAAATTGGTGAACCTCGTTACATCTTGTGTTGTGGAATGCTATCTTGTTATATTTGCTTTATGTGGTTTTAAGTTTTTATTATTTTGGCTTTAAGAGTTGAAGTTTTTAAGTTTTAAAGAGCCACACTGATTCACCGCCCACTCTCAGTGTCATTGTGAGACTAACAATTGGTATCAAAGCCAAGTTCCTAGTTCAGGCTAAATCAGTCAGGGTTGATCTTGGATTAGTACACAATGGGTAAGAAGAATAGATCCTCCTCTAATAAGACATCTCAGTCAGTTTTAGTTTCTGTGGAATAGAAAATTGAACCAAAAAATGTAGGAGTGAACTCTGAAGTATGTGATGAAATATTTGAGGCTGAAGTAGATCTTGAAGGAGAGTTGATCTCTGCACTTGAAGAGTTGAGTATAGAACATAAAAATAACAAAATACTGTCCAAGAAGCTGGAAGAATATGGGAATGGGATTGAAGATCTTTTCTTACAATTTCAAAAGGCCAAGAAAATAGAAGAAGCCTTGAAGACACAACTGGATGATAAGGTCGATGCATATAGCAAACGTGAAGAAGAATCTAACAAAGCTGTTAGTAATCTGAAGCTGCAAGTAGAAGAGTCCAAAAGGATTGAATAAAGTCTCAGGTCACAGATCAATGAGAAAGAGATTGTTTGCTGCCAGCAAGAAGGAGATATTGTTTCATTGAAGAAACAACTAGAAGAGGCCAATATAAGTCTCAAATTTGAGAAGAGCACAGAGTTGCTAGATACAATGATAAAGCAACAAAGAAGCTCCATGGCTAAGTTTGGTATTGGATATGAAGCTAAACAACCTTCATCCTCCAAATGTGCCGAGAAGAAGAAGCTCACGGCTAAAGGATCGAGGCAAGGAAAGTGTGAAGCTGAACAACCGTCATCTTCCAAATATGCAGAGAAGAAGAAGTCCACTGCTGAAGGATCGAGGCAAGAAAAGGTTAAAGTTGAATCTTCAAAAGAATTAAAAAATCAAAGGAGATCTACAGCAAAGCAACCACAACAAAAGAGGTTCTATCACTCTCACGCTATTCATGATAATGCTTTTAATGGCTATTGTTTTAAATGCAACCATTACGGTCACAAGGCAATTTATTGTGGATTGAATAATAAATCAAAGAGGTATGCTGATAGAAATACATCTGCTTCTCTGAGTGAACACCATGTGCAATGTTTTAATTGTAATGGCCATGGGCACATAGCAAGGTTTTGTCCAAGCACTTATGTATCTAATCTAAGGCAAGACCGCAGATTTCATCAGACGCAAAGAATGCAACACAGGTAGAGAATATATCATGTGCATAAAATAAAGGAAAATAATCAACCATCAAGGATGCAAAAGAAACAACTGCGCAATAAGAATGTTCAAGTTCACAAAAATGTGCCAAACAGGGATGTAGTTGAAAAACTCAAGCCCAATTTCAAGAAAGTCTGGAGAAAGATAGAAGAAAGGGAATCGTGTCTCCTTGGACTAAAGGAGACTACTCCGCTATTGCACTAAGCCACTCCAGGTGGCACATCCTCAGGGGGAGAAATCTTAAAGTCTTATTTTAATTATCCTATGTATGTGTGTGGTTATCTGAGGATGAAAGGAAAGAAGTCGGTGAGTTGTCGTATAGTTGCCAAAGTGTGGATCAGTTCATGTCGTTGACTGTGGAAGTACCTTGAATGGTGGTGATTAACTTAAGAGAAGAGCACCCAGGTGGTGAAGCACCAAGGAGGACAAGATGCCTATGCATCTAAGAAATTATTGCATTATTTGAGAAATGCAAGATATTTCTTGAGGATTCCATTGATTGCAACGAGGAGAAATGCTCCCTGAAATCACGTGAAGAATGTTCGCCTAAGACATTGAGTAGCCCTAACATATGCCCCAGCAAGAAGTAGAATACCAAGTGTTGATGACCGTGCACAGATTGAGGTTCCAATGCTAGATGTAACAGTCCACTGTCAATACCTACGCAGGCGATAAAAACATTCATGGCAGCCATTAGAAACCAGAGATATTGAGCTGCACAATGGACGCGAGGCAAAGTCATTAGTCACGGAGGAGGTGGCAATCAAGAGGTCAAAGAAAATTGTGGAGAGTGCCGATGATAAAGTTGATGAAGTGGAGTTGATTTGAGTTGAGATTGGGATTTGAGTATAGAACATATTAAGTCTCTAACAATTCTCTTTATGCTTCTATGATATCTAGTTGATATATTGATTGAGCATTAAGTATAGAACATATTGAGTCTCTAAAAATTATTTTTATGATTCTATAAAATCTGGGCAAGTTCTTAGTGAGCCTATTGACAGAGTACAATGGACAGAGTCTCAACGGATAGAGATCCAACAGTGAACACAGTTGAAGATAGATCTGAGTGTGGGACCACATTCTCAGGGGGAGCATTTATATATTTGATTATCTTTTTGCTCATGTTTGTAATTTTTACTAACAATTGGTATTGCTAACTATAATAATTTGTGCCTAAGAATGAGGTGCATGGACTCAGGGGGAGTCTGCAGCAGCCCTTTGGTATTATTGTCAAAGGGGGAGAAGAATTACAGGAGATTGCATGAGTGTTGCCAACAATTCCAAAGGGGGAGATTGTTGAGCAAGGTGCAACAAAAGTGTTGTTGTCATTGTTGTCAACACAGTCAGACAGATCAGTTGATGAAGTGGACATCAGACAGATCAGTTGATGAAGTAGAGTATTGATGATATTGTTGTCATTGTTGTCAACACAGTCAGACAGATCAGTTGAAGAAGTGGATTGGAGTGCAGAGGACACTCAGAGTATGTTCAGTGAAGTTATATGCTTATGAGGGTGTCTTTAATGATTGGGTGAAGCTGTTATAGGTTGCTGCATATTTTCCAAGAAGACCGAAGTGGCCCATATGCAAAATATCAAAATAAAATCACAAGGAAGAAAACTTTCGCGATATCATGACATGTTGAGGAGAGAGAAAAACTGTAGCGATATCGCGACATGTTAAGGAGAGAGAAAAACTGTAGCGATATCGTGACATGTTTGAAGAGAAAGTGCAAGAAAGAAAAACTGTCATGATATCGCGACATGTTGAGCAAGCATGAGAAACTATCATGATTTCGTGACATGTTGGAAGAGAGAGAAAGCACAAGGAAAACTGTCGCGATATCGCGACATGTTAAGAAGAAAGGAAAACTGTCACGATATCACGACATGTTAGAAGAGAGAGAAAGCGCAAGGAAAACTGTCATGATTTCGTGACATGTTGGAAGAGAGAGAAAGCACAAGAAAAACTATCACAATTTTGCGACATGTTGGAAGCAAAGAAGGCAAGTAAGAAAACTGTCGCAATTTTGTGACATGTTCGAAGAAGCAGCACGTACAAGAAAAACTATCACAATTTCGTGACATGTTCGATGAGAAGGCACATGCAAGAAAACTGTCACAATTTCGTGACATGTTCGATGAGAAAGAGCTTGCAAAGAAAAGTGTCACGATTTCACGACAATTTGCAAGAGAGACAGTACGGACAAAAATGTGTCACGATTTCATGACAGGTTCAAGAGAAAGAGCTCACAAAGAAAAGTGTCATGATTTCGCGACAATTTGCAAGAGAGATAGTACGAACGAAAATGTGTCATGATTTTGTGATAGGTTCGAAGAGAAAGAGCTTGCAAGAAAAAGTGTCACAATATCGCGACATGTCGGGTTTTCGCGACCCGATGAGAAGAAATCCGCCAAGGAGAAAAAGTGTCGTGATATCACAACAAAAGGAAAGAAGGAGAGTACGAAAGTGAAAGTGTCATGATTTTGCGACATGTTCTATTTTTGCGAGGTCAAGGCAAGAAAAGGCACAAGGCAGCGAATGTGTCACGATTTCGTGACATGTCATGTTTTCACAGGTGCAAGCCGAGAAAAGGACAAAGAGGCAAAAAGTATCGCGATATCGCGACATGTCTTGTTTTTGCGGGTGCAAGCTGAGAAGAGGACAAGAAGGCAGAAATGTCATGATTTTGTGACATGTCATGTTTTCGTGGGTGCAAGCCGAGAAGAGGACAAGGAGGCAGAAAGTGTCACGATATCGCGACATGTTATGTTTTTGCGATCAACGACCAAGAAAAAATCAAAAGGGCAGAAATGTCGTGATATCGCGACATATTGTTTTTCGCCATGCAAAAAGAAGAACCCAGCCGAAGTAAAGTTAACTAAAGGAAAATGATAGTTACAGATGCAATTGCAGAGGAAATACATGCAGCTAAAATAAGAAGAGTTAACTGAAGTCATACGACAGTTCAGGGGCCGATGCAGAAGAAAATCATGCAGCTAGAATAAGAACAGTAAACTAAAGTCAGAAAGGAAGGTACAGGGGCAGTTACAGTGACAGTAAATAGAAGTCATTACTGTAGTTACAGGGTCTATTACAGAGTCAATTCATCGAGCGATGGCTATACTGAGAATCCCAATTAAAGAGACAGAGCCATTAATAGGTTGCGTATAAGAATAGTGTGTCAGAAAGGAGTTACTTACAGGAGTGGCTATTAATAGGCTACATGCGATATTATGGCAGTTACAGAAGACTTAGGGTTTCAAGATGAAAATATTGTTATAAAAGGGCAGTTGCATGCAGAAGTAAAGTGTGGCTCAGAATTGAAAAGAGTGCCTTCGTATAGAGTTAAAGTGCCATTGCTAAAAGAGTAAATTTGCCATGAGGGTAGTTGCGTGTAGAAGTGAAAGTGTAGCTCAGAATTGAAAAGTGAGCAGAGAAGGCTATCAGAGCGTAGTAAATAGAGCACGTCAGAAAGAGAGCGACTAAAAGACAGAGCGCGTCAGAGAGAGAGCGGTTGAAAGACAGAGCGCATCAGAGAGAGTGTGGCAGAAGGAGCGCGGCTGAGAAAGCATGGCAAAATGAGATAAAGGTAGAGACATAAGAAGCGAAGGAAGAGAACTATAAAAGGGCCACTGCGTGGAGAAGTTATGTTGCTACTCATTATGGAAAAGTGTCACTGTATAGAGGATAAGTGCTACAAAAAAGGGCAGTGTGAGCACGGATGAGAGAGCGTGGCTAAAAGAGGGAAAACAGAGCTGTAAGAGTGCAGTAAGAGTGAGCCGTAAGAAATCCGTAAGAGTGAGCCGTAAGACAGGGCTATTAGAGTGCGGTAAGCAGAACCGTTGGAGTGGGTGTGTTTCATGAATTGAAACAGAGATTGGATGAGCAATAGACCAGTGAGGGTCTTGTAAAAGTGAAGGCATTTTTATGTCAAAATAGATTCAAAATAGAAATCCAAGTTGGTGCTTGGAATCAGGGTTGGTGCTCCTTCCAGTTGATGTTGGTAAATTAGGGGTTGGTGCACCTTTCTGTTGGTGTAGATAAATTAGGGGTTGGTGCTCCTTCTAGTGGGTGCTGGTAAATTGATTGTAAAGTTGGTGCTTTGCAAAGGCTGGATTTGGATGGGAGTCCAAGCAGTCTATTTTTGAGGAGTAGCCAAAACTGGTGAACCTCGTTACATATTGTGTTGTGGAATGCTCTCTTGTTATATTTGCTTTATGTGGTTTTAAGTTTTCATTGTTTTGAGTTTAAGAGTTGAAGTTTTTAATTTTTAAAGAGCCACACTGATTCATCCCCCCTCTCAGTGTCATTGTGAGGCTAACAACTCATCCAGAGTTGAATTGAGCCAAAATTTGAGGGTAGGTTCTTGATACACTCTAAAATGTCTCCACAAATTGTCAAATAAATTATATCATAGCGTAACCTTATCTTTGGACGTGAGTCTACAGTGCATATCTAGATCATACCAAAAAATGATAAAATAGCAAGGTAAATAATTCATGCATTTTATTTCATATTGTTAAATTCTACATACATTATTTTATCAAATCTAGGGTTTTTTTAGCACTAATTTGCTCACACTATGGAGCCCTTATTTTTTTTTATTGATTGCCCTACTTATTTGGGTGTAGGTTTAGCAATACAATAAAGAGCATTGTGCAGTTGTTTAAGCTAGAGTTGTCCAACCAAAGGATAACTAAGAAGCCCACTCACACCTATTGGGAGGAAAGCACACTGTTGAAAACACTACATTCTATTATAGCTAGGGTTTCAGAGAACCCTAGCAGTCTATAATAATTGTATCAAGTTTACATTTAACTATTGATTGTATAAAAGGAGTTTTTTAGCTCCCCCATTATTAATAAAATATGTCTTTAATTTGTGCAATATGTAGTTCTTTGAGTTCTATTTTATATTTCTTGTTTTAGTGTCATGCTTTTTACTCTACACATTCATAGATTGTTAATATCACATTTATTATTGTTTATTTTACGTTGATCTCTTGCTTTTGTTCTTCATCATACCTTGTATTTATAGGGCATGATTTTAATAGAGTCAAGCTCATGGTTACCCCATACAGGGCATGATTTTTTCTACGTTAAGTCTAGGGACAAGGATTTGTTCCTAAAACCTAGGTCTAATTTTTATACTACTCTTAAGGCATATTAACATCATTTACATTTTGTTTCTATTACGTTTTGTCTTACATAATTCTATTTTTATTGCATATCACATTAGCTTGGGGGCAACCATTTGTCCCCAAACCCTAGTTTAGAAATTGCATTCTTGTTCAAGCTTTGTGTCCATTTTATTTTGTGTTTTAATTATAATTCATATCTATTTCTTTTATATTCTGGTTCCCATAATTTTGTTTTACTTGTTTTAGACATGGAAAATTGACCCACTTTTGTGGGTAATCTTCTCTGAGTCCTCTGGGAGACCCCCTAGACTTGCATAGAGTAAGGGTTAGTATTCTCCCATTCTCTTTTTCCTTAATGGAGTTACCATTACTTACATACTACATTGTATTTTCATCATTTCTATTTATAGTATATTTTTGCCATATTGCATAATTAATTTCTTTCATATTTTTTACATCTTATTAGGACCTATGTTAGATCTCTCCCATTGCATATATCCTTAAAATATAACAATGGTATCATAGCCATGGTGGATCGAGATAGGAATAGGGAGAGTCACAAGTAAGCATTGAAATAAATCTTAGTTACAATAATTTTAAGATTACATCTGGCTAGAGTTTTTCCACAAAGTTGCAGGAAAACTTGTGAAGACTAGGACTCAACATTCATTCCACTAGTTTTATGGATCAACTAGTGAACTATTGATCTTAAGAGATTTGGAACTTTTCATGCCAACTATTATCTAAAGTTCTTGGTTGCTAAAAATTAGACATTGCGGCTCTCTCTATGCAAAATCATGCTCTCCCTTGATGGGGCACGATTTTGCATAGGGTGAAATCATGATCGGCCTTGATGGGGCGTGATTTCACCTTTTAGGGTTTTTCTCTAAGGAAACCCTAATTCTTTGGAGTTGGCATGTTTTACGTTGGCCCTCCTCGGTTTTCCCACCCATTTCACCTTCAAATCCACTATATAAGGAGGGTTTGAATTCATTTCTAGAGCACAATAATGAATGATAATGACATATCATGATTATTATTTACAAGTGTTTTAAGTGCTCACTAATTGATCTGCATCCTTCTTCTTCTCCCATAAGCAAGCTAACTCTAGTGTGAAGATTGATTTGTTCTCTACTGCATTGGATTGTTGATTGTTGTTGCTCACTTTGGTGGATTTGTGTTGAAGCCCTAAGGAGAGATCAACTATTTGGGAGGTCTCAACCCTTTTGCTTGCTTCCTCACTCTCTTCTAGGTGAATTCACTCTATTGCATGCATGTTTTAATTCATTGTATCTAACATTTATTATTTCGCACTGATCTGAGGTGTTTCACCTCACTTCTACGAAATCATGCCTGGGTCTCTATGGGGCATGATTTCATCGGTGCAATATCATGATCGCCTATTATGGGGTGCAATTTCACCCGAGTTGTATCTAGGGGTAAATTGTTATTCTAGACTTCATATTTGCATCATAGGCTACATATAGGGCATAGTGCTTCTATTATATGGTTCCATCATTTTATTCTACTGTATCTTGATATGCTTGATTTCTTCCAAAGGTCAATTTTTGCTTCTATTTTCAAAGGTCAACTAAAAGGACCTAGGGGGCTTGAATATTGTGCCTCCAAGCACTATTGTACAATGGCCTAAGTAGGCCCCCTAACACTGATTATATTTTCCAAGTTTTTTTAAGTTATCTTGCAGGAACAGGAATTGTTGATATTGCTAGACAAAGGATAAAAGCAAGGATCAATCACCGGATAAGATAAGTGTTCCAATTAATATTTAGGTTGTTTGTTGAGTGCCTTCTATTTCTATTGTAAAATCCTAGATCTGATTTTAATAGAAATACATTTAATTGATTTCTAGGCATTTGAAAGATAAACAACATATAGTGTGCACTTAGGGTTAATTTTATTTGTGCATATTCTCTTGAACCCTTGCTTAAAGGTTTTCTATCTTGAAACCCTAGGGTTAGAAAGAATTCAAAGAAAGAATCATTCTAGGGTTAGCTCTTGTCTTCTTGCATTCTATATTTCTACATTGTCCTTTATATTTTATAGCATAGATCTAGAAAGGCCAAACATAGGTGATTGTCTTGAATCGAATACATCAAACATTCTTGAAAATCCTATGGACTTGGAGCGAGTCCTTAAAGCCATTCTTGGTGAACCCTTCCCCCCTTCTTTAGCATCGAGTGTAGAGAACAACATACCTCCCATGGTCACCTTAAGAATCTCTCTCTCTCTTCCAGATCCAACCAAGAATCATATGCGGTAGGGTGGTTTTCCCCCTCTACATATTTGGTGAACCCGACGTGAACACCTCCTTTTATTTTAAAATCTTAAGCAAGATCACTAATTCTATTTGTGTGGTTGAAAATCCTTAATAACATCTTTAAAATTATTTTTTTGTGTTTTTTTTTAGTATTCTCTTCTATCCTTTCACCTCTTCTAATGGCTCCTTTCCTTAGAAGTCAGTGAAAGCACCTTGAATCTGATTATGTTCCTCTCGGAAGATGATCAGATTGATAGAGAGGATCCTAACATAGATCCAGAAGAACAAGATAATATGGAAACTAAAATGAGTTTTGATCCTTATGAAGGACCTAATGGTGGGTTCATATTTTCATCATTTGAGCATATTTGGGGCTTTATGAAATCTAATAGGGATAAGATATTGGAGGGTATGGAGCGAGAAGCTCATCTCGAAAGAGGTGAAACTCCTCCACCTCCTCCTCCAATAAGTTCTCCTATGCTTGATCAAAATAACCCCTTGCCTAAATCAATACATCTTGATAATTTAAGAAACCAAGCAATTGATACTACTACTACAACCACCAACATTGGAAGGAATCTACAAGTCCCTCCAATTAGTAGTGTCACTCAAAATTATTTTCAATTTCCTCCTCAATCTTCTAATCTCAACACTTTTGCTTCTGTCCCACCAAATGTTAGTTGTCCATTTTCACAAGGCACCACATATAACAATAGTATCCATGCATCCAACTTGAGCCAAGCATTGGTTCCTCAACACACATATATCCCTCCTTTAGGGAATTTGGGGATAATGCATAACAATAATCCAGAAGTGCAGAATTTGAAAAATATGGTAAAGCAGTTGGTTTCAAAAGTTGAGATGATTCAACCTTCAAGTTTCACTTACATTTATAAGGAAATGTGTAATCATCCATTGGATCCTATTGTTGTTGCTAGACCTTATCCTAAGCATTTTTCTATGCCGATTTTACCTATATATAAGGGGACAGAAGATCCAATAGAGCATTTAAGAAGGTTTAGAACAACTTGCCATGATCTCATCTATGATGACATGTTGTTACTAAAATAATTTCCTAAGAGTCTTGGTGGCATGGCATTAGAGTGGTATTATCGGTTGCCTAATTATTCCTTGAAGAGTTTCAAAGAAACAAGAAAATTAAGGAGGAAGTGTTTATAATTTAAAACAAAGTAAAGAGGAAAAATTTTCAGAATTCTTGGCTCGTTGGAGAAGTTTAGTTGGATGCTTGAGGTATACTTTACCTCCAAAGGATATGCTTGAGATATTTATTGGTAATTTACAAGAGCAATTATCTTATGCATTAGAGACTACTACTATCACATCCTTTGATCAAGCAATTGATTTAGCAAGAAAAGTAGAACATGCCCTTATCAGAAGAGGCCAACTCAAAGTCAAAGAAGAGAAACCTGTTAAGTCTCAACATAAGAATAAACACATAGGAGGTGATAGTGGAATGGATAGTAGGCCTATTAACAATGTTACTAACAACCTACAAAAGATAATACTTTAGAAACCTCCACAAAGGAATTTTACAAGACTTAATATGTCTATGGAAGTAGTTTTAAAACAACTTTTAGAAGCCAATGCAATTGAGTTACCTCCCATAAGGCAACTAGATACTACAACTCATTGGTATAAGGTAGGACAACATTGTGCATATCATAGAGTGGAAGGACATTGGACAAATTCTTGTAAGAAGTTAAAACATGTGGTTCAATATTTGATTGATGCAGGACGTATTGATATAGGGAATTCTCAGTCAATAAATAATCAAGTTCCTATTCAACAAACTTCAACTACCAATCAAGATATGGGAATATTCAAAGATCCATTGCCAAAACATAATCAACAAGCAGCTAATCAGGTGGCTCATCAGAATGAGCCTCCTCCCTATGGTAATATGGTTGGCATGGTTGGGATAACTACAAGAAGGTAAGCTCAGACTCAACATCCTCAGCAAGGATAAAATTTTGTATTACAACCTAGTTCAATTTTGAAGAATAATCAGAGAAAGGTTTCAGATACAAGGACTCCACCTTTAGTGTTGAAACCACAACCCAAGGTTTCATTTGATCTCCAAAAGTAGTTAGCTAATACTCCAACAAAGATATCAGTTTTAGAGCTCTTACAAACTTCTCCCAACCATAGAGATGCTTTGATGGAATTTCTAAAGCAACAATCGGTTCCCTCAGATATTTCTCCTAATGCCATAGTTGATGTTGTAGGTTCTTTTGGGATACATCACATCTCATTCTCGGATGATGATAAACCTTCCTCAAACTTACAAGAAGATTCTTCACTTTACATCACTACACTTATTGGGGATACCTTTATTAAGTGAATCTTGATTGATAATGGTTCTTCCCTCAATTTGTGTACATATCAATTCTTTCAAAAATTTGGATTAAAAGAGGAAGATTTAACAAAATCTGATATCATTATAAAAGCTTTCAACAATGAGTCCCAAGAGGCCTATGGTGTCATATCTCTTCCCCTCAAGGTTGGACCTAAAATATTGGATACTTTGTTTTATGTGGTACATTGTCTTGCATATTTTAATATTCTTCTTGGACATCCTTGGATCCATGCAATGAAGGTCGTCCCTTCTACTCTTCATCAATGCTTAAATTTTGAATTTAAAAATCAAGTTATCATTTAAATTTAAAAATCAAGTTATCACCATTTCGGGTGACCCTCGACCATTTGAGTTTTTCTCAAATGTAGAGCGATTCGAGTCTGAGTTCAACCTTTGTCCTTCTATTTCTTCAATGGTTTCTCCATGTTCCTCATCTCAGATATCAGAATAATTTCAAAATTTAAAAATGAGTGAGGAACATATCTTAAATTTCTCATCTCAGGATCATGATAATCAGTTTCTTCGAGAACCTCTTCTGGATCTAGCCAAGCTACCACCATCACCAAGGACCATGGGTTTACCCCATAAGAAAGGTGATGTTGTACACATTGGCATGTGTACCTTTATCTTCGTAGGAACTACCTTCGAAGAAAATATACGTGGTAGCAACCCCTCTCCCATTGAGCATTCTTTTGCTCATTGTTACCTTTCCAATGACTACCCACTTCCTAAATAGATCCTATCGAGTATGGGATATGTAGGTAAAGGTTTGGGGCCACAATAGAATGGCATTCAAGAGCCTTTGGATGTCGAGATCTGGCCTTGGAGATGTGGCATAGGTTTTATACCTAGTAAAGACCAACCTTTACCATTTGATAATGATGATCATCTTATGACTTATGCTGAATATATGGATTATCAAAATTCAAGAATGGGTGATGAGGATGATGGTCCCCCTTATTCTTCTGAGATCTTGTTTTGTAATATGATTGGTTCTATATGTTCCAAAAATAAGCTTTCTGTTTTAAAAGAGGACCCTACTTCGTTGTCTTATAATGATATTTATGTTAAAAAGAATGGTCTTGTTCAAAAATGCAATGATTATCATGCCATGGCTGCCAAAGAAAGAGCTATAAAGGAGCTTCTCCATGATTTTAATTATCGAGATGACTTGCTTTTTAGATATTTATTTGATAAAATAGTTCAAGGTACGCTTGTTTCTTGTACCAAGAAAGGAGACACATTCAGGTTTTGTGTCGACTATCATCCTGCTTGCTCCAAATGATAATAATATATATATATATAAATATAAAATAACATGAAATAAAAATTTCATAAAACACTCATTTCTCATTTAGCTATGCATTTGCATTTTCGTTGCATCCATCTGCTTGTTCATACTGCATTGTTGCTTGTCATCTTTTGCACTGATTTCCTGACATTTAACACAACCTGCATGTTTGAGTATCATATTTTGCATGATTGCTTGTTCATGATTACTTGATCATATATATTTTTGAGGATCTTGCAACAATGGCATGTGATGATACCTAGTTAGGTCGTAGCTCACATGCATTGCACTTTCACTAGGGTTCTGATGCCTAGAAAAATCCCCACCTAGGGATTCTTCTTCAATATTATTTCTTGCTTCTCTTTGTTTCTTTAGTTCTATTTTTCCTTGGTCTTAGAAGTATTGATTTATCATATTTCTTAGATCAAGGATGATAGTTTGTTAATATATCCTTGTCACTTCTTTGATATTCTTAAATTTTCTTTATCTTATCTTTTTGCTTTGACAAGGATATACGTGTGTTTGTTTCCTCCTTTGCCTTTTCAAAAATTTATCTTCTTCTGCACATTTGCACACACTCACCAAGTGTTTTTCATCCTTAAAACCCCTATCGAGGGTAGCACTCACCTAATAATTTTTATCCTTATATTGCACCCCACATGGGATAATTATACATCCTAGTGGGTATCTTATCAGATATGATCTTCTATCGGGTTATACTCCCTTTTGACTCAGTGGGCTCAACACCCCATTATAGGATAAGCTCCTTGGCCATTTTTAGTAGGCCTCGATATACATCCTAGTGGGTAATCACCCCATAGTATTCAATTAGTGAGCAACCACCCATAGTGGGTCAGACTCCAACACTTCATCCCTCATGATGAGTACTACACCCATAGCAGGTTTAGCTCCCTATTTTTGGTATGATTCATAGTATTTAATCACATTGGTCCATTATGACCTATGCTGGTTTAGATACTATGTTTTACCTATCCTTATCTATTTCATATGGTTGACCTTTGGATCTTCTTCTTCTTCTTCTTCTTCTTCTTCTTCTTCTTGTTCTCCTATTTCTTGTGTCTTTCCTTCTTTCTTCCTTTCATCCATTTCATCCATGCATTTCATGTAGTCTTGCATTAATATAGTTTTCATGCATAAAACATAAAACATAAATCTAAAGAACACTTAATTAAATCATATCACATGCACACACATTAACACAAAAAATATATAAATAAAAGTAGCTTTGTATTACTTGAATAAGAGAGATACATAAGTATCTGGTTGGTGTACCATAGTCCAATCCTGGTACACTCAACCAATCCCTAGGGATACATACCATAATCAAAATTGGTATGTCATCCTAATCCCTAGCCCTAGCTCTGAGAGCCTATCTCCTCTACTCTGCTCGAAGGAGGAGGTGGTCCAAGTAGCCGCATACCCATGGATGGTAAAGCTGAGACTATCCATGATCAAGACTATGACCTTCTAGCTGACTATAGGGATGGAGGGAGTATCACCCTCTACCCCTTTGGTACCACCTGGTAGTACATGGCCTCATAGAAGGTAGCCTATTGAATGTCCACCTCTAGCCTCTCCCCTATCCTCCATAGCTCCACCTGTAGAAGGTGGATCCCATTGCTAGCCTGGTTGCTCTCAATGATAGCCATCCCCTCTACCTGAGCCCTCTAGTGCTCTATGTCTAGATGGCTCACCTCCCCTTGGATATGATCAACCTCTACTTGAGCTACATCCCTCTCTATATCTATGGTACTCAAAGAGCTCCGTAGTCCCTCGATCCTCTTGGACCTATCCTAGAGCAGGTCCACCTATCCTTGTAGTGCCTCTTCCTCCTCCCTTGGGTCCCCTCATCCTGAGGCCTAGTCTTGATCATCTATCATTGATGTAGAGGCCTCTCTTGATCCTCTACATGGTGGTACCCTAAACTCTATGGGGGTAACTCTAGATGCCCCCACCTCCCTGGTCCTTATAGTGCTATTGGCCTCTATCACCAACTCAATCTAGACCCATGCCTATATCTATCTTGGAGCTACCTAGACTTGCTTCTTCCTCTTTGTGCTCTATGAGCCACCTCTTGAAAGGCTCACTGCATGCCTAGGTCCATCACCTAGCACCTCTGTATCAGAACTAGTGGGGAGACCCTACGGGGCATGACTCCTCTGTACCACCACCTGTATCCGAAGGCCACTCCTACATCATCCACCCTAGGATCCATGTAAGGAGGATTTTCCAAGTCCTCCTCTACCCACCTAGCCAAGTATGGCTCATCCCTGATCCCTACTGGGTCTTGGTAGACTCTTTGATACTAGTAATCCTCTAGGTTTGGGATTCCCTACAAGATCTTAAACTACCTCAAGACTCTATCAAATTGGAAGACCTCTGGCTCCCCTCTCTTTGTAGTCAACCATCTGATCCTCTTGATCCTAGCTAGATCTATCTTATCCTCAACCCATCCTAGGTGTAGATGCTAGGGTCACCATACAATATTGGCCTCCCTTAGCTCATCTATTACCCACCTCACTAGTGGTAGGTTCTCGATGTATGTCCTTGTGACCCACTCTAGGGATCTGGACCATCTATATGTTATTGGTTACTCTAGGTTAGGCAATGGTCCTAGTAGTACATCTAATATCTGCACCACTATGTGCTCCTAGATCTATACCTAGAGCAAATTCATGCACACTATCCCTATATATCTCTTGTACATGATGTTGTACAATATCTTATACAAGCGGACCAACACATATGGACCCCATACAAATCAAACACTCTAGTGTCACATGTCTGCTACTACACCCACCATCGTCCATGGTAGATATCACCTACTCATGTGGCACATCAATAATCCTACCACCACCCCATAGAGCATGATCATCAATGGGTCTACCCCATATCATCCCACTAGGTCATCCATGACTATGGTGCTCTCTCACACTCGATGGGTCCAACCTCCTAAGAATCATTGCAAGGTCATTGGCCACCCTCGCACTCTGTAAATCACTCATCCCCCTGATGGGGATGCACAATATGCACCACACATCCTCTAGTGTGATGGTCATCTCTCTCATGGGTAACTATAAGGTAGACGACTCCGGGTACCATCTCTCCGCTAGAGCTATCAGTAGTGCCCTATCCACCTCAACTCAAGGCATCCTAGCTAGGTGGTCTAGTCCCACCACTCCTAGTGTATCTCTCTCTACCTACTCAAGTACCTCTAGCTCCACCTCCAAGGAGCCTGCTCACCACTCATGGCTCTCGAGTACTCTAAGCTGCATTCACAAAAATAATAAAATTTCCATCAGTTTCATTAATTAATTAATAAAAATAAATTAAAATAAATTAAATTAAAAAAATTTAAATTTATTGCTAAAAATCAAATTTTGCATTTCTATGATGTGGCTTGCTTGCTTCTTTCTTCCTTCTCTTGTTTTTCTTCTTCTCCTTGTTCCTTTTTCCTTCTTTTCCCTTTTCTTTTCCTCTCGATGAAATCATGCCTAGTTTTCCAGGACCATGATTTCATCGAGGTGAAATCGTGCCCCATCCTTCACGAGGTATGATTTCATGAAATCATGCTTGGTCCTTGTCATCAGGAACAATTTCACTGCTACTACCTAGGGTGAAATCATGATCAAGTTGTAAAATCGTGCTTAGGTTGTACACAAAAAAACCAATTTTGGTAGAAAACCACCCAAAAAGCATGAAAATTTTGAAAATGCTAGGAAGTTTTTTGATCCTACCTCTACCCGCTCCACCTTTGTGCTAGCCTCACCCCTCATGATCATCGAATGGTGCACTGGTAGTACCATCTCTAGTTTTTCCCCAAAGCTCTTTTCTCCTCTTTTGCATGGTAAAAATGAATTAGGGTTTTACCCCTTTTTCACTTTTATCCCTATTTTTCACTTGTCTCCTTTTTTCTTTTTCATCTCTCTTCTTCTTCTGAATCTATCTTTTCGAGTTTTCATGAGGGATGTGTCCTCCCTCATGAAACTCGAGGGGGCACCCTGGCCTAAGAGGTATTAAAGTCCCTAATACCTTGATTTGCATGCAAAATAAGAAAGTGTTCGGAATAACACCATTTTTGCACCACCCTTTTCTTCTAAACTAACCACCCTATTTTTGCTTATCATATTTTGTCTGTGAGTGTTTACATATTTTCTTTGACACATTTATTAGGCCATAAATGCGTCAAAGAGGGGGTAAAATGTAGACATGGAAAATTGACCCACTTTAGTGGGCAATCTTCCCTGAGCCCTCTGGGAGACCCCCTAGACTTGCCTAGGGAAAGGGTTAGGCTTCTCCCCCCTCTATTTTTCCTTTTTCCTCTCTATGCAAAATCGCACTCGCCCTTGATGGGGCATGATTTTGCATAGGGTAAAATCATGGTCGGCCTTGATGGGGCATGATTTTACCTTTTAGGGTTTTTCTCTAAGAAAACCCTAATTCTTTAGAGTTGGCATGTTTTACATCGGCCCTCCTCGGTTTTCCCACCCATTTCACCTTCAAATTTGCTATATAAAGAGGGTTTGAATTCATTTCTAGAGCACGACGATGAATGATAACGACATATCATGATTATTATTTACAAGTGTTTTAAGTGCTCGCTAATTGATCTACATCCTTCTTCTTCTCACAAGCAAGCTAACTCTAGAGTGTGAAGATTGATTTGTTCTCTGTTGCATTGGATTGTTGATTGTTGTTGCTCGCTTTGGTGGATTTGTGTTGAAGCCCTAAGGAGAGATCAACTATTTGGGAGGTCTCAACCCTTCTTCTTGCTTCCTCACTCTCTACTAGGTGAATTCACTCTATTACATGCATGTTTTAATTCATTGTATCTAACATTTATTGTTTCACATTGATCTGAGGTGTTTCACCTCACTTCTACGAAATCACACCCAGGTCTCTACGAGGTGCAATTTCGTCGGTGCGATATCATGATCGCCTATTATAGGGAACGATTTTTCCTGAGCTATATCTTGAGGTAAACTACTATTCCATACTTCATATCTACATCATAGGCTGCATATAGGGCATAGTGCTACATTATGTTCTGTGGTTCCATCATTTTATTCTGCTATATTTTGATATGCTTGATTTCTTCCAAAGGTCAACTTCCACTTCTATTTTCAAAGGTCAGCTAAAAGGACCTAGGGGGCTTGACTACTGCACCTCCAAGCACTATTGTACAGTGGCCTAAGTAGGCCCCCTAACATTGATTATATTTTCCAAGTGTTTGCCAAGTTATCTTGCAGGAACAGGAATTATTGATATCATTGGACAAGGGATAAAAGCAAGGATCAATCACCGGATAAGCTAAGTGTTCCAATTAATATTTAGGTTATTTTTTGAGTGTCTTCTATTTCTGTTGTAAAACCCTAGATCTAATTTTATAGAAATACATTTAATTTATTTCTAGGCATTTGAAAGATAAACAACATATAGTGTGCACTTAGGGTTAATACTGTTTGTGCATCTTCTCTTGAGCCCTTGCTTAAAGGTTTTCTATCTTGAAACCCTAGGGTTAGAAAAGCATTCAAAGAAAGAATCATTCTAGGGTTAGCTCTTGTCTTCTTGCATTCTGTATTTCTACATTGTCCTTTATCTTTCATAGCATAGATCTAGAAAGGCCAAACATAGGTGATTGTCTTGAATCGAATACATCAAACATTCCTAAAAATCCTGTGGACTTGGAGCGAGTCCTTAAAGCCATTCCTGGTGAACCCTTCCCCCTTATTTAGCATCAAGTGTAGAGAACAACGTACCCCCATGGTTCACCTCAAGGCTTTCTCTCTCTCTTCACGGATCCAACCTTGAGAATCGTATGCGGGAGGGTGGTTTTTTGCCTCTACAGTTGCATTTCATTTCATATTAGCTTGGGGGTAGCCATTTTTTCATAAACCCTAGTTTAGAAATTATATTATTGTTCAAGATTTATGTTTATTTTGTTTTGCACACGATTTACTATTTCATATTGTTGTATCTCATTGTATTTGTTCCAAAGGTCAAAGATCATTTTATTTCTAAAGGTCATCTAAAAGGACCTAGGGGGCTTGAATGCTATTCCTCCAAGAATAGTTATACAGTGGCCTAAGTAACCCCTCTAATGTTGACAATATTTTCTAGTATTTTTGTGAAGTTATTTTATAGACTTCAGCTATGGGATATTTTGGATGCAAGCTAAATATTGGATCAAACGCAAAAATAAATAAGTGCTCTTGGTAAAAATTTAGGCTATTTTCTATTGTATATTTTATTATTTTTGTTCAAAACATAGATTAAGTAAAAGAAAAAGAAAAAAATGTTTGATTTATATTTTAGGCATTGAAAAGAAAAGAGTATTTTAGCCAGCATCTTAGGGTTTAGTCGTGTTTGTGCATTTCACTTGTGCCCTTGCTCAGAGAATTTTTTTTAATTTCTTACAACTTAGGGTTAGATATCACTAAATTAAAGAATTATACTAGGATTAGATATTCTTTTATTGCATATTGTGTATCTTGCATCACTCCTTTATTTTGCATAGTTTAGTTTATAGAGGCCAGACATAGGTGATTGCTTAATTGACATATTAAACATTTTCATATTGGTCTTGGATTGAGTCCTAAAATTATTTCTAGGGAACCCATTTCCTTTTTATATCAAGTTTGGAGAATATAACAACCACTGTGATCACCTCGTCTCCTAGAAAATCTAGTTGAGAATCATACACGATGCATGGTTTTACCCCTCTACAAAATTGAAAAGGATTGAAGTTGAAATTTTGAAGATGATTGGATTCCTTCTATATGATGAGGGGGATTCATAAGGATCTTACTCAACTATAGAGGCCTACTATAGCATCCATTATGGAGGAAAATGATATTATTGACACTGATCCAACATTTATGATATAATATTATATAGACCTAAAGGCAATCATTTTACAATTATATTTAATTTATTGTAATATTTTTATGTAATCCCTATGGGTTGTGGTTAATATTTTTTTGTTTAAACTCATAATTTTTAACTAACTTTAAATCCCTTTTGTCATGTTGGATTAGGTTAAACTCATTTATGAAATTTTAGGATTTGGTATTGGTATAAATACCTCTCACCACTCCATCCATTGTATCTGAGTGTTATGATTGTTATTGTAGATAATGTAGTGATTATCTATGGCACTTATGGATGCCCAACAAATTTTGTCTTTTTTATTTCATAAGTTTACACTTTCTGTATAAGATTTTAGTGAATGGATTGATTTTAAATGTTCCTAGAAATAGGCACATATTCAAATACTTATGCTATAAATATGATACACTAATTTGCATATCATAATGAACTAACTAAATTTATCTCAACACCCTCCCTTAATGACTAAACCATATACATCATAAGGTTTAGTAATTTACTCACACAAAAGCATACCTCTATAAGGTTGTACTATCAATAGTCTGGTACAATGGGTCTTATGTTATTGATGCATCTTACTAGAGAGTCCCTATAACTATATTTCCATCTCATCAAATTGCATGAGTAACTAGCCATTACAATTGTCAAATTTTTTAAGCAATGATGCTTAATATAGGGTTCAATATAGATGCATACACAAACTGTTATCAAGTTCTATAATAAATACCAATGTTTAAATGTAAAAAAATTAAATTCTAAAAAATTATCATCATATACAAGATATTAAATTTTGGAGGTGTTATTGTCATACTTAAACAATAAATACTTGAATACAAAAACACAACAATAAAACTAGAGACTCACTACAAAAGATCTTAAACTAAAACAAATCATTTTATTAAAATATGAAATACCCCAAGAAGAAAATTACAACTGATCATAGAACTTGGTAAATCAAAATCCAAGCTGACCAAATTCTAGATCAAGATCTAAATTTTGTACATGATGAGTTGGATGGATATTTAGAATTGAAAATCTAAACCATTAAAGCAATAAAATTTACACAACAAGTTCAACCAAGTCTCACTCAAAGTTAGAAATGTTAAACAACAAGCTTTCTACCAAATATTTATTGACTGAATATGTGTTTTAATGACAATTCTTCCTTTTTTAGTTTTATTTTGTATTGCCTTCAAATCCTCTATTTAGATACCACTTGAAATGCAAATACCAACATTGAGTCTCAATTATCAAGCGACCAAAACATCCTTGTGATACTAAATGTTCAAAGAACATTTTTCCTATCTTATGTAGAAGTTATTGAAAGGTATAAAATAATCCATATGCCTCCATTATGATTGAAGACATTGATTACATTACAAACATAGGTTGAGTTGAAGAAAATTTTCTTATAAAATGTACTCTATTGAATACATGAGAGTCGTCACTAATACTAGGCTTGAACACTATACAAGATCGATATAATTAGACTTGATCACTACACACAATATCAATATGACTAACCTTGACCAAAATTGATCAAAAAATTCTATAATTAATTAATTTACTCAAGAGTCATATTTTTTTCTATAACCAAAAAACAAATAACTTGAAATCAAGGGGATCTTGTACAATATATCACCCTTGATAAAATATCCAAGATGGCAAACTATTCTCCCATAAAATAAAAGATAATAGCCACAACAAAAAAATCCTATGAAAAATAATTTAACATGGCATCGATAAGGATGAAAATTGTGATCTCAATGTTGCAATCGAGGCCACCTTCCATTGCACCCAGGGTATTGTAGCTATCTAAAATATGTTTTTCTTATTCTCTTTTATTTTATAACCACCTTGAGCTCAAACAATCAAGCAAAGGGGAGTTCAACTAGTAAAAAAAATATCATAATAAAGGACTATGACATAAGTGACACTAACAAGTCCAAGAAAAAAAATGAGTGAGACGAGACTTAAACATATTATGATTATTTTCCAAGACAATCATTGCCCAAATAAAAAAGGGTTTACCAAGATCATCTTAGCTACTAAATAACTAGAAATGGATCATATCTACAATTTCTATTCTTGTTTTCCTATATTTTTTTCCCACCTTGTCATTGTAGATTTTATGTCACTCATCCTTGAACAACCACTACTTTGCTAGCTTGATCACCCTTCTTGTTATTTTTAGCATGTTGAACTTTATGCATGTGGCCATCAACATCCATAATAGAGGCAACTAGGAGCCATTTTTGGGTAGTTCTAGTGGGTATTTTTGGGATTGCAAGCAATTACGATGCATCACTCATGGACTTTAAGCATGGGATAAGTGATCTTCAATGGCATATCACCAATCCAATACTAACAAGACTCCTCCAATATATCCATAATAGTTGAAGCCTTATCTAGTTTCACCAAGAATATTAAAACCATCATGCAATTTCCTAGGAAAAACCATATAAAGTCCATTCTTGATGTTGGCACATGTTAGTCAAAATCATGGGGAGGTGATAGTGTCATAGGCACTATTGCACCAATGTTTTGCCTCATGACCATTGAAGGTAAAAATGAACAAGAAAATATCAAAATTGAGAATTTTTTTAAAAACACCATGAAGTTACAATAGCCATTGATGCTATTGCTTATGACCTAGTGCTATCACTTTTGTAGAAATTAAATACTCTATATTTGGGTACAAGGAAGGCTAATTTAATTTGGTTGATTAAAAGGATGATTGATAAAAGGATTAACAAAATTGAATATTAACTATGTGTTCAAAATTAGGTATCTATAATTGTAAAAGCATGAGTATTGAAAAAATGTTATAGCCTCACATATCTTCTTAGAGATTGATTGCATTGTACTCTATTTTTTTAGTAGTAAAATTACTATGCTTTTTTTATTATATATTTTTGTGTTTTGGTTTGTTATATTTTATTATTTTTGAATTGCAATCTTTCATGATCTTCCTTAACTCAAAATTTTAAGTTTTTGGATTAATCAAAATTTGAAGTTTTAGATTAAGATCAATAATTAGAGGGTGATACCATATCCCCAATTAAATATTAACCTCACCCCAACATAGACTAAATTGAATATTAAATTATAATGTAATAAATTTCTTAAACCCTTTAATCAAGGTTAACCATAGAGGTGGTTTAACTGATATTACTAAGGGTGAATATATCAAAACTTCACCTAGGTTTGCATAGAAGAATGTTTGTAGACTTACATAGAAATATGCCCATGGGATTATGTATCGAATTTCTATAGGTCTATATAAAGAATACCCAAAGGCTTATATAGCAATTGCTTGTAATATACATCAAGAGAATCCTTAGATATTTCATCATTGTTAGCCTTGGATGAATAATATTATATTACACATATTTCAACACCCCTATAAACTAAATTCAAGGACCGCCAAGTAGATAAGAAAATAGAGATTGTACATTCCCCTCATAATGAATGTTTGAATAGGTTAATAGATCTTGCTATCTTCTCTTATCAAAGTAACATTAATTGGATCAACCTCTCCATGAACATGAAGTTGTGACTCCACCTACTATATAAATATGCTAGCTTCTTATGATAAAATATTTAACATGCAATAAGGTGATGATAATCTTTCCTCCAACCATAAGAGAAAGTAGTTGAATCATGAAGCAATAAATAGGTCTTTGAATAGTTAACCCCAATGGCTAGACATGGATCCATAGGAATAATAATTATCTTATGTTAACTATCCAAAGCCTAATATTATTATAGCTTAAATATTAACAACCACCACACTAATATATTATTGGAGTTTAGAGTAAATCTATTATGAGAGAAGGAAAGTATACATACAGATAAATACATATAATTGAACTTTTAACTTTAAAATATAGTTAGATGTTTGGTTGTTCCTTGAAGACCTAAAATCGTAAGTGTTGTGATAAAATAAACAAGAAGAAGTGATATTTTAACCTTTGATTGAACTATACACATGCTATATGTGAGAAAATTTACTAACTAGAAAGTTAATGGACTTGTAGGAGTTAATACCATACTAGAGTTAAAGGGAAGAATTCCAACTAGACCTATTTTGCATAAAAGGTACCACAAAATAATAACAAATCTTTGAATTGATATAACCAATATAATAAATAAGGGTGTAGTATTTGGTAAAATATGATTGGTAGGTTTTGTCTATATATGTAAAAGGAATGATATTTTTGGAGAATATTACATTATTTGGTACATGCAAATGTACTCCCATGGTACCTTTATGACACAAATGTAAATATACAATATATTAGGGTTTGAATCTATAGTTTAGATAAGTGATTTAAATTTTCCCTTTATGTATCTATGTACAAGATATGCACAAGTTTCATGTAAGTAAGAATGCAAGTGTGTATTGAGAGAATGTGCACAAGTGTTATATATGTAAGTCTGCAAATATGTAATGTGAGGATGTGCAAAAGTGTCTTGTATTAGAAGTGCATGTAGGAGAGTAAGAATAATGTAGAAGTGTGCAAGTGTCTTAGAGTTAAGTATGCATGTAAGAGAGAGTGAAGAGTCTAATATACAAGTGGTAGTATGAGGAGCTAGAGGTCAAAGATAAGAAAGGTTGCAACTCCTAGATATGTGAGGAGTGCAATAGACAAGTATTGAATTCACATTTCTATGTCTATATTATGCAGAGAAATATCCATACAATGTAAGTAAAAAAATGATTTGTAGTGATCATCATAGCAAGTATTCATAATAAAGCTTGTATACAAATTTTAAGCAATTTTACTGTAAGTATTCTTCAAGCTTGTACATGAATGATTTTGGCCATTTATATTTATATTTGATATTATAGTGAATACTATTTTATTTTTATTGACCTAGATATACATTTGATTTCTCATATATTTAATTCCAATATTGATTATTGATATTACAACCTGAGATATTGTGGCTTAATTATATTGGGACCTGATATAGTTTGAGGTCGTCTGGATTAAAATACAATAGTGGTATCCAAGCTACTACTTGACTCTGTCTATTTTTTATAGAGTTATATTATAGAGTCACCACAATATTTGGAGTTTATCCACTTCAAAGGAAATGAAGACTTGGACTCTATTTTTTAAGGTTAGATTAAGTAGATATTGAGAGAATAGATAAAAGTCACCTTAATTTGGATGCTAGGGTCTATGCACTTGGTTTAGAGAAAACTAGTGAAGACAAAGACTCAACCAAAATAGAAGGACCAAATTAGAAGATAGTCATATTGTTGGATTCTCTATAAAAGAGAATAATAATTTTGTTCTTAGATTTGAACTAAGACATAAGAGATAGATTATAGAAGATAAAGAAACATCAAAGCTTCCTAAGAACAACAAAGATAAGCAATATAATATTTATTAGAATAGAATAAAAGAGAAACAATATAAAATTTTATAGATCACAGAAGAAGAAAAGTACAAAGAAAAGGAAGCATTATAAGCTTCTAGAGAAAATAAGATATTGAAGAAGAAAACATTTTTGTTATTAAAAAAAACTAGAAGGATGACGATGACTGGAAACTCTACATATGCATTTCAATCTTGGCCTTAGAATTAGTAGACTTCAAAGTTTTTAAAATAAAAACACTAAATTTTAGCTATTAAAAGAGCTATATGAAAGTAAGAAAGCAGGCTACTAGAGAGCAATAAGCACTGTCAAGAAGCTCTATCATCCAAAGTCTATGAGAGAACAATAAGTGCTATCAAGAAGTACTATCATTCAAAGTTGAGCAGGAAACCATAATTGCCATTAAGGAGCATTGTCATTCTAAAGCTATAGTAGAGTCTAAGATAACTGCTATCTAAAATGTCATCACTACAGGTAATCCAAAATTCAAGATCATTACTATCTAAAGTGTCATCACTAAAGGTAATCAAAAAATTAAGAGTACTATTATGTAAAGCACCATTACTAAAGGTAATATGATAGTGAAGAGCAATCTTATACAAAGTACTACCACTAGAGATAATTAGAGCACTATTATCTAGAGTTTCACTAGAAATGATACTTGGATATGGATAAAAGTGTTATTCATATCACCACTAGTGATATTCAAATAGACATTTGAGTGCTATCCAAAGAACCATTAGAGACATTTGAATAAGCATTCGAGTCTTATCAGAACACCAACAAAGATAATTGGATAGGCATACGAGTGAGAACTATCACCAAGGATAATAGAGATACATGAGAAAGAAATATAAAGGTAGTAAGAGAACAAGGATGTAGTAAGAGAGCATCCTTCACAAGGGGAATGAGGGAACAGTAAGAAAACATTTTGCACAATAAAGAGAACGAGAGTGTAGAGAATCACATTAAAATGAGGAAACCCAAGCATTACTATAAAAATGTAAATATTAGTGTTGGAGTAGGAGGAACAAGGTGTTAATTTTGCATATCATCTAGCATATGGAATACCGCAAAATCAAAGGAGATAAATCGATTGACCATTAGTATCACAAGTAACATTCAAATTTACGTTAATTAAGAGCATTCTAAATTTGGTGCATCACTTACCTTTTATTTTTGAGGTAAAGTTAAATTAATTACATTTGAATTATTTAGAAAGTGGAAGTTATAAGGTTTTCTACATTATTGATTTTTGCAATTTATTTAATTTTTCAAAAGTTATTGAAATTTTTGAATTTATTAAGTTTTGGAGTGATAAGGACTTCTACTAGGATTTAAGTATTTTATTTTAAAAATGGTTTTGAAAGTTGAAGTATTTGAATATTAGAATTTTTGAAGATTTGAAATTTGAAGAAATTTGGTTTGAAGTTATTTAAATTTTTTTTGAAGATTTGAAATTTAGGGAAAATTTGAAATTTGAAATTTTATGAAATTTTGTAAATTTGATCTAGTAGGGAGTTAAAAGGATTACTACTTCAAACGTTTAGAAAAAGAATTAAATTTTGAAAATTTTAAAAATTTATTATTTGAGTAGATATTTGAAGTTTTTTTAAATTGCAAATTATTATCAACTTTGGAGTAATAAGGATTTCAACTTCAAAGGAATCAATAAATTAAAAAATGAATAAATGGTAAAGAAAAATAGGAGTTTCACATCATAAGAGAAATCTTAAAGAACCATATTCCATGAAAAGAAGATTTCAAAAGCAAAACTTATATAAAAAAAAATATATCTTTTATTTCAAAAGGCAATACCTTAAAAGTATTTTTCAAAATTCTTATCAAAGATGTGAAATAATATCACTTGAATCTCATCAAAAAAATACAAAGAAAAAAGATGTTTGGTATATAGATTCAGGTGCTAGTCATCATATTATTGGATATTTATATTGGTTTGAATCATTGAAAATTAAAAATAATATTTTACTAAATATTGTAGATGTTAATATTTATCAAGTTCAAGGAATTGAAAGAGTAATACCTAGCATTCTATTTTCAGAATTTTTCCTTGAAAATGTTTTATATGTTCCTGGAATATCAACTAATATTATCTCAGTTGCTCAGTTAGTTGAAAAAGGAAGAATAGTGGAATTCAAATATACAAAGGAGCATAGAAAATGAATTATCAAGAATCAAAACAAAATTAAAGCTATAAGGTCAATCAAGAATAGAATATTTGCATTAGAAACAATGGGATTACTCAATAAATCATTGAATATTTAGTAACTCATGATCAAATTAATGATAGGATGCTTGATTTTTTAGAAAGATAGGAAACAAGAAATTGGATTAGGCATAATACAATATCACCATACAAATATTACATACATGAGCGATGGATGAATCTAAGATTCAATATTATGAAGAAGATTCTAGAGCAGTAGAAGATCAGGCACATGAAGATGCCAGATTGAAGAATAAAGAAAAAAATTGAAGACTAGTGTCTTCAAAAACCAAATAATGTAATACAAGGGGGTGTTATAGAATATTACATTATTTGGTACATGCAAATGTAACCCCATGGTAAATTTATGGTACAAATGTAAATATGTAAATATTAGGGTTTGAGTCTATATTCTAGATGAATGATATATACTTTCACTTTATGTAAGTGACTATGTGCAGGATATGTGCAAGTGTTATGTAAGAGTGCAAGTTCGTATTGAGAGAATGTGCACAAGTATCATGTATGCAAGTGTAAAAATATTTAATATGAGGATGTGCACAAGTGTCTTGTATTAGAAGTGCATGTAGGAGAGTAAGAGTCATGTAGAAGAGTGCAAGTGTCATAGATCTTAAGTATGTATGTAATAAGAGAGTGAAGAATCTAGTATACAAGTGGCAAGATGAGGAGCCAAATGTCAATAATAGGAAAGGTTGCAACTCCCAGATATAAGAGGAGTGTAATAAAAAAGTATTGAAGTGTCACATTTATATGTCTATATTATGGGAAGAAATCTCCATATAATGTAAGTGAGAAAACGATTTGTAGCAATGACTATAACAAGCACTCATAATAAAGCTTGTATATAGATTTTGAGTAATTTTATTATAAGTATTCTTCATGCTTTTACATGAATGATTTTGGCCATTTACATTCATATTGATATTACAACGAATATTATTTTACTTATATTGGCTTGGATATATATTTGATTGCTCATATATTTGATTCTACTCTTGATTATTGATATTATGCCCTGAGATATTATGGATTAATTATATTGGTACCTAAGATAGTTTGAGGTAGTCTCGCTTATAATCCAGCAATGGTATCAAAGCTATTGCTTGAATCTATTCATTTTTTATAGAGTTATATTTTAGAGTCACCACAATAATTAAATTTTATCCACTTTAAAGGCAATGGAAACTTGGACACTATTTTATAAGGTCCAATTTGAGTAGATATTAAGGGGATAGATAAAAGTTGCCCTAATTTGGATGGTAGGGTCTATCAACTTGGCTCAAACAAAACTACTGAAGACAAGGAATCAACCAGAATAGATTTAAGGGCCAACTCAAAAGAAATTTGGACCTGAGGGGACATTCAAAGTCACCCTAATAATAGTTGTTTTCTCTAGAAATGAGGAGACTCATTTTGTTTGTAGGTTTGACCTACGACATCAGAGATAGATTACAAAATATAAAGAAGCATCAAAGCTTGTTGAGAACAAATAAAAGAATAAGTGTAAGCTTCTTAAGAATAGAATAAATGAGAAGTAATATTTTAACATCCCCATTAATTGATTATCATTTTTTCTAGAAGAATGTGATACTGCTGTAAGTTTTTGTGTATGCAAGCGCAGGTTTTCATGCATAGCAAATGAGTCGAACAAGGTGAACACCCACCCTTGACGAAGACAGTGGTTGATAGCACCATGTAATGTGGGATATGATGTTGTGGCTTGTGCACCTTGGCTCGTGGTACATGGAAGCCCACTGAAAATTGTCATATAGAGCATTCTGAATGCCAGTTGCATTACACATGGTTGCTTGTGGATTATGTATGCATGTTTATTTGCTAAATATAGTTTAAATTATTTGTATATATATATATATATATATATATATATATATATATATATATATATATATATATATATATATATATATATATATATATATATATATAAGTAAATATACTTTTAAGTGAATTCAAAAAATATATAAAATAATAAAAAAAGTAAATAATAAAATATGTAAATATAAATATAAAGATAATAATTAAAAATATATATAAAATATATAATATATCAAATAAATATATATGTAATAACACTAGTAGTTGATAATTTCTACTTTAATATTAGGCATTGGAAATGAAACACAATTTAAATAAGAACATTATGAAACTGTTACAAAGAGGAATTGTGTCACCACCTAGCAACTGGTGAAAGAATTTTTTTTGCATTAAAACATCATATGTGTTCTTTTAGAAGGGCACTCATCTACCATTTTAAGTAGGAAAGAAACTTGGTTGAGGTATCTGGCATAAGATAAGTATTGAACATTTTGAGTACGTGTGCGAACTCACAATCATACTGGTCACAAGAGCAGCAAGTTGTGCTACAAAATTTCATAGTCAAGTTGGGACTATATTTATCTTTATTTAAGATATTAAGGAGGTAAAATTAAGGAAAACAAACTTATATGTGGAAATAATCATTTGTTTTATATGGATTATAAATTATAATGAGACATGCTATATAGAATTTCATTATCTATCATCATCATGAGAGCCGTATTTGGACTTATGTACTGGAAAGTAGTTTTATTCTATATTATTGTAAATTTTAACGTGATGATTAAGGCATTCATTTCAAATATACATAACTAGAATAAAGTGTAAAATTTATAGCAAACACCCGATTTGTCTAGTGAATCACTGTACTGAAAATTGAAGGAATATTTGTTTGATTACGTCTGAAGGAAGGAAAAACTAAAACTAGAGCTTTATATTTCAGAGTTATAAGAAACGCTTTAAAAAAAACCAGTAGACCAAATATAAACATGTTCATATATCTATAGCCGTGATATTTTTTTTGAAAATTGAGCCTGTCATGGAAGAAACTAGAAAAGATATAATTTTGTTTAAAGTAGAGAACTATGGTTTTAACTAGACAAGTACAAACCTTCATAGATAGAACAATAGGAAGAGCCTCTAGAACACTATTAATATTATTCTTCATCAATTCAAGGAAGCTTGGAAAATAGTGTCAGATGACCACTGTCAACATTTAATTAGCAATGTCATGTTTGGATATATTGTGCAAGGCGTAGCCTTAAGGTTCGCCAACATATCTTAAAAGTGATTAAAAGTTGGAATGTTTTTGAATGTTAATATTCCCATTAATATAAATTTTATATATAGTTTGGACGTTATTGCATCATAGACATCCTTGATTTTTATGGATAATTAGTTTTTTTTGGAATTTTTAAAGATGCATAGTCAACAATGATAGCTCTTCTGCAAATAGAGTACACATAAGAAAATAGTATGAGAATTTTTCTTAGCTAGTCTAATACTTGCAAAGGTTTATCGTTAAATTAATAAATTAGTTTAGGATTGTATAATATGAAGGACCCTCTATAATAAAATTAATATTAAAGTATAAACCACAACATTAAGCATTCAAAACAATCGGAAGGTATTCTGAGGGAATTAGTCATATATATAAAAAATGTTTAGTTTTTGGGATTGTTGATATTATAGAAAATTTTAAGGATAGTGGAGACAAGGAATATAATTTTAAGATTTAAAGTCACTAAGACTTAGATTTAATAGAATCTTACTTATCTTGTTTTGAGCTATGCTATATATTTAGTTTCGTGGAATGAATATTCAAAGGATAATTTTCCAATTCTATGTTTTAGACCAGATTATATGTAAATAGCAGGGGGAATTTTAATATTTTTAGTAATACTTCAATTATTTTTATTTGTTTTTTTTTCTAGATAAATTAAAATTTGATAAGTAGATTACACTTATAACACAAAGAAACCCATGAAGATCTAAACATAAATTCAATATCAACTTTAGAAATTTGATAAATTGGAAGCACCCATGATAATCCATACCAGATATTTTATATTTATATAAAATTTAAATAAAAACCATCAAGAAGGATGGTATAGATCTAGGAGGATGTCAAAAGAGAAATGTGGTTGTTAAATTTAAAATGGTATTTAGAATAATGTCATCCACCCAACTCGAGCAACTCACAGAGGTGGTTGTTGTGATTTGAGGGAAACTATTATCTAGTATTTCAAAGGGATTAGTGGATCCCATGCTATCGAGAGTAATGAATGATAGAATGGGACATCGTTATAGGTTGTCGTATGAAGTAGTATGTGAGAGTGCGTATGAACCATATCCAATTGCAAAATTGTCAACTAAACTCAAGACTAGGGAT
Organism: Wollemia nobilis; assembly: GCA_028583015.1. Classification (NCBI taxonomy): domain Eukaryota; kingdom Viridiplantae; phylum Streptophyta; class Pinopsida; order Araucariales; family Araucariaceae; genus Wollemia; species Wollemia nobilis. The sequence continues at coordinate 22,726,550 of JAQPPZ010000541.1, read as the reverse complement.
CTGGTCCTTGAGTTTGGAAGGTCCAATGGTAGATGGTATGGGCAACATTACCATCAACTAGAAGTTGGTCTAGGACACCTGGTTCGATAAACTAGAGAATTGGTAGAACCTAATATTACCTTAAGTGGAGGTTAATAATCAAGAATTGGCATATCTATGCTAGCTCAAGCATGGTCTAAAATGTTTAACTATGATAATTGGGTCAGTGGACCAATATGACAAGAGTTGGATCATAGATCCAAGTTCTCCATGATATGAGATGGGGAATTAGTATGTCCACCCTTCCAAATTTTATAGGCCCTAGAAGGGCAAACCCATGCCATGATCCAAAAACTCGAAAAGGAGAGAAAGGATCTCATAAAGGAAAACCTACCATGGGAAGTTGGCCGGTCTTGAGCACTTGAGATGTTGTTTGCAGCGGTATGATATCTTAAAGTGTGAACATATTTGCCTAAGTACTAATTAAAAGTTGGGTGTGTTTGCATCAATATGTGACATTTGTGTTTGAATTAATGATTTTTTTTTTTAATTTGTGTTTGAAAACCAGGTGAGTAGACCTAGGTTTTTATAGTTGGTACCAGAGCCTAGGTTGTGAAACCCTGGGTTATAAATATAAACTATTGAATTAACATAACTCTTTTATCATCAGGTATGCTTGGGACCTCGAGAAGAGCAAATGTTAATCTACAAGAGGAAGTTGCAAAAGTTTCGAGGAAGGGACTAAGATGACTCGTGAGGGAGTTGAAAAAGAGTACAAATAGCTAAAGTGCCTCAAAATGTTATTAGAAAAGAGAAAGAGCTAGTAGCTGCAAGAGCTACACAGAATGACAAAAATATGAAAAAGATGATCCAATTAATGCAAGAACAACTGAATAAAAAACAAAAAAAAATGGAGATCCAAAGAGCTCAAATGAGTGAGCACATGGATAAAAAAAGAGCACAAATGGCTCAACAACACGAGATCATTACTCAACTATAGAAGGTTATTGAAAATATAATTAAAATTAAGAAAATAGAAAGAGTAAGTGAGTTTCCAAAAGGGTCTTCAAGGAGAAACGTTGGTGTTGAGTTGCAAAAAGAAATTAAAAAATTAGATATTTCCAAATTTTATGGAAAGGGTTATGGCGTAAAATCCATCAATTGGTTGAGTGAAGTTGAAGGGTATTTCTCAATCCAATCCCTTTGTGCGTAATCCAAAACAACTTGGCCAATGGTGCATTTAGTGGGTCCGACCAGATATTGGTGGACCACCTATGATAAATTCACTCAAAAAGAAATTGTTGATATTTCTTGGGAGGAATTTGAAAGGGAATTTAAGGATTGTTTCCTTATGCCACAATTCTATATTGAAAAATACGCCAAATTCACCACTTTATGTCAAGATAACATGACTGTAATTGAATACTATCAAATATTTGTACAACTTTTGAAAAACTCTCCATAATATGATAAGCATGAGGAATTCAAGGCTCAAAAATTTGTGATGGAACTACATCCAAAATTTGAAATACCTTTTGGAAGAAAAGTACCTAAAACCTTGATAATTGCTTATGATGATGCCCACTATGAGGAGATAAATCAAAAGAATGTAAAGGTTTATTACCAAAAAATTGAAAAGGAGGATCCTAAGAAAAGAAGATACCCAAAGCCGAATAAGGGCAAAGATCAGTATAAAAAAATTAGAGATGGTGGCTATTTTAGAGGAAATAACATAAACAAAGAAAAGTTTAAGGGAAACAATGGGTAGGCAGACATAAGAAATTTTCACGAGAAGAGTAATAATATCCAAGACAAGGGAAATAATGGTAGCAAAAATAGAGAGGAGGACAAGCAAAAAAATAAGGGACCAAATGTATGTTTTGTGTGTGGAACCCTAGATCATTATGCAAACCAATGTCCTTAGAGATCTGATAAGAGGAATCCAATAGAAGAGGTCCCACATAGGATCTATGCTACTACAAATAACTCTAATATTTTAGGACAAGCTACTCCATTTGTCATAAAGGGAAAATTGGGCAAGAAATATGTTTGTATTTTAATAGATAGTGGTGCAATTGACAGTTTTGTATCATCTAGTATTTTGAGAGACATACTGATTAAACCTGGGATCATGGCAAATGGCTGGAAAGTTGAGTATGGCTCTGGACAGACCTATATGGTCAATCAATATTTATTTGACCCTCAAATAGATTTACCTCAAGGAAATATTAATTGGCATATTTATGTAGCATCCTTGCATGCCTTTGATATAGTCCTAGGAGTAGATTGGATAAAAGCCCATAAAACCTTATTGAATTTTGAAGAAAATTGGTTGGACTTCACAAATGATGCTAAAGAATGAATTTGTGTCCATTGTAATAGAGTATCTTTTGAACCTCACATTATGACTACAATGTAAGTCAAAAGAGCTTTAAAGAAAGGGTGTAAAATTTATGTAGTCAAACTAAATAAGAAGGAAGAAACTAAGTCTAGCTCCACTCTATTTCAACAATATCCTATTTTGAATGAGTTTAAGGATGTCTTTCCTGAATATCTGCATGGACTTCCTTCAAAAAGAGAGTTGGAATTATCCATTGAGATTTTACTAGGAGTATCTCTTGTAGTCAAAAACTCTTATTGAATGACACCCCTTGAGTTGCAAGAACTCAAGATCCACCTATCGGATTTATTAGAAAAAGGACACATTAAGCCTAGTGTTTCACCATGGGGAGCACTAGTTCTATTTGTGAAAAATGATGGTTCTTTGAGACTTTGTATTGACTATAGGATTATCAATAAGATGATAGTAACGAACAAGTATTCTTTACCTAGAATTGATGATCTATTTGATCAATTAAGGGAAGCAACTATCTTTTCTAAAATAGATCTAAGGTCAAGATATCATCAACTAAGAATCATGGAAGAGGATACCTACAAAACTACCTTTAGAACTTGATATGAGCATTATGATTTCACAGTGCTGCCTTTTGGGTTAAAAAATGCATCAACTGCTTTGATGAACCTAATAAATAGTGATTTTAGGGAGTAGTTGGATCAGTTTGTGTTGATATTTCTGGATGATATTTTGATCTACTATCGGAATAAAGAAGAGCATGACCAACATATGAGAATAGTATTGAAAATTCTCAAGAAAAATCAGTTATATGGAAAATTATTTAAGTGTGAGTTCTATACTCCACAAGTTCAGTATTTGGGACACATTGTTTCGACCGAAGTAGGGGTGGATCCCAAAAATATTGAAGCCATAGTAGACTAGCCAACTCTAAAAAATGTTATTGAAGTGAGAATTTTTATGGGGATGGTCAAATATTATCGATGATTTGTAAAGGGATTCTCAAATATTGCCTTTTCTATCACCAATATACAAAGAAAGGGGAAAGAAATTAAGTGGAAAACCCAGTATGAGGATGCTTTCAAAATCCTTAAATAAAATTTGATAACTGCATCTATACTTTAGATACCAAAACCTAACAAATCATTTATAATTTGTACAGATGCTTCTGTAGAAGGGCTAGGAGGTTTCTCATTGCAGGATGAGGTAGTTGTAGCATATGAATCCAAAAAGCTTAAGAAACACGAAAATTGGTAGTTGTTTTCCATGATCTTACTATTTGGTGATACTACTTGTTGGGAAAACCTTTTGAGTTAAAAATTGATCATCAAAGTTTGAGGGATATTTTCACCCAGCCTCTTCTAAATGCAAGACAACAGAGATGTATGAAGTTCTTAGCCAAATATAATTTTAGGATGGAATACATAAAAGGAAAGGAAAATAAATTGGTAGACATCCTTAGTCGAAGAAGACATATAGCTTCTCTCATATGATGACAGTATGGACTAAAGGAGCAAATTAAGAAAATGCAAAAAATGATGAATTTTGCAACCAAGGCCACACTAAATAAGAGAAAGAACTAAATCAGTATGCATATTTCTGAATCAAGCAATATCTGGTATATTTTCAAAATCGGATAATAGTACCCAATGATGAAGGGATAAAAATAATGATTTTGCAAGAAGCACATTGTGCTCCATACTTTGCTCATCCAGGTGTGATAAAAATGAGGGAAATTTTGAAAAATGACTTTTTTTGGCCCGAAATGAAGAAGGATGTGGTTCAATTTGTTGCAAGGTGTCTGGAATGTCAGAAATTCAAAGTTGAACATCAACATCCTGGGGGACAACTACACCTATTTGATGTACTAGAACAAAAAATGGCAAGTGATTTCCATGGATTTTATAGTTGGTCTTCCCAATACTCGGTTCCAGCATGATGTAATTTTTGTAGTTGTGGATAAGTTGACTAAGGTGGCACATTTTATACTAGGCAATGTTCATGATGATACCCCCACAATAACATAAATTTTTTCTCGGGAAATCATGAGGTTGCATGGTTTCCCTGAAATAATTATCTCGAATAGAGATTCACGATTCACTTCTAAATTTTGGTAAGATTTACACCGAGCATGGGGTACAAAGCTAAATATAAGCATAACCTATCATATTGATATGGATGGACAGACTGAGAGGGTCAATCAGGTGCTGGAGGATATGTTACGCATGTATAATATGGAACACCAAAGTAAATGGAAATATTATCAATTCCTTGTGGAATTTGTGTATAACAAAAACTATCATACCACATTGGGCATGGCCCCTTTTGCAGCCCTATATGGGCATAGGTGTAGGACACCATTAATGTGGGATAATCTGGATGATCAAGAAGTGATCGATCTTGATGCTGTTAAGAAAATGAAGGTCCATTAAATCCACCAATGACTTCGTGAATCCACAGACCGTCAGAAGAGTTATGCTAACCAAAAATGAACTCCTCGATAATTTTTTGTTGGTGATAAGGTTTTTCTTAGAGTCAAGCCAACCAAAAGCTCCATCAAATCTACCAAATTTAGCCCCATATTTTTTGGTCCATTTGATATCATTGCCAAAATTAGTTTTATTGCATACAATATTGCTCTGCCACCTAAATTGGCCAAGATCCACAATGTCTTCCATGTGTCTCTCCTCCACAAATATGTGGCTGACCCATATCATATTTTGGATGTTTCCCGCTTGCAGAAATTGAACCCACAATGCATTGAGATGCGACCTATCAAAATTCTAGTATATAGGACAAAGAAATTAAGAAAATGAATAGTTGATCAGTGTAGAGTCTAGTGGGATCTCTACTCAAAAAAATTCTACCTCGAAGGATGTAGCGGAGATGAAAAGACAATTTCCTTTTTTGTTTGAAAACCAAGACAATTTGGATATTTAATATGACAATACTTATATATTTTGGTATTATCATACATATTTGAAAAAAGAATGTTGTAATGTTATACTGAATGTGACTTCTGATATATTACTTATAATTATTTGTATGATTGTTTTGAAACCTGCAATATTAATTTTGACTAACACAGAGAATGTGTTAAATTCTAGTGGGGAAGAATGTAACATCCCATTAATTGATTACCATTTTTTCTATAAGAATGTGATAATGCTATAATTGTTTGTGTATGCAGGCGCAGGTTTTCACGCATAGCAAACGAGTCGAACAAGGTGAACACCCACCCCTAGTGGATACATTGGTTGATAGTGCCAGGTAAGGTGGGATATGATGTTGTGCCTCATGCATCTTGGCCCGTGGGTACATGGAAGCCCACTAAAAATTATCATATAGAGCATTATGCCTGCCAGTTGCATTGCACATGGTTGCTTGTGGATTATGTATGTATGTTTGTTTGCTAAATATAGTTTAAATTATTTGTATAAATAAATATATATATATATATATATATATATATATATATATATAGAAGTAAATATAATTTTAAGTGAATTTAAAAAATATAAAATAATAAAAAAAGTAAATAATAAAATATGTAAATATAAATATAAAGAAAATAATTAAAAATATATAAAAATATATAATATCAAATAAAGATATATGTAATAACAATAGTAGTTGATAATTTCCACTTTAATCTTATGCATTGGAAATGAAACACAATTTTGTTTTTGGTATATTAATAAATTTATTGAAACCAGGGCATTTGAAAGGCGCCCTAATGCCTTATACAATAGAGGATCATCAGAGGATCAAAAAGGATAAATAAGGAACAGGGGAAAGACACTAAAAACTGCTGGATGAAACAAAATACAATCTTAAAATTACACCTCAAACTAAAATGATTCAACAGACTTGAACAAACAGGCACTAAGAGAAACATAAGAGCTAAAATAGGAACGGTCCTAAACCAAAAAGGAACCAAAAAATACGTTATCCAAAACCACAGAGGACCCAAAAAACCAGAGGAAGAACCATTAGTCGTCAAGAGGAGTATCCAGCTGCATAAGGGATGAAGCAGCCCCTTTCGAACCAGTATCTTTTGCGAAAATATCCTTTCTATCTTTGGGAACAATGATGCAAGCCTCCTTAGAAATATCCATAACATATTAGTCATTTACAATATCTTTGACATCATTTTTGGTGTCGAAGGACACCTCAGCACCAGCTAGGGCAGAATTTTTTTTGAAATTTTCATAGAAGAACAAGAGGCTAAGTGCATGGCGTTGTTATTTGAGGGTTGAAATTGCCTTTCCAATGGCCAAGTGAGCAGTTTCAAGATGGTCAATGGTGGTAGAAGTAGCATGCACAACCAACTTGTGAAGATAAATTTCGACAAGGTCAAGAGAATTTGACTTATCCTTTGGAGTTTTTACAGAGGTGGACGAAGGATTTTTGACATATTATTTATGTTTTAGCCTCTGGGAACTGCGGACAGGGGTATTTTCAAGTTTGTCTTTCTTTATAGAAAAGAACTCGAAAATAGATTTGCCCCCTTTCTCTTTTCTTTTGGATTTGGAGGTTTTAGGGCTGGAGGTTGAGGATGAATTCTCCTCGTCAGAATTAGGGGTAGGGAGATTACCTGAAGGGAATTGCAGAAGGAGGTACTTGTAAAGGACCTTGAAAAGACCCTAGTGGCAAGATTTGACCTCATCCTTCTTGGAACGGTTAGTGGTGATGGTATAGTCCATGGACCAGAAAAGAGCAGCAATAATGTTCATCAATTTTGAGTCCCAAAAATGATTAACAAATGCAAGATGAAAACAACATAATTGAGACTCAGGATTTTCACAGGTAAAATATTGCATTATTGGCTTAAGGATTTATTTCCATGGAGTTGACAAGTCATGGCGAAACAAACCTTTCTTTAACTTCTTGTGGATGGGTGAATTTTTCTCGAAGAGTGTCAACTCTACCTCCCAGTTGTGCTTATTTCTTCTGATGATTTTTCCTTCCAAGTATTGCCCTGTCAGGTTCACCAGCAGCTCAAAGGAAATTTGGAACTGGAAGTCATGGATGGAAACCAACCCATTATCCCAAGTTGTCATGAACGCCTTAGTAATCTTGTCATCCACCCCGCTAAATAGATTGAAAAAATTGATGATCCCATGCTTATCCTTAAACATATAAGTAGAAACATAATCTAAATCAACAGCTTCAGGATCGATGAAACAAGTTTTCCTTCCTTCATGGTGACAAAGGAAAATAAGGAAGGACGGTAATTGGGTGAATAAAGACACAGATCGAAAGAAACAGAGATGGAATGGTATATTTGCTAGGAAGACCACAAGAGGACTAAATAGAAAGTAATGCTAGGCCAAAAAAGAAACCCTTGGCAAAAAGGATAATGATGGTTAGAGCATTGGGCACAATGCAAAAAAAGATGATGAAAATAGGTGGGAATAAAAAGGTAAAACACCATCCCAATGAAGATGGATCTTCTGGTGATACTCATATGATAGGGCCAATGGCAAAAATAGGCACAAAATCTAGAAGGGATTGGGATGTACATTCGAGAAAGCCTCGGGAGAATGCGAAAGGTAAAGTATTTAGACAGGGTTCTCGAAAAGGTAAAATTACAAGCATCATTCCACACGAGATTGAAATGATTTAAAATTAGGGTGGACATGGCATCGAAATTCCTCATGGAAATGATTATCAACAACGAAGGGGCATAAAAAAGAGGTGGCAGAGAATTGGAAATTATCAACATGGAACCCCTTTTCAAAGGAGAATAATAAGAATGATGAAAAAAATCTCTATTTTGGAATTTTTTGGAACTTTGGATATGGGCCCTATGAATCACGAAAAAGGGAATATTTTTGGTAATGGAAAAATTAAGGATTTCAAGATTCATCATGGCAAATGGTATTTTGATCATGATTTGCCAACTCAACAATGTCATTGGGGAGTACATCCATCCAAGTCATCAAACCTTATGCATTGACTCCAATGTTGGCTTATTTGTTAGCGACATAATTGCCCTCCCTGAAAATGTGCTGAACCACAACATTGACTTGCTGACTAAGAATTTTCTTACTTTCTTCGATGAGATTCCTGATCCTCCAGCTGTTGGGCTTGGAAGTTTTTAGGAAATTTATGATATTAAGAGAATCTCATTCAACAATGACTTTTCCTGGAGTGTCCTTTAGAAATTGAAGGCTTCTCCACATAGGTTTAGCTTCAGTAGAATGATTTTATTGGATTCCTAATGGTTCAAAAAAGGCAAATATGGAATTGCCACTATGATCACGAAGGATTCCTCTAGCCCCAGCAACGCCAATATTACCTTTTAAAACACCATAAAAATTAAGCTTGACCCACCCAAAGGGAGGAGGTTGCCATTTGATGCTGGTTCTGGATGAAGGCTGAGTAACAGGACTTGGGACATCAATGCAAATATCACAAGATTTTAATATGCCCTTCTCTATGGATGAACAAGGATAAGGATCAAAATGAGTAGCAAGGGCATTTTCCTTAGCATGAAGGATGATTTTATTGACAATAATGCTAGCATCCAAAGCCTTCAAGTCAAAGATTTTTTTATTGCGTTCTAACCATATTTGATAGAGGAAATGATGCAGATAGAACTTCCAAAGTCCTCTGAGTATGGGATTTTTGAAAGGAATTGGTCATTGTTGGAATAGATCAACAATTGAAGGAGGACGGGTCTAGGCAATCTTGAAATTATGGAAAAAAAATTTAAGCACCATTCTTGAATAGGAACAAAAAGACGATGAAAACAGGCGGGAATAAAAAGGTAAAACACCATCCCAATAAATATGGATCTTCTGGTGATACTCACATGATAGGGCCAATGGCAAAAATAGGCACAAAACCCATAAGGGATTGGGATGTACATTCGAGAAAGCCTCGGGAGAATGTGAAAGGTAAAGCATTTAGACAGGGTTCTCAAAAAGGTAAAATTACAAGCATCATTCCACATGAGATTGAAATGATTTAAAATTAGGGTGGACATGACATCGGAATTACTCATGGAAACGATTATCAACAATGAAGGGGCATAAAAAAGAGGTGGCAGAGAATTGGAAATTATCAACATGGAACCCCTTTTCAAATGAGAATAATAAGAATGACGAAAAAAATCTCTATTTTAGAATTTTTTGGAACTTTGGATATGGGCCCTATGAATCACGAAAAAGGGAAGATTTTTGGTAATGGAAAAATTAAGGATTTCAATATTCATCACGACAGATGGTATTTTGATCATGATTTGCCAACTCATCAATGTCATTGGGGAGTACATCCATCCAAGTCATCAAACCTTGTGCATTGACTCCAATGTTGGCTTATTTGTCAGTGACAAAATTGCCCTCCCACAAAATGTGTTGAACCACAACATTGACTTGCTGACTAAGAATTTGCTTACTTTCTTCGATGATATTCCTGATCCTCCAGCTGTTGGGCTTGGAAGTTTTTAGGAAATTTATGATATTAAGAGAATCTCCTTCAACAATGACTTTTCCTGGAATGTCCTTTAGAAATTGAAGGCCTCTCCACATAGCTTTAGCTTCAATAGAATGATTTTATTGGATTCCTAATGGTTCAAAAAATGCAAATATGGAATTGCCACTGTGATCACGAAGGATTCCTCTAGCCCCAGCAACGCCAATATTACCTTTTAAAACACCATAAAAATTAAGCTTGACCCACCCAAAGGGAGGAGGTTGCCATTTGATGTTGGTTCTGGACGAAGGCTGAGTAATAGGCCTTGGGACATCAATGCAAATATCATAAGACTTTAATATGCTCTTCTCGAAGGATGAACAAGGATAAGGATCAAAAGGAGCAGCAAGGGCATTTTCCTTAGCATGAAGGATGATTTTACTGACAATAATGTTGGCATCCAAAGTCTTCAAGTCAAATATTCTTTTATTGCGTTCTAACCATATTTGCTAGAGGAAATGATGCAAATAGAACTTCCAAAGTCCTATGAGTATGGGATTTTTGAAAGGAATTGGCCATTGTTGGAATAGATCAACAATTGAAGGAGGACAGGTCTAGGCAATCTTGAAAGTATGGAAAAGTTTGTTAAGCACCATTCTTGAATAGGAACAAAATAAGAAGAGATGAGGAGTGCATTCCCAATTAGAATTACAAATATGGCATCTATTAGGCAAAAGAATACTTCTTTTTATAATATTTTTAGTGGTAAGGATGCGATCTTGAATACATAACCAGGAAAAAAAAGCAATCTTCATAATAAAATACTTAGTCCAGACAAGCTTGAAAGGGATGAGAGTATCAATATTGTCAAGAGAGAGCAAGTAAGCTAATTTTACCGTGAAATATCCAGAATCATTAGGTTCCCAAATAGGACAATAAGTATGATCATGTAAAGGAATTCTAATAGTAGAAAGAAGATTGTACAAATAGGCAAATTCATTTTCAAAATAAGGAATGTTAATCCTTCTCAATTGTTTACGACCATTTGTAGAAGAGATGAAATCTACCGCTAAAGGTCCAACCAATTGATTGTATTATTCCTCAGCCTTTGAAACATAGGATTTTTATTGAGAGGTTGATATCCTATCCATTTATCATCCTAGAAAGAAATAGAAGTGCCATTACCAAATTGCCACCTTAGTCCTTTTATCAAAATGAATCGAGTTTCGCAAATAGCCTTCTAGTAAGCTAAACCGAATGAATATGCCTCCCCATGAGGGAAATGTGATCCCTGAAGATATTTCCTTTTTATGATCTTGACCCAAAGATCATTCTCATTAGAAATCAACCGCCAAGATTGCTTAGCAATAAGGGAAAGATTGAGATGATAAATTCTTCTTAGACCTAATTCTCCACATTCTTTAGGTCACTTTATCCCAAGCTACCAAATGAAATTTGTGCTTATTTTCAAATCTTGTCCAGAGGAAATATTTTTGAATTTTTTCCATTTTGTCATAAATACTTACTGGAGCTTTGAACAAAGAAAGGAAGTAAACAGGAATACTCTGGAGGTAAGCCATGGTGAGAGTAATTTTCCCTGCTTGAGATAAAATATTTCTTATCCAAGTAGTGAGTTTTTTTGTAACCTCTCAATGACATTGTCCCATAAGCTGTCTTTGACATTCCCAATGAAGAGAGGTAAACCTAGATAGGTAGAAGGCAAAGAAGCTATGGAACAATTAAGGATGTCAGCAATGATGTTTTGTCTTCTTGGAGGAGTATTGAGGAAGTAAATTTTACTCTTTTGAAAATTAATCCTTTGAACTGCAACAAGCTCATAAAGGAAGAGTATCCTCTTGATAATATTAACTTCATTGATAGAGGTAGTTGTAGACAGTAGAGTGTCATCAACAAATTTTTGATGTGTGATAGGATCACATTGGGAATTTTCCTGAATTCCAGAGAGGATACCAATATTTTTTGCTTTAATAATTGCTCTTCCCAGAGCCTCAATAGCAATTATAAATAAGAGAGGATATAAACGATCGCCTTGCCTTAAACCTCGACTGCTTTGAAAATATCCTGCAAGATAGCCATTAATGAGGACTGAAAACCAAGCAGAGGAGATGCACCCTTTAATTAGAGCAATCCATTCAGGGTGGAAGCCAAAATTGTTGAGAATAGCAAAAATAAAATCTCAATTTAGTCTGTCATAGGCCTTATTCATGTCTAGCTTGAGAAGAAATACTGCTTTTTTGTTGATTGAAACTGAATGAATTACTTCATGAACTGAAATAATTTCATTTAGGATGGATCTACCTTTGACAGAACTACCTTGGCTCTGATTAATAATCAAAGGCATGACTTCCCTCATGCGGATGGTGATGGCTTTTGTTAAAATCTTATAAATGACATTACAAAGACTTATTGGCCTGAAATCATTAAAATTACAAGCATTAGGCTTTTTAGGTATTAATGCAATGAAGGTGGAATTGAAGCCTCTTGGAATGATTTTAGAGTGTTGGATTTATCTTATGGCTTGGCAAACATCCTTGTTGACAAGATACCAAAATGCTTGATAAAACCTTGGGGAAAAACCATCTGGACCAGGAGCTTTGTCAGGATCCATGGAAAATAGAGCATCTTTAATTTCCTCATCAGAAAGAGTAGTTGTAGTCTATTATTAATACTATCAGATATAAGATGAGGAATTAATTGGAGAAAAAAATCTTTTGCCATATGTGAGTTTGGTCTATGCTCGGCCTGAAGAAGATGCATGAAATGGGAGATGTCTTCCTTCCTGATTTCTTTGATATCTTTGATAATTTATCCTTCTTGGGTATGGATTTCCTTAATTCTATTATTGCTGCGGTGTCTCATAGTAGAAGTGTGGAAAAATCTGGTATTAGAATCCCATTTTTTGAGCCATAAGTAACGGGATTTTTGTCTCCAAAAAATTTCTTCACATTGAAGAATATTATGATATCTGGCTAACAATTCCTTCTCTTCTTTTTTAATTTCAGCAATGAAATCACCATTATCCTGATTGTTTTTTTCGATTAGGGAGAGCCTCAACATGACATCCTACTTATTATGGAAAAGGTTACCAAATATGTCTTTGTTCCATACTTTAATATTCTCTTTAATGATCTTGAGTTTCTAAGCTAGAATGTAGGAAGGTTTTCCTTGAATGTCAGTTTGCCACCATTGGTTGATTCTTTCTTTAAAATCAAGATGTTGCATCCACATTGCTTCGAACTTGAAAGGGGTTTTGTAAATTTTTGGATTATTTGTGTCCAAAAGAATGGGACTGTGATCAGAACCAATTTTAAGGAGTTATTGAAGAGTGGCATCTCCCCAGTTTTCAAAGGCTTCCTGAGAGAACAACACCCTATATAATTTAACTTGGATTAGCTGAGATCCAGTCCTTCTGTTTTACCAAGTGAACTGATTACCTTTCAATTTGACATCAATCAAATTATATCCATTAATGAAGTCTTGCAAATCCTCCATAATTTTAGAAAATGACCCAAATCCTCCCATTTTTTTAGAAGGAAACAAAGGGGTGTTGAAGTCACCAATAAGGATCCAAGGCAGATTAGAAAAAACATTCCTGATAGAAGATAAAGTGGTCCACATATTGGATCTCCCAGAAATGGAATTAAGAGCATAGATATTGGTTAGGACCCAAGAACATTTGTTGTCTTGATCACAGAAATGAATGCTCAAAATCTCATCCTTGGAATGGATGATATTTCATTTCACAAGAGAAGGATTCCATAAGCATAAGAGGCCTCCAAAAGCACCCCTAGCATTGCAGGTGTAGAAATCACTATTTTTCCAAATAATATTACAAATATTTTTATCAAGAGGTTCACTAATTTTAGATTCCTGAATCACAAAAATAGTCGGTCTGATTTATTTTCTTAATGATTTAACTAGCTACTGCTTGGCTATACCATTAAGGCCTCTCACATTCCATGAGAGGATCTTCATTTGGAGGATTTGGATAGTTTTTTGTCTCCCTTTACATGTGGTTTGGGAGGTTGGTGCACTTTGTTTCTTCCTTGGAGATATTGATTCCAATAGAAAATAGAGTTTTTTTGAACCCCATTAGCAATATATTCATGTGCATATTGATTCTTTTTATCATAATGAGAAGGTCTTCCCCTATTTTTTTCCATTCCACAATCTATAGGAGTCCTCTTTTCGCTCCGAAGAATTTTGGGACTAAAGGTGTAAGAGGGAATTCGCTGGATCATAGGACTGATAGGTTTGAAGAAGGAAGCAGGAATAGAAGCATCTTCTATCAAAGGTTTGTCATCTTGTAGAGAGAGGTCCTCAGCCAAAGGTTCAGGGTTCTCAGTCGTTGGCTCAGAGGATGCTTCTTGAATGAGATTATTTGAATCCAAAGGAGGATTGGTATTGGAAAAATCCTCAGAATTTAAATATGCAAGAATTTAAAATTGAAACGGGTGAGAAAAAATACTGACCTCATTGGAAGAATTTTCTGAAGAAATATTTTCCCTTTCTTATTAGGGGAATTGATGAAAGGGGCAGAGTTATGTCCTTCTTTTATTCTGTATTCTTTGGTAGGCTTGAAGCTTATTCCTTTGGACAAAATAAATTTCCTTTAATCCTTCTTTGACGAGACTTGAAAGGCATTCTCCTTAGCTGTAGAAATAGGATTGTTTTGTCACTCAGAGAAGGCCACATTCTTAGAGAGAGAAGGACAATGAACACAAAAATGGCCCTGAGATCGACATTCAATGTAGAAAGGAGGTTTATTTTCATACTCAATGGATTGTTTGAAGACTGGTGAACCAAGTTCTAATTCCACAAAGGTTTGAAGAGCAGAATCTAAATTGGCCATAATACAAAGGTGAGCAGCATGCATTCTTGATCTGGAAAGAGTCACTTTGTCAATGAGAAGCAAATCTCCAATAGTCAAATCCATGGATTTGAAAACATATTCCCACCATAGATGCCAAGGTAAATTTAGAAATTTGACCCAGATAGGTGTAAAGTTAATTCTTTGTATTTATGGGTTGAATTCAGGATTCCATTTCATCAGAAAAACACTCTTGGACCCAAGGAACAAAGGTCCTCCAGATAGAATGTGGTCAACGTCTTCTTGGGTATTGAGGCGGACCCCAAAAAAACCCCTGGAAATACCAACAATTTGCAAGGTTTTGTGAACTTTCCAATGAGAAAAGGCCCATCGCCTACTGATGTCAGTATTTGGATTACCTCCAACCACTTTCCCTACCTAGGAAAAGGATTCTTCAGCAATGAATTTTTTGGCGATATCAGTAGGAATCTTGACCCTGTTTCTAGAAACCTCAAACGAAGGAGGATAGAAGGAAGAGGAGGAAGGTCCACCCAAGACCTTTACAAATGAAAGCTTGGGATAAAAAGGAACATTCTCCTCCCTGGAAGCCCTGCCTTTTCAACAACCACTTGAAACTGATAATTTGAATGCTCAGAGGTTTTAGAATCTTCCTCCCACATTGAGGGTTGGGGATGAATTTCACAAATATGGTCCTTAAGGTATTTAGTGGAGCCCACATCCTGTGAGGAGGAGTAGGAAATTACAACTAGCATAGAAGTGGGACCAACGTTGGAAACAACCGCATTTCCTTCAGCAGATTGAGTAAGCTCAGTTCCAATCCCAAGGGGGTAAATGGAGCCCACCTCATGAGCGAAGGACAAATAAATGTCTGCATCAACAGAGAGAGGGCCATCCTCCCACCTTATATAAATTTGAAAAACAACCTTCTTGCCTTAAACAATTTGAAAACCAGAATTACCAGCCATCAGAATCAGAATCCCATCGAAATGAAACACAATTTAAATAAGAACATTATGAAACTATTACAAAGAGAAATTGTGTCACCACCTAGCAACTGGTGAATTTTTTTTTTTTGCATTAACAAATCATACATGTTATTTTAGAAGGGCACTCATATACCATTTTAAGGAGGAAAGGAACTTGGTTGAGGTATCTGACATAATAGAAGTACTAAACGTTTGGAGTAAGTGTGCAAACTTACAATCATACTGGTCACAAGAATAGCAAGCTATACTACAAAATTTTATAATCAGGTTGGGACTATGTTTGTCTTTCTTTAAGATAGTAAGGAAGTAAAATTAAGGAAAATGAAACTTATATGTGGAAATAATCATTTGTTTGATTGGTTGATAGATATGTGTCTTGATTTATGTTATAATCTGCTTCCTATCTCTATGATTTATTAGTTGTGCATAACACTGTTTTAAAAGGTGCTTGTGATATTTTGGTAATGCTTTATTTTGGGTAGCATTCACTATTTAGCATAAACTCATACCTTATTGAAGATCATGGAATCTTCGTTATCGTATGTGTATGCAACATTGGTTTGAATTGAATGTATTGCATATTACCTGTATATTGTATTGATAAAGTAGATGCATACATAAAAGGGCCAAGTTGACCCAATTTTATTTAAGCAATCAATCATTTAGTCCTTCGTTGTGGATGTTCGAAGGGGTCTTTTGTCGATATGACTAGTTTTTTCTACTCTGGTGGGGATAAGTCGAAAACTTCAGGCAACGTCACTGTGGTATGTTATCAGAAAAAAATATTAGTTTTTAAATATATAATATTAAAATTGCATAGGAAAGGATTTGGGTTATAAATTATATTGAGACATTCTATATAGAATTTCATTATCTATGATCATCATGAGAGACGTATTTGGACTTATGTACTAGACAGTAGTTGCATTCTATATTATTGTAAATCTGAATGTGATGATTAAGGCATTCACATCAAATATACATAACTATAATAAAGTGTAAAATTTATAGAAAACACCCAATTTATCTAGTGAATCAGTGTACTGAAAATTGAAGGAATGTTTGTTTGATTACGTTTGAAGGAAGGAAAAACTAAAATTAGAACTTTATCTTTCAGAGTTATAAGACATCCTTTAAAAGAAAAATAGCAAACCAAATATAAACATATTCATATATCTATAGCAGTGATATTTTATCCAAAAATTGAGTCTGTCATGGAAGAAACTAGAAAAGATATAATTCTGTTTAAAGTAGATAACTATGGTTTTAACTAGACAAGTAGAAACCTTCGTAGATAGAACAATAGGAAGAGCCTCTAGAAAATTATTCATATTTTATTCTTCATAAAAACATGGAATCTTGGAAAATAGTGTGAGATGATCATTGTGAGCATTTAATGAGCAATGTCATGTTTAGATAGCTTGTGCAAGGCGTAGCCTTAAGATTCGTCAACATATCTTAAAAACGATTAAAATTTGGAATGGTTTTGAATGTTAATTTTCCCATTAATATGAATTTTATATACAATCTAGATGTTATTGCATTGTAGGTATCCTTGATTTTTATAGAGAATTAGGATTTTTGGAATTTTTAAAGATGATGTATAGTCAAAAATGATGGCTCTTCTGCAAATAAAGTACACATAAGAAAATAGGATGAGAAGCTTTCTTAGTTGGTCTAATACTTGCAAAGGTTTATCGTTAAATTAATAAACTAGTTTAGAACCATGTAAGACGAAGGACCCTCTCTCTAATACAATGAATATTAAAGTATAAACCACAAAATTAAGCATTAGTCATATATATAAAAAAGTTTAGTTTTTGGGATTATTGATATTATAGAAAATTTAAAGGATAGTGGAGACAAGGAATATAATTCTAAGATTTAAATTTGCTAAGACTTAGATTTAATAGACTCTTACTTATCTTGTTTTGAGATATGTTATATATTTAGTTTCGTGGAATGAAGATTCAAAGGTTGGTTTTCCAATTCTATGTTTTAGACTAGATTATATGTAAATAACAAGGGAAATTTTAATATTTTTAGTAAAACTTCAATTCTTTTTATTTATGAAATTTTTCTGGATAAATTAATATTTGATAAGTAGATTACACTTATAACATAAAGAAACCCATGAATATCTAAACATAAACTCAATATCAACTTTAGAAATTTGATAAATTAGAAGCACCCATAATAATCCATACCAGATCTTTTACCTTTATACAAAATTCAAATAAAAATCATCGAGAAGGATGGTATAGATCTGGGAGGATGTCAAAAGAGAAAGGTGGTTGTAAAATATTAAGTGACATTGGGAAGAATGTCATCCACCCAAATCCAATAGCTCATAGAGGTGGTTTTTGTGATTCAAGGGCAACTATTCTTTAGCATTCCAAAGGGATCAGTGGATCCCATGCTATCGAGAGCAACAAACAATGGAATGGGACATCGTTCTAGGTTATCGTATGAAGTAGTACGTGAGGGTGCTTATAAATCATATTCAGTTGTGGAATTGCCAACTAAACTCAAGACTGAGGAGCTGGTCCTTGAGGTTGGAAGGTCCAACAATAGATGGTATGGGCAACATTACCATCAACTGGAAGTTGGTCTAGGATGCCTAGTCTGATAAACCAGATAATTGGCGAACCCTAATATTACCTTAAATGGATGTTAATGACTAGGAACTGGCATAGCTGAACTAGCTCAAGCATAGTCTAAAATGTTTAACTATGATAACTAGGTCAGGGGACCAAGAGGACAAGAGTTGGATCATAAATCCAATTTCTCCATGCTACGAGATGGGGAATTATTGTGTCTACCCTTCTAGGTGTTATGGTCCCTAGAAGGGCAACCCCATGCCATGATATGACAACTCAAGAAGGACAGAAATGATATCATAAATGGAAACCTATCATGGGAAGTTGGTCAGTCTTGAGCACTTGGGATGTCATCTGCAATAGTATGAGATCTCAAAGTGTTAACATCTATGTCTAAGTACTAATTCAAATTTGGGTGTGTTTACGTCAATATGTGACATTTGTGTTTGAGTTAATGATTTTTTTTAAATTTGTGTTTGATAACCAGGTGAGTAGACCTGGGTTGTTACAAATATAAAATTCTATAAATCTAATAAGAATAAAATTATAGATAAGAAGGAAGCATTATAAGCTTCTAGAAAAACGAAATAATGAAGAAGAAAAACTTTTGGTTATAAAAAAAAATAGAAGGATCAGGCTAACTAGAAATTCTACGTATACATTTTAGTCTCAACCTTAGAATTAGTATACTTCAAAGTATTTTCAAGAAAAGCATTTAATTTCAGCTATTCAAAGAACTATTTGAAAGCAAGAAAGTAGGCTACTAGAGAGAAATAAGCGCTATAAAGGAGATCTATCATCCAAATACTGTTAGAGAATGATAAACATTATCAAGAAGTGTTATCATTCAAGGGTGAGCAAGAAACTATAAGTGTCATTAAGGAGTGCTATCATTCTAAAGCTATAGCAGAGTCTAAGAGCAATGCTACCTAATGAGCCATCACCAAAGTTAATATGATAGTCAAGAGTGTTGCCATATAAAGTGCCATCACTGGAGGAAATTAGACAATTAAGAGTGTTGCTATGTAAAGCACCATCACCAGAGGTAATCAGACAGTCCAGAGCAATTCTATATAGATTTCCACTAAAGGTAATGGAAGTGCTACTATCTAGAGTGCCACTAACAATGATATTCAGATAGGGATATGAGTGCTATATAGAGCACTACTAGTGATATTTGAACATGCATTTGTGTGCTATCTAGAGTACCACCAAAGATATTTGAGTGTTATCCAAAGCACCACTAGAGATAATTGGACAAGCAACAAGTGAGTGTTGTCACCAAGGATAATTAGAAATGCATATTATAGATAACATAGATACACATGAAAGCAATATATATAGTAGTAAGAGAACACGAATGCAGTAAGAAAATGTATTCATAGCAAAGAGAACAAGGAAGTAGCAAGGGAATATTTTGCATAACAAAGAGTACGAGAGCATAGAGAATCATAGCAAAGATGAGGAAATCTAAGCACCACTATATAAATGCAAATATGAGCATTGGAGAAGGAGGAATAAGGTGTTAACTTTGCATGTCATCCAACATGTGGAAATCCATACCATCAAAGAGATAAATCAGTTTGCCATCACAGGTAACGTTCAAACATCATGTTGATTAATAGTGGTCCAAATTTGGTGCATCACTTACCTTTCATTTTGGAGGGAAATTTAAATATTATTACCTTAGAATTGTTTAGAAGGTGGGAGTTATAAGGTTTTCTATATTATTGATTTTTGTAATTTATTTATTTTTTTAAAAGTTATTTTTTCAAAAAAATGAATTTATTAAGTTTTGGAGTGATAAGGATTTCTACTAGGATTTAAGTTTTTGATTCTGAATTTGGTTTTGAAAGTTGAAGAATTTGAAGATTAGAATTTTTTGAAGATTTAAAATGTGAAGAAATTTGGATTGAAATTATTTAAAGTTATATTGAAGATTTAAAATATGAAGTTTTATGAATTTTTGTAAATATAATATAGTAGGGAGTTAAAAATATTACTACTTCAAAGTTTTAGAAAAATAATTAAATTTGTAAATTTATTATTTGAGTAGATATTTGAAGTTTTTTAAAATTGCAAGTTATTATCAACTTTGGAGTAATAAGGATTTCAACTTCAAAGGAATCAAAAAATTTGAAAATGAATAAATAGTAAAGAAAAATAGGAGTTTCACATCATAGGAGAAATATTAAAGAACCATATTTCATGAAAGGAAGATTTCAAAATCAAAATTTGTATAAAAAACAATATTTTGAGTTCAAAGGGCAAAATCATAAAAGAGTTTTTCAAAATTCTTATCAAAGATGTGAAATAATATCATTTGAATCTCATAAAAAAATATAAAGAGAAAAATATGTTTGGTATATAGATTCAGGTGCTAGTCATCATATGACTAGATATTTACATTGGCTTGAATCATTGGATATACACAATAATATTTCACTAAAAAATGTAGATGATAAGATTTATCAAGTTCAAGGAATTGAAAGAGTAATACCTAGCATGCCATTTTTATATTTTTTGCTAGAAAATGTTTTATATATTCCTATATTATCAACTAATCTTATCTCAGTTTCTTCATTAGTTTAAGAAAGAATAATAGAATTCAAATATACAAATGATCATAAAAAATGCATTATCAAGAATCAAAACAAAACAAAAGCTATAGGTTCAATCAAGAATGGAATATTTGTATTAGATACAATGGATTATTTTAAGAAATCATTGAAAATTTATTACCTCATGATCATATTAATGATAATATGCTTGATTTTTTAGACAGACAAGAAACAAGAAATTGGATCAGGCATAATCCAAGATTGCCTTATAAAGATTATAAACATGAGCAATGGATGAGTCTAAGATTCAAGATGATGAAGAATATTTAAGAGCAATAGAAGATCATGCACATGAAGATACAAGATTGAATACTAAAGACTGAGGTCTTCAATAACCAAATAATGTAATATAGGGGGTGTTGGAGAATATTACATTATTTGGTATATGCAAATATACCTCCATGGTACCTTTATGGTACAAATATAAATATGTAATAGATTATGTTTTGAGTCTATATTTTAGATGAGTTATTTATACTTTCCCTTTATGTAAGTGTCTATGTGCAATATATGCACATGTATCTTGTATTAGGAGTGCATGTAAGAGAGTAAGAGTCATGTAGAAGTGCACAATTGTCATAGAGTTAAGTATGCATGTAAGAAGAGAGTGAAGAATCTAGTATACAAATGGCAATATGAGGAGCCAAAGGTCAAGAATAGGAAAGGTTACAACTCCCAAATATATGAGGAGTCTAATATATAAGTATTGAAGAGTAATATCTCTATTTCTATATTATAAAGAGAAAGCTCCATACAATGTAAGTGAGAAAATGGTCTGTAGCGATCACCATAGCAAACATTCATAATAAAGCTTGTATATAGATTTTGAGCAATTTTATTGTAAGTATTCTTCATGCTTGTACATGAATAATTTTAGCCATTTATATTCATATTTGATATTATAGTGATTGTATTTTATTTATATTGGCCTGGATATATATTTTATTGCTCATATATTTAATTATACTCTTGATTATTGATATTATAACCTGAGATATTATGGCTGGGACTTGAGATAGTTTGAGGTAGCCTGGCTTAAAAGCCAACATATATGAATGCCTAACTTTATCCCATGTTGGTTATTTATTTTAAACTTGAGTTTGAGAGGTGGCAAGCATGCTAGGTTCACTAGCCTATCCAAGCATGCTTGGGAAGTCTTTGAGAGTAAAATTGAATTTCAACAATTTAAAATAGTCAATGCACTATAGAGATTTATGATCACAAAAAGAAATTAATTAATGCACTAGGATTTAGAATAATAAATACCACCAAAAGGAAATAGCATACAATCAATTATGTTAGGTCCAACTATTGCATTGAACAAACATAACATCTTCCACTTAAGGTTGATCCAATGCTAAAAATATTTTTCAAGAATCACCAAACAAAAAAACTTGATAGATTATTTTGAACATGAACCCTCCCAATTGTTAGAAAATGGAGTTATCATTCTACCATTCTTTGTTGGAAATTCTAAAATAGAAGGAATGACTTGTTTCTTCATCTATTTATTAATGCAAACCATAAAATAATCTTATCATGATTTGAATGCATGAAGTTGGATACACCACACAATGTCCTTATCATTATGACATTTCATATTAGCATACTTCCCCATGCTTTAATGAATAAATATGCTACTCATAGACTCACTACCAAAGCGTGTCACCTTATCCTCTCCCATCAAATAATGAAATATTCCACTTTTAAATTTCAAAATTTGGAGTGAAAAGGGTGATTTTTAGAACAAAAATGAGATATTAAACAATCAAATCATGAAAAGTGTTTAATTAGGATCCCCCTAAAATTTTGAAGGAATCAAATAAAACTAATAGTATGTTCACATATTCCATGGTTTGTCGTATATAGATTTTTTATGCATTTGGCTCTGATACCATATTGGAATTCACAATACTTTCAAAAAATATTCCAAAACATATACTTACCATGATTTATGTAAAAAATGAAATAAGAAAGAAATAAATGCGCATATAGATAAAAATAGAAAAAGAGATAAACAACATGAATAGGTAGATAAGAGGTGGGTACTTGTAAGAATCCCCATGATCTCATATATCAAAAACTGATGCAATGGATTAGTCATTGGGGATATTTGTAATGATACCAAATACTCAATTAAATGTTAACCTCAAGCTAACATAAATTGACTTGAAGGTTAGTTTATAATATAATAAATGTATTAAACCCTTTAATCAAGGTAACCATAGAGGCAATTTAACCAATATCACTAAGGGTTAATACATCAAAACTTCTTATAGAATTACATAAATATGCCCATAGGCTTATATAGAGAATGCTTGTAGACTTACATAGAGACTACCCAAAGGCTTACATAATCTTGCTTGTAGGTTATATCAAGAGAACCTATAGGTACTTCAACATTGTTGGCCTTGGCCTAATAAGATCAAATTATAAATATTTCAACAAGCAAATAGATTCCATGTTGATTGAGAATGGTGCTAAGTGAATACTCTAAGGCATCAATATCAATATCTAACTATTCTAATTATGCTACTCTTGGTGCCAAGTATGGGAGGCAATGAATGAATTTATATTTTGATGTCAGGTGTTGTTAAGATTGGTTTTATATCAATGATTATTATGATAAATTGAATAATTTTTTGTCTAGTCGATCCTCATAGAGTATAAAATGATATTTTCATAACTATATCAAATGAATTATAACTAAATACAATTTTGTAGTGATATAATTAACATCCATATTAATGCTTAATATTTATTTTAGCATGGAACTCCATCATTTGGACCTCAAATAATGCATGGAATGGTTTAGAATTAGATATGGATTTTCTAATTATAGGTTGATAAAAAAGAATTGGATTTGAGTGACTTTTTTTTCTATATTAAAGGTAACTTTGTACATCAATTTTGTATAAAATTCATAGAAACAATGTTTGTTTGATGCTTGAAAATAAAAAAAATATAGTCTAGAGTATAATATTAATTTTTAGATCTCATATATGCTCATGACTAATTTGTTCTTGTTGATATAGATTATCTATGTTGTATTCCATGTTTTGACCAAAACCAACCTATTATGATTTCACTTTATCTTTAAATTATGAAAATAAAAACATGATTGAAACTTAAAAAAAATGATTATTTTCATTTAAAAATTGGCTTGGATAGGTGGTAGTTGGAATGCAATACCAATTTTTTTTTTATAGGTACAATTGAGTATGCACACTATTATAAAAATATTAATACTTTCTTACATAACTAACCCCTTTTAGAAGGAGGAAAACTAAGCAAGGGAGGACCAATAGGTAATAAAAATAAGGTAAGACTACATGACAATGAGCTATTAAGAAAGAAGAAAAATATAGGATATAGAAGCTACAATGAGTCAAAAGAAGTATTAGAAGGTAGAAATAGAAGATGTTATTGGAACACTATTGAAGTGGTCTGAGCCAAAACTAAAGGGGTTTTCGAATACCTCATTTTTCATGATTGAGTTGTAATATGATCTTATTATTTTAAGTGAGTTCTTAAGGAGTTTGTCCCAAGTAAGGGATTGCAAGATGCCTGAGATAAATTACTGAATATACAATGAAATAATAATTGAATCATAGTTTTAAAATGAATTGCAATTGGAATTTGATGGTGATAACCAATCAAAGAATGTATTTATGTCTTCTCCTAATGCCCTAACACATTCCATGTGAATGATTATAAATATAATTTAGAACGTTGTGAGTGAAGGGACATGTTGGTCCCTAAATTAATAATGCTAAGTAAATGGTGATTTTAAGTAATAACTTGTGTTAGGATAGGATCCTAACATGCCACCCTCCTTAAAAGGAGCTTTGTCCTCAAAGCTCGAAGTGAGAAGCTTCATCCTCTGTTTCCCTAGTATTATGTGCTTATGTTCTTGCACTATTTTAATATCATTGTTTCGTAAGCAAGGATATTGGGAAGGTTGAAGTGTTGGTGGCTTTGTCATGGCTTGGAGAGAAAATAAATGGGCAACCATTTTCTTGCCTCCTCTACAAACAACTTTCTCCATGCGATGAGAGCTTGCTAGTGGAGAAGGGCCAAATTTTATCCCTTTAAGAGTATATGTTTGATCCTTTTGTGTGAACTTCATCCATAAGTCATCAAAGTCCCATTGAATTGTGTTGAGCGTTCGTAGCCATTGTACACCTAAAACAATATCACAACCTCCTAATGGAATTGCATACATGTCATGTTTCATGGTGTAATTGTCCAAGGTGAGCTTAATATTATGGCATTTCCCTTTACAAGTGATTCTTCCCCCATTATCGATCATGACTTCAAAATTATTACAAGGATGGATAAAGCAGTCAGTTTGTTTTACCACACATGGGTCAATGAAATTATGTGTACTTTTGGAGTCAATAAGCATAATAAGATTTTGTTGTTTAAAGGAGCCAGGGACTTTCATAGTTTGGGGGGATGAATTCTAGTGAGGGTATTGAAGGAAATTTCTAATGGACCTCGAGGGTTATCTTCAGGTATATCTTCCACTAGTTCGACCTCGATTTTCTCTTCATCAGGTGTTGATTGACAAGGGATAACTGCATCCAGAATATAAAGTTTGGGTGTAATACATTTGTGATTAGAGATGAATTTCTCATCACAATGAAAACAAAGGCCTTTTGCTCTTCTTTCCTTCATTTATTCAGGGCTAATGCATTTAATTGGCATGAATTTAGTTAGTTTTTGGTTGGTGGAAGTATTTTGTGAGTCTGTTGTAGATATGTCTCCGAGTCGACATTGGTTGTTGAATTTATCTTCGGCTAATTTGGCCAATCCAATAGTCTGCATCTTGGTACTAGGATTAAACATTTGTACTTCCAAAAAAAATTCTTATTTTAATCCACTGATGAAATAATCTCAAAAAATTGAAGCATCTAGCCCTGTTGTGTGATTGGCTAATTTATCAAATTGAACTTGGTATTCACATACTGAAGTGGTTTGACATAGCTTGGTGAGAGCTCTTGTGAAATTTTTGAACTTGCTAGGGCCAAATTGTACCAATAGATTTTGTGTAAAGTTTAGCCAAGTAGAGGTGTCATTGGTCTTCTCATACCACTCGTACCATTGGATAGCCTCATTTTCTAAGTGGAGAGATGCAATATGAAAATTTTGTGCTTCAGGGATCTAGTTTAAAGAAAAGTATTGCTTTGCCCGATAGACCTAGTTAGTGGGGTCACCCCATTCAAATTTGGGAAAATCCAACTTCGTCATCCTAGGAAGGATGGATGTTTGTGGCCCTCCAAGTGGTGTCTGGTGTGTTGGTCCTCCGGTGGTTTGGCCAGTTTGAACTAATGCCATATTCTGAGTGGTGTCCATTTTTATGTCCATTGCTGACATCCTTTGCTCAAACTTCAGTATTGTAGCTACATTCTCCTTATTAAATTGGCAAAGTTCATGGTAGATCTTCTTGAAGGTAATATCTTACGATCTTCTACCTTCGGTCATTTTGGCATGTTTTGTGAGTTATAAGGGATGGTAAGAAGGAGAATTTGCTAATTGTTTTTGCAAAAAAATATTATATAAGTTGTAAGTTTTATCAATTTTACAAAATTTTGTCAAATATTGTGAATTTTGTTTGTTACTTTTTGTTAAAAATTAAAAAAAAAACTGTTTGTAATTTTCCAACCCTTCGGTTGACCAACCCGCAGATGTAGGTTCGACCGTGGCAGCCCTTCGGTTGGGGACAAATGCGGTAGAGAGACTGAGGTGGGTGGCAAAGCAGAGGACAAAGAGCACAACAACATGACAAGCAAGGGGGGTGAGTGGAGGTGATGGTAGGGTTAACAGTTCAATCTGCTCAACATGTTTTTTGAGGATTATGTCCATTTGTACGAGCGCCCACCACCGGAACTCAAGGCTTTGTGAGAACGCACATGCCTAGTACGCTAGGCAAATCATTAAACGTAATTTGGCGATTTTAAAAACCAATTTACCCACTACCTGGTGAATATGGGATTTTTTTCCACTGTTCTTTTAATTTTAATAAAACTTGATGCGCTCTTATGTTTTTGATGCCAAAGTTTTATCTGATCATTGGAGGACTTAATTTATTTTTAAAACCTTAGGTTATAATTAACCTTCACGCTTCTTTTACCGCCAGAGTTCTCAGGTTCGTCGGAAAATGTGATTTTTACGCTGTAGAAGGATATTGTTAATAATTTGAATGAATTTTTGATGTTCCGAGGTTAGCAGGAATGCAAAGAAAATCCTCTTGAATGTCCTTCTACCAAAAATTTAACCTTTGAACCAATTTGTCGTTGAAGTTCTCAGGGTCACCGAAAAACGTAGTTTTCACGTTGCTTAACTTGCAAATCGTTCTATTATTCCAGAGTCATCACTACCATCATATTTCTCTCGTGTGCTCGGGGTTTTTAAGGATTTTGCAGTGGATGAGAACATATTCAGGGTGCGATGATGTTTTTGGAATAGTCTGGCTCGTATACCAGATTTAAGATGCCTGAGATAAATTAATGAATATGCAATGAAATAATAATTGAATCATAGTTTTAAAACGAATCACAGTTGGAATTTGATGGTGATAACCAACCAAGGAATGTACTTATGTCTTCTCCTGATCCCTAGCACATCCCCTGTGAATGATTATAAATATAATTTAAAATGTTGTGAGTGAAGGATATGTTGGTCCCTAAATTAATAATGCCAAGTAAATTGTGATTTTAAGTAATAACTTGTGATAAGATAGGATCCTAACAGGGATATTTTAATTGATTATTTTTTCTTAAGTAAGAACGTGAAGTTCAAATAATATATATTTCATAGAAAGTCACATAACTTAGTAGTATCATATATAAAATTTGATAAAGAGACTATTTTTATCCGTATCCTATGTAGAACATTGATTAACATGTTTTGATAATTTTGGTTACTGGCAAATAAAAAAATTTAATGATTTTATGGAAAAAAAAGATATTGGTAAAAAATTACATATAAAAACACCTTGGTCTTGTTTCCCCTCATAAAATATAGTTTCTCATTTGTGTGTAATGCCTTATTCTTCTTATAGAGCTTCATCTTTCAAAGTTAGGTCTAGCATAGCTCTTATTTTTTTTATTTTTCTTAGTAACATTGTAACTAGAGCATGAGTTAAAATGAAATTTGAATGTAAACTCCTAGAAGATCTAGATAAGGTTTCATTTAGTGGAAATTTTAGATTGATCAAATGTGGATATGGTTTCGAGTATTCCATAGTAGGAGTAAACCAAGATTAATATAATAAATCCAATTATAAGCAAATAAGCAAATGATATCACACAAATAAATCACACTAATGACTAATTAAGTATACTTATTGAAGTTAGTCATCCTATATGGATGAAATAGAAATAAAGTAAATTCGTGTCAATCTACAATTTAATAATTTAGATTGATGTTTATATATGCTATCACTAGTGTAAAATATGCATTTTTAGGCAAGCATTGGAGAGTGGGTTATTAAATAATATCAAGGATATTAATATTTATTTTTTCTTATGTTTGACTTAGGACTTAGATATATATTTTAAACTAACATTTATGATATAGTATATTTAGGAAGAATATTCATCCTACACTTTTCATATGTGATTTCACCTTAGGGATGAGAAAGTTGTCTTTTTATGAAACTTAGAGATATGTGTCATGTAAAAATAACTTTTAGTGATTATGTATTGTTTAATTCAAGTTACATGCCACTCAAAATTTCCATGTAGGGATTTTAAGATAGTTAGGTACATATTATGGAAAAGTAAAATTCATGACATAAAGCTTATAACTCACTTATTACATTTAATCAAAAACAAATGTATAGTATATAGATGAAGTTATATAGTCATTATTTGAAATTCAAAGTATTACCTCCCTTTCTTGTTGCAGTCTTACATAGTAACAATTTGAACATGTTTCCTTCCTAATTATTTATGAAGATTTTTTCATTGTGGTTTCTTCCTTAAAATGCACCTCTATGTATTGTATGATTCCTTCTTAAATTGCATGCTATATTCAACAAGTTGATTTATTTTTTATTTCTAATACTTTATGAAGAATTTGATGATATATTGTAAGATACAACTAGAAGAGAGTGTATTTCATAATAGTATCCATAAATTAATGGAATCAAACATTACCTAGTATTGCTTAACATAAGAAAAACACACCCCTTAATATAAACGAGGGACATACAAAGAGACCCTTACTTTGTAACCCCTCTTAAGTGACATTATTCAACTCCAAAAATCTCCCATATTTACACAAAAATAATGTTGGACATGATATTTTTCATGATATCTAATGCCTACTCTGATGAAAACACATATAGTGGATTTAGCATCCCACAAGCATGAAGCCATCTCACAAAGTGCATCTATATCTCTATTTTAGTTTATTTATGGAACACAAAATTATGGAAAAGCTATATAATGCTTTGATTTTCACATTGAAGGGTGACGAGAAAGATTTGAGGAATATCAATTTCCTCGACAATCATGAGCATCTATCTAAGATAAATAGCAGCCTCATTAGAAACAAAATATTTAGCATCAACGGGGGACTGATATGGTGGAATGACTTCTATAATACCATGAATTGAGCCAGATACCAAGTAGAAAATAAATCTTGTGGTGATTTATTTCCCATCCAAGTTGCCTACCTAATCAACATAAAACCTATAAAAATTATAGGAAAGACAATGGAATAATGACTACCCATTTGATAGGTCCCTTTAATGCATATAATAAATCTCGTAGTTGTATGTTAGGATAAATAACATATTACTTTATTATTATTGTATCTCACAAAAATGAGATAAGTAGTAAATAATTGGATATGGCATAGTTTTTAATGATTCACATCATTTGTAATGATCATTGACTGTAACAATACATGTAATAAATTTACAATAGTTTTTTGGAGGTATTACATTATTTGATCCCATTGTATATATTTAGACTAGGATGTGAGTTTGATTTTAAGTATAAAGTATGTGTCAAGTTAAGTGTCATGTAATTAAGTGTGTGAGGTATCTATATAGGAAGTGAAGAGTCTTTGAATGATGTGTCCAGTTTAGAAGTAAGGTGTTATATTCAATCATGTTATACTTTATCTTTATTTAATATGTGAGACTTATTATATAAGAAAGGAATGTGAAGATTCATGTTCTCCTATGAGTTTGAGAAGGAGCAAAAGATAAGATTCATGTAATGTGAAAAGTCTCATGTATATTTATATTGGAGATAAAGCTATGTAAAATATAACTCAAATAAGATTTGATTTATCATTGCTTGATTTTTTATTAATAAAATCTTTTAGTGTTATTTTCTATGATATTGATAAAATTATGATATATTGATATTGATGTGATTGATTTATTGATCCTAAAATTATTTAACCTATGAGAATAGCATCATTTTGTTAACATAGTACACCTATGAAAATGATTGATTGCCCACAAATGGTATCAAATATTGGAGACATGAATTCCAAGTTTCTAAAGGGATGAAGCTTCATCATGAGAGAGAAAATGTGAGGGAGATGGTGCCATATCTTTGAGTTATCATAATTTTGTCATATCATTAGTACTATGCTTGTATTTATCATAGGTAATGAAGGTGTGGACCTTGATGAAATAGAGAAATTTTTTGAGTGATCTAGAGATGGTCAAATGAGATTAAAAATAAAAGAGAGGGTTATTTGACATTTTCAAAGTGTGGAGGGTGATGTCCCAGTGAGACCATGCAATGCAGAGGTCACATCTACATGCACACCTCAATTAAATCTAGAACGTTGGTGAGCACAAAGAAGATATTGGGTATGTAGCTGTAGACACCAAAACAACACCAATCCGATTATGTGACAACAAGCACAGATCACACTAACACACATAGCCCCTAGGGCAGCCCCCAGAGGTTAAACAGTGGTTCTAACCACTCACACAGTAGTTTTGCAAGTCAAAAATCAATTTGGCACCTTTTAGACACTTTATGGCTTATTCGTCCCACCCAGGGACGAGTGCTGTTTGTACTCATCCTACCCAAGGACGAGTGCGGATTAATACTCGTCTCACCCAGAGACGATTGCTAGCGCTCGCTTCGGGGTGGGACGAACGCCAGGTTTGACCAGCAAAAAGTCAAATCTCGGCATATGACAACTCAGAACTGATGCTTAGCTTTTCTTGCATGGCATAGGAGTGCGAGTGAGTTCTTTTGACAACTCATATCTGCCAATTGACATTCCCTTCACTGCATGGGAATAAGAGTGAGCTTTTTAAGACAA
The DNA here is from genome assembly GCA_028583015.1 of Wollemia nobilis. NCBI lineage: Eukaryota > Viridiplantae > Streptophyta > Pinopsida > Araucariales > Araucariaceae > Wollemia > Wollemia nobilis. The sequence goes on along the minus strand of JAQPPZ010000541.1, from coordinate 22,695,429 downwards.
CTCAGATTTGCCACTTAGCTATCCCTTCATTGCATGGGAGTGCAAGTGAGCTTTTCTAAAACATACAAAGACATGCACAAAGGCAGTTAAGAAGCCCTTGATCAAGAAGAAGTCTTCTCTTCACACAAAAAGCATTCATGCAAAGAAACACTTTTGCATGTTAATTCAAAGAGACCCCTTGGGTCTATAAAATGGTGAGTTTCCTCACCCAAAAGATATATAGAGAAGGAGCATTTTGAGCGACGAAGTGCTGCTAATTCACTTACTTGCGATTTGTGCTTTCAACATCCATAATCTCTTAATCGAAAGAGAGGTTATTGGGTGACTTTTGAAGGCACGGATCAAGGACCAACACCGATTTTTTTGACCACAATATCCTACCAATTTGTCGACAACACATCACATCAGGTTTCGGACCCATCCTAAGCGGATTGGTGTCGAAGCAAAGTTTCACCCACGGGTGGTTTGCCTTCGGGAACCCCCCACTTTATTTCTTTTATAGTATTTAGCTAGTTTCATGTTTATGCTTTTGTCAAGTCTTCATTTCATTTAGATTCATTTTAATCATAGTTAGATTTATCTTTTATTTTTCATACATAGGTGCTACTGATTCTTTGTTTGTTTCTTTGAACGCAGATTTGTAGCATTAGAGGAGCAGCGAGGAATCTACCTTTACCAACGCAAGCGACGACGACATTTTGGTTCGCCCATCTTATATGTGGGCACGCGGAAGAAGGAATTCTGAAACAAGTTGTAAAAGAGCAATATTTAACGCTCCTATCCCCTAAAAAGGAAGGAGACGCATTGTAACACATGTTCAAAGCATATCAATAAAAGGGCCGATTTTTATATTGCTTTAATATCTTGTGTTCATGTTCTTTCTTTTTATGCAATTTTCAATAACATAGGGTTTAAGCGTTATTTTAGTTTCATTTACATTGCAATTTTAGTTTATCCTTTTTGTTTCCAGAATCTCGTGTTTTCAATGGCGATCACGGTGGGACCTCTGTCCTCTATTTTTTTAAGGTTAAATTACTGATCTAAAATTGCTTGTTTTTTTCAGGTACTTGTTTTTCAACATCGGACTGTTATTCGTCTCTATAAGTGACGATTACAGAATTGGTATTCGTTCCACCTTGAGATGAATAAACTATTCGTTTCACCCTGGGACGATTACGCTTCTGTTATTCACCTCACCCAGGGACGAGTATAGATCTGTGCATTTTTCAGAGCAAATCAGAGACATCCTGTTAGGCAGAGAAGAGGTAGGGGTTTATAGCTTCTGTCAAATTTCTGTTTTTTTGTTTTTTGGTTTTTTAGTTTTGTATGGCTTAGGGAAAGATTTCTTTTTCGTTTGCCTGTTTCAATTTTGCAAAATTAAAATGAACCCCACACATCACGTGGTATTTTAAACCAAGGCGTTGGTCATAAAACCCCAACCCTTGAGCAAGACCAAAGGTGGATTCCATTATCACTTTGGCTTGAGATATTGCATCCATTACCTTGATCGCGACTGTTGCTAGACGTAAATCCTGACGAAAGCTGACCGAGTGTAGCTTGGGGTGATTCCCAACACGCGAGGATAAGTCTTCTATGGTAGGTGTCATAAACAGAGTGATTCCCCTTCCGTACCTCCTATGTTCCACATATCATCTTCTCTCACGTACCTATAGTCTCCCTCACGTAAGGGCGGGTATATAGAGAGGTTGGTATATCGGTTCGGCAATGGTATATTGAAGGGGCGACCATATTGGGAGTCATAAGAGCCTTCATAATTGCATTTAAACGTTTCACAAAAATTTTCAAAAACAAAACAAACAACAAAAACACACTAAACCAGATTTAGGGCACACTATTAATCTTTAAAATAGATAATCATTGCTTGTGTGTGTGTGTGCTATTTTCTGTTTAGACCAAAAAAAATCATAAAAAGAAAATCACAAAAAGAATTTTTGCATTTCTAGGTTAGCATTGCCATGGTGAATACTCGTAGCCAAGCCCAATCACGGGCAGAAGCTATAGAAAATGCACCAAGAGAGACAAATTGTCTTCGATATAGCTCTGAAGACTTGTTCATCCCGCCTCGGCGGCAGAGTTCACAAGTTAGTTCACACCATGCAGAACATGGCTCTAGAGGCCCATCATTGAGGGGCACTCCAACCCATACAGTCATAGAACATGGTTCTAGAGGTGCCTCAAGGAGTGGCTCTCCAAGTCAGGCCATCAATAGATGAGACTTTAGAACCCCCTCTCTAAGGGAAACTCATGAGCAACAAGAATCTTTTCAAGACAATAACATATATATACCACCTGGTCTAAGCACGAGGCCTCCTTTGGAAGTTCATTTTGGGTGGCCTAGTGATGCAGCATTGTGTACTGCTTTAGAACAACAAAGGGTCCAAAAGGAAGAACCATATGATTTTGTGGTTCCTAATTTACCCCCAATTAATGTCGGACACAGTAGACCATATCCAGAACATCAGGTTCTCCCGACAGGGCAAGACAATTTTGCCCGCACTTTTTATGCATATCATAGAGAGAGAGAGGAGGATCACTACATTCCTCAAGGTCAATATCCAGTGTCGAAACGATGCACATCTGCACCTGCATTATATCCAGATCGCTTATTGAGACCAGAGTTTCAAGTTAATGTGGCCAACCTCAACAGAGGGAAGCAACATATAGGGGTCTCATAGCACCATGATCGAAACATGTATGTAGGAGAGACATCTAGGCCTATTAAACAAGAAACGGCAAAACAAACTAACTTGGCATTTGCACACTCACGCGGCTTAGGCAAGAACAACAGGAATTAGAACATTTGTGTCGCCTTGATCAAGAGCGCATTCAGCGTCAGACTGCTGAAAGGCTTCACAACCATGCGCATGAGAGGGCCCTAGTCCCTCACGCACAGCAATATGAGATGTATGTGAGGCACAACCCCTTAGTGTGAGATAGGTCTCCGTGACTTCAGCAAGCACTACCTCCAAGACCTCTTAGACCTGAGCGGGAGGCCATTCCCCGTGACCATGATGGGCATCCTCCATGGGCACCCGTCCATGTTTACAGGCCTAGGCCAAACACTCCTCAAGAATATTATGAGGATTATTACCAAGAAGAAGAGCGGGCTGAAACGCCCTATCAAGGTAGAAGGGATGCGACCCATTTAACCATCCAAAGGCCTCAAGTTCCCCGCAACCCACAGTGGGAACAAACCAAGGAGGAGGAAATTATATCCTTCGATGCCTACAAAGTGTTGTTAGAACGCTTAGAGACTATGGAACTCAAGACTGGTGGGCCTCAAAAGCCTACCTTACGCCAACTTCATAGTCATCCGATACATCCATCAGTGCCAATACCTCCATATCCCGAACATTTCAAGTTGCCCCAATTGGCACTCTTTAAAGGGGATGAGGATGCTCAAGAACATGTGACTCGATTTTTGAGTCAATGCTTTGGTATACAAGACAATGATGCACTGCTATTGAGAACATTCATAACCACATTCATAGGATCTGCCTCGGATTGGTTTACCCATCTACCGAAGCATAGCATCTACAACTTGGATCAACTAGTGGACGTGTTCCTAGAACGTTTTGCTTTCAATACAAAGAAAAAGGCGTCACTCAGTGATCTAGCTAGCCTCAAACAAGTATGAGGAGGAGTCTATGGTAGCATATGGGAATCGATGGAGGACGGTACTTTCAAAGTTGTCCTACCTCCCTCCTATGTCCGACCTAACTCAAATGTTCGCAAAGAGCTGTTTGTGATCGATCTCTGTGCTATTGCAGCTGCAACAATACGCCACTTTAGAAGAAGCTCTGGCGCAAGCTAGACGTATCGAAGAGATCAAGATACAGGATGGCAAAATTGCCAAGCCTAAGAAAAAAGAGTGGAACAAGAGCACCAAGACAGGGAATACACAACAAAACCCACCGTGGTCAATCAAGTTGCTATTAATGCCCCTACGCCTGCCCAAGCAACACAACCTCCAAAGGCTAATTATCAGGCGGTGCCTCACAATAATTATGAGAAAGATAACAAAAAGTAGGATCAAAATCAACAGCGTCGCCCCAAGCGATAATTTACACCATACACTGAGTCTAGGGATTCCTTGTTTGACCGTTTGTCAACGGCAAACTTGATTAATCTGCCAGATATTCCAAAAATTGATCCTAATGCACCAAAGTCTAAGGGTTACAGAGAGGATCTTTTCTATAGATTCCATAGAAGGAAAGGGCATGACCTTAATGTCTGTTGGTCATTTAAAGGTTTAGTGCAAGATCTCATTGACAATCACACATTGGTAGTGGATAATCCCATCGCACCCAACAACCAACAAATGGGTGTGTTCAAAGATCCTTTACCCACACATGATGCACAAACAAAACCTCAGCATGTCAACGAAGTGCAACAGAGTTGCCCCATGGAGGGGTATGTTGGAATGATTAGTATTGTGACAAGAAACAAGAGACACCCAAGAGTTGTCCCCGCGATAGCCACTAGGGAAGCTCCATCCACGTCACAACATCAACCGAATCCTACACAGTTGCCCCCGCCTAGACCAGTGGCCACGATTCAAACTAGACTTACTCAAAGTCTACGGACCACATCGGCTAGGCTCTCCATTTATGAGCTTATTCAACAATCGATGCCCCATCGGGAAGCTCTTATGGAGATATTAAAGGCAATTGAATTGCAACCCCACGAAGCGGATTCGTTCAACAATTTTGTGGGGCATGTCAAGCAGTGTATTGAACCAGTCATTACCTTCAGGGAAGATGAGCTAAAAACTATGACTGGAGATGTAGCGGATCCACCCCTACATGTTATTGCACGGGTCAATGGGACTCCATACAAACGGGTGTTGATAGACACTGGTTCGTCCAGTAACCTTATTACAACCGCTGCACTGAAACATTTGAAACTACTAGCCTCTCACATTGCACCTTCCACTTATACCCTTTGAGCATTTAATGATGCGATATGCTCGACAGTTGGCACAATTGTCCTGCCCATACAAGTGGGACAAAAGACCATTCATACGTTGTGCCACATTTTAGAAGGTGAGATGGCTTACAATATCTTGCTTGGGCGGCCTTGGATCCGGGATATGAAGTGTGTCCCTTCAATTGCTCATCAATGTTTGAAGTATACATTTGAAGGACAAGTGCACGTGGTCCCCGTAGATTTGGAACCTTTTAAGTATTGCAACTCAGTGCAAATCATGCCCCAGTCAACCCTTCCTTCAATGCATGTGGATTTCCAGTTAAATCCATCTAAATGGGGTCCGACTAAGCAAGAATCTCCATCACCAAGTCAATCAAATTCCCAGGCGGGTTCATCTTCTTCATCCTGTCCTCCCACAACGATGCCACCTACGGTGGCCACTCCAACGGACAAAGGAAAGAAGCCCCTAGAAGCGGAACCACCTTTAGTCTCCAACATCTCTATAGAAGAGACGCCTAATAGAATGGAAGTTGAGACGCCTAGTTCACCCCACATGGAGTGGACTCAAGGAGAACTCCCATTCGCTTCCCCTCAATCGCCAACGATTCATCGTTGAGATGTCTAACACGAGCATGGGGAAGTACATAGTGCGCAATGTTGTTGCAACGCCCACACTTCAGTCTATGCAAGACATGGGAAGACCTCGACTCCCCATAGGCTCCGTGGTTCCTTTAGGCTACCCACCTAATCAGACAAACTTTATTTTTGGGGGCCTCGATCATGGTGTTGAACCTTCCTAAAAAGAAGAGGAAGATGAAGATCCCTTTGTGGAAGATGTTAATTATCTGGCTAACCCAAACTTCGCATTACGATATCTTAGCCAATGCAATTGGCATGGATACGGGTTAGGTAGGTATGAACAAGGAATGCGTGTTTTGTGTCAACCAAGATACCAAATGCCTTATGACAAGTCAGGAGTAGGGTTTAATCACCCTTTACCCCTCGACATCTTGGTCAAAAACATGCAAGGCCTAGGGATAGGCAACAAGGATGGGTTGGCATCAGATCCATATGCCAATCCAAATACAACTTATACATTGGGGGATTATTTCCCATTACAGACAAATAACCTTGTTGACCTCAAAAACCCTTTCCCTACGACTGAACAAAGAGAAACCTCATGGACTCACCCACAAGGGGAAGATAGACAAGACCACGAAGGGTCTTCTGAAGATGAGTCGGAGTATGATCATTTTCCTGAATATCCATTGAATAACGAATAAGAGGACTTCCTGATGATGTTCCCATTGAATGATCTCAGTGAGCATAGGCTACCTCAACAAAAACAAAATCCTTTGGACATAGATGACATGTTTGAACACTTACACATAGATCCAAGACCTAGGAGGCATTTCACTTTGGCGCAGTTATAGCAATTACTGCACCCGCCCCTCCAGGAATACATAGAACATCTTCCGCCTGGAGACCCTATCAAACCATCAGTGCCAAGGGCCGACCCTGTTTGCATGTCCGTGCATAGGGCTGATCCCTTTGTGCCAGTGCCTATAGAGCCAAATCCAACGCACCAAGAACATCTAGAATGTCAGAGTTGTCACATTTACGATAATGGAGATTACAATCATTTCATCAACATGGTCTCCATTGACTTGACCGCCCCCATCCATGATCCAACCAATCCAACATGATTATTGCATTTAGACATAGAGGCTATTGATTGGGATCGCGTTGACACACCACCATCTCCATCAGAGTATTGGCCTTGCGGTGGGATGTTTCATTTCACTCCAGGACAGACTCAGGATGTCTTCCATGCTGAAGAGGAACTTGACGTTCCTAATGATGATCTTAATTCAGCAAACGATATCCATCTGATCCCAATTCCACACCAATTGGAAGATGGATCCCATATGTCGGTTGAAGCAATGACTGATGTAGACATCGGCACAGATCCAATGAATCCACGAATTCTCAAGCTGGGGGTAAGTCTTTCTCCCAAAGAGCGAGCCGATTATGTTGCCCTTCTTAAGGAAAAGAAGGAGGTTTTTGCATGGTCATACAAGGATATGCCGGGACTAGACCCACAACTAGTCACGCATAATTTAACGCTTGATCCGACAATCAAGCCAATCAAGCAAAAACTACGCAAGATGCATCCAACAGTGGCCTTAATGGTAAAATATGAGTTACAAAAGTTGTTGGATGCCCAGTTTGTCATCTCGTGTGGATTATCTGCCATGGTTGTCTAACATGGTTCCCGTCAAGAAGCTCGATGGGAGGATTCGCATATGCACCGATTTTTGAGATCTTAACAAAGCGAGTCCTAAGGATGATTTTCCCTTATCGAGCATCGATGTGTTGGTAGATGCTACAGCGGGCCATGAAATGCTTTCCCTTATGGATGGTTTCTCAGGATACAATCAGATTCGTATCAATCCTGAGGACCAACTAAAAACGGCATTCACAACACCTTGGGGGACATTTTGTTATAAGGTCATGCCTTTTGGCCTTAAAAATGTCGGAGCTACCTACCAACGTGCCATGACGTACATCTTTCATGATTACATGCACAAAACTTTGGAAGATTACATGGATGATTTGTTGGCCAAATCTCTTTTGTGCCCAAATCACATCGGTGACTTGAGCAAAGTCCTTGATCGCCTCATTGAGCATAAAGTCAGACTAAACCCCAAGAAGTGCGTCTTTGGCGTCACCTCTAGAAAGCTCTTGGGTTTCATAGTCTCCAAACGAGGAATTGAGGTTGATCCAAACAAAGTCAAGGCAATCCTTGAAATGCGTCCCCCAACCACCATCAAGCAGCTTCAGAGTCTGCAGGGAAAGGTTGCGTCGATCAAGCGTTTCATAGCGTAGTTATCTGACAAATGTCGACCCATGAATAAATTATTGCATAAGGGGGTCACATTTCATTGGGATGACGAGTGCCAGTCAGCCTTTGACGACATTAAATAGTACTTGGCTTCGTCGCCAGTATTGGCACCACCCAGACCAGGAGTGCCGTTCTATTTATACATCTCAGCCAATCGAGGTGGCACTCGGGTGCCATGCTATCCCAGAAAAATGAACTTCATGGAGAATAGGCTACATACTATCTTAGCCGCACCCCGGTCGGTTATGAACTTAACTATGCATATGTTGAAAAACTCTGCTTGGCAGTGGTGTTTGCTACCAAAAAGCTACGCCACTACATGCTTAGTAATAAGACGTATGTTGTGTCTAAGGAGAATCCATTGCGATACATGATGAGTCATACTTATCATAGTAGTCGCACGGCGAAATGGATCATGTTGTTGACAGAGTTTGACATAGAGTTTATTGGACAAAAATCTATAAAAGGTCAAGTCATCGCCGATCAACTAGCTGAGGCTCCTCTTGAAGACGATCAGCCTCTAAATTTTGAACTACCTGATGATGGGGTCTTCCATGTTTCAGAGTCGCCAGATTCTGATGAGCCTGAGTCACAGGCTAACATAACCCTATTCTTTGATGGTTCTAAATGTGAGCAAGGGGGTGGTGCGGAAATTGTATTCTTCACTCTGCAAGGTGCTCCAATGCCCTTGTCATTTAAATTAGACTTCCCGTGCACCAACAACAATGCAGAATACGAAGCCTTGCTCATAGGTCTTCAGACAGCAATCACCATGAACATTAAACGATTGAACATCTTTGGTGATTCGCTGTTAATTGTCAATCAAGTAAAGGGGATATACCAATGTAAATGTCCAGTTTTGAAGTCTTATAAAGCCCTTGTGGATAAATTCCTGGCACAACTTGAATGGTATGACATCGAGGCACTCCCTCGATCATCAAATCGTTTTGCGGATACTATGGCCTCCTTGGGGTCACTTATTCCGCAAGACCCTTCTGGTGAAATGACAACCATTCAGGTTAAAACATTATCGCAATCTGCGATGGAGCATGCAAGCTCTGATCTGACGCCAGGAATCCACATGATCCAGATTGAACCATCTCCGGATAAGTTCTCTCGAATTCGATATTGTTTGACTAAAGCCAACTGGGGGTCCTTGTTCTCCCCGACTCCTCTTACTAGCAACACCACGTTGTTTTTGCAAGTTCTTTCCTACTCAACTTTTGTTCGGGATAGACTTCAAGAGGGATTGGCCATTCATACTATCGAGGTTTATGATCAGCAAGATTGGTATACACCCATTCAAGATTACCTCAAGCTAGGTACTCTCCCACTTGGATTGACACAAGCCGCGAAAAGATCATTCAAACAGAAAGCGGCCAAGCATGTCTTGTTAGGAGACATTTTGTATCGTCAGAATTATGAAGGAATTCTCCTTCGTTGTTTGGACCAGCAAGAGTCCGCTTGGGCGATCACCCAAGCTCACGATGGTACCTGTGGTGGCCACTTCGAGTGGTATGGCCATTGCAAAGCGCATTCTTCGCATGGGTTATTATTGGCCATCTTTAGAGTGATATTGTTGCACATATGTGAAGAAGTGCGTGAAGTGTCAGCACCATGCTAATTTGACACACGTACCTTCTCAGGCCTTGCAACCGATCCAATCGGTTTGGCCTTTTTTGCAATGGGGCTTTGATCTAATTGGAAAGATCTCCCCTACGTCGTCTGGTCGTCACACGTTCATTTTAACGGCCACAAAGTACTTTACCAAATGGGTGGAAGCAATTCCGCTAACCACTACGACTGGAGCCCGCATTGCGGAGTTTATTTTACATAACATCATATGTCGTTTTGGTATTCCATCCAAAATAGTCTCGAATAATGGGACACCATTCAAGAACAAAGATGTGCGTGCTTTGACCACAAAGTACAAGATTCAACACAACTTTTTAACACCCTATTATCCACAGGCAAATGGGCAAGCAGAGGCGTCAAACAAAACGTTAGTCGCCATTCTCAAAAAGACAATTACAGACAATCATAAAGACTGGCACATTCAGATCCCACTTGCCCTATGGGCTTATCACACCAAGCATTCGAACGCCCACTAGGGCAACTCCATTTTTGCTGGTGTATGGCTCTGAGGCAGTCATGCCTTTTGAGTTGGAAATTCCTTCCCTACGCATTTCAATGCAAGAGTTCATCGATGATGACACTGCACGGTAGGCCCGGTTAGATCAACTGACGTTGCTTGACGAACGACACGTTAATGCTCTTGAGCATTTGCATATCTATCAAGAGCGACTTAAGAAAGCATACAACATGAAAGTCCACTTCAGGGAATTTTAGATTGGTGACTTGGTCTTAAAAGAGAACCAACAAAATTCTAATTTGTCGTCCCATCTTCGGGACAAGTTCACGGCAAACTTGTTAGGTCCTTACATCATTGACAATAAAATAGGACCTGGAACATACCGGCTTGCCTCTCTTGAAGGAATCAAGGAAACAGAACCCTTGAACATAATTCATTTGAGGCCATTCCACAGCTAGAGAGCCATAGTCCAACAAAAAGCTCCAAGGATTACCACAATCGCTTGGTCAACCAAAAAGCTCCAAGGATTACCACAATCACTTGGTCAACCCAAAAGCTCCGTTTTAAATATAAAGCTCCAAGGATTATCACAATCGCTTGGTCAACCCAAAATGCTCCAAGGATTACCACAATCGCTTGGTCAACCCAAAATGCTCCAAGCGTTACCATAACTGCTTGGTCAACATAAGTATTTAAAAATCAACAAAAACAACACAAAAAATCAAAATCACAAAAACATTTGCATTCCACTTCTATGCATCAACACAAAAATCAAAATCACAAAAAACATTTGCATTCCAATTCCATGCATTCTTATAAAAATCAAAATCACAAAAACATTTGCATTCCAATTCCATGCATTCTTATAAAAATCAAAATCACAAAAACATTTGCATTCCAATTCCATGCATTCTCATAAAAATCAAAATCACAAAAACATTTGCATTCCAATTCCATGCATTCTCATAAAAATAAAAATCACAAAAAACAACACAAAAATCAAAATTACAAAAACATTTGCATTCCAATTCCATGCATTCTCATAAAAATCAAAATCACAAAAACAATTGCATTCCAATTCCATGCATTCTCATAAAAAAAAAAAAAAAAAATCAAAATGCAAAAAAAATAAAAATAAAATAGGTTACATTAAGCATCACATCCATACGTTGCATATCTGCTAGGTCATACAAGTCAAAAGCACCATAGACAGTCATTACTTGGCAATTCCATCCTTTTCCACCTCCGATCCATTTTCATAAACACCTACATCCAGCATATCACCCTTTTATTTTAGCATCGTTAGTTGTCGCCTAATGTATATAGGGTTTTCGTCATTCAGATGTCTTTAAATTTCTAGCCAATCACTATACATAGTTAAATAGATTTTACACGGGAAAGTTTTACTTGGATCCCACCTTGGTACGTAGCATCCTAACACAAATTAACACACATAAAATAAGTCCTAAGTTGTGTGGACGAAAGATGAAACCTGCACCGTAATCCCGGTTACCATAAGCGAAACGGCTATCTTGCTTATCCCCCTGTGCGAATGACCTTAGGAATGCTGAGAGTTGGCAAAAGGACAAGCATCCTCCCTACCCAATTCCCCATGAATCCCAGGTTCTCAAAAGTTGCAAAAACATCAAAAATTTGCAAAACGTCAAAACACTAAAATTTGACATCCTACAGTGCACACATCAAAAGGCACAAACAATAGTGATTCTCGTCACTCCATATTCAAATCCCTTGCTCAAAAAAAAAAAAAAAAAACAAGACGAGTACTATCATAAAAATAAATAGTGATTTCATCACTATAAAGAGCAAGTATCCCAATACCCTTGAAGAAAATAAGGGACTCGAACTTGAATCCATGGAACTCTTAGTATTTCGACAGGTCATGAGCAAGCTTCAGTATCGGTTTGGTTGATAGCCTATTGGTCACTGACGGTAAACCTCCCGCATGACGATATATCTATCACATTAACTTGTGTGCAGATCAATGTTTGCATGTGGATGAGCTAGCTTATGGTATCCTAGATAACATCGCAGAAAAATCTAACTAAATACAATAAAGGAGTTAGTGGAGCTAATTAGGTGATCCTCAGTATAGGTTCGGTTGAAAGCCCATCTGGAACTGGCGGTATCCTGATGAATAACACATAAACGAACTCAATTGCACACACAGGGATGTGAAATAACTTGGTTAAATTCAAGTCGGATTTATACCTGGTTCAAAAAGTCTTACGACATCAATGTACAGTTTTGGCCAGTTAATTAAAATATCTGCATCTCAGACAAGCTTAATTCCATTTTCAAATAACCGATACATTTCATTCCATACATCACCATCAAAAAATAGAAAAAATACAAAAACAAAGTTTCCACATCCACAAGCATTCCACAAAGTTATCCCATTACTATAGCAAGTCAATCCAATCTTGTACAGTCTATGGTGCATCGATAAATCATCAACAAATCATTGCATTCATTCCATATGCATATCTCATACAATTTAGAACCATCACATTCATACATTGCATATGCATACATCAATGTAAAAACATGCACATAAAAATAAATCACAAAAAAAAAGATAAACACCAAAAAGAATAATCTGTATATATATATCATCACAAAAATTTCCCGCAGGCTACAATGTGCTGGTCCTCGGACCTCCCTCCCATCATCCATACTCCCAAAAACCCCCAGCCTAGGGCGTTGGCCACCATGATCATGTAGGATCGGTGCGACGAGAGCTACCCCCTGCGGTATCCGTCCTCTGAGACCTCTCAGGGTGACTGCTCGCCCCTGCATCCCGACCACTCGCATCGCCCTCCTCTCATCGCCTCCATCAAGATGATGCCGACTACTCCGTCTCGCTATCTCTCATCCTGTATGACGAGCCACTGGCCGGACACTCTGGTATTCACCCACCCATGCGAATGATCTCACCCTCCATCTCCAATCGATGTCACCCCCAATTAGCCTCCTGTCATCCCTAATCAGCCTCTCGACGCCTCCACTTGGCCTCTCACCTACGGTAATACGTGATGGCATCATCGCACTGTGCTAGCTACACCCGTAGGAGATCCCTCTCCCGTGTCGCATCCGTATCCCCCGCCTACTGGTGAGGCGTAACCCCTATGCTCCCCTGCCCTACCAACTATGTCCGTAAGAGATCCCTCTCCTGTGTCATCTCTGCAAGCTCTCCATCCTGCCTCTGCAGCAACCCCGTCAGTCACGCTACCTCAGTGAGCAACCCCGCCTCTGTCTCCTCTGACCCAGCCTGCTTTGGAGCATCTTGCATCTCCGACTGATCCTCCTCATCCACATTATCTCCTACATCTGCTACCTCCACCATCTCTACATCCGCAGGAGCTCCCCAACCCTCTCCTGGTGCATCCGCACCCTCCCTGCCTCCCGTTGCCTCAGCTCCTCCCAATGGTCCCTCACCTCGCCACTGTCGCAGTGTCCACCACTCCTGATACTCGGCCATCACTCCAACGTCATCTATGTTCGGAGTGTCCAAAACTGTATCAGACTCCTCCCCTAATGGCTCGAGGATCGGCGCAGCTAGGGTCCTCTCATCACTCCGGCACCGATAGACCATGGGTTCCCTAGGCAACCCCTGGCATACCCCAAACTGTCACGTCACTCAGAGATAATGAAAGTACTCCTACTCTGTCCCATGATGCCCAATCACCCATCTCCCCCTTCGAACCCGTTGAAGCCAATCATCAACCTCTGGCCATGCGGGACAATCTCGATATGGCATCCATACCACATCTCCGGGAGTCAATCGTGCCAGTGCATCTCTGTAATGGTCCACGTCTCCCGTGAACCGCCGACTCTGCCCTCGCTCCTCAGATCGATACCATAGAGCACCATATCCAATGTCCCTATCCACCATGTCAGCTCGAGTAGTCCAAGGCAACCCTCATGGTCGCTCTATGGCTATGTGCTGCCAGGCCCAACACTGCAACAAGAAACTGCACCCAATCCCCTTTCGCCTTCAACAACGAACCTCATACAACTCATCATACAATTGTGCTAAAAGCGTCTGGCCCCACCTCATAATCACCGGCTCTATCATCGGACAATCCACCAGTTGCCACACCACCTCCAATAGGTTCCATGGGAACCTCGCTCCTGACGAGTCTGGCAGGAGCATGTTGGAAATGAGGCTCATGAGTAATGCATGCCTCACTCCCAACATTCCCCTTGCATACCAATATCGCACCAAAATCCCCCCAATATGGCAATCCAACTCTGCCCTCTCCAACGAGGTCATCCCATCCTCATCCGCTTCGTATCCAAAATACCGTGTCAGTACTGCCGTCCTCTGGCCCCGTGGCATTGTCCGGATGGGGACCCCGTCTATCAAAATCCGAAGAATCCGATACACGTCCTCTAAAGTGACAGTCATCTCCCCTGTCAGAATATGGAAGGTGTTCGTCCGAACATCCCATAGGCCGATTAGTGTTGTGAGGTATGCCTGATCTGCCACAACTGCATCCAACCGAGCCATATGCTTGAGCCCTAGGGCATCAAGCCAATCCCAGTCCTCAGCTGTCAATGCCTCGCGGGCATTAGAAAAAATCGTCGACACCCGATGTTGACTCTTCACCACCTGCACATCATAGAAAACAATAAACATCAAAATCATGCATCAAGTTACCATCACATGTACAAAAATGCATAACCATACAGTAACATCTTTCATTCACATGTACATCAAAAAAAAAAATTATTCGTTTATTTCAAAACCACAAAAAATTGACATGGTTTACCTAAGTTTACCATTTCAAAAAAAAAAAAAAATCATCTTTCATTTCATTCAAAAAGAAAAAAAATTTGACATGGTTTACCTACGGTTTTACCTAAGTTTACCATTTCAACCAAAAAAATTCATCTTTCATTTCATCAAAAACAATAAAAATTTGACATGGTTTACCTACGGTTTTACCTAAGTTTACCATTTCAACCAAAAAAATTCATTCATTTTCCATTTTTAAAAACAATAAAAATTTGACATGGTTTACCTACGGTTTTACCTAAGTTTACCATTTCAACCAAAAAAATTCATCTTTCATTTCATCAAAAACAATAAAAATTTGACATGGTTTACCTACGGTTTTACCTAAGTTTACCATTTCAACCAAAAAAAAATTCATCTTTCATTTCATCAAAAACAATAAAAATTTGACATGGTTTACCTACGGTTTTACCTAAGTTTACCATTTCAACCAAAAAAAAAATTCATCTTTCCATTTTTAATTCCAAAAACAATAACACGACAATTTGACATGGTTTACCTACGGTTTTACCTAAGTTTACCATTTCAACCAAAAAAATTCATCTTTCATTTCATCAAAAACAATAAAAATTTGACATGGTTTACCTACGGTTTTACCTAAGTTTACCATTTCAACCAAAAAAATATTCATCTTTCATTTCTAATTCCATAAACATAACAAATTTGACATGGTTTACCTACGGTTTTACCTAAGTTTACCATTTCAACCAAAAAAAATTCATCTTTCATTTCATCAAAAACAATAAAAATTTGACATGGTTTACCTACGGTTTTACCTAAGTTTACCATTTCAACAAAAAAAAAATTCATCTTTCATTTCATCAAAAACAATAAAAATTTGACATGGTTTACCTACGGTTTTACCTAAGTTTACCATTTCAACCAAAAAAATTCATCTTTTAAAAACAATAAAAATTTGACATGTTTACCTACGGTTTTACCTAAGTTTACCATTTCAACCAAAAAAATTCATCTTTTAAAAACAATAAAAATTTGACATGGTTTACCTACGGTTTTACCTAAGTTTACCATTTCAACCAAAAAAATTCATCTTTTATTTTATCAAAAACAATAAAAATTTGACATTGTTTACCTACGGTTTTACCTAAGTTTACCATTTCAACCAAAAAAAATTCATCTTTCATTTCATCAAAAACAAAAAAAATTTGACATGGTTTACCTACGGTTTTACCTAAGATTACCATTTCAACCAAAAAAATTCATCTTTCATTTCATCAAAAACAATAAAAATTTGACATGGTTTACCTACGGTTTTACCTAAGTTTACCATTTCAACAAAAAAAAAACATCTTTCATTTCATCAAAAACAATAAAAATTTGACATGGTTTACCTACGGTTTTACCTAAGTTTACTATTTCAACCAAAAAAATTCATCTTTCATTTCATCAAAAACCAAAAAAAAATTTGACATGGTTTACCTACGGTTTCGACCTAAGTTTACCTTTTCAAAAAAAAAAAAAAATTCATTTTCAATTTTTAATTCCATAAAAATTACAAAAAAATATGGGCATGGTTTACCTACGGTTTCGACCTAAGTTTTACCATTCACATCAGAAACAAAACATTTTTAACCATGGTTACCCTAAACTGTTACTCTAAGTTTCATTTTGGGTTTATCCTACGGTTTTCCATCTAAGTTTACATCGGTTTGCATCCATGTTTCATTTGGTTTCATTCATTTACCTTTTAATTTAATTAATTAAGGTTTCATGCTTTAAACAAACAAAAAACAGTAAAAACACATTTGCATTTTCAAATTCAAAATCGAGGAGATAGTGCACTTACTGGTCTCGCCTCGGCTCCACCGCTCGATGACCCGGTCTGTGCACTCATGGTAGCTGAAAATTTCAGCAGCGCTTCGCGTCAGAAAATTTACCTCCTCCTCTCCAGAGCTCCAAATCGCAATCGATGAACAGTGCAAATGAGCCAAAACCGTCATTTTTGCCTATTTATACTTTTTGTCAGTCGGTAATCGTCCCTGACCGGGACGAGCGCTCTTCGGCGCGCTCGTCCGACCCCAGGACAAGTACCACCGTGGCGCACTCGTCTCACCCCAGGACGAGTAAAATCACGGTAATCGTCCCCCCACGGGACAAGTAAAAAAAAAAAAACCAAATTAAAAATGACAAATGTCAACAAAACCAAAAATAGGTCAGAGCAATCAGGCAACTGCTCGAGCATGCTTAGCGGTAAACCATCTAAAGGCACCCTTGCACAAGTCATCTTGGGTCAAGCGACTCGTCGCTTTTCTCATGTCGGTCATTCCCTCATCGATTTGTCGCTTGAGGGGGTAGTCACACTTAGTTGCTAATCAACACCAATATACCCAATATGGAAATAACACGCATTCAAAGGATCATTGCAAAAGACAATCGCGCCCCTGCTTGGGGCAGCAAACAAGCAATTATCACAAACTGATTATATACTTGGCATTCGTGAATCATGAACTCAAGGTTCCCACAACAAAAGGTTGCGCCCTTTGCCTCTTCATGACTGATCAATGTTTAAGTTCAAGTAATACCTCACCGAACCAGGTTAATGCTTGAGTTGAGTTCCTTAGCTCGTCAGAAGCAAGGATTCAAGAATGCGTGCCCTTTCCATACTTGGGGCATCAAGAGTTGGTTAGGTTATTGAAAACCTTAATCATTAGTGCTTTGGTTATATATTTTTGCTCAGCACTGCACCATGTGCAGTGCTTCCCAAAAAGGGGCATCTATAGACACCAAAAGAGCACCAATCCGATTATGTGACAACAAGCACTGATCACACTAACACACATAGCCCCCAGGGCAGCCCCCAAAGGTTAAACAGTGGTTCTAACCACTCACACAACAGTTTTGCAAGTCAAAAATCAATTTGGCACCTTTTAGACACTTTATGGCTTATTCGTCCCACCTAGGGATGAGTGCTGTTTGTACTCATCCTACCTAGGGATGAGTGCGGATTAGTACTCATCTCACCCAGAGACGATTGCTAGCGCTCGCTTCGGGGTGGGACGAACGCCAGGTTTGACCAGCAAAAAGTCAAATCTCGGCATATGACAACTCAGAACTGACGCTTAGCTTTTCTTGAATGGCATAGGAGTGCGAGTGAGTTCTTTTGACAACTCATATCTGCCAATTAGCGTTCCCTTCACTGCATGGGAATAAGAGTGAGTTTTTTAAGACAACTCAGATTTGCCACTTAGCTATCCCTTCATTGCATGGGAGTTCAAGTGAGCTTTTCTAAAACATACAAAGACATGCACAGAGGCAGTTAAGAAGCCCTTGATCAAGAAGAAGTCTTCTCTTCACACAAAAAGCATTCATGCAAAGAAACACTTTTGCATGTTAATTCAAAGAGGCCCCTTGGGTCTATAAAATGGTGAATTTCCTCACCCAAAATATATACAGAGAAGGAGCATTTTGAGCGACGAAGTGCTGCTAATTCACTTACTTGCGATTTGTGCTTTCAACATCCATAATATCTTAATCGAAAGAGAGGTTATTGGGTGACTTTTGAAGGTATGGATCAAGGACCAACATCGATTTTTCTGACCACAATATCCTACCAATTTGCCGACAACACATCACATCAGGTTTCGGACCCATCCTAAGTGGATTGGTGTCGAAGCAAAGTTTCACCCGTGGGTGGTTTGCCTTCGGGCACCCCCCACTTTATTTCTTTTATAGTATTTAGCTAGTTTCGTGTTTATGCTTTTGTCAAGTCTTCATTTCATTTAGATTCATTTTAATCATAGTTAGATTTATCTTTTATTTTTCATACACAAGTGCTACTGATTCTTTGTTTGTTTCTTTGAACGCAGATTTGCAGCATTAGAGGAGCAGCGAGGAATCTACCTTTACCAACGCAAGTAGCGACGACGTTTTGGTTCGCCCATCTTATATGTGGGCACGCGAAAGAAGGAATTCTGAAACGAGTTGTAAAGACCAATATTTAATGCTCCTATCCCCTAAAAAGGAAGGAGACGCATTGTAACACATGTTCAAAGCAAATCAATAAAAGGGTCGATTTTTATATTGCTTTAATATCTTGTGTTCATGTTCTTTCTTTTTATGCAATTTTCAATAACATAGGGTTTAAGCGTTATTTTAGTTTTATTTACATTGCAATTTTAGTTTATCCTTTTTGTTTTCGGAATCTCGTGTTTTCAGTAGCTAAGGTAATAAAATATTGTTACAAACATAATATTAATGGGAATTCTTAGATCCAATCAATGGAGTGCTAGATATAGGTCAATAGAGGAGTTATTATATCAAGGCTATGAGAGAACATTTTGGAAATATACAACATATTTTGCAAGCATTCTCGAAGTGCAAGTTGAGGCTATAAAATTTATTGAAAAAGTAGGGAATGCTATCCTCTCTAGGCATAATCTCATATTCTTCAATTTTCTCATAGAAAGGGTCAACATAGCATTGACACAAGTCCTAGGGAGTAGACCTATATATATCCAATATACTTGTCTGTTGAGACGATTTGGTGGAATTGATAGTAGAGAAGGTTAAATTAAATAAGTGATGAAATATATAATCAAAACCTATAGATAATCTAGCAATGAAGAGCAATACAAATGGTTTTTTGATGATGGATTGTTATAAAAACTTACCATAAAGAGAAATGACATGATGAATGCTACTCATGTGATCCAAATCTAGTCATATTGTATTGACATACTCAAAGATTAATTGACATGGTGTAGGTGAGATTGGGGTCAAACCTTCCATGATTGATCAAAGTTTTGGACTATATGGGAGAACTAATTAACACATATCATTTGGTAGGTCGTAGGTGAACCCACAAGTTGATTGATAAGCAACAAGCAGCCCTTGACAAAGTGCAATTGAAGAACACCACCTAGGGTCTTAATAGATCCCACTCCATTGATGCATCCTTTCCACCTATTACAAGGTAGCCAATTCTCCAATGGATTCCAAGAATATCGACATGACACAAGGCTTGAATACCACATGAACAAATAGATACCATTACCTTCAAAAATGAAAAAATATATTTATTACTTTTTTAATCATGAAATGCATGGTGGGGTAGTTGGCATTCAAAAGGTAATTTAAAAGTTTTAAATTATAGGGCACGAGTTTGATTATTCTAGCATTTTTTAAAAGAAAGTTCCTATTTTTATTTCAAAATAAATATTATTTAAAACAAAAAGAAAATGTTTATATTGTTGTATGGTTTTAAAAAAATATAAATTTTTAAAAATGAACACATGTTATAAATAAATAAGGAGTTATAAGGGTGTAATACAAATGCATTTGATTTAAGGGTCGTAAATTATTTCGTAAAGTTTACACCTATATTTTTACAAAATTAAAGAGAAAATATTATCCCAAAATTGTAAGAGGTGCAATTTCGAGGGAGTCCAACAACTTAAAATTTTAAATGATTTTATGCTTTGTATCACTCTTTAAAAACAATTTCATTTGTTCAAAATAAAACAACAATAACCCTTTATCAAACCTTAAAGGTTTGAAGTAGCGTTTGACATATATAGTACCTCTAATAATTATTTATAGGTAATGTTGTCATGACTTGTTACTGCACTTAATGCCTAAAATAGGTGCAATAATGATATTTAGGGTATATCCTTATAAATTATCATGGAGTAATAAGATAAACCTAATTTGTTCACTCACTCCATCATTCATCACATTCAAAATTATTTCTTGATATAAACCTTAAAATTAAGACTCTCCAAGCAAATATTTTTAATTAAGTGTCATAGATAGTATGGATCCCTTTTTGTACTACCTAAGTACCATGTATCATGATCATTCACATACCCCAAGGTCTCTCTAAAATATAGCCATATATATCAAGAGGATTGGCTTCTTCCACATACTGATGAGTATCTCTAAAAGGTGGGTATACTGAAAGGTTTGGTATATTGGATTAGCGATATATTGAAAGGGGGGAAATTATGAGGACTAAAGAACCCTCACCATGTCCACCCCAAAAATACTTATAGATTCACACCTCTTGAAAGGTCACAACTTTGGACCATGGAAGACAAATATGAGAACCATCTTGCAAGTTTAAAAACTTTGGGATATTGTGATCAACAAAGTTACATAACATTAAAACTTAGATCAAGTAGAAAAATATGATTATGCAGATGTAAGAGCACTAATGCTCATCACCATTTCTATAGTTTATGTGATCCAACCACATAGTTTTCAAGAAAATATGTTCAAGAAAGTATAGGCCACACTTACTACCATCTACAAAGGGAAGAATCAATCCATCATTCTTATCCTTCAATCATAACACCACACATTAAGAGTGGGAGATGGAGAAAGTATAGAGGTATTTATTTGTAGAGTTGTGGAGATAAAGGTAAGAATAAATGCCATGGGTGAACAAGTGAAATACAAGGTCTTAGTTCTAATTGTAATTTGAGTCTTACTAGATTCCTTTAGAGTGCTCATAACCTCCTTACAAGTATCAAATAAGATGGTTTCCTTTGAAGAGTTGGTTGCTTTTCTTCAACAAAAAGAATCAACCAATAAATTATGGGATCAAATGTCAAATAGTGCACTCATTACTAAGAAATATGGAAATCAGAAATTACAAAAGGGTTCTTCACATACGTTCTTTCATCCTCATCTTTATCATCATATAAGCAACCTCAAAAGAAAAAGTGGACTACCCTATCTATGAAAAAGGACATGATACCAAGCATTGTTGGTATAATTCAACAACTCAAGATGATAAAGTCCATCAACCTTAGAAGAAGAAGAAACAATACAAGCCACATCCTTAAAAAAAGAAATAAATAGGGCATGTTGAAATTGAATAATTAGATTTTGATTTTGAACAAGCACACAAGGTTCTAATGATAAAGGACATAACCAAACATAAAAATTATGTTTGGTACATTCATTTTCGTGCTAGCAAATACATGATAGGGGATAAAAAATGGTTTGATTCCTTATAATACAAATAAGGAAAATTGATGACTATTTCAAATGGTAGAACCTATAAGGTTAAATGAGTAGAAAATGTTTTGCTTAATCCTCCATATGAAAAATTCACAATTAAAAAGGTACTATATGTACCAAGCCTAGAAAATAACTTGTTGTCTATGCCTCAACTACTGGATAAAAACATGTTGGTTGAATTCAAAGTTGATAATGACCATAAGAAATGTTTCTTAACCAAAAGTTGTGAGAATGTAGCAACCATATTCTACAAAAATGGCTTATTTTCCCTATATGTCCTATCTTCTCCTAATGTAGAATTGTTAGCATCCACGATATATGTAACCTCTCTTTAGCATAGGATATATGGGCATATTAGATCTGGCTACTTACTTCAACTTAGTAAGCATAAAATTATTGGTCTATCCAACCTTTCTTCCACATTTCTAGGTTGATTGGTTTGTTTATTAAATAAGTAACACTGAGTACCATTTGAATTAAGCACTCATAGATCCAAAGTTCCATTGGATGTGATACACACTGATCTGTGTGAACCCATGAAAAACAATTTTGATGGTAAACGATACTTATATTTATTTTTTGATGACTACTCTAGGAATATGTGGGTGTCCTTACAACTAAAATATGAAATATTCTATCATTTTTTATATTTATAGTGTATGGAAAATTAAACTAGGTGTTCTATTTAAGTCCTTTACTTAGATGGAGGGGGAATATACATCCAAGGAATTTTCAAGGTTTATTGCATAAAATAAGATCAAGCTATAGGTCACTATAACCTATAATCCATAAAAAAATAGGGTTGCTAAAAGAATACATTATTCCATCATGGAAATGGTTCCATAAAATAAGATCAAGCTATAGGTCTTTCGTAACCTCAGATTCCTCAACAAGAAGCTCCTTCGTGAATCCCTGATCTCTAATATTCCTTGAAGATTCTTCCATCCTCCTAAGATCTTCCAACTTAGCCAAGGAAAGGTTTCCAAAATTTAGTCTATTCCATCTCTTAAATTTATGTTTTACAAATTGTAGTCGCTTCATAAAGGAATACATAGCGGTTCCATGAGGAGGTTTTCCAGTGGTCCACCAGCCTTGTATGAAATCATGAAGCTTAGGATCACAAATCCACATAAGTTGAAACTTAAGGGAGGGATTATTTTTTAGCCCTAAATCCAAATCAAAGAGTTTGATAGGCCAATGATCAGATCCCCTACCCTCCAGAATCATAGAACTAGCACTTCTGTTATTACCCATCCAATAACTAGATATCAAAAACCTATCCAGTCTCTCTGAGATGGAAGCTTCCCCACACCTTCTATTGTGAAAATTAAAGATCCCATTATCTGGCTTGATGTCAACTAAGTTTAGGGTCTGGATATGAGCACTGAAGACAGAAGAAAAAGGATCGATACGGTCCACCCCACCACGTTTCTCCCCTAGACAAGTGATCGAGTTGAAGTCTCTAGCCAAAATCCATGGGTGCAGGGGAACCAAACTTCTCACAAAGCAAATGTGCTCCCACAAATTCACTTTACCATTGTAATTAATAGGAGCATACACATTTGTAAGTAAGATGGTTTCAATAGATTCATTATCATGCCCAACCATCGAAATAGACCATCTTCTGGAAATCCAAGTAAGAGGGGATATCTTAATCGGATCCCATAAATAAGGGACGCCACCAGCATATCCACATGCACCAATAAATTGGCATTTCCACCTTCTCCACAACTTGGGAGCAATATTAAAAATACTATCAATAGCCAATTTAGTCTCCTAAATAAACATCACATCCGAAGAATGCACACAAACCAAATCACAAACAACTTTTTGTCTAGGGATGTTGTTCACCACCCTTATATTCCATGAGAGGATAATCATTTTTGGGGGTTATAAAAATGGGAGTCCAATGTTCTCACCAAGCCTGACTCCACCAAATTCTCCCCCATTAACTTAATTTTATCCTGGTCCTTCTTCCGACCCACCTTCATATTCTTATCTAAAAAACTTTTTTTAATTATTTTTTGTTGCAATCCCAACAACATAGGAGTTTTGCAGTCCAAGGATGACTGCATCAGTGCTTGAGTAGGAGAGGGCATAACTAAATCTTTACCACTTTCCAAAATAGTTTCCCTTATAGGGCTAGACCCACCCATGTCCCCTATACTTAGATCCAAAGCCTTTTGTTCTTCATTTAAACCCCCTAGATTTGATTCCTTAAGTTTCCCATCAGAAGAGACATCTAATTTGGTCTTGTTATATTTGCATCAGGTAGCGATGTTTCAGGTATCTCCATGCACTGATCAAGATCATCTAATATTTCAAAATGGTTGAGTAGAGCATCTGGATGGCTATCCTTAAGGTCTTTGTTTGCCCTTCATCCTCTATTTCGGGCTTTTACCAAAATAAAACCTTCCTTATCCCATTCAACTTCCTTTATCGAGGATTTTCCTTTATCCAAACTTTATCCAGATCAAGAGGGCCCAAGATTTTGAAGCCACAGGCGGGACAAACTTAGGGTATTTTATTTGCAGGTGGCCATATTCACGACAAATCTGACAATGAAATGGAAGAGCTTCATAGCCAAGTTTTTGAACCCATGTAGTTGATCGAAATTGTATTTCAATAGAATATGGAATAGGATATTTAAGTCAATTTCAACACAAATACGATAAAAAAAGATTACCTTTTTATCCATTATCTGTTGTGATGGTCCAACCGACTTCCCAAGCAGAAGGACAATCTTATGCAAGATATCAGTTCTCCAAAATTCCAATAGGAGCCATGGAAGTCGCACCCATACTAGAACCCATGACGACCACTCCTATGATGGGTTGAAATCCACATGCCAGGGTTTAAGAAAGAGTCCCACTTGGTTATAGAAATAAGGATCCCCTTCAAATGCTTTGTTACGATCTGCAATACAAGAGAAAACCACCATAAAATAGTTGTTTACACTCAGCATCACCTCCACATCACCTTCAAGATTCCAAGTCTTCCTGGACCAAGCATCCACAAAGGGGAGAGAAATTCAAATGCCCAAAAATTTACCAATAAGGGCATGTTTGGTTAGATACTCCACATATTCTGCCATCGAGTCTGGTTGAACCACTAGAATTGACCTGGCTTCACATCGTTCCAAACATCCATTGTTATTTAACAAGCGGTTCTCGAAATGCACTGGAAAATCCTTTTCCTTCCAGTCATTTTTAGATGAAAAAACATCACGAGCATGCACTCTCTGTGTCAGACCCGATTCCATCACAACATTCCTCCAATTTTTTAGACCTCTTTCAAAAGTTGTTGCCATCTCTGCAAAGTAGTTTTTATTCATCATACCCTAGCAAAGTAGTTTTTCCTCATCAAACCCTAACAGCTCCCAAAGTAGAGAGATATTAAGAGAAGTATCAACTCAACCTCTAATATGCTAATTAATACAAAATTAATTTGATCATACAACCCCTAAAATTTCTCAAGCAACAGTTTAGGATCTATGGTGATGCCAACATGAGTGTCATATGCATTATGAACATGAAGAGCAATGACACCATAGGCCTCATCCTTCTTGTCCCTATTAAGTTGCTTCACCTCTTTAGTTTTTTATCATGAGGTTCCTCATTCACATATTTGGGTAACCTCTTGGTTTGAAGTATATATTTAATCTTTATCTTTGAGGTAGCATAGTTATGACCACTCCACAAGGGCACATGATAATTCATAAGTATTCTCCCAAAGTACAAAAATCTACATATATCACAAGAAACATAACCAATATAGAGAGATCAAAATATTGTGTGATTTGAATAAAAATAGGCTCAAAATGCTTATGTATAAAAAATTTATAGCCCTTGAATGTTATATCCTAAAATCATAAAACATACCTCCAAAACCTTTAAAAAATAAATTTTTAGTACCTAAAATATATGACATACTGCCATGTATCACTGCATGAGTGGTTGAGGGGGGTGCAAAATATGTTTTTTTATTGTACAACATACTAGAAAATTATGGCATACCACCTATCATGATATGATTAGCTACCTAATATGGAAACCACACTATGCCATGCTATTTTTTGATTCACTCAAAAATTTGTGTTACCAAGTATACTACTAATTATGTGAGTTCTTTGTCAAGCTTTATGAGTTAACAAAATATCAATGGTTGAACCCATATTTATAGATTCCAAGTGGCATACAACTTATCATGTTGGTTATTGCATGGCATGCCATATTGACCCAATCCGATCATGCCATGTTAACAACTACGCGAACCTCTACATCATGTACTAAGTGTCACTTCAAGATCTATGCCACTTAGTGTCTCCACAAACCACCACATGTCATGCCATGTCACCTATATGGGTTGTCTTATCACTTGTATAGACTACCATGTTAGCTACCATATGTTACCTCAATATTTGTGCACATGCTACCAAGTCACATGTATGGACCATCACATTAGCCATATAGACTACCATGTATCACCTTGAGGTTTATGCATTAGTTACACGTCATCTATATAGACTTCCATACCAAAAATATGAATTTTCATGTGGCATCTAAATGGTCCTTCAATATCATCATTGGTGCACAAATGGGTGTCACATCAACTTCTTGTGAGGTGTAACAATAATATATAGTATAATAACTATCTATGTAATAACTACCTATCATCAAATAATATAATAATTATGTAACAATAATATATAATATAATAACTACCTATCATAAAATATTATAATAATTATTAATATAGTAACTATCTTCGTAATAACTACATATCATCAAATAATATAATAATTATCTAGCATTTATACCTATATTGACAGTCTTGAAATTACAATCATGTAAATGAGGATATATTGCAATATAGTTTTTATAACTTATAACCTTTTAGACATGGTTAAAAAAATATCTTTTGGACTTTCCAAACAAGGTTTTAGTCCATCTAAACTTGAGTTACAAAGCTTCTTCTTTCCCTTATTAGACATATGAAATAACTAGATATATCAATATGTATTTTTCCAAATTTAAACCCTAAAATATGCACATTAACCATTGTAAATATGGAGATATGTTATTGAAAAATATCTTAGATTGTGGATGTAGCACCCTAAAATTGGCGCAGTCAAATTGGAATAATTACATTCACCTTAGTAAATAATTTTAAATTCAAATTTAACCTCCCAAACCGCCCGTTAACCGTCGAGAAACCCGTTTCCCCTTTTTCCGCGCCATTTTTAGAGGTTGTTTTGACCGTTGGACGATATCGTCGCCGATCAGACGATATCGCCCCAGATTTGACGATTTCGTCTGGACTAGAACGTCCAGACGATTTTGTCGCAAAACTAAATTTGCATAGATAGACTCCGTTCCAACGGGTCTCCAATTCGGGCAGAAGCGTGTCTGCGCCGTTGGGACCCTTCCCCCGTTGGAGATCTCCCAAATTGGGATGATCTCCAACCTCCCAACAACTCCCCTATGCCTATTTAAACTCTAGGACATTCCCTCCCCAACCCCAGGCTGAATTTTATCTCGCAAGTTGAATCCCTCCGCACTAAAACACCTTAATCTTATTTTTGCACTAGTCCTATAGCAGTTTTTATGCAGGTACACCATTGATTTTCAACCGGAGCCAGCACCCATCGCCGCCGACGAACCTGTCAAGATCGGAGGCGATCTTGTCAAATTCGAGACGATTTCGTACTGATGCGAGACGATCTCGACTGCAGTCCACATCGAGGCAATCAGTGCTCGGAGTTTGCTTTTCTTAACTTTGCCTCGGTTATTTTGTTTTATAAATTAGATAATCTATTTAGTTTTTATCCTATTTTGCATCTGGAGTTCACCCATCTAGTCTAGATTGCATGTTAAGCTCATAATCTGCCATTAAAGTACAACAATTTACTTTAATTTCTGTTTTTAAACTTTGTTCAGTATTCAGTTTATTATTTGGCATATTTTGCCTCTGTTTGCATAGTAGGAATTCTTGTATTTTGCATCTATTCTCTGTTTTGTAGGTTTTTGACGAATTCGTCTGACGAATTCGTCAGATCTCAGACGATCTCGTCTGATTGCAGGCGATTCTATAGAATTCCAGACGATCCAGACTGCATCAACCGCCAGAATCTTCTTCAGACATCCGGATCAGGTAATCTCCATTGGCCTCCTGCAAATTCTCTATTTTTTGCTTTCTACTCTGTTTGCTGTATTCATTTAAATTGCATTTTCATATAGATTAAGTTAGATTCATTCGGCCAAACCTAGGATGAATGCTTAAAGGATAAAACGAACTCATCTAAACACATTCCAAAACCTAGGCATGGAAACTGCCGCCAAATGTTTCCTGGTGAACCCACCATCCGTCGAAAAATCACCAAAACACACCTCCCTTGAGAGGCGGGACCTTCGTGAAGTCCTCTCGTCCGAGGTACCGCACCATCCTTTTCCCATCCTCCTTCCGGGCGCGGATCCAATAGCCTGAAGGTAGGGATGCGAAAAATTTGGAGCGATACATTTTGGTGAACCCGACGTGAATGCATTGTAAACCTTTTGAAAACAAAAACAAAAAAACAAAAATATATATATATACAAGAAAAACAAAAACAAAATCATCATTTCAAGTTTGTATGTTTTATATTCAATCCTAAATAGTAGATGCTAAATATTACTTTTAGAAGTACTAAAGAAACCATGAGTTTTTACTCAAATCAATATGAGCCCATCAGTAATGTTGGAAGAATTCAGCCAAATACATTTGTTGATTATGATCAACCTTATCCCTATTCAACATCACCTCCATCACACTTCTCTCATTTTTCATCCTTACCCCAACAAGACAATCCCTTTGCCAATCCTCTTCATAATGATATTATCTATTCTCCCATATATCCATATTATGTCTATCAATCCACATATAATCCTCCACCACCTTTTCAATACTCTTCTTTCAATACAACACATCCATTTCAACAAGAAAATACTTATTCTTCCAATTCTACCATGCACTCACCTCCTACATCGCAATCTTCCTGTCATCATTCTACCCATAATAAAGAAAGTAGAGGTGAGAAACCATTAGGTCCTTTTATGACAAAATTCCTAAGGCATTTATCAAAAACCTCTCAAAAACCTTCATCACGTAAATTTACTAAGCTCAATCAACCAATGGATATAATTCTCAAGTATTTACTTGACACAAATAAGATTGAACTCCCTTCCATAAGACAACCTGATACCACATCAGATTGGTTTAAACCTGAGCTACATTGTGAATATCATAGAGTAGATGGACATATGACACAAAATTGTAAAGATTTAAGATGTGCAATTCAAGATTTGATTGATAAGGGTCTTTTTAATATAAAGGAATTACAATCTACAACTGATGATAAATCTCCAATAAACAATCAAACTCCTACACAACAAATACCAATAATCAATCAAGACATGGGGATCTCCCAAGAACCCCTATTCAATTATCAACAACAAGAAACCAATCAAATATTGCATGTTAATGTGTCCCATCATGATGATATTATTAATATTGTAACAAAAACTACAAATGAGCAACCTCAAGTTCAATCAACTCAATCCGATATTCAAGATATGGATTCCTCATTTGACCAACCTTCAAAACTATCTTTGGCTCTAGAGAATGATCCAAAATGGAATGTAAGCATAGAAAGCTCATCTTTAGAATCAAAATCTCAATCTGAAATCCACTTTGATAACCAACAACAAGTGATTAATCCTCAAGCAAAGATATCCCTTTTAGAAGTATTACAAATTTATCACAAGGAAATTTTGTTCAAAATACCTAGCCAACAATTTGTTCCTCATCATATTTTCTCTAAGAACATAATTAATGGTGTAAACCCTCTTGAGGTTAACCATATTTCATTCTATGATGAGGATATTCCTTCCTCTACTCCACAAGAAGACTCCTATCTTTACATTATCGGATCTAGTAAAGAAACACCTGTTAAAACTATCATGGTAGATAATGACTCCTCTCTTAATTTATGCACTTATCAATTATTCCAAAAACACAAATTAAAGGAAGAAGATAGTAATGAATCAAATGTTATTATAAAATATTTTAACAATGAAATTCAAGAAGCTCAAGGTACTATAATTATTCCCCTTAATATTGGATCCAAGATCCTGGATACTTTATTCTATGTAGGATATTGTCCTTCACCTTACAACCTACTTCTCCAGAGTCCTTGGATTCATACGATGAGGGTTTTCCCTTCCACTCTTCACCAATGTTTGAAGTTTGAACTTACAAATAAAATTGTTACCATACATGGTGACCCAAAACCATTTGAAGAATATTTAACGATTGAAACATCAAGTTCTATACATTCTCTATTGTCACAATTATCTTCTATCCATCACTTTTCTTCATTCATATATGATCATCCTTGTTTACAAAATAACATCCATGCATATCTTTCACATATACTTTCTCCATCTTATCAAAACTTGGAATATAATAATAAGAATGAAGAACTGTCTTGTCTTTCTGACATATTATTTTGTAACATGATTAATTTTCCACATATAAAAGTCAAATCTTTTGCTACATTATTCTACATTATAACAAAGCTTTTGTTATCACTACCTTTTATTCATCACCTTCTATTCTTACCTTCACCTCAACCAGATTATCCTTCAAAACCTCCTTTGATTTTGAAGCAACCTTAGACATGCTATACTCAAATAACCTTGTATAGTGTATATAGATCATCTTGTATATACCACCAATTTCAATTCATAAATTAAAATCAAAATACAAAAAAATCAAAATCCTCAAAATCTTCAAAAAAATACAAATGCAACTAAGGACCTTAAAGGTAAATTTGAGCCCAACTGGCTCGGACCATACATTATTACTGCAAAATTTGAATCAGGAGCATATAAATTATCTACCTTAGATGGTAAAGAACTTAAAGAACCCATGAATATTTTACATCTCAAACGTTACTATGCATAAATTTGGTCATTTCATCCATGTATATATTTGTTCAAAATTACTATCTTGTATTTCTTTCAATTTATAAAAAAATTCAAAAACATCAAAAACATTCATAATCATCCAAAAATCTTCAAAAACTATCTATTGCATTTATTTAAAGCACTTATTAAAGTTCTTTTTGCTCAAAAACAAAAATCTAAATAAAAATCTAAAAACAGCTATATGCTTGACTCTTTCGAAACCAAAACAATATACGAGAAGAAAGAGAGAGTCAACATTCTCCCAACTTCTAAAAAATCATGTATATATATTTTCTTACAATTATTGCAGTTATATGTTTCAACTTATTTTGGATACAATTAGCATTTATTTGGCATCCCTCACTTGCACACTCACAAAAAAATAAATATCTTGCTTTTATCTGGCATGATTACTAATCTCTCTTATATCAAAGTTCACAAAATTCAATTAAATAAAGTTTGAGCATAGAGAATTGATCTTGTTATTTACTTAAACCAAGCACATCTTTTCACAATAAAATGATTATATTTGTAATTTCCATGTTTTGCTACATAGTAGAACTGATTTCTTGGGTGAAAAGTTTCCCCTGCTATCCTATCATGCACATGGTCTAGAATCTTTGAGAATTGGCAAAAGGACAAGCTCACCCCTACCCAGAATAAAAATCCCTTGCTCTACAGCTAATCTGAGCAAGTATCCCTAGCACAAAAAAAAAAAAAAAAAAGAAAAAGTTCAAGAAAGAAAAAAAGAGAAAAGAAAAATGTTATTTCAGCAATGTTCCAAGCATTATCAAGCAAAAGAAATACAAAAAGAAAAATAAGCAAAGTTCAAAAGAAAGCAAGAAAGCAATAAAATCCCTTTCCCTACCCTTTGAAAAGAAAAGAAGGGTTGATGAGCTTGAATCCCTGGAATTCTCAATTATTCGAAAACCGTGAGGTAAGCCCCATAACAGGTGGTTTGTGCCCAACCCGCTTGGCCTTGGGTAACTCCTAGCGTGGCGATATGTCTGTCACATTAGCGACCTTCTTTTGTACAGACCTATGTCTGCTTATGGATTAGCTAGCTCTTGATAATCCGACCTACATAGTAGTCTAATATGGTTATATGCATCTACATCATGGTTAATGAACACTTATTTGGTTTCTTCAAATCACTTGTATCATAGTATCTTGCTCAAACTAGGTAAATGAACAATACAATTGCACACACATTTGTATTTGAGAGATTTTGTCTATCATTATGATAAATCAAGATTGGAAATGAATTCACATATGCACATGGGATTCCTTATAAATCTAATTTTTGTCTTCAAAATACTTTGAAATATTATTTTTGCAACTTGTTTGGAATAATCAAGTACAATTATTTTTCATAAAGACAACTATATAATAGAAAAATCACAAATTTCTTTCAAAACATATCATACATATCATATCGACTTTCGCGACGATGGTATAGTTTCAAAACCAAAATTGAAATTATATGCCTAGCGCAAGTCCTCATTTTCATATTTTCTGTTCATCAAAAATCAATCATGCAATAAAACTATCTATTTTCTTTGATTTTCGCGATGATGGTATAAGTCTATACCTACATATTCTATGCCTAGCGCAAACCATTGTAACAATTTTTATTCCCCCATTTATCAAAACTCATAAAAACCATATGACTTCATTTTATTACACAAATTTTGCTTTTCAAAAGAATGCACATTTTCATTATTTCATGTCATTATGTCAACCTCCAATTTTGCAATGACGGTATAATTCCTAAGGAATTATTCAACAATTTTATCACACTTAGGAATTTATGCCTAGCAAAAATCATTTTTTACAAATATTTCATGCATAATATTTTTATGGAAATCTGAAAACAAACCATCATCATCATCATCATTTGCATCATCACAACAAAGTCTTAAGACAGTCTCTTAAGCACTCCTTTCACTTTTCACAATATTTCTATAAATGGGATTAGCTTGACGACCGAGTGAGCGGCGACTCCATGAAATGGTCTATAATAGCGACAATGTCCTTTGAAATTATTGTTAAAAGTCCCCTTTTATTTTTATCAAATCATTGCATCACAAACAACCAATTTGTTACATCAGATTATTTCATTTAAAATATTACAAGCATGACATCCAAATTATAATATTTCCAACGACATAATTACATGAATTAAATCAAATCAATCAAACATAAAAGCATCATAAACATACATAAGACACAAGTCATATGATCAAAAATATCATCATATATATTCAAAAATAATTTCATTCAAAAATAATTCAAATTTTAATTTTGCTTTTTCGCGTTTTTACCTCAAACGTTCGATTTGGGTAAAAACACGGAGGGGGCACCATAGTAAGTCGTCGTACGATTCGACCAAGAATCGTCGCCTAAAAATGGGAATAATTTTTGCTTTCTCGTAGATCGAGAAGAACTCTTCTTTAACGCATTTTCTTCGGAAAATTCGCTAAAGAGGGGGCAAAATGTAGCACCCTAAAATTGGCGCAGTCAAATTGGAATAATTACATTCACCTTAGTAAATAATTTTAAATTCAAATTTAACCTCCCAAACCGCCCGTTAACCGCCGAGAAACCCGTTTCCCCTTTTTCCGCGCCATTTTTAGAGGTTGTTTTGACCGTTGGACGATATCGTCGCCGATCAGACGATATCGCCCCAGATTTGACGATTTCGTCTGGACTAGAACGTCCAGACGATTTTGTCGCAAAACTGAATTTGCATAGATAGACTCTGTTCCAACGGGTCTCCAATTCGGGCAGAAGCGTGTCTGCGCCGTTGGGACCCTCCCCCGTTGGAGATCTCCCAAATTGGGAAGATCTCCAACCTCCCAACAACTCCCCTATGCCTATTTAAACTCTAGGACATTCCCTCCACAACCCCCGGCTGAATTTTATCCGCAAGTTGAATCCCTCTGCACTAAAACACCTTAATCTTATTTTTGCACTAGTCCTATAGCAGTTTTTATGCAGGTACACCACTAATTTTCAACCGGAGCCAGCACCCATCGCCGCCGATGAACCTGTCAAGATCGGAGGCGATCCTATCAAATTCGAGACGATTTCGTACTGATGCGAGACGATCTCGACTACAGTCCACATCGAGGCAATCGATGCCTGGAGTTTGCTTTTCTTAACTTTGCCTCAGTTATTTTGTTTTACAAATTAGATAATCTATTTAGTTTTTATCCTATTTTGCATCTGGAGTTCACCCATCTAGTCTAGATTGCATGTTAAGCTCATAATCTGCCATTAAAGTACAACAATTTACTTTAATTTCTATTTTTAAACTTTGTTCAGTATTCAGTTTATTATTTGGCATATTTTGCCTCTGTTTGCACAGTAGGAGTTCTTGTATTTTGCATCTATTCTCTGTTTTGCAGGTTTCTAATGAATTCGTCTGACGAATTCGTCAGATCTCAGACGATCTCGTCTGATTGCAGGCGATTCTGTAGAATTCCAGACGATCTAGACTGCATCAACCACCAGAATCTTCTTCAGACATCCGGATCAGGTAATCTCCATTGGCCTCCTACAAATTCTCTGTTTTTTGCTTTCTACTCTGTTTGTTGTATTCATTTAAATTGCATTTTCATATAGATTAAGTTAGATTCATTCGGCCAAACCTAGGATGAATGCTTAAAGGATAAAACGAACTCATCTAAACACATTCCAAAACCTAGGCGTGGAAACTGCCACCAAATGTTTCCTGGTGAACCCACCATCCGTCGAAAAATCACCAAAACACACCTCCCTTGAGAGGCGGGACCTTCGTGAAGTCCTCTCGTCCGAGGTACCGCACCATCCTTTTCCCATCCTCCTTCCGGGCGCGGATCCAATAGCCTGAAGGTAGGGATGCGAAAAATTTGGAGCGATACAGTGGAGTCTTAACCAACTATCCAAAAATCTTCTATATGATAATATTGATCTAAACCCCATGGCCTTAGTGACTAAAGGATGACTAAAAAAATTATCATCAATAAATTAGAGATGAGATTGGATAGGACCGTTTATCAAAACCTAAATACCTTTGATTTTTTTAACTTTGAGAAAGTTCTTCTTAATGCCTTAACAAGAAGTAGGTCATCCTTGTAGAGTCCATACAATGATTCAAATGTTCCAACAAGAGTGTAATATGCTACCCTATTTTTTTTTTGAAGTTTGGTGTGTAATGCAAATTCTGATTTCTCTCTTTGTGTTGTTTCTATGGTTTTGTATTTTTTTGTTGTTTTTGATTGCAAGTAATCAATGCTGGAAATAAAGTAATAGCAGATGTCTAAACTATTTCCTAAACTCTTCACATCAAGAAATGCATAACACATAAAGTAACTTATGTTTTAAATTCATAGAAAAGACAATGGAGTAAATAGTAACAGACTTAAATTGAATTACTGTAAAGAGTAATTTATGATATCCCTGAATACAACTTGAAATGCTTTTCTTTTCCCACACTCACAATTATGGTTGAGTGATGTAGTATCCTGGTCGCTCCTGTTAGATGAAATTATAGACCAAAAATGGGGGTGATTGGCCCATTAAACCCCATGCTACCCCTATGAACAAATCTATAGCAATCTAGACTAAATTTGTAGTTCGAATCTCCCCAAAGGATGTTGTTCTCTTGGTTAGATATGGTTGAAATAGGTAATGTTGATAAGGTCACCCTTAAATGAATTATATTATAGCCTTGAAGAGGAGCGATATCTTCTTGAAGTGACACGCTAGCTTTGTGATCTGTACAGACTATCAATGAAGGTTCCAATAGTCCCCTAAATTCCCACGGTAGCCTCTAACCTCAGCTTGTAGATAATAAAATGGATGTGGATGGAAATTGATGGCTTAGCAATGTTAATTATCAAACCCTGCTCATTGTTTCCACATATCTATTCAATCATATTAAAAAAGGTACGATTGGTTTTACAATTAAATATTTATCAACAACAACATCCTCTTGAGTATTACCTAATAATATCTCCTTAAATCTGCAATTATAAACCCCTATTTACCAAATTTTGAAGCACAATGATGAATTTTGAATGCACACACCCAATAATACACTAGGATTTCTCTTCCACAACCGAAATGGATGTCCTTGCTAAAGTTTGATATCCTCAACAAGCTTGAAAAAACCCTTGCAACCTGCAATTGTCTTCTCCACCAAAAAGCCAAAGCAAATTCTCCAAATCCCAATCAATAATAAATATGAACTCTATTTCCTTGTTTATTTCCCCAAGATGAATCCATCCACTTTGTGCCAATAATTCATTAATGAATTTAATATTTTATTTCATCTCCCTCCAACATATTAAATAATTTATTTTAATAATGTCACTTTATAATTTTATAAAGTATTAATAACATATTAATTTATCAATTTAATATAAAGTCACATAATTTATAGTTATAAATAATAATTAACTTATATTAAATAGTTATGGGTATCAAAATATTTGCACTCAAATACCTGATCAAACATCTAAGAGTGGATCTGGATACCCATTTGGCTCAAATATTAGCCTGTACAATCTGCTCTGGCTAGAACACTAACTTACTATAAATAGTAAGTCTCTACAAAACTACTCCAAAGGTCTCCAAAAATGGAAACTGAAGGCGTCATGCAACTCCAATGGCCCCTAAACACTGGAATTAGCCTACAGGACCATGTGCATAGGCTAATATCTGAAGAAATACTGACAGACTAGAAAGGGGACATTACAGTCTGCCCTATCAAAAATTGCTTGTCCCCAAGCAATCTCAACTCTGGATGTTGTAATATATCCTCTTCCTCCCAAGTAGAATCCTCCATAGGTAAGTTATTCCACTTAATAAGATATTATTTAATTACCTTTTTACTCAGAACCTTCTTCCTGAAATCAATGATGGCCTTTGGAATGAGAATAAGCTTCCCCTCCTCATCCAATGGTGGAAACTCATAAGAAGGAATGACACAAGAACCACCAACCTTTTTGAGGCATGAAACGTGGAAGATATTATGCAACTTGTTGTAAGTGGGTAGCTCCAGCTCATAAGCTACCTCACCAACTCTTCGAAGAACCCAAAAGGGACCATAGAATCTGGGTTTGAGCTTCTCCTTTCCACTCTTCTTCAAAGTGGACTGTCTATATGGCAGCTCCCACATCAAAACTGTGCTCCTCTCTATGTTGATTGACATACATCTTCTACCAATTATGTTCCTATAATATGTTGTCTTGGAGAGCTCTCAATATATCTTGGCTATCTTGTAGAAAATCCTTAGCTCCCAAAGCTTTGTTATCACCAATCAAGAAATCTATGAAACTTGAGGATTCATATCCATATAAGGCCCTGAAAGGTGTCATCTTGATGATCATGTGATATGTAGTGTTATAAAAAACTCACCAAGATGAAGCCACTTAACCCAAACCTTTTGCTGCCTTGACACATAATTTTGAAGATACCGCCAAACTGTTTGGGGGTGGTAGCTAGTGCTGGGTGTAAGCTCGGTACTGCCAAGTCCAAAGAATTCCTACTAAAAGGTACTTATGAACCGGTTGTACCTGTCACTAACAATCATCTTGGGCATCCCATGAAGTTGAAACCTCTCTGAAAAACAAATCAACCACTTGAGCAGTAGTGAAAGTAGTCAATTTTGCAAAAAAATGTGCATATTTGGTGAGATTGTCCACCACCACAAATATACAATCCCTTCCCTACACCATAGTGTAAACACCAAAACAACACCAATCTGATTATGTGAAAACAAGCACTGATCGCATTGACACACACAGTCCCTAGGGCAGCTCCCAGAGGTTAAATAGTGGTCCTAACCACTCCCAAAAGCAGTTTGGAAGGTCAAAGGTCAATTTGGCACCTTTTTGGCACTTTGCTCCCTACTCGTCCCACCCTGGGACGATTACAAACTGGTATTCATCCCACCCAGGGATGATTATTAGCATTCGCCCTAGGGTGAGGCGAATAGAAGGTTTGAGTGGCAAAAAAAGTCAAACCTTGATAGGTCCGCCAGTTAACTGCAGCTTCATGTTAGTCTTACAATGGCACTAAGAGGAGGGGTGTGAATCAGTGTAGCTATTTAAAACTTAAAAACTTAACTCTTAAAGCTGAAGCAAGGAGAACTTAAAATAGATAAAGCAGATATAACAAGAGAGCATTCCATAACACAAGATGTAATGAGGTTCACCAGTTTTGGCTACTCCTCAAAAATAGACTGCTTGGACACCCATCCAAATCCAGCCTTTGCAAAGCACCAACTTTACAAACAATTTACCAACACCCACTGGAAGGAGCACCAACCCCTAATTTATCTGCACCAACAGAAAGGAGCACCAACCCCTGATTTACCAGCACCAACTAGAAGGAGCACCAACCCTAATTTATCTGCACCAACAGAAAGGAGCACCAACCCCTGATTTACCAGCACCAACTGGAAGGAGCACCAACCCCTAATTTATCTGCACCAACAAAAAGGAGCACCAACCCCTGATTTACTAGCACCAACTGGAAGGAGCACCAACCCCTGATTCCAAGCACCAACTTGGATTTCTATTTTGAATCTTAGATTGACATAAATATGCCTTCACTTCTACAAGACCCTTACTGGTCTATTGCTCATCCAACCTCTCTTTCAATTTAGGAAACACATATTCCTTCTGCGCACTTGTTGTTGCACTCTCTCAGTCGCTCTTTCTCAGCTACTCTCCCTTAGCATATTTTTTCTCTTCGGATTCTTCTCATATATATCTAACCACATAGAGCTCAACCTAACGGATCACTCTTACCACTTTGCTTACTGTTCTCTGACAACCTTCTCTATGCATTTCGGTGCTCTGTCATTCTTATCTTCTCACTTTTCAATTATGAGCTACCTTTTCACTTCTGCACGCAACTACCCTCGTGGCACATTTACTCTTTTCGGTGGACACTCTTTTCAATTCTGAGCCAAACTTTTTCTTCTGCACGCAACTGCCCTTTTATAACAATATTTTCATCTTGAAACCCTAAGTCTTTTGTAACTGCCATTAACCCGCATGCAGCCTATTCATAGCTACTCCTGTGAGTAACTCCTTTCTGACACACTATTCTTATACGTAACCTATTAATGGATTTGTCTCTTGTTTTGGACTGATAGTATAACCACTGCTCGATGGTTTCACTATGACACGTGCCCTGTAACTGCCATTCTTCCTTTAATGCTTTGTTCTTATTTTAGCTTGCATGATTTCTATCTATCACTGCACCTGTAACTGTCGCACTAACTCCAGTTAACTCTTCTTATTTTGGCTGCATGATTTTCCTCTACAACTGCCCCTGTAACTGTTGTTCTACTCTAGTTAACCCTTCTTATTTTGGCTGCATGAATTCTTTCTGTAACTACCTTTGTTACTATCGTATTGTCTACAGTTCACTGTGTAGCATTTCTGTAACTGTTGCACTCTTTTTCACATTTCTTATTATAGATTAGATGATCTCACTGTAACTCCACCTGTAACAATTCTTATTTTGCTGCATGAACTTATTCTGTAACTGTCCTGTGTATGCTTCTCGGCTTTTACCCATGAAACTATGACATGTCGCGATATCGTGACATTTTTGCCCCTTTGACTTTTTCTTGGCAGTTGACCACGAAAACATAACATGTCATGAAATCGTGACACTTTCGCCTCCTTGTTTCATAGTTCAGCTTGCATCCACGAAAACACAACATGTCACGATATCGTGACACTTTCGCTACCTTGAGCTCTTCTTTGTCTCTTGCCTGCGAAAATGGAACATGTCGTGAAATTGTGACACTTTCGCTTCCTTGCACTCTTCTCTGCTTGCACTAGCGAAAACATGACATGTCA
Source organism: Wollemia nobilis (assembly GCA_028583015.1). NCBI lineage: Eukaryota > Viridiplantae > Streptophyta > Pinopsida > Araucariales > Araucariaceae > Wollemia > Wollemia nobilis. Next base: position 22,655,807 of record JAQPPZ010000541.1, on the reverse strand, counting down.
CGAAATCGTGACACCTTTCGCTTCCGTACACTCTTCTCTGCAAGCACTAGCGAAAACATGACATGTCATGAAATCGTGACATCTTTCGCTTCTATACACTCTTCTCTACAAGCACTAGCGAAAACATGACATGTCACGAAATCGTGACACCTTTCGCTTCCATACACTCTTCTCTGCAAGCACTAGTGAAAACATGACATGTCACGAAATCACGACACCTTTTCTCTCTCCTCTTTCTCTTCGCTTTGAACCGCGAAAATGAAACATGTCACGAAATCGTGACACCTTTTTCTTTCGGACTCTCTCTCCTGCATTATGTCGCGATATCGTGACACTTTTTCTCCTTAGCACTTTTCTTCTCATCGGATCGCGAAAACCCGACATGTCACGAAATCACGACACTTTTTCTCCTTAGCGCTTCCTCTTGCAAATTGTCATGAAATCGTGACACTTTTCCTTGCGATCTATTTCTCTCGAACCTATCATGAAATCGTGACACATTTTCGTCCGTATTGCCTCTCTTGCAGATTGTCGCGAAATCGTGACACTTTTCTTTGCAAGCTCCTTCTCCCTGAACATGTCATGAAATCGTGACAGTTTTCTTTGCTTCCTTCTCTCCAAACATGTCACAAAATTGCGATAGTTTCTTTGCTTGCATCTTTTCTCCAAACATGTCATGAAATCATGACAGTTTTCCCTACATGCGCTTCTTCTTCGAACATGTCACGAAATCGTGACAATTTTCTTACTTGCCTTCTTTGCTTCCAACATGTCGCGAAATCGTGACAATTTTTCTTGCGCTTTCTCTCTCTTCCAACATGTCGCGAAATCATGACAGTTTTTCTTGTGCTTTCTCTCTCTTCCAACATGTCGCGAAATCACGACAGTTTTTCTACTTGGCTTCTTTGCCTCCAACATGTCACGATATCGCGATAGTTTTTCCACTTGGCTTTTTCTCTGCCAACATGTCGCGAAATCGTGACAGTTTTTCCACTTGGCTTCTTTGCCTCCAACATGTCACGAAATCGTGACAGTTTTTCTTGCGCTTTCTCTCTCCTCAAACATGTCGCGATATCGTGACAGTTTTTTCTAGCTTTTTCTCTCCTTCGATATGTCGTGATATCGCGATAGTTTTCTTACTTGTCTTTTTCTTTGATCCTTTGAATCTGGGCCACTTATGTCTTCTTGGAAATTCATTGTACATGCTCTGACTACTCTGAACTCTTGTTCACTTCATCAACCGATCTATCTAAAGACCTCTGCACTCCTATCCATTGCATCAACCGATCCTCTTTCTGTGTTGACAACAATGACAATACTTTGGCTGCACCTTGCTCATCAATGAACTCCTATCCATTGCATCAACTGATCAACCTGATTGTGTTGACAACAATGACAATACTTTGGTTGCACCTTGCTCATCAATCTCCCCCTTTGGAATTGTTGGCAACACACGTAATTGCATGCAATTACCTGTAATTCTTCTCCCCCTTTGACAATAATACCAAAGGGCGGCTGCAAAACTCCCCCTGAGTCCATGCACATCATTCTTAGGCACATGTTATGACAGTTAGCAAAAATTACAAATATGAGCACAAAGATAATTAAATATATAAATTCTCCCTCTGCGTACAACACACTGTCGCTGCAATATATTCTGCTTCTGTTGTGGATAAGAAAACTGACTCTTGTTTCTTACTGTTCCATGTGACCAAACTATCTCCATGATAGAATGCACCTCCACTGGTACTCTTTTTGTCATCTACACATCCTGCCCAAATCTGCATCTGGAAATTTGTCCCAGCATTGTCCTCAAATCAGCTCACAAGTTCATCAAGAAAAACTTGCATAGCATGAACCCACAAAGAGAATTGTTAGAGACCCAATGTGATTCATCAACCTCATAGAAGCATAAAGAGAATTGTTAGAGACTCAGTATGTTCTATACTTAACTCCCAATCTTATAGAATCATAAAGAGAATTGTTAGAGACTCAATATGTTCTATACTTAATGCTCAATCAATATATCAATTAAATCTCATAGAAGCATAAAGAGAATTGTTAGAGACTCAATATGTTCTATACTCAAATCTCAATCTCAACTCAACTCAACCAACCACCTCAATGAACATCCCTTTATCACAGACCTTAGTCGAAGCATGTATCAACCAACTCTATGTAAGCATCAAACACTATACCATAGCACAACCAAATTCCTTTTTAAATTTACAACCTGATCTGAGTTTTCTACAGTTACTGCAGATCACACCTTACTTTCAACTGTGCAAATCAGGAGAAGACATTTTGTCAAACACTTTATGGCCAACCATAGTGCACCTTACTCAACCTCATACTTCTTAATCTCGGATTGGCATTTTATCAACAGTTAAAACAAAACTGTCTGTTATAATCCGACGCTTTGAACAGTGGCAGTAAGAACTATCAACAGAACAACAATGACGTAGCAATACTACCAATGGTGACAATTCTCAATTTAATCATCACCCTTCATGACACTTCCACATACAACTACATGAACTGACAACACACTTGACAACTATACAACAATAACCCGACTGCTGGTCTTTCATCCTCAGATACCCAGACAAATACATAGGAGCATTAAAATAAAACTTTAATATTGCTCCCCCTGAGGATGTGCCACCTGGAGTTGCTTAGAGCAATGGCGGAGTAGCCTCCTTCAGTCCAAGGAGACACGATTTCCTTTCTTTCGCCTTTCTCCAGACTTTCCTGAACTTGGGCTTGAGTTTTTCAATTACTTCCCTATTTTGCCCCTGTTCGTGAACTTGAACATTTCTCTTGTGGGGTTGTCTCTTGTGCATTCTTGATGGATGATTATTTTCTTTTCTTTTATGCACATGATATGCTCCCTGTCTGTGTTGCCCTCTTTGACTCTGATGAAATCTAGGGTTTTGCCTTAGATTAGATATAGAAGAGCTTGGACAGAACCTTGCTATGTGCCCTTGACCATTACATTTAAAACATTGCACATGTTTTATTCCCTATCTGCATTACATTCCGTGTGTATGATGAAATCTATGGTTTTGCCTTAGATTGGATACAAAAGTGCTTTGACAAAACCTTGCTATGTGCCCATGGCCATTACATTTAAAACATTGCACAGGGTGTTCACTCAGGAAAGCGGATGTGTTTTTATCAAGCATGACTTTTTGATCTATTGTTCGGTCCACAATAAATTGCCTTGTGACCATAGCAGTTGCATTTAGAACAATAGCCATTAAAAGCATTATTATTAAAAGAGTGAGAGTGAGAGAACCTCTTTTTCTGTGGTTGCTTTGTTGTAGATCTTCTTTGATATTTTCTTCCTTTTGAAGATTCAGCTTCAGACTTTTCTTGCTTCGATCCTTCAGCAGTGGGCTTCTTCTTTTCTGTACTTTTGGAAGATGACGGTTGTTCAGCTTCATATCCAAGACCAGACTTAGCCGTGGAGCTTCTTTGTTGCTTTATCATTTTATCTAGCAACTCTGTGCTCTTCTCATATTTGAGATTTACATTGGCCTCTTCTAGTTGTTTCTTCAATGAAACAATCTCTTCTTCTTGTTGGCAGCAAACAGTCTCTTTCTCATTGATCTGTGACCTGAGACTTTCTTCAATCCTTTTGGACTCTTCTACTTGCAGCTTCAGATTACTAACAGCTTTGTTAGATTCTTCTTCACGTTTGCTATATACATCAACCTTATCATCCAGTTGTGTCTTCAGGGCTTCTTCTGTTTTCTTGGCCGTTTGAAATTGTAAGAAGAGATTTTCAATCTCATCCCCGTATTCTTCCAACTTTTTGGACAGTCTATTGTTCTTTTTCTTTTGTATACTTAACTCTTCAAGTGCGGCTATCAACTCACCTTCTAGATCTACTTCAATCTCAAGGTTTTCATTGCATACTTCAGAAATCACTTCTTCTACCTTTTCTGGATCAATTTTCTCTTCCACAGGAACTGAAACTGACTGAGATGTCCTTTTGGAGGAGGATCTATTCTTCTTACCCATTGTGTACTAATCCAAGATCAACCTTAGCTGATTTAGCCTATTTAGGAACTTGGCTCTGATACCAATTGTTAGTCTTACAATGGCACTGAGAGGGGGGGGGTGAATCAGTGTAGCTATTTAAAACTTAAAAACTTAACTCTTAAAGCTGAAGCAAGGAGAACTTAAAACAAATAAAGTAGATATAACAAGAGAGCATTCCATACACAAGATGTAACGAGGTTCACCAGTTTTGGCTACTCCTCAAAAATAGACTGCTTGGACACCCATCCAAATCTAGCCTTTGCAAAGCACCAACTTTACAAACAATTTACCATAGCACCCACCTGGAAGGAGCACCAACCCCTAATTTATCTACACCAACAGAAAGGAGCACCAACCCCTGATTTACCAGCACCAACTAGAAGGAGCACCAACCCCTAATTTATCTACACCAACAGAAAGGAGCACCAACCCCTAATTTACCAGCACCAACTAGAAGGAGCACCAACCCCTAATTTATCTGCACCAACAGAAAGGAGCACCAACCCCTGATTTACTAGCACCAACTGGAAGGAGCACCAACCCCTGATTCCAAGCACCAACTTGGATTTCTATTTTGAATCTTAGATTGACATAAATATGCCTTCACTTCTACAAGACCCTTACTGGTCTATTGCTCATCCAACCTCTCTTTCAATTTAGGAAACACATATTCCTTCTGCGCACTTGCTGCTGCACTCTCTCAGTCACTCTTTCTCAGCTGCTCTCCCTCAACTTCATTTCTCTCTTCGGCTTCTTCTCATATATATCTACCCACATAGAGCTCAACCTAATGGATCACTCTTACTACTCTGCTTACTGCGCTCTGACAGACCTTCTCTGTGCATTTCGACGCTCTGTCATTCTTATCTTCTCACTTTTCAATTTTGAGCTACCTTTTCACTTCTGCACGCAACTGCCCTCGTGGCACATTTACTCTTTTCGGTGGCACTCTTTTCAATTCTGAGCCAAACTTTTTCTTCTGCACGCAACTGCCCTTTTATAACAATATTTTCATCTTGAAACCCTAAGTCTTCTGTAACTGCCATTAACCCGCATGCAGCCTATTCATAGCTACTCCTGTGAGTAACTCCTTTCTGACACACTATTCTTATACGCAACCTATTAATGGATTTGTCTCTTGTTTTGGACTGACAGTATAACCACTGCTCGATGGTTTCACTACGACACGTGCCCTATAACTGCCATTCTTCCTTTAATGCTTTGTTCTTATTTTAGCTTGCATGATTTCTATCTGTCACTGCACCTGTAACTGTCGCACTAACTCCAGTTAACTCTTCTTATTTTGGCTGCATGATTTTCCTCTACAACTGCCCCTGTAACTGTTGTTCTACTCCAGTTAACTCTTCTTATTTTGGCTGCATGAATTCTTTTTGTAACTGCCTTTGTTACTATCGTACTATCTGCAGTTCACTGTGTAGCATTTTTGTAACCGCCGCACTCTTTTTCACATTTCTTATTATAGCTTACATGATCTCATTGTAACTCCACCTATAACAGTTCTTATTTTGCTGCATGAACTTATTCTGCAATAGTCCCTGTGTATGCTTCTCGACTTTTACCCACGAAACTATGACATGTCGCGATATCGCGACATTTTTGCCCCTTTGACTTTTTCTTGGCAGTTGACCGCGAAAACATAACATGTCATGAAATCGTGACACTTTCGCCTCCTTGTTTCATAGTTCAGCTTGCATCCGCGAAAACACAACATGTCGCGATATCGCGACACTTTCACTGCCTTGAGCTCTTCTCTGTCTCTTGCCCGTGAAAACGGAACATGTCATGAAATCGTGACACTTTCGCTTCCTTGCACTCTTCTCTGCTTGCACTAGCGAAAACATGACATGTCACGAAATCGTGACACCTTTCGCTTTCGTACACTCTTCTCTGCAAGCACTAGCGAAAACATGACATGTCACAAAATCGTGACATCTTTCGCTTCCGTACACTCTTCTCTGCAAGCACTAGCGAAAACATGACATGTCATGAAATCGTGACACCTTTCGCTTCCGTACACTCTTCTCTGCAAGCACTAGCGAAAACATGACATGTCACGAAATCACGACACCTTTTTCTCTCTCCTCTTTCTCTTCACTTTGAACCGTGAAAATGAAACATGTCACAAAATCGCGACACCTTTTTCTTTTGGACTCTCTCTCCTACATTATGTCGTGATATCACGACACTTTTTCTCCTTAGCGCTTTTCTTCTCATCGGATCACGAAAACCCGACATGTCGCGAAATCACGACACTTTTTCTCCTTAGCGCTTCCTCTTGCAAATTGTCACGAAATCGTGACACTTTTCCTTGCGAGCTCTTTCTCTCAAACCTGTCACGAAATCGTGACACATTTTCTTCCGTACTGCCTCTCTTGCAGATTGTCGCAAAATCGTGACACTTTTCTTTGCAAGCTCCTTCTCTCCGAACATGTCACGAAATCATGACAGTTTTCTTTGCTTGCGCCTTCTCTCCAAACATGTCACGAAATTGCGATAGATTTATTTGCTTGCATCTTTTCTCCGAACATGTCACGAAATCGTGACAGTTTTCCCTACATGCGCTTCTTCTTCGAACATGTCATGAAATCACGATAGTTTTCTTACTTGCCTTCTTTGCTTCCAACATGTCACGAAATCGTGATAGTTTTTCTTGTGCTTTCTCTCTCTTCCAACATGTCACGAAATCATGACAGTTTTTCTTGCGCTTTCTCTCTCTTCCAACATGTCGCGAAATCGTGACAGTTTTTCTACTTGGCTTCTTTGCCTCCAACATGTCGCGATATCGTGACAGTTTTTCCACTTGGCTTTTTCTCTGCCAACATGTCGCGAAATCGTGACAGTTTTTCCACTTGGCTTCTTTGCCTCCAACATGTCACGAAATCGTGATAGTTTTTCTTGTGCTTTCTCTCTCCTCAAACATGTCGCGATATCGCGACAGTTTTTCTAGCTTTTCTCTCTCCTCCGATATGTCGCGAAATCGCGACAAAAAACATGTCGCGATATCACGACAGTTTTCTTACTTGTCTTTTTCTTTGATCCTTTGAATCTGGGCCACTTCTATCTTCTTGGAAATTCATTGTACATGCTCTGACTGCTCTGAACTCTTGTTCACTTCATCAACCGATCTATCTAAAGACCTCTGCACTCCTGTCCATTGCATCAACCGATCCTTTGTCTGTGTTGACAACAATGACAATACTTTGGCTGCACCTTGCTCATCACTGAACTCCTGTCCATTGCATCAACTGATCAACCTGATCTGTGTTGACAACAATGACAATACTTTGGTTGCACCTTGCACATCACTTCAGGCCATGCAATTGCGAGGAATGGCTTCAAATCAAGGAGAGAGACTTCAGTCATGCATGTCTTTAATTTTGGAGGCCTCATGCAAGGAGATTCTAAATCAGGGAATAATATTTTTCTCAAAATAGGACATGCAACTCAAGTGGCGCCCTCGCATGCGCAATTCAAACAGAGAGACCCTAGGTCTATAAATTGGTGAGTCTTCTCACCCAAAAATATAGAGAGAGAGGTAGCATTTTGAGCAATGAAGTGCTGCCATTTTACATCCACACATACACACCTTTTGATTGTGCTTTTACATCCTTGATCTCTCTTTTGGAGGGAGGTTATTGGGTGATTATTGGAAGCACGAATCTAGACCCCAAACCCGAACATTTGGCCACAATATTCCACAAAATTTGTTGACAACACCCCATAAGAGGTTTTGGACCCATCCCAAGTGGATTGGTGCCAAAACAGAGTCCCAAACGGTGGGCGTCCTGCCCCCGGGCGCCCCCCAAACTATCGCAGTTCTAAACGCCCCACCCCAGAGTGAATAGAAATATGTGGCATATTTCTCTGATTTTTCTTTTGCATCTTATTCTAGGTTATTTAAATAGGTTGTAGTTTAAATTTCACTTCATTCTGAGCAAGTTTTGACCATGTTTTTATCATTTCTCGCCTTTACTAACTTGCAGATGGCATCATCAAAATCTGGGTGATAGAGGCCAAATTGGAGAAATATGACCATCTGGGTCTTCCCAAAATACCCCCAATTAGCTAACCCCAACTTTGTAGGTCATTTGGAGCTTCCTGGATAGGACATTGAAGAGGGTGCTTTCTAACAATTTATTGCAGGTTTATTCGTCCCGCCCCGAGCGAATACAAATCTGTGAGGAATTTCTTGACTGTTCCTTTTGCAGTGGCTTCCTGGTAACATATTCATGCTTCTGTCAAATTTTTAGGTCGTTCTGATGTTATTTGGTTATCGGTTTAATATTTTCATGCATACACTAACAGTAGGCCTTGGGAAATACATGTTTTATTCTATCTGCAGGTGCTACTAATATTTTCTATTTCCTTGAATGTAGGTCTTCAACATCAGAGGAGTAGGAAGGAGTCAAAAATCATATACACAAGCGGCGGTGACGTTTTGGTCCGCCCATCTTACATGTGGGCACGCGGAAGAAGGATTGCTATCCATGGATGTGATAAGAAACATATTTGACGCTCCTATCCCCTAAAAAGGAAGGAGACGTATTGTAACACGACTTTGAAAGCATATCAATAAAGAGGGCCGTATTCCATATTGCTTTTATCTTGTGTCGATTCGTCTATGTTCTTTCCTTTCATGCATTTTTCAATACATAGGCTTTTAGCGTTAAGTTTGGTTTTACACGCATCGTACTTGGCATTTTCCTTTTTGTTTTCGTATCCTCATGCTTTCAGTGGCGATCATGGTGGGACCTCTGTCCCTTGATTTTAAGATTAAATTTCTGATTAAAGTTGCTTGTTTTTGCTTACAGGTACCAAGTTTTCAAACGTTGGACTGCTGTTCGTTTCAGTCTGTGATGAGTACAGAGCTGGAATTCATCTTACCCAGGGACGAATAGGACTTCTTCCTACCCTAGAATGAATACAGATCTGTTATTCATCTCACCCCGGGATGAATAGCTCTCTATGCAATTTTAGGGCAGAAATTCAGAGACATCCGATTTGGGCAGAGAAGAGGTAGGGGTCCTAAACACCTTCTGTCAATTTTTTGCTTTCTGTTTTCTGTTCTCTAGTTATTTGCTTGCATAGGAGAGTTTGAATGCTTGTTTCCTTCATTTATGCAACTTAAAAATAACCCCACACACCACGTGGTAATTTAAAACAACAAGGAGTTGGTCGTAAAACCCCAACCCTTGAGCAAGACCAACGATGGATTTCATCACCACCTTGGCTTGAGATATTGCATACATAACCCCGATCGTGACTGTTGCTAGACGTAAATCCTGATGAAAGCTGACCAAGTGTAGTTGGGGTGATTCCCAATGCATGAGGATAAGTCTTCTATGGTAGGTGTCATAAACAGAGTGATTCCCCTTCCGTACCGCCTATGTTCCACGTACCATCTGCTCTCACGTACCAATAGTTTCCCTCACGTAAGGGCGGGTATATAGAGAGGTTGGTATATCGGCCTGGCAATGGTATATCGAAGGGGTGACCATTTTTGGGAGTCATAAGAGCCATCATATTGCATTTAAACGTTCTTTACAAAAGCTTTCAAAACAAAAATCAAAACACACTAAACCAGATTTTAGGGCACACTTTTAATCTTTAAACGAGATAATCATTGCTTTGTGTGTGTGATATTTTCTGTTTAGTGTAGCATAAAAATCATAAAAAGAAAATAAAAATCTACGCATCTTTAGGTAAACATCACCATGGTGTACACCCGTAGCCGAGCCCAATCATGGGCAAACGTTGCAGAGAGTGCACAAAGGGGGACAAGTCACCTCCGATATAGTCCTGAGGACTTGGTCATCCCGCCTTGGCGGCCTGACACACAAGATAGTCCACATCATGCCATCACAGAACAGGACTATAGAGGCACCTCTTTGAGGGGCACCCCCACTTAGCATAGATCCTTTCAAGAGGAGAACCTACACGTGGCACTCAACATAGACAGGAGACCTCCCTTAGATGCTCGTTATGAGTGGCCTAGTGATGAAGTGCTAGAGCAACATAGGGTCCATAAGGAGGGGCCACATGATTTCATCATCCCTCCTTTACCCCTTATTACTGTTAGAAACATTAGACAAAATCCAGAGCACAAGGCTCTCTAGGCAAGGCAAGACAATTCTCCCCGCACCTTTCACACATATGAAAGGGAGTATGAGGAAGACCACTACGTTCCTCAAGAGTAGTACACAGCATGGGAGCGATGCACCTCCGCACCTGCTATGTATCAGGATCACCCATTGAGGCCAGAGCCTCGGGTGAATGCCGCTAACCTCGATAGAGGAAAGCAACCCATAGGGGTCTCGGATCACCATGACCGAGATAGACATGTAGGAGAGGCATCTAGGCTTCCTAAACATGAGACGATGGAACAAATTGACTTGGCATTTGCTAGACATGCCACCCACCAAGCACAAATCACGCAGCTCAGGCAAGATCAACAATAGTTAGATCATCTGTACCACCTTAACAAAGAGCGCATTCAGCGTCAGGCAACCGAATTGCTTCATAACACTGTGCCTGAGAAGGTCCCAACCCCTCACGCACATAAAGTAGAAGTGTATGAGAGGCACAACCCCTTGGTGCGAGACAGGTCCCCACGACCTTACCAAGTGCTCACAACCCCTAGCCGGGGGGAGGCCCCTCCTAAACAATGATGGGCACCCCCGGGGGAACCCCCCACTGTTATAGGGCCCAACTCCTCAAGAAGCCTATGAGGAGTATGAACAAGAAGAAGAGCGGGCTGAAATGCCCTACCAAGGCAGAGGGGCTGCTATCCAGCCACCCCTCCATAGGCCTCAAGTTCCCCCCAACCCACAACGGGAGCAAACTAAGGAGGAAGAAATTAAATCTTTCGATGCATATAAAGCGTTGCTAGAGCGCTTAGAGTCTATGGAGATCAAGACTTCTGGGCCCCAAAAGCCCACTTTACGCCAACTCGTAGTCATCCCGTGCATCCGTCAGTGCCGGCACCTCCATACCCTGAACACTTTAAACTGCCCCAGTTGGCACTCTTTAGAGGGGAGGAGGATGCCCAAGAGCATGTGACTAGATTCTTGAGCCAATGCTTTGGCATTCAGGACAATGATGCTTTGTTACTAAGAAAATTTATAACCACATTCGTAGGCCCTACCTCGGATTGGTTCACTCAATTGCCAAAACATAGCATCAATAACTTGGATCAGCTAGTGGACGCGTTCCTCGAACGCTTCACCTTCAACACCAAGAAAAAGGCATCATTAAGTGACCTAGCTAGCCTCAGGCAGTATGAGGAAGAGACCATGGTGGCATATGGGAACCGGTGGAGGACGCTGCTTTCAAAGCTGCCCTACCTCCCTCCCATGTCCGACCTGACTCAAATGTTCTCAAAGAGCTGTTTGAGATCGATCTCCATGCTATTGCAGCTGCAGCAATATGCCACTCTAGAGGAAGCTCTGGCGCAAGCCAGAATCATTGAGGAGATCAAGATACAGGATGGCGAGATCGCCAAACCTAAGAAGAAAGAATGGACCAAGAACACCAAAATAGGGACCACGCAATAGAAACCCGCTGCGGTCAATCAGGTTGCTATCAATGTCCCTAAGCCTGCACAAGCAACACAACCTCAAAAGGCTAACTATCAGGCGGTGCCTCCTAACAATTATGATAGAGAAAACCAGAGGCAAGAACAAAATCAGCAGCATCACCCTAGGCGACAATTCACACCTTACACAGAGTCCAGGGACTCCCTGTTTGACCGCTTGTCAGCGGCAAACTTGATCAACCTGCCAGAGATTCAAACCATAGACCCCAATGCACCAAAGCCTAAGGGGTACAGGGAGGACTTGTATTGTAGGTTCCACAGATGGAAGGGACATGACCTTAATGCATGTTGGAAGTTCAAAGGCTTGGTGCAAGACCTAATCGACAATAAGACATTGGCAGTGGACAACCCCGTAGCGCCAAACAACCAACATATGGGAGTCTTCAGAGACCCCCTGCCTGCCCATGATGCACAGGAAAAACCCCTTCAAGTCAATGAGGTGCAACAGAATTGCCCCATGCAGGGGTATGTAGGGATGATAAGCATAGTGACTAGGAACAAGAGGTACCCAGGAGCTGCCCCCGCGGTGGCCACAAGAGAGGTTCCATCGACGTCACAACCTCAACAACACCCTACGCAACTTCCCCCGCCTAGACCAGTGGCCACGATTCGGACTAGACTTACCCAAAGTCTAAGGACCACGTCGGCTAGGCTCTCCATATACGAGCTCATTCAACAATCAGCGCCCCATCGGGAGGCTCTAATGGAGATATTAAAAGCCATCGAGCTGCAGCCCCATGAAGCAAACTCTTTCAACAACTTCGTGGGACATGTAAAACAATGTACAGAACCAGTCATCACCTTTAGAGAAGATGAATTGAAATCGGTGATCTGGTGATGTGGCGGATCCACCCCTGCACGTCATTGCATGGGTCAACGGGATTCCGTATAAGAGGGTGTTGGTGGACACTGGCTCATCCAGTAATATCATCACAACAGTAGCATTGAAACATCTAAAGTTGTCGGCATCTCACATCGTGGCCTCCACCTATACTCTTCGAGCATTCAATGATGCAATATGCTCGATGGTTGGCACAATTGTCCTACCCATCCAAGTGGGACAAAAGACTATTCATACATTGTGCCACATCTTGGAAGGTGAGATGGCCTATAATATCTTGCTGGGGCGGCCTTGGATCAGGGACATGAAGTGTGTCCCTTCAATAGCTCATCAGTGCCTAAAGTACACATTTGAAGGACAGGTGCATGTAGTCCCGGCAGACTTAGAGCCCTTCAAGTACTGCAATACGGTGCAATTCATGCCGCAATCGACCCTTCCATCAACGCATTTGGATTTTTAGTTGAATCCATCTAAACAGGGTCCGATTTCGTAGGCATCCCCGTTGACAAGTCCATCAAATCCCCAGCTGGGTCCATCTTCCTCATCTGGTCCTTCAACAACGATGCCACCTACGGTGGCCACACCAAAGGACAAGGGAAAGAAACCCCTAGAAGAGGAACCACCCCTAGTCTCAACCATCTCTACCGAAGAGATGCCTAGCAGAATGGAAGTCGAGATGCCTAGTTCACCCCACATGGAGTGGACTCAGGAAGGACTCCCATTCGCTCCCCCTCAACCGCCAACGATCACCGTTGAGATGGCCAACACGGGCCTGGGGGAGTATCTAGTGAGAAACATTGTAGCAACACCCACACTTGAGTCCATGCAGGACATGGGGAGACCTCGACTCCCCATCGGCTCTGTGGTTCCTCTAGGCTACCCACCCAATCAGACAAACTTTGTTTATGGGGGCCTGGATAATGGCGTTGAACCTTACATGCAAGAAGACGAAGATGAAGAGCCCTTTGCTGAGGATGTCAACTATTTGTCCAACCCAGACTTCGCATTGAGATATCTTGGCCAATGCAATTGGCATGGATATGGGTTGGGCAGGTATGAGCAAGGAGTGCGTGTTCTTTGCCAACCGAGATATCAAATGCCTTATGACAAGTCAGGAGTAGGGTTCAACCACCCCTTGCCCCTGGACATCTTGGTAGAGAACATGCAAGGCCTAGGGATAGGCAACAAGGATGGGTTGGCATTAGATCCATATGCCAATCCTAACACAACTTATACATTGGGGGATTATCTCCCATTGCTAACAAACAACCTTGTTGACCTTAACAACCCTTTCCCTTCGGTCGAAAAGGGAGAAAATTCGAGGACTCACCTACAAGAGGGATATGGACAAGACCAAGAAGGGTCTTCGAAAGATGAGTCGGAGTACGAGGTAGCACCTTGGGATCCTTTCGAGTCTGATAGCAATCATTCACAAGTGCATCCCATGGATGATTATCAGGAGAGCTTCCTGACAATGTTCCCTTTGGATGCTCCAATTGAGCATATGCCACCTCAAGAGAATCAGGTCCCCCTGCAGAGAGCGAAACAACCTCGATGGGACCACATTAATTTGCTCGAGCAAGATGAGCCTCATATGTCGCAAACAACTGTTGGAGCCAACGAAGGCCTTTGGATCTCCGACAGTGATTATGAAGATGAAACCGAGATGGCTTATCTCAATCATATGCGACAACAACAATATCCCTTGGACATAGATGACATGTTTGAACAGTTACACATAGGGCCAAGGCATAGGTGGCACCTAAACCAGGCGTAGTTATAGCAATTACTGCACCCGCCACTCTAGGTATACAGAGAACATCTTCCGCCTGGAGACCCTATAGAGCCATCAGTGCCTAGGGCAGACCCTATCCTTTTATCCGCACATAGGGCCGATCCATTTGTGCCAGTACCCACAGAGCCAGATCCGGAGCACAAAGATCATCTAGGATGTCCGAGCAACCACACCCATGGTAATGGAGACCAAAATCATTTCATCAACATGATCTCCATTGATTTAACCGCCCCCATCCATAATCCAGCCGACCCAACATGGTCATTGCATCTAGACCTAGATGCTATAGACTGGGATCATGTCGACACACCGCCATCCCCATCGTAGTATCGGCCTTGTGGTGGGATGTTCCATTTCACCCTCGGACAGACTCAGGATGTCTTCCATGCTGAAGAGGAACCTGACGTTCCGAACGATGATCTAAATTCAGCAAATGATATCCACTTGATCCCAACTCCACACCAGTTGGAGGATGGATCCCACATGTCGGTCGAGGAGACGACTGACGTAGACATCGGCTCGGATCCAATGAATTTGCAAATCATCAAGCTGGGGGTAAGTCTATCCCCGGAAGAGCAAGCCGACTACATTGCCCTTCTCAAAGAGAAGAAGGAGGTTTTTGCATGGTCCTAAAAAGACATGCCCAAAAGCTCCAAGGATTCTCCTAAACTCTTGGTCAACCCAAAATGCCCCAAAGGTGTCCATAAACCCTTTGGTCAAACCAAAAGCTCAAGGTTTTAAGGAATTCTTGGTCAAAGGGTGAGTTCCAAGGATTCCACAAACTCGCTTGGTCAAAAATCCCCAAAGAAGTGTCATAACCCTTTGGTCAAAAATCCAAAGCTCAAGGATTCCCAATCAATCGCTTGGTCAAAACCAAAAATGCCCCAAAGGTGTCCATAAACCCTTTGGTCAAACCCAAAAAGCTCCAAGGATTCCCACAATCGCTTGGTCAACCCAAAATGCCCCAAAGGTGTCCATAAACCCTTTGGTCAAACCAAAAGCTCCAAGGATTCCCACAATCGCTTGGTCAACCCAAAAAGGCCCCAAAGGTATCCATAAACCCTTTGGTCAAACCAAAAGCTCCAAGGGTTCCCATAACCGCTTGGTCAAAATAAATATTCAAAAACAAACAAAAACAATAAAATCATCAAAAATAACAAAAAAAATTGCATCTCAATTCCATGCATACTCGTAAAAATCAAAATACAAAAATATAAGTTGCATTAGGCATCGCATCCATACATTGCATATTTGCTGGTCATACATGTCACAAGCACCATAGACTGTAATTGCTCGGCAATTCCTTCATTTTCCACATTCCATCCATTTTATAAACACATACATCCCGAATAACACCATCCCCATTGTTCGCATAGTCAGTTGCCTCCTAATGTATGTAGGGTTTTCGTCATTCAGCTGTCTTTAAATTTCTAGCCAAAAACTGTACAAAGTTAAACAGATTTTACAAGGGAAAGTTTTACTTGGATCAAGCCTCGTTACGTAACATCCCTACACAAGTTAAAACACATAAAATAATTCCTAAGTTGTGTGAACGCAAGAGAAACCTACAAAGCAGTCTAGGGTACCATAGGTGAAAGATTAGCCTGTTCATCCCCCTGTGCGAATGGTTCAAGAGTGCTGAGAATTGACAAAAGGACAAGCTCTTCCCCATCAATTCCCCCTAATAAATAGTGGTTTTCACCACTACCAAAAATCCCAATCACCATTGGTCCCTAAAGTTGTAAGGATTCGTACTACACGTCCCTGCCAAGGATGGGTAGTCATCCCCAAGGCCTAAAAGGATCAATGACCATTCAAAAACAAAATCCCCACAAGCCATCATCACGATCATCTCCAATCACCTTTGGTCTCCAAAGTCGTAAGGATTCGTACTACACGCCCTTGACAAGGATGGGTAGTCATCCCCAAGGCCTAAAATATCAATGCCCTTACTTCATAATCTCCATAATCCCCTTTGGTTCCCAAAGTCGTAAGGATTCGTACTACACGTCCCTGAATAGGATGGGTAGTCATCCCCAAGGCCAAAAGGATCAAGGTCATTCATAAGCCAAAAACCTACAAGCTCAACCTTACGAACCTCAAAATCCAAAATCAAATAACAATGGTTATCACCACTATTCAAAATCCTTGCTCAAAAAGAAAAACAAAAAGAGAAAAATAAACAGTGATTTTCATCACTATGTATACGAGCAAGTATCCTAACACATTGAGCAAATAAAAAGCCTGAACTTGAATCCCTAGAATTCTCAGCATTCGAAAACCATCTAGGTGATCCTCATTACGGGTTTGGTGGACAACCTACCTGGCAATGGCGGTATCCTAAATGCATGACGATATGTCTATCACATTAGCTTTGCATGTGAGCAGACCAATGTTTGCATGTGGATGAGCTAGCTTATGGTACCTTAGATTGTCCCATGGATTAATCTTACTAAATACAACAATGGAGTTAGTGGAGCTAATTAGGTGATCCTCAGTACAGGTTTGGTTGATAGCCTATCTGGCACTAGCGGTATCCTGATAAATACCACATAAATGAACTCAATTGCACACACAGGGATGTGAAATAACTTGGTCAAACTCAAGTCGGATTTATACCTTGTTCAAAAGTCTTGCGAGATAAATGTACAGTCTTGGCTAGTTAGTTAAAATATCTGAATCTCAGAAAAGCTTAACTACATTTTAAAACAACTGGTACATTTCATTACGTCCATCACCATCAAAAAATACAAAAAATACAAAAACAAAGTTCTCACATGCAAAGTCATTCCACAAAGCCATCCCATAAGTACAACAAGCCAGTAAATCTTGTATAGTCTATGGTGCCATCGACAAGTTATCAACAACTCATTTCATTCATTCCATATGCATACATCATATAATTAGAAACATCGCATTCATAATACCACATGCATACATCATCATAAATAACTATGCATAAATAAAAAAAATGAATAAAAAAAAAAAAAAAATGCACAAAATGCACCAAAAACAAGCAATAAAATTGTCCAATGAGAGTGCTTTTGCACTTGACATTTCGGGCATGCAAAATAGATGTCGGGGTCACAAATCCTCACTATCCTACTCCCTAAGAAGGCTACCATAGCTGGACCGCTCCACGGGAGGATGGATTTTTGAGAATTTCATCCCCAAATGGCATCACAAAAAGGGTCAAAACCCAACCAAAAATAGCAATAACATTGCCGAATGAAGGCGCCTTTGCGCCTGACATTATTGGCATCCAAAATAGATGTTGGGGTTACAAATTGTCACTATCCTACTCCCTAAGAAGGCTATCATAGCCGGACCGCTCCATGGGAGGATGGATTTTTGACAATTTCAGCTCCAAAATGCGTCACAAAAAGGGTTAAAACCCACCAAAAATAGGTCAGAATGTTCAGAAACTGCTTACGCATTCAACGGTAAACAACTGAAGGCACCCTTACCTAAGTCATCTTGGGTCAAGCGACTCGTCGCTTTTCTCATGTCGGTCATTCCCTCATCGATTCGTCGCTTGAGGGGGTAGTCACACTTAGTCACCAATCAACAAAAACACACCCAATCAAGGAAATGACACGCATTCAAAGGATCATTGACAAAGACAATCACGCCCCTGCTTGGGGCAGCAAACAAGCAATAATCACAAGCTGATCAAACACTTGGCATTCATGAATCATGAACTCAAGGTTCCCACAGACAAAAGGTTGCGCCCTTTGCCTATTCATGACTGATCAATGTCCAAGCTCAAGTAACACCTCACTGAACAAGGTTAACACTTGAATTAAGTTCCTTAGCTCGTCGAAGCAAGGATTCAAGAATGCGTGCCCTTTCCATACTTGGGGCATCAAGAGTTGGTTAGGTTACTGAGAAACCCTAATCATTAGTGCTTTGGTTATCTATTTTTGCTCGACGTTGTGCCTTGCACAACGCTTCCCAAAAAGGGGCATCTGTAGACACCAAAACAACACCAATCCGATTATGTGACAACAAGCGTTGATCGCATTGACACACACAGCCCCTAGGGCAGCCCCCAGAGGTTAAACAGTGGTCCTAACCACTCCCAAAAGTAGTTTGGAAGGTCAAAGGTCAATTTGGCACCTTTTTGGCACTTTGCTCCCTACTCGTCCCACCCCGGGACGAATACAAACTGGTATTCGTCCCACCCAGGGACGAATATCAGCATTCGCCCTAGGGTGAGGCGAATAGCAGGTTTGACTGGCAAAAAAGTCAAACCTCGACAAGTCCGCCAGTTAACTGCAACTTCAGGCCATGCAATTGCGAGGAATGACTTCAAATCAAGGAGAGAGACTTCAGTCATGCATGTCTTTATTTTTGGAGGCCTCATGCAAGGAGACTCTAAATCAGGGAATAATATTTTCTCCCAAAATAGGACATGCAACTCAAGTGGCGCCCTCGCATGCGCAATTCAAACAGAGAGACCCTAGGTCTATAAATTGGTGAGTTTTCTCACCCAAAATATAGAGAGAGAGGTAGCATTTTGAGCAACGAAGTGCTGCCATTTTACATCCACACATACATACCTTTTGATTGTGCCTTTCACATCCTTGATCTCTCTTTCGAAAGGGAGGTTATTGGGTGATTATTGGAAGCACGAATCTAGACCCCAAACCCGAACATTTGGCCACAATATCCCACAAAATTTGTCGACAACACCCCATAAGAGGTTTTGGACCCATCCCAAGTGGATTGGTGCCGAAACAGAGTCCCAAACGGTGGGCGTCCCGCCCCGGGCGCCCCCCAAACTGTCACAGTTCTAAACGCCCCACCCCGGAGTGAATAGAAATCTGTGGCATATTTCCCTTATTTTTCTTTTGCATCTTATTCTAGGTTATTTAAATAGGTTGTAGTTTAAATTTCACTTCATTCTGAGCAATTTTGACCATGTTTTTATCATTTCCCGCCTTTACTAACTTGTAGATGGCATCATCAAAATATGGGTGATAGAGGCCAAATTGGAGAAATCTGACCTTCTGGGTCTTCCCAAAATACCCCCAATTAGCTAACCCCAACTTTGTAGGTCATTTGGAGCTTCCTGGATAGGACATTGAAGAGGGTGCTTTCTAACAATTTGTTGTAGGTTTATTCGTCCCACCCCGAAGCGAATACAAATCTATGAGGAATTTCTTGATTGTTCCTTTTGTAGTGGCTTCTTGGTAACATATTCATGCTTCTATCAAATTTTTAGGTCGTTCTGATATTATTTGGTTATCGGTTTAATATTTTCATGCATACACTAACAGTAGGCCTTGGGAAATACATGTTTTATTCTATCTGCAGGTGCTACTAATCTTTTCTGTTTCCTTGAACGCAGGTCTTCGACATCAGAGGAGCAGGAAGGAGTCAACAATCATATACACAAGCGGCGGTGACGTTTTGGTCCGCCCATCTTACATGTGGGCACGCGGAAGAAGGATTGCTATCCATGGATGTGATAAGAAACATATTTGACGCTCCTATCCCCTAAAAAGGAAGGAGACGTATTGTAACACGACTTTGAAAGCATATCAATAAAGAGGGCCGTATTCCATATTGCTTTTATCTTGTGTCGATTCGTCTATGTTCTTTCCTTTCATGCATTTTTCAATACATAGGCTTTTAGCGTTAAGTTTGGTTTTACACGCATCGTACTTGGCATTTTCCTTTTTGTTTCCGTATCCTCGTGCTTTCACATAGGCAACCTAGTAATGAAGTCCATAGATATACCTTCCCATTTATGATTAATTACTAGTAAGGGTTGTAGTAAACCTGCTAGATAAGTGTGCTCATCCTTGTTTTACTTACAAGTGGCACACTCATGAACATACTAAAGGACTTCATTTTTTAGTCCTTTCCAAGAAAACCTCTCATGGATGCTCCTGTAGGTTTTAAAGAAACTAGAATGGCCCGATTTAGGATCATCATGATAATACTGCATGACTCTCTTCTTAAACTTGGAACCTGGTAGCAAGAATATGCAATCCTTATGAAGAATCAACCCCGGTACAACTGAATATCTATCATCATGAACAATACCATCTATCAAAATAGAGGCCCAAGTATCCTTGGCATACTCTGTAATGATCACATCCCTCCAATTTGAAGAAATCCCAATCACTGCCATCAGGTAAGGCCTCCTTGAAAGAGCATCGACAACTAAAATTTTCTTCCCTTTGACATAATTAATGTCAAAGTCATAATCCTGCAACTTACTAACCCATTTTTGTTACCTTTTGTTAAGGTCTCTCTATCCCAAACAGTAGCGGAGGCTGTTATGATTAGTACTACCTGTGAACTGGCCTTCCACCAAATACTGTCATAATTTAGCAAGATTGTGCATGATTGCTAGCATCTCCTTGTCATAGATCGAATAATTATGCTTTGATCCATGTAGTTTATGACTCTCATAAGCTATAGGGTACTTATTTTGCATCAAAAAAACCCCTATGCCCTCTCCTAATACATCATACTATAGCTCAAAAGGCTAAATGAAGTCTGGTATTACAAGCATCGGACATGAACACATGACTTTCTTGAAGTGATCAAAACACTTCTGAGCATATTCAGTTCAAAAAAATGCTCATTTTTTTGTGAGATCTATAAACGGGGCTACAAGCTTAGAAAAACCCTTAACCAACCGTCTATAGAAACCACATTGCCCAAAGAACCCTTTGAGATGAGATAATTTTGTAGGGGTAGGCCAATCCATTAGTACCTTGATCTTTTTTGGGTCCACACGAACTCCCTCTACACTAATTATGTGACCAAGATACAGTACCTCTGTCATACCAAAATTGTATTTGGACTCTTTGGCATAAAAATATTCCTATTCCAAAATGCTGAGAACCTCCTCCAAATTCTGCAAATGCTTCTCCTAGGAGCGACTATATATGAGGATGTCATCAAAGAAAATCAACACATGCCTCCTCAATTGTTTGCTGAAATTCTTGTTCATATAGGATTGAAAGGTAGCAGGAGTATTGGTTAGGCAAAAAGGCATAACCAAAAACTCATAGTGTTTGTAGTGGCAATGAAAAGCTATCTTTTCAATATCCTTCTCCCTAATTCTGATATGATGATATCCACTCCTGAGATCTATCTTAGAAAAGTAGAAAGCCCCATGGAGTTCATCTATCAACTCATCAATGCAAGGAATGGAGTACTTTTTTTTAATAGTCCTTTTATTTAATTTCCTATAATCCACACACATATGCCATGTACCATATTTCTTTTTCACCAGAACAACTACTGATGCAAATGGATTCTTACTTGGATGAATGTGACTCATATCCAATAGCTCTTGTATGGCCTTTTCAATCTCATCCTTATGGAAATTTGGGCGCCTGTATGGAGTGGTAATAACTATATTTTCCCCCTCCTCTAATTTGATGATATGCTCTACACCATGTTTTGGAGGTCTACCTAGGGGTATATCACTAAACACTTTGGCATATTTAGTTAGAATCTTTTGAATATCTGGATGGTGAGTGGTTTTGGACTACACTGCACTTGTTGGAAAAATAAAAAAATTTGCTGCCCACTCTACTTCATCATGCTTGAAAAGTATCTCCATACATCTCACAAAAACCACTCTAGGACCACCATCTGACATCCCTCTCAAAGTGATCTTGTTGCCACTTGAAAAAAATTTCATCTCCATGGTTTTCAAATTCATGGTGAATTATCCTAAGGAATGCAACCATTGCATTCCTAAAATCATATGGGTATCCCCGATGTTAACAACATAAAATTTATCCTTCAAATCATAATTACCCAATCTAATTTGCAAATTAGAAATTTTTTGGTTGCACTAAATGGTTGTATCATCTGCCACCATAACCCAGAAACCACTAAATTCTTCAGTCTATAGGCCTCTTCTTTTTACTAGCCCCACAACAATGAAATTATGTGTTGTACTTGTATTAATGAGAGTGACAACAAACTGCCCACCAAGTATGCCACAAACCTTGAAAGAAGCCCTCTTTTTGAAATTGTAAAGTTGGGCTATAGTACCATCACCACCTGTCTCCACATCTAATTTCTCATCATCATTATTATCTAAATCACCTTGCTGATCTACATTTTCAAATTTTGAATATTCTACTTCGAACTACTCCTTGGTTTCCATTTGATTGAATTTCAATGAGCACTTATGATTCAAATCCCAAGGCTCTCTACACTGAAAAACATAACTTCTTTTTCCTTAATTCATTCAGCTCATTGTCTGTCAACTTCTTGGATTTAGTATTTTATGGAGGAGGTTTAAAATATGATTTTTGCTTTGGGACAACAAACTCCATGCTTCTAGCCTTCTTCATAGCTTCCTGCAAAGTGGTAGGTTCAAATTCTTTAACCCAATTACGAAGTGGTTCAGTCAATCCCTCATAAAAAATATCACCAACCTCCTCTCAGATATGTCTTGGACCTTAACTAAAAGTACCTGGAAATTAGTGATATAGACCTCAACAGTACTAGATTGCCCCAACTGGGCTAACTCCCTAAAATGTAAGTCTGGATCCTTCTTGTCAAAATCGATCTATTAACCTGTTAGTGAACTCCTCATAGGTGGTAATCAAGTTGTGACCCAATGTAATCAATCCATGAAACCACCAATCATGGGCTGCTACCTCCAAATGTAATGTAGCAAATTTAATTACTTTCTCCTCTTTAATTGGTCTAAGAGATAAATAGTTGTCTAATTTCTCAACCCAATCCCTGGCTGAACTCTTACCACTCCCATCAAAGTATGGTATGATAATACTACTCCAAGCTTACTAAAAATCCATCTGTGCTAGTTTTCTCTGTTGATCATGTTGAGGACCTTCCTATTCTAAATTCCTCCTCCTATGGTTATAATATTTATCAAAAGGCCAACTAGCCTTGAGCTCATCTAGAAAGAAACTATATTGTTGGTACCAATCCATGATCATATCATCTGTAGGGCCTCGATTCTGTGGTACCTCCTGTGCTGGAGTCTCTTCCCTAGGAAGGAAAGTAGGCTAGGTAGGGCATGATGTAACAATTGTATGTTGTGTCTGCCTCACTACATTCTGACTACCCCTAGTAAATATCTGCCTATTGGAGGTACTAGCCTCCCCATTATTCTCTCTGTCACTCATAAGAACCCAACAGCATGGCAGTTTTGACCGAGCTCTGATATCACTATAATATGCTACCCTATTTTTTTTTTTTTTGGAGTTTGGTGTGTAATGCAAATTTTGATTTCTCTCTTTGTGTTGTTTCTGTGGTTTTGTATTTTTTTGTTGTTTTTGATTGCAAGTAATCAATGTTGGAAATAAAGTAATAGCTGATGTCTAAACTATTTTCTAAACTCTTTACATTAAGAAATGCATAACACATAAAGTAACTTATGTTGTAAATTCATGAAAAAGACAATGAAAAAAAAAATACCAGGCTTAAATTGAATGACTGTAAAGTATGATTTCTGATATCCCTGAATACAACTTGAAATACTTTTCTTTTTCCACACTCACAATGATGACTGAGTGATGTAGAATCCTGGCCACTCTTGTTAGGTGAGATTACAAACAAAAAATGGGGGTGATTGGCCCATAAATAGCACACTACCCTTGTGAAAAAAACTATAGTAATCTGGATTGCAATTTTTAGTTTGAATCTCCCCAAAGGATGTTGTTCTCTTGGTTAGAGACAACTACAATAGCTAATGTTGATAAGGCTGCCCTTAAATGAATTATATTATAGCCTTGAAGAGGAGCGATATCTTCTTGAAGTGACACGCTAGCTTTGTGATCTGTACGGACTATCAATGAAGGTTCCAGCAGTCCCCTAAATTCCCACGGCAGCCTCTAACCTCAGCTTGTAGATAATAAAATGGATGTGGATGGAAATCGATGGCTTAGCAATGTTAATTATCAAACCTTGCTCATTGTTTCCACATCTCTGTTCAATCATATTCAAAAAGGTACGGCTGGCTGTACAATTAAATATTTATCAACAACAACATCCTCTTGAGTATTACCTAATAATATCTCCTTAAATCTGCAATTATAAACCCCTGTTTACCAAATTTTGAAGCACAATGATGAATGTTGAATGCACACACCCAATAATCCACTAGGATTGCTCTTCCACAACCGAAATGGATGTCCTTGCTGAAGGTTGACGTCCTCAACAAGCTTGAAAACACCCTTGCAACCTGCAATTGTCTTCTCCACCAAAAAGCCAAAGCAAATTTTCCAAATTCCAATCAATAATACAAATGAACTATATTTCCTTGTTTTATTTCCCCAAGATGAATCCATCCACTTTGTGCCAATAATTCATTAATGAATTTAATATTTTATTTCATCTCCCTCCAACTTATTAAATAATTTATTTTAATAATGTCACTTTATAATTTTATAAAGTATTAGTGGCATATTATTTTATCAATTTAATATAAAGTCATATACTTTATAATTATAAATAATAATTGACTTATATTAAATAATTACGGGTATTAAAATATTTGCACTCAAATACCCGATCAAACATCTAAGAGTGGATCTGGATACCCATTTGGCTCAAATATTAGCCTGTACAATCCGCTCTGGCTAGAACACTGACTTACTATAAATAGTAAGTCTCTGCAAAACTACTCCAAAGGTCTCCAAAACTGGAAACTGAAGGCGTCATGCAACTCCAATGGCCCCTAAACACTGGAATTAGCCTACAAGACCACGTGCATAGGCTAATCTCTGAAGAAATACTGACAGACTAGAAAGGGGACATTACAAAGAAAATATATTAATTATAATAGAATATTTTAGCATGATATAACACCATCTAATTAATTCACACTAACCTAAAATGTTTCATTGCATTTGCTATATTTTTAATATTATCTTATAAATCAAATTACAAAGGCTTGGATGAAAAAAAAAATTGTTGCTTTTCTCGGTAACAAATTTAAATTCTTTAACAAATATATATAAAATTTCATATAAAGAAATTAGAATGAAATGGAAAAAATATTCTACATAAATCTTTCTCATCAAGCTTTCATTATATCATATGATAATTCATGAAATACAATTTAAATTAGATTTTACATTTTAATGAAAATTTACATAATATCATTATATTATTATAACAAATTATTGAAAACTCAAGTATAAATATGAAATATACATTGTCCAAAAAATTGTGTTGGATAAAAATAATATTTATAAACTTTTATATAATAAAATAATTCATTTAAAAACATAAAGCAAAACTTATTTATTTAGAAATATGAAAGGTGGCACTTCGCCACAAAAAAACAGAAGCTATGCACAATCTCAAACGGTCAACTACATACACTCAAAAAAAAAAAAGCCTTCCCGAACTCGACTAGCAGATTAACATGGGCTTTTTCTCAATTCTGCACACACCGAATTCCACCGCAGAGGACGACGACGACAACGACAACGCTTCGAAATACTGCTTTCCCCGATGCGCCGCAAGATGCGCGTAACACAGAGGTGCAGCCAACGACGCCGGCGTCGCGCAGCAAACATTCTTCACCAACGCCTTCAATTCGTCGCCACTGAATTTATTTTCGTCCAACAGAAGGCTGTACACCATACGCTTTCCGGCGCCGGCTTGTTTCTCTACGACCTTTTGAGCAACAATGAAGGAAACACAAGGATCATAATCCCTATTAAATCTGTTAAAAGCTTGTTCAAGGAATAGTAGTTCTTGGTTAAGCACCCTCTGCAATTGCCCATCGCTAACGCCGTCTCTGAAGAAGAGGATTTTCTCCGGTAAACTCTCGTTTGTTTCCATGTATTCCTTAATCAAGTCTTCCACCATGTCTCCTAGATCTTGTATGTATTCGACCCCGCAATCCTGGTATCTGATTCTGGCTATATAGCCTGAACGCCAAACCCAACCTCCCACAACTGCAGCCACGGAAGGACTCTGTTTATCTCCCGGACGGTTCACTTTACCTGCGATGTATATAACCCCATTATCAAATCGGCTAAGTAGCGGACAGTGGAAATTAATGGGGACGCTTCCGCCTAGTTTTGCCTTCAGTTTTATGGCTAAATTGGTGACATAGTGGCACTTTTGCTTGGTCATTTTGAGGTCTCCGTCGGAGAAATATTTCTTGAGGCGTTCCAACACGCAGCATTGCGTGGGTAAGTTCATTTCGGTTTCTGCGATGAGCTTGAGGGTTTTGTAGCCCTCGTTCCTCTCCTCGATCACGCACACCAAGATTTGAAGGTGGGATTGTGCATGGGATAATATTTTCTTCAGCTCTGCGATGTTGGATAAGCTTGCGCTTGAGATGGGCTCGCAGATTTTGGGATTGTTTGTCATGTTGGTTCCCAGTTGTGTGCACCTTTCCGCCAGGGAGGAGACGAAGGTCTGGATGATGGTGGAGGGCCATTTGGAAGGATTGGTGGTGAAGGATAAGAGGCCCCATTCGTTGTCGATACTCTTACAGTTCTTGCAGTTAAATCCAGACGGTTTTACCGCAATTGTGGTTTGCAACAATGGAGGAATTACATTACTGCAAAATTAATCCTATTTCAGTAGCTAGAATAACTCCTCTTTGCATAAATTGATGAGGTTCAAATTCAAATATATATATCATACATAAATAAACTTGGGTTTATTATAATCTCACCTCAGTTTTTGAAATACTGTGTGTTGCTGCTTTTGTTCTTTTGCGGTTGGAGAAAGCATCCGTTGGAGCTTCTCAGACATCGCATTATCTGTGGCGAAAATTACAGAGACCTCCATGGGAATATAATTAGGCTTACTCCGGCTCTTACCGACTTCCAGGCAGGGCAACAGCTTGTAGTTAATACTACAGTTGTATTTTTCCTTGAAGAAGTCCACAAGAGGAGTCATCTTCTTTTGCCTGTTTACATCCTCTACTTCGAATCTGATGTCGCTCGTTACTTTATCGGTTAAACCCCTTACAGTAAAGATCTGCGTACTGGTCCTGTGGGTCACCCTCACCTTCAGCCCCTTCAAAGCGTTTTCTGCCTTCCATGTGTCCTCCTCAGAGAGAGCTTCACTTTCTTTGCAAATTACAGAGAACCTGCCTTGCAAGTAGGCAATGACTGTTTGAAATTCTTGCTTGTGTTGTATATTCTCATTCCCTTTTTCTCCAAACGCTGTACATTTTTTGAAAAAGTAATGCTTGAAAAACACTGTATATTTGTTGAAAAAAGTAATTCAAATAGAAAAGTATATGCCAATGTAAAATAAAAATTAATAATTTTATATGTTAATGTATTTTTATTAATTTTATAATACATTCGTTTTTCACTTATTCATCTATAGTCATATAGATCATTCAACTTATATATTGAATTAAATCATGTAGAATAATGATTATGGTTTTAAGAGTCATGCAATAACATTAAAAAATAATAATATTAATTATTATAGTTTTCAAAATAATATAACATTATAAAAGATTTAAAATATTCATATTTATTAAAAATATCATATTTTAAAACAATAAATAAATAATTTATATGTTATATTTTTTATTATACATATATTTCTCTACTCTATATAAACTAACAAATACTTTAAAAAAATTCTTACATTTAATATTTGATATCACATCTAGGGCAATCAAAACATTGGATTTCTACACTATTCAAAACGTAATACACAAGTTGGATTTCTACAATATTCAAAACGTAATACACACCGTTACTTTAAATCAATTAAACATTATTAAGTACTTGAAAAGTGACCGCATACCATCAACTCCTTGGTATGATCTGTCCGTAGCATCCATGGTTATAATTGCCTTGTTTGTAACTGTGGTTCCGAATGCTTCCAAAAGAGACTCACGCAGAGCTTTGTTAAACTTAAACTATGTGTAAGCTACCATAAGTCATGTAATACTGCAATTTATATTGATTAAGATAGTGGCGAGTCTTTAGAACTTGAACGATTCATTATCCTCGCAAAACCAACAGACATTCGTAACCAAGACGACGGCAATTGGTTGTGAAACGTTACTCTTCAAACCTACGTTTCCGTTACATACTATAATCAAATATCACCACACGTCGTCAAGGTGCATATTATTTACACTTGCCGTACATCCCACATATTTTGTGTCTTGTTTTATTTTTAAATATTTTATATATGATTTTTATTTTTTTAATTATATATAAAATAAATTATTTTAAATATTAAAAAATATAAATTTAAGTAAATTTAAAAAATAAATATTTTGTTAAATTTATAATTATTAATTGTAAAATTATTATATAATTTAAAGGTCCGAGGTGTAGATCAATTGGTTCATCCAAAGCCATAAGGGGGGTGGAGGTCTAAGGTTCAAATCTCGGGCCACTGAGAGCTTGTCCCTTTTCTGATGTTTTCAACGACGTAAAAGGTTTAAAATGATTGTGGCATGGCGGTTATAGGGGCGGACTGCGCGAAGATCTGTGTGACGGCTTCTGGCGCAGACAACGCAGAATACTGTGGCAACCATAAAAGCTGGACAGCCTGCCTGGATTCATGGCGGCTACCAATTCCACCATGTTAAAATAAAATAATTATATAATTTATTGATGAGAACAATAAGTTTAAAATATGTATATAGTAAGATAGAAAGTTAAACCTTGCATAAACTAATTAAATTGCAAGCTTAAATATGGTTTGCAAGTTTATATATAAAGAAAATAGCATTATGAATAAATTGTTGGAGAGCAAGTGGGTAGTTAAAACTTTCTGATTGTAATTGAGAGGTCCAGGTTCAAATCTCCCTCTCACATGTTGCGGATATGCTATGTAACCGTTCCACATAATAATATTTACCCTTTTAAAAAATATATATTAAGATTTTTTTATTAAATTAATTATTATTTATCACTTTAAATGGTGAAATGTAGTTTTTCAAAAAAAATTAAAGTTATTATTATTTTATTAAGTTAATAAAATAAAATTAATCTAATAATATGTGAATGTAAGTAGGTAAATGTATGGATATTATGTGGTCAGAGTTAACAATAGGATGATTTATTTTATTCAAGACCTCCTATGAAGAAATGAAAACCTAAGAGGAAAACAAATAGAATAAAAATAAGACAACAAGATAGGTTGCAAAAAATGAAAGAGGCTTTAGTTCTTGGCCTGTTTTCTATATTGTGTTAAGAAAAAAATGATTAATGAAGAAGAATTATTCGTTTTTTAAAATAAGAGATAATTTTAAGATTATAAGAGCTTATAATAAAATAATTAAAAATAATAATTTATAATATGTTTTATATGTATATCTAATGTTAAGATAAGACATCCATTAATCTACAAAGCCATCATAAACTCATATGAAGACCTTTTAAAAGTATGCATTTCTAATGTTAATAAGCAATATTAATTCCTACATTGGGATAAGACATCCATTCAAACAAAACCACCATGCACTTAGATAAAATTATCACTTTAAAACTAAAACAAAGTAAAAGTTGAGGCTTCAAGATTATTGAATCACAAATTTAAAATAAATAGAATAAATTGAGATAAGAGAATTGATGAGATTAATTAAGGTGAATCAATTAAGCTAGTTGATATCTATATAATCTTAAAGAGATCCAAGTGATCATCACTGGGCTTTCCAAGATAAAGAAATCCAATATTAGGATTTATTATATAATTTTTTTTTTTTTTTTTGGAATTTATGAATATATCATCAAATACAAGTACATTCTATTGTAGTTTAAAAATTATTTATATTTTGTGTTTTACATTAAAAAAATTTAACTTGAAAAGATAGGCTAGTTGGTAATGACCAAGTGACTTATTGGTGGGCTACCCTAGTTCAATTCCTTGGATAATTGGGATCTCGTTGACTTTGTATTTACTAGTAGGTTAGGCTTTATAGGTTTCTCTACACAACAAAAAAATATTTCTATTTTTAAATATTATATTTAATGGCAGTGCTTTAAATTTTGAATAACTATGATATTATTGTTTTATCTTATGTGAGTCCATGATCTGTTCAAATATGAATATTAAATTTCCTTATAATAATATTCAAGGAGGAAAGAAAAAATGCTTGAGACAAGCAATTAAAATAGGGGTTATATCTTCAATATAAATATTATTGAATATGCACATGATAAAGTTGGGTTCTTTCTTATGCGTTGGGTTGTAGGAGAATGCATGACTTGGTATTTTATGAAGAATAAATTAGGGATATATGACTCTAATTCATGTTTCTCTCCCTTTTACTTCTTCGATCATACTTGGTTATCCTAGTCTAATCAATAGCAGAGAGAAAATCAAGCGTTCAAATGCCTTCATAGAGCTATGCTTTTTTTATCAAAGTGTCTTTTCCTTTTTATCTATTGCATAGTTATACTCCTTTTGTGGAGGCTATCCTTGATGTCATATTCTCTGATCATTCCCCAATATTTTGAAGAACACAAGCTTATACTGAGAGAGGGGGGGGTGAACAGTATAAGACTATTTTCAACTTTTCCTTTTAATGCAGCTTTCAAATCAATAACATGCAGAATAAAGATAGCAGTAATAACAGCAATAAAAACAATGCACAAGAATCATCCACAAAGTGACACAACAATTTACGTGGTTCACCCAAGGTGGGCTACTCCACGGATAAAACTTTTCTTCTAAAAGTTATATCAAAGTCCTCTAGGAATCCTTCCCTATTACAATGTTTATGAGCCTCGGCTCAAAGGAGATACCTTCCCCTAATCTGAATTTATGAGCCTTTGCTCAAAGGAGATACCTTCCCCTAGCTCTACTCTGGCTGGTGATCCTCTAGAAGACCTCTGCCTCCGCTGCCCTTAGCAAATGGAACTTTATCCATAGAATACACCTGTCTTCCCTGCTCTAGCTGGAGACCTCAGTCCTCAACTCTATCACCTCAAAGTTGGTCCTCGAATTTGCACTAAACATAGTCCTTCAGTCTAGCACAAATGTCCTCTTCCTCTGTCTTTGATCTCGCACCAAACACGAGTCCTTCGATCCGGCACAAATCTGTCCTCGGGTTCTTCTCATAGAACCAATGCACCTCTGTCCTCAAGTTCTCCGATAGAACTATCAAACTCGACTTCACAAGTCCTCTGCTAGGACCTGTCCAACAGTACTCTGTGCTCTGCTACAGCCACATTTGATCGAAACCAAACTTTTGCACAGACTGAGCAAACACATCAGCACTTAACTCTCTGCAATCAATCTTCTTGAAAATTGCTCTGTCTGCAAATGTCGTAATACCAACAACTTTTGGTCTTTTGCACATTCACTGCAACACAGTCTTTGCATAAACCGTGCAAATACAGCGCACTCTGTGTCCTTACATACTCCTACACTTAGACGATTCGACGAAAGCACTCTTATACTGTAATTGATCTTTGCACTCTACTTTTTTGTTGATCAAATCTCACTGTCGCACTAAATCTGCGAACACCACTCTTTGAACGCACACTTCGAACGCCCACTTCAATCGATGCCAAACTCTTCAAGGAGCCCTCCTTTTATACTCAAAAACTCATGATTAGAACCTTGATCTTAGTCGGTTGATTAACCTTCAATCATGTCGGTTGTAAGACCCCGCGTTGTGTCAGCCCAGATTTAACTCTATCGACTTCACTGCCTCCTTGTAGCTTTTGGCGTGAAACTACAACATGTCATGATATCTCGACATCTTTGACTGTCGTACACCTGCTACGCTTGCTGTCGTGAAATCATGATACTACTGCCTTTGTCGACCTCCTTACCGCTTATGTCACGAAATCATGACACTTCCTGACTATGCTAACGTCATCATGTCTTCTATTGTGAAATCATGACCCTTCTATCTTTAAGCCCTTCCTCTCAGCTTTTATCGTGAAATCATGATACTTTCTGCTTCTACTGATGTCATCATGTCTTCTGTTGCAAAATTGCGACCCTTCTGTCTTCAAGCCCTTCCTCTCAGCTTCTGTCATGAAATCATGACACTTTCTGCTTCTGTTGACGTCATCATGTCTTCAGTCATGAAATCACGATGCTTTAGACTGCAAGGCCTTCTTCTCTGCTTTTATCACAAAATCGTGACACAACTGCTTTTGCTGATGTCATTAGCAACTTTGTTGCAAAATCACGACACCATCTCCATCTGCAAGTTGCTATCTCAACCTGTCACAAAATAACGACGCTTATGGCTTTCGAACGCTTTCTCCACTGCCTAATTGCAAAATCGTGATGTTGTTCTGTTCAGACTCTTTCCATTTGCTGCATGTCACGAAATCGTGACAGTCCATACTTAGTCTTTTGTAGCATGTTGTGAAATCGCTACAGACCTTACTTGGATCTTTGCATCATGTCACAAAATCATGATAGTCCTCAACTAGAATTTTGCATCTTGTCACGAAATTGCAACAGTCCTCACTTTGTCTTTTGCAGCATGTCGTGAAATCGTGACAGTTCCTGAAACACTTTCTCTCTCTTCAAACTTGTCGTGAGATCGTGACAGTTAACACTGCAGACTTCCTC
The DNA here is from genome assembly GCA_028583015.1 of Wollemia nobilis. NCBI lineage: Eukaryota > Viridiplantae > Streptophyta > Pinopsida > Araucariales > Araucariaceae > Wollemia > Wollemia nobilis. Next base: position 22,623,008 of record JAQPPZ010000541.1, on the reverse strand, counting down.
TTCTTCAACATGTCACGAAATCGCGACACTTTTCCTTTTGGACTCTCTCTCCTACAACATGTCGTGAAATCGTGACACTTTCTCATTCGAACAACTTCCCTAGTAATGTGTCACGAAATCGCGATAGTTTTCTTTCTCTACTTCACTGCGCTTCCCGAGTCGCAAAAATGCGACATGTCACAAAATCGTGACAGTTTTGCCCGCTTTGCCTCTGCCTTCCAGCATGTCGTGAAATCGTGACAGTTTTGCCCGCTTTGCCTCTGCCTTCCTGCATGTCGTGAACTCGTGACCGTTTTGCCCGCTTTGCCTCTGCCTTCCTGCATGTCGTGAAATCACGACAGTTTTGCCCGAACTTTCTCTCTCCTCAAACATGTCACGAAATTGCGACAAATTTTCCAGCCGCCTACAAACTTTTTCTAACTTATCTTTTTCTGGGTCTTTTGCAACTGGGCTACTCTGATTTTCTTGGAGACTTACTGACCAGCTGAAACCTTCATCAAAACACATACTTAGACATAACAACAAGTTGCTCTAAGAACTCATTGACATCAAGGACAACAACTACCAAGAGCTCTTTTGACATCAATGACAACAACTATACTTGAGCAAAGGCAATGTACTCAAGGTACCCAAAATTGCCAACAATCTCCCCCTTTGTCATTGATGGCAACCCTTAACTAAAAACATATCTCAAGAGCCAAAACTGAACCAACTGATCCAACAACTGAGAATCTACATTTGAAGTTTTTTCTCCCCCTGACTTGAAGCTCTTCTCTTCACTTGAAGCACTCCCCCTTACTCATATCTCTCCCCCTTACTCATATCTCTCCCCCTTTGTCATCAATGGCAAAGGGTCACATTTTGGGGCTTGGGACTAAGAATGAGCCTCTTAGCTTAGTTCCTCCCCCACATCCTGATGAGGTGATTTAAAACAGGGTTGGGAGTGACACTCTCATTAGACACTCATCATCATCAGTGTCTACAATTTCCTTTCCGGGCCTTCTCTTGAATTCTTTTTCTGTATTTCTGTTCCTGTCACTATTTTGATCCTCGAACCTGTTAATACTACTGTTCTTGTTTCTTTTATCTTTTTTGTTCTTATCCATACCTTGATCCTTGGACCTATTCATATCACTTTTCCTATTTTTGTTATCATTCCTATTCTTATCCATGCCTTGATCCTTGGACTTGTTCATTTTGCTGTTTCTATTCCTGTATCTTGGAAGATCAGCTCTACACTGTCTGGCTAGGTGACCTTCATTGTTGCACTTATAGCAAGTAACAATATTATTTCTTTCAAGCATGGCTGTTCTTTGAATCCACCTGTTCTGACTAACCCAATTCCTATTATTTGCCTTGCAAAAAATTGCCTTGTGCCCGAATTGTTGACAAGAGTAGCAATACCCTTGAAAGAAATTACATCTCCTGAAATTGTCATTTACTCTCTTCACTTGAGTCATACAATGTACAGCCATGTGACCAAATCTGTGACACGCAAAACATGTGCCGTGAAATTTTCTTTTATTCGACTTCTTGGGTCCCGAAATCTTCTTCTTGGCATTCAGAATTCTATTTTCTGTTTCTACGCATTTATCACTTATGGACTCATGATCTGAAGTACTTTCTTCAACAGAAATCTCTTGCTCGATTCCCCAACCTGTTCCTTGTATGGCTCAACAAAACCAAGACATGTTTTATCTGTTGGTTTTCTTTGACCTTTGATGAGAGATTTAACCTTTTCGGAGCTTTCTTGAAACCTGTATAGTTTATCCTTGTATTTTTTAGTTTCTTCTTTCAAAGAAGCCATTTCTTGTTCTAACTCACTATACTCCAAAATTTTAGAATCTAACTCATTCTTGAGTTCTTGTGTCTTAGCCATAGAGATGTCAAGACTTTCTATAAGCTCATCTCTCTCCATGCAACATTCATCTAACTTATCCTTGAGTCTAGCATTCTTCTTTCTTTCATTTTTCAAAACACTAAGAGCATTAGTAAGTTCACATTCAAGATCCTCTATTTGATTGCATTTTGAATTATCAAGGCCTTTTTCAGATTTCTTATCACTGGAGGTGCTACCCTTTTAAAAAACCATACATGCATCTTCTTTGTAGTTTTCTGAAGCATCCTCATACATACTAACAACCAAATCATTATTTTTGCAATCATCCTCAAGGTGCCCAAAATTTCCACATCTAAAACATTTCATGATAATGAATTTATGTTTCGGTTCCTCCCCTTTTTTGAAATGAACAACATCTCATTTTCATCATCACTAGAAGAACTTTCACTATCACTGCTAGAACACTTACTTGCTTTGTCTAAGTAGAAGCTCTTCTTATTCTTGTGAGAATGCCTCTTTCCATGTTTGTTGTACTCATATTTGTTTTTTTCGATGATTGTTGTACTCATCTTTGCTCTTTTTGTAATACCTGTGCCTTTCAGAATCCTTGCTCTTGACATCCTGTATTTCTTCATCACTTTCATTTTTGGAAACAGTATAGTCAGTAGCATAATGACCGAACTTCCCACAGTTGAAACATCTTATATTTTTCTTGTTTTTGTGCTTCCTAGAAAACTTGCCTTTCTTGCTGTAATAAGCCTCTTCATCACTAGAAGACTCATCACTCTCTTGAATCTGCTTGCCCTTTGATTTCTTGGTAGCTTTGAAGGCTGCCTCTTTCTTAACATCAACTTTCACTTGAGTTCTTAGCTCAAATGCTGCAAGTATACTATGGAGCTCATCCTTCTTCAATTTATCTAAATTTTTAGCTTCCTCAATGGCAAAAATCTTTTCACTAAATCTATTTGGAAGAGATCTTAAAATTTTATCACATACATCATTTTCAGCAAGTTCAAGACCTAAGTCTTTCATGGAGTTAACAACCTCATCCATACGAAGCATGTAATCACTAATATTTTCATCATCATTCATCTTGAGCTATTCATACATACCTTTGAAGTGTCTCAACTTGGCCTTTCGGACATTTGCATCACCTGTATGAACAACCTGCAATTGTTTCCACATTTCACTAGTTGTCTTGCAGTGAATGACTTTGGTAAGATCAGCCTTTTGTAAACCCTTCAGAATTGCATTCATAGCTTTTGAGTTGCTATGATGTAGGAGCCTGTATTCTTTAGTACAAGGACCATTTGCAGGAATGGTGTACCCATATTCAACAACTTCCCATACCTCATTACCCAGTGCCATTAGATAGACTTTCATTCTTGCACTCCACAAGCCAAAATCTGATCCATCAAGAATAGGTGCTGTATTGCCACTTGAATAATCCATTGTGTTCTTTGCAAGATTTTCCTTCAAGCTGTTAAACTTTTTGAAGGAACCCACTCTGATACCAATTGAAGAACACAAGCTTATACTGAGAGAGGGGGGGTGAATAGTATAAGACTATTTTCAAATTTTCCTTTTAATGCAGCTTTCAAATCAATAACATGTAGAATAAAGATAACAATAATAATAGCAGTAAAAACAATGCACAAGAATCATCCACAAAGTGACACAACAATTTACGTGGTTCACCCAAGGTGGGCTACTCCATGGATAAAACTTTTTTTCTAAAAGTTATATCAAAGTCCTTTGGAAATCCTTCCCTATTATAATGTTTATGAGCCTCGGCTCAAAGGAGATACATTCCCCCAATCTGAATTTATGAGCCTCTACTCAAAGGAGATACCTTCCCCTAGCTCTACTCTGGTCGGTGATCCTCTAGAAGACCTCTGCCTCCGCTGCCCTTAGCAAATGGAACTTTTGATGATTACACAATGACACTAAGAGGGGGGGGGGTGAATTAGTGTAGCTATTAATTTTTATATCTATAGCATTTAATATGAAATAAAAAGAACTTGACAACTGAAAAACAACTTGAACAAGAGAGCACACCACAACACTCAATATACCGAGGTTCACCAATTTGGCTACTCCTCAAAAATGATCGCTTGGACTCCAATCCAAATCCAGCCTTTGCAAAATCAATTTTACAAACACTTTACCAAAGACCAACCGGAAGGAGCACCAACCCCCGTAATTTTCTCACTGCAATGTATGGAGCACCAACTCCTAGTACCAAGCACCAACTTGGACTGCAATTTGATAAATTTAGAATGACATAAAAATGTCTTCACTTTATGCACGACCCCGACCGGTCCGCAATTAACCCAACTCGCACACTCTCACGGCTCGCTTATTTTTCTCTTGATTCTTTTCTAACTCTCCTTTTACAACAATTTCTCTCTAACAGTAAGCAACATCTTCTCTGTACGATTATTCTTTTATAACCTTTCAATCTCGCATGCAATCGAATCACATACTCTGACTGTTCGAATCCATGCAATACGGCTGTTCGGTTCCATGCACTTCGACTGTTCGAAACCCTGCAATACGTCTTTTGGAAACCATGCAATACGGCAATTTTGTTTCATGCACTTCGACTGTTCAATTTCTTCGAATACGGCTTTTCGAATGCTTTTTCGAAACTCCATATGTGATTCTTCGAAAGCTTTTCGATTCTTCATGTTCGGCTTTTCTGTATGCTTCAAATACGTCTCGTTAGAATGCCCGCAAATACGACCTTTCGAATGCTTTTATTATCCTTCATATTCGGCTTTTCGAATGCGTTTCAATTATGCATGTTTGGCCGTTGCATTGCATGTCCAACACCCGTCAACGTTTAACCGTTCGTTCGACTTCGCCACTTTTACGTAATCGGTCGCATGATTTTCCTGTCGGCTTTTTCGACACGTGTCACCTTGCATGCTCCCGCAGGTTTTACCTGCCATACTGTTACCTATCACGATATCGCGACACTTTTAACTTATGCTGACGTCACCCTGAAGGTTGTCGCGAAATCGCGACCATTTTGGCCTTGAAAGCTTTTCCTCGCTCATGTCGCGATATCGCGACACTTAGAACTTTTGTTGACGTCATCCTTAAGCATGTCACGAAATCGTGACCGTTTTGGCTCTTGGAAGCTTTCCCTGCATCTTGTCGCGATATCGCGACACTTTGAACTTTTGCTGACGTCATCCTCAATGCTGTCGCGAAATCGCGACGCTTCCGGCTTCCAGCAGCTTTCCTTTCATCCTGTCGCGAAATCGTGACACTTTTCAACTTTGTCGACGTCATCATCCATCGCTTGTCGCGAAATCGCGACACTTTCGCTTCAGTACACTCTTCTTTGCCAGCAGCAAAGGAACATGTCACGAAATCGCGACACTTTGCTCTTCCGTACAACTCTCCTTGCCAACTCCAATAAAATGGAACATGTCACGAAATCGCGACACTTTGCTCTTCCGTACGCCTTCTTGCAAACTCCAATGAACATGTCGCGAAATCGCGACACTATGCCTTCATGCAGTAGCGAAATCTCTACATCTTCGTGCCTTGTGCTTTCACCTTGCCTCTTCTCATGAAATTTTGACTTGTAATATAATCACTGCATCTTTAAGTTCCACACTTTTGACTAGTAGCGAAATCGCTACACCTTAGTTTCCCTTTGTTTCAACATGTAGCGCCATCGCTACACCTTAGTTTCTCTTTGTTTCAACATGTAGCGAAATCGCTACACCTTAGTTCCTCTTGTTTCAACATGTAGCGAAATCGCTACACCTTAGTTCCATGTATTTTCATCATGCAACGATATCGCTACACCTTTGTTTCCATTCATTTCAACATGTAGCGATATCGCTACACCTTTGTTTCCTTCTCTCACAAAGATGTCACGAAATCGTGACAGTTTAGCTTTCACTTTCCCTCTCCTCGCCATGTCGCGAAATCACGACAATTTGGCGTGCATTTTCTCTCTCCTACTTTTTGTCGTGAAATCGCGACACATTTTCTCTCTCCTCAATGAAAACTCGACATGTCACGAAATCGTGACATTTTCGGCTGCGCCTTCTCTCTCCTCGACCATGTCGCAATGACAAAACATGTCGCGATATCGCGACGCTTTTCTTCCTTGTCTCTTTTTGCCGCTTCGAATCTGGGTCACCTCTCTGTTTTCCTTGAAACTTTCTCGCACTTGATCCCGACCGACCTCCGAATCGCATCAATCGCATCAATCTGACTGTGTTGACAACAATGACAATACTTTTGCAATTCTTTTGCTGCACCTTGCTCAACAATCTCCCCTTTGGAATTGTTGGCAACACACTGCAACCTTGCTTAATTTCTTCTCCCCCTTTGCCAATAATACCAAAGGGCTGTCGTAGACTCCCCCGAGTCTATGCACAACATTCTCAGACTTAAAAAGTTTGAATGCTCCCCCTGAGAATGTGTTTCCCATAGCTAGTCAGTGCTTGGGTGGTGTGACTACTCCCAACTTCTTCCGAAGGTATTCAAATACTTCCTTAGGCAAAGGTTTTGTGAATATATCAGCTACTTGCTCTGTAGTTGGAACAAAATCCAATTTAACCTCTCCTTCCGCAACTTTATCCTTCAAGAAATGATATCGGATTGCAATATGTTTGGTTCTTGAATGCATTATCGGATTCTTGGATATGTTGATAGCACTAGTGTTATCACATTTAATTGAAATTGGTTCATTGAAATGAATACCAAGATCTTTCAACGTTTGTCTCATCCATAATATCCGAGTACAGACATGTTGTTGCCGCAATGTATTCTCGCTCTGCAGTGGATAGAGATACCGATTCTTGTTTCTTGTCGTGCCATGCTACCACTCGTCACCAAGATAAAATGCTCCTCCACTTGTGCTCTTTCCGTCATCAATACATCCTCGCCCAATCTGCATCGTAATATGCAATCAAAGTGAAATCTTTACCTTTTGGGTACCACAACCCATAATCCATAGTGCCCTTGAGATATCTCGAAAATCCTCTTTACAACTGTTACATGAGTTTCTTTGGGACCGGCTCGAAATCTTGCAACCATACATACCGCTTGTAATATATCCTGGTCTAGTGGTCGTTAAATACAAAGAGCTTCCAATCATAGACCCGTACATTGTTTGATCTACATCTCTGGGATTTATCATCCTTGCTCAACTTGGCACTCGTTGTCATGGGAGTGCCGACCGGTTTATCGTCTTCCATTGTGAACTTTTTCAGCATTTCTTTTACATATTTAACTTGAGAAATAAAAATGCCTTTTTCATTTTGATTGACCTGCAATCCTAAGAAATAAGAAAGTTCACCAATCATTGACATCTCAAATTCTTTTTTCATTTTAATTGATATGTCTTTGCAAGTATTCATCCATGTCACCGCCAAATATTATGTCATCTACATAAACAACAAGAACAATAAGATGACCCTTCTCTGCTTTGACATATAAGTTGCTATCCACCAAACCTTTCTTAAACCCTTGTTTAATTAGATAATTATCCAACCTTTGCATACCATGCTCTGGGTGCCTGCTTTAATCCATATAAAGCTTTCTTTAACCTCGCAAACAAAATCTGGATTTTCACCAAGTTGGAAGCCATCGGGTTGTTCAATGTAAACCTCTTCTTCCAGCTTTTCCATTCAAAAATGCTGATTTTACATCCATTTGATATACTTTGAAGTTTTTATGAACTCGCTAATGCCGTAAACATTCCGATTGCCTCTAGTCCTGCTACCGGTGCAAAAGTTTCTTCAAAATCAATGCCTTCAACCTCAGCATAGCCTTTACATACCAATCTTGCCTTATTTCTGACAACCTGCCCATCTTCATTCAATTTATTTCTAAAAACCCATTTAGTGCCAATTATGTTTTTATTTGTTGGTCTAGGTACTAATTCCCATGTATTGTTTTTCTCTATCTGATCTAGTTCTTCATTGATTGCCTTCATCCAACTTTCATCGCTGCTTGCTTCAAAGAACATTTTTAGGTTCAATACTAGATAACGTAGAATAGTTCCTCACCGTCGTTCTTCTTGTTTGAATACCATCCGTGGGATCCCCAATAACTGCTCACTTGGATGATTTTTCCGCACGTTGCTCTGCTTTAAATTTCCTGTTTTCTTCTTCTTCGATTCGGCTTTTACACTATCTGGATCAATTTTCTCGATTCTTCTCTCGTTTCTTTTTCATCATCACCTTCAATGACTTCTTCATACATAGGGTAGTTTTCTTGATAAGTAGTTTCTTGTTCTCTACCTTCATCAACTTTTACATAAGCACTTTCAACAATTTTCTTCAACTTCTTGTTGTAACATGTGTATGCCTTGCTTTTTGTTGAGTAACCGAGAAAGATACCTTCATCAGCTCTATCTTCAAATTTACCGAGGTTATCTTCAATCCGTTTTATGTAGCACTTGCTGCCAAATACTTTGAAATGTCTTGTTGTTGCCTTTCTGCCAAACCACAACTCATAATCTGTTTTGCTTTCATGTGGTCTCAAAGATGCACCTCGTTTTGAATGTAAACCGTAGTATGAACTCGCCTCTTTCCAAAATCGTCGCCTATTTTGTTTTCTCGCAAGCATTGTCCTTGCCATTTCCCGCACTCGTTCTATTCTTCCTTTCTACAACACCATTCTCCCGAGGTGTCCTAGCCGCTGAAAACCTGTCTTCTTATCCCATGTTTTTGACAAGATTCTCGTAAATTCTTCGGAGATAAACTCTCCTCCCCCGTCTCGATCTTAGGCATTTAATTCTTTTTCCTGATTGATTTTCAACAAGATTTTTGAAGGTTTTAAACATTTCAAAGGCTTCTAACTTGAGTTTCAGAAATAGTACCCATGTCATTCTTGAGTAGTCATCTATACATAGCATAAAATATTTGTGTCCATTTATGCTTTCAGTTCTCATGGGTCCACATAGATCAGTGTGAATTAGTTCTAATGGCTTGCTAGTGAAGTATTCTTTTGCTTTGAAAGTGGCTCTGGTTTGTTTTCCCTTTTGGCATGACTCACGGATGCTATTTACAGTGTTTGCCAATGTTTGGTATATCTCTAATCGCTCTTTTGAACCGATTTTTGCCGCATTGTCAAAACTAATATGCCCAAGCCTCTTGTGCCATAGCCGCTTTTCATCTTCCCGTCCCATCAAGCATGTTCCTTCATAGCTTTCGAAAGTGTATACAGATTTCCTGAAGTTCTCACCCAATGGCTATTAACTTTCCATTTTTTGTCTTTCTTACTTCACAACCCTCCTTCTTGAAGATTACATCATGACCTCCGTCACATATTTGACTTACACTTAGCAAGTTATGCTTCATGCCAATTACAAACAAGACTTCTTTTGATTTTATATTGCCATCACCGATCTTGACTGATCCCTTTCCAACAATCTTTGCTCCATCATTATTTCCAAATTTCACTTAACCACCTTCATAATTCTGTAAATTCTCAAACTTTTGCTTGTCACCCGTCATGTGACTCGGAACAACCACCGTCAAGTATCCAAGGTGCTGATTTGTTCTGAGCTTTAAAAGCAGCCTGGACAATCAAAGATTCCTTTTCTTTCCATTCTGGTTTGATAGCAGATTTTGCTACTTGTTTTGCCTTTGTCCTTTCATTAGCATGTGCCTAGTTTTTCAAGAAATTTCTGGTTTTGTTTCAACCCACTTGGCTGAGATTTTCTACCCCGATAATTATTTGATGCAAAAGTGCTTCAGCATTTCTAGCAATATGTCCAAAATTATGACAATTATAACATTCAACCGCATAATTCATTAAAGGAGAAAAAACATTTCTCTGGTAAAATTCCTTTGAGATACATTATGCCCGCAATCTGAAATCTTATGGCCATAAGCATTGCATTTAAAACAATAACCATAAAATGCATGATTAAACCCGGGTGCCGGTCTTTGCCGCTTGAAGTAGGAGCCATGACTCTTCTCCTCCTCGGATGTGTGACTTTTGTGAATCCATCTTTGTCAAGTATTCTTCTTGAATCTGCATTATTGTTTTCTTTTGCATGATTTTGTTTTTCCGGGTTCAACCCCGATCTTTTCTTCTTTCTTTATGGGTTCTATATTCAAGTTCTTTGAATCCTTTGAAGATTCTCCTTCATCAAAGCCTAAACCAAATTTGATGCCGTAAGGCCTTTGGTTATTTAACATTTTATCCAAACTTTACAAGACTTTCTTCAAACTTATGAAAATAGTTCAATTTTCTATTCATCTCTTCTAACCGCATCCTTAACTTAACAATGTCTTCCTCTAGCTTGCCGCATTCAACCTGCCTTTACAGCTTAATTGTTCATCAAGAACTTCAGACATTTTCTTGAATTCCTCTCGTCCGTATTTTCAAATTGTTTATTATGTCCCGTGGCATTCTCTAATTTCTTTGAAAAAATTTTATTCTTCTTCCTTTCCGCACTCAACTCTTCAAGTGCAAGCAACCAATTCTCCTTCCAAATACACTTCAACTTCATCCTTGGAATTTTCATCACCTTCCCGATTTTCCTCTCGTTCTTTCTTCTTCAAGTGCCATGAATGTAGCTTCACCTCCTTCTTCTTCGACTCCTCATCTCGTGCTTTCTTCGAACTCGCCGACATTCTTGGTTATGAAGCTTTTCTTCTTGAAGTTGTTCTTTCTGAAATTTTGTTTCTTCTTCCACATACCTTTTTCTTGGTGTGAACCTTCACCATTTTTGGTTCTCTCCCCGCATTGGACATTTGGCTGCAAAATGACCGACTCCTCCACAATTGAAGCATTTAAAAGGTAGCTTCCCTCTATATTTTCCTTTTCCTTTTGTGAGTTTTTGAACAAAATTGGCTTCTCGTTTCATCCAATGTTCCTTCATCCTCGTATTCATGTTCAGCTTTTACATTCTTGTGTGCTTTAAAAGTCGCTTCTCTGTCTCGTAGACTTGGTTTGTCCTATTCTCATTTCATATGTCTGTCAGGAACCATGCAACTCATCCATGCCGAAGTTGTTTAGATCTTTTGCCTCTTCTATTGCAGAGACTTTGGAGTTAAATCTTTTGTGAAGTGTTTCGAGAACCTTTTTCACAACAACCGCATCATCAATTTCTTCACCAAGTCCTCTCGATTGCATTAATAATTCCGTTGACTCTCAAAGATATAAATTTCTATGTTTTCATCTTCCTTCATTTGCGTTGTCTTCGAACCGTGCTCGATGAGTTTGCAGCTTTGCTTCCTTAATCTTACTCGTCTCCTTCATGGATGCTCTTCGCTTTATCCCACATGTCCTTTGCTGATTTACAACTCATGACTCTTATCGCTCACTCGTCAACAAGCCCACACATTATGGCATTCTTAGCTTTGGAGTTGTTTTCAAATTTCTTTTTCTCAAGCAGATTCCGTTGGAGGGGTAGTGGGTGCCGTGTATCCACTATCTACGGAATCCCAAATATCGTATCCCAATGCACTCGGATATGTTTGCATTCTCGAGTTTCCGTAAGGTGTAATTTGTTCCATCAAATAAGGGAGCTTTGTTGGATGAAAATCCTTCACCACCCCGCCATTGTTTCTTCCAAGATCTCCTTAGCCGATTAAGCTTGTACAAGGAACCTTGCTCTGATACCAATTGATGATTACACAATGACACTGAGAGGGGGGGGTGAATCAATGTAGCTATTAATTTTTATATCTAAAGCATTTAATATGAAATAAAGAGAACTTGACAACTGAAAAACAACTTGAACAAGAGAGCACACCACAACACTCAATATACCGAGGTTCACCAATTTGGCTACTCCTCAAAAATGACCGCTTGGACTCCAATCCAAATCCAGCCTTTGCAAAATCAATTTTACAAACACTTTACCAAAGACCAACCGGAAGGAGCACCAACCCCCGTAATTTTCTCATCGCAATGTATGGAGCACCAACTCCTAGTACCAAGCACCAACTTGGACCGCAATTCGATAAATTTAGAATGACATAAAAATGTCTTCACTTTATGCACGACCCCGACTGGTCCGCAATTAACCCAACTCGCACACTCTCACGGTCTCGCTTATTTTTCTCTTGATTCTTTTCTAACTCTCCTTTTACAGCAATTTCTCTCTAACAAGTAGCAACATCTTCTCTCGTACGATTATTCTTTTATAACCTTTCAATCCTCGCATGCAATCGAATCACATACTCGACCGTTCGAATCCATGCAATACGGCTGTTCGGTTCCATGCACTTCGACCGTTCGAAACCCCTGCAATACGTCTTTTGGAAACCATGCAATACGGCAATTTTGTTTCATGCACTTCGACTGTTCAATTTCTTCGAATACGGCTTTTCGAATGCTTTTTCGAAACTCCATATGTGATTCTTCGAAAGCTTTTCGATTCTTCATGTTCGGCTTTTCTGTATGCTTCAAATACGTCTCGTTAGAATGCCCGCAAATACGACCTTTCGAATGCTTTTATTATCCTTCATATTCGCTTTTCGAATGCGTTTCAATTATGCATGTTTGGCTGTTGCATTGCATGTCCAACACCTGTCAACGTTTAACTGTCTGTCTGACTTCGCCATTTTTACGTAACTGGCTGCATGATTTTCCTGTCGGCTTTTTCGACACGTGTCACCTTGCATGCTCCTGCGGGTTTTACCTGCCAGACTGTTACCTGTCGCGATATCGCGACACTTTTAACTTATGCTGACGTCACCCTGAAGGTTGTCACGAAATCATGACCATTTTGGCCTTGAAAGCTTTTCCCCCGCTCATGTCGCGATATCGCGACACTTAGAACTTTTCTCGACGTCATCCTTAAGCATGTCACGAAATCATGACCGTTTTGGCTCTTGGAAGCTTTCCTCGCATCTTGTCACGATATCGCGACACTTTGAACTTTTGTCGACGTCATCCTCAATGTCGTCGCGAAATCACGACGCTTTCGGCTTCCAGCAGCTTTTCTTTCATCCTGTCATGAAATCGTGACACTTTTCAACTTTTCTGATGTCATCATCCTGCTTATCGCGAAATCGTGACACTTTCGGCTTTCGTACACTTTTCTTTGCCAAGCAATAAAGGAACATGTCACGAAATCGTGACACTTTGCTCTTCCGTACAACTCTCCTTGCCAACTCCAATAAAATGGAACATGTCACGAAATCGCGACACTTTGCTCTTCCGTACGCCTTCTTGCAAACTCAAAAAATGGAACTTGTCACGAAATCGCGACACTACGCTTGCTCCATGCAATAGCGAAATCTCTACAACTTTGTGCCTTGTGCTTTTACCTTGCCTCTTTTCATGAAATTTTGACTTGTAATATCATTGTCGCATCTTTCGCTTCTACACTTTTGACTAGTAGCGAAATCGCTACACCTTAGTTTCCCTTTGTTTCAACATGTAGCGCCATCGCTACACCTTAGTTTCTCTTTGTTTCAACATGTAGCAAAATCGCTACACCTTAGTTCCTTGTATTTTCATCATGCAGCGATATCGCTACACCTTTGTTTCCATTTATTTTCATCATGCAGCGATATCGCTACACCTTTGTTTCCATTCATTTCAACATGTAGCGATATTGCTACACCTTTGTTTCCTTCTCTGCCAGATGTCACGAAATCGTGACAGTTTAGCTTTCACTTTCTCTCTCCTCTGCCATGTCGCGAAATCGCGACAATTTGGCGTGCATTTTCTCTCTCCTACTTTTTGTCGCGAAATCACGACACATTTTCTCTCTCCTCAATGAAAACTCGACATGTCACGAAATCGTGACATTTTCGGCTGCGCCTTCTCTCTCCTCGACCATGTCGCGAAATCGCGACAGAAAACATGTCGCGATATCGCGACGCTTTTCTTCCTTGTCTCTTTTTGCCGCTTTTAATCTGGGTCACCTCTCGTTTTCCTTGAAACTTTCTCGCACTTGATCCGACCGACCTCCGAATCGCATCAACTGCATCAATCTGACTGTGTTGACAACAATGACAATACTTTTACAATTCTTTTGCTGCACCTTGCTCAACAACTTTATCCACAAAAGACACCTGTCTTCCCTGCTCTGGCTAGAGACCTCAGTCCTCAACTCTATCACCTCAAAGTTGGTCCTCGAATTTGCACTAAACACAGTCCTTCGATCTAGCACAAATGTCCTCTTCCTCTGTCTTTGATCTACACCAAACACAGATCCTTCGGTCCGGCACAAATCTGTCCTCAGGTTCTTCTCATAGAACCAATGCACCTCTGTCCTCAACTTCTATGATAGAACTATCAAACTCAGCTTCACAAGTCCTCTGCTAGGACCTGTCCAACAGTACTCTCTGCTCTGCTACAGTCGCATTTGATCGAAACCAAACTTCTACACAAACTACGCAAACACAGCAGAACTTAACTCTCCGTAATCAATCTTCTTAAAAATCACTCTGTCTGCAAATGTCGCAATACCAACAGCTTCTGGTCTTTTGCACATTCACTACAGCACAGTCTTCGCATAAACCGCACAAATACAGTAGTATCGACTTAGCGCACTCTATGTCCTTATAGACTCCTACACTTAGATGATTCGATGAAAGCACTCTTATACTGTAATCGATCTTCGCACTCTACTTTTTTGTTGATCGAATCTCACTGTTGCACTAAATCTGTGAACACCACTCTTTGAACGCACACTTCGAACGTCCACTTCAATCGATGCCAAACTCTTCAAGGAGCCCTCCTTTTATACTCAAAAACTCATGATTAGAACCTTGATCTTAGTCGACTGATTAACCTTCAATCACGTCGGCTGTAAGACCCCGCGCTGTGTTGGCCCAGATTTAACTCTGTCGACTTCACTGCCTCCCTGTAGCTTCTGGCGCAAAACTACAACATGTCATGATATCACGACATCTTTGCCTACCGTACACCTTCTATGCTTGCTGTCATGAAATCATGATACTACTGCCTTTGTCGACCTCCTTACCGCTTATGTCACAAAATCATGACACTTCCTGACTATGCTGATGTCATCATGTCTTCTATCATGAAATCGTGACCCTTCTGTCTTCAAGCCCTTCCTCTCAGCTCCTGTCATGAAATCGTGACACTTTCTGCTTCTGCTGACGTCATCATGTCTTTTGTCATGAAATCATGACCCTTCTGTCTTCAAGCCCTTCCTCTCAGCTTTTTTCATGAAATCGTGACACTTTTTGCTTTTGCTAACGTCATCATGTCTTCTATTGCACAATCACGATGCTTTAGACTGCAAGGCCTTCTTCTCTACTTTTGTCGTGAAATCATGACATAACTACTTTTGCTGATGTCATCAGAAACTCTGTCACAAAATCGTGACACCATCTCCAACTGCAAGCTGCTATCTCAACCTGTCGCAAAATCACGATCCTTCTGGCTTTCGAACGCTTTCTCCACTGCCTATCGTGAAATCGTGACGCTGCTCCATTCAGACTCTTTCCATTTGCTGCATGTCATGAAATCGTGACAGTCCATCCTTAGTCTTTTGTAGCATGTTGTGAAATCGCTACAGACCTTACTTGGATCTTTGCATCATGTCCCAAAATCGTGACAGTCCTCAACTGGAATTTTGCATCCTATCAAGAAATCGCAACAATCCTCACTTTGTCTTTTACAGCATGTCACAAAATCATGATAGTTCTTGAAACACTTTCTCTCTCTTCAAACTTGTCGTGAGATCATGACAGTTAACACTGCAAACTTCCTCTTCTTCAACATGTCACGAAATCGCAACTCTTTTCCTTTCGGACTCTCTCTCCTGCAACATGTCGCAAAATCATGACACTTTATCGTCCGAACAACTTCCCTGGCAATGTGTCACGAAATTGTGACACTTTTCTTTCTCTACTTCACTGCGCTTCCCGAGTCACGAAAATGCGACATTGCACGAAATCGTGACAATTTTGCCCGCTTTGCCTCTGCCTTCCAGCATGTCACGAAATCGTGATAGTTTTGCCCGCTTTGCCTCTGCCTTCCTGCATGTCGCGAACTTGTGACAGTTTTGCCCGCTTTGCCTCTGCCTTCCTGCATGTCGCGAACTTGTGACAGTTTTGCCCGCTTTGCCTCTTCCTTCCTGCATGTTGCAAAATTTTTCCAACCGCCTGCAAAATTTTTCTAACTTCTCTTTTTTTGGGTCTTTTGCAACTGGGCTACTCTGATTTTCTTGGAGACTTACTGACCAGCTGAAACCTTCATCAAAACACATACTTAGACATAAAAACAAGTTGCTCCAAGAACTCCTTGACATCAAGGACAACAACTACCAAGAGCTCTTTTGACATCAATGACAACAACTATACTTGAGCAAAGGCAATGTACTCAAGGTACCCAAAATTGCCAACATATTTTTCTCCATTGAAATCTCCACCTTCCTTCCTTCCCAGTTCACCTTATAGTTCTTTATTTTCTTCACCATACCATCTTTATTTTATATATTAGGAGGATATAAAACATGGTTCCTTATCCTTTTGATCCTAGTGGTTGGATTGAATGGTGGTTAGACAACATCCATAGAACAACCTCATTTATCAAATCTATTGGAAAATGTGTTGTCAACTTCAAGCACATGTCCAATGCCGCTCTTAATAAGGAATTGATTCAAGTTTCTTGATAAATTGAGTCTTTCTCATTTAATCATCATCTCTAATATCCTATGGTGCAATTTCATCACCAACTTATATTGGATAAAATTTATAATGTTAGGGGATCTTAGATCAAGATCAAAATGCATTGGTTTAAAGTTGGAGATAAGATCTCTAAGGAATTTATCTAGTGTCTTTGGTCTTTTTATCACATCACTTGTGTCAAGGCCATTCAAGAGGTCGAGGTTTAAATTACCGCCTTTCTAGAGGCTACACAAGCATTTTTTTGACACTACAAGTAGGTTTTTGCCTCATAAGAGACTTCAAACTAGAGGGAACAATCCCTCCAAGATTATCTTATTATGGTCCCCAACAAATGTTTTGATGCTCAGAGAGTTGCATGTGATTGACCACTCTTGCTTAAGAATTTGCATGAGGCCCTCTCTAAATGGCTAATGATAAAATTCCTAGGCTAGATGGATTTCCTTGTGAATTTTACAAAGCCCTTTGGGATCTTGTAGGCCCTTATCTACTCCAAGTTTATTGGGAAGATTTAGAAAATGGCTCTCTTGGACCAAAAATTAACAAGGGTAATATAATTTTTTTCTCAAAGGCTAAAGACCCAGAGTTTATCACCAATTGGCATCCAATTACACTTCTTAATATTTCCTACAAGATCATCACCAAAGCCTTAGGCTTGTGTTTGCACCATTTGCTTCTTGCCTATTGGCAATTTTGGGTACATTGCCCTTGATCATGTGTATAAGTTGTCATTGATGTCAAGAAGCTCTTGAAGGAATTTGTTTGATGTCAAAATTTATGCTTTGATAAAAGGTTTCTTGAAGGTTCCGACATGGCAGTTTCAAAGGTCTTTTGTAAACCCCAAGTTGGCAGGTTTAAAGACTACAGGTGGATGCATTAGTTTAATGCATTTGGGTCCAAGAGGAAGTATTTATTTAAATAATTAAAAACCTTGTTAAGGTTCCCTTTAATTATTTTTAAATAAATATTAAATTATTGTTTGCAATGGGTTCTCCTAACCCATGGCGCAAATGTCTTAACTATGTGGGCGCTATGTTTTAAGATTGTGGGCGCTAGCCAAGACCTTCGTCGACGTGTTAAAATCCTCGCCGACATCAAGAGCTTATGGTAAAAATGCATATAAATCTCCCTCGATGAAAATAAAGAATGATCTAATCCACATTTTGAAAAGTGTTGCTCGCTGTGAATTCGTGATCTGCTGTTCGATTTCTTCCTCACTATGATTTCGTGATCCGCTGTTCGAATTTCTTCTCCGATTGTGTCTTCGTCGTTTGTCGTAAATCCATCGTAAGGTTTTCTTCTTCATGTTCACGTTAGAAGAAAGGGAGGCACTTTTGTTTTATTTAATCCCTGGCACAAAAGGAACAAGGCTAACAACGTGAGGTTTAAACCTCATCGGGCGCCTTTGGTGCACCGGTAGCGGCTAGGCTGTTGGCGCGCTACCCGAACGGGAGGTTCTGCATTCGAATAACGCGAAAGGGTTTTTTATCGTGAATTCGACACAGTGGGTGGTGTTAGATTTCGTGCACAATTTCTCCATAGCGTGATTTTTGATGTTGGCCAAGGTATTTTCGAAATTAATTTTTGCTAAGTGTATTTTATGGATGGAGGAAGTTTATTAGAGGGAAAAACAACTTAGGAGTTATAAGGAGTTTAAAGCTTGTTTTATTTTGATAAAATATTCTTTTGAAGGTGTTGTTTGAAATATCTTATTGCATTCTTATGAGAAATAAATTTTATTTTTGATAAGACTATAAGGGAGAAATAAGGTGTATAAGGGATAAATTTTTCTTGTAATGTTGAGAGTGCTTTTGGTTGATTATGGAAATGAAAGCATGATGTTTTAAGGTTAAAATTGCTTCTTGTGTGAAGTTGTGAAACCTTAAGTGGGCAGCTTTGAGATTGACATTTGCTTTCATTAAATTGGTAATAATCAAGCTATTCTTTACTTGGTTAAAGTGTTGGGCTTACTCCTTTGTTGATGATTTGAAAAGTTGTGTATGCTCTTGTTGATTTGAGTTGGTGGATGATTTTTGTTCAAACAATATTGGAGAGAAAAGGAGTTCTACTTGTTTCCTTTTCTGATGTTGATTGTGAAATGCTTTAAGGTTGTGTTTTGAGTTGAATGGTGTTGATTGAACCTTGTTTAATGAGCATTGTTGTTGAAGCCCTAATTGATGGTGAAAAGAACATGAGTATCATTGTTATGTGATTCTTTGCATAGTTGGAAATTGTTTGGGGTTTCATGTTCTTGAAAGAAAGCATTCTATCCTATCCATTTCAGATATTGAGTTGAGTTTTCACATTTGAGATTGAGTTTGAGCTGAGTTGATTTGAGTTGAGTTTTGAGATTGGGAGTTGAGTATAGAACATATTGAGTCTCTAAAAATTCTCTTTATGCTTCTATGAGTTTGACAAATCACATTGGGTCTCTAACAATTCACCTTGTGATTTCCTACTAAGAATTTTTTTTTTTGTGAGCTTGCTGAGTTTTGGACAGGTTCCGATGGGGACTTGTGAGCAGATTTGGACAGGTCCTAGCAGAGGACTTGTGAGCTAAGTTTGATAGTTCTATCAGAGAACTTGAGGACAAAGGTGCACTGGTTCTTTGAGAAGAACTTGAGGACAAATTTGGCAAGTCTTTGAGAAGGCTTGTGTGTAGAGGATTGATTTGTTCAAGCGTTGGACAGATTTGATAGACAGAGGAAGACTTGTACTAGACCGACTGACTGTGTTTGGTACAGGTTGTTGAGCTACTATGGATGTGATCATAGAAGGCGAGAGGTCTCTTAGGCTAAGCATTAAGGACAGGAGGTCTTCAGTGGAAAGGAGTTCCACGTGCTGGCAAGAGGTAGAGGTAGTTGATCTTTTGAGGGATCATTTCCAGAGCAGAGGGGAAGTTATCTCCTTTGAGCAGAGGCTCATAAATTTTGATTAGGGGAAGGTATCTCCTTTGGGCCGAGGCTCATAAATATTGTAATTGGGAAGGATTCCCAAAGAACTTTGAGGAAATTTTTAGAGAAAAGTTTTGTGGACGTAGCCCAACCATTTTGGGTGAACCATGTTAAAAATGGGTCTTCAATGTGTGATGCTTTCTGTCTTGATTAATGTTGTGTTGATGTCACTGCTATCTAAAGTTAAAATCATTAATTGGTTAAGTCTTATACTGTTCACCCCCCCATCTCAGTATAAGTCCATGTTCTTCAATTGGTATCAGGGCGGGTCTCTCCAGAAAGAGCCTAACATCTTGGAGAAGGATCTATCAGAGGAACATACAGATTCAGAAAGAGATGAAGAGGTTGAGTTTGATATCAAAAGTGAATTCTTTTTGGCTTTAAGAAAGCTTGAGAAATTTAGGGAAGAGAATTTTGTTCTCAAGCATCAATGTCGGGAAGTAGAGATAGCAAGATCAGAATTGTCTCAAAGTGTTATAGACTTCAAAATTCTAGCTAAAGAAGGGAAGAAAGTTGAACAGAGTTCGACAGAGGTTCTCAAAGGAAAGGAAGCTGATTGCGAGAAACTAGAAGAAGAGGTTATGTCTCCTAGAGTGAAGTTGGAACAGTTGGCTCTCAAACAGAATACTCCGTGTGAAAAGCAAAAGAAGGATGGTATCACCATTCAAGAAACAAGGGCTTCGAGCAAGATCAATCTTCATCCTGAAGAGCGGTGGATTCCAGTTGGTCACAAGAAGAACAATCATCCAAGGCATCAAAACAGGTTACATAATACTTTCCATGGCTATTGTTTTTCTTGCAAAAAAATTGGTCACAAAGCTATGCATTGCAATAAGTCTGTGAATAGCCATAGTAAGTAAAATGTTAACTCTTTTGCACCTCTTATGAATAAATATGTCATGTGTTACAAGTGCAATAATTTTGGGCATATAGCAAGGATGTGCAGTTTGGATAGATCTAGCCTTGAGTTCACTAAAAAGAGAAATGAGATCAAATCTAATTCAATGATAGTTCAAACTACTTTTCATGCTCAAGACAAAGTAGAGAAATGGTATCTTGATAGTGGTTGTTCAAAACATATGACTGGTGAAAAGGAAAAGTTTTTGGTCTTAAAAGAAACAAACAGAGGAACAATCGGCTTTGGAGATAACAGAGTCGACTAAAATCCGTGGTAAAGGGACTCTTAATTTGGATGGAAAATCCAAAACAAAAAATGTGCTTTATGTAGAAGGCCTAAGACATAATCTTCTAAGTGTGAGTCAACTTTGTGATCAAGGGCACATAGTATCTTTCTTTTCAGATAGATGCGAGATAAGTAAAGAAAAAAATGGAAAACTCATTGCTAGTGCTACAAGGACTCCAAACAATCTTTACATGCTAAGTGAGATAAAAAAGGAAAAGTGTTTTCTAACTCAAGAAGATGAGAGTTGGTTATGGCATAAAATATTGGGGCATTTGAGCTTTGATAATCTTGTCAATATTAGTAACAAGGAAGCAGTTAGAGACTTGCCCAAAATAAAAATGCCCCATAACATCGTTTGTGGTCCTTGTCAACATGGAAAACAAACCAGAACCAGTTTCAAATCAAAAGGGTATACTTCTTCAAAACCATTGGATCTTATTCATACTGATTTATGTGGCCCTACTAGAACTCAGAGCATTCAGGGAGAAAGCTACTTCATGCTGTTTATAGATGATTATTCTAGAATGACTTGGGTTACTTTTCTCAAAGAAAAATTCGAAGCTTTTGAAAAATTTAAAGCTTTCAGAGAAATGATTGAAAATGAGACTGACAAGAGAATCAAATGCTTAATATCAGATAGAGGAGGAGAGTTCACTTCAAATGAATTTATGGAATACTATGAGCAACAAGGAATCAAAAGAGAATATTCAGCAGCAAGAACTCCTCAACAAAATGGAGTAGTTGAAAGGAAAAATAGAACTATTGAAAATATGGCTAGAGCTATGTTAAATGAGTCAAAAAATTTAGATGGATTTTGGAAAGATGCAGTTAGTACAGCAGTCTGCATTATCACCAGGGCCCAACTTAGATTCAATCATCATAAAACTCCTTATGAGTTGTGGAAAGGAAGACCAGCTACAGTGAAATACTTCAAAGTGTTTGGGAGTAAGTGCTTCATCAGAAAGGAAGATCAGAATTTGGGTAATTTTTATCTTAGATGTGATGAGGGAATCTTTCTTGGGTATTCCAACAGAAGCAAGGCCTACAGATGCTTCAACAATAGAACTCATACAGTTGTAGAGAGCATAAATGTAACAGTTGATGAAAAGACAGGGATAAGAGAACCAGTCCAAGAACTCGGTGATGAAATTTGTCAAGAAGAATTTAGAGAGGTTTTAGATGAAGAAGAGGAAAGACAACAATCGCTTCCCAAAACTCCTTCACGATATGTTCGGAAACATCATCCCAAAGATTTGATCATTGGTGATCCAAATACGAGGAAAACAAGAAGAAGAGTCATTCCCTCACATGATTCTATAAATGTTTCATTATTATCTCGGATTAAGCCAAAATATTTCGATGAAGCATGTGCGAGATAAGTTTTGGGTAAAAGCAATGGATGAAGAGCTAAATCAAATAGAGAAAAGTGAAACTTGGGAATTGGTTCCAAGACCTAAGGACAAGAATGTCATTGGCACAAAGTGGATATTCAGAAATAAACTCAATGAGGATGTAAATATTGTCAAAAACAAATCAAGGTTAGTTTGTAAAGGTTATGCTCAAGTAGAAGGTGTTGATTTCAAAGAGACGTTTGCTCCTGTTGCTCGTCTTGAAGCTATCAGAATGTTTTTGTCCCTTTCAAGCTTCAAATCATTCAAGGTATATCAAATGGATGTAAAGTCAGCTTTTCTAAATGGGGTGTTGGTAGAAGTCTACATAGAATAGCCAAAAGCAGTGTCTCTCTCAGAACAGTCAGACTATGTGTGTAAATTGAAAAAGGCCTTGTATGGGTTAAAGCAAGCACCTAGGGCTTGGTACTCAATACTTGACAGGTATATTCATGAGCAAGGCTTCAGGAAAGGTGTGGCAGATAGCAATTTGTATATTAAGAATGAAGGTGATGATATGTTGATTATGGTTGTCTATGTTGATGATATTATTTTTGGGGGAAATAATACTCAGATGTGCAAAGATTTTGCTAACACCATGCAGAAGGAATTTGAGATTTCTATGATTGGAGAGCTATCATTATTTTTAGGTCTTCAGATTGCTCAATCAAAAGATGGTATATTTCTCTCTCAAGGAAAGTATATCAAAGAAATTTTGAAGAAATTTGGGATAATGGACAACAAACCAGTGTGTACTCCAATGATTATAGGGTGCAAGATGAGTAAAGATGATGAATCTCTAGTGGTAGATTAGAGGTTGTACAGATCAATGATTGGAAGTTTATTATATGTTACAGCTACCAGACCAAATATCATGCAGGCAGTTGGGTTAGTAGCAAGATTTCAAGTAGCTCCTAAATATTCTCATTATGGCAGTTAAGAAGATATTCAGATATCTAAAGGGCACTATGGAATTTGGGCTTTGGTATCCCAAAGGTGATGATTTCACTCTCATAGCTTATACAGATGCAGATTGGGCATGCAATATTGATGACAGGAAAAGCACTAGTGGTGGAGCATTCTTTCTGGGAAAGAGTTTGGTTTCTTGGCTAAGTAAGAAACAACCTTCAGCTTCCTTATCTATAGTAGAGGCTGAATACATAGCAGCAGTGGCCGGGTGTACACAGGTTTTATGGATGAAAACCACCTTGGAGGATTTCAAAGTCAAGCATGAACAACCCATCTCCATACTTTGTGATAATACAAGTGCCATAAGTATTTCCAAAAATCCGGTAATGCACTCAAGGACAAAGCATATTTCCATCAAGTATCACTTTCTAAGGGAGAAAGTGCAAGACAAGTAGGTCAAGGTAGAGTATGTGTCTACTAAAGAGCAGATTGTAGATATCTTCACCAAACCTCTTCCAAGAGATACGTTTGAGTATCTAAGGGAGAAATTGGGAGTTGTACTCCCACCTCAGAATTAATCACCTCATCAGGAGGTGGGGGAGGGACCAAGCTAAGAGGCTCATTCTTAGTCCCGAGCCCCAAATGTGACCCTTTGCCATTGATGACAAAGGGGGAGAGATATGAGTAAGGGGGAGAGCTTCAAAGTGAAGGGGAGAGCTTCAAGTTAGGGGGAGCAAAACTTCAAAGGAAGATTCTCAGTTGTGGGCATAGTTGGTCAGTTGTTAGCACAGTTGGTTTTAGTTTTGGCTCTTGAGAAGTGTTTTCAGTAAAGGTTTGCCATCAATGACAAAGGGGGAGATTGTTGGCAATTTTGGGTACATTGGGTACATTGCCCTTGATCATGTGTATAAGTTTTCATTGATGTCAAGAAGCTCTTGAAGGAATTTGTTTGATGTCAAAATTTTTGCTTTGATAAAAGGTTTCTTGAAGGTTCCGGCATGGCAGTTTCAAAGGTCTTTTGTAAACCCCAAGTTGGCAAGTTTAAAGACTACAGGTGGATGCATTAGTTTAATGCATTTAGGTCCAGGAGGAAGTATTTATTTAAATAATTAAAAACCTTGTTAAGGTTCCCTTTAATTATTTTTAAATAAATATTAAATTATTGTTTGCAATGGGTTCTCCTAACCCATGGCGCAAATGTCTTAACTATGTGGGCGCTATGTTTTAATATTGTGGGCGCTAGCCAAGACCTCTGTCGACGTGTTAAACTCCTCACCGACGTCAAGAGCTTATGGTAAAAATGCATATAAATCTCCCTCGATGAAAATCAAGAATGATCTAATCTACATTTTGAAAAGTGTTGCTTGCCGTGAATTCATGATCTGCTGTTCGATTTCTTCCTCACTATGATTTCATGATCCGCTATTCAGATTTCTTCTTCGATTGTGTCTTTGTCGTTTGTCATAAATCCGTCATAAGGTTTTTGTCTTCATGTTCGTGTCAAAAGAAAGGGAGGCACTGTTGTTTTATTTAATCCCTGGCACAGAAGGAACAAGGCTAACAACATGAGGTTTAAACCTCATCGAGCGCCTTTGGTGCACTGATAGCGGCTAGGCTGTTGGCGCGCTACCCGAATGGGAGGTTTTGCGTTCGAATAACGTGAAAGGGTTTTTCATCGTGAAGTCGACGCAGTGGGTGGTGTTAGATTTCGTGCGCAATTTCTCCATAGCGTGATTTTTGATGTTGGCCAAGGTATTTTCGAAATTAATTTTTGCTAAGTGTATTTTACGGATGGAGTAAGTTTATTAGAGGGAAAAACAACTTAGGAGTTATAAGGAGTTTAAAGCTTGTTTTATTTTGATAAAATATTCTTTTGAAGGTGTTGTTTGAAATATCTTATTGCATTCTTATGAGAAATAAATTTTATTTTTGATAAGACTATAAGGGAGAAATAATGTGTATAAGGGATAAATTTTTCTTGTAATGTTGAGAGTGTTTTTGGTTGATTATGGAAATGAAAGCATGATGTTTTAAGGTTAAAATTGCTTCTTGTGTGAAGTTGTGAAACCTTAAGTGGGCAGCTTTGATATTGACATTTGCTTTCATTAAATTGGTAATAATCAAGTTATTCTTTACTTGGTTAAAGTGTTGGGCTTACTCCTATCCATTTTAGATATTGAGTTGAGTTTTCAGATTTGAGATTGAGTTTGAGCTGAGTTGATTTGAGTTGAGTTTTGAGATTGGGAGTTGAGTATAGAACATATTGAGTCTCTAACAATTATCTTTATGCTTCTATGAGTTTGAAAAATCACATTGGGTCTCTAACAATTCACCTTGTGATTTCCTACTAAGAAAGTTTTTTTTTGGTGAGCTTGCTGAGTTTTGGACAGGTTTCGGTGGGGACTTGTGAGCAGATTTGGACAAGTCCTAGTAGAGGACTTGTGAGCTGAGTTTGATAGTTCTATCAGATAACTTGAGGACAGAGGTGCGTTGGTTCTTTGAGAAGAACCTGAGGATAGATTTGGCAAGTCTTTGAGAAGGCTTGTGTGCAGAGGATTGATTTTTTCAAGCGTTGGACAGATTTGACAGACAGAGGAAGACTTGTACTAGACCGACTGACTATGTTTGATACAGGTTGTTGAGCTACTGTGGATGTGATCATAGAAGCTAGAGGTCTCTTAGGCTAAGCATTGAGAATATGAGGTCTTCGATGGAAAGGAGTTCCACGTGCTGGCAAGAGGTAGAGGCAGTTGATCTTCTAAGGGATCATTTCTAGAGTAGAGGGGAAGGTATCTCCTTTGAGCAGAGGCTCATAAATTTTGATTAGGGGAAGGTATCTCATTTGGGCCGAGGCTCATAAATATTGTAATTGGGAAGGATTCCCAAAGAACTTTGAGAAAATTTTTAGAGAAAATTTTTGTGGACATAGCCCAGCCATTTTGGGTGAACCACGTTAAAAATAGGTCTTCAATGTGTGATGCTTTCTGTCTTGATTAATTTTGTGTTGATGCCACTGCTATCTAAAGTTAAAATTATTAATTGGTTAAGTCTTATACTATTCACCCCCCCTCTCAGTATAAGTCCATGTTCTTCATTGCCATCATCAAACTAGAGAAAACAAGTTTCATCATAGGTATGTATATTTTAGATAATATCTTTGTTGTCTAGAGGGAATGGAATGAGCCAAAAATTCTAACCAACCAATCATTTTTCTCAAAAATCACTTTGAGAAAGCCTATACCACATTGAGTGGTATTTCATTTTTACCATACTCAAAGCCTTGGGTTTTGGTAATGGTTTCATATTTTTAGTCAAGATTATCCTTGTAGATATCTCTATTATCCTCACTATCAACAAAACTCAATCAGAGGCTATAGGTTATTTTTGCTCAATCAAACAAGACTTTCCTCTTGCCTCCTTTCTCTATGTTATTACAACTGAAGGTTTTAATTATCTCTTGGCTCATCAAGCCATTTTGATCCTTGTGAAGGGTATTTTCCTTCCCAATAGTCAAGCCCAAATGATCAATAGGAACTTTGCAAATGATTCTTTCCTCACATTAGTTGAGTATGAAGAGTCCTTCACTAAGACAATTCACTACTTGGATACTTTTTATCTTGCCTTTGGTTCCAATATTCACTGATAGAAGACTCTCTTTTTTTGATAATCTACAAATCCCCTCCTAGCTTGGTTGATTTAGTTTCCTTGGATATGGATACAGGATGGGGATGTGTTTCAGTTCTTAGGTATCCCCTTCACCTTCCATAATTTTTTTTCAAAACTATAGAAAAATGTCATATAAAACTTGAATCCAAGCTTGCTTCTTGGACCATTAAAATCTCTCCATTGTTGGTGAGTTTCAAATCTGCTCCAAGATCCTGGTTGTGACCCATGTGTGTTATTTCTCATATTGGGTTCAATCCAAGGTTGTTATCATAAGCTAGAGAAGTTGTTTAGATATTTTATTTGGGAAAGTTATGCCTTGGGATTTGGTTCCCACAGAGTAATATGAAGATTTTGTTGTTTACCTAATAAGAATGGGGGAATGTGTCTTCTTGACTACAAATACCAAGGTATGGCCTTATATTCCAAATGGATAATTAAAGTCATTAAAGATGAGGAAGCTTGGAATGTGCTAGTTTGGCATTGCATTACCTCAGACTCTCCCTATGGGTGTAAAGCATGGAGAGGTATGTATTTTCTCTCCCTTCTCATTGCTCCATTTCCCATCAAGATTTTAGGCTCTTTTTTCATTTGTAGCATTTGACAGGCTTGGAAAAACATCAAACCATGGCTTTGGAAAAGGTAATGGTTTTTGGGATGGACTCTCCATCAATTCTATGAACCTCTAGTGGTCCCCTATCTTGACTATCTAGGGAGTCCATTTTTCCCAAATCCTTGGATGCATGCACAATATTTCTATAAAAGAGGTATCTCTATAGTGGTCGACTTGTTTGCCCAGCTGATTAGGGATTGACATCCTTGGGACTATATCAAGTTTAGGTTTAAAATTACCCTTGTTGATAAGGAAATATTTGAGGCAATTAAATCTAATATACTTGATTCTATGCTTTAAAATATCACAGTGTGCTCTCAATATCCTTGGTAGAAGGATTGGTAATGGTATATAGAGACACCCCTCCTTATTATAATGTTATATTGGGTTACGAATGACTGTAACCATACTTACCCATGGTTTCTAGACTAAATTCTCATTGGGGTATCTCTTCACCTAGGTATATTTGGGCTCATCATTTTTACACAATATGGTATGCTTATCTCAAACCCAAAAAAGTTGTCTTTGCATGGAGTTTACTTCATCAAGACCTATTGCTTGGTAAACAACTTATCTACATTGAGGTTCCCAACCATTTTTATCCATTATTCCATGAACTTGAGGATATTCTTCACCTATTTTGAGATGTCATAAGGGTCAAGATGCATGAAAGTGGATTTTTCTCTTTTCCTACCTTTTCTCCCATAATGTTTCGCATGGAAATAAATTCTTCTTGGAGACCTTTCCTCTCGTCCCTTCGGTATTTCTAGAAGTTTGGCATCTCTTAATAATTAGCATTTTATTTTCTTTATGGAAATCCATAAATGATTCCTTGCTCTCTCATGCCTCTATTGTTTCATTATATAATTATTTTGATAGGGTCAATGTGATTTCTTTCGTGTTGTTACAAAATTTAGTGCAAGCCAACAAAGTGGTAATGAAGTTGGTCCATTTATAAGAATTTGTTGAAAAATGAGGAATTATCTATACTCTATTTTCTTACACTAGGTCAACTCTATGGCTAGTTACACAAAGCTTGGATATATGTGGTAGGTTTAGCCACTAAGGTGAATAGGAGAAATCTACAAAAGATAAGCCTCTATAATCTTGGTCATTGTGGTTGAAGAACACAAGCTTATACTGAGAGGGGGGTGAACAATATAAGACATCTTTTTACTTTTTCCTTTATACTTCAAAATAGTAAAGCAATATACCCAAAGCAATATCAAAGCAATGCACAATATCATCCACAAAGTGACACCAATTTTAACGTGGTTCACCCGGAATGGTTGGGCTACGTCCACAAAACTTTTCTCTAAAAGTTATCTCAAAGTTCTTTGGGAATCCTTCCCAATTACAATGTTTATGAGCCTCGGCCCAAAGGAGATACCTTCCCCCAATCAGAATTTATGAGCCTCTCGCTCAAAGGAGATACCTTCCCCCAATCATAATTTATGAGCCTCTCGCTCAAAGGAGATACCTTCCCTCTCGCTCTCGGAAATGATCCCTCGAAGATCAACTGCCTCTACCTCTTGCCAGCACGTGGAACTCCTTTCCATCGAAGACCTCCTATCCTCAATGCTTAGCCTAAGAGACCTTTGCCTTCTATGATCACGTCCACAGTAGCTCAACAACTCGTACCAAACACAGTCGATCGGTCTAGTACAAGTCTTCCTCCGTCTGTTAGATTTGTCCAACTCTTGAACAAATCAATCCTCTACATACAAGCCTTCTCAAAGACTTGCCAACTGTCCTCGGGTTCTTCTCATAGAACCAATGCACCTCTAGTCCTCAAGTTCTCTGATAGAACTATCAAACTCAGCTCACAAGTCCTCTGCTAGGACCTGTCCAAATCTGCTCACAAGTCCCCATCGAAACCTGTCCAAAATTGCTCACAAGTCCCCACCTGGAACCTGTCCAAAACTTCTCACAAGTCCCCACCAGAACCTGTCCAAAACTGCTCACAAGTCCCCATCGGAACTCGTCCAAAAACTCAACAAGCTCACCAAGAAAAACTTTCTTAGTAGGAAATCACAAAGTGAATTGTTAGAGACCCAATGTGATTTGTCAAACTCATAGAAGCATAAAGAGAATTGTTAGAGACTCAATATGTTCTATACTCAAATCCCAATCTCAAAACTCAACTCAAATCAACTCAGCTCAATCTCAATCTCAAATCTGAAAACTCAACTCAATATCTTGAAATGGATAGGATAGAATGTTTTCTTTCAAGAACATGAAACCCCAACAATTGCCAACTATGCAAAGAATCACATAACAATGATACTCATGTTCTTTTCACCATCAATTAGGGTTTCAACAACAATGCTCATCAAACAAGGTTTAGTCAACCAACACCATTCAACTCAACATCAACCTTGAAGCATTCAACCAATCATCACAAGAAAAGGAAACAAGTAGAAATCCTTTTCCCTCCAAAGATATTTGAACAAAACTAGCCACCAACACAATATCACCAAATGCAAAGAATAACTTGCTCAAATCAACTCAATGGAGTAAGCCCAATATCATGAATCAAGTAAAGCAATAACTTGATCAAACAACCTCTATGGAAGCAACTCAACCATCAAACTCAAAATAGCCAACCAAGGGTTCCACCAACTCAATGCAAGTAGCTAGACTCACAAATATAAACCCTAGTGCACAAAGCTTCCACTATCTCAAACCAAAAATTATGCATTCACCAAAAACTCTCCTTAAGGATAACAATGCATAAGTAGTCTTCAACAAACCAGAAAATAGGATTTACACCTAGCCAAAGGATACCTAGTAGAATACCTTTTCACTCCAACCTTATTTCAGAAAAACATACACCAATCATACTCATAAGGAAAATGTGCCCATACCTTTTTGGAGTAGAAGAAAATTGATCCTTAAAGTTGTCACCACACACAACCCTCAAACTTCCAACCAAGTTAGGGTTAGAACCAAGATAAATGAGCATATATAAAAACTTTCCTTAATACACCTTTTAGCTCCTCTTCTTTAAAAACAACCACCAAAGAAGCCAAAAACACAACAACCAAAACTTACACCTTATATCTCCATTTTTAAATTTAGCATAGCAAAAGACTAATCTCAAAAATACAA
This sequence comes from Wollemia nobilis, assembly GCA_028583015.1. Taxonomy (NCBI): domain Eukaryota; kingdom Viridiplantae; phylum Streptophyta; class Pinopsida; order Araucariales; family Araucariaceae; genus Wollemia; species Wollemia nobilis. The sequence continues at coordinate 22,592,741 of JAQPPZ010000541.1, read as the reverse complement.
CCAAAGAAATATCCCCTTATTTCTCCTATGTCTTTTAAACAATGCTAAACAATGCCAAAAATCATATCAAGAAAATAATCACACCTTATAATGGCTGCCCTTGAAGAATCCGAAATTCACGGCACAAAACACGTTTTAATAAAAACGTGACTAATCCATGCACAGCTCCCTCCGTGGGGATCGAAACGCAGACCTCCGCCTACGCAAGGCCCAAACGCAGCCTTCGCTGCCACTAGCCCACAAGGGGCTTACGAAGTCCAAGACGGACTTCCTTCCACATAAACGGTCAAGCTTTCCGAAAGCTTTTCAAACCACGAGCTCTCCTCTTTCGCAGCGTAAATAGAACATTCGATCGCAGCCAAACCAATTAATTGCCTTCGATTTTCCAAGTGGGTTTAACCTTAGGAACCTTCTCATATTTATAGTCCATACGTGGACTTTAGAACACGTCGATCGTAAAGAAAAGTAATTTCGAATTTAATCGAAATTTGCTTTCTAAAGGGTTTAAAAACCCTTAAAGTATTTTTAATAAATTAAAAATAATTTCTCCCTTAATTAATTAAATAATTAATTAATTAAAACCTTGAAGGGTTTTAAATAATAATTAAATAAATAATAAAGAGAACCTCCATTGGTGTTAATAAAAACCATTGCCAATGGAATCTCTCCGGATTCTCTTAAAAGATTCTCTTGGAATCTTCCACCTTTGAAGCCAACACATCCTCTTAACATTAATGCCATTTCCTTTTGACATCAATGACAACTCATAGACAAGAAGCTAGGATCTCAAACCCAAAATTGCCAACAATCTCCCCCTTTGTCATTGATGGCAAACCATGCTTCTCAACAACACATAAACTCAACATAAACAACTCCCCCTGTCTTGAGGCTCTCCCCCTTACTCATATCTCTCCCCCTTTGTCATCAATGGCAAAGGGTCACCTTTGGGGCTTGGGACTAAGAATGAGCCTCTTAGCTTAGTCCCTCCCCCACCTCCTGTTGAGGTGTTTAATTCTTGGGTGGGAGTAAAACTCCCAACAGGCACTGATCATCATTAGTGTCTATAGCTGCCTTACCATGTCTTCTCTTGTTCTCCTTGTCCATATTCCTGGTCTTGTTCTTGTTACTGTTCTTATCCATGCCTTGATCCTTGGACCTGTTCATACCACTGTTCCTGTTCTTGTACCTTGGAATTTCAGCTCTACACTGTCTAGTTGTGTGACCTTCATTGTTGCACTTGAAACACTTGACGATGTTGTTTCTTTGAGGTAAACCTGATCTTTGAATCCACCTGTTCTGACCAACCCTGTTCCTATTATTTGCCTTGCAATAAACTGCCTTGTGCCCAAACTGTTGACAAGAGTAGCAATACCCTTGAAAGTAACTAGCACTTCTGAAACTGTCATTTACCTCCTTCACTTGAGCCATGCAATGTGAAGCCATGTGACCAAACCTGTGACAAGCAAAACATCCGCCTTGAAACTTTCCTTTAATTGACCTCTTAGGTTCTGAAAACTTCTTCTCATTCTGAATTCTATTTTCTGTTTCTGTGCATCTATCATTCAAGGACTCCTTTTCTGAAATACTTTCCTCATCAGAACTCTCTTCCTTTTGGAGTCTCTTACTAGACTCTCCAACTTGTTCCTTGTGTGGCTTAACAAAACCAAGGCCTGTTTTATCTGTTGTCTTTCTTTGACCTTTGATGAGTGACTTAACCTTTTTGGAGCTATCTTGAAACCTGTAAAGCTTATCCTTGTACTCTTTAGTTTCCTCTTTCAAAGAAGCCATTTTCTGTTCTAACTCACTATACTCAAGAACCTTAGACTCTAACTCATCCTTGAGTTCTTGTGTCTTAGCTATAGAGAAGTCAAGACTTTCTATAAGATCATCTCTCTCCATACAACATTCATCTAACTTATCCTTGAGTCTAGCATTCTTCTTTCTTTCCTTTTCCAAAACACTAAGAGCACTAATAAGTTCACTTTCAAGATCCTTTATTTGTTTGCTTTTTGAATCATCAAAGCCTTTTTCAGATTTCTTATCACTAGAGGTGCTACCCTTTTCAAAGACCATACATGCATCTTCCTTATAGTTTTCTGAAGCATCCTCATACATACTAGAAACCAAATCATTATTTGTGCAATCATCCTCAAGGTGACCAAAATTTCCACATCTAAGACATTTCATGATAATGAATCTATGTTTCGGTTCTTCCTCTTTTTCTGATATGAACAACATCTCATTTTCATTATCACTTGAAGAACTTTCACTATCACTACTAGAACACTTACTTGCTTTGTCTAGGTAGAAACTCTTCTTGTGCTTGTGAGAATACCTCTTTCCTTGATTGTTGTGCTCATCTTTGTTCTTCCTGTGATGCTTGTGCTTTTCAGAATCCTTGCTCTTAGAATCCTGTTTATCTTCATCACTTTCATTCTTGGGAACATTACAGTCAGTAGCATAATGACCAAACTTTCCACAATTGAAACATCTTATATTTTTCATACTTTTGTGCTTTCTAGAGAACTTGCCTTTCTTGTTGTAATATGCCTCTTCATCACTAGAAGACTCATCACTATCTTGAAGTTGTTTACCCTTGGATTCCTTGGTAGCCTTGAAAGCTGCCTCTTTCTTGACATCAACCTTCACTTGAGTTCTCAACTCAAATGCTGCAAGTATACTATGGAGCTCATCCTTTTTCAACTTATCCAAATATTTAGCTTCCTCAATAGCAAAAATATTTTCACTAAATCTATTAGGAAGAGATCTTAAAATCTTATCACAAACATCATTTTCAGCAAGCTCAAGACCTAAGTCTTTCATGGAGTTAACAACCTCATCCATACGAAGCATGTAGTCACTAATATTTTCATCATCATTCATCTTGAGTTGTTCAAACATACCTTTGAAGTGTCTCAACTTGGCCTTTCCGACATTTGTATCACCTGTATGAACCACCTTCATCTGATTCCACATTTCACTAGTTGTCTTGCAGTGAATCACTTTGGTGAGATTCGCTTTCTGTAAGCCTTTCAGGATTGCATTCATTGCTTTTGAATTGTCTGTGATGTAGGAGCCTTTCTTCTTTAGTATTAGGACCATGTTCAGGAATAGTGTACTCATCTTCAATCACTTCCCATACCTCATTCCCAAGTGCCATTAGATGAACCTTCATCCTTGCACTCCAAAGACCAAAATCTGACCCATCAAGAATAGGTGTTGCATTGCCACTTGAATGATCCATTGTGTTCTTTACTAGCTTTTCCTTCAAGTTGTTAAACTTTTCGAAGGCACCTGCTCTGATACCAATTGAAGAACACAAGCTTATACTAAGAGGGGGGGTGAACAGTATAAGACCTCTTTTACTTTTTCCTTTATACTTCAAAATAGTAAAGCAATATACCCAAAGCAATATCAAAGCAATGCATAATATCATCCACAAAGTGACACCAATTTTAACGTGGTTCACCCATAATGGTTGGGCTACATCCACAAAACTTTTCTCTAAAAGTTATCTCAAAGTTCTTTGGGAATCCTTCCCAATTACAATGTTTATGAGCCTCGGCCCAAAGGAGATACCTTCCCCCAATCAAAATTTATGAGCCTCTTCTCAAAGGAGATACCTTCCCCCAATCAAAATTTATGAGCCTCTGCTCAAAGGAGATACCTTCCCCTCTACTCTGGAAATGATCCCTCAGAAGATCAACTGCCTCTACCTCTTGCCAACACGTGGAACTCCTTTCCACCGAAGACCTCTTGTCCTCAATGCTTAGCCTAAGAGACCTCTGCCTTCTATGATCACGTCCACAACAGCTCAACAACCTGTACCAAACATAGTCAGTCGATCTAGTACAAGTCTTCCTCTGTCTGTCAGATCTGTCCAACTCTTGAACAAATCAATCCTCTACATACAAGCCTTCTCAAAGACTTGCCAACTGTCCTCAGGTTCTTCTCATAGAACCAATGCACCTCTGTCCTCAAGTTCTCTGATAGAACTATCAAACTCAGCTCACAAGTCCTCTGCTAGGACCTGTCCAAATCTTCTCACAAGTCCCCACCGAAACCTGTCCAAAAATGCTCACAAGTCCCCACCGAAACCTGTCCAAAACTACTCACAAGTCCCCACCAAAACCTGTCCAAAACTGCTCACAAGTCCCCACCGGAACCTGTCCAAAAACTCAGCAAGCTCACCAAGAAAAACTTTCTTAGTAGGAAATCACAAAGTGAATTGTTAGAGACCCAATGTGATTTTTCAAACTCATAGAAGCATAAAGAGAATTTTTAGAGACTCAATATGTTCTATACTCAAATCCCAATCTCAAAACTCAACTCAAATCAACTCAGCTCAATCTCAATCTCAAATCTGAAAACTCAACTCAATATCTGAAATGGATAGGATAGAATGTTTTCTTTCAAGAACATGAAACCCCAACAATTGCCAACTATGCAAAGAATCACATAACAATGATACTCATGTTCTTTTCACCATCAATTAGGGTTTCAACAACAATGCTCATCAAACAAGGTTTAGTCAACCAACACCATTCAACTCAACATCAACCTTGAAGCATTCAACCAATCATCACAAGAAAAGGAAACAAGTAGAAATCCTTTTCCCTCCAAAGATATTTGAACAAAAATAGCCACCAACACAATATCACCAAATGCAAAGAATAACTTGCTCAAATCAACTCAATGGAGTAAGCCCAATATCATGAATCAAGTAAAGCAATAACTTGATCAAACAACCTCTATGGAAGCAACTCAACCATCAAACTCAAAACAGCCAACCAAGGGTTCCACCAACTCAATGCAAGTAGCTAGACTCACAAATATAAACCCTAGTGCACAAAGCTTCCACTATCTCAAACCAAAAATTATGCATTCACCAAAAACTCTCCTTAAGGATAACAATGCATAAGTAGTCTTCAACAAACCAGAAAATAGGATTTACACCTAGCCAAAGGATACCTAGTAGAATACCTTTTCACTCCAACCTTATTTCAGAAAACATACACCAATCATACTCATAAAGAGAATGTGCCCATACCTTTTTGGAGTAGAAGAAAATTGATCCTTAAAGTTGTCACCACACACAACCCTCAAACTTCCAACCAAGTTAGGGTTAGAACCAAGATAAATGAGCATATATAAAAACTTTCCTTAATACACCTTTTAGCTCCTCTTCTTTAAAAACAACCACCAAAGAAGCCAAAAACACAACAACCAAAACTTACACCTTATATCTCCATTTTTAAATTTAGCATAGCAAAAGACTAATCTCAAAAATACAACCAAAGAAATATCCCCTTATTTCTCCTATGTCTTTTAAACAATGCTAAACAATGCCAAAAATCATATCAAGAAAATAATCACACCTTATAATGGTTGCCCTTGAAGAATCCGAAATTCGCGGCACAAAACATGTTTTAATAAAAACGTGACTAATCCATGCACAGCTCCCTCCACGGGGATCGAAACGCAGACCTCCGCCTACGCAAGGCCCAAACGCAGCCTTCGCTGCCACTAGCCCACAAGGGGCTTACGAAGTCCAAGACGGACTTCCTTCCACATAAACGGTCAAGCTTTCCGAAAGCTTTTCAAACCACGAGCTCTCCTCTTTCGCAGCGTAAACATAACATTCGATCGCAGCCAAACCAATTAATTGCCTTCGATTTTCCAAGTGGGTTTAACCTTAGGAACCTTCTCATATTTATAGTCCATACGTGGACTTTAGAACACGTCGGCGGCAAAGAAAAGTAATTTCGAATTTAATCAAAATTTGCTTTCTAAAGGGTTTAAAAACCCTTAAAGTATTTTTAATAAATTAAAAATAATTTCTCCCTTAATTAATTAAATAATTAATTAATTAAAACCTTGAAGGGTTTTAAATAATAATTAAATAAATAATAAAGAGAACCTCCATTGGTTTTAATAAAAACCATTGCCAATGGAATCTCTCCCGATTCTCTTAAAAAGATTCTCTTGGAATCTTCCACCTTTGAAGCCAACACATCCTCTTAACATTAATGTCATTTCCTTTTGACATCAATGACAACTCATAGACAAGAAGCTAGGATCTCAAACCCAAAATTGCCAACAATGGTAAAAATAATTAGCAGTTTTAGGCACATTTGGCCTCTATTTTCTATGGACAATTAATGACCCTTTTGTAGAAATTAATTATGCATTGGAGGAATTCTCTTTGCATTGAGGTTATTCTTTCTCCATTGTTTTCTTGCATTGGCCATTTCTTTGACTAAATTCACAAAGCTTCTGACTGAATATGATAGGTCTCATCACTAATATGATTCATCTTCTACATCAGGTTGAAACACACACTACATGCAATATGTGACAACTAGGAGCAATCTACCAAAGATGAGCCTCCATAGTCTTGGTAGATGTTATAAAATCAATTAATAATTTGAGGCATGTTTAGCCTCTTTTTTTTTATGGATAGTTATTGACTATCTAAGGGTGTGCATATACACCTTTTTTTGTTGATTGTAAAATAATGATTTTTTCCTAAAATAAAAAAGGAGAATAATTCATTATGTATATTTATTATACAATGTAAACCTCGTTTTGTTCCCATAAATTTCTATTAGAGACACATAAAATAAGTACATTAACAAGGATACTTAAACATTGAAGATATAATCTACTCATCTTATATAACTAATTTTTTAATAGTTTCTGAACATACATAGACATTAGGGTAAGTGTAAGAAGTGAAAGGATCAAATAATGAACATGTATCCATACAAAAAATATAAGAAAAGAAAAAGGAAATCATTTTTAATTATGCATATGAATGATAGTTAAATTTACTAAACATAGAATGCATATACATTCTAAGGAAAAGTACATACACATGTTGTAATACATAAAGTAACAAATGTAATTAGTTTTTGTAAACAAAAAATACTAAAGTCATAAATAATATGTTTTAGACAAGTTATACATATATATGTTGTAATACATAAAGTAACACATAAAATTTACTTTATATAATTGAAAAGCACTCACATCACACTTAATATATTTTAGATAAGTTACTTAATGTTCATAAGCCCATAGATCACCTTCTAAAGGTGACCTTGTAATTTAATCAATTATATATATATATATATAAAATCAATTATATATATATATATAAATATATATATATATATATATATATATATATATATAAATTATATATATATATATATATATATATATATATATATATATATTTATATATATATATATAATTGATTAAATTATATATATATATATATAATTGATTAAATTACAAGGTCACCTTTAGAAGGTGATCTATGGGCTTATAGATTTATTCTAACCTCATATTGCATTACACAATGCTAACCTTTAAGTATATATAATAATTAAATTATAGAACCTCAACATTGACCAATAATACCATCTACCAATAGAAAATATATACCCACCAAAATCCTACTTTAATTTGCATCTCAATTTTGAGACCTATTCACTTCTAGTTTTCTTTTATATTTCTTTTAGAAAATAAAGTAATTGCAATAATTTAAATTTCTACAAATAAAAGGAAATAGAAACAAATATAAATCAAAGAGATATAATACCATCCTATACATGAATATGATTTGATAATGATGGTATTTTAAGCCTTAATACTACCACAAGTCTCATAGGTAAAATATCACAGGATAAAATATAATATAGCCAAAAAGTAATATGATCAAGATAATAATGTGAGCGATATATATATATATATATATATATATATATATATATATATATATATATATATATATATATCAAGGCGTAGCACCCTAAAATTGGCACAATGAAATTGTAATAATTACATTCATCCTAGTAAATAATTTAAATTCAAATTTTAACCTCCCAAACCGCCCGTTAACCACCGGGTAATCCGTTTCCCCCTTTTCGCATCATTTTTAGAGGTTGTTTTGACCGTTTGACGATATCGTCGCCGATCAGACGATATCGCCCCAGATCTGATGATTTCATCTGGGCTAGGACGTCTAGACGATCTTGTCCCTAAATTGATTTTGCACAATTAGCTTCTGTTCCAACGGGCCTCTAATCTAGGTAGAAGCGTGTCTACGCCATTAGAGACCCTCCCCGTTGGAGATCTCCCAAATAGGGATGATCTCCAACCTCCTAACCTCCCTCCTAAGCCTATTTAATCCTAAGCCCTTCCCTTAGCACCCCCCTAGCTGAAATTCTATGTAACTTGACTTCTCATACGATAAAACATCCTAAGTTTCCATTTGCATTAGTTCTATATCAATTTTGTTGCAGGTACCTTACTGTTTTTTAGCCGAAGCAAGCTTACATCGTCGCCGATGAACCTGTTCAGATCGGAGGCGATCCTGTCGAATCAGAGACGATTTCATACCAATGCGAGACGATTTCGACTGTAGTCAACATTGAGGCAATCAGTGCCTAAAGTTTGCATTTCTTCTTCCCTTTTTCTATTGTTTTATGTTGTAATTAGCTAGCTTATTCAGTATTTTATGCTATTCTACATTTTGGAGTTCACCCATCTAGATCAAATGCATAATTAAGCCATAATTATTATCAAATTAGCATAATTCATTCATATTTTTGTTTTTAAGTTTTAGTTTGACATTATTGTTGTCATTTTACACTGTTTCCCTCTATTAGGATAGTTGTATTCTCTGTATTTTGCACCTATTTCTCTGTTTGTAGTGTCTCCGACTGAATTCGTCTGATCTCGTACGATCTTGTCTCGATCTCGAACGATCCTATCAAATCAGAGGCGATCCCGACTGCTTCAAGAATCAAAATCTTCATCGACATCCGGATCAGGTATTTTCCTTTAATATTGCTTAATTTCTCTATTTTTTTGTTCTATTCTCTTTTCTGTATTCATTTAATTTGCATCTTCATATAGAATAGCTTAGACGCATTTTGGCCAAACCTAGGATTTGAATGCTTAAGGCTAAAATGAACACATAAAACACATTCCCAACCTAGGCATGGAAACTGCCATTAAATGTTTCCTGGTGAACCCACCATCCATCAAAAAATCACCAATATACACCTCCCTTGAGAGGCGGGACCTTCGTAAGGCCTCTCACTCCGAGGTACCACGACATCCTTTTCACATCCCCTTTCCGGGCACGGATCCTATAGCCTGAAGGTAAGGGTGTGAAAATTTTGGAGCGATACATTTTGGTGAACCCGACGTGAATGCATTGTAAACCTTTTGAAAACAAAAAAAAAAAAAAAAAAAACAACTAAAACATAGATGCATTTTCAGATCATTTAAATTTAATATCATGTTTAGATGGTAGCTCCTAAGAAAATATTAGCAGTTACTATAAATGTAGAAAACCATTTGGCAGCCATAGAAATCAATTCTATACTTAGTGTGCCTGAAACAGATAGAAATCAACTCTTGTGGGACGAACTTGATAGAAGACTTAGTGTCATTTCATCTAGGTCAACAAAACTTAAACAAATTAAGAGGCTAGTCCTAGATAGAATCCTGGATCCTCATCAACTTGTCTTTTATCATGAACTTCAGAGAGCCTGCCATAGATGGTTAGCTTATAGGAGAGCTCTTGTATCTTCAAAATTTTTAACTTTCGAGGAATACCTCAAGAACACAGTTGTGGTACGACAATTTCTAGTTCATATAGAATCTCTAGAAACTGATCTTATGATTAGAAGAAGATGGAACAACATTCCTAGAGCTATGTTGTATCGTGAATATTGTCGTGAGAATTATTATTATCAATCAAAATATGAAATACATGGTATTTCTATAGCTCTTTTCATTAAATTTTTAAAAGAAAACTTTCAATTTGAAGAAGAACACTTCATGACTCCTGAAGAACTCGAGCCCATTAATGATATTTATAAATTGTTTATAGAAAACTAGATTATTACTTTCAGTCTTATTTCTTGCATTTATTGTGTTATTTGTTGTCTTTACAATATTATTTCAAAAACAAAGAAAAACTAAAAAAACATAGCAAAAACTTAAACATTTCATTTTAGATATTGTAGTAGGTATATAATTAATATATACCTCTTAAACTTGTTGCATATATATATATATATATATATATATATATATATATATATATTTGCTGAAATCAAAATTAAGGCACAATGCCTAAACTTAGGAATGGTAAACAAACTCAAGGAGAAGAAGAAGATTGGTTACAAGATACAACTAGAGACCCAAATGTCCTTCCTGAAGATCCAATTCCGAAAGGAAAAACTCTAGATCAACCATAACATGACCTAGGTGAAGACAATGAACAAGAAGGAAGTGTTAAAGAGGATGGACCCTCATCCCCTAGAGTAGCTCCAGATGGAACTATTGCTTTTGACAACGTAGATCATTTTTGAAAATTTCTCAATGATAACATTGACGCCCTTAATGTGGCAGCTCGTATTGATAAAGGGCAAATTAGTAACACTCAAGCAGCCATGGAATATATGTATGATGTGCGCACTAATCCCTTGTCTTTCATTGATCAAGAAAGTGATAAGGCTGGTCCATCCAATACAGACATGGTCACTATGATGCAAAACATGTCAAAACAACAGGTTACCCAACCTCCTAAGGAACCTGTTATTCAACCTAAAATCATTCCCACACAAAAGAAAACTTCCTTCACTACTTTATTTTGCCAAACTATTGAGCAATATGCTTCAAGTAAACAAAAACCTAAAACGAAGCCAAACACCAATTTTCAACAATCTGGAATACATCATAATACAACTTCAAAATTCCTTCATAACACTTTTCCTACCAACAATTTACACAATAGCAACATAGCATCTAATCTTCATGTCCCTCCATCATATGCTCACAAAACCCATGTCAATGCCCTACCAAACCAATATGGGGGGCAAACTAGTAATCTGGAAGCCATGGTGAAACAGTTAGCTTCGCGTATGGACCAGATAGATCCCTACCATCCCTCGTACAATTATCGAGAGATATGTAGTCAACCTTTGGATCCCATGGTTGTAGCTCAACCATACCCTAAGCATTTTCCCATGCCTATCTTGCCTATATATAAAGGAACCGAAGATCCCATAGAGCATCTTCGCATGTTTAGGATAGCATGTCATGATATATCACATGATGACTTGCTATTACTAAAAATGTTCCCGAAAAGTTTAGGTGGAATGGCATTAGAGTGGTACTATCAATTGCCCACTCATTCTTTGAGAAACTTTGAAGAAACAACTGAATCTTTTGTCCATCAATTTAGTGCCTACATCGAGAGGCATGTAACCATTAAAGATCTATACAACTTAAAACAAGACAAGGATGAATGTTTTGCCGATTTCTTAGCTAGATGGAGGCAATTGACAAGAAAACTGCACTTTGTGCTACCTTATAGGGAAATGTTGGACATTTTTATCAATAATTTACAAGAACAAATATCTTATGAGCTATCAACTTCTACTTTAACTACCTTCGATCAAGCTATAGATTTAGCTCGAAGAGTAGAAGATGCCCTCATTAGGAGAGGCCAACTTAGGAAGAAGGATGATGAGAAAACATCCAGAAATCAATATAAAAACAAACAAGTTGTTGGTGACGGAGTCACTGACAATAAAAATGTTGCTAATATCAATGCAACGAAGACAACAGAAAAATTTATATTGAAACCTCCTGATAAGCCTCCTCGAGAATTTACTAGATTAAATCAACCCTTATCAACTATTTTACCTCAATTACTCGAAAGAGGTTTGATCCAATTACCAACTATCCGGGAACCCGATCCAACTATACCCGGATACGGAGTCGACTTACATTGTGATTTCCATAGAGGACCTGGACACTCTACCAATGCTTGTAAAAGGTTGAAACATAAAATACAAGATCTGATTGATAATAATGAAATGGAGGTGCAAGCCTTCCAACCTAAACAAAACGCTCCTAATAACGCTCAAAAGACCATTCCCCAAAATCAAAATCAAAATGCTAATCAAACATTAGACATATTTCAACACCCTTTACCAAGACATGGTAAAGAGGTGGCCAATCAAATCGAACATCATAATGTTCCTCCTCCTACCCGATATGTAGGAACCATTAGCGGACAATTACCTGTTCAAGATCCTCAAATATTTGACACAACCTTATCCCTGGTTACGACCAGGCCCTTACATAATTTTCAAACTTCAATTCTAGTGATATAGAATCGATACTCGAAAGTGAACTAGACATTACTTCAAACCAATCGAATAGTTCTGAAAATGAATCAGATCCTATTCAACCCATCATAGATGCTATGGTTCCATAAGAACCATTTCCTAGAAGAGTTACTACTCGACCTTCTTCTAATCAATTCCTCTCAAATGAACAAGCCATAAATGCTAGACCGAGACCAGCTTCAACGATCCTCACTATAACATTGTAGGTACCATTGGAGTCGTTACCCGACAACAGAGCTCAAAATTCTCAACAAGAACCAAATCAAAATGATGGATCAGCTCCATTTGTTTTGAAAAATCCCAATAAAGGGAATCATGCTCCCAATGTTCAACCTAAACCCCCTTACAATATTAATGAGCAATTATCCAATACTACAGCCATAATTTCCCTTTTGGATTTATTAAGATCTTCTCCCACCCATAGGGATGAGTTGATGCTTACATTAAGCCAAATGATGGTACCTCAAAACATTCAACTCAAGCCATGGCCAATACTATCATCACTCGAGAGGTTGATTGTATTGACTTTCTGGATAAAGATATCCCACAACACAGCTTACATAAGGACAATCCCTTATATATTATCGCTCTAATTGGAGATGTAGTCATCAAACGAGCCCCGATTGATAATGGCTCATCTCTAAACATTTGCACTTTTGACTTCTACCAATGATTTGGCTTTAGAAGTGATGAAATGAAGAAAACTGATATGATTATCAAAGCTTTTAATGACGAAACACAAGAAACGTGTGGAGTTATTACCATCCCCTTGCAAGTTGGTCCTAGAACCCTAGAAACAACCGTGTTTATTGTACATTGCCCAACATCGTACAATATACTTTTGGGTCGCCCTTGGATCAATGCGATGCGAGCGGTCCCATCAACTTTACACCAATGTGTTAAATTTGAATTTAAAAATCAGTTGGTCACTATCCATGGTGACCCTAGACCCTTTGATATGTGTGCTTTGGCGTAACCCGTTGGAGTGCAAGTTTGCCCCGCTTTGTCATCCACACATCCTAGTTCTTATTTTTCATCTAAACGTGTGAAACACACACCCATAACTTCACCTATTTCCCCTCCATTAATTTCATCCTCTCATATAGATCAACAATCTTCTAAACAAATCACTCTAGAACCTCAAAAAGATCTTAAATCTACAACCAATCCTTCATGTTCTATCCCTATAAATTCAAAACCTATAGACACATCTATCATCCCTTCCACATCTAAAGATATAGGGAATAATCCTTCCACATCTTATGCTCTTTTTGATGAACTTTTACCAGATTTATCCACAATCTTAATATCAGAAAAAACAAATGCTTTCATGCAAGATTCAATTCTTTTAAATAACTTGCCACCATCTCCTCGTACTTTGGGCCTCCCACAACCTATGGGAAGTACTTACCAAGTCGGGAGTTGTGCCTTCATTTATAAAGGATATGATTGGGGAAGAATCCCTCGAAATATCAAAACTCATCATGAGGGATACGCTCGGTGTTATTTTACCAATGAATATATTAAAGCTAAACCCATAATGCTTAAAATGGGATATAAAGGGAAAGGCTTGGGACCTTTCCAAAATGGCATGAAAGAACCTTTCGAGGTAGAACCGTGGCCTGCCCGCTGTGGTGTGGGCCTATTTCCTAAGTAAGGGTCAACCCTTTCCTTTTGAAGATGATGATCACCTCATATGTTATCAAGATTATTTGGATAGGCATGTTGATTTGCCTCTAAAAAATTAGTCGTTTACATGTAACATGCTATCCATAGCTTACCCTGAAATGATTGCTGACCCCGATGAAGAGTTGGAAGGAGATATCTTCCATGATGTCTCTGTTGAAGAGATGTTACACAATGGATTTTATTTTGATGGTTCTATACCAACTATAGCCCAACTTGAGACCACTAATCCTCAAGATGAATTATCCAAATTAACCTTACAAGAATTACAAGAATTGGGCATTTCACCCGCCCCACCTAATTTTGAAAGAGATCTACACATGGAGGTAGAAAACGTCATTAAAATTAATATTGGAACTGAGGATAATCCTCACATAATCAATATTGGATCAGAATTAAGTCAAGAAAAACAAGAGCAATATATTGCATTCCTTAAAGAGTATGAAGATGTCTTCGCTTGGACATATGAAGATATGCCAGGTCTAGACCCTTCTGTAGTCATGCATCATCTAGTGGTCCATCCGGATGCTAAACCTGTTAAACAAAAACTTAGAAAAATGCATCCCAAAGTGGCTCTGCTAGTCAAAGGGGAGTTAGAAAAACTCCTAAATGTTGTCTTTATACAAGCTATTGATTATGCTGAATGGATCTCAAATGTAGTTCCAGTTACCAAAAAAGAAGCCACCAAAGTTAGGGTCTGCACAGATTTTAGAGATATTAACGTTGCATGCCCTAAAGATGACTTTCCTCTTCCAAACATGGATCAAATCATTGACTTTACTGTCGGGAGTGGGATGATGTCCTTAATGGATGGATTCTTCGGTTATAATCGATCAGGATAGCTCCTGAAGATCAGGCTAAGACAGCCTTTATTACCCCCTGGGGTACCTTTTGTTGGAAAGTGATGCCATTTGGCTTAAAGAACGTAGGTGCAACCTATCAACGAGCTATGACTTATATTTTTCATGATATGATGCATGATATCCTACATGATTATGTAGATGATATTATAGCTCACTCTATTATTGAAGATAATCATTTAGATGATTTGAGAAAAGTTTTTAATCGATTACGAGAATATCTTATTCGATTAAATCCAACAAAATGCATATTCGGAGTTAAGTCCGATAAACTATTAGGGGTTTTAGTTTCTTTACGTGGTATCAAAATCGACCCTCTCAAGATTGCGGCCATCACTGATATGCCCGCACCTACTAATATATCTGAGTTACGAAGTTTACAAGGTAAGCTTCAAGCCATCCGTCGCTTCATCGATAAGCTAGCGGACAAAACCGGTCCCTTTCTTAAACTCCTTAAGAAGGATGTCCCTTTTAATTGGGACGACGAATGTAGAGAAGCTTTTGAACTTCTCAAACAATACCTCCTTAATCCACCTGTGCTTTCACCGCCTAAACCTGATCGCCCATTTCTTCTATATATTTCAGCTTCAGATTCTACCTTAGGAGCTATGTTAGCTCAACTTGATGATGAAAAGAGAGAACGTGCTAATTATTATATTAGCCAAACCTTCATCAGTTATGAAACCCGCTATACAGTGTTAGAGAAACTATGTCTAGCAGTCGTGTTTGCTACGCAAAAATTATGACATTATATGCTTAGTCAAAAAACTTATGTCATTGCCAAATATGATCCCTTGAGGTATCTCATGAGTCGACCTTATTTATCGGGTCGCACAACCAAGTGGGTTCTTGCTCTAAGCGAGTTTGATCTCACATTCATAGGACAGAAGTCTGTTAAGGGTCAAATCATAGCAGATCAATTAGTTGCTGCACCCTTAGAGTCTACCCATCCCCTCATCATTGAGTTTCCCGATGAATGCCTTCAATTAGAGGCGTACCATATTGAACAATGGTCCTTATACTTTGATGGAGCCCGATGCATGAGTGGGGCTAGTGCGGGTATTATTTTAATATCCCCGCAAAAACATCTTATTCCTTCGTCCTTCAAATTGACATTTGCTTGCACCAACAATATTGTTGAATATGAAGCTCTAATCCTTGGATTACGAGCTGCCTTGGCGCTAAAAATTAAACATCTCGTTAGTTTTTGGTGATTCTCAACCGGTTATAAACCAAATTAATGAAGTTTATCAGACTATAGATGATAAACTGTGCCCATATAAGGCCTATGTTTTACAACTAATGTCCCTATTTGATCAAGTTACCTTGGAAGCTATTCCTAGAACTTGCAACCATGCAACTGATGCTATGGCCACAACTGCATCTCTCCTACCCTTGGAGTTAGATGACGAATATGCCACTATCATTATTCGTCGACTCCAGGAACCCGCTTCAAATAAGTCATGCTTAGAACCTTTGGATGTGTTTCTAATCAATGAAACTACTCCTAAACCTTGGTATACGGACATATTTGATTTTCTCCAAAATGGGACTTTTCCTGCCAATTCTAATAGAAACCAGCGTCGGTTATTACGTAGACGAGCAAGTCGATTTGTAATAATTGGCAATACTTTATATAGGAGATCTTTTGAAGGTATCCTATTAAGATGTTTGAATTTAGAAGAATCCAAATCAGCCTTGAGTGAAGCCCACGATGGATCTTGTGGAGGACACTTCAGTGGTAGTGTCATTGCTAAAAAGCTCCTTCGGATAGGATACTTTTGGCCTACCATGGAGAATGATGCACATGAGTATGTGCGCCATTGCGACAAGTGCCAGAAACATGCTGACCTTGTCCATGCGCCCGCACAAGAACTGTAGGCTATTTCATCTCCTTGGCCCTTTTCAAAATGGGGCTTAGATATTATTGGCAAAATCAATCCCGTGTCATCTGATGGACACAAATTCATCATAACCGCCACCGAGTATTTCACGAAGTGGGTTGAAGCTATGCCTTTAGCTTCCCGCACCGGCACACAAGTCTCTAAATTTATTTTTAATCAAATCATTTGTAGGTTCGGAATTCTTGCAAATCTCATCTCCGACAATGGAACTTGTTTCAAAAATAAAGATGTTAAAAAATTATGCCAAAAATATAAGATTCAACATCGCTGGTCCACTCCCTATTATCCTCAGGGTAATGGTCAAGCATAAGCATCTAACAAAACCTTAATCAAAATCCTCAAAATATTGGTCAATAAAACTGGCCGTGACTGGCACATTCAGTTATATCCAACCTTATGGGCCTATCGAACTAGTGTTCGAACCCCCACGGGAACTTCACCATTTGTTTTGGTTTATGGTGCTGAAGCCGTTTTTCCCTTTGAATTAGAAGTTCCTTCTTTGGCTCTACTACTTCAAGATACCGAAGTAGGAGATGAATATCGAGCTGGTAGACTCAGTCAGCTAGAACTCCTAGATGAAAAATGCATCAATGCTTTGGAGCATCTCCGTGCCTACCAAAACAAGCTTAAAAGATCATATGCTAAAAAATTTCGTCATCGATCCTTTGAGATCGACGACCTTGTTTTAAAAGAAAATCAAAAAAATACTAATGCAACTAAGGACCTTAAAGGTAAATTTGAGCCCAACTGGCTTGGACCATACATTATTACTCGCTAAATTTGAATCAGGAGCATACAAATTATCTACCTTAGATGGTAAAGAACTTAAAGAACCCATGAATATTTTGCATCTTAAACGTTACTATGTATAAATTTGGTCATTTCATCCATGTATATATTTGTTCAAAATCACTATCTTGTATTTCTTTCAATTTATAAATTCAAAAACACCAAAAACATTCATAATCATCAAAATCTTCAAAACTATTTGTTGCATTTATTTATGGCACTTGTTAATTTTTTGTTCAAAAATAAAAAAAATATTGATAAAAATATAAAAACAGGAATATTCTTGACTCTTTCGAAACCAAAACAAAATAAAGAAGAAAGAGAGAGTCAACATTCTCAAAACTTCTCAAAAATCATTTATATATATTTTCTTACAATTATTGCAGTTATATGTTTCAAATTATTTTGGGATAAATTAGCATTTATTTGGAATCCCTCACTTTCACAAAAACAAAAATAAATATCTTGATTTTATCTGGCATGATTACTAATCTCTCTTATATCAAAGTCCACAAAATTCAATTAAATAAAGTTTGAGCATAGAGAATTGATCTTGTTATTTACTTAAACCAAGCACATCTTTTCACAATAAAATGATTATATTTGTAATTTCCATGCTTTGCTACATAGTAGAAGTGGTTTCTTGAGCGAAAAGTTTCCCCCGCTATCCTATCATGCACATGGTCTAGAATCTTTGAGAATTGGCAAAAGGACAAGCTCACCCCTACCTGCAATAAAAATCCCTTGCTCTACAGCTAATCTGAGCAAGTATCCCTAGTATAGAACAAAAGGCAAAGTTCAAGAAAAAGAGAAAAAGAAAAGGACAAAAAAATGTTATTTTATATCATTACAACAATATTTCAAGCACTATCTCAAAAATCAAGCAAAAATACAAAAAGAAAAGAAAAGAAAGCAAAAGCAAAAGCAATAAAATCCCTTTCCCTACCCTTTGAAAAGAAAAGAAGGGTTGATGAGCTTGAATCCCTGGAATTCTCAATTATTCAAAACTCGTGAGGTAAGCCCCATAACAGGTGGTTTGTGCCCAACCCGCTTGGCCTTGGGTAACTCCTAGCATGGCGATATGTCCGTCACATTAGCGACCTTCTTTTGTACAGACCTATGTCTCGCTTATGGATTAGCTAGCTCTTGATAATCCGACTTACATAGTAGTCTAGTATGGTTATATGCATCTACATCATGGTTAATGAACACTTATTTGGTTTCTTCAAATCACTTGTATCATAGTATCTTGCTCAAAACTGGTAAATGAACATAGCAATTGCACACACATTTTATATTTGAGAGATTTTGTGTATCATTATGATAAATCAAGATTGGAAATGAATTCACATATGCACATGGGATTCCTTATAAATCTAAATTTTGTCTTTAAAATACTTTGAAATATATTTTTGCAAATTGTTTGAAATAATTCATTTTCTTCTTTCAAGTACAGTTGTTTAGTATAAAGACAACTACATGCATAATAGAAAAATCAAAATTTCTTTCAAAACCATACAATCAAAACATATATATATATATATATATATATATATATATATATATATATATATATATATATATAATCGACTTTCACGACGATGGTATAGTTCCAAAACCAAAATTGGAATTTTATGCCTAGCGCAAGTCTTCATCTTCATATTTTCTCGTTTATTAAAAAATCAACCATGCAATAAAATTATCTATTTTCTTCTTTGATTTTCGCGATGATGGTATAAGTCTATACCTACATATTCTATGCCTAGCGCAAACCATTGTAACAATTTTTATTCCCCATTTATTTAAAAATCATGAAAACCATATGACTTAAATCATTCTGTTACACAAATTATGCTTTTAAAAAGCAAGCACATTATCATTATTTCATGTCATTATGTCAACCTTCAATTTTGCAATGATGGTATAATTCCTAAGGAATTATCCAAAAAATTTATCACACTTAGGAATTTATGCCTAGCAAAAATCATTTTAACATTATTTCATGCATACTATTTTTATGAAAATCTGAAAAACAAACTATCATCATCATCATTTGCACCATTGCACCAAAGTCTTAAGACAGTCTCTTAAGCACTCTTTTACTTTTAACAATATTTCTATACTAGGATTAGCTTGACGACCGAGTGAGCAAGCGACTCCATGAAATGGTCTATAATAGTGACAATGTCCTTTGAAATTATTGTTAGAAGTCTCTTTTTATTTTTTATCACATTACATCACAAACAACCAATTTGTTACATCAGATTATTTCATTTAAAATATTACAGCATGACATCAAAATTATAAATTTTCAAAATGACATAATTACATGAATCCTCAATCCAATCATCAAATTAATCAATCAAACATAAAAGCATCATAAAAATACATAACACAAGTCATATGATCAAAAAATATCTCATCTCATATATATATCAACAGTATATATACATCATATCAAAATTGGATTGGTATGCCACAATCTGTACCTCGGCATACTCAATCCTCTATCAAAAAATAATAATAAACTATATATCAATCTGTACAATGTAGTACAATAGTCTAGCCTCGAGAACCCCTCGAGCTCTCAGCCTCATCTCCTCCCCCGCCCTAAGGTGGACGAGGTGGCCCCATCGTAGTATGTGTAGTACTGTGAGTCCTAGTCATCGATCGAGACGAAGTCCTCGACGACCCGATCCTGATCGGCTCTGCGATGTTAGCCGGAAGGGGTAGTCTATCCTCCTCTGGCACCATCTGATAGTATAATGTCTGATAGAAAGTAATTTGGGCAATAGCCCGTGTCACCTCCCTAGTGCTCGCCCCTCTGCCCCGTGCCCTGAGGCATGCAATCTCGTCTCTGAGCTATGTAACCTCAGCTCGATGTCATGCAGCCTCCTCCTGTAGGGTCTGCACCTGTGCCTCGGAGACGGATCATCTCTCGCTCGAAGAGTCACTGTCTCGCTACTCTCCCCCGTGTCGACACCCTTGCCCTTGTCGAGCGATGGTGGCCTCTCTCTCTATGGAGAAGGGGGTCTCTCCGCCCTCCTCTCCCGCTGTCGTGGCCTCTCCTGTGCCTGTGGCCTCCTCAGCTCTCTCCCACCGTGACCCTAGGCCACCTCCATAGCCGCTTGGCATCGCCTCCCTATCCGATGCATAACTACATGTATCGGACCCTGAGCCCTCATCATCCGAGGAGGGCGGATGCCTATGTACCAGGCATCGTAGCCATCGGCTACCCCTGCATCATCCCCATCCACTGGCTGAATGGGGGCATCGTCCGCATCCTGACTCTAGAATCGTTGCATGTCTAGAGCCCCGCTAACTGTGGTGTTATCCCGGATAGTCCAAGAAAACTCATAATCCCTCGAGAGATGGGATCCCTTGTCGTAGACCGAACTATCGCAAAACTTGGTCATAGCGGTGGAGCTCCACCTCTCCCCTCTCCATCCATAACCAGCAAACTCGCCTAATGCGAGCCAGCTCTTGTCCATCCTCGGCCCACCCTGGGTGCTCTCGCCATGGCCTCCAGGTGATCTGGTCTGGGACAAGGTCATCTAGTAGTCTCCGGGACATCGGTAGGTCAATCCACCATTGTGACCCTCTC